>OX941086.1:48371666-49752500 GCA_954870635.1 Arctium minus
GTCTAACATACAAATTGCATGATCTGCATCTGTATACGCTATTATTTCAAAACTTGTATCTTTAGGATACCACAGACCAAGATCTGCAGTGCCCTTCAGATACCTAAATATGCGCTTCACAGCAGACATATGGATTTCTTTAGGATTGGGCTGATATCGTGCACATAAGAATGTTGAGAACATTATATCTGGCCTACTAGAAGTAAGATACATTAAAGAACCTATCATCCCTCGATAAGTCCTAACATCAACAGCTTTTCCCGAAGGATCGGTGCCAATCTTAGTACCTGGTGCCATTGGGGTACCAATCGGTTTTGAATTTTCCATTTTGAACTTCCGAAGAATATCCATAATGTATTTTGATTGATTGATAAAAATACCCGATGAAAATTGTTTGACTTGTAATCCGAGAAAGAAATTCATCTCTCCCATCATATTCATCTGAAATCTAGACACCATAAGGTTTGAAAAATTCGTACAGTACTTAGGATTTGTAGAGCCAAAAATAATATCATCTACATAGATTTGAATTAAAATGATATCGGCTTTTTCCTTTTTGATAAACAAAGTGGTATCCACCGTACCTTTTGAAAAACCAGACTTGACTAGAAATTTGGAAAGGACATCATACCAGGCTCGAGGAGCTTGTTTCAGACCGTAGAGTGCTTTGTCGAGAATGTAGACGTGATTCGGCTTCTCTTGATTGACAAAACCCTCTGGCTGAGAGATGTAGACTTCCTCCTTCAGAATGCCATTCATAAAGGTTGTCTTCACGTCTATTTGAAAGACCATGAAGTTCTTGTGGGCTGCGTAGGCTAGAAACATTCTACTTGCCTCTAATCGCGCCACAGGAGCATATTTCTCGTCATAGTCGATTCCTTCCTCTTGTCTGTATCCTTTGGCTACTAGTCTTGCCTTGTTTCGGATAACGGTACCACATTTGTCATTCTTTATCTTGAAAACCCACTTCATACCTATAATGGTTTTACCTTGAGGTTTTGGTACGAGTCTCCAGACTTGAAGTGCGTCGAACTGATTCAGCTCTTCTTGCATTGAGATCACCCATTCTGGATCAGCAAGTGCCTCTGATACGCGAGTTGGCTCGAACTTGCTCAGAAAGGAGTCATGCATACATAAGTTTATTGATGCTGACCTAGTTTGCATCGGTTTCGTTGGATCGCCAATGATCTGTCTTATCGGGTGCTCTTTGGTCCATTTATGTTCATGAGGTAGTGGATTATATGAATGTATGTCAATTGTATCATCTATAAATCCACTTGTACCTTCTTCAGCTTGTTCAGGAGGAATGATGATTACAGTTGAAGTGATAGGTGTAGAAGGCTCAGCAGGTACAGCTTGGTCCGGTTGTAGATGGATCTGTACAGAACATCCTACTGATGCAGCTACTTCTGTCTCTTCATCATTTGTCACTTCTTCAACTGTTGGAGTCAGCATTTTAATTGGAACTTCTTGTTGAATCGGGGTGTTGGATTCAATAGGAATATCTGAACTGGTTGGATGAGTAGTCATTAAGTCTTCCATCCTGTCAACCACAACAGATTTCTTTACATTAGATCCAAGAAATTCATCATAAAACACTTCAAATAATAAGTCTAAATCAGATATATGATTAGTTGACGTTGATGCTTCATCTGATTTGTTCTGTTGAGACGCAGGTTCTGGACTGATCTACCCAGAAGCTAGTACGCCGGTTATAACGGGTTCTGAACTGTGTTGTTCGGAAGCCATCTCTTCATCAAACGTGATGTTGATGCTTTCAATCACCGTCTTTGACTTCTTCAGATAGATACGGTATGCAGTTAATGTTGAGGAATAACCAATGAAGATGCCTTCGTCCGCCTTGGCACTGAACTTGTTGAGACTCTCCCTATCATTTAGAACGAAACACTTACACCCAAATATATGGAAATATTTGATTGTCGATGTTCGATTGTTGATTAACGCATAAGGAGTCTTCTTGAATCTTCGATGTATCATGGAGCGATTCTGTGTGTAACACGCAGTCGATACAACTTCTGCCCACAAAAATAGAGGTAAGTCTGATTGACTTAGCATAGTATGAGCAGCCTCGACTAGCGTACGATTTCTTCTTTCGACCACTCCATTTTGTTGAGGCGTTCGAGCAGCAGAGTATTGATGTGAAATCCCGACAGATTCGAGATATTCTTCAACCTTCTTGTTCTTGAACTCTGTGCTGTTGTCTGTTCTTAGAAGCTTGATCGGTTTCTGCAGATTCACCTGGGTCGTTTTCAGTAATGTGATGAGAACATCTGGTGTCTCATCCTTTGAACGTAGAAACTTGACCCATGTGTATCGCGAGTAATCGTCCACGATAACGAGTATGTACTTCTTTCCGCCTAGACTCTAAGTTCGCATTGGACCACATAAGTCCATATGCAATAACTCTAATGGAGCGCTTGTACTCGGTTCAGGCTTTGGTTTATATGGAGCCCTCTTCATTTTTCCCTTTTCACATGCTGCACAAAGATGTTCTCTTTCATATTTGAGCTCTGGAAGTCCTTTGACGAGCTTTCCACTGACCAGATTGTTGATGTACCTCAAGTTGAGGTGAGAGAGCCTTCGATGCCATAGCCAACTTTGTTGCATCGAGGCTTTCGATAGTAGACAAACCTGCTTGTCAGTCTAGACATTTGACAAATTGATTGTGTAGAGGTCTGATTCTCGAGTACCGACCAAGAGTTCCTCGCCTTCTTCAGTGCGAACTGAACACGTCTTGGATTTGAAGTTGACCTCTAAGTCTTTGTCATAGAACTGGCCTATACTGAACAAGTTGTGTCTTAAGCCTTCAACATAGCTCACCTTCTTGATCGTGACATTGTTGTGTACCATATCACCATAATCCATTATTGGTGAATGCTGGTCGTTGCCGAATTTAACTGTTCCGCAATATTTATCTTTAAAATTGGACAACATCTCTTTTTGTCCTGTCATATGCTTGGAACATCCGCTATCCAAGTACCATAAATGACGGATCTGCGTAAGAGAAATAACAAAACAAAAGATTTAGAATTCATTAGCATAACATTTGGAGTTAAAACTTTGAGTATTGAAGAGCGGGTCTTGAACTGATGTGTTCAAAAGCCTAATTGACATTGATGTCCGGGTTCTAAACAGAAATATTCAGAAGCCTAAATCTCTTAAGCATGGGTTCTGAACAGACGTGTTCAGAAACCATTGTTTTAACTTTGAAGTGCGGGTCTTGAACTGTTGTATTCCAGAACCTATGTTCTTTGAGGAACGAGTCCTAGATTGTTTTGTCTTGAAGTCATATCTTCATAACTTCTTTTATACTTTGTGTGCCTGCAACACAGATTTAGCCTTAGGTACCCACTGTAATTTGGGTCCTACTGTGTTAGCACAAGATTTTGGTACCCATTTGAAATTGGGTCCTCTTTTCATTTGAAAGTCATTTGAAGCATTATAATTAGATGAATGCACATGATAATTTCCAAACCAATCTTCAGAATCTTGACAAGAAGTAGAAACATGTTTATCATAAATTGAAGACTTTCTAGCAGATAAAGATAACTGAAATAATTGTTTCATTGTATATTGTTTACGAGAAACAGCAGGTTTTGAGTTCAAAATAGCAACATCAACAATTAAGACATCTTTACTAGGTGAAGTCTTACTACAATTAACACTACAAAACAATTTAACGGTCTTGTCAAGCTTCTATTTCGGTTGCCACTGAGATTTAACTTCTGGCCTTTGTTTGCTCAGATCTGAAACATATGAAACTCCTGAGTTAGACTTCTGAGCAACAAACGAATGCTTCTTCTTCGGATGACCAGTAGTGTTCGGTTTCTGTGAATGCTTAGATGTAATCATACCTTTAGCATATTTAGCTTTCACAGAGACTGAGTTATCAACTTTCGTTGATTTTGCACTGTTTACAGGCGTACTGGTTTTTCCCAAAGATTTGACAACAAAAGATGAATGGTTAGGAAGTTATGCATTAAAGTCAAATTGATTAAAACAATCATCTAAACCACCGTCAGAGTTTAGAAAATCAAACCCTTTATTTGATGAACCAAACATATCCTCAGAGTTTGAAGCCTTAGAAAGAACAAAATTTGTGAACACATTTGAAAAAACTTTTTGTTCAATATTCATCAAAAGTCTTTCATCTGTTAAAGAATTCTCGAGTTCAGAAATTTTACTTTCTAAAACCATAGGAGGGACATATAGTTTACCTTGAATAGGCTTCGCCTCCATTTCTTTTTTAGAATAACTTTGAAAGAAGTCATTTGAAAAAGATTTCTTCTTTTGATATATTGAATTATCATTATAACTATTATTCACTTTCGCATAATAAAATGGAAGGTGAACTTTAGATGATTTCAAACGTTTTTCAGTTTCGTTGGCTTCATCTTTTTCAGACAGTTTAGTCCAGAAAACTTTAAGCTCAGGGATTCTTCGAGCTAATTTCAAAGAAAGAAGATCATAAAGTGCAGGCACTTTAGATATTCCTTTTTGAAGACATTGAGGATTCTTATAACTGATTCCCCATTTTTCTATTTCCTCTTTGGGTTTGTTCAGATGAATAGTTTGTTTAGTTTGACCCAACTTGTATAACTTCTCTTCCAAACTTTTTAATTTTGCAATTAAAGTTTTGTTTTCTTCAGTACATGAAGAATGCATTTTCGTAAGCTCATATAAATCAAGCTCACTTTTTCTCAGTTTAGACTTGAGTTCAGAATTCTCTTTAAGAATTATTGTCTTTTCCTTTGCGCTGGTGTCATTATTTCTATGTAAAACCTCAACCAATACTTTCTTCTCAGCAATTTCGTCGCTAAGTTTCTGTATCGATTGGTTTTTTTCAGTAATAACACCATTTTCCCGCTTAAGTTTTGACTCTAACTCTTGTTGTTTTAAATTCATGGCATGCATTTTATTTATGAAATCTGAATAAGATAAATCACATACCTCTTCTTTCTCATCCTCTTCTGAATCTGCTTTAGCATCTGACTCTTGCTTTCCCATCAAGCACATGTTGACTGCTTCATCTCTCTCTTCATCCTCTTCTTCCTCGACTGAATGATCAAGCCAGTACTCATCCTCTGCCATCAGTGCCTTACCCTCCTCATGTTGCTTTTCAAGAAGCATCTTGTTCTTGTAGTAATCGGAGTTTCTGACTTTGGGTCTGCGGCAGTCTCTGGCATAGTGACCTGTTTTGCCACAGTTGTAGCACGTTGGTGGTTTTGACTGACTGAATCCTTCAGCTTGAAATCTTCTCTCTTCCGGTTTCCTCTCCTCTATTCTCTTCCCTTCAGCATGATACCTTCTCTCTTCCGACTTCTTCTCCTCTATTCTCTTCCCTTCAAACTTCTTTCCTTCATATCTACTTCCTTCAACCCATTCCTTATGAGCATAGTTGTTAGGACCAGAAGAATACCTCTGACTGTTTGAACTTGGCTTCGTGTAGAACTTCTTCTGAAAAGCATTTGTCAGCAAGAGCATAGCCTGCTTCGGTTGTTCATTTTCATCCATGTCAGAGTTTGCATAAGCTTCATTTTCTTCTGATTCATACACAATTGTCTTGTTCTTCTTCTTCTTGACAACAAGAGCAACTCTGTCTTCAACTGTCTTCACTTTCTGCCTCTTTTCATCTAGAATTTCATCCACCTCTTCTTCATTTTGTTTGAGGGTTTCATACACCTCATGAAGTAGAATCTCATTCAGGTCCTTGATCTGCTTCATCTGTCTGGCAAATCTCTTCCATTCCGACTGTAGAATACTCAGGAATTTGACGTTCAGCTCGATTTGAGATTTGGTGACCTTGTTCTTGCTTAGTTCGTTTAGCAAGGTCACGAATCTGTCATAAGTTCCTTCTAGAGACTCTCCACTTCTGCCTTTAAATTCTTCATAACTGTTGAGGCAGTTGGAATGTTTTAACCGATTCCCAACCTTTGAACCCAGCATCATCTTCTCTAGCTGATTCCACATCTCTTTGCCCGAGGCTTTATAGCTGTCAATCTTTACATAGATTTCGTTTGGAATTCCTTGTAGAATGTATGACTTTGCTAATTTATCACCTTTTGCTCTCTTTAAGTTATCATCTTCAAGCTCATGATACTTAAGTTCAATCTGTGTTGGCACAGTTCCAACCAAACGAGTCGTCACAATCGGTTTCATAACCCCTTCTTCTATCGATTGTCTAATGAAATCACCCAACTCATGTCTGTCAACAAAGTTCAGGAACCGATCTTTCCGCTGTTCGTATTCTCCTTTAAAGAGAACTGGTGGATTGGTGTCAGTTCCGATTGCAAGGGCTTCTCTAGATGTCATTCTGAATAAAAAGATCGAAGTCTTGAAAACTTTGCGTTTTTAGAAGGTGGCGCAAATGAGGTTTGCGTGAAGAGTGAGTTGCGCAAACTGATGTTTGCGTGACTAGAGGGTTGCGCAAACTGAGGTTTGCGTGACTAGAGGGTTGCACAAACTGAGGTTTGCGTTTGCTTGTTGTTGCGAGAAGTGAGGTTCGCGTTTCAAGTGAGTCGCGAAAACTGATGTTCGCGTGAGTCGTTGGTCGCGAGAAATGAACTTTGCGTGAGCTTTGAGTTGCGCAAAGTGGGCTTTGCGTAAGTAGAGTGTTGCGCAAAGTAGACTTTGAGTGATACGTTGGTTGCGTAAAGTGAGCTTTGCGTCTTACAAAGGTTGCGCAAAGTAGACTTTGTGTGTTCATTTGGTTGCGCAAAGTGTGTCACGCAAAATGAAGTTTGCGTGAGTTCTTCCCTGTGTTTGCGCAAGTTCGTCCTGTACTTCGAAAATCAACTAAAACCTGTGTCTACGTTGATTAGCAGTACCAAACTCTACCAATATGACTAAAAACACTTCTAGAACAGTTTGTAAACACTTGATCTCGAAAACAAACACTTTTTGAAGATTAAAATTGATGGCACAGTGAACTTAAAGCTTTAAACTGAAATCAAACCACTACAACTCTATCTAGCATTCTATCAATCACAACCTGATCGATTTGAACACTTAAAACACTCAAAAACTCGAAATCGATTTTCAAATAAGAACACAGAGTCATTTTTCTTAAAACTTGATTTTGATCTATTATCAGGCTCTGATACCAATTGTCGATCCACAATGTTTATATCAAGTTCTTATAAAACAACTCATAAACGATTACCAACCTGTATTGATTAATAACAATGGTTACAAGGTTTGATCTTTGAAGCTATTTTGTGTTCTCTCTAGTTTTTACACCTTTTAGTGTGTGTTTTTGTGTGATCTGATTTCTTAGAGTGTCTTACACACTTGCTTCAATTAACATACATAATATCTAATATCTAATAACTAAAGTAATATCTATATATTATTACTAACTAAATCTAATATCTCACTTAATTAGATATTTAAACTTAGTTAAACTAAATACTAAAATTACAATTAACAATAATTTACTTCGACATTTATTACAAACGACATTAGACTTTATATCGAGAGTCGACTTTCCGGCTTTAGCTTCAGATTGGATCTTCAGATTGGATGATTTTGAATCCAATAGATATGTGATCTAACACATTTTATTAGAGATTGCAATGAAAAGAAGCTAATTCAGGTTTTGAATGTACACACAAGTAACCAATTTGATGATCTATTTACAAAAGCTTTTGATGTTGGTAGATTCACATTCTTGGTTACAAGTGTGGGCATGATAAACACTGAATAAGCATCTTTTGATTTTCTTTATGTACCATTTCTATATAAATTCCTTCCTGCTTACTTTCTCATAATATATTGTGCATGGTGCTGCTAACTATGTGTGTTTAAGTGTTTCAGATCACATTGCTGAATTAGAAACTTGTTAGTGTATTATTGTATCCAAGATTTAATAAGAAAAGTCAAGTCAAGATAAGTCAACAAAGTCAATGTTTAGTTTAGTCAATATGAGTTTACTTAGGTGTTAAGCTTGTGTTTTTAGTCTTATGGTATAAATACCATGTTGCCTTGTAAATCATCAAGCAAGCTAGGAAGGTTCATCATTGTTACATCAATATACTTGTGACTCTTTCTCTCACTACTCTCTCTCTAGAAATATACATTGTCAAATCTTGATTGGGTTTAATTGTTTGTATTGCTTGATTGATCTGGGAATACAATTTCAATTGGTATCAGAGCGAGACCAAACAATTTCAGATTGATTGGATTGAACAAATTGATTGAATTTTCTGAAAATTTTGTCAAGAAAATTCGTTTTTGTGAAAAAGTCACTGTTTGATCGAGTTCTTCATGAATTGTTGAAATCTGTGTGTATAATTGATTCAGTTGAATTCGATTTATGTTTGTAAACATTTAGTGTTCACAACAAACACAAATTAATCACTAGAACAGTTTTATTTTTGGATTTCATTGTGTTTTTCTTGAAAAATATGTCGAACACTGTTCTTGAATCGAATGAGTGCATTTTGATGTTTTTAATCAAAATCTTGTGTTAGAATAATGTTCTAATTGATAATTCGATCATATTGGTGCAATTTTATGTTTAAATTTGCAGGTTTAAGTCGATTTGGGTTGATGTCGTGAACAGAACTGTCAAAACGCGCAAGATCTTCAAAACGCGCAAGTTCATCTTAAGAACACGCAAGATTCAAGCTGAAGAACGCCCAAGCTAAGCCTGCGAGTTTCAAAAATGTCAAAATTTGTCTAAGTGTTGAAACGCGCAAACCTCTTAAACGCGCAAACGACATAAAACGCGCACGTAGCGACTAGCGAGTTTCAGAAACGCGCAAGTGCCTACTAGCGAGTTTCAGTGTGAATAGTGATTTGCGCTTTCAGTGCATTGCGAGTTTCATTGTCATGCGAGTTTGAGCAAAACGCGCTACTAATGGCCTGCGAGTTCTAGAAACGCGCACGTTACCATTTGCGAGTTTCTTTGTGAACAGTGACTAGCGCGTATAGTGACATGCGAGTTTACAGACATAGGCTTTGTTTGGCATACTAGCTTATAAGCTAGCTTATAGCTTATAAGCTAGCTTTTCAAAACGCTACTTTGAGTAGCGTTTCAATAAGCTAGCTTATAAGCTAACTTATGGTCATCCAAACACGTATCTGGAAAAAAAGCTAGCTGATAAGCTAGCTTATAAGCTAGCTTTTTTTTGCCAAACATAGCCTTAGATTTTTTTTAAAATAAATTTTTTTTTGTGTGATCCAAGTTTGAGTTTTTAGTGAACATTTCTGATTTGTTTAGGAACGATCATTTTATTTAAGCATTTCTTTCTAGAGAAAAATATGTCAGAAAAATTTTCTCTAGGGGCGCTGCCCCATACCCCCGCAAGGGCGTTGCCCCTTGACCACATCCGCTAACCGGGTAGCGGAACCCCCGTGCTAAGTCTGTAGAGGGGGACATATTTTGATAGTGGTCATATTTTTCTGATTTTTGACGATCATTTTTTTAAGCTAACTTTTTCTTTCAAGATGCCAAAGACAGATGAGAGAGGGAATACAGTACTGTCACCAAGAGACATGGCTGTATTGTACATGCTTGAGATACCTGTTCTAGAAGCAGAAAGAGACAAACTGAAAATTAGAATTCAGTACTTCTAAAGCAGATTCAGGAGTTGAAATTTAATTTGTCAAACTCTGATAAAACTCCTGACTGTATAAAGTGTACTAATACTGTTAAATCTGATATTGCAGGTATCATCAGTGCAAGAGAGAAAGAGATTAAAGAAAGAGAGAAAATCATTGTTCTAAAAGAAAACACAATTGTCACATGTGAGAAGGAATTAAAGTTGAAAGATAGAAAGATTGCAAATCTTCAAAGCCAACTGAAGACGACTGAACATAAGTCATCTGAGCTGAAAGATGAATCAGTCAAGCTTCAAAACAAGTTAAAGGCTTTTGAAGATCAGATATCTGTCTTGGAGAAGAAGAATGATGAATTGAAAACAAGTCTCCAAGAAGAAAAAGAAAAATCAAATATGAAGACATCTTCAATTCAACAATCATCTGATATTTCCAAGAAAACTTTACAAGAGAAAAAGGATCTTGAGCTGAGATGCATTAAACTTTCCAAGAAAGTGTCTGATTTGAAAAAGTTATAATTACTGAACGAGACACATTTGCTAAGGAAAGAAAAGTTCTTGAAGATAAAAACACTAAATTTCTCAAACAGATCTCAGTTTTACAAGACTTATTGGAAAAAGAAAGACAAATTTTCAAAGAAAAGAAAAAGTCTTTTGAATCTGAAAAGAAAAATTCTGAAAAGAGAAATGTTGGGATCTTCAATGAAATTTCTGATAAATCCAAGAACTTACAAAAAGATTTTGAGCAAGAACGTTCATATTTTGAAACTGAAATATCCAAGCTCATGTCCAAGATCTCTGTTCTATCATCAGATACTCTTAAAGAACAGAAGGCCAGGTCTGATTTGAAACACAAGTTTGACACACTAAATTCTGAAAGAAACATTTTAGCTGCAAAGATAAAAGATTTAGAAGCTGCAAACGTCAATTTATCAGAAAAGATTACAGCTGATGTGATTAGTCAATCACCTGTTACTAACTCAACAGAATCAGTCTGTTCTTTCATAACAGCTTCTAGTTCTATCCATGACAAAAATGTTTTGAAAAAGAAAAGTGTCAAACCACAAACTGTCAAATCAAGTCAGATCAGACCATCTAATCTATTTTATGACAAATCTGTTGATGGTTCAGCAAATTTTTACATCAAATCTCTTGGAAAGTCTTCTAAGAAAAATCAGATGGTCTGGAGAGTGAAGAGTTATTCAGATGATGAGAAGATAAAGGACAAATCATTCAATTCCACATCCAAAGCCAAAAAGAACAGAACACATAAAGGTAAATCTTTTGGTAATCCTGATATATATTTCTCTACTAATCATTTGATCAGGATTGACAAAAGAAAATCTGTTGTTCTTACTATGGAGAGAATGACTTCGTTCAGAAACAATCTGCTCACAACTGGTACGGTTCTTATAGAATAACTTCTCAAAATTATGGATTTAAAAGATATATATCTAATGAGAAGTGGATTCTTAAATCTAACATACCAGGACCCAAATACTAGTGGGTACCAAAACCTGTTAAATCTGTTTCGCAGGTACCACAGGTATAGGGAGAGCTAGATGGTTGACTTCTAAGTACTACAACTTAGAACTCGGACTTCAATGTCAAAGACATTGGCTTTTGAACAAAACAGTTCAAAACCCGAATTTTAATGTAAAGACTGTGGCTTCTGATCATATGACAGATCAGGACCCGTTCTTTAATGTTTAAAGATATGGATATTGTGCAAATATCCAGGGGAAGCTTAAAAGAAAACAAATCATGATATAATGATTTGAGGGGGAGCTTAAAGGTAAATATCTTCTAATCCTAGATCTCTGATTGTTTGAAAGAAGAACAACTTTCAAGCATGAAAAACAATTTCTTAAATGTTCAAACCACTTCTCTATTCTCAAAAGATTTCATGAATTAAGAAGTGTGATTTTAAATGTTTTTCAATATTGAGCTTTAATGTTTAAATGACCGTGTGTTTCTAAAGATCAATACTCGTGTATTATCTTTCCTATATACTGTAAAGTATTCACACACATTGGTTCAGTACTTCATTTTAATTTGTTATTACCATGTCTCTAAACGAACCTATTTTTCGATGGTAATACCCCCGTTTGTAAAGCACTGTTGTTGAGCAACAATCATCATTTCAACTTGAGCGTTCATTGCTAAATTGTTTATATTTGTTCATATAAACAAAATATCTAGTTCTTTGATACCCTAACCATTTCATTTGATCTGATTGATACATTGTCAGATTCTCAAAACAATTCTCTTGATTTCATTTCATTCATTCAATATTCTTGTTTTGAGAGATCTTCATTGTTCAAATGCTCAAATTTCATTCTTAATTTTAAATGAGCATACATTCTGACAATATTATCATTTTTAGCGTAACTGTTCAAGTTAAACTGTTGAGCAACTATTCTTTTAGGACTTACATGGGATTCATGTGTGAGCTTAAATAGAACTTCCATGGATTCACGTTAACCAGTATTTCCTACCCAGGACGTTATCCTAGAGTGAATGAGGGGTGAGGGGTCAAAATCAAAGAGTGGGGGAGATAACTCATCCGGTTGAGTTTTTCTCATTGTGTGGAGCGGTAAAATGGAAATGAGAGTTTGGTTAGAAATGAGCATAATGATAAAAAGAAAGAGGATGTGAGAACATAGTTAAAAGAATATCAGAACTCTGCACCAACCACATTCTGAGTCGGGCAGCCACAAAATCTGATTGGTTCACATTCTTTGGTGACCATCATTGAAATAGGCAGTGAGCCCATGCCAACTCTTGCAATTACCCCCCCAGCCACTCGTTTCTTTCTTAACAAAGAAATGTTTCATTTTCTTTGGGGACACAGCATATCTGCTATCTGATCTTCACTCGGAAGATTAAGATATTGAAAAAGAAGGAAAGTTACCCCACCTTCATACCTCTTTCATGCACATTGAGTCCGTGTAATACTTGTTGCTGTCTCAACAGTTTACACAATTTGAGCCTTATGAAACACAATCATTGTGCTAAATTCTTTCATACACAAGCACGAGCACACAGAAAATTTGTTTTTCTGTCAGAATATTCATAGATAAACCTTGTGTTTTTTAATGATTGAATTGAAGTCCTGGGGAGTCATCATCAAACCAACTCCTTAAATTGTACATTCGTTGTACACAGTAACTCCGTGTTACTGACAGGCACTTCTAACTGTTTCATTTGTTGATTCAGGGTTACAATCCATAATTTGTCTGAATTTGAAAAGATTTGGATAAATACATTCATAAATTGACGGCTCTACAAGGGTATGTGTAAAGGGGAAGAATGTTCTTACAAAGGGGGAGAATATGTGTAAAAGGGGGAGATTCAAAGAAGATGTTGAAATTGAGAAAGTTCTGATGATTATGATGTTCACAATCATCAAAAAGGGGGAGACATCTACAAGGATCAATTTCAAATCAATTTCAAAGTCCTGAAGAATGTTCAAAGTCAAGACTTGTGAAGAATTTCTGAAAGTTCAAATCAGATGAAAAGATTCTCAAAGATTTATGAAGACAAGTCCAAATTAAGATGATTCGAGAAAGTTTGTTTTTCCAAAGACACAAGTTTTCAAAGAGATGAAGATACAAGTTTTCAAAGATCCCTAAAACTTTCAAAGAAGTTTCAAAGAAGTTTTTAAAGATTTCAAAGTTTTCAAGACTTGTTGACTTTCCAAAGCTGCAAAGTATTAAAGACTTTTCAAGATTCTTCAAAAATTGAAAGACTGAAGACTGTTAAAGCTTCAAAGTTAAAAGACGTCAGAGATAAACGATTGAAGAATCAAGTGCAGAAGACTAATGTCAAATTTTTATTAAATCTTGAATACAAAGGGGGAGATTGTTATTGTATTATTGTATCCAAGATTTAATAAGAAAAGTCTGTTGGATCCCAGATCTAATCTCGTAACAATGATATAAACAATAAGAGTAATGACAGCGGAAGCAATACAGTTTAATATCAAAGGAGATTCAAATATCACAGTTCATAAAGCAGATAAAGATAAACAAGATATTCTTAGAATAAAATATTCAACTTATATTATCATATATATATCTTCTTAAGCACACTTGAACAATAAGGTGATGGTCCTATTTATAGGACCATAAAGTAAGCAGTGTACTTGCATGACAAAAAGAGCATGCTGAACAGTGACCTACTCTAGAAAGTAAATCTTATCACTAAGTGACGTGTCATCTGTTCTTCTGTTCATTAGAAAACTTGTGCATTTTCAGAGAGAATGTCTTCAGAGCTCTGACGTTGTCTTCAGAGCCTCTGATGAAGCTATCTCTGATGTAAGTTGCAATCTCTGATAAGTACTTCAGAGGCAGGTTTGTCATCTGAAGTCTTCGTCCTCTGATGTCTTCTCTGAAAGTTGCAATCTCTGATAAGTACTTCAGAGGCAGGTTTGTCCTCTGAAGTCTTCTGAAATAGGACGGTTATTTTCAACACTTTAACAGATGATTTGGAGCTAACAATCTCCCCCTAAGTGTCGAAAATAAAAGATACAAAAATAACAGAGAATTGAATTTTAAACTAGAAAGCATAGAGGAGAAAATCATCCTCTTAAGTATTACTCCTTAAACATTTGGAAGTTTAATACAAAGTAATATCAAAAAAAATAAAGAAACAGACTACAATTTGTCACTTGAACAGATTCCATGGAATTTCATGATCAGAGCTCTGAAGTTGATCATCGAGTCAATCTCTAAGTCAAGATTTGCCAGTAAATCTGCTCTGTGCCTTTCTTCTTTTGCATGGATCAATTTCTTTATACCTCTCAAGGTTTCATCAGAATACTTCGACACTTCTGAAGCTAGAAAGATCTTCTTTTCTTGATTTACTCTGAAGACGAAACCCAGAGGTTCTGCAACGATTGATCCAGTCTTCTGTTCTTTAAGTTTGTCAAATGACTCCACAGGTTCAGTTACCTCCAGCTTCTCTTCCCCTAGGTTCAGAGCTATTTGAAAGTCACGTTTTGCTCGGTGTTTGACATAGGCCTCCATTGCCCGTCGGACATCAACCATGCCCATCCTGATTTCCCTTCTTCCATGATCATACCTGGCAGAGCAATATGCATATTGATGTGGTAAATCATATGGATTTAGATTTACGAGATCATTGTCATTGAACTCGTAAATCTTCTGATCAGATCGAGTTACCACATAATTCCTATAGATAATCTTCTTGTAAGCAAAGGTCTTTTCTGAGATTTTGTTGATTTTGATGATCGGATCATCAGAGAGGACCTGTGCTCTTGGTTTGGTTTTATCTCTGATAAATCTTCGCTCATAGTCTGGCATGTCCTCTCTGATTCTTGGATTCAGAGGAATGACTAGTGTGTCTGCCATGTTGAACTCACAGTAGATGTATCTGAAGTGGTCTTCTATGGAAGCTTCGGGATTTGATTCGAGGAATGTGGGAGGTTTATTGAACACTTTTGCTGGAAGACCGATGCTTGTTTTCTGAACAGGATTCTCTGAAGGAGCCTGTTCATCAACAACCATGGTTTCTGGTTCCTTCGTCTGTGGAGGATCTTCTTTTGAGGGTTCAGAGATGTAGCCATCTATCTCTGGTGATTCCCTTAGCTCTGACGTTGTTGAAGTATGATGTGGTTGAGCATTCTTGAAGACATACTCTTCGACATTAACTACTTCAACTTCTTCTTCATTCTCTTTTCCAGAATCTGTTTTTTCTTCTTTTTCAGATTCTGATTCGTAAGCATCTCTCATCACATAAGTTGATCTTTCTGGTGATGAGAATGCATCTTCTGATGTTGAGAAGTCTACGAGCTGTTCATCTTCTTCTTCGTCCAGAGCTCCAATAGTTTCTTGAGATGCAGCTGTGATTTGTTCAGCTGTGATTGGAACTATTGGAGCACCTGAAGTGGATGGTGCTAGAAAGATGACAGGTACTGGCGACTTTAGAGTGGCCTGAATATCTTCAGCAGAGGTGGAGGTTGAACGTCTCTCTGTTCCTTTCTCCTTGTGTTGGTTTAATTCAGAGGGAGTGGACTCCTTTTGTGTTTCAACAGGTTTTGGAGTAGGAGTCTTCTCCCCCTTATGAAGATCGGATGACCCCTGAGGTTGGTCATCTTCGTCATCAGAATCTTCATACCTAGCCTTCTTCTGCGCTTCCTCAGAGCATGCGACCTCTGGTTCCTTTCTCTTCAATACTCCCTCTGAAGATTTGACATTCTTCAGAAGGTCTTCAATCTTCTTGTTCTGCTGAGTGGTCTTGGAGACGAACTTGCTGGATATAGTCATTACATTGCTGGTGATCTTCTTGTAGAAGTTGGTCAGGTCAGCCTTTGTAATAAACTCTGTTGTAGCAGGAGCAGCAGTAGAGGTAGGGATCTTTGCAAGTACCTCTGCCAAAGAACGCAATACTTCCTCTTTGAATTGAGAAAAGTCTGCATTTGTTGGAGTGGGGGCAGAGGTAGGTAGAATCGCCTGGAGGAGCTCTGTTTTCGAGTTCTGAATTTCCCTGGACAATACGGAGTCATTTTTTATGACCAAGCTTTCCAGAGCATCCAATTTTTCGTTCTGATTGAGAACCGTCGTGCGCAGCTCAGAGACCTCTGAAGTGAGCTTTTCAACTTCAGAGTTAGAGGCAGAGGCCTCTGAGGTCTTCTCCATTTGAAGTTTTATCTCCTTCAGAGATTCTCTAATTTCATCACCAAAGATTTTGAACTCTTCTTTGGTAACGTAATCAGAGGGGGTAACCTTAGGATCAACACATGATTCTAAGTTTCCCTCGAGTTCAGAGGGGCCTTCTTTCGGAGGTGGTTTGATGTTTTCTCCGGAAGGACTTCCCATTAATCCTTGGGGACCCTTTTTCAAGGATTTCCCTATAATGGTTCCGATTGGTCTCTGATCATCAGAGTCAGAATCTGATGATGAGAACCGAATGTGTTTGGAAACCTTGCTGTCCAGGATAAGGATTCCTTGTGCAAGAAGGTCGTGCCATTCTTTTTGTGACAGGCAATGCTTACGTTCTAAGGGATGGTCCAACTTAGTTTGAGCCACAAAGGCATCATGTGTAGGTAGAGGTGACATACTCTGGGGTGATTGAGTATTTTTATCTTGGTCTAAGTCCTTTTGGGAGGACTTAGTCGTATCAGAGGTTTCCCCTCTGGTGCATGCTTCAGAGGCAGAAACAGATGCCTCTGAGCGGTTAGGATGGGTAGGGTTCGAGGTGTGCACCTCTGTTTCAATGTCCATTGATGCTGGACCACCTTGGACAGTAAATTTGGTTGCACTGGGATTTGGGCTTTGGATTCTCTCATTTGTGTCGTCAAGGACATCTTTTTCTACCTCACCGCCCTCAGATTCTAAGTTTAGAAACTCACCCTCTGGAATTCTCTCTTCCTCACTTTCCTCTGCTCTGACAGAGATATTCTCTTCGTCAGAGGGAGGGTTCTCATGTTCTCTCTTCCTCACTCTCTCAGAGCCACCCTCTGGTTGCGCTCTGTTAATGTTTTGAGCAGTATCAGAGATATCACTCTCTGATTCAGGCTCAGGCTCAGAACCTAAGTGTGTTGGGGATCCCATCATCGGTTCTGATGATTGGGCAACACGACTAAGTAGGAGATGGGTAGGAGAGTCAGTAGGAATTACCTCAATCATGGTGTGTGGGAATCGTCGGTCATGTGGATAAGGAGGAACCTCTGTTGCTTTGAATGAGTTCATCATAAACAGAGGTGTCATTGGGCCCTCCTCAGTGATGGAGAATTTCTCCATTGCTCGTTGAATGACCACAGAGATGAATCGAGGAAACAGTACCGATATTGGTTGTTTTCCTTTGGCCAAGTCCTTGTTCTTCTTGTCCACCGCCGTCAGCATCTCACAGAAGAGAATGTGAGCCATATTGATGCTTCTGTTGAAAAAGAGAGCATACATTATGGCTATTATCGCTGGATGAGTTTGATCCTGACTTCCAATCTTGCAGGTTATTGTTCGGTTGAGAACACTGAACAAAAAGTTCCATTTGGGAGGCAGGTACTGACGTCTGAATTGACTTAGGCGTGTTATTTCTTTGTTGTAGCCCAAGTGGTGGAGGAACTGAAGAAGGACTTCTTGACTTGGTAGTTTCTCAAAAGCATATATTTGAAGATCAGTTGTCGTGAGGAGGTTGAATCGACGAGTCAGGGTTTGTGGGGTTATTCTTATTGTCAGGCTTTGTTCTCCTAGGTCAATGTGCCCAACCAGTCCTTCCTTTTCATCGTCGTATTCACTTGAATACCACCATTGTTGGACAAAGCGAAGGGGAATAACTGAGGCATGTTTGGTTAGAACATCATTGAGTTCGCAGTTGGTGAAAAAGTCGAGGATTGGGCGAAACTGTTCATCGTATTTTGATGGGGTGACGTCCAGAAAGTAGTTGTTTCCTTTGACTGGAACATCGAACTGTACCATATTCAAGCTTGGAACAAGTTTGCTTGAGTTATCTGAAGTTTGGGAATGAGCCGCCATTGTTGCAGGTTGAGAAAGATGAAAGCTTAGAAAGAGATATTTGGGATTTTGGATTTTGAGAGCGTAAAGGATAATAAAAAGGGAAACAGGGTTTTTATAGACAAAGGGTAGAGGGAGAGGTTATGGAAACGGCGAATGAGAGTCCTAATGTCAGAAAGGACGTTCCATCATCCCCTAATTAATAGGTGACACGTTTAGGTATGTAGGGGAGAGCCGCTTTGTGTCAGAAAACCGCCAGTTGGGTTTAAAAAGAAACGAATGGTTATCCAAAAAGATTTATTATTTAAACGAATTTCCTGGAATATTCGTTTAATGAGAAAAGATCAGAAGCTCTGATATAAATATCAGAGACAAGATCAGAGGCTCTGATATAAATATCAGAGACAAGATCAGAGGCTCTGATATAAATATCAGAGACAAGATCAGAGGCTCTGATATAAATATCAGAGACAAGATCAGAGGCTCTGATATAAATATCAGAGACAAGATCAGAGGCTCTGATATAAATATCAGAGACAAGATCAGAGTCTCTGATATAAATATCAGAGACAAGATCAGAGGCTCTGATATAAATATCAGAGACTTTTCTTCCCCTTGAAAAGCTGAAAGGGTCTTTGTCTCCCCCTTGACCAAAGAAAGAAGTCTTTGATGTTCTCCCCCTTGACACATGCTTGGAGAAAACAAGTGATTTTTACCATTGGTGAAAAAGTCCAGAGGCTCTGATTGAAATGATCAGAGACTCTGAAGTTTTCTTGTGTTGTTTGACATATGCTACTTGGTTCAGAGTCTCTGATAATTGATCAGAGACTGAGTTTACCAATTTTTTGTTAGGTAGACATATTCAACATTCCCAACTTGCTAACTAAAAAATTGAACCTTCGTTCATCTAAAGCTTTTGTGAAAATATCAGCAAGTTGTAGTTCAGTTGGTACAAAATACATCTCTATTGTTCCCTTTTCAACATGATCTTTTAGAAAGTGGTACCTTACATCGATGTGCTTGGTTTTGGAGTGTTGTACTGGATTGGCAGAGATGGCTATGGCACTTTTTGAATCACAGAGAATTGGAATTCTTTCAATTTGTTGGCCATAATCACTGAGCTGAGTTTTCATCCATATTACTTGTGAGCAGCAACTAGCAGCAGCAACATATTCTGCCTCTGCTGTTGAAGTTGAAACACAGTTTTGCTTCTTGGATGACCAACTTACCAGCTTATTGCCCAATAACTGACAGCATCCTGAGGTACTTTTTCTGTCAAGCTTACATCCGGCATGATCTGCATCAGTGTAAGCTGTTAGATCAAAACTAGAAAGTTTTGGATACCAGAGGCCTAATGAGTGTGACCCTCTGAGGTATCTGAAAATTCTCTTGACAGCAGATAAATGAGATTCTTTTGGATTTGCTTGATATCTAGCACAAAGACATGTTGCAAACATTATGTCAGGCCTACTTGCAGTTAAGTATAATAGTGAACCTATCATACCTCTGTAGGTTTTTATATCCACAGATTCTCCTGAAGGATCAGAGTCAAGTTTGACTCCGGTGGATAGAGGAGTTCTCATCGAAGTTGAATCATTGAGTTTGTATTTTTGCAAAATTTCAGAGACATACTTAGATTGACTTATGAATGTACCTTCTGAAGTTTGTTTTACTTGTAAGCCCAGAAAGAAAGTTAATTCTCCCATGAGGCTCATCTCAAATTCACTCTTCATCAACTCTGAGAACTTGTCACAATACTTTTGATTTGTAGAGCCAAATATAATGTCATCAACATAAATTTGTACTAAAAGCATCTCATTCTTGTACCTTTTGATGAATAAGGTAGTATCAATTGTGCCTTTTTCAAATCCATTTTGAGTTAGAAAGGTGGACAGAGTTTCATACCAGGCTCTTGGAGCTTGTTTAAGTCCATACAGAGCTTTATCCAAATAATAAACATGATTAGGATACTCTGTACTTTCAAATCCAGGTGGTTGCTGGACATAAACTTCTTCATTTAATTTACCATGAAGAAAGGCAGATTTAACATCCATTTGATAAACTTTGAATCCTTTGTGTGCAGCATAGGCCAAGAAGATTCTGATTGCTTCTAGCCTAGCTACAGGTGCAAAGGTTTCATCATAATCAATGCCTTCTTCCTGGCAATATCCTTTTGCAACCAACCTGGCTTTGTTTCTGATTATTATTCCATCCTCATCCTTTTTGTTTCTGAAAACCCATTTCGTTCCAATTGCAAATTTTCCTTTGGGAAGGGGAACTAGGGTCCAGACTTTGTTTTTTACAAACTCTTGAAGTTCATCCTGCATTGCAAAAATCCAATGAGGATCTTCAAGAGCTTCTTTTACCTTCTTTGGTTCAATAATGCTCAAAAAGTTTACATAGAAGCATTCATTGATGGTGGCAGATCTTGTTTTAACTCCTTCGGATGAGGATCCAATTATTTGATCAATTGGATGATCTTTTGTCCATCTTGTAATTGGAGCATAAATTTGGGGTGGAGTTTGAGCTTCAGAGTCTCTGACAGTTGGTGACACCTCTGTTGTATTGTTCAGAGGCTCTGTTGGTGATGCCTCTGTTGTACTGTTCAGAGGCTCTGAGTTTTGTTTCGAAGATGCAGATTTTTGTTCATCATTTGGTTCTGGAGTTGCTTCAGATACTTCTTGATCATCTTCTGATTCACTTTGCTGATCTGCATTTGGTGAAACAGAAGGTGTTGGTTCAGAGGGCCCTGAAAGGGTTGTACCTGTTTCTTGAGGTTCTTCTGAATTCTCTCTCTGTCTATCTCTAAAGATAACTTCAGAGATATCTTCATCATCAAAGAAATCTTCAAATATTTTGTTTAATTCAGATTCCCTTGATGATTCAAAGATTGGTGATGAACTTTCTTGTTGTTCAGAGCTTTTATTGTCGTCAAAAGTGATATTGATGCTCCCTTGGATAGTTCTTGTTCTAAGATTGAACACTCTAAAAGCTTTTGAGGCTAATGAATATCCAATGAATTTGCCCTCATCAGCTTTCTTGTCAAACTTTCCAAGATATTCTCTATCTTTCAGAATATAACACCTGCATCCAAAAATATGAAAATATTTAATATTAGGTTTCCTATTGTTAATGAGTTCATAGGATGTTTTCTGAAATCTCTTGACAATTGTAGCTCTATTCTGAGTGAAGCAGGCTGTTGCTACTGCTTCTGCCCAAAAATTTGTTGAAAGATCAGATTCAGCAAGCATTGTTCTGGCAGCTTCAACAAGTGTTCTGTTTTTCCTTTCAACTACTCCATTTTGTTGAGGAGTTCTTGCTGCAGAGAAGTTAGGGGTAATGCCTTCTTCTGATAGATAAGAATTGATTTTGGCATTTCTGAACTCTGTTCCATTATCACTTCTTAGTTTCTGAACTTTGCTGCTGAATAGAACCTGTAATCTTTTTAACAACCTTATTAATATGTCAGGTACATCAGATTTAGCTCTAATGAATTCTATCCATGTGTATCTGGAAAATTCATCAATCAGAACCAGAATGTATTTCTTACCTGCTAGACTCTGTACAGAGATAGGACCACAGAGGTCCACATGAAGCATGTGCAGAGGTCTAGGACAGTTGTTTTCACTTTTGGTTTTATGGGAAGATCTTTTCATTTTTCCCATCTCACAAGCAGAACAAAGATGATCTTTGTTAAACTTTAGAGATGGTAATCCCTTAACCAAATTAAGTTTAACTAACTTATCAAGTGAGGAAAAGTTTAGATGTGAAAACTTTTTATGCCAGAGCCAGATTTCCTCACTATTCAGAGATACAAGACAAAGTTTCTCTGAATCAGTGTTTGTGATTTTGGTAAAGTTCATTCTGTAGAGGTTACCTTTTCTGTCTGCTCTTAGCATTTCTTGACCTGATTTTGAGTGAAGAAGTGAACAATTTTTTCTTTGAAATTTCACATCAAAACCATGATCACAAAGTTGACTTATGCTTATCAGATTGTGTTTTAATCCATCCACATAAGCAACCTTTGATACTGAAACATTTCCTCTTGATAACTCACCATATCCTTTAATCTGTCCTTGCTTGTTGTCTCCAAAAGTAACTGCTCCTCCAGATTTTGCTTTAAATGAGGATAGCAGTTCTTTATCTCCAGTCATATGCCTTGAACATCCAGAATCTAGGTACCATATTGGCATTGACTGTTTCTGCAAGACAGATTATTGTTTCTTAGGTACCCACCTCATTATGGGTCCTTTTGTGTTAGACTTTGGTGGATTTGAATGACTTTTTGGCATCTCATCTTTTGATGTCTTGCCTTTACGTGTCTTCTTTTGAGATTTTGTCTCTGAGATATTTTTCAGAGATTGATTCAAAAGGCAGTGTGATCCTTTAAAATGATTCTTCAGTTTCATCAGGAGATAAATGCAGTTACAATTAATAGAACAAGAAGAAGTAGGAGCAAAGTTTTTCTTTTTATTAAAAGCATTTGTTACATTTTGACTTCTTTTGAAACTAGCACTAGGAATATTACATTTATCCCTAACTACTTCTTTTCTTTTTGCTTGAAAGACAGTCTTCTTTTCAAGTTGCTTTTTCTTGTTCAAAAACATCTTCTTTTCTTTGCTGCTTACTGCACAGACAGGATCAATATGATTAGTTTTTGTCCATTTGCCCTTTTGTTCAGGAGAGAATTTTATTGTTTTATAGGTGTTAGAGCCAGAAGTGTTTGTTTTATTCTTTGCCTTTTCTTGCAACTCTTTTTCAAGTTCCAGAGATGTTTTTGCTTGTAAACACATATTTGCAAAATCAGGACTTATTGGTATTCTGGTTTTGGTTTTCAATACTGAAATTGGAACATTCAAAATACCAGAGCCAACAGTTTCTATCTTTTTGTGAATTACATTCCGTGGTTTACAAAAAATCTGTTCATCAATCTCTAAATCAGATTCTGAATCAGAGTCAAGAAAGTCTCTCTTAGATTTGATAGAGATATCTACCTCTATTGGTTTTTTAATTTCTTTTGATCTAGAGACTTTGATGATCCGTTTCATGCTTTCTTTTCTTTTTAAGTCCTCCATGACATTTTCTTTCCATATCCTTTGAACATCATCTTCAAACGTGGTTCTGATGTTTTCATCTGACTTTGGTGAATACAGAGGAGCATTTGGATTAAGTGAACTCTGAGATTCATTTTCAGAAGTACTTGTATCAGAGGTACTTGGTTCAAATGTCTCTGATTCACTTGAGATGAAGGCATCAAATCTGAAAATTTTCTTTGGGATCATAGCTTTGAGGTTTTGTAAAGAGTACTTCTGAAGTTTCTTCTTTTACCTGTAACACAGACTCTTGAATGTCTTTTACTTCAGAGTACGTAGTATTTTTGAAATTCAAAGCTCTTGCTTTTGATCCCTCTGATGTTTTCATTCTTTTGAAATTATTCAGAGATGGACATTCAAATCTTTGGACCTTTCCCATACAGAAAGTGGAAGAAAGTGAAGTTTTCTCCAATCCATTGAATGAATTCAACTCATTGAATCCTAGTCCTTGAGAGTCCATTTGTGATTTTATTTTGTCAAAGACACTTTGTGCATTAACATAGCTTTTGATTTGAAGATTTTTTCTATCTAGAGATTGATGTAAGATTTCTCTTTCCTTTTGAAAAAATTTGGTTAAGGCAATAGAATTGAGCCTTTCATACTCAGATTTCTTTACTTCTTCTTCTTTTCCTTTTAAAACTTTCTCTATTTCTCTTATTTCTTCTGAAAATGATTTTTCTTTTTGCTTGAAGGTTTCTTCAAGTTTAGTTTTTTCAAGAAAAATATCTTTCTTTTCTGATTCCAGAAGATTCTTTTCTCTTTTGTAAAAGATGAGCTCTTTTGTTGCTTGCTCTCTTTTCTGTTTTTCTTCAACAAATTTTTGCTCTAAATCCTGAAGTTCATTAATTAGTTTAAAAGCATCTATTTCAGGATCACTGTCAGAGGTGTAAAGAGAGTTTACCTTTTCAGAGTTGTCTTCGGATGCTTCATCAGTTTGATTTCCATCTGAAAAAGCCATACCACAGAGATTGGTAGGCTCTTCCTCACCATCACTTGTCGAGTCAGATAGCCAGTCTTCCATTTCTGCTACAAGAACTCTTTCTTTTACATTGTATTTGTATTTGTTCTTGTAGTAATCTTGATCTTTGACAAGTTTTCCTCTGCAGTTTGCAGAGAAGTGGCCTGGTTTTCCACATCTGAAGCATCTTCCATCATTTTGATTTGTTGGAAGAGTGGCAGTACTTGTCCCTGGCTTCTGTTCTTGAGGTTTGAAGTATCTCTGTGGTTGTGGATACCTTGGTTGGAATGGTTGTTGTGGTCTTGTTTGTTGTGTTGCATCATCATGATTGAAGTTTGCACCCTTTTTATCACTATATGGAGTGAATCTGGGTTCTTGTTGAAATCTTCTTTCCGGATTTCTTCTTTCTTCATTCTCTCTCTTTCCTTCAAATACCTTCTTACCAAATTTCTTGTTAAATTGATGAGTGATTAATGCAAGAGATTTGGCAAAGGCATTGATATCTTCATCTGAGTCTGAATCTGAATGAGTTTCTTCTGCCATCAAGACCTTTTTGGATCTTCTTTTTGTTTCCAAACATTTTTGTGACTCTTCACAGTTGTTTTCTTTTGATATTTGTTTTGAAACAAGCGCAAGGGGTCCACCCAAAGAGGTTTTTGATTTTTACTTCATAACTTCTTTTTCATGTGCAACAAGAGTACCATAAATGTCAGTTAATGACCATGACTCAAGATCTTGATTTGCCTGTATAGACATGGACAGTTGTGACCATTCTTCATTCAAGCTTTTCAAAAAAAGAACATTGTTTTCCTCTTTTGTTCTCATTACTCCAAACTTTCTGCATTTGTTTATTAGAATGTTGAATCTTGAGTAAGTTTGGTGTAATGTTTCTTCTGGTAGAGCATGAAAATCATGATATTCATTGATGCATAGATTTCTTCTATTTTTCTGGGTTTGTAGGCCACCTTCAAGTTGATTTAACAACTGATCCCTTATCTCTTTTGCAGTTTTACAAGAATCAAGTTCTTGAAAGATATCATTGGGAATGGCCATTATGAGTAATCTAACAGCTTTTGAGTCATTATCCATCATATTATTTTCTTCATCAGTGAAGTTTGTGGTTTTCTTTTCATAATATGCAGGTATTTCGGCAGAATCTGCTGTTGCAGGAACTCTTGGCACCAACACCATTGGAATGTGAGGTCCAATGTTCACAGATCTAAAAAGATCCCTGTCCATACCTTCTAGGAAATTTACCATCCTTATTTTCCATTGGGGATATTCATCCCTTAAAAGTGTAGGAGGTTTTGTTAATGACCCAGCTGTATAAATGGCACTTATGCTTGAGTTTGCCATTTGTAAAAATGAAGATTTGAAGAACTGATGCTTTTTGTAATGAACTGAGATTTACTATCAAATCTAGAGCATATGATATTCTTTAATAAACTGGGTTTATATGAACATGCACAGATAATGAAAGTTTAGAATCAATGAGATGTAAATCTATCCGAGTATGCAGATATGATCTTTCTTTGTTTAGAAACAAAGGAAGCTCTGATACCAATTGTTGGATCCCAGATCTAATCTCGTAACAATGATATAAACAATAAGAGTAATGACAGCGGAAGCAATACAGTTTAATATCAAAGGAGATTCAAATATCACAGTTCATAAAGCAGATAAAGATAAACAAGATATTCTTAGAATAAAATATTCAACTTATATTATCAGATATATATCTTCTTAAGCACACTTGAACAATAAGGTGATGGTCCTATTTATAGGACCATAAAGTAAGTAGTGTACTTGCATGACAAAAAGAGCATGCTGAACAGTGACCTACTCTAGAAAGTAAATCTTATCACTAAGTGACGTGTCATCTGTTCTTCTGTTCATTAGAAAACTTGTGCATTTTCAGAGAGAATGGCTTCAGAGCTCTGACGTTGTCTTCAGAGCCTCTGATGAAGCTATCTCTGATGTAAGTTGCAATCTCTGATAAGTACTTCAGAGGCAGGTTTGTCCTCTGAAGTCTTCGTCCTCTGATGTCTTCTCTGAAAGTTGCAATCTCTGATAAGTACTTCAGAGGCAGGTTTGTCCTCTGAAGTCTTCTGAAATAGGACGGTTATTTTCAACACTTTAACAGATGATTTGGAGCTAACAAAGTCAAGTCAAGATAAGTCAACAAAGTCAATGTTTTGTTTAGTCAATATGAGTTTACTTAGGTGTTAAGCTTGTGTTTTTAGTCTTATGGTATAAATACCATGTTGCCTTGTAAATCATCAAGCAAGCTAGGAAGGTTCATCATTGTTACATCAATATACTTGTGACTCTTTCTCTCACTACTCTCTCTCTCTAGAAATATACATTGTCAAATCTTGATTGGGTTTAATTGTTTGTATTGCTTGATTGATCTGGGAATACAATTTCAAAACTTGGTACTTCTAGTTATGTTAATATTGCTCTCACTATTAATCCTGCTGCCAGTTCAAATATGGTTAAGTATGGTATCTTCTACTTGGTGGTTTATACTGCTAATGCAAAGTTACTACTGCTTACCTTATTTCTACTGCCAGACAGTGTTACTACTGCTGGTATGTGTTAATACTGCTAGTCTGGGTTAATACTGCTGGTATGTGTTACTACTGCTAGTCTGTGTTACTACTGCTAGTCTGTGTTAATACTGCTAGTATGTGTTACTATTGCTTATATGGTTAGTACTGGGGGTTTGTTAATGCTGCTAGGGTACTTAGTACTGCTTCTAACTGAAACCCTCCACCTATAAATACCCTCTTTGACCGCCAAAATCCAAACGGCTCTTTTAATTTCCTACGAGTGTTCTTTCTCTCTCTTTCTCTCGAATTCTTACTTACCAGTGCGTAACCCTAGCTTCCATCAAGAAGATGGCAGGACTCGACTTCTTTGATGAACACAACGAGCTCGCCATGTTACAGAAACCCAAGAGAGCTGAGGGTTTCCATGCTATAGTGGATTTTCTCAAATCGTCGCACATTGCCTACGCACTCACTGTCAATCCCACAATCTATGTGGAACACTTGCGACAGTTCTGGGCAAATGCCTCAATACAGACTGTGGAAGGAAACCAAGTTATTCACTCAAGGATTTGTGACAAACCCATCACCATCACAGAGGATTGAATACGCACTCATCTATGCTTAGATGATGCCTCAGGTATTACTTCTTTACCTAAGGAATATCTCTTCCAAGTCCTTAGTCGTATGGGGTATGAAGGTCCCACTAATGTATACAAGTTTTACAAGAACAGACTTTCACCTCAGTGGCGATTATTTGTTCATACCCTACAACACTGCATTTCACGAAAAACAACTGGCTGGAGTGAGTTCAGCAGCACAATAGCCTATGCTCTTGTCTGCCTAGCAACTTCCAGCAAGTTTAATTTCTCACAAATGATTTTAAGTGATTTACTGTCCAACCTGGATAACAAAACGATTTTATATGTATCCTAGGTTTGTACAAGAGATTCTACTAAAGGAATTGACGGATCTATCCTCTTTTGAAGAGGTGTATGTACCAAAACCTCCCAAAGGGAAGGTATTCTCAAACATGAAAA
The DNA here is from genome assembly GCA_954870635.1 of Arctium minus. Taxonomy (NCBI): domain Eukaryota; kingdom Viridiplantae; phylum Streptophyta; class Magnoliopsida; order Asterales; family Asteraceae; genus Arctium; species Arctium minus. Next base: position 48,399,365 of record OX941086.1, read on the forward strand.
GGCCTAGCAAGGACTTTTCTGGACAAGACACTCCATTGTTCTCTACAATGATGGGTGTGTCTCATTCCCATGGTGAGGCATCAGGGTCACAGCCCACATCTGACCACCCAACTGATGACCTACCCACACCATTCAGTTCAATTAATACTCTTCAGATTCTTATTGTCAAGCCAAAATCCCCCATCACCAAAACATATATAAGGAAAAAGGTACAGAAGGTTCCTTCCCTTCTTGTATCTTCACCCTCAAAGCCTATAAGCCCTCTGATGGAGCATTCTCCATCAGAGAATATCGAAAGGGAAACCACAGGGGTGTCTCCCAACCCCAAAAAGGTGATCTCTAAGGAGAAGGAAGAGCATGTGGGCAGTAAGGCTCACACTACTGATTCTGCACAAGGTGTAGGTCAGGACAGTGTGAACATCTCTAAGACCTTCCCCACGACAACTTTAGATGAGCAATCATCTAAAGGTCCCAGGTGCCAAGAAACCACGGGGGTAGTAGGTGCTTCTGCTAAGCAGAAGGCCTTTACTAAAAGATCCAAGGATCCTTCAAGGGTGGTAAAAACACCTAAAGGAGGTGAGGACAGATATAACTACGAAGAATTGATAGACACACTTGGTACAATTGGTCTGGAAGTTCACAATCAAGATCTGGAAATAAAAGAGATGAAGAAGGTGATTATCTCTCAACAAGAACAAATAGTCAAATTGAAGAAAATGGTTCTAAGGTTGGTCCACAAAAAGAAGAAAAAGCAGTATGTATTGAAGAAAAGGGGAGATGTAAATGATGCTTCCAAAAAAGGGGAGACTCAAGCTGAAGAAGAAAAGCAAAGCCCTGTTGGCATAGAATATCTTTTTGAGAGGGAGTTGAATACTGAAGTAGAAAAGAAACAAGCAGCAGAAACATAAACAACAAAAGCAGTAGAAACTGAGAAAGAAGTAGAAACTACAGCAGCAGAAACAGAATTATCCAGGGAAGAGATTGAAATTGCTGAAACTCTTGTAAAGGAAAAGAATGACACTCCCAAAGCTATTCCAAAAGCTAAGGGAGTGGTCATTAAAGAAGGAGGATCAGAGACAAAAAGGAAAGAAGTCAGTATGGCAGAGGCCAAAAGGAAAGGAAAAGAGAAGATGGATGAGCCAATAAAAGCATCAAAGAAGCAAACTCAAATAGAATTGGATGAAGAGGTGTCTAAGAACTTGCAAGAGGAATTGGAAAAGGAGGAAGAAATCCAATCTGCAAATGACAGAGAGATTGCTTTGGAATTGGCTACTAAGCTTAATGAGGAATATCAAAGGAACTTAAAGACTGTTGCTGCTGCTAAGAAAGTTACAAAGAAGGCATCAAGGCAAAGGCTACCGTTAAAGACAAGACAAAGACAACCATCTAAAACATTCCTAGCCAATCAAGAAAGAAGGAAAATGATAAATTTTCTGAAAGGAGATATTGGAGTTCCTGAAGGAATGTTTACCAGTATGTCTTTTGGAAGGATAGAAGAGCTATACAAGGAGATGGCCAAGCTGAAAGGGGACTTCACACAAAGGGTTGAGGTTGAAAGAAAAATGAAAGAAAGGCATGATTTGAATATTCAACAACCATTTCCTGACAGTGAAGAAGGCACTCCTACCAAAGACATGGCAAAAGTAAAGGAAGAAGAGACCTTAGCTCAAAAGATTGGAGCAATTAAAAGAAAGAAGTCCATTGCCACAAAACCAAAGGCAAAAAGAACTAGAACTGAAGAAGGAAAGACAGAGTTGGGAAGTGAAAAAACGGAAGTTGAACCTTCTGTAGAGCGGCAGGAACAAACAGAAGCAGAGGTTCAATCTCAAGAGCAAAGACCAGAGCAAACAAGCCAACAATCTTCAGATCAGCCTAGACAATCAGATGAGCAGGTGAATTTGTACTTGACTGTGACCAATGAAGAACCTATGCAAGCTGGCCCTATCTCAATGAAAGCACCAGAGATTATTCATTGGGATACTCTAAAGGATAACAGAAAAGAATATTTTAGAATCAAGAGAATGGGTGATCAGTTTGAGGTTTATGCAACTTGGGGCAAAGTCATCAGAAGTTGTTCCAGAGCTGACTTGGAAGAAATGTGCAAAGTTGGGATAAAGCTGTATGAAAGTGTGTTGAAAGGGACATAAATGAGTTTAATCAAGATAGCCATGGAGTACTTATGCATGATGTTTGAACCTGAAAAAGTGAAGCATAGGATCAAAGATTTGCATCATGAATATGGATTTAAAAAGATTGATCATTGGATGCTGTTTGAAAATTGTGGAGTCTACATGATTACAATTGACAAAAGCTATCATGAGTACTTCTTGGTGAACAAGGTGTATGAACACAGCAAGGCAAAGCTGCAAGGAATGTTGAATGCAAAGTTGGTCTGTCCTACAGGTTCTGAAATGGCAAGGATTGTGGTTAGAAGAACAATTAATCAAAGTCTGGGAATGGATCCAAATCTTGGGAATTAAGCTGGAGTTTTGAAAGCATCATGAAGACCCTATACTGAAGAACTTAACTTATCAATTTGAAAACTTAAGTTAGGGGGAGATTGTTGGGTCTGAAATGTGCTAAGGATGGATACTACTGCTGGGCTTAAAGATTAATATTGTTGAAGATATTAATACTGCTACTTGAAGAATACTACTGCTAATAGAATTACTACTGCTTGAAAGGTTAGTACTACTAGAAGAATAGTTAGTACTGCTTGGAGAGTTAGTACTGCTTAAAGAATAATGCTGCTAGCATGATTAATACTGCAAGCATGGTTAGTACTGCTGAGGAGATTAATGTTGCTAGAAGATTAATGTTGCTTCTGATGATTCTGAAGATAATGTTGATAAAGATGGATTGATACGAAAGACTAGGAGCTGAAGATAATGATGAAGATAATTATGGAATGGATGCTAAAGATCAATATTTCTTTTGATTTATCTTGTAATCAGTTCTCTATATATAGTCTAGACGTATTTGATAGTTAGATATAGTTTTTGATAATTTTATACGTTTAGAGAGAATTAACCTCAAGGTTCTTTGTAGTCCTTTCAATAGAGAAGTATTCAACGTCTGTTGAGCTTGTTCAACAGATTGAGGTTTTGTTTGTAATCATTAAGTTAAATCAATATAACTTGTGATTTGAGTTTATACACTGTTTGATTGATTTACTGTTAAACTGTTTTTCCACGACTTCTTTAACATAGTTTCTGAGTATTTATTAAATTCTTGTTTAGAATTTCGATCCTGACAATGCATTTGATTTTTCATAACTGAAAGTGAAGAGCATATGTGTTTTTCTGGAATCAAAGAAGATAATATTTGTGTTTATCTTGATTTTCGAAATCTATTTTATTTAAAATAATTTTTTAATATCAAAGAAGATATCGATCAACATATAGACGTTTTAACTGACTAATACATTTTTTTTTAATTCAAATGCACATGTGCACATATGCACACAAATGCACATTTGCATATATACACAAATACACAAATTCTTAACCATCTAACTATGGTTAGTGTCTGTTTTTGAATTTGTTCATGTATGCACAAATTCAAGATTCCCTCCATGTATTATTTACATATTTTTCTATTTTTAAAATTTGTTAGTTATTTCATTTGAATTTGTTCACGTATGCACAAATTATGTAAATTATTTAATTAATGTCTGTTTTTGAATTTGTGCATGTATGCAAAAATTAAGTTTTGATATTATGTATTAATTTATTTTTTTTATTTATGAATTTCATGTAATGGTTTAATGTGTGGTGTTGAATTTGTTCATGTGTACACAAATTCAAGAGTCCCTCCATGTATTGTTTCCACATTTTTCTCTTTTTTAAATGGTAGTTATTTTATTTGAATATGTTCATGCATGCACAAATTAATTGTTTTGGGAACCAGTTTCCATGGATAACACTTGCCATGTTTATGATTCTTGTGTTTTGACAAAATTACCCCTATGCGCATATGCACAAAGTGCAAAGCGCGTGTAACTTACCAAAATTACCCTTATTAATTCTAGTCATTGATCTGATACATCTACAGTTGTGAGTGGTTAACACAGTTAGTACCAATTGGGTGGTTAACAAAAGAAGGAGACCTTATATATATATATATATATATATATATATATAGAGAGAGAGAGAGAGAGCAAGGATCATTCGTTAACCTTTAAATTGTTATTAACTTTATGAACCTTACTCAATCAATAGAATTGCATCTTTGGTTGTTCTTTTCATGTTTTGTATCTTTAATACAAAAGGGTAGAAGGTCATTTTATAATTACATAATATTTCATTTATTTGCTTGGGGGTTACAAGAATGAATCCTCCTTGATTATAGCGTAGGTTATGAATTCATGTTTTTTTCCATTTTCAAAATTATTGTTAAAATCATATGAATATTTTCAAAGTCTTCAATTTCATATGTTTGTCAAAATCGTTAGTGGTTGTCTTCAAAAACTTTTTACGGTATTCATTTTAATTCAGAGAATCTCATGAACATCCCGACAATGAACGCACCAACGTCCTCCGACAGTATGGTTTTCGTCCTCCATAACGACGTCCATGGAAGTGCGGTTGATTAAACTGTGTCGAATCCAGGAACACAGAATATGGATGAAGGAATTCAAAACCAACTCGTAAACCATGAACTCGAAAATGAGAACAACGATATATGCACCGTTGATATATTCGAATCAAACAACAAAAAATGTATTGGTAAGTTTTTGTTTAATTTTTTCGAGTTGTTTACATTATTTAGTTCATCACGGAATTCATTAAAACCAAAAATTCAATTATGTAGAACGCCTTCACAAAGATGAAGAGACATCTTCATTTTTAACATTAATGTAAACTTAGTCAATTGATAAATTGACAGAAGTATTTCAACGTGACATTGTACGTCTCCATGGCACTCCTGTATCGATTACCTCCGATCGAGACCCACACTTTACATCTCGATTTTGGGAAGGTGTTGGATCCCAGATCTAATCTCGTAACTATGATATAAACAATAAGAGTAATGACAGCGGAAGCAATACAGTTTAATATCAAAGGAGATTCAAATATCACAGTTCATAAAGCAGATAAAGATAAACAAGATATTCTTAGAATAAAATATTCAACTTATATTATCAGATATATATCTTCTAAAAGCACACTTGAACAATAAGGGGATGGTCCTATTTATAGGACCATAAAGTAAGCAGTGTACTTGCATGACAAAAAGAGCATGCTGAACAGTGACCTACTCTAGAAAGTAAATCTTATCACTAAGTGACGAGTCATCTGTTCTTCTGTTCATTAGAAAACTTGTGCATTCAGAGAGAATGTCTTCAGAGCTCTGACGTTGTCTTCAGAGCCTCTGATGAAGCTATCTCTGATGTAAGTTGCAATCTCTGATAAGTACTTCAGAGGCAGGTTTGTCCTCTGGTCTTCGTCCTCTGATGTCTTCTGAGTTGCACTGATAAGTACTTCAGAGGCAGGTTTGTCCTCTGAAGTCCTCAGTTGCAATCTGATAAGTACTTCAGAGGCAGGTTTGTCCTCTGAAGTCTTCGTCCTCTGAAGTCCTCTGAAATAGGACGGTTATTTTCAACACTTTAACAGATGATTTGGAGCTAACAATCTCCCCCTAAGTGTCGAAAATAAAAGATACAAAAATAACAGAGAATTGAATTTTAATCTAGAAAGCATAGAGGAGAAAATCATCCTCTTAAGTATTACTCCTTAAACATTTGGAAGTTTAATACAAAGTAATATCAAAAAAAATAAAGAAACAGACTACAATTTGTCACTTGAACAGATTCTATGGAATTTCATGATCAGAGCTCTGAAGTTGATCATCGAGTCAATCTCTAAGTCAAGCTTTGCCAGTAAATCTTCTCTGTGCCTTTCTTCTTTTTCATGGATCAATTTCTTTATACCTCTCATGGTTTCATCAGAATACTTCGACACTTCTGAAGCTAGAAAGATCTTCTTTTCTTGATTTACTCTGAAGACGAAACCCAGAGGTTCTGCAACGATTGATCCAGTCTTCTGTTCTTTAAGTTTGTCAAATGACTCCACAGGTTCAGTTACCTCCAGCTTCTCTTCCCCTAGGTTCAGAGCTATTTGAAAGTCACGTTTTGCTCGGTGTTTGACATAGGCCTCCATTGCCCGTCGGACTTCAACCATGCCCATCCTGATTTCCCTTCTTCCATGATCATACCTGGCAGAGCAATAGGCATATAGATGTGGTAAATCATATGGATTTAGATTTACGAGATCATTGTCATTGAACTCGTAAATCTTCTGATCAGATCGAGTTACCACATAATTCCTATAGATAATCTTGTTGTAAGCAAAGTTCTTTTCTGAGATTTTGTTGATTTTGATGATTGGATCATCAGAGAGGACCTGTGCTCTTGGTTTGGTTTTATCTCTGATAAATCTTCGCTCATAGTCTGGCATGTCCTCTCTGATTCTTGGATTCAGAGGAATGACTAGTGTGTCTGCCATGTTGAACTCACAGTAGATGTATCTGAAGTGGTCTTCTATGGAAGCTTCGGGATTTGATTCGAGGAATGTGGGAGGTTTATTGAACACTTTTGCTCGAAGACCGATGCTTGTTTTCTGAACAGGATTCTCTGAAGGAGCCTGTTCATCAACAACCATGGTTTCTGGTTCCTTCGTCTGTGGAGGATCTTCTTTTGAGGGTTCAGAGATGTAGCCATCTATCTCTGGTGATTTCCTTAGCTCTGACGTTGTTGAAGTATGATGTGGTTGAGCATTCTTGAAGAAATATTCTTCGACATTAACTACTTCAACTTCTTCTTCAATCTCTTTTCCAGAATCTGTTTTTTCTTCTTTTTCAGATTCTGATTCGTAAGCATCTCTCATCACATAAGTTGTTCTTTCTGGTGATGAGAATGCATCTTCTGATGTTGAGAAGTCTACGAGCTGTTCATCTTCTTCTTCGTCCAGAGCTCCAATAGTTTCTTGAGATGCAGCTGTGATTTGTTCAGCTGTGATTGGAACTATTGGAGCACCTGAAGTGGATGGTGCTAGAAAGATGACAGGTACTGGCGACTTTAGAGTGGCCTGAATATCTTCAGCAGAGGTGGAGGTTGAACGTCTCTCTGTTCCTTTCTCCTTGTGTTGGTTTAATTCAGAGGGAGTGGACTCCTTTTGTGTTTCAACAGGTTTTGGAGTAGGAGTCTTCTCCCCCTTATGAAGATCGGATGACCCCTGAGGTTGGTCATCTTCGTCATCAGAATCTTCATACCTAGCCTTCTTCCGCGCTTCCTCAGAGTATGCGACCTCTGGTTCCTTTCTCTTCAATACTCCCTCTGAAGATTTGACATTCTTCAGAAGGTCTTCAATCTTCTTGTTCTGCTGAGTGGTCTTGGAGACGAACTTGCTGGATATAGTCATTACATTGCTGGTGATCTTCTTGGAGAAGTTGGTCAGGTCAGCCTTTGTAATAAACTCTGTAGCAGGAGCAGCAGTAGAGGTAGGGATCTTTGCAAGTACCTCTGCCAAAGAACGCAAGACTTCCTCTTTGAATTGAGAAAAGTCTGCATTTGTCGGAGTGGGGGCAGAGGTAGGTAGAATCGCCTGGAGGAGCTCTGTTTTCGAGTTCTGAATTTCCCTGGACAATACGGAGTCATTTTTTATGACCAAGCTTTCCAGAGCATCCAGTTTTTCGTTCTGATTGAGAACCGTCGTGCGCAGCTCAGAGACCTCTGAAGTGAGCTTTTCAACTTCAGAGTTAGAGGCAGAGGCCTCTGAGGTCTTCTCCATTTGAAGTTTTATCTCCTTCAGAGATTCTCTGATTTCATCACCAAAGATTTTGAACTCTTCTTTGGTAACGTAATCAGAGGGGGTAACCTTAGGATCAACACATGATTCTAAGTTTCCCTCGAGTTCAGAGGGGCCTTCTTTCGGAGGTGGTTTGATGTTTTCTCCGGAAGGACTTCCCATTAATCCTTGGGGACCCTTTTTCAAGGATTTCCCTATAATGGTTCCGATTGGTCCCTGATCATCAGAGTCAGAATCTGATGATGAGAACCGAATGTGTTTGGAAACCTTGCTGTCCAGGCTAAGGATTCCTTGTGCAAGAAGGTCGTGCCATTCTTTTTCTGACAGGCAATGCTTACGTTCTAAGGGACGGTCCAACTTAGTTTGAGCCACAAAGGCATCATGTGTAGGTAGAGGTGACATACTCTGGGGTGATTGAGTATTTTTATCTTGGTCCAAGTCCTTTTGGGAGGACTTAGCCGTATTAGAGGTTTCCCCTCTGGTGCATGCTTCAGAGGCAGAAACAGATGCCTCTGAGCGGTTAGGATGGGTAGGGTTCGAGGTGTGCACCTCTGTTTCAATGTCCATTGATGCTGGACCACCTTGGACGGTAAATTTGGTTGCACTGGGATTTGGGCTTTGGATTCTCTCATTTGTGTCGTCAAGGGCATCTTTTTCTACCTCACCGCCCTCAGATTCTAAGTTTAGAAACTCACCCTCTGGAATTCTCTCTTCCTCACTTTCCTCTGCTCTGACAGAGATATTCTCTTCGTCAGAGGGAGGGTTCTCATGTTCTCTCTTCCTCACCCTCTCAGAGCCACCCTCTGGTTGCGCTCTGTTAATGTTTTGAGCAGTATCAGAGATATCACTCTCTGATTCAGGCTCAGGCTCAGAACCTAAGTGTGTTGGGGATCCCATCATCGGTTCTGATGATTGGGCAACACGACTAAGTAGGAGATGGGTAGGAGAGTCAGTAGGAATTACCTCAATCATGGTGTGTGGGAATCGTCGGTCATGTGGATAAGGAGGAACCTCTGTTGCTTTGAATGAGTTCATCATAAACAGAGGTGTCATTGGGCCCTCCTCAGTGATGGAGAATTTCTCCATTGCTCGTTGAATGACCACAGAGATGAATCGAGGAAACAGTACCGATATTGGTTGTTTTCCTTTGGCCAAGTCCTTGTTCTTCTTGTCCACCGTCGTTAGCATCTCACAGAAGAGAATGTGAGCCATATTGATGCTTCTGTTGAAAAAGAGAGCATACATTATGGCTATTATCGCTGGATGAGTCTGATCCTGACTTCCAATCTTGCAGGTTATTGTTCGGTTGAGAACACTGAACATAAAGTTCCATTTGGGAGGCAGGTACTGACGTCTGAATTGACTTAGGCGTGTTATTTCTTTGTTGTAGCCCAAGTGGTGGAGGAACTGAAGAAGGACTTCTTGACTTGGTAGTTTCTCAAAAGCATATATTTGAAGATCAGTTGTCGTGAGGAGGTTGAATCGACGAGTCAGGGTTTGTGGGGTTATTCTTATTGTCAGGCTTTGTTCTCCTAGGTCAATGTGCCCAACCAGTCCTTTCTTTTCATCGTCGTATTCACTTGAATACCACCATTGTTGGACAAAGCGAAGGGGAATATCTGAGGCATGTTTGGTTAGAACATCATTGAGTTCGCAGTTGGTAAAAAAGTCGAGGATTGGGCGAAACTGTTCATCGTATTTTGATGGGGTGACGTCCAGAAAGTAGTTGTTTCCTTTGACTGGAACATCGAACTGTACCATATTCAAGCTTGGAGCAAGTTTGCTTGAGTTATCTGAAGTTTGGGAATGAGCCGCCATTGTTGCAGGTTGACAAAGATGAAAGCTTAGAGAGATTTGGGATTTTGGATTTTGAGAGCGTAAAGGATAAAAAAAAAAGGGAAACAGGGTTTTTATAGACAAAGGGTAGAGGGAGAGGTTATGGAAACGGCGAATGAGAGTCCTAATGTCAGAAAGGACGTTCCATCATCCCCTAATTAATAGGTGACACGTTTAGGTATGTAGGGGAGAGCCGCTTTGTGTCAGAAAACCGCCAGTTGGGTTTAAAAAGAAACGAATGGTTATCCAAAAAGATTTATTATTTAATCGAATTTCCTGGAATATTCGTTTAATGAGAAAAGATCAGAAGCTCTGATATAAATATCAGAGAAGATCAGAGGCTTTGATATAAATATCAGACAAGATCAGAGGCTCTGATATAAATATCAGAGACAAGATCAGAGGCTCTGATATAAATATCAGAGACAAGATCAGAGGCTGTGATATAAATATGACAAGATCAGAGGCTCTGATATAAATATCAGAGAAAAGATCAGAGGCTCTGATATAAATATCAGAGACAAGATCAGAGGCTCTGATATAAATATCAGAGACAAGATCAGAGGCTCTGATATAAATATCAGAGACAAGATCAGAGTCTCTGATATAAATATCAGAGACAAGATCAGAGGCTCTGATATAAATATCAGAGACTTTTCTTCCCCTTGAAAAGCTGAAAGGGTCTTTGTCTCCCCCTTGACCAAAGAAAGAAGTCTTTGATGTTCTCCCCCTTGACACATGCTTGGAGAAAACAAGTGATTTTTACCATTGGTGAAAAAGTCCAGAGGCTCTGATTGAAATGATCAGAGACTCTGAAGTTTTCTTGTGTTGTTTGACATATGCTACTTGGTTCAGAGTCTCTGATAATTGATCAGAGACTGAGTTTACCAATTTTTTGTTAGGTAGACATATTCAACATTCCCAACTTGCTAACTAAAAAATTGAACCTTCGTTCATCTAAAGCTTTTGTGAAAATATCAGCAAGTTGTAGTTCAGTTGGTACAAAATACATCTCTATTGTTCCCTTTTCAACATGATCTTTTAGAAAGTGGTACCTTACATCGATGTGCTTGGTTTTGGAGTGTTGTACTGGATTGGCAGAGATGGCTATGGCACTTTTTGAATCACAGAGAATTGGAATTCTTTCAATTTGTTGGCCATAATCACTGAGCTGAGTTTTCATCCATATTACTTGTGAGCAGCAACTAGCAGCAGCAACATATTCTGCCTCTGCTGTTGAAGTTGAAACACAGTTTTGCTTCTTGGATGACCAACTTACCAGCTTATTGCCCAATAACTGACAGCATCCTGAGGTACTTTTTCTGTCAAGCTTACATCCGGCATGATCTGCATCAGTGTAAGCTGTTAGATCAAAACTAGAAAGTTTTGGATACCAGAGGCCTAATGAGTGTGACCCTCTGAGGTATCTGAAAATTCTCTTGACAGCAGATAAATGAGATTCTTTTGGATTTGCTTGATATCTAGCACAAAGACATGTTGCAAACATTATGTCAGGCCTACTTGCAGTTAAGTATAATAGTGAACCTATCATACCTCTGTAGGTTTTTATATCCACAGATTCTCCTGAAGGATCAGAGTCAAGTTTGACTCCGGTGGATAGAGGAGTTCTCATCGAAGTTGAATCATTGAGTTTGTATTTTTGCAAAATTTCAGAGACATACTTAGATTGACTTATGAATGTACCTTCTGAAGTTTGTTTTACTTGTAAGCCCAGAAAGAAAGTTAATTCTCCCATGAGGCTCATCTCAAATTCACTCTTCATCAACTCTGAGAACTTGTCACAATACTTTTGATTTGTAGAGCCAAATATAATGTCATCAACATAAATTTGTACTAAAAGCATCTCATTCTTGTACCTTTTGATGAATAAGGTAGTATCAATTGTGCCTTTTTCAAATCCATTTTGAGTTAGAAAGGTGGACAGAGTTTCATACCAGGCTCTTGGAGCTTGTTTAAGTCCATACAGAGCTTTATCCAAATAATAAACATGATTAGGATACTCTGTACTTTCAAATCCAGGTGGTTGCTGGACATAAACTTCTTCATTTAATTTACCATGAAGAAAGGCAGATTTAACATCCATTTGATAAACTTTGAATCCTTTGTGTGCAGCATAGGCCAAGAAGATTCTGATTGCTTCTAGCCTAGCTACAGGTGCAAAGGTTTCATCATAATCAATGCCTTCTTCCTGGCAATATCCTTTTGCAACCAACCTGGCTTTGTTTCTGATTATTATTCCATCCTCATCCTTTTTGTTTCTGAAAACCCATTTCGTTCCAATTGCAAATTTTCCTTTGGGAAGGGGAACTAGGGTCCAGACTTTGTTTTTTACAAACTCTTGAAGTTCATCCTGCATTGCAAAAATCCAATGAGGATCTTCAAGAGCTTCTTTTACCTTCTTTGGTTCAATAATGCTCAAAAAGTTTACATAGAAACATTCATTGATGGTGGCAGATCTTGTTTTAACTCCTTCGGATGAGGATCCAATTATTTGAGCAATTGGATGATCTTTTGTCCATCTTGTAATTGGAGCATAAATTTGGGGTGGAGTTTGAGCTTCAGAGTCTCTGACAGTTGGTGACACCTCTGTTGTATTGTTCAGAGGCTCTGTTGGTGATGCCTCTGTTGTACTGTTCAGAGGCTCTGAGTTTTGTTTCGGAGATGCAGATTTTTGTTCATCATTTGGTTCTGGAGTTGCTTCAGATACTTCTTTATCATCTTCTGATTCACTTTGCTGATCTGCATTTGGTGAAACAGAAGGTGTTGGTTCAGAGGGCCCTGAAAGGGTTGTACCTGTTTCTTGAGGTTCTTCTGAATTCTCTCTCTGTCTATCTCTGAAGATAACTTCAGAGATATCTTCATCATCAAAGAAATCTTCAAGTATTTTGTTTAATTCAGATTCCTTTGATGATTCAAAGATTGGTGATGAACTTTCTTGTTGTTCAGAGCTTTTATTGTCGTCAAAAGTGATATTGATGCTCTCTTGGATAGTTCTTGTTCTAAGATTGAACACTCTAAAAGCTTTTGAGGCTAATGAATATCCAATGAATTTGCCCTCATCAGCTTTCTTGTCAAACTTTCCAACATATTCTCTATCTTTCAGAATATAACACCTGCATCCAAAAATATGAAAATATTTAATATTAGGTTTCCTATTGTTAATGAGTTCATAGGATGTTTTCTGAAATCTCTTGACAATTGTAGCTCTATTCTGAGTGAAGCAGGCTGTTGCTACTGCTTCTGCCCAAAAATTTGTTGAAAGATCAGATTCAGCAAGCATTGTTCTGGCAGCTTCAACAAGTGTTCTGTTTTTCCTTTCAACTACTCCATTTTGTTGAGGAGTTCTTGCTGCAGAGAAGTTAGGGGTAATGCCTTCTTCTGATAGATAAGAATTGATTTTGGCATTTCTGAACTCTGTTCCATTATCACTTCTTAGTTTCTGAACTTTGCTGCTGAATAGAACCTGTAATCTTTTTAACAACCTTATTAATATGTCAGGTACATCAGATTTAGCTCTAATGAATTCTATCCATGTGTATCTGGAAAATTCATCAATCAGAACCAGAATGTATTTCTTACCTGCTAGACTCTGTACAGAGATAGGACCACAGAGGTCTACATGAAGCATGTGCAGAGGTCTAGGACAGTTGTTTTCACTTTTGGTTTTATGGGAAGATCTTTTCATTTTTCCCATCTCACAAGCAGAACAAAGATGATCTTTGTTAAACTTTAGAGATGGTAATCCCTTAACCAAATTAAGTTTAACTAACTTATCAAGTGAGGAAAAGTTTAGATGTGAAAACTTTTTATGCCAGAGCCAGATTTCCTCACTATTCAGAGATACAAGACAAAGTTTCTCTGAATCAGTGTTTGTGATTTTGGTAAAGTTCATTCTGTAGAGGTTACCTTTTCTGTCTGCTCTTAGCATTTCTTGACCTGATTTTGAGTGAAGAAGTGAACAATTTTTTCTTTGAAATTTCACATCAAAACCATGATCACAAAGTTGACTTATGCTTATCAGATTGTGTTTTAATCCATCCACATAAGCAACCTTTGATACTGAAACATTTCCTCTTGATAACTCACCATATCCTTTAATCTGTCCTTGCTTGTTGTCTCCAAAAGTAACTGCTCCTCCAGATTTTTCTTTAAATGAGGATAGCAGTTCTTTATCTCCAGTCATATGCCTTGAACATCCAGAATCTAGGTACCATATTGGCATTGACTGTTTCTGCAAGACAGATTATTGTTTCTTAGGTACCCACCTCATTATGGGTCCTTTTGTGTTAGACTTTGGTGGATTTGAATGACTTTTTGGCATCTCATCTTTTGATGTCTTGCCTTTACGTGTCTGCTTTTGAGATTTTGTCTCTGAGATATTTTTCAGAGATTGATTCAAAAGGCAGTGTGATCCTTTAAAATGATTCTTCAGTTTCATCAGGAGATAAATGCAGTTACAATTAATAGAACAAGAAGAAGTAGGAGCAAAGTTTTTTTTTTTATTAAAAGCATTTGTTACATTTTGACTTCTTTTGAAACTAGCACTAGGAATATTACATTTATCCCTAACTACTTCTTTTCTTTTTGCTTGAAAGACAGTCTTCTTTTCAAGTTGCTTTTTCTTGTTCAAAAACATCTTCTTTTCTTTGTTGCTTACTGCACAGACAGGATCAATATTATTAGTTTTTGTCCATTTGCCCTTTTGTTCAGGAGAGAATTTTATTGTTTTATAGGTGTAAGAGCCAGAAGTGTTTGTTTTATTCTTTGCCTTTTCTTGCAACTCTTTTTCAAGTTCCAGAGATGTTTTTGCTTGTAAACACATATTTGCAAAATCAGGACTTATTGGTATTCTGGTTTTGGTTTTCAATACTGAAATTGGAACATTCAAAATACCAGAGCCAACAGTTTCTATCTTTTTGTGAATTACATTCCCTGGTTTACAAAAAATCTGTTCATCAATCTCTAAATCAGATTCTGAATCAGAGTCAAGAAAGTCTCTCTTAGATTTGATAGAGATATCTACCTCTACTGGTTTTTTAATTTCTTTTGATCTAGAGACTTTGATGATCCGTTTCATGCTTTCTTTTCTTTTTAAGTCCTCCATGACATTTTCTTTCCATATCCTTTGAACATCATCTTCAAACGTGGTTCTGATGTTTTCATCTGACTCTGGTGAATACAGAGGAGCATTTGGATTAAGTGAACTCTGAGATTCATTTTCAGAAGTACTTGTATCAGAGGTACTTGGTTCAAATGTCTCTGATTCACTTGAGATGAAGGCATCAAATCTGAAAATTTCTTTGGGATCATAGCTTTGAGGTTTTGTAAAGAGTACTTCTGAAGTTTCTTCTTTTACCTGTAACACAGACTCTTGAATGTCTTTTACTTCAGAGTACGTAGTATTTTTGAAATTCAAAGCTCTTGCTTTTGATCCCTCTGATGTTTTCATTCTTTTGAAATTATTCAGAGATGGACTTTCAAATCTTTGGACCTTTCCCATACAGAAAGTGGAAGAAAGTGAAGTTTTCTCCAATCCATTGAATGAATTCAACTCATTGAATCCTAGTCCTTGAGAGTCCATTTGTGATTTTATTTTGTCAAAGACACTTTGTGCATTAACATAGCTTTTGATTTGAAGATTTTTTCTATCTAGAGATTGATGTAAGATTTCTCTTTCCTTTTGAAAAAATTTGGTTAAGGCAATAGAATTGAGCCTTTCATACTCAGATTTCTTTACTTCTTCTTCTTTTCCTTTTAAAACTTTCTCTATTTCTCTTATTTCTTCTGAAAATGATTTTTCTTTTTGCTTGAAGGTTTCTTCAAGTTTAGTTTTTTCAAGAAAAATATCTTTCTTTTCTGATTCCAGAAGATTCTTTTCTATTTTGTAAAAGATGAGCTCTTTTGTTGCTTGCTCCCTTTTCTGTTTTTCTTCAACAAATTTTTGCTCTAAATCCTGAAGTTCATTAATTAGTTTAAAAGCATCTATTTCAGGATCACTGTCAGAGGTGTAAAGAGAGTTTACCTTTTCAGAGTTGTCTTCGGATGCTTCATCAGTTTGATTTCCATCTGAAAAAGCCATACCACAAAGATTGGTAGGCTCTTCCTCACCATCACTTGTCGAGTCAGATAGCCAGTCTTCCATTTCTGCTACAAGAACTCTTTCTTTTACATTGTATTTGTATTTGTTCTTGTAGTAATCTTGATCTTTGACAAGTTTTCCTCTGCAGTTTGCAGAGAAGTGGCCTGGTTTTCCACATCTGAAGCATCTTCCATCATTTTGATTTGTTGGAAGAGTGGCAGTACTTGTCCCTGGCTTCTGTTCTTGAGGTTTGAAGTATCTCTGTGGTTGTGGATACCTTGGTTGGAATGGTTGTTGTGGTCTTGTTTGTTGTGTTGCATCATCATGATTGAAGTTTGCACCCTTTTTATCACTATATGGAGTGAATCTGGGTTCTTGTTGAAATCTTCTTTCCGGATTTCTTCTTTCTTCATTCTCTCTCTTTCCTTCAAATACCTTCTTACCAAATTTCTTGTTAAATTGATGAGTGATTAATGCAAGAGATTTGGCAAAGGCATTGATATCTTCATCTGAGTCTGAATCTGAATGAGTTTCTTCTGCCATCAAGACCTTTTTGGATCTTCTTTTTGTTTCCAAACATTTTTGTGACTCTTCACAGTTGTTTTCTTTTGATATTTGTTTTGAAACAAGCGCAAGGGGTCCACCCAAAGAGGTTTTTGATTTTTGCTTCATAACTTCTTTTTCATGTGCAACAAGAGTACCATAAATGTCAGTTAATGACCATGACTCAAGATCTTGATTAGCCTGTATAGACATGGACAGTTGTGACCATTCTTCATTCAAGCTTTTCAAAAAAAGAACATTGTTTTCCTCTTTTGTTCTCATTACTCCAAACTTTCTGCATTTGTTTATTAGAATGTTGAATCTTGAGTAAGTTTGGTGTAATGTTTCTTCTGGTAGAGCATGAAAATCATGATATTCATTGATGCATAGATTTCTTCTATTTTTCTGGGTTTGTAGGCCACCTTCAAGTTGATTTAACAACTGATCCCATATCTCTTTTGCAGTTTTACAAGAATCAAGTTCTTGAAAGATATCATTGGGAATGGCCATTATGAGTAATCTAACAGCTTTTGAGTCATTATCCATCATATTATTTTCTTCATCAGTGAAGTTTGTGGTTTTCTTTTCATAATATGCAGGTATTTCGGTAGTATCTGCTGTTGCAGGAACTCTTGGCACCAACACCATTGGAATGTGAGGTCCAATGTTCACAAATCTGAAAAGATCCCTGTCCATACCTTCTAGGAAATTTACCATCCTTATTTTCCATTGGGGATATTCATCCCTTAAAAGTGTAGGAGGTTTTGTTAATGACCCAGCTGTATAAATGGCACTTATGCTTGAGTTTGCCATTTGTAAAAATGAAGATTTGAAGAACTGATGTTTTTTTTTTTTTTTGTAATGAACTGAGATTTACTATCAAATCTAGAGCATATGATATTCTTTAATAAACTGGGTTTATATGAACATGCACAGATAATGAAAGTTTAGAATCAATGAGATGTAAATCTATCCCAGTATGCAGATATGATCTTTCTTTGTTTAGAAACAAAGGAAGCTCTAATACCAATTGTTGGATCCCAGATCTAATCTCGTAACAATGATATAAACAATAAGAGTAATGACAGCGGAAGCAATACAGTTTAATATCAAAGGAGATTCAAATATCACAGTTCATAAAGCAGATAAAGATAAACAAGATATTCTTAGAATAAAATATTCAACTTATATTATCAGATATATATCTTCTAAAAGCACACTTGAACAATAAGGGGATGGTCCTATTTATAGGACCATAAAGTAAGCAGTGTACTTGCATGACAAAAAGAGCATGCTGAACAGTGACCTACTCTAGAAAGTAAATCTTATCACTAAGTGACGAGTCATCTGTTCTTCTGTTCATTAGAAAACTTGTGCATTCAGAGAGAATGTCTTCAGAGCTCTGACGTTGTCTTCAGAGCCTCTGATGAAGCTATCTCTGATGTAAGTTGCAATCTCTGATAAGTACTTCATAGGCAGGTTTGTCCTCTGGTCTTCGTTCTCTGATGTCTTCTGAGTTGCACTGATAAGTACTTCAGAGGCAGGTTTGTCCTCTGAAGTCTTCGTCCTCTGAAGTCCTCAGTTGCAATCTGATAAGTACTTCAGAGGCAGGTTTGTCCTCTGAAGTCTTCGTCCTCTGAAGTCCTCTGAAATAGGACGGTTATTTTCAACACTTTAACAGATGATTTGGAGCTAACAGAAGGGTTACATAAATCTTGGGTCACACGTTTGAATTTTAGTACAACCTTTCATTTGCAAACTGGTGGGAAATTTGAACGTACGATTCAAACACTGGAGGATATGCTCCAAGCATGTGTGTTGGAATGGCATGGAAGTTGGGACAATTACTTGTACCTAATCAAGTTCTCCTATAATAATAGATATTAGTCGAGTATCGGCATGGCCTCGTATGAAGCACTTTATGGCAAAAAAATGTTGAACACCGACTTGTTGGAATGAAGTTGGAGAACGTATTCTCGAAGGCCCAGAAATGGTGCAAGTTACTACCGAGAAGGTTGAGATTGCGCGTCAAATGATGAAAGAGGCTCAGGCTCGTCAAAAGAGCTACGCCAACAAGCGACGACGACCTAGCGAGTTTCAACCGGGAGATAAAGTTTTCTTAAAGGTTTCCCCAACTCGTGGCATCAGACGTTTCGGTCTTAAAGGAAAGTTGAGCCCGAGATATATTGGTCCCTTTGAAATTCTTGAAAGGGTTGGACTTGTGGCATACCGGTTAGCTTTACCGCCACAATTATCTCACCTACGTAATGTATTGCATGTCTCTTCACTTCAAGGGTACAACTATCATCCCCTACACGTTATTGATTATGCTTTAGAACATATAGAACCAGATCTGTCTTATCGCAAGTAACCAGAAGCGATTCTTGATCGTGATTCCTTTGGTAAAAGTTCTTTGGAAAAATCACTCTGAACGTGAGGCGACGTGAGAAACCGAGGACCATATGCGACGGGAGTACCCCGAGTTCTTTAATCGATGTAAGTTTCCTGTCTAAATTCATTTCGGGGACAAAATCTCTTTTAAAGGGGGGGAATAATTGTAAGACTCGGTTTTAAAAACGTGTAATATTCTTACCAGAATTGATCCATAATTAAAATGGTAACCAAATATAGTTGAGGGGTTAAAACCGTCATTTAACTAAACTTTTATTAATTATATATAACATATATAATAAATGAAAAAAAAATATAATTAGATGAAATCATCCTCCATCGTCTTCTTCATTCTCTTAACCGTCATTCTATCATCTCTCTATCTCTATCTCAAAATCTCTTCCTTCTCTCTAAATTTCTATCAATATCGTGAAGCAAATCAACGAAACAATTACATATTCGAAATCTACTCTTCGTGTCCTTCTTAGAGGTGTAAATTTCTTCTCAAGTTATTTAAGTTGGTAGGTTAGGGTAGTTGAAGTTGGTTGGTAGATTATGATTTCATATTGCAAAGTTATGTTAATATACATGTTTAGAAATGTTTGGGTTTGTCAAAAACAAAAGGGTAAATGTTGATGCCAAAAATTACCCAAAGAATAATTTAAGGTTGATGTGGAGCTTTATCCAACTAAAGAAAGTAACCAGATGACAATATGTGCGATAAACAATAAAATAAGGAGACAAGAGATTTGGTGACGTGGAAAAACCTCCACAAGGAAAAAACCGCGGACGACAGATAGATGTCGTCTTGCACTATGATCACCAAACAAGGGTGATATCCTTAGATATTACAATATATTACACGATGAACGTTAAAAATGAGTATATGAAATAGAAATAAATGTCGATCGTGTGAGAAAACGGTTGTGTCGTGAGAGTAATATTACTATCGTGTGCGAGAAAGTTCGCGGTTGTTATTCGGAGAGCTTGTGAGTTTCGTGATTTAGATATTAAATGTCAGATGTCTCAATGATGGATATAGCCTTTGTATTTATATCCTTGATTCTTCATAAATGTGTCTTTTGTAACAGTTGTATCTTCATAAATGATCTTGATAGTGTTGATCGGTTATGACCGATGGTACTTATGAGCATTTAAACCTGCATTAAATAAATAAGAAAAGAACGTTGGGTCATATGTTAGTATAGTCATGGTCGAGAGTAATCTCACGTCGGTCGTACGATGCTTGACCGACCTTCGAGAATGTATCGACAGACGTTATGGTTATGTTTGGTCGACAGAACCTTATCTTAATACAGGACAAGTCATGTAAAAATGTGCATTAAATGTATCTTCGTCGAGGTCGTGTATTTTTGACCCAAACAGTTTGCCCCCAAAATTTGAAATTTAAGCGGGATTTCTAATTTTTAATTTTCAAATTTTAATATTTTTTTTACCACGTGTCACTCCAGGGAAGGCTCTCGTTGCGGTGGAACCAAATCGGTTCGTTTCTGACTAGACACATGATGATCTAACTGACACTCGTGATGTCATGATGGTGTGATTTTGCATGCGTGACAATTTTCAAGACAGGTGTCGTTAATCCGGTGATGCACTCGAAGAGTTGATCGTCACATGTCGATCATCGAGCGATGGTGCTCGATACGATTTTCGCGTATAAATAGGAAATATCCAGGGTAGTTTCCTTTCACGCTTTCAAAGTATTTTTAGAGAGATATCTTGCTAGAGAATCATTACCAAAAGAAAACTTGTGCAATCCCTACCAAAAAAAATCCATACGATCCTTGCCCAGTTTAAGTTTCGATCGAGGTCTAGAGCGACTATTTAAGGTACGATTGGTCCCTGTACTTTTATATGCGTTTTAAGACTCGGGCTAGAAAACCTAGGAAGAACTGGGATATATTAGGTTTTTATGAACTTAAGATTAATTTGACTGGGTTATCGATGTCGAGAGATCCTGCTAGTATGATCCAAGGTCAGGATGACCTTGATGATCTTAGGCGCTTAGCACAAATACCTTCTACTGTGACCCTTAATTCTGCAGGTCAAGTACGTCCGGACATGTGTCTAGAGGGGTACTTTGTGATATACGAGTATCCCTTCAAGATAGGGTTTAAGTGGCCCTACTCGCAACTGTCGAGGCTGTTTATGCACACATTCATCCTTGCCCCGGGGCAACTCATGCCCCAGTTCTAGAGAGTCGTCTCAGTTATTGAGCGACTAACTGTGGACTGGGGAGCTCCGTTCGACGTGAACGATTTCCTCACGGCTTATACCGTGAAGGTTGACGGTTTTCACCGTTATAACCTTCATTCTAAGTATCGGAGTATCGCACCCTGATACTCAACACCGCGGTTAACGACCGTGGGTGGAAAGCCAGATACGCATTCGTGCGTTCGACGTCGTTGGATCCAAACAGTGATGTGCCAGAGACGTTCTGGAATACGTTGAGTAAGACTTTTACTGTTTTTTTAATCTTTGTCGTATGTTCTCTATAAATTTGCATCTAACGTTTTCTCTTTTGTTCTTTACAACCAACAGGTTCGACGACGTGAAACTGAATAGCGATTCGGTTTACAAGGTAACCCGTTTCTTGGGTTATAGCGTGGTCGACCGTTCCTACTTCCATCTATCCTCGACAGGTGACGATGACGAGGTGACCATCGTCGAGCCTTTAGAGGTAGAGGCAGAGGAGGTCGAGGAAGAGAGAGAAGAAGAAAGAGAAGTAGAGATGGCGGGTAAACTGCGTGACTCTATTTTGTTTCTTTTCTTTTGTCTTTCTTTCTATTAACGTGTGTTTTTCTGTGTTTCTAGGTGGTTCTGCGACCAACACCCTACGGAGAGAGCAACTAGATCTTGCACGAAAGGGCAAGGAATAAAGGAAAGTTGCTGATGTAGTGTTGGGTCAGCCGAAGCGGCTGAGGAAGATGGTTCCGAGGGAACCGTCTTCAAGGGGAGGCGGCGCGTCGAGCGTCTCTAGCCCTGAGAAGACGAAGATAGGTGATCCGATCCAGGCAATCCCCATAAGCGTCGTGCCTCCAGTGACGGAGTCCCCGGAGGATCCAGGTGTCGAACGCTCTCCTCTGGAGGATGTTCGAGTGACAGAGGACACTGGGTCCAACCCTCCCTCGAGCGACAAGGGAAAGGGACCTGCAGATGTTCAGACGTTCAATTTTACATTGCCGTCAAACTTCATGGCGAATGATATCCTCGACCGGGTGAGGATATTTCCCCATATGGGAAGGTACTTGCTTCCCCACTTTAAGGGGAATTTCAAGAAAATGTCCATCGATGACGTCGGATCCCACGTCTCTGGTCTCACATTCATGGTAAGTATAATCGATAATTTCTTTATATATATTTGTTTGTCGTGTACTAACGTGTATCATGTGTTTCAGAAGTTCCAGGCTTCCCTTGGTCTTTACGGGGATATGGAGAGGATTAGAGGTCTCCTGCCCACTTCTCTCGATAGAGAGATGGCGGCACTAGAGAGGGAGAAGGCTTCCCTAGACAGGGAAAAGGAGGCCACGTCTCGATTGGAATCCTTAACTGTGAGGCTCGAGGAGGCTCATAAGATCACGGAGGTCTCTAATCGCCTGGTGGCTGATCTGCAGACACGTCTTCGCATGTCGAGCGAGATCCTAAGGGAGACCAGGGAGGAGTTGGAGCGAGCCCAAGTGTCTCTGGTCGAGAATGAAAAATAGATCACGGGCATGAAGGTGAAGGAGGCCGAGCAGAAGGCCAAGATCGAGGAGTTGGAGGAAGAGCTAATGTCCATCGAGGCTTTCACTTGATGGATGACGAAGGCGGCGATTATGCGGCGTCACTTAGCGGGGAAGAACCCATTGGCCAACGTAAAGGAAGACCTCGACACCTATCTCGCGGAGATCGGGAACGAGCAGGACCTAGACTCTGAAGATGAGAAAGACGTCGAAGAGGTCGAGGTCGACAAAGAGGAAGCCAAGGTGGACGAGACCCCTGCTGGTGATGTCGCTACTTCAACGCCGACGGATGATGCTCCTTCGTCTTGAGCTTTCTAGACTTTTTTCTTTTTATGTCTTGTTTTTTCCCTAGGTCGACCATTGGTGGTCGAGCCTTCCAGGTGTAACCATTTATTTTTGGTTACTAATACAAATAGTTTTTATCTTATCTGTCGAGTATTGTCGAGCAATATAAAAAAAATAAGCGTACATGACATCACATGATAAAGACATAAATCATTATAGTACTTAAAACTTTTCAAACCTAAGAATCGTGTGACCAAGCAATTATTCAATCCAAAGATAATTTAAGGATACTTGCGACTGAGGCATTTGAAGCAATTTCACCTAAGGATACTTGCGACTAAGGCATTCATTCATAGAAAATTGTTCTAAGTTAGACTTACATTATAAATCTTGGAGGTTTTACAAGACTAAGTCGTGTGAAAGACTTATGGTCTTGTGTCGTGCAATCCTGCAAGAAAACAATGTCAGAGGCTGATCATTGGCTAACCAATGACCCTCCGATGCTTAAGTCAGTACTTGATCGTATCAAATAATCGTAAGGAAATAATCAAGGGATTTAGAAAAAAATACCTTTTCAAATGTGTTGTGTTCCAACTATGTGGGATATCTTGGTCGTCGAGGGTTTGGAGTTTGTAAGTACCCTTTCCCACGACCTTAGATATGCGATACAGGCTTTCCCATTTAATGGAAAGCTTACCTGCGTTCGACTCTTGAGTGTTTTGAAACACTCGACGTAGGACGTGGTCGCCTTCTTGGAAGACTTTGGTCTTTATGTTTTTGTTGAAATGTAGTTCGACTGATTGCTTTTGGGATGCCATTCGAATCAATGTTGTTTCTCTCATTTCTTCAAGAGCGTCGAGTTTGTAACTTAGGTCGACAAAGTTATGATCGACCGAGTTATGCCTCGATGTTGGTAGTTGGACTTCGATGGGTAAGACTGCTTCACAACCGTAGAGCAAAGAAAAGGGAGTTTGTCCTGTAGAAGTACGGGGGGTCGTACGATTTGCCCATAGGACCAAAGGAAGTTCTTCGACCCACCATCCCTTTGCTGCTTTCAAGCGTTTTTTGATCGAGTTTATAATAGTCTTATTACTCGACTCAACAAGTCCGTTGGACTGAGGATACCGTGGTGTTGACGTCGTGAGTTTTATGTTATAATCTTCACAGAACTGTTGAGTCCTTTCACTTATAAATTAGGACCCATTGTCATAGACGATCTCAGATGGTATTCCAAACTTTCATATAATGTCAGTCTGGATAAAGGATATAACCTCTTTGTCCCGAACTTGGGAAAAAGCGGCTGCCTCTACCCAGTTAGAAAAATAATCTATAAGAACAAGTAAAAATACCTTTTGCCCAGGGGCAGGTGGTAACTTACCGACGATATTCATTCCCTACCTCATGAACGGCCAGGGAACTAACGTCGAGTGTAACGGTTCAGAAGTTTTATGCGTCGTACCTGATTGTCGTTGGCATGCGTCACAGTTTTTCACATACCTTATGGCGTCTTGTCGTAGTGTCGGCCAATAGTAGCCTTTTCGTGATACTCGATTGGCTAGACTGCGACTGCCCAAGTGATTTCCACACCTGCCGTCGTGCATTTTTTGTAATATGTTTTAGACTTGTGTTTTGCTAGTGATGCATCGCAAGTTAAGTCCAGTAGATGATCGTTGATAGAGTCTACCTTGTATCACGATATATCTGGATGCTTTGAATCTGATCTTTCGAGTTTCCATTCTGTCTTCATGAAGTTGATCGCGTGTTAGGTAGTTCATAATGCCGCTCGACCAATCTTCTTCACTGTCGATCTGAGTAACATCGTCATGATTGATGGACGATATCATGAGATGTACCATAGGGATAGTGTCAAATAATGGTTTGCTAAGAGCCGATCCAAGATTGGCTAAAGCATCTGCTTGAGCGTTCAAATCTCTCAGGATTTTTTCGATCGAAAATGGTTCAAATTTTGCAGATTTTGCCTTGGCTATTTTAAGATATTATGTCATCTTTGAGTCTTTAGCTGCAAATTCGCCATTCATTTGGTTTACGACAAGGAGAGAGTCACTCTTGACATGCAACCCTTTTGCCCCATAAGTCGTGTGCCATATTCATCCCTACAACTAAGGTTTCATATTCTGCTTCGTTGTTAGTTGCCTTGAAATTGCATCGTATGGAGTACACCATATTTCCCCCCTATAGTGACTTTAAGATGATGCCCAGTCCTTTACCTCTAGTGTTGGACGATCCGTCGACATGTAGAGTCAAGGGTTTGTCGTCGTGAGTCGCCACAGAACGAACTTTGTTTTGTTTTTCCTTCTCCAGTTCAGGACTAAAGTCGACGACAAAGTCTGCTAGGACTTGTGATTTGATCGCAGTCCTGGGTTTGAAATCGATGTCTTAACTGCTAAGGTATATACTCCATTTCGCTAGTCGACCTGTCAATCCTGGCTTTCGCAAGACAGGCTTAAGTGGAAAATTAGTAACGACGGTTATAGGATGTGATTCAAAATAATGTTGTAACTTTTTCGCAGCAGTAACT
Organism: Arctium minus; assembly: GCA_954870635.1. NCBI lineage: Eukaryota > Viridiplantae > Streptophyta > Magnoliopsida > Asterales > Asteraceae > Arctium > Arctium minus. Next base: position 48,424,610 of record OX941086.1, read on the forward strand.
AGCGATAATAAGAGTTTTTCCATTGAGGAGTACCTGGTTTCAGCATCGAGTAACGATTTACTTACGTAATAAATAGGAAATTGATGTTTTGTTAGAGTTAAATTGTATTCAAAATTAAAATGAGGGTCTAAAATGTAATTGTTGTAAAGTGTGAGGTTTGTGTTGTAAAGTCAACCTTTGTTGACTTAGTGTATATAGGTTGTGTCTTTGTAAACTGTAGAGACACGCGCATTCATAGAATATCCAGATTTTGTATATGTACACACAGAGCTTGATTGTAAAACGCACTAAATAGGGATATGTTTTGATTTAGGTTGTGTGATCAATAAAAGAAAGTGTTTCTTGATGATCTGAGTGTTATTTAATAGCTAGATACTGGAACAACAATTGGTATCAGAGCCAACAGAAAACAAATAAAATTTATTTTTTTATGGAATAGTCATTGTTCACGAGTTCACTATCTTATCGATCAAGATTTTGAGTTTGTGAGGTTTTGTTTGTGAATTTTGTTGCACTGTAATCGCCTAGTGGTATAGAACAAGTTCTATTCACATTGTAATCACAAAATCACAGTTTTTAAGTGTCAATTTGATCAATTTAGAAAGTTTTTAGAAGTTCCTGTTTCAGGTTGTTCTTAATCGAATTCACTTAATTGTAATTGTTCTTGGTGAAATTGATTCACAAGGGTTGTTCTCGATCATCTAGAGAGTAAATTGTCAAATTTTGGTGAACAAATACCAAGTTTTGGCTGGAATTCAGTTAAAATTTTCAAAGAAAGAGCTCAAGATCTACAGAATTCGCACATTTCTCGAAAAACTCGCATGATGAAGAATTTGCATGATTCAGTGTGAAAAATGTTTTGAAGGACAGAATTCGCATAAGAGTCTCATACGAATTCTCTAGAATTCGCATCACAGTGTTGTACGAAAAGTCTAGATTTCAGATGAAAGCTTATACGAAAAGCTAAAAATTCGCATCTGAGAGTGAAATTTTTTCTAAGGGAAGAATTCGTATCGATACGAATTGTTCAAGCCTTGAAATTTTTCTAAAGGAGGAATTCGCATCTCAGTGTTAGCCATTTATACGAAAAGTTCAGAATTCGTACCCTTGTATGTGCGAAATGTGCAGAACTCGCACATAGCTTTATGCAAAAAGTTGGAACTCGCATAATGCTACATGCGAAAAGTGAAGTTTTATAATCCTTTGCTGGTGCAAATTGTTGCATGTGAATTATGGTGTGTGAGTGCCATACGAATTATGTACTTAGCATAATTTTTGAGAGATTTTTCTATGATTTTAACAATTGATTTTTTCTGATTTTCTGACTAACGATCATTTCTAGCTAATTTTTTTTAGATATCAAGTTGCAATATGAGATTTAATTGTCAAAATATTTTCTCTAGGGGCATTGCCCCTTGACCCCACCCGCTAACTGGGTAGCGGGACCCCCGTGCTAAGTCTGCAAAGGGGGACATATTTCTGAGTGTGATCAAAGTTTCTAATTTTTGTTAACGATCATTTCAAGCTTATATTTTACAGATTTCAAGATGTCGTACATTGAAGAGAAAGGAAACACTGTTTTGACCAAGAGAGATTGTGCTATCACGTATATGCCTGAAATACCCGCATTGGAAGCAGAAAATAAGAATCTGAAAATTCAGAATTCATCAAATTAACAAATGAAAGAAAATTATAAAATTTTAAAGAAAGATTTTGTTTGCTCAGATTGCATTTCTAACTCCAAAATCAATTTTACAGGGATCATTGAATCTAAAGAAAAAGAGATTTCTAACCTTCAATCAAAGCTGAAGAAATCTGAAGAGGAATCCAAATTTTTGAAAGCATGTAATGGAAATTCTACATGGTCCAAGAAAGAGTTGATGCAAAAAGAGCATGATGATCTCAGACGAAGAGCAAACATTTCTGGAGAAACTTGTAATGGACTGAGAAAGATAAATTCACAAATCTTCTCTGAAAGAGACAAGTTGAGAGATAAAGTCTTTAGTCTTGAGGCTAAAATAAACAAGATGAAGAGAAATCAACCCAAGAGAAAGACATCACAAGAACTCATGAAGAGGTAAAGAATATTGATAGAAAAAGAAAGGATTTGAAAAGAGATAATGATGAGCTTCAAAAGAAGAAAACTAAACTGAAAGAATGGATATCTGAAGATGAAAAGAAGTCAAAGAAAGAAAGAGAAAAGTTTGAAAGAGAAAGAAAAGTATTTGCACAAAAGTTTTCTGACTTTTCAAGAAAGTCTTTTGAAGAGAAGAAGTTGGTTGAACTCAAATGTACAAAACTTTCTCAACAAGTGTCAGATTTTAAGAAAGTTATCATAATTGAGAGAGATAAGTTTGAGAAAGAGAAGAAGAAAGCTTAGCATAAGAATGTTGGAGTCTTCAAAGAAATATCTGAACAAAGAATATCTGTAAAGAAAGACTTTGAGGAAGAAAGAAAAGTGTTTGAGGATGAGATTACGAAGCTGACAGGAAAACTATCTAAGCTATCATCAACTATTCTGAAGGAGAAGAAGACAACGTATGAATTGCACAAGAGGTTTGATCTAATTTCAAAGGAAAGAAACAGTTTGTCATTAAAGATCAAAGAACTTGAAGAGGTCATGTACAAAGTGAAGTTGACTGAGCAAAAGACGCCAGAATCAATTGTTCAATCACCTAGAGATGATCCAACTGCAACAGAATGTTCATTCAAATTAGCTATAAGTTCAATTTTTACAAATCTTTCTAATAATCATTTGTTTGATGCAAATGATAATCATACTTCTAAACATAAAGATCAGATTCGTCCTTCTAATCTTTTATATGACAAATGGTTCAGGTAACATCAAAATGAACAAGTCTCAGCAGAAAATGGTTTGGAGAAGGAAAGGTGAGAAAGACAAAGAAAAGTGGATTTGGAGAGTGAAAGGATCATCAGATGAGAAGAAGGAACAAAAATCGTTTGTTCATGTATCCAATGCAAAGAAGAACAATGCTCCTAAAGGTAAAATTTTTGGCAAACCTGATCTTGTTTATACTGTTAATCAATAGATCAGGTTAGCACAGAAGAAAATTAATTGTTCTTACTGTGGTACAAATGATTTTGTAAGTAAAAATTATGTCAATTACTGGTATGGTTCTTATTACGTTTCTCCTAATAGAATTGAAACAAACAAACCAGGACCCAAATACCAGTGAGTACCAAAAGCTAAATCTGTGTTGCAGGCACCTAAAGACTAAAGGGAGAAATAACAGTGACTTCTGAGTAAAGCAGCTCAGGACTCAGACTTAAATGTCGAAGGATTGTACTCCGATACATAAAAGATGATCAATCTTCAAGGGGGAGTACTTATTATTTCTTCTGATAAATTTGTGAATACAAATTTTCAGGGGGAGTTTGACTTCTGAATTTACTTCAATCCTAGTAATTCAGAACTCGGTTTAATGATTAAGGATTTTTCAAATGTTAAGGGGGAGCTTATATGTTTTATAAACTGATTGTTATTTTTAGAGGAGCTTTTACCTAGTAATTCTGATTTTTCAGGAGGAGATTACAAGATAAACTGATTGTTATTTTTAGAGGGAGTTACTATTCTCATCGGAGAATATGTACACATGGCTTCTGGATAACTCAGTTCAGAACCCGTTATCAAAAGTTTTTCTTCTTAAGGATGCTTAATGGATAACATCTTTCAAAGGAGCTTTTACTTTGAGGGGGAGTTTATAAAATTTCACTGTTATATTTTTAAGGGGGAGAAAAGAAGCGAAAATTATACTTTCACTGTCATATTTTTCTAATGAGTTGATTTTTATAGATACCAAGGGGGAGTATCTGAGGTTTTTGTCAAGGATGTTTAAAAGATAATATTCATTTTAGGGGGGGTTGAGTTTTCTATACTACAGGTATATTTTTCTGAATCTCAAACTCTAGCATACTTTGAAAGAAGAACAACTTTCAAGTGTACAAATTGGTTTCTTAAATGTTCAAAACACTTCCTATTCTTAAAATGTTTTCATGAATTGAGAAGTGTGCTTTTAAATGTTTTTTTGGATACTTTGATGATTATCTGACCGTGTGTTTCTCAAAGATCAATACTTGTGTATTATCTTGTCTATATACTGTCAAGTATTCATACACACATCGGTTCAGTACATTATTTTTTACTTTGTTATTACCATGTCTCAAAAGATAAATCTTTCGATGGTAATACTCCCGTTTGTATTCAATGTTGTTTGAGATCAGACGCCATTTATTCTTTAAATGTACGTTCATTGTTAAATTGTTTATATCTTGTTCATATAAACAACTATTCGATCTTTGATATCCCTTATTATTTTTCTTCATGATAATTGATCGTATTGAATCATTGTCAGATTCTCAAAACAATGAAATTGAATGATAATAAATGTTCAAAATTTTGAGAGATCTAAAATGTTCTAATTTCTTAAAATTTCATTTTTCTCTTTAATGAGCATACATTTTCTGATAATGATATCATGTGCTTAAATGTCAAAATAAATTGTTGAGCAACACATTCTTTTTAGGACAAAATACATGGGATTTAGTGTGAGTGCTTAAAAGACTTCCATGGATTCACGTTAACCAGTGTTTCCTACACCGGAAGTAATCCTAAGAGTGATTGAGGGGAGAGGGGTCAAAACTGTTAATTCCTAGTTTTATCAAGTTCTTACTACAAACAGTCACAATAACAAGATGATATGAATTGATCAAACTACCTGTTTCAATTAATCACAAGATTCGTATACAAATACTCTCTGTTAATTTCTATCTCTAAACTCTGCGTACAATGAATGTCTAGTTACAACTACTTACCACAAACAACAAAACTAGCTATATACCTATTTAAAAAAACAGAATACACGCGCTAAAACATAAGATACAAAACACAAAGACTTTGACTTTTGACTTATTACAATTGACTTTAACTTTCACCTTGAGAGTTGACTTTGAGCATTTGACTTGGTTGACTTTCATCTTCAGTCTTCATGATCTTGTATCCAACAAATATGTGCACTAACAATTTGGATTCAAGATCATCTCTAAAAGATTTTGCAATTCAATCTCCCCCTATCGTTGCATTGAAGAACTTTAAGAATTTATCTCCCCTTTAAGCTCAATCTGTGCAATCTCTCCTTTTTACTTAGCAATCTTCAAACAGTCTGTCTTCAGAAGAACTTTTGTAATCTCTCCAAAATATGTCTTCAAGAATAGTAACAATCTTCTCAAGGTAGTAAAACCTCTTTCAGACACTGGAAAGAAATTATCTTCAGATTCAGCTCGGATTGCTTTAGCAAAAGAAAATTTCAGTAAAATCTGCTCGTCTTCATAATTCTTTGAATTTCCTCTTTCAGCTTACAATAAACTTCCTCAAAATATTAGCAAAAACCATCTTCAAACTTTGCATTTCTTGAACACTTCTCAAATATTTTCTTGATTCTCTCTCCCCTATTCATTTCTGATTCACACATTTCTTGAACTCTTCTCCCCCTTTTTGATGATTCGAGCATGAGATCATCAAAACTTTGACAAGAAATGTCATTGACCTGATCTGATCTTTTGAAACCGAGCCTTTAATTCTCCGTCAATCCATCAAGATATTCATCCGAATCTTTGCAAATTCAGATAAAATAGAGTGTAACACCTGAATCAACAAATGAAACAGTTAAAATGCCTGTCAGCAACACGAAGTCACTGTGTGTAACAAATACACATTTGAAAGGAGCTTTTGTGATGTTCACTCCCCCAGGTCTTCCATTCAATCATCGAATAACACAAGTTTATTCTATGAACGTTTTGACAGAAAAACAAATTCTCTATATGTACGTGCTTGTGTTTGAAAGAATTAAGCACAAATGATTTCTTTTGTTAGGCTCAAAATTGTGTAAACCATTGAGACAACAACAGTTAAAACACAGACTCGATTGTGCATGATCGAAGTGCGAAGGTGGGGCAGACTTCCTTCTTTATCAATATCCAGATTTTCCAAATGAAAACCAGATAGCATATGTGTTGCATCCCCTTAAAATGTTAAATCATTTTCTTGTTGAGAAGAAAATGAGTAGTTGGTGGGGTTTTTATCAAGAGTTGGCATGGGCTAGTTTCCTGTTTCAATAATGTTCACGAAGAATTGTGAAACACTAGCAATGTAGTTGTCCGGCTCAGAAAAAGTTAGTGCAGAGTTTGATATTCTTTTACTCTGTTCTCACACTCTCTTTGTTTTAATCATTGAGCTCGCTTCTAACCAAACTCTCTTTACCATTTTACCTCATCACTCAACCCACACTCAATTATTTTGACTCCTCACTCTTCGATCACTCAAGGATTAACTTCTTGGGTAGGAAACACTGGTTAACGTGAATCCATAGAAGTTTCATTAAGTCCTCACAAAGAACCCATGTTGTCCTATAAGATCATGTTTCTCAATATGGTTTAACTTTGCAGTTAAAGCTCATATATACAAGTCAGATGTATGTATGCTCATGAATGTAATCATGAAGATTTGAGCATTGTAAACATTGAAGATATTTCAAACAAGTATATTGAAATGAATGAAATGAAGACAAAAAACTTGTTTGAAAATCTGACATTGAATAAAAAGATCAATATCTGAATGATTTATCGATTAAAGCTTAGGTCAGCAAAAATTGAATAAAGTCTATACGAAACAAAATATAGACAAGTCTTGAAAGAATGTTCGAAATGAAATCAACGCTCAAAATTCATTGAAGTTCAATCGGGGTGTATCACCATTGATTTTTTTTTTTTTGTCAATTTGAGACATGGTGATAACATATTCAACAAAAATATAAACCGGTGTGTGTGAATACTTGAAAGTATATAGAAAAGACAATACGCAAGTATTTATCTTTGGAAACACTCGGTTTATTAAACATTAAAACAAAAAAATAATTAAAACATTTAAAATCACACTTCTATATTCATGAAATCTGTTTAAGAATCAGAAGTTGTTTGAGCATTTAAGAACATGTTTTCATATCTGAAAGTTGTCCTTCTTTCAGACACGTATGAGATTAAGATTAGAAATAAACCTTTTCGCTCAGTCTTAAATCTCATCAAGTCGGCTCTAAGTCATATACGATATGATCATTTAAGCCCTCTCTCAAGTCTGCAAAAGATCACAAAGTTGTCAAAGTGCAAAGCTTTATTCACAACATTTATTGAAAAGAAAAATGACATAAAACAGTAAAACTTTGAATGTACGAGTTCTGATCAGATATAATCAGAAATCATATTCTATACTCCTTGTCTTTTACTCCTCCTACAATTATGCATCAAAAATTTATCAGTTAAGAATGGAAAAATATATGAACTCCCCCTCTGGTAATGCAAGATCGTTCTAAATCCTAGAGAGAGAAAGTAGAGAGAGTTGAAAGCGCAGAACTTGTATTCTATTCAGATGTGCGTGAGTTTCTTACAAAACACAAAGCCACAAGGGACTTTAATACCCTTGGCTAATACAGAACAAATAAGCACCCTAAAACACAGTATTAGACCAAGCCTATAAATACAATGATTACTATAAAATCTGACTTAACAATCTCCCCCCTTAGTAATCATTAGCGATGTGGTCTTCAATATTCATCTTCTAAATTAACACAGACCATCTAAGCGTCTTAGCGAAGCTTCTTGACTAAAAAAAAATTCTTCTCAGCATCTTTCAATTTATATTGTCTTTGATGTCTTTACAAGACTGGACCTGTTTGTAATAAACTTGAAAGAACAATCGGTTCATCAGCTTATGCTCTAGACGACGCACCTCTTTCAAATGTACTTGAATGAACTGTGGTGGTCGGAGCGGGAACAGCAAAAGAACTAGAATAGCTGAGAAAATAGAATCTTGAGCAGCAGATAAACGTTTGAACTCTTTGTCTCTTTAACTTCTCCTTAACTTCTCCTTAACTTCTCCCCCTCATGACCTTGATGATCTGGATCAACTTGGTCATGCAAATGTTGGAGACAACTTGGTCATCCCATGGAACTTACTTTCCCAAACCAGAAAGGTCACAAGTACAAACTTTTAAACTTAGAGATTTCTGTATTTTATATATATAATTTTTCATCTCAATCACTCAGTTTTACATCTAAGTGTTTAGCCCATATTTTCATTACGATCCATAATTCTGACTTTTTAGGTTTTCTAAGCATTGTAAACTATACATATTCCGAATAATACAACTTTAAAACAGTATCAAAAGTTTCAAACATGTTGCTGACCTTTCGATTTTTGTTAGACTTGAAAGTTGAACATATAAAATTTCGATATAAACAAAGCAACTTGAAAATTTATCCTAGACACACATTTTATTCAAAAGAAAGAAAACCTGTAAAGCTTTTACTTTATAGAATAAAATTTGTAAAGATTTAAACTTTTAAATTCAACATGTCGAGTTTGAAAAAAAAACATTTTTCATTTAAGACAATTGTAAAAAATTCGGCTAATTGATATTTAGTTGGAACAAAATAAATTTCAATAATACCTTCTTCCACATAATGTATAATGAATTTGTATCTCATATTAAAGTTTTGGGTTGAACTTGCTCCGATTCTTGAAAAACATGAGAAAACTGGAACAACATCACAGTCAGATATAAATGCAGCGGAATAAAGTAGATGCACTCACAGTTTCTCATTTGTCCAGAAGCTAAATGCATTGAAGAACGAGTCCTAAACTGATATGTTTAGAAGTCGAATTCCATTGAAGTACGGGTTCTGAGCTGATTTACTCGGAAGCCATTGTTCTCTTACTCCCCCTTGACATTAGGTGCCTGCAACTTACAATCAATCTTTGGTTTTGGTATCCACTTGTATTTGGGTCCATATTTGTTAGTTGCAGTTCTTGTGGGGGAATATTTGTTAGATTTGACATAGAAAGCACGAGAAAAATAATCAGATGAATTAACAGAATCATCAGTAGAGGACGAAGCATAATCATCTGAACTTGAACCAGAGGAGGAAGATGAGACATCTTTTGTAATTTGAATCATTTGATTTATTGAATATTTGAAAATTTTATTACAAGAAGCAAATGAATCATTTCTACAAAGTTTGTCTACATTTCGATCCTCTTCAGTCGTAGATTCATCAGATGTCCGCTTGACCTTCCATATCTGCCTTGTAGGAGTGCTCAAAGTCCTATCTGAAATATTTGTATCACAAGAATTAGAACTGTCAGAAATGACTTTAGCTTGTTTCTTTGACTTCTTTGACCTATTTCTTTTACGCTTTGGTTTATAATAATCATCATTTAGCGTAAAAGATTCTTCAAGAATTTTTGATTTAAGATTTGAATCAGAAGAAGCAATTTTACCTAAGAAGCCAAACTGATCAGACATTAAACTTGAACTTGCCTCAGAGTCAGAAAATTTTTGAGAAAAGTGTTCAGATTTTAGAACTTTCTTCTTGTTTTCTTTAAAATCAAAAGAAAGGCCAGAAACAGAATTTGTATGTAAATCTTGTTTTTGAAAAATTAATTTTTCTTCAAGACTTGACGTCATAAAAGAAAGAATAACATCAGATTCAATTTCTCTTTGAATATTTTGATCTTCCATTTTATCTTCAAGATCAATGATTTTGCTTTCTAACACTAATGGAGGAATATATCTCTTAGAATCATAAGAAACTGGAGATATATTTTCTTTATTAGTGTTAGTAGCACAAATATCAAAATAATCATCAGATAATAAAGATTTAATGGGAGAAATGTCATTTAAACTGTTTCTGTTCTTCTTTGATTTATCGGGAAAATATTTGGCATTTTCGCGTGTGTAAACAAAAGAAATTTTCTTTTTCTTGTTGTTCATTCTTTTCTCATTTTCGATATCTAAAACTTGTTTTTCATTCATCCAATCAATTTTAAATTGAGGAGCATATTTAGCAAGATTTAGATAATCGAATTTATATAAAGTGGGGGATTTTTCTATTAAACAATGAGGATTTTCAAACCCAAGTCCCCATTTTTCTTTGATAGACTCATAACTTTGTGGTTTGTTCAAATAAATGGTTTGTTCAGTTTGATTCCGTCGATATAATTTTTCTTCCAACTCATTTATTTTAGCCGAAAAATTTTCCTTTTGTTTGGTCATTTCAGTCAAAGAATCAAGATAAGTCATATTTGATTTTTCTAAATCACCCAATTTCTTTTGAAAGATTTCTTTTCTATGAATCAAAATAGATTTTTCATCTTTCAAAGAAATTTGCAATTTGTCAATCAAATTTGACTTTTCTATGTTTAAATGCTTTTCAGATAATAAGTTTGAGCGTAGATCATGTAAAGCAGTTATAATGATATTCATCTGTGAAGAAATAAATGTGTAATAAAACTCAGAAGGTACCTCATCTTCATTAGTGGAAGAATCATCATCATTATCATCACTCTGGTCATCTCCGATGAAGCACATATGAACAGTTTCCACATTGTCAGCTTCATTGTCGGAGTGATCTAGCCAGAATTCTTCTTCAGCTAGCAGAGCAGTTCCATTCTCTCTCTTTTTGGCTAGTTCCATTTTCTTCCGATAATACGCCGAATCCTGAACTTTCTTCACTCGACACTCCTTAACGATGTGACCCGGCTTTCCACAGTTAAAGCATGCAGCTGCTTTCTTAACCTCAGGCACTTTGACATTCTTAGACCCAGAAGTGAAGCGAAGATTGTTGGAACCCGAATGATGTTGGAACTTCTTGTGATAGTGCTGAGAGAGAAGAATCATTGCCTTCTGTAGCTCCTCACCATCATCATCAGTTGCACCGTCATAAGCATTCTCGGATAATGCTTGTTCAGCCAGTTTGCTTGTGAGAAGAGCAACCGGATCCACTGACTTTTTGTTCTTTTTATCAAGCTTGGCTTTCTTCTCATTGACAATGCTTTCATCGGTCATCAAAATCTCATAAAGTTCTTGGATTTGCATTGTAGAGACCCGAACATCATTCCTCAAACGGTGACAAGATTTGTTCCATTCCGGTTGAAGAGCGTTGAGGAACTTCAGATTAGTCTCTAACTCAGTCTTTTCCACTTTGATCTTTCGCAGATCGTTTATCACCGCACAAAACCTATCAAAAACACTTTTCAGAGATTCCCCGTCTTTGGCTTTGAACTCTTCAAAATTGTTCATGAAACGCATATGCCGAAGTTGTGTTGCAACTGTAGACGCAAGCATAATCTTCTCTAGTTGTGCCCACATTAGTTTAGGATTGTTTTTGTAACAATCAATCCTGTTGTAGAATTTGGCAAAGCTAGCATCAGATTTGCTTTTATATCACGATCGACTTTATATTGCAACGACTCATCGGGTGTGTATTCAGAGATAGGCTTTGTCATCCCAGAAGCCAGTATGGGTTTTTCAAAAGATCCTTTAGTTAGATCTTCATCATGTCATCTCCGTTCTTTTGACGCTCGATGAAATTAAGAAACCGATCTTGACATTGAGTGAACTCATTCTCATCAACCAGAACCGGAGGACGAGTTTCTGTGCCCAATGACATCATAATGTCATTCTTGTAAAACTGAGCTTGAAAAGCAAACTTTGCAGAATCCATAGAGAAAAACTTCAGAAAAATGCCAAGTCTGAAACAGAAAGTCTAGCGCAAACTGAGTTTTGCGCGAACAGTGACTGGCGCAAATTGAGTTTTGCGTGAACAGAGGATGGCGCAAATTTGAGTTTTGCTTGTGAAGAAGTTGGCGTAAACTTTACTTTGCACGAAACGTTGGTGGCGCAAAATTCACTTTGCGTGAGACGTTGGTAACGCAAACTTCTCTTTGTGCGAGAAGAGTCTGACGCAAACTTAACTTTGCGCGAATAATAACTGGCGTAAACTTAGATTTGCTCAAGACTTTGATGGCGCGAATCTTTCTTTGCGTGATATGAAGGTAGCGAAAAATCTACTTTGCGCGAATAACTTGTGGCGAGAACTGAACTTTTCGCGAAAAACTAGTTCCTGACTTGTCGAAAACTCAAAAAACAGAAGAATCTGGCCCAAAGTCTGGATAAACTGGCGCAAAACTCTGATGAATCTGGCGCAAAACTCGAAGAACTCGCGCAAATCTCAGAACTGGCGTAAAACGTGAGAAAATCAAGAAACTTCTAAAAATGCGATTACAAACTTGAAATTGATGAGATTTTTATGCACATAAGTGATCGAAAACAAGTTTCTAACAACTTTGAATCAATTAATTCGATCAAAAAACACAAAAACTTGAATTCGTGTAATGAACAGTGCTTTCAACAAACTTTTCCAGAATTTTGTAAAATCTCAAAATTGAAGATCAAAAACTGATTTTCTTGCAAAAAGATGTGAATCAAAATTGTTCTACTATCAAACCCGAATCCAACAAACCAAAATACAAGAAAATTCGTTCTAAAAACAGTCCGAATTTGATGTAAAATCAAAAAAATGAGATTTTCTTGAAAAAATCAAGAAAATCGATCAAATTTTCTGATTAAAACACAAATTCAGAATCGAAACATTTTTCTCTCAATCCTCTCAGATTCAGATTTGGATCTGATACCAATTGATAATGCAAGATCGTTCTAAATCCTAGAGAGAGAAAGTAGAGAGAGAGAGAGTTGAAAGCATAGAACTTGTATTCTATTAAGATGTGCGTGAGTTTCTTACAAAACACAAAGCCACAAGGGACTTAAATACCCTAGGCTAATACAGAACAAATAAGCACCCTAAAACACAGTATTAGACCAAGTCTATAAATACAATGATTACTATAAAATCTGACTTAACACCCTCAAATGAATGTAGCTCAACTATTCTTGTATCATCTCACACACCCCCTGAAATCATGAACAAACTTAAGTGCAGATATCTTTTAGAATAAAATAAACAAATGAAGAAAAATAACAATAAGAAAACTTTAGTAGGTAATCACAGATTATGTCTTGAGATTTAACATACCAAGTTTAGAAACGAGAAAATTAAATCTCTTTTCATCGGGAGGCTTGGTAAATAAATCAGCAAGTTGATAATCAGTGTTTACAAAATAAAGTTCTATTGTACCTTTTTCAACATTGTCTTTGATGAAGTGATATCTCACATCAATGTGTTTAGTCTTTGTATGATGCACAAGATTCGCAGATATTGCAATGGCGCTCTCAGAGTCACAGTATATCGAGAACTTGTCAAATTTGAAGCCATAATCTCGTAGTTGTGTCCTCATCCACAACACTTGAGAACAACAACTCGCCGCAGCAACGTATTCTGCCTCAGTTGTTGATGTGGAAACACAGAGTTGTTTCTTTGACGCCCAACTCACGAGTTTATCACCTAGAAATTGTGTGTGCCCCGATGTACTTTTCCTATCCAACATACAGACTGCATGATCTGCATCTGAGTAAGTTGTCAGTTCAAAACTAGTATCCTTAGGATACCACATACCAAGATCTGCAGTGCCCTTCAGATATGTAAAGATCCTTTTGACCGTAGACAAATGGGATTCATTTGGATTAGCCTGATATCTAGCACATAGACATGTAGAAAACATTATATCTGACCTACTAGAAGTTAAATACATCAAAGAACCAATTATTCCTCGGTAGGTTCTATCATCAACATCTTTTCCCAAAGGATCAGTGTCGATCTTAGTTCTTGGTGCCATCGGGGTTCCAATAGGTGTACAATTTTCCATTTTGAATTTTCTAAGAATATCGAAAATGTACTTGGATTGATTAATAAAAATCCCCGTTAAAAATTGTTTGACTTGTAATCCGAGAAAGAAATTCATCTCTCCCATCATACTCATCTGAAAACGTGACACCATGAGGTTAGAAAAATTCTTACAGTATTTTGGATTTGTTGAGCCAAATATGATGTCATCCACATATATTTGAATTAAAATAATATCGTCTTTTTCCTTTTTAATAAACAAAGTAGTATCGATCTTACCTTTTGTGATGCCCGACTTGACTAGGAAATTAGATAAAACTTCATACCAGGCTCGAGCTGCTTGTTTCAGACCGTAAAGTGCTTTGTCGAAAATGTAGACGTGATTCGGTTTCTATTGATTAACAAAGCCTTCAGGCTATGGGACGTAGACTTCCTCCTTGAGAATACCGTTTAGAAAGGCAGTCTTCATGTCCATTTGGTAGACGGTGAAGTTCTTGTGGGCAGCATATGCAAGAAACATCCTGATAGCCTCAATGTGTGCTACTGGAGCATAAGTCTCATCGTAATCAATACCTTCCTCTTGCCTGTATCCCTTTGCCACTAGTCTTGATTTATTTCTGATCACGATACCATCTTCGTCCTTTTTGTTTTTGAATACTCATTTTGTACCAATTATAGATTTACCTTCTGGATTAGGTACAAGTCTCCAGACTTTTAATGCTTCGAACTGGTTCAGCTCCTCTTATATTGCAGTTACCCAATCCAAGTTAGCTAGAGCTTCTGATACGCATGTTGGCTCTATCTTGCTCAGAAATGAGTCATGCATAAACATATTCAATGTAGCAGGCTTAGTTTGCACCGGTAAAGATGGATCTCCAATGATTTGGCTTATCGGGTGCTCTTTGGTCCACTTGTGTTCATGAGGGAGTAGATTTGACATATATTGATCATGATTTTCATCTAAGTATCCATTGTCTTCTTCTTCTTCATTTTGTTCAATAATTGGGAGGGGTTCAGTTGAAGTGGATGGTGCAGAAGTTTCAGTTGGTACAGCAGTTTCTGGCTGTTGAGTAGACATTACAGTGCAACCAACTGAGTCAGCAACTTCTGTCTCGACATTTTCATGTACATCTTCAACTGAAGGAGTAGTTGTTTGAATCGGAGTTTCTTGCTGAATCGGGGGAACAAATTCAGTAGATACATCCGAAGTGGTTGGATGATTAGTCGTTGAATCTTCTGACCTGTCAACCACAACAGATTTAGGCAATTTAGATCCAAGAAACTCATCATAAAAGAATTCAAACAATAAATATAATTCTGATAAATGAGATGTAGATGTAGATGGTTTATCAGAATTAGTAACATTAACCACAGGTTCTGGACTGATTTGTCCAGAAGCTAATACTCCTGTAAGTACGGGTTCTGAACTGCTTTGTTCAGAAGCCAACTCCTCGTCGAATGTGTATAGCACGCAGTCGATACAGCTTAAACCCATAGAAATAGAGGTAGGTCAGATTGAATCAGCATTGTTCGAGCGGCCTCGACTAGCGTTCGTTTTCGTCTTTCTACTACTTCGTTCTGTTCTGGCAGCAGAATATTGATGTGTTATCCCGACCGATTCGAGACAATCTTCAACAGTGCTATTCTTGAATTATGTGCCATTATCTGTAAGAAGAAGATTGACTGGCTTTTGCAGATTCACTTGGGTAGTCTTTAAGAAATTGATGATGACTTCGGGCGCCTCATCCTTTGATCTCATAAATTTTACCCATGTGTATCGCGAATAATTGTCCACAATAACTAGTACATATTTCTTGCCGTTAATGCTTTGCGTACGCATAGGACCACAGAGATCCATATGCAGCAACTTAAGTGGAGAACTTGTACTTTGCTCAGGCTTTGGCTTATGTGCGGCTCTCTTCATTTTACCTTTCTCGCACGCTGCGCACATATGTTCTTTTTCGTATTTCAGCTCAGGAAGTCCTTTGACTAATTTTCCCGTGACCAGTTTGTTGATATAACGAAAATTCAGGTGAGAAAGCCTTCGGTGCCATAACCATCTTTGTTGCAGTGAAGCTTTAGACATTAGACAAACCTCATTGTCAGTCTGGAGTTTTGACAGATTAATTATGTAGAGGTTAAACTTTCGAGTGTCGACCAAGAGTTCCTTACCATCTTCAGTACGCACAGAACATCTCTTGGCTTTGAAATTTACCTCTAGATCTTTGTCGCAGAACTGTCCAATGCTGGACAGGTTATGTCCTAAACCTTCCACGTAGCTCACCTTCGTAATCGTTATGTTGTCTTGAATCACGTCACCGTAGCCCAAAATCGGTGAAAACTGATCATTGCCAAATCCACATTCCCCAAAATTTCTCTATATAATTAGACAAAGTATCTTTATGCCCAACCATATGCTTGGAGCAACTAGAATCCAAGTACCACATATGACTGGTTTGCACAGGAGAAATCAGGGAACAATAACTTTAGGTACCCATTTAAAAGTGGGTCCTATCGAATTAGCACAAGATTTTGGTATTCATTTGTATATGGATTCTCTGAACTTTTGAAAAATCCTTGAATTTTATAACTTATAAGAATAGACATGATAAGTACCAAACCAATCATCAGAATATCGGCGAGAGACAAAATCATTCCGTCTATAGTTAGATGACTTAGTAGCAGACCGAGATAATTAGAGTAATTGTTTTATTGTATATCTCTTGTAAGGAATTACAAGGTTTTGTTTATTAGAAGCAATATTACCAGTTACATCAAAACTACTATCAGTCTGTCTATTACAAACATTTTCATAACATGATTCTGAACTCTTATCAATCTTACGTTTTGGTCGCCATTCAAGCAGTATATTCTTCTTTCAGATTACTCAATGTGGGATATTATTGAGAATGGTCCCTCCAATGAAGGAAAGATGGGAGCAGATGGCAAGAGAACTCCACCAAAGACAGATGGAGAAAGAAAGATGAGGCAGACTGAGATGAAAGCCTTGAGCACTCTGCTCTTGGCAATTCCTAATGAATACCAACATCAGTTTTGCAACTGTTCTGATGCTCAAATTATGTGGAATGCATTGGAGAAGAGATTTTCAGGTACTAAAAGCACTAAGAGAAATCAGAAGGCAATTCTCAAACAACAATATGAGAATTTTATGACTACAAAGAATGAGTCCATGACCCAAACCTTTGATAGATTCAACAAGTTGATTGGAGAGTTGGCCACTGTTGGTGTCAAGATGGACCAGGATGATGTCAACAGAAAATTTCTAAGATCTCTTGGTGAAGAATGGGTGATGTACACTGTATCCTTTAGACAGAATGACAATCTGGAGGATAAGGAGCTTGATGATCTCCACAATGATCTAAGGGTGTTTGAAGCAAAAGTTGAATCTAAGAAAAGGCCATCTGGATACTCTCATAATGCTGCCCTCCTATCATCTACTACTGATTCTACTACTAATACAGAATCAGTTAGTGCAGCTTATGGCCCAAAACAGGATGGGTCCAATGATTCTGTTCTGGAAGCATTCCTTGCTAGTCATGATAAATCTGCTCTTATCAATGATGATCTGGAGCAGATCAATATTGATGACCTTGAAGAGATGGATATCAAGTGGTAGATGGCAATGCTCACCATGAGAGTCAAAAGATTCATCAAAAGAACAGGTAGAAACAATTTTTCCATGAGAAGAGAAGATGGTGCTGGATTTGATAAATCCAAAGTAGAATGCTACAAATGCCATAATCTGGGACACTTTGCAAGAGAGTGCAGAGGAGGTATTGCTCAACAACATGGAGGAAATAATCAACAACCAAAGTCTACTAACTATAACAGGAATTCATCTCAAGCTCTTGTTTCACAAGAAGGGATGGGCTTTCATTGGAGTGATCAAGCAGAGGAGGCAATTCAGAACCAAGCTTTGATGGTTGAGGTTTCAGAGTCATCAAGCACTGCAATCCCCACTGAGGTAAAAACTAATCTTTGCTCTAAAACCTGTCTTGAAACTGTTAAAAAGTACAGGGATCACAATCAGATCATGTGTGATGACCTTAAAAGGTTAGAGAAAGATAGAAGAGAGTATGTTGTGATCGTTGAGAAGTTTGAAGAACAAATAAAGGCATATCAAGCCAATGAACTTCAACATTCATATGATCTCAACTATTGGAAGTGGGAGAAGAATCAGTTAGAGATTAAGCTAGAGAAGTCTAGAGAGGAGTGTGAAAAAGTTAAGAGTGAACTTGAGATGGCTAAACTAGACATTGAGAAATATTACAATGCTTCTAAAGCAATGGACTCTTTACTTAAATCTCAAATTCATGACAAGCTAAAGAGAGGTATAGGCTACAACAACACTCCACCACCTTACAATAATAACTATATTCCTCCTACCTCAGGCCTCTTAGAAAGAGAGGATAAGAATGACTTACCTGCATGAGCCACAGTAGTAGATCCATTAAACAAAGTAGTGGTTGAGGCAGATTCTGAAGAAGAGAACTCTGAGAGTAAGAATAAGGAAGACCATAAACATATTCCCTTAGAAAACCATATTCTTACAAAAGAGAGAGGGGGTAAACCATTTATCAAGAGTGATAAAGTGGAGATGTCCAAGATAGAGAAAGAGACTGTTAAGAGTGAGAAAGCTGAGACCTCCAGGAAAGGAAAGGAAAAGGTACAGGGAGTTCACTACATGCAAACCTCTGTTGTAAATCCCTGTACTTGTCAACAGAACAAGCCCTATAAACATGATAAAATAAGGGGAAATCAGAGAAACAGAAATAATCAGTGGGCTCAAAAACAGGGAATTGATCTAAGCAAAGTCAATAGACCAAAGCCTTGTTTTATTTGTGGCAAGTTAAATCGTCTATCCAAACACTGTTATTTCAATCCTATTAACCAAAGATTTTTTTTTCAAAGACAAACACAAAATTCAGTTGGTTATAGGAAGCAATCAAGAAATCACATGGCTGCTAATATTAGAACAGTACCAATGAAAACTGGGACTGCAAAATCTCATATTCAGAATAAGTTTGCTAAATCAAAAGAAAATACTCCAAGCAAGTCAAGGAGTAACTCACAGAATAAGAAAGCAAACAACTTGGTCAAGATTTGGGTTCCAAAAGTCAAGAAACCTGTTAGTACTGCTACCTCAAATAGTACTGCTAACAGAAATAGTGCTGTTGATAGCAATACTACTGCTAACCAAGTTAGTACTGCAAACCAAGTTAGTGCTGCTAACAAGGTTAGTGCTGCTACCAGTGTTAATGCTGCCAAGCCCATAATTTTGACAAAGTATTCCATCCATGAGATTCCTAAATCTGATCATCTCATCCAGACTAAAATTACTGATTATAAATATGTTGATGAGAAAGGACAACCCAAGACCACTTTGGCTTGGGTTCCCCCTAGAAACTAACTGTTTTATCTAGTGTGCAGGGCAACCAACAACTCAAGAAGAAGAGCATTTGGCATGTAGATAGTAGTTGCTCTAGGCACATGACAGGTAACATGGACTGCCTTCAAAATTTCAAAAGATGTGATGGAGGACATGTTGCTTTTAATGACAATCCAGCAGGAGGTAAGATAAGTGGCAAAGGTATGGTTTCAGATTACTTTGCTGAATTGGATACTTAGTACTTCTAGTTAAGTTAATACTGCTCTCACTATTACTCCTTCTGACAGTTCAAATATGGTTAAGTATAGTTACTACTGCTTGGTGGTTTATACTGCTAATGCAAAGTTACTACTGCTTACCTTATTTCTACTGCCAGACAGTATTACTACTGCAAGTATGTGTTAATACTGCTAGTCTAGGTTAATACTGTTGGTATGTGTTACTACTGCTAGTCTGTGTTAATATTGCTAATCTGTGTTAATGCTGCTAGTATGTGTTACTACTACTAGTCTGAGTTAATACTGCTAGTCTGTGTTAATGCTGCTAGTATGTGTTACTACTGCTTATATGGGTTAGTACTGCGAGCTTGTTAATGTTGCTAGGGTACTTAGTACTGCTTCTAACTGAAACCCTCCACCTATAAATACCCTCTTTGACCGCCAAAATCCAAACGGCTCTTTGAATTTCCTACGACTGTTCTTTCTCTCTCTTTCTCTCGAATTCTTACTTACAAGTGCGTAACCCTAGTTTCGATCAAGAAGATGGCAGGACTGGTGTTTATTGATGATCACAATGAGTTGGCAATGCTACAGAAACCCAAGCAAGCAGAAGGCTTTCATCAAATTGTGGATTTCCTAAAATCCTCCCACATCGCCTACGCTTTAACTGTCAATCCCACAATCTATGTGGAGCACATGCGTCAGTTCTGGGCCAATGCCTCGATTCACACTGAAGATCGCAATCAGGTCATCAAATCAAGGGTTTGTGATAAACCTCTAACCATCACAGAAGGTTGTCTTCGCATTCATCTACGACTAGATGATGCCTCAGGTATTACCTCTCTGTCCAAAGAAGATCTCTTCCCACCAATTAGTAGTATAGGGTATGAAGGTCCCACTGAGGTTTACAAGTTCTTCAAGAGAAAACTTTCACCTCAGTGGAGATTCTTTGTTCATACCCTTCAGCATTGTATTTCTAGAAAAACAACTGGATGGAGTGAGTTCAGTAGTACCTTAGCTTATGCTCTAGTCTGCTTAGCTACCTCTAGAAAGTTTAATTTTTCTCAAATGATTTTCAATGATTTAATGTCAAACCTGGATACCAAAACCATAAGCTTTTATATGTATCCAAGGTTTGTGCAAGAAGTACTAAATAATGAATTGACGGATCTACCCTCTTTTCAAGAGGTGTATGTACCAAAACCTCTCAAAGGGAAGGTATTCTCCAACATGAAAAGACCAAGTAAGGACTTTTCTGGACAAGAGACACCATTATTCTCTACAATGATGGTTATGTCTCATTCCAATGGTGAGGCATCAGTGTCAAAGCCCACATCTGACCACCCAACTGATGACCTACCCACACCATTCAGTTCAATTAATACTCCTCAGATCCCCATTATCAAGCCAAAATCCCCCATCACCAAAACATATAAAAGGAAAAAGGTACAGAAGGTTCCTTCCCTTCCTGTATCTTCACCCCAACAGCCTGCAAGCCCTCTAATGGAGCATTCTCCATTAGAGAATATCGAAAGGGAAACCACAGGGGTGTCTCCCAACTCCATGAAGGTGCTCTCTAAGGAGAAGGAAGAGCATGTGGGCAGCAAGGCTCACACTACTGTTTATGCACAAGGTGTAGGACAGGACAGTGTGAACATACCTAAAACCTTCCCCACGTCAACTTTAGATGAGCAATCATCTAAAGGTCCCAGGTGCCAAGAAACCACGGGGGTAGAAGGTGCTTCTGCTAGGCAGAAGGCCTCTACTAAAAGATCCAAGGATCCTTCAAAGGTGGTAAACACACCTAAAAAAGGTGAGGACAGATATAACTACGAAGAATTGATGGATACACTTGGTACAATTAGTCTAGAGGTTCATAATCAAGATCTGGAAATAAAATAGATGAAGAAGGTGATTCTTTCACAACAAGTGCAGATAAACAAACTAAAGAAGATGGTTCTAAGGTTGGTGCACAAAAAGAAGAGAAAGCAGTATGTATTGAAGAAATGGGGAGGTGTACATGATGCTTCCAAAAAGGGGGAGAGTCAAGCTGAAGTTGAAAAGCAAAGCTCTGTTGGCATAGAATCTCATTTTGAGGGGGAGTTGAATAGTGAAGTAGAAAAGAAACAAGCAGCAGAAACAGCAAAAGCTGTAGAGACTGAGAAAGAAGTAAAAACTACATCAGCAGCAGAAACTTTTGTGAAAGCAGCAGTAACTGAGTCTGCAGCAGAAACTGAACAAGAAGTAGTAACTACAGCAGCAGAAATAGAATTATCCAGGGAAGAGATTGAAATTGCTGAAACTCTTGTAAAGGCAAAGAATGACACTCCCAAAGCTATTCCAAAAGCTAAGGGAGTGGTCATTAAAGCAGGAGGATCAGAGACAAAAAGGAAAGAAGTCAGTATGGCAGAGGCCAAAAGGAAAGGAAAAGAGAAGATGGATGAGCCTGTAAAAGCAGTGAAGAAGCAAACTCAAATAGTATTGGATGAAGAGGTGGCTAAGAACTTGCAAGAGGAATTGGAAAAAGAGGAAGAGATCTAATCTGCAAAAGACAGAGAGATTGCTTTGGAATTGGCTACTAAGCTTAATGAGGAATATCAAAGGAGCTTGAAGACTGTTGCTGCTGCTAAGAAAGTTAAAAAGAAGGCATCAAGGCAAAGGCTGCTATTAAATACAAGACAAAGACAGCCATCTAAAACATTCCTAGCCAATCAAGAAAGAAGGAAAATGATAAATTTTCTGAAAGGAACTATTGGAGTTCCTGAAGGAATGTTTACCAGTATGTCCTTTGGAAGGATAGAAGAGCTATATAAGAAGGAGATGGCCAAGCTGAAAGGGGACTTCACACAAAGGGTTGAGGTTGAAAGAAAAATGAAAGAAAGGCATGATTTGAACATTCAACAACCATTCCCTGACAGTGAAGAAGGCACTCCTATCAAAGACAAGGCAGAAGTGAAGAAAGAAGAGACCTTAGCTCAAAAGATTGGAGCCATTAAAAGAAAGAAGTCCATTGCCACAAAACCAAAGGCAAAAGGGACTACGACTGAAGAAGGAAAGAAAGAGCTGGGAAGTGAACAAATGGAAGCCGAATCATCAGAGCAGCAGAAACAGGGTGAACAGGTTGAAACTCAAAAGAAGAGTCAAGAGCAGTCTGATCAACAATCTAATGTGCAATTTGATTTGTACATGACAGTATCTGATAAAGAACCTCTGAAGGTTGATCCTATTTCAGTGAATGCTCCTGAAATCATTCATTGGGATATTTTGGTAGACCAAGTGTTAAGACACAGTCTCATTGGATTCAAAATCATCCAATCTGAAGATCGCAATCTGAAGCTAAAGTCGGAACGTCGACTCTCGATATTAAAGTCTATGTCTATTTGTAATAAATGTCAAAGTAATCAATGTATTTGTTTATTATTGTAAAAGTTAACTTAATATCTAGTATGTTAGATATTAGTTAACTTAGGTAACTTAGTTAGTTATATTAGTTTCTAAGTTAGTTTCTAGTTTAGTTTTTATTAGAAATAATATCTAGATCTAATATCTAGATATTATTCTAGGTAGTGTGTTAGACACACTTGGTAGATTTGTGATATCTCTCAATCTCTCTAACACATCAGATAAAAAAAATTCACACATACAAACACACACTTAAAGGTGTATTTGAGAGAAAAACAGAGAACACAAATCCAAGCTTTAATCGATCAACCTTGTAACTCATTTGTTATAATCAATACAGGTTGGTAATCTTATTGTTGTTGTTTCTAAGAACTTGATATTAGTATTGTTGGACCGACAATTGGTATCAGAGCCTGATAAAGATCAAAATCAAGTTTTTGTGAAAAACGTCTCTGTGTTCTGTGTTCAAAATCGATTTCGAGATTTAAACTATTTTAGGTGTTAGAATCGATCAGGTTGTGATCGAAATACATGCTAGATCGAGTTGTGTGTGATTAATTTCAGTATTAAGCTTAAATCGAGTTCCATTTTGGTGATTATGTGGTCTGAAAGTCGAAGAACAAATAGGTACTGTGCGATCAATTTTTATTCAAAAAGTGTGTTTTATTGTGATCGAGTGCTTACATTCAGTTCTAGAAGTGTTTCTAGACATAAGGGCAGTGTTTGGTATTGCTAATCGAAACAGGAACAAATTTTCGAAGTACAGGAAGAATAAAGCGCAAAGCAGAGGAAGAACATACGCAAAGTCCAACTTTGCGCCTCCCACATCAAACGTAAAGTCCTACTTTGCGCTTCTCAAAGGAAACGCAAACCTTACTTTGCGGTTCCAACATCAATCGCAAACCTTACTTCTCGGGTCCTCAAGCATACGCAAAGTCCACTTCTCGGTTCCAAAAGAAACGCAAAGCTCAACTTTGCGCATCTCAAGACAAACGCAAACCTCAGTTCACGTGTACCTCTTCACGAAACGCAAAGCTCAACTTTGCGCTTCCCACTAGACCCGCAAACCTCAGTTTGCGCTTCCCACTAGACCCGCAAACCTCAGTTTGCGCTCCTCACTAGACCCGCAAACTTCCATATGCGCTCCTCATTTGAAACGCAAACCTTCTCAAACGCAAAGCTTCTATTCCATACTTAGAATTTTTTTTTCTGAGAATTTTTCGAAACTGTAATAGGGTCTTTAATTGTCATAAATTTTTTCTCTAGGGGCGCTTCCCCCATACCCCCGCAAGGGCGTTGCCCCTTGACCCCACCCGCTAACCGGGTAGCGGGACCCCCGTGCTAAGTCTGCCTAGGGGGACAAAATTTCTTGTGTGATCAAATTTTATTTGGATTAACGATCATATCTGTCAAGTTTTCTCTTATTCAATACAGGATGACATCCAGAGAAGCTCTTGTAATAGGAACTGACACCAAGCCACAAGTTCTCTTTAGAGGTGAATATGAACAGTGGAAGGATAGGTTCCTAAACTTCATCGAAAGACAGGATTTGGGTGATTTCATCAAACAATCCTTAGAAGAAGGCCCCATGGAAACAAAATATAGGGAACCAGCAGAAGGAACTGAAGAAGTAAGACATGCACTGACTTATGAAGAACTAACCGGTGATAATAAGTTAAGAGCAAAAGCAGACAGATTGGCCAAGTCATACGTTCTACAAGGGATTCCGAACGAAATCTACATAAAGATTGACAGTTATAAGGCCTCCGGCAAACAAATGTGGGATCAACTCGAGAAGATGATGTTGGGTTCAAAGATAGGGAATCAGCTTAAAATCTCTAACTACCTGCACAGTTTTGAAGAATTTAAAGGCAGAACTGGAGAAAATCTAGAAGGAACATATGATAGATTTGTGACCTTGCTCAACGAATTGAGCAAGAACAAGGTCAACAAATCTCAAATCGAACTGAATATCAAATTCCTGAGTATTCTACAATCAGAATGGAAAAGTTTTGCCAAACAGATGCGGCAGATAAAAGATTTGAATAAGATTCCACTTCACGAGGTGTATGAAACCCTCCGTCAAAATGAAGAAGAGGTGGATGAAATTCTAGTTGAGAAAAGACAGAAAGGAAAGACAGTTGAAGATACATTCGCTCTTGTAGTCAAGAAGAAGAACAAGACGATTGTATATGAATCAGAAGAAGATGAAGCTTATGCAAACTCTGACATGGATGAAAATGAACAAATGAAGAAAGCAATGTTGTTTCTGACAAATGCGTTTCAGAAAAAGTTCTACAGGAATCCAACATCAAACAGTCAAAGGTACTCTTCTGGACCCAACAACTACGCTCATAAGGAAAGAGTTGAAGGTAGTAGGTTTGAAGGGAAAAAGTTTGAAGGAAAGAGATTAGATGAGAAGAAAATGGAAGAGAAAAGGTACCAGTCTGAAGGAAAGAGGATAGAGGAGAAGAAACCTGAAGAAAGAAAGTACAAGGATGGAGGATCAAGTCAGCCAGGTCCACCGATGTGCTACAACTGTGGCAAAACAGGTCACTTTGCCAAGGATTGCCGAAGATCAAAAGTCAGAAACTCCGATTACTACAAGAACAAGATGCTTCTTGCAAAGCAACAAGAGGCAGGCAAGGCACTGATGGCTGAGGATGAATACTGGCTTGATCACTCAGATGAAGAAGAAGACGATGAAGATAAAGATGAAGCCGTCAATATGTGCTTGATGGGCAAGATGGAATCAGATGCTGAAGCTGATTCAGAAAATGAAGAAGAGGAGGTATGTGATTTATCGTATAAAGATTTCATGAATAAAATGCATACCATGAGTTTAAAACAAGAAGAGTTAGAATCTAATCTTAAGCGAGAAAATGGTGTTATTATTAACAAAAACCAATTGATACAAAAACTTAGCAATGAAATTGCTGAGAAGAAAGTATTAATTGAGGTTTTACATACAAACGTTGACACCAACGCAAAAGAACAGACTATAATTCTAAAAGAGAATTCTGAACTCAAGTCAAAACTGAGAAATAATGAGCTTGACTTATATAAGCTGACTAAAATGCATTCTTCATGTACTAAAGAAAACAAGTCTTTAATTGCAAAACTAGATGCTTTGGAAAAGAAGTTGTACTCATTAGGTCAAAGTGAGCAAACCATTCATCTTAACAAACCGAAAAAGAATAAAGAAAATTGGGGAATCGGTTATGTGAAACCTCATTGCCTTAAAAAGGGTATAAGAGAAGTGTCTGTACTTTATGATTATACCTCTATGCTAGTTTCTCACCGAATCTCTTCACTTAAAGTTTTTAATACTAAACTATCAAAGGAGGATGAAGCAAATGAAATTGAAAAACGGAAAAAGTCATCTAAAGTTCACCTTCCATTTTATTATGCGAAGTTGAATAATAGTTATGACTATCCAAATAATGAAAAGAAATCTCTTTCAACTGACTACTTTCAAAGTTATTCTGTAAAAGAGATGGAGGCAAAGCCTGTTATACGTAAAATATATGTCCCTTCTCTCGTGTTAGAAAGTAAAATTTCTGAACTCGAGAACTCTTTATCAGATGAAAGACTTTTGATTGAGATTCAACAAAAAGTTTTTTCAACCGTTATGAAAAATGTTGTTTTTACAAAAGCTTCTAAATCTGATGACATGTTTGGTTCATCAAACGAAGGGTTTGATTTTCTTAATTCTGACGGTGGTTTGGATGGTTGTTTTGAACAATTTGATTTTAATGCTAAACTTTCAAACCATTCATCTTTTGTTGTGAAATCTTTGGGAAAAACCAGTATGCCTGTTAATAGTGTAAAATCAACGAAAGTTGATAAGTCAGTCTCTGTGAAAGCCAAAAATGCTAAAAGTAAGAAAATATCTCAGCATTCACAGAAACCGATCACTACTGGTAAGCCAAAGAAGGTGCATTCATTTGTTTCTCATAAGTCTAACTCACCAGTTACACATGTTTCAGATCTGCGCAAGCAAAGGCCAGAAGTAAATTCTCAATGGCAACCCAAACGGAAGCTTGACAGGACCGTTTTATCGCTTAGTAGTGTTAATTGTAATAAGACTTCGCTTAGTAAAGATGTCCTAATTGCTGATATTGCTCTTTTGAACTCAAAACTTGTTGTTTCTCGTAAACAATATTCAATGAAGCAATTATTTCAGTTATCTTTATCTGCTGGAAAGTCCTCTATCTATGATAAACATGTTTCTATCACTTGTCAAGATTCTAGAGATTGGTTTGGAAATTACCATGTGCATTCATCTCATATTAATTCTTCTCATACATTTCAAAAGAAAAGAAGAACCAATTTGAAATGGTTACCAAAATCTTGTGCTAACACAGCAGGACCCAAATTCCAATGGGTACCTAAGGCTAAATCTGTGTTGCAGGCACACAAAGCTTAAAGAGAAAGCGACTTCTGATTATGTACAGATCAGGACTCGTTCTTCAATGTCAAAATAGGTTTTTGAATAATGCAGTTCAAAACCCGAACATCAAAGTCAAAATAGGCTTTTGAACAAATCAGTTCAAGACCCGCACTTCGATAATCAAAGTGAAAATTCCAAAGTTGTCGTATAAATATCTAAATTTGCAATTTCTCTTATGCAGACTAGTCATACATGGTTCTTGGACAGCGGATGTTCCAAGCACATGACAGGGCAAAAAGAGATACTGTCCAATTTCAAAGACAAATTTTATGGAACAGTAAGATTTGGCAACGACCAGTTTTCTCCAATCATGGGATACGGTGATGTACAACAGAACAATGTCACTATCAAGAAGGTGAGCTATGTTGAAGGCTTACGACACAACTTGTTCAGTATAGGCCAGTTCTGTGACAAAGACTTAGAGGTCAACTTCAAAGCCAAGAGATGTTCAGTTCGCAATGAAGACGGCGAAGAACTCTTAGTCGGTACTCGAGAAACAGACCTCTACACAATAAACTTATCAAATGTCCAGACTGACAAGGAAGTTTGTCTACTGACGAAAGCATCGATGCAACAAAGCTGGTTATGGCATCGAAGGCTCTCTCACCTCAACTTTCGGTACATCAACAATCTGGTCAGTGGAAAGCTCGTCAAAGGACTTCCAGAGCTGAAATATGAAAGAGAACATCTTTGTGCAGCCTGTGAAAAGGGCAAGATGAAGAGGGCACCTCATAAACCGAATCCTGAACCAAGTACCAATGCTCCGTTAGAGTTATTGCATATGGACTTATGCGGTCCGATGCGAACTCAAAGTCTAGGCGGCAAGAAGTACATACTCGTGATCGTGGACGATTACTCGCGATACACATGGGTCAAGTTTCTACGTTCAAAGGATGAGACACCTGATATTCTCATCACATTCCTAAAGACGACCCAAGTGAATCTGCAGAAACCGGTCAAGTTTCTACGAACAGATAACGGCACAAAGTTCAAGAACAAAAAAGTTGAAGAATATCTCAAATCTGTCGGGATTTCACATCAATACTCTGTTGCACGTACGCCTCAACAAAATGGAGTGGTTGAAAGAAGAAACCGAACGCTAGTCGAGGCTGCTCGTACTATGCTAAGTCACTCTGACTTACCTCTATTTTTGTGGGCAGAAGTTGTTTCGACCGCGTGCTACACACAGAATCGATCCATGGTACATCGAAGGTTCAAGAAGACTCCTTATGCGTTAATCAACAACCGAACACCGACAATCAAATATTTCCATATATTTGGATGTAAGTGTTTCGTGCTAAACGATAGGGAGAATCTCAATAAGTTCAGTGCTAAGGTGGACGAAGGAATCTTCATTGGTTATTCCTCGACATCAACTGCATATCGTGTCTATCTGAAGAAGTCAAAGACGGTGATTGAAAGCATCAATGTCACCTTTGATGAAGAAATGGATTCCGAACAACAACGTTCAGAACCCGTTATAACCGGAGTACTAGCTTCTGGGCAACTCAGTCCAGAACCTGCGTCTCAACAGAATAAATCAGATGAAGCATCAACTTCTACTAACCACTTATCTGATTTAGATTTATTATTTGAATTGTTTTATGATGAATTTCTTGGATCTAATGTAAAGAAATCTGTTGTGGTTGACAGGATGGAAGACTCAACAACTACTCATCCAACCAGTTCAGATGTTCCTATTGAATCAAACGCCCCGATTCAACAAGAAATTACAATTCAAATGCCGACTCCAACAGTTGAAGAAGTGACAAATGATAAAGATACAGAAGTAGCTGAAACAGTAGGAGATTCTATTCAGATCAATCTACATCCAGATCAAGCTGTACCTGATGAGCCTTCTGAACCTGCCACTTCAACTGAAATCATCAATCCTCCTACACAAACAGAAGAAGGTACAAGTGGATTCGTAGATGACACAACAGACATACAATCATCTAATCCACTGCCTCATGAACATAAATGGACCAAAGAGCACCCGCTAAGCCAGATTATTAGCTATCCATCAAAACTGGTGCAAACTAGGTCAGCATCAATGAACATGTGCATGCATGACTCCTTTCTGAGCAAGTTTGAGCCAACACGCGTATCAGAGGCACCTGCTGATCCAGAATGGGTGATCTCTATGCAAGAAGAGCTAAATCAGTTCGATGCACTTCAAGTCTGGAGACTCGTACCAAAGCCTAAAGGTAAAACCATTATAGGTACAAAATGGGTTTTCATGATAAAGAAAGACGAAGATGGTACCGTTATCCGAAACAAGGAAAGACTAGTAGCCAAAGGATACAGACAAGAGGAAGGAATAGACTATGACGAAACATATGCTCCTGTGGCGCGATTAGAGGCAATCAGAATGTTTCTAGCCTACACAGTCCACAAGAACTTCACGGTCTTTCAAATGGACGTGAGGACAACATTCCTGAATGGAATTCTGAAGGAGGAAGTCTACGTCTCTCAGCCAGAGGGTTTTGTTAATCAAGAGAAGCCGACTCACGTTTACATTCTCGACAAAGCACTCTACGGTCTGAAACAAGTACCTCGAGCCTGGTATGATGTCCTTTCCACTGTTCTAGTCAAGTCTGGGTTTTCAAAAGGTACGGTGGACACCACTTTGTTTATCAAAAAGAAAAAAGGCGATATCATTTTAATTCAAATCTATGTACATGATATTATCTTTGGCTCTACAAATCCGAAGTACTGTAAGAATTTTGCAAACCTTATGGTGTCTAGATTTCAGATGAATTTGATGGGAGAGATGAATTTCTTTCTCGGTTTACAAGTAAAACAATTTTCATCGGGTATTTTTATCAATCAATCAAAATACATTAGGGATATTCTTCGGAAGTTCCAAATGGAAAATTCAAAACCGATTGGTACCCCAATGGCACCAGGTACTAAGATTGGCACCGATCATTCGGGAAAGGCTGTTGATGTTAGGACTTATCGAGGGATGATAGGTTCTTTAATGTATCTTACGTCGAGTAGGCCAGATATAATGTTTTCAACATGCTTATGTGCAAGATATCAGGCCAATCCTAAAGAAATCCATTTGTCTGCTGTGAAGCGCATTTTTAGGTATCTAAAGGGCACTGCAGATCTTGGTCTGTGGTATCCTAAAGATACTAGTTTTGAACTAACAGCCTACACAGATGCAGATCATGCAGGTTGTATGTTAGACAGGAAGAGCACGTCGGGACATGTACAGTTCCTCGGTGACAAACTAGTAAGTTGGGCATCGAAAAAGCAACTTTGTGTTTCAACGTCCACGGCCAAAGCAGAATATGTAGCTGCTTCTAGCTGCTGTTCTCAAGTCTTATGGATGCGAACTCAATTACGCGACTACGGTTTCCACTTCAACAAGATCCCGATATACTATGACTCCAAGAGCGCCATCGCAATTACGGCGAATCCTGTTCAACACACAAAGACCAAGCACATAGATGTCAGGTATCATTTTATTAAAGATCATGTTGAAAAAGGAACAATTGAACTTTTCTTTGTAAAAACTGATTATCAGTTTGCCGATTTGTTCACCAAACCTTTAGACGAAAAGAGGTTTAACTTCCTTATCTCTAAGCTTGGTATGCTAAATCTTAAGATTTAATCAGTAGTTACCTATCAAAGTTTTCTAAATTGTATACTTTTTCATCATTTCTTCATTCTTAACTCTGGTTGATATCTGCACTTCTATCAAATGTTCATGATCCAAGGGGGAGAATGAGAAGAAATTGACATCTGGTCAATATTACTTCAAGGGGGAGCTCATAAAATTTGTGAATGTACTTTTTAATGTCAAATTTCTTTTGTAATGCAAGATTTTAGGGGGAGCTCTTCAAGTCAAAAAGGGAGTACGGATATGACTTCTGATTATTTCTGATCAGAACTCGTACTTTACAAAGTTTTACTGCTTTTTGTCTTTTCATTTTAAGTGAATAAATTTTACTTTGACTTGACATAAGACTTTTGCAGAATTTTTGAGAGAAGCTTACAAGTTCATATGTTTATGACTTAAAGCTTAGCTTCATGAGATGAAAGATCACTCGATAAGGTATAAACCTTTATCTTAATCTCATATATGGTTGAAAGAAGGACAACTTTCAATCATTTGAAAACATTGTTTTTAATGTTCAAACCACTTCCCGATTTTTCAACAGATTTTATATTTTGGGAGTGTATTTTAAATGTTTTCATGATCTAAATTGTGCTTTAACTGAAATAGTTAAACCAATCTGAGCATCACGTGCATCATAGGAAAACAAGAATCATTGTGCTAGGACTTAACACAACTTCTATGGAATCACCTTAACCAGTGATTTCTACCCAAGAAGTTAATCCTTAGTGATTGATTGTGCAAATAGAAAAGAAATGAGTGTGATTAGAGAAAGCAAAAAGTTTAAAAGAAAGAGCGTGTGAGAACAGAGTTAAAAGAATATCACAACTCTGCACCAACTTTTTCTGAGCCGGGTAGCCACCAATTCTAGTGATTCACAATTCTTTGGTGATCATTATTGAAACAGGCAATTAACCCATGCCAACTCTTGATCAAACCTCACTATCTACTCATTTTCTTCTCAACAAGAAAGTGTTTCACATTTTCAAAGGGGAAGCAGCACAATTGCTATCTGATTTTCATTTGGAAAATCTGGATATTGAAAAGAAGGAAGTCTGCCCCACCTTCACACTTCAATCATGCACATTGAGTCTGTGTTTAACTTACTGTTGTCTCAGTGGTTTACACATTTTTGAGCCAATAAGCAATCATCAAGTGTTTAATTCTTTCTAACACAAGCACGAACACACAAGGAATTAGTTTCTTTGTCATAACGTTTATAGAAATAACCTTTGTGGTGTTTCGATGATTAAATGGAAGCCCTGGGGGAGTCAACATCAAACAGCTCCTTTCCAATGTGTATTCGTTACACACAGTGACTTAGTGTTACTGACAGGCATGTTAACTGATTCATTAGTTGATTCAGGTGTTACACAACTAATTTGTCTGGATTTGCAAAGATCTGGATGAATATCATATGAATTGACGAATCAGGGGATCTAACCGAAAGATAGACATTTCTTACAAAAAGTTTTGATGAAGTCGTTACACTTAACATCAAAAAGGGGGAGAATGACTACACAAGAAATGGCAAAGATCACGTGTTTCAAGAATCACGTCCACTCTTCAAAGGGGGAGAATGTTAGAAAAAGACATGTTGATTCCAGAGCTAGAGAAAGAGATTGCATCTTCTAAGCTGAAAGAGAAGATCAAATTGCTACATCATTTTAGTAATGATCTTGATCCAAAGGGGGATATTGTTAAGACACAGTCTCATTGGATTCAAGATCATCCAATCTGAAGATCACAATCTGAAGCTAAAGCCGAAACGTCAACTCTCGATATTAAAGTCTATGTCTATTTGTAATAAATGTCAAAGTAATCAATGTATTTGTTTATTATTGTAAAAGTTAACTTAATATCTAGTATGTTAGATATTAGTTAACTTAGGTAACTTAGTTAGTTATATTAGTTTCTAAGTTAGTTTCTAGTTTAGTTTTTATTAGAAATAATATCTAGATCTAATATCTAGATATTATTCTAGGTAGTGTGTTAGACACACTTGGTAGATTTGTGATATCTCTCAATCTCTCTAACACATCAGATAAAAAAAAATTCACACATACAAACACACACTTAAAGGTGTATTTGAGAGAAAAACAGAGAACACAAATCCAAGCTTTAATCGATCAACCTTGTAACTCATTTGTTATAATCAATACAGGTTGGTAATCTTATTGTTGTTGTTTCTAAGAACTTGATATTAGTATTGTTGGACCGACACCAAGGCAAAGAATACCTCAGGATCAAGAGAATGGGTGATCACTATGAAGTGTATGCTACATGGGGTAAAATTATCAGAAGTTGTTCCAGGTATGATTTGGAAGAAATGCACAAAGTTGGGCTGAGCTTATATGTGAAAGAAGCTGTGATGAGTCTAACAAAGATGGCCATGGAATAATTGTGCATGATGTTTGATTCTGAAAGAGTGTAGTATGTTATCAAAGACTTGCATCTTGAGAATAAATTTAAAAGAATAGATAATTGGATGTTATCTGAGTTTGTCTTTTCTTATGTTTACCAGTGTTAGTCCGTTTCTGTGAGCGTTGTTTCTTATATGCTTCTTACCTTTCTCATAGTAATCAGTACTTACAGAAACTGATTCACCAACCTTAGTCGATGATTCACCAACTTCATATACACTCGATAAAGCTACACCATTAATAATAAAAGCAGAATGATCTGGAAGTTTAGCATTAAAATCAAACATATCAATACTTTCTTCAACACACCCATCATCAGAATTTAAAAAATCATTTGCAGACACAAATAAGTCATCAAAATCAACTTCTGAAGTTTGAGGTGTCTTAGAAGATGTTGAACACTCTTTAGATTTAGTTTTAAAAACGGTGTTCTTTATTACTATTGGGTCTGAAATGAACTAAGTATGGTTAGTGCTGCTCTGTATTGAAGGATTACTACTGCTGAGTATATTTAGTACTGCTAGAGGATTACTACTGCTAGAAGTATTAATATTGCTTGAAAGTTAATACTGCTAGTAGTTAGTATTGCTTGAAGATTACTATTGCTAGCATTTTAGTACTGCTGAAGATTGAAGATTAATGCTGCTGGATGATTAATATTGTTTATGAAGATAAAGATGCTTAAAGCGAAAGACAAGGAGACTGAAGATAACAATGAAGATAATTATGGAGTGGATGCTAAAGATCAATATTTCTTTTGTAATTATCTTGTAATTAATTCTATATATATAGTCTAGAAGTCTGTGATAAACAAGATATAGTTTTTGATAGTCTTATACGTTTAGAGAGAATTAACCTCAAGGTTCTTTGTAGTTCTTTCAATAGAGAAGTATTGAACGTATGTTGAGCTTGTTCAACAGATTGAGGTTTTGTTTGTAATCATTAAGTTAAATCAATATAACTTGTGATTTGAGTTCATACACTGTTTGATTGATTTATTGTTAAAGTGTTTTTCCGCGACTTCTTTAACATAGTTTCTGAGTGTTTATTAAATTCTTGTTTAGAATTTCAATCCTGACAATTACAGTAGAAAATACAAGTTGTTCAATATCAACCAAGATTCTTTCATCAGATAAAACATTTTCAAGTTCCATTATTTTGCTTTCTAACACAAGTGGAGGAACATAAATTTTGGCTTTAATCGGTTTTGCCTCCATCTCTTGTGTAGAATAACTAGCAAAATAATCATTAGAAAGAAACTTTGGCTTTTCTGAAAGATAACTATCATTCAGCTTTTGATAGCAGAATGGTAGTTGCATTTTCTTTAAATTCTTTTTGTTTTCATCTTCTTTGGCCTCAACCTCATCAGATGATTTGGTAACAAATTTGGGTTTTAAATGAGAATATTTACCAGCAGCAAAAAGAAAATCAAAGTTATACAGTGCTGGTTGTTTTCTGATGGCTTTCTTAAGATAATGTGGGTTATCATAATCGAGTCCCCACTTCTCTTTCACATCAGCTTCCTCATTAGGGGTGTTTAAGAAAATTGTTTGCTCTGTTTGGCCTCTAACATATAATTTTGCTTCAAACCATTTACCTTTTTCACTAAGCTCTTGTTTTCAACCTGCAATTTATGAGCTTTTAGTATACATTCTTGCTTTTCAAGACCAGATTTAGAAAGTTTAGACATAAAATCAGAAATCTTATTTTCAAAACCATTTTTTTACAATTTAAAATCAGAAGCAGATTTGTTTATAGAGTCAATCAGATCTTTGTTCCCAACAAGTTCCTTGTTAAGTTCAAAAATCTTTTGACTTTTCTTTGCAACACTGCTCTTTTCCTTTTTCAGCTTAGATTGAAGGTCTTGAAGCTCGACCATCATGGCTTCCATTTTGGTTAAAAAATCAGATTCAGATAAGTTTAGTACCTCATCGGATTTCTCTTCATCTAATTCATCAAATTTCACCTCTTTACCCATCAAGCACATGTGTGTTGTCTCTTCCTTTTCCTCTTCGTCGGAGTGGTCCAGCCAGAACTCATCCTCAGCCATTAGTGCCTTTCCCGCTTCTTTCTGTTTTTCAAGCAACATCTTCTTCTTGTAGTAGTCTGAATTCCTGAGGGTAGGCTTTCGGCAGTCCTTGGCATAATGACCAACCTTCCCGCAATTGTAACACTTAATCAATTCTTCACTCTTCTTCTCAGATCCATAGTCATTCACATACTTCTTTTTCTCCTCAGGCTTTATTTCAGCAAACCTCTTCTCCTCAAATCTTTTTCCTTCCACCCGTTCTCTATGCTCATGATTATTTGATCTAGACGAATATCGCTGAGAGTTTGAACCCGATTTCTTGTAGAACTTATTTTGAAATGCACGGGTCAATAGCAACATGGCTTGCTTTAAGTTCTCGCCATCATCACTATCAAAGTCTGAATCTGCATAATCATCTGAGCTTGGAATCACAATTTTCTTCTTCTTCTTTTCTTTCTTCTCATTCTCCTTCTGACCAGCTACCAATGCAATCAGATCAGACACTTTCTCAGATTTCTTCTTGTCATTCCTTTTCTCTTCAACCTCCTCCTCATTTTGCCTCAACGTCTCATAGACTTCATGGAGAGGTATGTCACTTAAGTCTTTCATCTGTTTCATCCTACGAGTGTGCTTCTTCCACTCGGGTTGAATAATACTTAGGAATTTGACGTTGTTTTCAATTTGCTTCTTCTTAACTTTGTTCTTTGATAGCTCATTCAGAAGAAGCACAAATCTTTCATAATTATCCTCAAGGCTCTCATTTTCTTTAGCCTTAAACTCTTTGTAGTTATTGATGCAGTTTGCTACTTTCATCTGGTTGCCAACCTTTGACCTCATCATCATCTTCTGGAGTTGATCCCACATCTTTTTGGCATTGGCTTTGTAGCTGACAAATTTTATGTAGATCTCATTGGGAATACTCTGTAAGAGTAGAGATCTGGCTTGCTTGTCAGCTTTGTAACGACTCTTCTGCTCATCAGTATACTGTGAAAAATCATTCGTAACAGTTTTTGTCTTTCTGACTCTATCCTCATCTCCATCTTCATTGTCTGATGATTCTTCATCAGGTATCTCCATGGTAGGAGGTATCATAGGACCTTCCATAATGGATAAAAGAATGTTTTCTCCGTTTGCATGCCGGTCAACAAAGTCTAGAAACCGATCCTTCCATTGTTCATACTCCCCTTTAAACAGAACAAGGGGCTTTACATCAGTACCAATAGACATTGCGTCCTTTGAAGTCATCCTGTTTCAAAAAATGTACAATAATAACTTGACAAATGACTGTTAGTCCAATAGAAATCAAACAATACAGAAAAACTTAGAAAGAAATTCAAAAATGAAATTTCCAAAATTCTCTAAGTGTGGAATTCGCACAATAGAGTGAATTGCAAGGAATTCGTATGCACAATTCGTATAACAACAGAATTCGCACACTACATACACTTCAGAATTCGTACATTAGAAGAAATCAGAATTCGCAAACACAAAATTCACATGAAGTGTTATGCGAGTTCTAGGAAATCGCATACAACTCTATGCGAGTTCTATACTTGTAAAAAGTTGAAAGTAAAAACTTTTCGCAAACAACTTTTCGCACAACACCCTGAAACGAATTCTGAACTTGGAAAGATATTAGAAAAACAAGAATTCGTATAATACCCTTATGCGAATTCTTATCAATTCGCATAAGACACGATGTGAATTCTAGAAATTTGTACGTAACTATCTGCGAGTTCTTTCACTTTTCGCACAAAGGCACCTGCGAATTCTTTCCTTAGAAATTTTCACAAAACTTTTCACACGAAAGATTTATGCGAATTATGTTCTTCGAAAATTTTTCTCAATAACTTTTCGCATAAAATTCAGATGCGAATTATGTCCTTTGAAAAATTTCAATAAAACTTTTTGTATAACCACTTATGTGAATTCTTTCAATTCGCACGATTCACACATACGAATTCTAAACAATTCGTATACCACACATGTACGAATTCAACACTTGTGAATTTTCAGAATCAACTCTATGTGAAAACTAATGATCTACGAATTCCAGATACGAAATCTTGGAATTTTATGCGAAATCCAATGATTCTACTAAATCCAATGAGTCTGCGAGTTCATCTTGCGAGTTCTTGATGAATCTGCGAGTTCTTCAGATCTCGTCGAAAATACCCTCCGATTTCCTTAAAAACCCATCTAAATTCGAATAGCGATCTGTAACTTTGACTAAATGCTCTCTAACACATCTAGAATCGAATTTTACCACTGAAATTCAACAAGAAACACTCAAGATTACAAATTGATTCAAATACAGTGCGACAGAACTCGTGTTTCTAAAAACTCGTAAATCTAACAAATTGTCCAAAATTACAGTGCAAGATATCGATTAACCTATACAAGATCGTACTATTTCACTCAACGGACACAATGAACTCAATTACAAACCCAAATTCGCACAAAAATTCAATATTCGATCAAGACTCAGTGAACAATGTCGAACTCCATATTTCAAGATGATTTCTCTCGGATTTGATCTGATACCAACTGTTAATTCCCAGTTTTATCAAGTTCTTACTACAAACAATCACAATAACAAGATGATATGAATTGATCAAACTACCTGTTTCAATTAATCACAAGATTCGTATACAAATACTCTCTGTTACTTTCTCTCTCTAAACTCTGCGTACAATGAATGTCTAGTTACAACTACTTACCACAAACAACAAAACTAGCTATATACCTATTTAGAAAAAACATAATACACGCGCTAAAACATAAGATACAAAACACAAAGACTTTGACTTTTGACTTATTACAATTGACTTTAACTTTCACTTTGAGAGTTGACTTTGAGCATTTGACTTGGTTGACTTTCAGCTTCAGTCTTCATGATCTTGTATCCAACAAATATGTGCACTAACAAAAACAATTGAGTGTGGGTGTGTGCTGAGGTAAAATGGAAAAGAGAGTTTGGTTAGAAGCGAGCTCAAATGATTAAAAGAAAGAGGGTAAGAGATCAGAGTAAAAAAATATCAAACTCTGCACCAAACTTTTTCTGAGTCAGGCAGCCACATAATCTGTTGGTTCACACTTCTTCATGACCTTCATTGAAATAGGCAACTAGCCCATGCCAACTCTTGCAAACAACCCCACCAGCTACTCATTCTTTTCTCAACAAAGGAATGTTTCATCTTTTCTGGGGAAGCAGAACATCATCTATTGGATCTTCATTTGGAAGATGCTGATATTGAAACAGAAGGAAAATTGCCCCACCTTCGACCCTTTCTCATGCACGTTGAGTCTATGTATAACTGTTGTTGTCTCAATAGTTTACATAACTTTAAACCTTTTTAAAGCAATCATTATGCTTAATTCTTTCATACACAAGCACAAACACACAGAAAATTCGTTTTTCTGTCAGAACGTTCATAGATTAACCTTATGTTTTTCGATGATTGAATGGAAGTCCCGGGGAATGAACATCACACAAGCTCCTTATATAGTACATTTGTTGTACTCAGTAACTTTGTGTTACTGACAGACATTTTAACTGTTTCATTCGTTGATTCAGGGTTACCACTCTTAATTTGTCTGAATTTGAAAAGATTCGGATGAATACATTCATGAATTGACGGCAGACTATCAGATCAGATTGGGGGAGATTGTCTATTTTTCTACATGGGGGAGATTGTTCATGAAGACTGTGCTTATATTGTTATTTGGGGGAGATGATTTTAATATCATAAATGACCTTGAAATGTTTTGATGATTCTGATTCTCAAAATTCATCAAAAAGGGGGAGATATTTCAAGATTTCAAAGTCAGGTCCGTTTTAAAGCGAAAGTCAAGTGAGATGTTACAAATGGGGTGAATACAAGGATGAGAAATTAAAGTTAGATGGTTGAATGTTATAAATGGAAGAAGTTTGTCAAAGTAATGATTCAAAGAAGAAATTAAAGTCAAGAAAAAGCTGAAAAGCTGATGATGTTTGTACTTCAAAGTTTGTTGTGTTAAAGAGATTTTCTGAAGAGCTTATTACATTTTTGTAATCAAAGGGGGAGACTGAAGATTGTCTAAAGTTGTTAAGTAATTCAAAAGGTGATATTTACTGAAAGCGTTATCGAAGATTGATCAAAGTGTCAAAGATTTGAAGGTGTCAAAGCAGTGAAAGAATATTTGTTGAAGATTTTTCTGAAGGAAGAAGACCTGAAGATTAGTGTCAATTTTTTTTTTTAATCTTGAATCTAAAGGGGGAGATTGTTAGAGTTAAATTGTATTCAAGATTAAAATGAGGGTCTAAAATGTAATTGTTGTAAAGTGTGAGGTTTGTGTTGTAAAGTCAACCTTTGTTGACTTAGTATATATAGGTTGTGTCTTTGTAAACTGTAGAGACATGCGCATTCATAGAATATAGAGATTTCGTATAGGTACACACACAGAGCTTGATTGTAAAACACACTAAATAGGGATATGATTTGATTTAGGTTGTGTGATCAATAAAAGAAAGTGTTTCATGATAATGTGAGTGTTGTTTAATAGCTAGATACTGGAACAACATGTTTATATTCTTCTCTGACCAGG
The DNA here is from genome assembly GCA_954870635.1 of Arctium minus. NCBI lineage: Eukaryota > Viridiplantae > Streptophyta > Magnoliopsida > Asterales > Asteraceae > Arctium > Arctium minus. The sequence goes on from OX941086.1 coordinate 48,464,410, forward strand.
ACTGCACTTACCGCATTAGAGCTGACAGCTAAATATAGTTGCAATACCTCGTTGTCTTGTGGTTTTGATAGTAATGGAGGTGACGCCATATATTCTTTCAGTCTTTGCAATGCTTATTCATGGTCGTTCATCCGCTGGAAGCCTTTTTTTTCTTCAAGACGTTGTAAAATAAGTGACATTTATCTGACGATCAAGATATGAACCTGTTTAAGAATGCCACTCGTCCCGTCAATCGTTGCACCTCTTTGAAGTTTCTTGGTGACTTGATTTCGACGATTGCTTTAATCTGGTCGGGATTGGCTTCAATACCTCGTCGAGTCACCATGTATCCTAGAAATTTCCCAGCATTAACTCCAAAGGAACATTTTGTAGGATTTAGTTTAATGTGGTATTCTCAGAGTATGTCGAATGATTGTCGTAAGTGTTCGATATGATCGACAGTTTCTCGCGACTTGACGAGCATGTCGTCAATATACACTTCCATGGTCTCGCCAATCGGTCCTTGAACATTTTGTTGACTAATCGCTGGTACGTGGAACCTTCATTTTTTAAACCAAAAGGCATGACCTTATAGCAATAAATACCTCGATATGTCATAAAGGCTATCTTTTCTTAGTCGTCGACGTGCATAAGTATTTGAATGTATCCTGAATCGGCGTCCATGAATGTTAAGAGTTCATGTCCAGTGGTTGCGTCGACCAATGTGTCAATATGCGGCAATGGAAATGGATCCTTTGGGCATGCTTTATTCGATATGCGGCAATGGAAATGGATCCTTTGGGCATGCTTTATTCAGGTCTGTGAAGTCTATGCACACCCTCTATTTGCCATTTTTCTTTTGTACTACCACGACGTTAGCTAGCCAGTCGGGGTACTTCACTTCTCGGATCTTTCAGGTCTTGAGGAGGTTGTCGACTTCGTCGTTGATCACCTTGTTTCGCTCTGGAGCGAATATTCGACATTTTTGCTTCATTGGTTTGAACGATGGGTCCACATTTAACTTATGTGAGATAATGTTAGGGTCAATGCCGACCATGTCTTCGTGTGTCCAAGCGAAAAAATCAGTATGATCCTGCAAGAAAGAGATTAGTTCTTTCTTAATAGAAGAGTCGAGCGTCGAACCTATGAAGACAATCTGGTTCGGTTTGTTTTGATTCAAGATAACTTCCTCCAGTCGATAGTCGTCGATGGGATCGGGAGTATCCTGGTTCTGTAATTGCTAGATGAATTGCTTTCTGAGTTTCATCATGGTCTTGTAGCAATCCCAAGCAACTTTAGGTTTACTCTTGATTTCCTGGACTCCCCATGGCGTTAGGAATTTCATCGTCTGGTGATATGTCGAAGGGACTGCTTTCATTTCGTGTATCCAGGGTCGACCAAGAATAATGTTGTACTCCGAGGAAAAGTAGATGACGCTAAATCTGGTCTGCTTGTTGATTACTTTCGCGTAGACTGGGAAAGTGATTTATCCAAAAGTGCTTGTCGCGTCTCCGTTGAATCCTACCAGTGTCATCGAGCGACGAACGATCTCCGATTTGTCGAGTCACATAGCCTTGATGGTATCGAGAAAGATTATATCCGCGGAGCTTCCCCCATCAACCAACACCCTTCGGGTCAGACAATTGCCAACTTTGAGTTGTATGATTAACCCGTCGTGATGTTTCTAATGTAGGTCGCTCAGATCGTCCTGATTGAACGTTATCTTCATCGACTCCAATTCCAATTCTTCCTTCGATCGTAAGGACCGTGGAATTGGCTAATTGTTTGCCCCTGACTAGCGTGCCTTTTTGCTGCGGAATACGTTAGACCACAGACCTCGGATCCTCCCGTAACACATTTTACGATTTTCTCGTGGTCAGGAAAGGGTGATCGAACGTTGTTATATGGTGTTTCTGGTTCTTCGATGATATCTTTGAGATTACCCTTCGGGACGTGCCATGCGAGCTCTTTCTTAAGTGCTATACAGTCGCCTGTCGTATCACCATGGTCGTCGTGGAAGTCGCACAATTTGGTCTTGTCTTTCTTGTCGTCGGCTTTATCACTTTTCTTTGGCCATCGTACTGTCGCTTGTGAGGTTCTCAATGCTTCGACCAAGTCTTTAGAAGTACCTTTGAATCCATAAGAGGAAATCTTAGGACATTGGGGAAACTTGGGTGCGGTCTAGACCTTCATCTTGTCGATCCTGACGTTCGATATTTGTCTCGACGGCTACATCTTAACTGTCGATTTGGCCTTGAATTCTTGTTTCTTGACACTCAACGATTTTTTGTCTTTAGAGTGTTTACGTCGAAAGGCAGCATCGTCCTCGACTCTCATATAAGCTAGAGTCCTTGCTCGCACGTCTTCAAAGTTTTCAGGAGGATATTTTGTTACATCGGTGTATAGACTTGAGCTTTCATCCAGACCATACTTGTATGCCTCGATTGCAGCCTTGATATCACAATTTCGAACGCTGATGATTTCGGTATTGAATCAATTGAAGTAACTTCGGATGGATTCACCCACTTTCTGCACGACATAATACAGGTCACTAGTCTGCTTCTCCATCTTGCGACTACAGGAGAATTGTTGGAAGAACTGGATTACATGTTCAGTGAATGATCTAATAGACTTTGGTTTGAGGCCAATTAACCACTGCAGGGCTGCACCGGTGAGAGGTGCCCCAAAACTTTTGCATATACATACTTCTTGAAATTGATGCGGGATCGACACCGTCCACATCAATTGCTTGTACTGGGCAATGTGCTCAGCCAGGTATGTGATGCCAGAGTATTTTGGTGTGAACGTTGGGATACTTTATTTCTTCGGGATGTCGACCATTGCAATTTCGTCGGCGAAGGGAGACGCTTGGAACCCAGAACGGGGTTCGATGTCGACAGGTACTGCTGCTCCTGGAAGCTTAGCTAGAAGCGACAGGACGCGTTCATTATGTTCTTCCAACATCTTCAATCTCTGGGCGACGGGGTCGCCCGGACCATTTCCTTTAACACCCGAAGGGATATGTCCTGTACTCTGGAATCCATTCCGCTACGACGAGTTATAAGCATATCCATTAAATTGGAAGGATGGCATTGGCATTGAGGGGATCGATGTTGAATAAGGTATCGTAGGGATTGGTGTCGTCGAATGAAAAAACGATGGCATATTCATAACGGATGGCATCGAGGGAATTGCTACTGTCAAGGGAAAGAATGATGGCGGCGGTGGTGGCAACGTCGGCATAAGCTGATTGGGAAAACCAGGGAAAGGGGGTCTTGGATAATTGGAAAGTGGTGGTCCTGACCAGGGTACATTGAAACCATTTTGATCGTACGAAGGTCCTGCTGTATTATTAGCATTCTGGTTTCTTAAGAATTCGACCTCTTCCACCGCTTGCCTGTGTTGATTTGTCAAAGTCTCGATTTGAGCACGAGTCGCATTCAGCTCCATGTTCATCTGAGCCAAAATATGTTCTTGAGTTCCTTGAGGGGCTGACATCATCCTATAAAAAGCAAAAACACTCGAGGAAATCGTTAGCACGACGCTCTATTGTCTAGGATTTTCTTTAGATGGGGCCCCACGGTACGCACCAAACTGTTGTTGCCAAAAATTACCCAAAGAATAATTTAAGGTTGATGTAGAGATTTTTCCAACTAAAGAAAATAACCAGACGACAATATGCGTGATAAACAATAAAATGAGGAGATAAGAGATCTGGTGACGCGGAAAAACCTCAACGAGGACGACAGATAGATGTCGTCGTGGACTACGATCACCAAACAGGGGTGATATCCTTATATATTACAATATATTACACGATGAACGTTAAAAATGAGTATATGAAATAGAAATAAATGTTGATCGTGTGAAAAATCAGTTGTGTCGTGAGAGTAATATTGCTATCGTGTGTGAGAAAGTTCGCGGTTGTTCTTCTGAGAGCTTGTGAGTTTCGTGATTTAGATATCAAATGTCAGATGTCTCAATGATGGATGTAGACTTTGTATTTATGGCCTTGATTCTTCATAAATGTGTCTTTTGTAACGGTTGTCTCTTCATAAATGATCTTGATGGTGTTGATCGGTTATGACCGTTGGTACTTATGAGCATTTAAACCTGCATTAAATAAATAAGAAAAGAACGTTGGGTCATACATTAGTATAGTCGTGGTCGAGAGTAATCTCACGGCTGTCGTACGACGCTCGACCGACCTTCGAGAAAGTCTCGACGGGCGTTATGGTTATGTTTGGACGACAGGACCTTATTTTAATACAGGACAAGTCGTGTGAAAATGTGCATTAAATGTATCTTCGTCGAGGTCGTGTATTTTTGACCCAAACAGTAAAGTTTAGAATCAAAACGGTGATGTTTGTATCTAGATGTTTAACCGCACACCAAGTGTTCGGTTTAATGCCTAAGAGAATAAAATTTCGTGATTAAGCTTAGGATAATAACCATTAATTTTTATGTTATGCGAGTAATAATAATTCATGGTTTAAATCGACAATCGAACGAGTTAAAGTTCGTCGTGAGTCTCGGTTGGTCACGTGTTACGTCTCAATTTGGTTAAGGTATGGATTTCATTTCTTTTGAATCGTGGGAAACTATTTGTTGTAGTTGACCATTTCTAAAGGTGGTTCACCGCCTTGTGATTGATCAACCGAACGTGATCAACAAATGTGAAATTATACACACACATGCACATTGATTTTGGTTTATTGAATCAATTGTTTGAACATTTTGATGTTTTATTAAAATGTGTTTCGTATGGAATTGTTTATGAAACTTGTGAAGTATATTGACTTTGATTTTTATCAACGCCATTTGGGTAAGTGGCATACGTTTAGTTTTAGTTGATTTTAGAATAACCCAATAAATGGGCACATAATTTGGGATGCCTTCTATGGCGGCTTTGTTGTCATGGCGTCCTGCAGGTGACGGTCCACTAGAGTTAAGCCTTAGTGGCTTACGTGGACCCACTTTGGGGGAATAGGCCGACTTTGTTGGCTCCAGAGATGATGGATCGATCCTAGAACTTTTACCCACATAATATGTGACCGTGGTTAAATTCACGGGGGATCGTGTGTGTGTGCCCGCACGCTGACCCATTAGTTCCTGTGGCTGATCACCCCACGAACACAACAGGAATTGACGGGCTTTATTTATATTACGTTTTGAAATTAAAATGTGAACCGTTCTTGAAATTCTTGATTTTGATTTTGAATATTACTGAACATTTCTTTTGCTATGAACTTGAGTTTTATGAACTTTCGTCGAATGATTTTTTAAGTCTTTCGCTTCGTTATTGATGTTTTCATTATTGTTTACGAATTTATATTATAAGAGTTATGGCAGTGATTCGGGAAAGTGGAATAGGGATAATCTATCCTGCGGGCAACAATTCATTGGAATTTAGATTTCGAGGACAAAATCGTTTCAAGGTTGGGAGGATTGTAACACCTGTAATTCTTGGTAAGCAGAAGTCACTCTGTGGTCTCTGGAGGTTTCCCATTTATGAAATTGTGCTTTGGGACATACTGCCTTTGATCCCTATCAGTATCGAGAGCTTTGCGGTTGAAAAAGGTCGAATTTCGAGGCTCGAAAGAGTTTGGGCGACAGTGTCCGCGACAGTGACAAGTGCCACTGTCGCCGTGTCACAATCGCGGGAATGGTACCGCGGGCTTGGGGGAGCGGGAGACTATGACCCGCGACTATGCCCGCCGAAAAGCCCTGATGTTGATTAAAACCCGATTTTCAGCCATTCTCTTCATTTTATCACTTCTAACCTTTCCCTATTCTCTCCCAAATCGTTTTCCCTCTTCTTCCTTCAAACCCTAACTTATTTATGGCTCAAATCCTTATACTTTATGGAGAGAAAACACCATTATGTGGTAAACTGGAAAGCTATGATCAAGGATTCTCCATCTTCATCTTCAACCTCTAGCTCATTTTTGGGTTTTCTAGGTTTTCACCAAAAACCTATGTAGTAAGTTTACTTTCTCCATCTCTAAACCTTGTTAGGTGATATAAATGTTCCATTGATGGCTTCCTAGTGTTTGATTCGTTCGGTTTCGGTTTGTAAGATTTTAGAAGGTTGGGGTCAAAACTAGGGTTTTGACCAAAATGGAGATTTTGATGTCTTGTGTTTGGGGATTGATTTTAATGGTTGAATGGGTTTGCTTATGGTTGGAAATTTATGGATCTAGGTTTTTTTGAAGGATTTTGCTTGTGGATTCGGATTTCTTCAAAGGAGCTCAAGTTGGGGGTAAAATCTAGATTTAGCCTAAATCTAGCGAGGTGAGTTCAAGTTGATTTGTGAAAACGGTATACATGTCAAAATGCTTATTTTAAAGTGTTTATATGCTTCACATGAAATTATTAACTGTTGAGTTATTTGATGAATTTTGATTATTTGAAGTGTCTAACTTTATAAACTTGTAAAATACCCACATTTGGTATTTTGGGCATTTTGATAAATAAATCATATATTTTGGTATCTTGATGATTTATTTTATGGAAGTATATTTTGAGTATAGATGTATTTCATTTTGTATTTTGGAGAAATGCATGGTTTTGTGTTATGGGAAGTTTTGAAAGGAAAAATGTTATAAACTCACTTGGAAAACGATTTGTCCCAATCTAAACTACGTTGGAGTTAATTATATGTTTTGGAGCATGGGTTTACATTAGTATGGGTTGATTATGTTTGATTTCATTTTATGAATTTCAACGCTGGGTCTTTGAATTTATTGAGCTTATGGCTGGGTTTGGATTTTTGTTGGGTTTTGAGGACACTTGTCCGCTTTTAATAGCTCATTGTTGAGCGTATGGTTATGATTTGCATTTACTGCATCTTAGTTGAGAATTACATGTTTGAATGCAATAGTTCATTCGTTTTGAGTCATGTAATGGTTTAGTGCAATGGATCCATAGGCACAGTGTTCCTATGTCCCCGTTTTGGACATTTGGTTCACCACTTGGCACGGAATAGACATCGGGTCACCATGATAAGTAAGGTGTGGACCTATACGGTCGGGCAGCGTCTCATGGGTAGTAAGGTGTAATTCCCTTGTGCATAAGTTCCCCTGTTTTGGAACTTTCAGGAATAGACTCAGAGGAGTTGACTTGATGTTTTCGGGCAATATACTTGGAGTAGTTGAGCTCGGTGGGTTTTTATATGTGTAACCCACATGTTTTGATTTCTTACATAATTATATGACCTACTTTTATGTTTCGTCACGTACAATGTAATCGGGTCTTCCCCGTCACCGATAGGTGTTGTTTTGGTTATGGAGTTTTATAATCCATGTTTTCGGAGACGTTTGAATATGGGTATTTTATCTATGTTTTAAGGTTTTGGATATTGAAACTCATTCGAGTTATTGGGATGTTTTGGAAGTTGGAGTTATCTACATTTTCAGTGTTTGATCATTATAATGTTAGTTATGTTTTACGTGCGCTTTGGGTTTTGGATTTATTTAAAGAGGCGTTGTTCTATGATTTTAATCATGAAAAAGGTGAATGATGTAAAGGAGATTGTTTTAAGATTTAATGTATTTCATTTTTGGTTGCTTTCAAATCAATGTATTGCATTTTAGAAATCATGATTTTAAATAACATTCTTAAAGTTATTGCTTTATATATCTCTAATGAAAACTCTTGAGCTCACTAGGCGTTAAGCATAACTTTTTTATTTGTCGGCATGTGCATTAGGTTCCAGATGGGGGTATGGTTCTAGTGGCATTGATGAGATGTGCCTTAGTGTTCACAAGTGTATGTGTTTGGTGAAGTCTTCCGCAGTTTGGAGATAGTGACTATTATTGGGTTTTAGTAGCACCCGTCCTTATTATAGATGGTATATATAGATTGAATGTGTGTATTAAGGTTAAATCTTAAATTGTGATTGTAGATGAATCATTTATTGATGTATTTAGGAATTTTTAAATTAGTTGTTATTTCCAGATTTGAGGGTGTTACACTCTCTCTCTCTCTCTCTCTCTCTCTCTATATATATATATATATATATAGGGTACCCATCATTTTCTAACCACGGCATTGGTGCTAACCGTGCGAACCAATTTTCAACTAATCAGAATCATACTAGAGTTTATGTCCTGCGTTCAATCTTATTAATTCTCAAAAGATAATATGGGCATTTCATAATTCACGCCTATTTAATGTATTTCCATATTTTAAGGAGTTATTAAATATGGTAGTTATCTAAATATTAAATATAATATTTTAAAATTAAAATTGGATGTGCATCTTCTTATTTCAGAAGTTATTTGTTTCCTTATTTTAAGCAGATTTCAACTTTCTAACTGCAAGTTTTTTTATATTCATCTAATAGGGATTTTTTTTATTGATTTTGCAACCGTGCAGACTTCTATATGTGCATATGTCCAAGTCTTACAATTATCAAGTTTTACACATATACAAGTCTGCTCATATGTGCATATATACTCACATTGCAAGATTAGTGTGCATATATGCATGTCTAGATGTCAGTGTGCATCTCAACCAATGCAGAATAGATCAGTTGATATTCACATATGCACATATACAACATGAACATATTCACAATACTCAATGTACACATATGCATATTAGATACCAGTGTGCAGATATGCATATGCTAAGTGTGCACATATGCATATACTCAATATGCACATATGCATATTAGATACCAATGTGCACATATGCATATAATATTTCAGCAAACATGTGCATATATGCACTGTATGCAAGTGTACACATATGCACTATCAAAGAGATCCTTAGTTCATTATATATTAATGACATGAATTCCATGAATAAGCACAAAGGTGTTCGTCTTTTGTTGATTAGCAGCATCTGGGTTTGCTAATCTGAATCGATTTTTTATTTTCTTGGATCTCATGCGTGGATGCCCTTCATCATCGTCTTCACACTGGATGCCGCCATGGATGAGGTGAGTAGAACAATTTCTTGAAATCGATTTCTTAATATCGAAAACAACAGATTTCTTGAAATCGTTTTCTCCAAATCGATTCTTCATATCGAAACAACAAAAATGGCCCTGGAAATCGATTTCTTGATCGATTCTTCAGATCGTTTTCTCCAAATCGATTTCTTGATCGATTCTTCAGATCGTTTTCTCCAAATCGATTTCTTGAACCCCACTTTGACAATGATCGTTATTATTGAAAGGATTTTAGTCGGTTTACTCCTGATTCGACGTGGTAGAGAGTAATTTTTGGAGTCGATTTCAACAAAATGGTGTTCGTGCATGTTGCTTTGGATAAACCGAATTGGTGGGATGAAATCCCTAATTAAATGAGTTTTTAATTTGGTAGGCGCGTGTTCCCCAAAATAAAGGGATTGTACTTTTATTATAATACCCCTGTGCATATATATATATATATATATATATATATATATCTATATATTGATATATTGATTTAACATGGATACAATTTCTTATTAGATTACGTTGGTTAAGGTTAATTTGTTTAAACCGATGTTATAATATTAACATAATAAAATATTAACCAACTCTTTAGGTTATTTTGTGTATACTTGCCCCTAATTTAGTAGACTTTAGGATTATTTGTTCAAAGTTAATTTGAGGTTAATTATTAGATTTAATCAGTGTTAGGTTGTTTTTTCTGACTCTGTAAGTTAATTTGTTTATATTTGAGGTGAACTCTTTAGACTTTATGGCTTTTTTTGTTATATTTGAGGTTAATCTGTTGTATCCCGATCTGATCACGTAGAACCATCAAGTAGAAAACTGTAAATACACTAATAATCAGTCGATTAATTTTAAGTGTTAAGAGACAAATTTTTATATTACGAATTATTTTGTTATACCATTTGCAAAATTATTTTATAAAATTATTTTATTAGGAAAATTAATTATAAAATTATGGGCAGGGATATCACAAATAATTATATATTTAATTTTTAAAATTTATTATTTTATGATAATTATTTTGTGATGCCAAGGGCAAAAAAATCATGGATCCATCATTGGGTTTGTGGTTACGAAAAATATTCAAACTCCAACATACCATTTTGGTTTGTGATTTTGGTTTATAAACCCAATGCAAAGACGCCTATTTATATTCCAAAATGAGTTATGCTTCTTTGTTTTTTTTTTTACGTGTAAATATATATAGCTAGGGAGTTTTAAATACAAACCTTTTAACTAGTACAAATTATATAAACCATTCAAATGGCATATTTATAATAATTCCTAGAAGCGTACGCGCGCAATGCAGCGATATAAATCACGATTTTAATGTTTCATTTTGTTTTTTGTTTTTTTGTCGGTTTACAGTACGATTTTGGATGGTTTTGAGAAAGTGATAATGTTTTTTTTTTATAAATTTGTTTAATTTAGGCTTAATAATATAATGTTGTTTATATAAAAAAAATTAAGTATTTTGTTAGAATTCAATGATTATCTTATATATTTTAATGACATATAAAAAAAATAACCAATTACATAATTAATAATATAATTAAAACAAATTTATAATAATATAATATATTAATTAATAGTGATATATGGAAAGAGCTGCATAAAAGAAAGACACTGCACATACCAAATTGATGGGTGTTAGAAGTCTGCAGTAGTAATATGTATCTTGTGCTTTGATATATGTAAATTAAGAGATTTTAAAATCTTGCATAAAATGATGGTACCTTGTGCCTAATAATTTGTATTTAAAAGTTTTTTATTCGTGTTTTATAATATAATATAGATAGATAATGAGAGTTTATTTATTATGATTTAGATATTTATGGAAGGTGAGAGTAGTTCATTCATTATGATAAACGCTTTAGATAGAGAAACAAACAAGAAATTTGTAAAACCATATATTCATTAAACTAGATAGAAATTGGTTTGTAGGATTTATACTAATTAGAGAGTCTGTATTATAAAATCCTTAACTGAAGACCATTACAAGCTAAAGAACTTCAAAATTCACACGAATGTGCATGCTATACACACTTATTTCATTTCACTACAAAGATGAAACGTTTATACTAAGCCAAAAAAACAAGAAAAATCACGCATACGTGCACGTTTATACACACTTTTATAGCATTACACTTTACTACACATAAACTGACCCTTGAAAAGGGACTCCGAAATTCAACATAAACTGACCCTTAAAATGGGATGTCAAAATGGGAAAAGTCCAAAAAAACCCAATGGACTTTAGTGTTTGGAGTGATTAAGTCATTGGACAATTTTTTGGAACAAATAAGTCATTGGATATTTCAAAACCTGTTAACTAAATCCTTTGACTTTTTATAACCTGTTGAATACATCTTTATTACTTAAAAATTTAACTTGCAACCTATATAGCAGATAAAACTACAAATTAAAAACAAAGTCACCTACTTTATCCTCCTATAAATTAAAAATGGAAAAATTAACTAAAATAGCCAATCTCATCAACCATATTTATTTTTCTTTTACCATTTTTCAAAGTTTTTTTTTCCTAAAATTGCCAAAGTTTGCATATAATGTTTTTTTTTCCTGCGTAAGGATTGTTTGTTTTCCAAAAAAATAAAAATAACAAACATCCTCACGTAGAAAATTTTATGTATAAAGATTCACTTTCTGCTTATAATTTTGAAAAAAAATTACACTTTGCATTCTTATAAAGTTATAATTAGTTATTTAATTTATTTTATATCAATTACGTTTTCATTTACATTTTTATTTTATTAACATACACAATCGGATATTAACTAAAATATATCAAAAAAATTAGTTTTTTACAAATTATACCATTATAGTCGTTTCGTCAATACGTTCAAAATGAACTCAATATTGTTTTTGAACTTTATCTTGTATTATTCAATATCATAAATGCGTACGAATTATTTTTAATATTTACCCTTTATAATTACAAATTAATCTTATATTATTAAATAAATAACTTAAAGGATAGAAAGTGTAAATATTAAATATAATTAGTACGTATTTATGATATTTAATAATATGAGATTAAATCCAAAAAAATCAATATTAGGCTCATTTTAAACGTATTGACGAGACAATTATAATGGTGTAATTTGTAAAAAAAACGTATTTCTTTTATATATTTTAGTTAACTAGAAATGTACCCTTGCAATGCAGCGGATTTCTGAAATCTAGAACTCGAACCCTCGATCATTATCCATACTTTTTGTTAGTCTTTTTTGATTTTATTTTACGATTTTGAGAAACCTAGATTTAAAACAAAAATATATTTTAGTTTAGTTTAATTATGTTTTTTTATAAAAAATAATAATAAAGTATTTTGTTACGGGTCAAAAAATGTTTAATTTAAATGATAACTATATTTAAGATATTTTATATTTAAAATTAAAAAGATAACATAATTCAATAAAAAATAAAAATAAGGTGTTTTATCTCGAATTTTCTTATATTTATCGGTTAGTTATATCAATAGTTAACAATTTTAGATATAATAACATAACAAAATAATGTATCATTATCTTTATAAACAGATCATAACTAAAATTAAATAAATTACATCTTTATAATAAAATATAAGTTGTACCAAAGGATTATGAAATTGTAAATTAAGTAATTGGCTTTAATTAGTTGTATTTTGTGCTCAAAATGTTGTAATTAAAAGTTTTTTTATGTCTCTTTTATAATATAGTATAGATATACGATTATGTGTGTTAATATAATAAAAAATTAAAATGAAAATAAAAAGGTAGAAGATATAAAGTAAATTAAATAACAAATTATAAAGATGTTTTCTATATTTTTTTTTGCCAAAAACAGTTTTTAAGGCAAAAAAAATAATATGCTTTGACTATTTTAAGAAAAGATTTTGAAAAGTGCTTAAAAATTTAATTTTGTTGATGAGATTGATTATTTTAGTTAATTTTTTTATTTTTCTTATTTGCAGGGTGATAAAGTAGGTGACTTTTTTTTTGTTTTTTCTTTTAATTTGTAGTTTTACCTATTATGTAGGTTACAAGTTACATTTTTAAGTAATAAGGATGTATTTAACAGGTTTCCAAAAGTCCAAGGATTTATTTAGTGTGTTTTGAAATGTCTAAGGACTTATTTGTTGCAAAAAATTGTCCAAGAACTTAATCACTCCAAACACTAAAGTCCATTGGTTTTTTTTGGACTTTTCCCTTTCAAAATTCATAAGTACTTTTCTATATATATAGAGAGAGAGGGGAAAGTTCAAATGAAAACTCATTTTTCATTGTGTACGTGAGGACAAAATGGAAGAAAATTTAAACACATGCCTACCATATTTGACTTTTGATTTTTCTTTTTTAATTAAAAACTTTTTACCCAATTAAAGTTTAAAATAAATTATCTTAAAAATTACTAATATTTTAATCAAACTAATTACATCAAAAAAACGAGAATTTTGTGCTCTTCGATATGACATCCATCTCGATATAGTTTTTTTGTCGTTTTAACCGTTTTTTTACGTAAAATGCTATATACGTGTTATATTCATTATGAATATTTATGTACGTTCAAGTTTGTGCAACGCCTCGACACCGTAAGTATGTAACTCGACACCACTTTCTTCAACACTTTCTTTAACGTCGTAAGGCATCACGTTTCTTCAGCACCATAACCCAACACACATCAAGACGAATCGAGAAGTTATCGAGTAATTCTATTGTGAATCGAGGAACAAAAGAGAGCGCGTCATGTCTCCACATCTTCACAGGTCATTCATGTGTTATTCATCATGAATAATGTATCATTCAGGATGAATAATACAACATTCAGGGTGAATAATTCACGATTCATGAATTCGTGTATTATTCGTCATGAATGTTGTGTAATTCATCCTGAATACTATATTATTCATCATGAATAATGAATGAACGTTCACATTTGTTATTCATACTGAAGGTGGGACATTCGGGGATGCGCATACATATTCATAATGAATTAAACCAAAATTCGGTTGTGCATTGAGAAACAAAAGAGAGTGTGCCATGTGTCTACACCTTCAAGGATCATTCATATATTATTCATCATGAATAATGTATCATTCAAGATGAATAATACAACATTCAGGGTTAATAATACACGATTCATGATAAATAATACATGAATCATGGATTCGTGTATTATTTATCATGAATATTATATTATTCATCCTGAATAATGTGTTATTCATCATGAATAGTTAATGAATGTTCACCTTTGTTATTCATACTGAATGTGGACACCTAAGGACGTGCATAAATATTCATAATGAATATAACACATATATAGAATTTCACGTAAAAAACGGTTTAAACAAAAAAATCCTGAATATTGTATTATTCATCCTGCATACGGTATTATTCATCATGAATAGTGAATGAACGTTCACATTTATTATTCATACTGAATGTAGACACCCTGAAGACGTGCATGCATATTCATAATGAATATAACACGTATATAGAATTTCACGTAAAAAACGATTAAAACGAAGAAAAAAAAACTATATCGAGATAGATGTCATATCGAAGAGCACGAAATTCTCGTTTTTTTGATGTAATTTGTTTGATTAAAATATTAGTAATTTTTAAGATAAATTATTTTAAAGTTTAAAGGCGTAAATTTTTTAATTAAAAATAAAAATAAAAAGTCAAAGAACGTAGGCGTTGATTCAAAATTACAATTTTGTCCTTAATCACTTCCCAATTAACTTTATTATGTATTAACCATTGCTTAGTTTTCTAAGTTTTGATCAATGGTTAAGATTTGTCCTCATGTGCACAATGAAAGATGATTTTTCATTTGAACCCACCCCTATATATATATATATATATAAAGAGGTTTATTTGAGAAATGGTAAATGTCTGAGAAATAGAGAAATAATCCTAGCCATTTATTTGGTCAACATTTGCGGCTTTGACCGTGAAGCACCGGATAATTCCTTACGTGGTCTATAGAAGATAGAGGGATAGTTTCGTAATACGTGGGACGAGTTCATATATGAACATGTATGATTCACATATGAACTATACGTTCATATATGAATCAGTTAGTTAGTTTATATGAGAATCAGTTAATTAGTTCATATGTGAATCACAAAGGTTCATATATGAATCTGTTAATTAGTTCATATGTGAATCAGTTAATATATGAATCACAAAGTTTCATATATGAATTAGTTAAAAAAGTTCATATGTGAATTTCACTGGTTCACATATGAACATATAGTTCATATGTAAATCATGCAGGTTCATATATCAATTTAGCCCGTGTATCTTGTAAAAATTACGAAACTGTCCTATTTTTAGAATAGCCGCAACTTTTGACCAGTCAAACCCGTAACTTTTGACCAGTCAAATCCGATATTGACCGTATGAATGGCTAGGATTACTTCTCTATTTCTCATATATTTCTCATTTCTCAAATGAACCTAAGGCTATATATATATATAGCTTAGGGGAAAACCTATAAAAAACGGAAAACTGAAGAACACTCTGGTAGCCCTTCATCCGGATGGTATGCACTTGTGCATACAGGTAAATTATGTTTTTTTATGCACAAGTGCATTATACACACTTGTGCATATGCATGTGTGCATGTTACATTTTACTTGTATGCACAAGTGTATACCTTCCAAATGAAGGGCTATCAAAGTGTTTTTCAGTTTTCCGTTTTTTGAAGTTTTTCTTTGAACCTGACCAATAGGGTTCCGGTGAGAAGTTGAGGTTAACGTGAGAAGTGTGAGAAGTGGTTATCCACCGTTGGATGAGAAATGGATGCACATTAGAATGAGATGCACCGAGATAAGATGCACCGAGATGCATTAGATCAATTCTCTTCTAAGCCACAATTCATGGGAGAGCATTTGATTAAAAGTGATCAAGGGTTCAGATCCACTTCTCATGATTCTCACATTAACCTCAACTTCTCACACGATCATTCGCCTATATATATATATACACACAGAGAGAGAGAGAGAGAGAGGGGAAGGATCAAACGAGAACGCTAACTATTTAAGAATATAAGAAAACAACAGATTATGTACAAAATCATATATGATTTTGTATGTACTCGGTTGTTCTCGTGTTTTTTTTAAGTAGATGTTTTCGTATGAACCCACCTCTCTCTCTCTCTCTCTATATATATATATATATATATATATATAGAGAGAGAGAGAGAGAGGTGTTCAAATGCAACTCATTTACATGGTGCAACCTTTGCAACCCCTCTATCCACCACACATTTTATGTAATTAAAAAAAAAAGAAAAAATCTAAAAGTAAAATGTGTGGTGGATAAAGGGGTTGCATGTGTTGCATAATAACCTACCCCTCTCTCTCTCTCTCTCTCTCTCTATATATATATATATATATATATATATATATGAGAAAAATGTATCAAAATGTAACAAACATGATTTTATATTTTGTCTTAGTTCCTACTAAAAAGGAAAGAGTAAACTTCACTTTTGGTCCTTAACGTTTGTCAATTTCAACGGATATCGTCTCTAAACTTCAAAACTCGGGTGTCGTCCCTAACATTTGTCATTTCATAATAGTTTTGGTCCTTCCTCCTAATGGCCGTTAATATTTTCCATTAAGTCCAAATAAATTAGGAGTATTTTAGTTTTTAAACATTTTTTCTGATGACTAAAATACCTCTCATTTGACTGGATGGTGATGGACTTAACAAACTAATGTTTAAAATTACTAAAATACCCCTCATTTATATGGAGCTAACAAAATAAATTAACGACCATTAGGAGGAGGGACCAAATCTAAGTTTTTAAAGTTTAGGGATGATATCCATTGAAATTGACAAACGTTAGGGGGACCACAAGTGAAGTTTACTCTAGAAAAAGAGTAAATTACATATTTGGTCCCTGTGGTTTAGATGTTTTAATACTTTGGGTCCCTAATTTGAAATATCTATGGATTGCATCCTCGTGGTTTGCATTTTATAACACCTTGGGTCTTTAAAACTAACTCCATCAAAAAAATCCGTTAAATGAGTTAAATCAGAGGGGTAGTTTAGTCTTTTTAGAGTTTCTTTAATTTTTCTTTTAAAAAATTCAATTTTCCTTCCTTTCTTTTGATTTGATTTTTATTCTTAAGTATTATATATATATATATATATATTACACAGACAATGTCAATAACCTCACCGGTGAGATTCCCGACTTTTCCTCCATCGACAAGAGATTTTGGTGTTGCAGCTAGTGGGTGGCGGTGGTGATGCACCATGGATGGGTCTGAAGAAGGATTTTGGTGTTCTACCCTAGTAACTAACTTGGAGAAACCCACGACCATGATTCCCCTTCCCCTCCCCTCCTATGCACACCCCTGTTGCTGTGAACCATCCCTTGTTGCTGTTGTTGACGATTTCACTCTCTTCGTAGATCTGGTGGGTTTGCAGATCTGGTATGGATACTGTGAAACCCAAGTCGCCGAGATAGGGACCATTCTCCGGCGAACACAGATCAAGCGACGAAGACCCATTCCCCCACTTCTTCTTCTCCTTCTCTCGGTGAACCCGAACCATTCATGTGGGGTTTTTTATTTTGATTTTTAGTTATTAGTGTTTGGATTTCGATCTATTTTTAGGGTTTGATTGTCGATTTTTCATGGATATTGTCGATTTTTCATGGATATTTTTTATTGTTGTTGAAGTAACAATAGAGATGGTCGATGTGGTATGGAGGAACAATAGGAGTCTGGTTCGTCTGGATATGGTTGGGGTGGAGGAGACGTGGTGAAGGTATTACCGGGGAAGATGAAGTCATTGTTGGGTTTTATTGATATATGGAGTAAACTACATGTTTGGTCCATATCGTTTACAGATGAGATGGTGGTGGTCGGGTGGAGGAGTAGTTGTCGGCCAGTCGGAGGAGATGGTGGCGGTCGGGTGGAGTTTAAAACCAATAAACCACAGGGACGCTGTATATACATATTCATATATATCGTATATATGATAAGAGTAAATTACAGAGTTGGTCTCTGAGATTTTAATAGAAAATAAAAAATAAAATGAAATGACTAAAATACCCTCTAAACTAATTGAGTTAACATAAAATTTTAACGGGGTTAGAAGTTAGAGACTCAACACGTTAAAAAATGTAAAACACGAGGATGCAATCCATAGATATTTCAAAGTAGGGACCCAAAGTGTTAAAGTCAATAAACCATAGGGACCAAATATGTAATTTACTCATAAAAAAATAAAGATTTCTTTCATCAAGTACTGTAACCGAGTTATAAAATTTCCTACTTAATGTAAGAAAGTTTCAAAAATTCCTATCTTTTACTCATTTTGATTGGTAGCCTGTTGATCTTGTAACACATGATGGCGTGAATGTTATGTTCATGGTCCACTTTGCCGTAACCTTTCGTAAATGTCACGTAAACCTTTTGTAAACAGATATCCACATCATCAGATGTTACAAGAACAGTAACCTACCGGTTAAAATGTATACAAATAAGAAAATTTGAAACATGGTTACATTCGAGAGAAAAATTATTCATTATACTATATATGAACAAAACCTATTGCATTTTTCCCCACTTATTTCATTTCACTCCAATGTAATAGTCATGATAACTTATATGTTGTTCTATATCTCCATGAATCTAGGAACTTTTGCTTGCATTTTCTTTTTTAGTGTACGTACCTGAAGTGAGAACATTCAAGATATGCGGGATTATACACAAACAATCCTTTTTTGAGTGTCTCTTCATCCCTATGTCTCTTAATACCTAGGAGGTCACAAGCTAAAGAATTTGAAAATTCACGCATATGCGGATGTTTTTATACATATTTTATTTTCATTAGTTACACAAATGAAATGACCTTTGAAATATGACATGACAAGCCAAATAACTTGAGAAGTTTATATGTTATAAAGCTCAACTCTTTCTGATACAATACAAAATTAAGGGTTGTAACAAATAGTGAATGATTTGGTATAGTATGATTAAGGGGTTGTTTGTTTTTTTTGTTTTTTTGAAAAAAGCTCTTAATGGCTCTTAAGTCTAAATGTTCAGACCTTTTTACATTCAGACTGTTTATTTTTTTTTCTAGTTTTTAGAACCTCTTAACTCTAAAATACATCTGAAATAAGAAGTGGTGACCTAACTTCTTGAAATCTCTTATCGTCTCCTCAATTCATATGTTCTCCTTTCTCTCAAAACGCCTCCAAACGTTATAAAAACAAACAATCTGATTGATCCAAATTTCAAACTTCAACACCACCTCTTATTAATCATAAGTGAAATAAGACTTCATGTAACACCCGGATTTATGGATATCTAATTTTCCGAATAATCCATATGTCTAAATAATAATCTTAGTTTATGACTTTGTTGTTCCGTTCATTTTATAATTTGACGTGTCGAATCCCGGGGTGTCAGTTGAGTTCGAGATGCAGTTCAGGACAAAAATTGAGTAGTGGTACCGCCTTGGCGATTGTGCCCGCGAGAGTGACAGGGTGTCACAATCGCGAAGGCACAGTCGCGTGAGGGAAGAAGCCCTAGGTACCAACTCGGCGAAAATGCCAGGTGAGATTGCCTTTAGTCACTATCGTTGGTCACTTTCGCGTGGATTGTACCACGAGTTCGGGGAAGCGGTCGATTGTGCCGGCGAGAGTGACATGTGTCACAATCGTCGGTCACTATCGTTGAAGGGCTGGTTAGGTATAAAAAGGCCATGTCGCGATTTTTTATCATTTTATGAGATTTCTAGGATTGGGAGGCGATTTTCTCAACAGTTTTGGTAAGTCTTCATCCTCAAAAACCTCTCCCTTCATTTATGATTATCTCATAGTCATTAATGGTGATCCTTGATACTTTTAGGAAGTGGTATTAGGAAGCTCTCAAGTCATCTAGCATCACACCTCACATCTCCTCCATTCTAGAGTTTGGTTTTCTCTTTGAAAACTACCAAGGTGAGTTCATTCTCTTTTATAAACTTTATACATGTTAAAATATGTATTTCAACCATCTAAACATCTCCTTTTTGATTTACTTGACTTGGGTGAGTTTTCACCAAAACCTAATTTTAGAGATTTTAGGGTTTTATGTGAATGGGTATGATTTTAAAGTTCATGAACTACTTGTGGATTTGTACATGTGAAGCTTGTTTACCCCAAATTTTATGTCTGAAAGCTTGAAATCAAAACTATGGTTATTTATTGAATGAGGACTTGAGTGTTTGAATTTAAATCATGTAAATACTATCCAAAGCATTATTTTGGAACCCCTTTGGAAAATTAGGTGAGTAATCATATGGGTTCTTGATCTTTGCACAATTGTTGGAATATTGATTATTGGAGTTATTTGTTGGCCTTAAAGGCCTTGGATTGGCATATTTGTTGCATTTGGGCGTCATGAACCCATAATTGTTTATATCATTTTGTCCGATGATGGAACACTAGTTTTCCACATCAAGGCACGGTTAGGCATCGGATAGGGTATAAGTCCTATGTGCTAGTACCCGATATTGGATGAGGATCTCAACGTAGGGACCCTATGTGGTTGAAGTTGACTTTCCGTGGGTGTACGTTTAAAGCTACCGAGCCTAGCATCCATTGCGTGTATTTCATTACGTGTGTTGGTTTTACTAACTCGTCAAGTGGCTTACTTTTGTGTTCCGTTACTTGTCTTAGTAAGCAGGTCTCCCCCGTTAACCCAAGAGGTGTTTGCATTAAAGTAAAGATTTATATTTCATTATTTCTCCGGGTTTACTTCTATTATTTCCGCTTAGAACTTACTGTTTTCTCAACATAAATTTTTGATCTCACTAGGCTTTAGCCTAACACTTTTTTTTTAAAATGACATGTATAACAGGTCATCCTAGCGGTAGAACTCCTCGGGCTTGAGTAGAGAGGTGTTGAAGGATAGTAGCATTTTTGGAGATTATAGAGGCGTGCAACCGACTTAGTGGTGGTATACTTTTGGGAGTAATGTGTCAACACCCGTTCTTAATCTAGATGTAGTTAGTCTATATTAGTAGGTTGTTGAGTTAATCTTTATTTGATTCTTCGGGGTGTAAACGTCATACTTTATTTCCCTGTTTTGGGATGGCATATTTTGGTTTTAAAATGTCACTACTGTATTATTCAGGTTTTGATTTGCCCCTTCTTTAGGGTGAGCATGTTCTCTCCATTTACAAACGTCATATTGCCAAATTTTCGAATTTTAAATTCCTCTAAATTTTAGGGTGTTTCAATTTGGTATCAGAGCAGTAGTTTAAGTGAACTAGGTATGGATGTAGGATACCTAGACTTAAGTTATGATTGTTATGTTATGACTTGTGAGAATGGGTAGAACTCTTAAGATAGAACGGTCTTAGAGTCGATGGAAATTACACGAATTGAGAGTTGTGGGAATGGTAACGAGAATTATTACGTATCGTATGTTCATAATTTCACTTAGCTAACGTTATTATGAAGATGTTTTACGTGATTATACTTGATCTAATGTTGTTTTGGCAATTGATGAATGTAGTAGTACGTTTCCTTCTATTTAATTCTCTTAGCCTATTTCTCACCTCCATTCTCGCATATGTGTGACATAGTAAATGGCAAACACTCGAAGTCGGTCGGATGGCCATGATGCAATGGAATCCATGCCCGACCAACCTAGAGTGACGGCGGCATGATTGCCCCCACCTTTGCAAAATGCTTTGGGCGGAGGGGTGGAGTAAATACCCCGACGTAACATAGCCACGTCTGAGCCAATAATGGAAGAAGTAACTACAGAATCAAGAATGATGGATCGAATGACGCAAGCCATGAACGCGGCTATGGACCAACAACAAGAAATGTTTTTGAAGCTACTTGAAGACAGAGATACTAATAACCGCAGGCACGAGACAGTTGCGGAAAACGTGATTGCGGTGGGATCCGGGGGTACCGAAGACAGAATCCCCACGGATGGAGTAGCGACAATGGAAGCAAGGCAGCCGACGAAGACTTGCTCTTTCAAAACTTTCCTAAGTTGTAAACAACTCGAGTTTAGAGGCAATGATAACCCGATAGTTTGCATGAATTGGATAAGAGAGATGGAACAAGCTTTTAGGACGAGCGGATGTGGAGAGGGCCAAAAAGCAACTTTCGGCTCTCAAATGTTGCGAGGAGAGGCCTCATGTGGTGGAACATCTATTCTATGTCCTTAGAGGCTTCAGTGTTAGACAAATTGGATTGGGAAACTTTCAAAAGGAAAGTGCTTGAAGAGTATTGCAATGAGAGATCAATGGACCGGATTATAGATGAGTTCCGTGGTCTGAAGAAAGGGAATCTTTCAGTGAAGGAATACTACAAATTGTTCATGGACAAGCTGGGTTTGGTGGGACATTTGGTGCATACTGAGAAAGAAAATATCAAAGCCTACATCAAAGGGTTACCGACTGAAATGATGAATAATGTTTCCGGTATCCAGGGCCTCCACCCTTCGGGAGGTAATAGAAGAAGAACAAATGGTAGAGGATTCCTATGGTCAACCTAATATGGAAAGAAGTGGAGTGAGTTAGAAGAGAAGATGGGAGGGAAGTTCCACACCCTCCAAGAGGTCGAGGCAATTCAATAACAATCAACGAGGGACCGGTCCTAGACGCGAGGTCCCATGGTGCTCCAAGTTCCAAAGAAAACACTTCGGTCTGTGTAATTCAGGGTCCGAACCCTGCTTCAAGTGTGTCAAGCCAGGCCACAATTATAAGGACTGTCCGATTAGGGGACATATTTGTTTTGAATGCAAGGCACCAGGCCATGTCAGAAGCGAGTGCCCGAAATTGAAGACCGGGGGTAGCGGGGGAAAGAAGGTGGATCCTCTGAGAGCAACGGAAAGAGCCTTTCAGATGACCACCGAGGAGGCGAAGGCTTCGACGGACGTGGTGTCGGATACGTTTCTCCTAAACTTCGTACCTACCCGTATATTGTTTGATTCCGGCGCAAGTTTTTCATTTGTGTTGAGTCCTTTCTGTCAAAAGTTATCTGTACCCACTAGTAGCTTAGAGGATGCCTTAGTGGTAGAACTAGCGGATGGTGACCAAGTAGTGGTTTGGGATATCCTTAGAGGTTGCAAATTGGAGATAAAAGAAAAGGAATTTCCGATTGATTTAATGCCAATGGTTATTGGAGGATTTGATGTAGTCATTAGGATGGATTGGTTAGGGAATAACCATGTCGAGATTCTTTGTGCAAAGAAAATGATTCGAATTCCAGTTTCGGAGAATGAGACGGTAACCGTGTACAGCGAAAGACGGAAGGGCGAGGTAGCAATTATCAGCATGGTAAAGGCACATAAGTGTTTATCGAAAGGATGCTCATCCTTTTTGGCGTACGTCATAGACGCCAAGCTCGAGAAGAAAAGGCATGAAGATGTAAAGGTGGTAAATGAATTCCCCGATGTATTCCTGGATGACTTACCTGGATTGCCATCTGATCGTCAGGTAGAATTCAAGATCGACTTAACACCGGGAGCAGCTCTGATAGCTAGAGCTCTGTATCGTTTGGTCCTGTCGGAGATGATGGGACAACTACAAGACCTTCTTGAGAAGGGATTTGTGAGACCGAGCTCGTCACCATGGGGAGCACCGGTCTTGTTTGTAAATAAGAAGGATGACACCATGCGGATGTGCATAGATTATAGGGAGTTGAATAAGGTGACCGTGAAGAATAAGTACCCACTCTCGAGGATCGATGATTTATTCGACCAACTTCAAGGAGCGGGATGTTTCTCGAAGATCGATCTACGTTCGGGCTACCACCAAGTGAAGGTCAAGGAGGATGACATCCCAAAGATGGCTTTTAGGATGCGCTATGGACACTACAAGCTCTTGGTGATGCCCTTTGGCTTAACGAACGCCCCGACGGTGTTCATGGACTTAATGAACCGTGTATGACGACCATTCCTTGACAAGTCGGTTATTGTTTTCATTGATGATATTCTGATTTACTCCAAGGATGAATCCGAACACGTGCATCACCTTCGCGATGTTCTGGAGGTCTTGAGGAAGGAGAAACTTTATGCGAAATTCTCCAAGTGCGAATTTTGGTTGAAAGAGGTGCAGTTCTTGGGGCACGTAGTCACAAAGGACGGTGTGAAGGTGGATCACGCGAAGATAGAAGCCATGATGAATTGAGAACCTCCTAAGAGTCTATCCGAGATCCGAAGCTTTTTGGGATTGGCGGGTTATTATCGAAGATTCATCCAAGATTTCTCCAAGATTGCTTCTTCGTTGACATATTTGACTAAGAAGAACGTGAAGTTCGTGTGGACTGAATCTCAAGTGAAGGCTTTCCGAACGTTACAACAGAAGTTATGTGAAGCCTGATCTTATCTTTGCCGGAGGGATTGGAAGATTTTGTGGTGTATAGCGACGCATCCAAGATGGGGCTAGGGTGAGTGCTCATGCAAAGAGGAAAGGTGATCTCCTACACGTCGAGGAAACTAAAAGTGCACGAGAAGAATTACCCCACTCATGATTTGGAGGTAGCGGCGGTAGTGTTCGCGTTGAAGTTGTGGCGACACTATCTCTATGGCATGAAGTGTACCTTGTACACGGATCACAAGAGCTTGAAGTATGTCTTCGATCAAAAGGAGTTAAATATGAGGCAAAGAAGATAGTTGGAACTACTTAAGGATTACGACTGTGAGTTGTTTTACCATCCGGGTAAAGTAAACGTGGTGGCCGATGCTTTGAGCCGAAAAGAATATAGCGGTAGACTTCGAGCCAAGCTCTCCAGGATTGAACTGGTGTCGAGTCTCATGGATCAAATTAAAGAGGCTCAAGCTCAAGATCTTTTGGAAGA
The DNA here is from genome assembly GCA_954870635.1 of Arctium minus. Taxonomy (NCBI): domain Eukaryota; kingdom Viridiplantae; phylum Streptophyta; class Magnoliopsida; order Asterales; family Asteraceae; genus Arctium; species Arctium minus. The sequence continues at coordinate 48,489,176 of OX941086.1, forward strand.
AAATCTCAAGGAGGAAGTAATGACCAAGCAACGCATAATCCTGACGGATGATAGTCGTGGGATCAAATGGTTAACCGGGCACGTATGGGTGCCAAAGATTGGAGAGAATCGAGAACTACTTTTGGAGGACGCTCACAAATCCAAATACTCTATTCATCTGGGAAGCACCAAGATGTATAGAGACTTGAAGTTGCTCTATTGATGGCCGGTTATGAAGTTGGATGTTGCACAATATGTGGAAAGGTGCGTGACTTGTTCACAAGTAAAACCCGAGCATCAACGACCTTACGGGAGTTTACAATCTTTGGAAATATCTGAGTGGAAATGGGATCTTTGGAAATACCTGAGTGTAAATGGGATGAGATTACCATAGACTTCGTGACCAAGCTACCAAAGATGTTGCGAGGTAATGACACCATTTGGGTGATTGTTGATCGTTTGACAAAGAGTGCTCACTTTCTAGCGATGCGGGAAACTTTGCCGATGGATAAATTTGCAAAACTTTATATTGATGAAGTGGTCTCTAGGCACGACATACCCTTTTCTATAGTCTCTGACCGTGATCCCGATTTACTTCAAGATTTTGGGGAGCACTACATCAAGAGTTGAGTACGCTAGTGAACTTGAGTACGGCGTACCATCCACAGACGGATGGACAGAGCGAGAGGACGATTCAAACCTTAGAGGATATGCTAAGATCCTGCGTGATCGATTTCGGTGGGAATTGGGACACCCACCTACCCTTGGTGGAATTTTCATAGAACAACATCTACCACTCTAGCCTTGGGGTGGCACCATTTGAAGCATTGTACGGAAGAAAATGTAGAACCCCTATGTGTTGGTTAGAGGCAGGCGAGAAGCAATTCGTCGGGCCGGAAATTGTGCAAGAGACGTCCGACAAGGTTAGGGTCATTCGAGAACGTTTGAAGGCGGCGCAAGATCGATAGAAAAACTATGCCGATAAGAAGAGGCGACCAGTAGAATTTCAAGTGGGAGACCGTGTAATGTTTAAAGTGTCCCCTTGGAAGGGTTTAATTCGGTTTGGAAAGACCTGGTACAAAATGGCCATCTTACTTAATCCCGTAGGGGAAGTTAAGTCCCCGTTTCCTTGGACCGTTCACCATTATTGAGCGTATTGGAATGCAATCCTACAAGTTAGATTTTCCATCGGAAATGGATGGAATCCACCCTACGTTCCACGTGTGTTATCTACGGGAGTGTCTAGCGGAAGAAGAAAGTGTCATACCATTGTCGGAGATTCGACTGGACGACAACCGATGCATTGAAGAACGTGAAGATATTCTAGAAAGCGAGAACAAAAGACCCCATCACAAAGAAGTCACAATGGTCAAGGTTCAGTGGAAGCACCATCGCGGTTCCAACGTGACTTGGGAGGCGGAGGAAAATATGAAACAGAGATACCCCAATTTGTTCGTTGGACCATGATTTCGCCATTTCGGGGACGAAATCGTTTCCAAATGGGGGAGGATTGTAACACCCGAATTTATGGATATCTAATTTTCCGAATAATCCATATGTCTAAATAATAATCTTAGTTTATGACTTTGTTAATCCGTTCACTTTATAATTTGACGTGTCGAATCCCGGGTTGTCAGTTGAGTTCGAGACGCAGTTTCGGACAAAAATCGAGTCGCGGTACCGCCTGGGCGATTGTGCCCGCGAGAGTGACAAGGTGTCACAATCGTGAAGGTACAGTCGCGTGAGGGAAGAAGCCCTAGGTACCAACTCAGCGATAGTGCCAGGCGAGATTGCCTTTCGTCACTATCGTTGGTCACTTTCGTGCGGATTGTACCCCTAGTTCAGGGAAGCGAGTGATTGTGCCAGCGAGAGTGACACGTGTCACAATCGTCGGTCACTATCGCTGAAGGGCTGGTCGGGTATAAAAAGGCCATGTCGCGATTTTTGATCATTTTATCAGATTTCTAGGGTTGGGAGGCGATTTTCTCAGCAGTTTTGGTAAGTCTTCATCCCCAAAAACCTCTCCCTTCATTTATGATTCTCTCATAGTCATTAATGGTGATCCTTGATACTTTTCGGAAGTGGTATTATGAAGCTCTCAAGTCATCTAGCATTACACCTCTCATCTCCTCCATTCTAGAGTTTGGTTTTCTCTTTGAAAACTACCAAGGCGAGTTCATTCTCTTTTATAAAGTTTATGCATGTTTAAATGTGTATTTCAACCATCTCTACTTCTCCATTTTGATTTACTTGACTTGGGCGAGTTTTCACCAAAACCTGTTTTTGGAGATCTTAGGGTTTATGTGAATGGGTATGATTTTAAAGTTGATGAACTTATATCTTGAACTACTTGTGGGATTTGTACATGGGAAGCTTGTTTACCCCAAATTTTATGTCTAAAAGCTTGAAATCAAAACTAGGGTTTTTGAGATGATGATGGTTATTTATTGAATGAGGATTTGAGTGTTTGAATTTAAATCATGTAAATACTTGTTAGGTAAAAATTATGCCTCACAAATGCAAAAGCTAGCAAGTGATTTCTAAGGTCCCAAACGGGTAGAAATCCAAGTGCACATTAACCCAACAACGAATGCGGATAACAATAATCTAGATGTTGCACAATAATTTTTTTTAACGTAGGAAAAATAAACCCACGAAATATAGATAGTAACAAAAACGTTATTATCTATAATTATAGCAAGTTCAAAACAGATAACACCATGATTTAACGTGGTTCCACTATCGGTGTGATAGTGTACATCCACCAAAGAAAGAGAGCAAGAATATTATTACCAACCAAGGAGATTACAAAGTGCTTGTACAAGGATCTTGAGATCCACGATCACCTAACGAAAATTTCACGAATACCACCGAATATCAAGAACACTCTCAACCTCAATAATATATTAGGGAGAGTATTTGGTGTTTATCTAGAGAAAACTTAAGAAAGGGATGAAGAAAATGGTTGGAGGGGAAGGGGTATTTATAGGATGGAAGAGGGGTAGGGGCCAAGTGATGTGTTATGACCAAGTTGGTCCAAGTCACATGTAGCATCCAATATAATATATATAATTAAATATTATAACAATACTATCTAAAGCATTATTTTGGTACCCCTTTGGAAAATTAGGTGAGTAATCATATGGGTTCTTGATCTTTGCACAATTGTTGACATATTGATTATTGGAGTTATTGGTTGGCCTTGAAGGCATTGGATTGGCATATTTGTTGCATTTGGGCGTCATGAACCCACAATTGTTTATATCATTTTGTCCGATGATGGAACGCTAGTTTTCCACATCGAGGCATCGAATAGGGTATAAGTCCTACGTGTTAGTACACGATATTGGATGAAGATCTCAACGTAAGGACCAAATGTGGTTGAAGTATACTTTCCGTGGGTGTACGTTTAAAGCTACCGAGCCTAGCATCCATTGCGTGTATTTCATTACGAGTGTTGGTTTTACTAACTCGTCAAGTGACTTACTTTTGTGTCCCGTCACTTGTGTTAGTAAGCGGGTCTCCCCCGTTAACCCAAGAGGTATTTGCGTTAAAGTAAAGATTTATATTTCATTATTTCTCCGGCTTTACTTCCATTATTTCCGCTTAGAACTTACTGTTTTCTCAACATAAATGTTTGATCTCACTAGGCTTTAACCTAACACTTTTTTTTAAAATGACATGTATAACAGGTCATCCTAGGGTGGGACTCCTCGGACTTGAGTAGAGAGATGTTGAAGGATAGTAGCATTTTTGGAGATTATAGAGGCGTGCAACCGACTTAGTGGTGGTATACTTTTGGGAGTAAAGTGTCAACACCCGTTCTTAATCTAGATGTAGGTAGTCTAGATTAGTAGGTTGTTGAGTTAATCTTCATTTGATTATTTGGGTTGTAAAAGTCATACTTTATTTCCCCGTTTTGGGATGGCATACTTTGGTTTTAAAATGTCACTACCGTATTATTCAGGTTTTGATTTGCCCCTTCCTTAGGGTGAACAAGTTTTCTCCATTTACAGACGTCATATTGCCAAATTTTCGAATTTTAAATTACTCTAAATTTTAGGGTGTTTCACTTCAGACCTCTTAAAAAACAAACACCACCAAAATGATCATAATGATTAAAAGACTATATGATTTAGTGCATAATAAAATTTTAATGTTTTACAAGTGTTTTGAATGAAAAGTCAGAATGATAAAAAAATTACCTTTTTACCCCTCTGTTTCATATAAATGACGAATCAAATACGACTGCTTAGTAAATGTATGTTCTGAATTAATAAATTACCAGATATATAATTTGCAAAACATAACTTACAAAAAAATATAAATTACCAGATATCACATTTTAAATATTAATCAAAATGCAATATTACTTTGACCATCCTGCTTAACAAGACAGCCTTTCAGATTTGGTTTCTTTCCATGAAGAAACATGGTTTCCTTTGCCTCAATGTGAGCTATTTTTGTTTAGTGTAGGTCATGTGGTTGGACCTTGAGTTTGCTCTCCGTTAGTCGAGTCCCCTAACAATCAGTGTTGGTGTTAACCTCATGGGGCCATGGGATTAATCGAGGTACATGCGTGAGCGGAAGCTGGCTTGAACACCCACATTTATAAGTACAAACTAGAGGGTTGTTGGTTGTCTCTTGAAAGGCTGTTCTACAGCTCCTCTGGCCTATCATGAAAACCTCCTATTGTGCAATTCATCGTGAACAAAACATGATTGTGAGTGTGGTTGAGGGCTCATTCGATTATTGATGAGGTCTCAGGATTCCAAAGACACTGCCTTTTGGTAAGGATTCTTTCTGGATAACCTCTCTAGCTGTTTCCTGCAGACAAATCCAAAAACAAGCTCAAATTGAACAATCTCCCAGGTTTCCTTCAGCTGGCCCATTTTCTAGCACAAAATGAGGATTTTGATTCTTGTCCACTCTGGACTCTGGACCTGCAACTTAACTGAGATTAAAAAATGCCTTAGATCTGCCTATGGCATGCGAGTTAACATCAGTTTTAGGATTTTAGCTAGGAAATAATACTTGATAGAGAGTGTAGATAACAAATGTCAAAAGTCTTTTACCATTCAACTTCACATCTTGTTTAGACATTTTGAAGAAAATATTGATGATTTGAATCAGAAATGAAAGGAAAAGAAAGCACTGACTAATCATTCATACTGCACAAGTAATGAACCATTTTATTAACAATTAGGATCTCAATGGCGTGATGGTCAAGATTATTTGTAGGTAAATATAAGGTATCCGATACAGATTTTTCACCATTCTCTTGGGAAGTAGAACTATTTGCTAAATCTTGTGGTTATCAATTATGACAACCAGGTTTAGTAAAATCTAGTTGAGAAAATTGACAGTTAATGACTTAAATTCCATGTACCTCGTTGCCACATAACTCTAGAGTTCTTCTCTCTTAGCCACAATAAGAGACTTTGGGTCTCTTTCCAACTTTCACATACAGTAGCATTTGGATGTGCTTGCTTAACTTTAGACCTTTATTGAGGTCTCAGCTTTCATTTGACTCATGGGATGATCAACTCTTAAAGAACCAATTAGTATAAGTCCTGGCAAGAGCAAATCCCATCCTTAAAATGGTGAAAACAGTTTGGATCCTTTAATATAATCTCCCGGCTGACCACTTTAGAGATATATTTTGCAGCCTCATGGCAGCTGTGACAAACACGATGATTCTTGGTCACACGAACAGTAGTGCCACTTCTGGTGCTAATCAATCCAAATGATATCGCCAACAACTCACTATGACCAATTGGAACACACTCGCGCTCTTCATCTACGTCATGAAAACTGAAATCTGGGTTCCAACAAAGTCCTTCTCGTTCCAAGTTCTTCATCAAGCACTCTAACTCCCAATATATACCCTCTGATCTTGGATGTGATACATCCCCTGTCCTAAAGACATGAACTTTGTTTCTAAACTCTATCCAGCTATATGCGATCTTTGGTGTCAAATCCATGTCTCTTATGGTCTCTCTCCATACATCACCTTTGTCCTGTTTCCCACTTTGTGCATACCAATTTGACATCATTACGTAGTTATCTGCATTAAGGGGATCCAAATCACATAGCTGCTCAATTAATCTTTTTCCTGTGCTTCGGTTCCTATGAATCCTGCATCCATCTATCAACGCTCTAACTACCTCTGAGTGCCTTGCTATACTACGTTCCTCAACAAAGGCTCTTGCCTCATTAAATTTTCCAGCACGAGCTAGAAGTGTAACCATTAAAGCACAATGGACCAACTTAGGTGACTTTATGCAGTTGAAATAATGCATACCCTCTTCAACCATGCAGGCAGTGCAACAAGCAAAGAGGGCTGTCACATAACTGATCTCATCTATATCTATTGTTGGAATTTTCTGGAATAATTCAACTCCAAGATCTCCTCGACCATGTAAACTGTAGCCCAATATCATCACGGTCCACGAAACAACATCTTTGGATTTCATCCTCGAAAATATCATTGAAGCATACTCCAAGCATCCCGACTTTGCATACATGTCTATCAAAGCATTCTCAACTTTGAGGTTTATGGGAACTGTATTCCTAACCAAGTAGCCATGTATTTCCCTGCCGTTTTTATGGGCTGCCATTCTTGCACAAGCTGGGAGGATGCTAGAAATTGCTACTGCATCTGGTTTTATTTTACCCTCAGTAATCATTTTTCTGAATAATTTAAACCCTTCGTTTATCTGTCCATTCTTCACATACCCCTGAATAATGGAAGTCCATGAAATGGCATCTCGTGATGGCATCTGATCAAAAAGCCAACAAGCATCTTTGACGCTACCGCATTCAATGTACATTTTCATAAGAGAATTACTCACCAACAAATCCAACTCCAACCCATGTTTCCTAGCTGTTTGATGAATGTTCCTACCGACTTTCAATGATTTTAGAAGAACACAAGCACTTATAGCTGTGGTCAGTGAAACAGCATCAACCTCAGCATCTGACTCTACCATCTCATTGAACAAGTCAATAGCCAATGCAGGTTTATTTTTCTTAATATACAACTTAGCCAACAATGTCCAAGATACAGAACTCATCTTCTTCTCGGAATTATCAAGCACCCATTTTGCAGCATCAACCCCATCAAGATGCCCATACAATTGAATCAAACCACCAGTCACATAAACATCATTACTGACACCCAGCTTCACAGCCTGTCCGTGAAGTTGCTTGCCAAGAGACAAGCTACCCGATAGCTTAGACACAGATAAGATGCGAGGGAGAGTGTGCCTGTCAGGTCGGACACCACGCGATAGCATTCCATGATAAGTTGTTACCGCCTTAGAGTAATCGAGATTTTCTAAATGGGTTTGGATAACAGTGTTCCAAGCCAAAGAATCCGTTGACAGAGGCATTTCGTCGAACACTTGCTGGGTCGATGTAGATTCCCTGAATTTCAACGCACAGATTCGTGAATTATAGCGGTTTGCTCCAATGTGAATCTTGTACTTACTTGATCTATTAAAATTCTCCAGGATACTCACTGCTGGCATCGACGAAGAAATCATATCCATTTCTTTCCAGATTCTATGATAATGTCTTTAATATACCTTTGAGCTTTCAGCCAAATTGTTAAGGCTGTCTATGTGATGATAGAAATAGAATAGTAATCTCTCTCTCTCTCCCTCTCTCTCTCTCTCTATCTCTTTCAAATGAATGGTGACCTAATCCAAGGCCCCATTCTACATCTCTGGCAACCCCAACCACAGGGACCAAGCCCCAAAACTGCTCTTTATAAAATTAACAAATTTTAACATACTACTACTATCATCAATCATTATAACAGTAACAAGTGTAAGCACTTTTATGTAATAATATAATTCATAATAACATGGGTGATATGAGATTTTGAATATATCGTACACAAGAATTCTTATTATCAATCATTACAATTCTTAATTAGTGTAGTTTAATAAGTCCTATCACTCTCCCTAGCTATGAGTTCTACCCAAACTAAAGGAAATAATCCTTAAAGTTCACAACTTAAGTCTAGACATTCTAAGATTACAACTAGTTCACTTAAACTAAATCTATTGTACCAATTTATAACACCCCAAAAATGGGACTACAAATTTCCGAATAAAAACCGGAACATGGTATATAAATACGAGCTTTCCCAAAAGAGGAGCTTAGAATACACCAATTAATTACAATTTGTAAACAAATGTTTTGAGGATAAAAACCTCCTAATCTAATTCCATAAAATATTAAGACTACAATCGAATGTGTCCTAAAACGCCAAAAACATCCCAAAAGATGGCATCCCACAATGTTCCCCAAAAGCTCTCTAAGGCGGCTAGAGCACCATCTAAGCAATTCCACCGCTAAGACCTAAGATACATGCCGACACCAATCAGGTGTTAGGCTAAAAATCCTAGTGAGCATGAACATAGAAATAATAATCAAAGTATGATGGAGAGAGAGACCAACATATTGATCATAAGAAATTATTTGCATAAAGATCCTTTCATAGTAACTCATATACCAACCTTATAAGGTCGACGGGGAGACCCGTATTCATTGGGAGTGACGGGAACAAGAAAGTATGCCACTCTTCTAGTAATGTAGGACGACCATACCTAACCATATGATCCAAATATCCAATGACCCTTAAGGCCTTAACAAGTATCACCTCAAGAATATGTTGGCCTTGGTGTCTATTCCCATGAATAACACCTCAAGGCTTACTCTCACTTAGTGCCTACCTCCAAGATAGCACCTCAAGCTTAGTGGTTCTTAGTATCTACCCTTCCGAGTAGCACCTCAAAACCCAACTTTCTTGGTGCCTACTTAAAGGTCCATTTTGTCATAAATCCCAAGTGGAAAATGTACAACAATTCCATAACGAGATAATTTCCATAATGCATATTTAATAGTCATCATAACCTTACAGGTTCATCCATAAGCATAAATTTAGAACATATAGACAAACTCCCCAAGTTAGGTCAATAAATCCATAAAATGCGATTTTGTGTAAAAGCATCAATACCAACAAAGTTCCACATAATCATCTCATATAAACTCTAAGCATGAAAGAATCTTCATCATCTCCTCAAAGTAGTAGTTTACTCCAAATATGCCCAAAAATGCTTAAAAGTTCATCCAAGTATGTATATATGATCAAATCACCAAATAAGAGGGAAGTAGCTAAAATGAAGTATGTAATGAAGTTGGATAAACACATTTAGGCATGTATCTAGTTTTACAAAGCGTTTAGAACTCACTTGCTAGGTTTTTAGAGAAAACCTAGAAACTGATAAAACCCTAGAAAATGGAGAAGATGACTTGAAGCTTTAATCTATACTTGAGATCTTCACACTTGAAAGCTCTTAAATGCTTGAAGGAAATCAATCTATAAACTTGAATGCACTCCCAAGGAATTTAATTGCGAAATGAGCGAGTAGAAATGAGAGTTAATGAGAAAGAGGTAGTAACACTTGCGACTTTTACCACGACTTAAGTCACCCGAACCACAAAACTTGTGTGGTGACAGATACCACCGCTAGTTTTGCCGATAGTTTAAAATCCCGGTGAAACTAGCTTTGACCACTGCCTAAGCCACTAAATGCTTGATTCCCCCCTTTTTCCATTGTACTATACTACGAGTGTTTTTCTACAAAATAAGGGTTCAGAGCCAGATATTCATTAAAATTGCATACAAGAGACATACCAAAATACGAGTGTTACAATCTTCCCCTCCTAATTTAGATTTCGTTCCTGAAATCTATGCATCAATGAAAAGATGATGGTAGCACTTCTTCAAATCTCCCTCCGCTTCTTAAGTCACATTCGAGCCATGATGGTGTTTCCACTGTACTTTACCATAACAATCACTTTGTGGCATAGTTTCTTTGTCTTTCATTCCAAAACTGCTTCTGGTTCCTCGATACAACTCTTATGCTCGTTCACTCTAATTTATGATAATGGAATGTGTTGGGTCATCTGAAGATTTGAAGATGACCTCCTGATCTTCCATCTTATATCATCCTACTTAGAATATGTTTAAGGTTCTTTTAGCAGCTTGGTTTCTATACAAATGTTCGGTGAAGTCGAAGATCAGCCGAAAAAGACAAAGAAGGAGTACATCTCTCAAAGCGGATTGAAGATAATCTCCTCAGCCTAAAGCCAAGCATGCTCAAGTGATCAACACCATCAGCCAGGATGGTGTCAATCACATGTCTCTCAGGAGTATGAAGGTGTCCTCACATCTTCAGGAGTCGAAGACCTCTCAGGTCTTCGGCAGCCGATGATCACATCTCTCCTTAGAGTATGAAGGTGTTCTCACATCTTCAAGGAGCAGCCGAAGATTTCTCAAGTCTTCGGTAGCCAATGATCTCTCCTTAGAGTATGAAGGTGTTCTCACATCTTCAGGAGCCGAAGATCTTTCAAGTCTTCGGCAGTCTATGCTTAAGGATTTCTTTCAAACACATTGTACTTTTCTGACAAAGTATATTGTGATATCTTGCATTGACGTGGACCTCATCTGGAGATCAGATCAAGTAAGTTTTGTCTACTACACCATTTTAAGGAAAGGTCTCTACCATCCTTCTGCAGGTCAACACTTCAAGCCAAAACACCTCAAGACAAAAGGTACATCCTGTACCTTGCTGAAGACCTGTGTCCATCCTTTGCTCAACAGGTGTCCCATGCATTTAATGCATAAGGCACTATATATATGGAGGATGGTTCAACATGCAAGAGAACCAGCTCTCAAGCATTCAAGCTCTCTAAGTGCACTGGCATTCTCTCTCTAAGAAGTTCTTATTGTTTTCTAAGTGTTTTACAATTGTTCTTCATTTCTCTTAGTGCAAGATTGTTTGAATAGATTTCATCTATTCTCTTCCGCAACAATCAAAAGTTTTCTATGTGTAATTCTTGATTTCAAATCAATAAGAATTAAAGTAAGTAAAAACTGTGTGTATTGTATTCAACCCCCCCCCCCTTCTACAATACTTTTCTTCTTTACTATCTGCTATTTGGGACCAACAAGTGGTATCAGAGCGGTTTAGTTTAACACAATAAACTAGATCCGTGATGGCAGCCTCTTCTTCTTCTTTAAAAAATGATTCTTCTCAAAACTTCAATGCTGTTTCATACGACAATGGCTCTATAGCCAAACCACCAAGGTTTAACCCCAATAACTTTTTCTTGTGGAAAAGTCGTATGATACTCTTTCTAGAAGGAGTTGACAGCAGATATCCAACTATTTTACATGAAGGTCCTTTTATTCCTAGAGTTTGGGACCAATATAATGCAGACAAGGGAAAAGCTGATGAGGACTCTTCTGAAGAAGAAAGAACTTCAGCTACTGGGAGATACATTCTAAAGGACCCCATTAAATACAATGATGAAGACAGACGTCTTATAGCTCTTGATACTAAAGTCAGAGCCATCATTGCCCTCTCTCTGCCTGATGAGGTCTATCATTCTCTTGTTAACCTTTCTACTGCAAAAGAAATGTGGTCCACTCTGTGTGTTCTTTATGAAGGTACGTCTGAGGTGAAAAAGAGCAAAAAGATTGCTCTTGTAAGAAAGTATGAACTCTTCTCTCATGAGAAGGGTGAGTCTCTCTCAGACTACTACAATCGCTTTAACAGTCTTCTCAATGATCTTAAACTTGTGGGTCGCATATATGACAATGAGGAAGTCTTGTGCAAGTTCATGGACTGTCTTCCTGAGTTTTGGGAAAACATCTGTACTTGTATCAAGTCTACCAAGGATCTTGACTCTATGCCTCTCACTGCCTTGTATGGCACCCTCTTCAACTATGAACAGTCTAAACTGCTTAGGAAGTCATTCACAAAAGACATCAAAGGCTCTTCTCTAGCCCTTGTCGGTGAATCTTCCAAAAGTACTGTGTGTGTCCCTAGGATCACATATCCTTCTGACTCTGACAACGATAGTCAAGAGGACCCCAATGACCCTTCAGAAGTCTATCTCAGTGAGGCTGATGATGAAGGAGAGGAGACCTCTGTGGCTCAACTGTCAGATGGTGTTGCCATGTTGGCTGGCTTTTCTAAAGGCAAACCTCACTTCACTTCTAGAAAACCCAGGTTTTCTAGAAAACCCTTTTCTACTCTTTCAAAAAATGCTTCCTCTGACAAATCAAATGAGGAATGTTACAGATGTGGGAGGAAGGGACACTTTGCTTCTGAGTGCAGAAGCAGGTCCTCTGATAAGTCTAGACTGCCTTCCTCCAACCGTACATCCTCTAGGTTTGTCAGAACCAAGTCTGATTCCTTTCAACCCTCTTTTCAAAAATCAAAAACTTCTGCTCCTTCAAACTCTGACCGTGCTGAAAAGTACAAGGCCAAATACAAGAGAGAGAAGGAAAGGAATGTTCTTCTAGCCAACAAAGGAAAAGGTCTTCTTGCCGAATCTCATGATTGGGCAGATGAACCAACTTCCGAAAGTGACAAGGAAATGGCCAACCTTTTCTTTATGGCTAAAATAGATGATGTTGATGATGGTGAAACCTCTTCCACCTCCATGGCTCTTGTGTCTGCTGAGTGCTCCACATCATCTTCTCAGGTACATCCATTTTTCTCTCTCTCTGATGCTGAGAAAATTGAAGCCTTTGACTCTTTGACCATTGACTTCTATGAAGCCAAGGATGCAAAGAAGAAGGCAAAGGCTCAGATAAAATCTCTTTCTTCTCAACTGCAAATCTGTCTTTCTCAACTAAAACACTTTGACAAAATCAAGGCTGACCTTGAAGATTTGAAAACTATAAATTTTACTCTTGCTAAAGAGAAAAATAAACTTCTTAAAAAGTTTAAAAAGGAGCAAGAAACTGTGAAAAAGTGGACAAGCTCCTCCAAGAACTTAGAAAAGATTTTTCAGGATCAAATATCTTGTGATGACAAATCTGGACTAGGCTTCGGAAAATATGACCTTGAACCTCCTTCTGACACCCATGCTCCTTTCTCTCTTCCCTCATTCTATGAATCCTCTGAAGAGAACTATGACAACTCTGAACCTTTGGACTCTTCTGATCCCTCTAAAGATCTCAAGTTTGGAATGTTCATCAAAGCTAAGAGCATTGATTCACCCAATGAGAGTGAGGAAACCCAAGACTCAAATGACCCTTCTAAACCTATTACTGAGTCTATGTGTTCCTTAAAAATAAATGAGCCCTCCTCTTCTGAACCCAAACCTTCCAAAGTTCCTAAGCCTTCTTCAAACAAAATCTCTTTCTCCAAAAAGGGAAAACCTGTTGCCAATCTTCCTCCCCAAAAGAAACTTCCCAAGAAAAACTCAAAGAAACCATCTTCTCTTCCAATCCCCAGAGTTGTGATGTTAAATAAGCTAAATTCCAAGACACCCTCTTCTATTCCTTCAACTGACTCTGGCAAAGGTATCTTGGGTCCTAAGCCTCTTGACTTGACTCTAACCTCCAAGGCCATGAAAGTCAATGTGACCAGTCATCACAAGGAATCTGGTCAAAGCTCCAAAAAGGTTTTTACATATAGAAAATGCTATAACTGTGGTAATACCTCTCACCTTGCTAAGACTTGTCCTCTGGAGAGAATTGATAAAAATTCTTCCAAGGATACTTCTTCTCCTTCTAACTCAAAAGGACCCATCTCCAAATGGGTACCAAAGAACTGATTTTCTTGTGATTGCAGGGTCTAGGGCACCAACAAATCTGGTATCTCGACAGCGGGTGCTCAAGACATATGACCGGCAACATATCTCTCCTTGTTGACTTCGTGCCTACCAAAGGTCCTTCTGTCACCTTTGGTGATAACTCTAAAGGAAGGACTAAAGGATATGGAACACTCTCAAATGGTTCCATCACCTTTAACAAAGTAGCTTATGTTGAAGGCTTGATGCACAATCTCCTAAGCATAAGCCAACTGTGTGATCTGGGGTACAAGGTGATGTTTGAATTATCTTCATGCATCATTTTCAACGAAAAGATGGAAACTGTACTCTCTGGTTACCGCAAAGAAAATGTCTATGTCATAGACATGGGACATAGCTCATCCTTCGGAACAAACATCTGTTTTGTCTCTGAAAACTCTGCAAAAAGATGTTGGCTTTGGCACAAGCGTCTCTCTCACCTCAACTTCAAGACTTTGAATGTCCTTTCAAACCAGGAGCTTGTTACGGGCATGCCAAAGTTATCCTTTGTGAAAGAAAAGCTGTGTGCTGCATGTGAGAAAGGGAAACTCACAAAATCTTCCTTCAAGTCCAAGCAATGCTTCTCCATCACTCAGCCTCTTTAGATGCTCCACATGGATCTATGTGGACCAGTCAGTACTCCAAGCCTTGGTGGTAGAAGGTACATTCTGGTTATTATTGATGAATTCACTCGTTACACTTGGGTATTTTTTCTCAGGTATAAAAGTGACACTACTGAAGAAATTATAAAGTTCATCAAAAAGTCTGAAGTGTTGAATGGGCAGCTGGTAAGATCTGTAAGAAGTGACAACGGAACAGAATTCAAGAACAGTATGTTGGATGACTTTTTCAATGAAAAAGGCATCTCTCAGAACTTCTCTGCCGTCAGAACTCCACAACAGAACGGTGTAGTGGAGAGAAAGAACAGAACGCTATGTGAAGTTGCCCGATCCATGTTGAGTGAATCTCACCTCCCTACCTACTTTTGGGCCGAAGCAATCAACACTGCATGCTTCACCCAAAATAGGTCTATCATTGTAAAAAGACATAATAAGACTCCTTATGAAGTCTTTTATGGTAGAAAACCCAACATTGGTTTTCTTCATGTCTTTGGGTGTGTCTGCTACATTCTCAATGATAGAGAAAATTTGGGAAAATTTGATCCCAAAGCTGACGAAGGAATCTTCGTGGGATATTCTCTCACTTCCAAAGCTTTCAGAGTCTACAACCTCCGAAGGAAGTGTATTGATGAATCCATCCATGTCAAGTTTGATGACCTCAAGATATCATCACTCTCTTGTGATGATGAAGAATTGAACAGATGGATATCCTCATGTGTTGATGATAGTCCTCTTCCAACATCATCAGACATTCCCTACACAGTTCCCACTTCTCTCTACCAAAACAATGAACCCTCTACATCTCACAACCCCTCCTCTCATCAAGAAGATGATCCTCAGCCTACCCAACCTCAACATACACTCCAAATCATTCCAGTCTCTCCATCTGACATTCCCTCCTCACCTATACAAGCTGATCTTCCATCCATCTCTCCTCAAAATTTCCCTTCCAACTCTCCTCTACAAATCTCTTACCCTCCTCCTTTACCTCCTGCCCTCAAGTGGACAAAAGATCATCCCATTGATCAAATCATTGGTGATCAACAGGCTGGTGTACAGACTCGAAGAGGTGTTGGTAACATTTGTCTCTTTGTTAACTTCCTTTCTCTCATTGAACCAAAGAAAGTTGACGAAGCTCTAGCTGATCCATGTTGGATCACTGCCATGCAAGAAGAACTTTCTCAGTTCGAAAGGAACAAAGTCTGGAGATTGGTTCCTCGTCCTTCCAGAAAAACCATCATAGGAACCAAGTGGGTCTTTCGGAACAAAATGGATGAAGAAGGCACGGTGATCAGAAACAAGGCTCGACTGGTTGCACAAGGCTATAGGCAAGAGGAAGGAATTGACTATGATGAAACATTTGCTCCAGTTGCCAGACTTGAAGCCATCAGAATCTTCCTTGCTCATGCTGCCTACAAGAACTTCAGAGTCTTCCAGATGGATGTCAAGAGTGCCTTTCTGAATGGGGAGCTAGCTGAAGAAGTCTATGTGAAACAGCCCCCTGGCTTTGAAGATCCAGTCCATCCTGACTATGTGTACAGGTTAGACAAAGCTCTCTATGGTCTAAAGCAGGCTCCTCGTGCCTGGTATGACACTCTTGCTGACTTTCTCCTGAAGAACAAGTATACAAGAGGTAAAATTGACAACACTTTGTTCATCAAGCAAACCTCAGGTAATCTTATTCTTGTTCAAATTTATGTGGATGATATCATTTTTGGTGCCACTGATGAGTCACTATGTGATGAGTTTGCCTCTCTCATGAAAAGCCAATATGAGATGAGTATGATGGGGGAGCTTACCTTTTTCTTAGGACTTCAAGTTAAACAATCTTCAGAAGGAATCTTTATAAATCAAAGAAAATATATACGTGATCTTCTGAAAAAGTTCAATTTTGAAAACTCCTCCCCCATGAAAACTCCTATGGCACCACCTTTGAAACTCCATGCTGATCCGGATGGTGTATCTGTGGATATCACCAGCTACCGAGGCATGATCGGCTCTCTTCTTTATCTTACTGCGAGTAGACCGGATATTATGTTTGCTACTTGCCTGTGTGCGCGTTACCAAGCCAATCCGAAGGAATCTCACTTGGCTGCGGTTAAACGCATTTTTCGGTATCTGAAAGGTACCATGAATCTGGGTCTTTGGTATCCTAAAGACTCAGGTTTTGATCTAATGGGGTATTCAGATTCTGATTTTGCAGGCTCTAAGATTGATAGGAAGAGCACCACTGGCAGCTGTCAACTCCTTGGTGGCAAGCTTGTTAGTTGGTCAAGCAAGAAGCAGAACTCAGTCTCCACCTCTACTGCTGAGGCTGAGTATGTAGCTGCTGGAAGTTGCTGTGCTCAAATCCTCTGGATGAAGAACCAACTGAGAGACTACAATCAACTGTACTCTCATATCCCGATTCTGTGTGACAACTCAAGTGCGATCGCAATCGCAAACAATCCAGTGCTGCACTCTCGTTCCAAGCACATCGACATCCGGTATCATTTCATCCGGGATCACATCTCCAAAGGTGATGTCGAACTCCATTTCATCCCCACCGACCTCCAACTGACGGATCTCTTCACCAAGCCTCTTGACGAAGCTCGGTTCAAGTTCCTCATCGGAGAACTCGGTATGTTAAATGTCGATCTTTAAAAAAAAAAAAAAAACAAAAAAAAAAAAAAACAAAAAAAAAAATTAAAAAAAAAAAAAAAAAAAAAAAAAAAAACTCAGTATTTTTTCTCTCCCCTTATTGTTTTTCTCCTCATCTCACTCACAACCCTCTCTCTCTCACCCCTTTCGGCTCTCTCCCTCTTCCCTCCCCTCTCCCTAGCCGAACCCCCCTCCCATCCTCCCCTCTCCCTTCGGCTCTCTCCCTCTTCCCTCCCCTCTCCTAGCCGAACCCCCCTCCCTCCTCCCCCCTCCCTTCGGCTCTCTCCCTCTTCCCTCCCCTCTCCCTAGCCGAAACCCCCTTCCCTCCTCCCCTCTCCCTTCGGCTCTCTCCCTCTTCCCTCCCCTCTCCCTAGCCGAAACCCCCTCCCTCCTACCCTCTCTCTCTTTCCCTCACCCCTTCGGTAGCCGAAGTCACCACCACCCTCCCCTCTCTCCACCCCATAGCCGAACTCTTTCTCTCTCGGCCTCTTTCCCTCTTCGGCCCCCTCTCCTTTCGGCTCTCTCTTTCTCTCTAGCTCTCCCTAGCCGAACCAACTCTCTCCCCCCCACCCCTTCGGCCTCTAGCCGAACCCCTTTCCCCCTTCGGCCCTCCCTCTCCCTTCGGCTCCCTTTCTCTCGGTCCCTCCCCTCCCTTCGGCTCCCTTTATCTCGGCCCCTCCCCTCCCTTCGGCTCCCCCTTAGCCGCACTCCCTTCTCAATCCACCGACCATCCCAAAATACCAAACAGCCCCCTTAGCCGAACCCCCCCAATCCTTTGGCCGACACCCTCCCACCCTCACTTCCCTTAGCCGAAGACCTCCCCTCCCAACACACTCTTGCCGAAGCCACCTTCACCCACCCCCTCTCCTCCTCGGCACCCGACCCAACACCCCATCCCCCTTGTCCCTCCACCTTCTTTTTTTCTTTCACTATACCCCTTGGCCGAAGTCCCAAGCTTTACACCCACAACCCCTTCGCCGAAAATCCATCAAACCCAACCCCTTATTTTTTCTTTTTCACTTAGCCGAACCACTTCCCCCCCCCCCCCTATTTTTTTTCGGCCGATCCCCATTCCCAAACTACCTCCTTTTTACTTTGACTCTTTCCTAACCCCCTAACCTACTCCCTTTTTATCCTTTTCTTTTTATTTCCCTTTCCCAAGATTTCCTTTCCCATCCCTTCCTTCTTACACCACCTACTATCTCCTACCTTTCCCCTTCTTCCTTCCATATCTCCCTTTTTCTTACACTTCTCTCCTTTCCCCAAACATATCCTCCCCCTTTCTATCACCTTTCCCATCCTTACCATACTTACACAACCCTCTCTATTGTCTCCTCCCTCTTTAGCCTACCCATTTCAAATCCCTTCCATTTCTATTTCCCTCCTATTTTCACTATAAATACCACCCTTCCTCCTTCATTTTTTTTCACCACCACCACAACTAACACCCATCTCCTCTTTCTCTTACTCATCACCTTTCTTCCTCCTTCTATATTTTTCATGGCTTCCTCCTCTTCCCCCAACGTTGTCAAGAAAAATGTGTTCACTTCCCCCACCTCTCATTCCGATCTAATTTTCAACCCATGCAATCATGTTGCACGGTTGGAAAGTGATCCCAAGCATAGTGAGTTTGACCCGATTGCTTCCTTCCTCATGAAGTCTCCTCTTCACTATGCCTTGACATACAATCCACCAAAAATAAGCAAATTGCTCATTGGCAATTTTTGGCTTACTTGTGTCTATGACGCTACATCCGAGAAAGTGTCGGCTTCCATCCTCTCCGACCCCGCTTCGCCAGATCTCACTTTCGGGGTTGAAGATGTTCGTTCGGCACTTCATCTTCCTATCTACTCACCCTATGAGAAATTCCCCCTTGGCAATGAGCATGAGGAAGTTATTGCGGCTCTGAACTACATCCGTGGAGAACATGACAGGAGTCCGGGCACACTGCTTCGCAAAAACATGGGAGGTATCTGGCATTTCTTCTTCTCTCATGTTATTTTATGTCTTAGCAAGAAAACTACTGGACATGATCAATCTCCCTCTTCCATCACCCAACTGGCTCACGCTCTTATCTTTCAAAGAAAGATTGATTTTGCACGGTATTTCTTCCGTGAATTAGTCAGTGTCATCACCCCTCACAAGCGGCCCCATGTCGCTTTCCCTCGGTTTATATGGCTCATCATTTATCAGAAATTTGCTACTGCCATTGATGCCTCTCATAGCATCACTTTTGACTACAAGGCGCCGATTATGACCAAACCCCTTCTTCATAAGGGGCCTTTGGCAACTGACAACCCTTTGCTACCAGGTATGATCTCTTTCCTTACTTCTCCCAATCTACAGTGGGGAGATGCCAAGGACACTCCAGTGTCCAAAGGTCCCTCCTCTGTAGTGGACCCTTCCCCCTCACCTCTTGTGATGTCGGCTAGCACTATCTCATCATCAGCTACCGACACCGCCGCACCTGCCCAAAGGGCCATACCACTGAAAGGACCTTCGGTGGTTACCCAGGCCTCACCTACCACCTCAAAGCGGCGGCACTCTGCCTCCTCCCCTCCCTCTTCTCCCAAAAGAACGAGGAAGGTTTCTAGGGCCATCACACATACTCCATCCTCCGATTCTTCACAATCGACGGATGTTGACATTGTCCCATTCGGGCCCGGGGATTCCGACATACCCACTGCCACCCCCTTTGTATCCTCACAAAAGGATGCAACTGTAATATTTGGGGACCCTCAACTTCCCTCTTCCACTCTCTCCTTGGTGGATGAGGATGACTTGGTCTTCTCCCCGGACCAAGGATCTGCTTTCTCACTGCACGGCCTATCACCCGACCAATTTTTGGTCGATGCTTATGCACCGCCCGGTGAAACACGGGTCTTACCAAAGGCCAGTGTGGAGGGTATTTCACAATTTTTGGCTTATTTGCAACAGGGAAATGAGCAGGTGTCACCTTCCCCAATTCCTTCTACCTCTACTGTGCGGGACACTCCTACCTCTGCTCCCATCATTCCCCCAGAGGTTCTGGCCGATATTCAGGAAGCCAACCGACAGCACCGCCTCATTGGTGCTCAGTTTCGTGAACATCAGACCATTCTGGGCTCTCTTGTCAAAGTCACTTGTGACAAACTGTTATCTCTTGAGACCTCCAATCAGCACCTCACTACCTTGGTCACTGCTCTTCAAGCAGCCTCTAGTGCTCATGATGAGGAGGTTCGTCGGCTTCAAGCGGCTTCGGAGTCTCATCGGGCCATCACTACTCAAATTCTTGAGTCCTTGCAGTCTCTTCATCAAAAGGTTGATTCTGTTTTGGTTGCTCCCCCGTCAGCCGCTGAGGGGGAGAAAGAGACGGTTCCCATTCCTTCAGACAGCGGCTGTCAGGGTCCCCCTCCCATCACCAATGCTCTAACTGAGGGGGAGCATTCTAGACAAAGCAGAGACAAAGGAAAGAGCAAGCTATCTCCAGATGAAGAGGCCCTTTTATCTGAGCAACAAAAGTCTGCTTCTCTAAAGGCTTTTGTTTCTGAAGCTGATAGGCTCAAACTTCAACCACCAAACAAAGTCACCTCTGACTTTGGCCTTTCTAAAGCTAAGCTTGATTCTCATGACATCCCTTGGTACCGAAAGACTTTAATGGAAAGAAAGTTGAAGCCTAAAATTGTTGAAATAAAGCTTGGCACCACCAAATGCTCAGATGAGGTTCGGATGTTAATCATTAGAGAAGACAAAAGTCATCACTCCACCAAATTCAGCGATCTTGAAGACTATGGACTCTCTGAATGGTACGAACTCTCTGAACTCTTATCTAAATCTCTTAGTAGGCACAAAGTTTTGGCCAAGAAGACCATCAATTGTCTTCTTGAAAAAAATGAAAGACATTGCAAAAGATTATAAGCATTCTCCTGAAGAAGAAGCTCAAGTTCAATGTCTCAAAAAGATGTGTCTCTCCTCCTCTCCACAACTCTCCTCTTCTGTCACACAAAACCTTTTCAAGGACATGGTTGCCAAGGGAATGATTCCTGATATAAAGAATCTAAATCTGAAGACTCCAGGTGGTCCGTGTCCGACCCATATTTCAGGCACTACTGGTACTGTAGTGTTTAGGCCAACCAAAGGAGTCTTTTTCCTTAATGAAAAGGAAACTCCCATGTTCTTCAGACATAAGGAGATCTCTATTGCTGACACCAAATTTCTGGTTGCTATCCTATCTCTTATCCCCATAAGTTCTGAAGGTTCTCTCTTCCGTCGGGATATCCTTGCTGAACTCCACAAAAGACAGAAGAAAGAATGAGGTTCTTCTCTAAATCTTTTTATCTTTCTAATGTACTTGTAACCGTTGTTTTGCTAAGTGATATTTAATACAAATGCATTTCCTCTATTTAGTTTGTACAAATATACTTCATTCTTTTATTCTTTTGTAAATATCGGATATTCTTATAAATCCTTATATCAAAAAAAAAAAAAAAAAATCTATGTGAAAAGAACCCAAAAAGAGTAAATACGGGTCAAAATGAATTTATTCAGTATACTCTTTGTTTCATTCTTTAGTATGGATGTCATCATCAAATAGGGGGAGATTGTTGGGTCATCTGAAGATTTGAAGATGACCTCCTGATCTTCCATCTTATATCATCCTACTTAGAATATGTTTAAGGTTCTTTTAGCAGCTTGGTTTCTATACAAATGTTCGGTGAAGTCGAAGATCAGCCGAAAAAGACAAAGAAGGAGTACATCTCTCAAAGCGGATTGAAGATAATCTCCTCAGCCTAAAGCCAAGCATGCTCAAGTGATCAACACCATCAGCCAGGATGGTGTCAATCACATGTCTCTCAGGAGTATGAAGGTGTCCTCACATCTTCAGGAGTCGAAGACCTCTCAGGTCTTCGGCAGCCGATGATCACATCTCTCCTTAGAGTATGAAGGTGTTCTCACATCTTCAAGGAGCAGCCGAAGATTTCTCAAGTCTTCGGTAGCCAATGATCTCTCCTTAGAGTATGAAGGTGTTCTCACATCTTCAGGAGCCGAAGATCTTTCAAGTCTTCGGCAGTCTATGCTTAAGGATTTCTTTCAAACACATTGTACTTTTCTGACAAAGTATATTGTGATATCTTGCATTGACGTGGACCTCATCTGGAGATCAGATCAAGTAAGTTTTGTCTACTACACCATTTTAAGGAAAGGTCTCTACCATCCTTCTGCAGGTCAACACTTCAAGCCAAAACACCTCAAGACAAAAGGTACATCCTGTACCTTGCTGAAGACCTATGTCCATCCTTTGCTCAACAGGTGTCCCATGCATTTAATGCATAAGGCACTATATATATGGAGGATGGTTCAACATGCAAGAGAACCAGCTCTCAAACATTCAAGCTCTCTAAGTGCACTGGCATTCTCTCTCTAAGAAGTTCTTATTGTTTTCTAAGTGTTTTACAATTGTTCTTCATTTCTCTTAGTGCAAGATTGTTTGAATAGATTTCATCTATTCTCTTCCGCAACAATCAAAAGTTTTCTATGTGTAATTCTTGATTTCAAATCAATAAGAATTAAAGTAAGTAAAAACTGTTTGTATTGTATTCAACCCCCCCCCCCTTCTACAATACTTTTCTTCTTTACTATCTGCTATTTGGGACCAACAGAATGACACCTTCTTCTTCCGCCAAACATTTACGTAGATAACACGTGAAACTTGTTATGGATGTCTTCCATTTCCAGTGGCAAGTCCAATTTTTATGCTTGGATTCGACTCGATCCAAAATGGTGAAAGGTCCAAGGAAACGGGGACTAAGCTTCCCACGTTTTCTGAATCGAATAATTCCTTTCTATGGGGACACCTTAAACATAACTCGATCTCCCACTTTGAACTTGATCGGTCTTCGATTCTTGTCGGTATGGCTCTTTTGTCAATCTGGGGACGCTTTCAACCATTCTTGAATACTCTTCACTTTATCTGTCGTCTCTTGAACAATCTTGTGCATGACGAACTATTTCTCTCCCCCTTCAAGACAACACATTGGGGTTCTACACTTTCGGCCATACAAGGCCTCAAAGGGTGCCATTTCGATGTTAGAGTGATAACTATTATTATAGGCAAACTCCACCAACGGTAGGTGAGAGTCCCAATTACCACCACGGTCGATGACGCATGATCTCAACATGTCTTCTAAAATTTGAATGGTTCTTTCACTTTGGCCATCCGTTTGAGGGTGATATGTCGTGCTTAACTTTATCTTTGTGCCCATATCTTTTCTTAAACTATCCCAAAATTTGGAAATGAAATGACTATCCCGATCTGAAATAATAAACAAAGGTATATTGCCTTGAGATCACCTCGTTGATGTATAATTTTGCCAACTTATCCATTGGTAACGTTTCCCACATCGCTAGAAAATGAGCACTCTTGGTCAATCAGTCTACCACCACCTAAATAGTGTCGTGACCCCTTAACGTCCTTGGCAATTTTGTTACAAAATCCATGGTGATATGCTCCCACTTCCATTCCAAAATCTCTACATAGTTTGCCACATCAAGCTTAATGACTGGTGTAACTCGGAATTTTCTGTAAGTAAAAGGTATCCCATATACCTTTGGTAGTTTATAATTTTTGGTTTATGTTTAGAGAATGTTTTATTTTTCACTAAGCGAGTCGAGATCGTTTCGGATAAGAAAAATCGAATTTTGGAGTCCGATACATGTGGGGCGACAGTGTCAGGCGTCTATGACAAGGTCACTGTCGCCAGGGCACAATCGCAGAGATGGAACAACCTACTATACCATTGGGGTGACATTGCCAACAACATTATCGTGGGTACAATCACATGATATAGTCGCACACGGGGTCCATACCCTTAAATGCGATTTTTGTTCCATTTCTCATTCACTTCTCATTTCTATCACTTTGCTCTCCTCAATCTCGAAGGGTTTTCATATCTAGGTCATTTATCGTTCACTTGGAAGTGGTTGGGAGCATTAAATCATGATTTGAGCAAGGGATTCAAGTGTGGTTACTTAGAGCTTCAAGATCCTTGTGTTTCTCCATTTTATAGGGTCACATCAACAATCTAGGTTTTTATATAAAATCTAGCAAGGTAAGTTCATCCTAAGGGTGCGTTTGGTTCGCAGAATGGAATTTGATGGAATTGGAATCATTGAAGGAATTTGACTTTGAAGGAATTGGAATGGAATTTGATAGAATTTGACCACGCGTTTGGTTGGTAGGAATTGGATGGAATTCAATTCTTTCACATTTGCTAAGGAATGATGAATTCCTTGATTTGTGGAATTCAATGGAATTCAAAGGATTCCATCATGATCAATATGTTAACCAAACAAAGGAATTAGAATTTGGTCAAAGGAATTATCCATTCCAATTCCTTCTAATTCCCTCAAAATCCATGAAACAAACACCCCCTAACTTTTCTAAACTTTATACATGTCAAGACCTTGTAACTTTGACCTCCTAAACTGCTCCTAACAACATTTTCTTATTTAATGGATTTTGACCTAACTTGGGCATTTTGGGAAGTTTTAGGGTTTCCACCATTTTTAAGATAACAGAAGAGCTTTATTATGTGGGTTATAAAATGTAGTTTTATATTTATATTTACAGTTGAATACTTGGATAATCCATTTTGGGACACATTTATGATTTTTATCATGTTGGATGATCTTTTGGCAAAAGTGGGACTTTAGAATGAACGGGTGGATTATTGTACTTTGAACAAAAATCATTCCGAACTTTGAAAACTTTGATTATTGGAACATATTACTTGAATGGAGAGATTACTCCTTTTGAACATTCATATTAACTTCATTTTATATGATCATAATCATGAAAAGAAACATTTTATGGGATGTTTGATGTTAAGAACTATATGTGTGATTATAGTTGTCACAAGGTAAATGTGATGAGTCCACACTGATGCAATTGGATCCATAGGCATAAGAGTAGACTTTTATTTATTTGGGATATTTTTCCCATTTGTAAATAATTGAGACATTGGATTATCGGGGGCAACTTGATACGGTTATGTGCAGCCGAATACTAGCCATTGACCGTAAATGTAATCTTAGTGAATAAGTATGACTAGGATCATAAGGGTCCCAAATCCACACATATATTGCGGGTCGGAGAACTCGTGGCCATTGATCCTAGTATAATCATTATAACTTGAAATGTAGCTTACTTTTGTGTTCCGCCACAATACAAGGAAATCAGGTCTCCCCCGTCATCGTAGATTGAATTTTAGACAATATAGTTCATATGTGGTTATATGGATAGAGATTTATGCATAACTTGTGAACTCTTACCATCCTTATGAAATCTTTATATTAAATGCTTGATCTCACTAGGTGTCAAGCCTAACATTTTTTCTTAAAATGACATGTATATCAGGTTCTCTTAGCAGCGGGACTTCGAAATCTTGAAAGAAGAGTTGGATGCCGTTAGAGGCGAACTTTTGGGATATATGGCTTTGGGTCGGATTGGCGTACACACCATTGATAGATTCTTTGGAAAATGATAGTGACACCCATCTATAATCTAGGCTTAGCGTATTTTAGATTAATAGTTTGTCATATATCATTTTATTCTTTTGGATTATAAATGCTCATACCACTTCCCCTTTTGGGTGATTAGTTTTATGTAGATGTCATTTCCATGTCATTATTCAGGTTTAAATTTGCCTCTATTTTTAGGCATGTTACAAGTTGGTATCAGAGCTCTAGTTTAAGTGAACTATGTATGAAAGTAATATGCCTAGACTTAAGTTGTTATTTTAAGTTATGATTTGTGAGATTTGGAGTGAAGGTGGACCCCTCTAAAATTGAAGTCATGATGAATTAAGAGCCTCCCAAGAGTCCATCTACTCCCTCTCCAAATTCACCTTCATGACTATGTTACTAATTCGGTTTCTACGACATGTCCATCTACTCCCTCTCCAAATTCACCAGCGCCGTCAGCATCCTTAGGTACGCCCTATCCCATAACACACTATATTAATTGTACAAAATTTTTGGTTAGCCACCAAAAATTTCTGGCTGCAGTCACCAACGGTCGTGAACCGAAATCTTTCAAAGAAGCCATGAGTGATGCAGGTTGGCATAGTGCCATGCAAGCATAAATTCATGCCTTAGAAAAGAATGGTACATGGTCTATGGAGCCACTACCTAGAGGCAAACATGCTCTCGGAAGTCAATTGGTGTATAAGATCAATATAAGTCTAATGGTAGCATTGAAAGGCTAAAAGCTCGTTTAGTTGTCCTCGGTAATCACCAAGTGCTAGGGATAGACTATAACGAGACATTTGACCCGGTTGCAAAGATGGTGACAGTTCGTGTTTTCTTAGCCATTGCAGCATCGAAGAATTGGGAGCTGCATCAGATGGACGTGCATAATGCTTTCTTGCACGAAGATCTTGACGAGGAAGTGTATATGAAACTTCTTCATGGTTTTCAGTTCTATAATCCTAATATGGTGTGTCGGCTTCAAAAATCATTGTATGGGTTAAAGTAGGCGCCTCGATGTTGGTTTGCGAAACTCGTTTAGGCATTAAAAGAATATGGTTTCTCAAAATCTTATGCTGACTATTCTCTTTTTACCTATTCTCGAGGATCGATTCAGATCAATATTCTGGTTTGTGTTTACGATCTTATTATTTCTGGGAATGATTCCACTGCTTTGAAAGATTTTAAGACCTACTTCATCACTTGTTTCCATATGAAGGATCTTGGATTTCTGAAATAATTTTTTGGCATCGAGGTAGTAAGAAGTCCTAAAGGAATTTTTCTTTGTCAACGAAAGTATTCTCTTGACATCATCTCTGAAACCAGACTTTTAGGTGCCAAGCCTACCTCATTTCCCATTCAACAAAACCATCGTGTGGCGCATGCTTCCGGGAAGCCCTTGCCTAATCCAAAGTCTTATCGGCGTTTGGTTGGTCGTTTAATCTATTTGCCAGTCACTCGACCTGGTCTGGCATATTTTGTTCATATTTTATCACATATTTTACAAGAACCGAAGCAAGAACATTGAGAGGTTGCCTTACGTGCGGTAGGTTGTCTAAAAGGTTCTCCTGGACAGGACATCTTACTACGAGCCGAGATCTCTCTATCTTTAATTGGTTAGTGTGATTCCGATTGGCAAGGATGTCCTCTCACACGTCGATCTCTAGTCGGTTGGCTTGTGTTTCTTGGTCACTCACTGGTTTCTTGGAAGACCAAACTGCAACACACAGTAGCCATTTCTTCGGCAGAAGCTGTATACCGTTCCATGGCGGCTATCACTTGTGGTATAAAGTGGTTGAAAGGTCTTCTCTCGATCTTGGGTATTCAACATCCAAAGGCTATTGGACTACATTTTGATAATCAGTCAACTCTACACATTAATCAAAGTCCCATCTTTCACGAACACACAAAACATATTGAGGAAGATTGTCACTTTGTTCGTGATGCCATTCAAGATGGTACAATTCTTCCATCATTTGTTTCATCTTCTGTTCAGCTAGCCGACATATTTAACAAATCTTTAGGCACACAACAGTTTCATTTTCTACTCTCCAAGTTGGGCATTCTTGATCCTCATGCTCCAACTTGAGGGGGTGTTGGGATATTACCGAGATTTTCTCGATTGGATATCTGTGTATTTTTAGAGATATGTATATTGTATATTTGTGTCATTTTTTAAATCTCTTGTTAAGGAAGGCTTACGTATTTTTAGGCTAGATATTTCGGGGGAAAGAAATCCATATCCCTCTAATAGTAGCGGACTACGAAGGCTTCCTATTTATGGGGTTTTTCTTTGTATAAATATCGGTTGTGATTATGAATGGAGATAATCGATTTTTGCTCTAAAGCTCGTCTCTTCAACTGGAACGGGGATGTGGATGGATAAGTGAAGGGATACCAAAAGGGGAAGGGATAGGAGATGGGGGTGGAGATGGAGGTCGGATCCCTGTGGTAGGAGTCATAGTCTATAGCAACTCATTGGAGAAGACGGAGGGGAATCTTTTTGGGAAGGGTGGGTGTGACACATGACACGACTTTAGTGGATAGATTTAAAAAGTTTCTAATTTTTGATAGAAAAGTGCAGGGAAACTTAAATAAAAAAAAAGAGTAAAATGTCCTTCAGTTAGTGGATGGGTTAACAACCTTTAGATACATGTTTTATAATGTTGGTTTGTATCGACATATTTCTTTAGTATTCTTCTTCGAAAGTATACTTTTTGATTGTTTTTCACCCATCACGAAAAAAGCTCAACAAGTTTTTTATGCTCATGTGTACCGAAAACGTTTTTTGAAACATTTGCATTAACATTCAACTACAAGTCATTGATTAGAAATCCTTTAGAGTAGTTGAACTGTTAAAGATTGGGTTTGCTTCACGTAGTTAAAAAAATTTAAGTCCTCTCAGGGTTATTGAAGGGTTTATCCGGTTGTTAATGTTAGGATATCAACCTCAAACCCTACAATTATAAAAAAAAAACATTGATGAGAGACATGGGCCCTTTTGATCCATAAACACATAGAGTTATGATCGATTGATACTGACGTTGCATTAGTTAAAAAATCTATATTTTTAATATATTATTCAAAAGTTTCTCCAAAATAGAAAATCAATAATCAAATCCTCCAAAAAAATATATATATTCAACTCCAACAGATTTTTCATTTATGAGATTTACAATAATAATTGTAATATTAAATATTTAATTCATTTAATAAAATATTATTTTTCTTCAAGAACGTCTATTTATGGAAATAATAAAAAAACATTTTTTCTTCTAAGTAATTATTTTAAAGAGTTCTCTAAATTTGGAGAAATCCACTACCTATGTCCTACTTTTTTTTCATATCAAATAAAATTTTAAAGAATTTATTAGAATACAAAATTAGAGTAAATTACGTTGTTAGGCCCTATGGTTTGTTGAATATTTCTATTTTTGTCCTATGATTTTAAAATTACAATTTTCATCCCAGTGATTTATAATTAATTATTGAGTAAATTACATGTTTGGTCCCTGTGGTTTATGTGTTTTAACAGTCTGGATCCCTACATTGAAATATCTATGGATTGCATCATCGTGGTTTGCATTTTATAACACCTTGGGTCCCTAAAACTAACTCCGTTTGATTTATCTTCGTTAAAGTGCCCATGTGCACGGCAAATGGTGGGTATTTTTGACATTTTATACAATTTCCTCATTTTACATTAAAAAATCAAAACAAAATACCAATAATATATTGCCACGTGTTCTTCTTCCCTCTCCCTCTTCCCTTCCGTTGGTTTAGATTTTCCGGCAACTGTTGCGGAAACTGTTCCGACAACTATTCCGGCCGCCGTTGCCACCAACACAATATAATGAAAAATAATCCAAACTAAAGAACATCAAGAATTAAACAACAAATTGGTACTAATTTATTCAAAGATTTGTGATAAAACATGTAAAATTAAAACCCTAACTAAATCATCTAGATCATGACGTTCAAGAACGATCTTGGAAAAACCAAAACCAAAACCAAAACCAAAACCAAAACCAAAACCAAAACCAAAACCAAAACCAAAACCAAAACCAAAACCAATCCTTGAATATGCCTACATCGATCCTTGAAAAAAGCGAAACCGAAATGTAGAAACCCAAACCAATCCTTGAAGATTCGTATATTGGTCTTTGAAGAAACACAAACCTAGATGAAGTTTGAGGTTGAAGTGAACGAGAAAGAAACCTCGGTGACAGAACCGAACCTAAGCACAATCTCTGCCTGTTGATGAATCCAAACCACAGTCGCCTCCTTTTAAGGTCATGTTTGGCAACCCAAAATCATAGTTGGGATGTCGGTGGAGTTTGGGGAAGAAGAGGGGGAGGTTATTTCCGGAGTTATGGTGGGTGTATTTTTGATGCTCGATGCCGCAACGTCAGGGGAATGGGAGAAGAAGGCGACCATGGGCGGATCGTTGCACCTAGATCTGGAGATGGTGGCGGCCAATAAGGGGGAGGAAAGGATGGCCACCGACCATTCATGGGGGGGGGGGGGGGGAGGAGGATGGTCGCTGACCACTAGATAGGGGTAGTGGCTGTTAATTCCCAATTATGTCAAATTCTAATCACAATTACACATAAACAAGATTGCAACCACTTTCTCTCTCTAAACTTCAGCGCATTCTCTCTCTCTCACTAACTTGCAATTGTTACACGCTTGTTACAACCACAACTTCTAACCAAAAGTCTATATAAGACAAAAACAAAACACACGCTTACAACACTTTACAAAGACTTTGACTTTGACTTTATTACAAGGGACTTTGACTTTCACTTTGAGAGTTGACATTTGAGTTTTGACTTGCTTAATTTTGACATTCAGTCTTCATGATCTTGTATCCAACAAATATATGCACTAACAATCTCCCCCTTTGGATTTAAGATCATCTCTTAAAAAGATTTTGCAATTCAATCTCCCTCTTTCGTTGCATTGAAGAACTTTATCAACTTGTCTCCCCCTTTGTAGACTTCTTGTCAACTCAGAACATTTTCAGAAATAATCATAAGCATTGAAGTTCAATCTCCCCTTTTTATACTCAGAACAATATCCCCTTTCTTTGATAAAACTGTCTTCAAAACTTTTAGCAATCTTTCAAAAGTCTGTCTTCAAGAATAGTAACAATATCCTCTAAGGTTGTAAAATCTCTTTCAGACACAGGAAAGAAATTATCTTCAAGTTTCGCTCAATCTGCTTCAGCAAAATGTCTTCAAAGAAAAATTTCAGAAATATCTGCACGCTTTCAGAAATCTTTGAACTCTTCTCTTTTCAGCTTCTACTTTACTTTATCAAAATCCACAATTCTTTATCACTTTTCAAATATTTCTTGAACCTCTCACAAACATTTCTTTATCCTCTCCCCCTTTTTGATGATAGAAGCATGAAATCATCAAAACTTTACAAGAAATGTCTTTAATCTGTTCTGACCACTGATCTTTGATACTGAGCTTCTAATTAGTCATCGATCCAAAATATATTCATCCGAATCTTTGCAAATTCAAACAAGTTATGAGTGTAACACCTGAATCAACAAATGAATCAGTTAAAATGCCTGTCAGTAACACGAAGCCACTATGTGTAAAGAATACACATTGGAAAGGAGCTTTTGTGATGTTCACTTCCCCAGGTCTTACATTCAACCACCGAATAACACAAGGTTAAATTATGAACGTTTTGACATAAAAACAAATTTCCTGTGTGTACGTGCTTGTGTTTGAAAGAATTAAATGATTGCTTTTATAGGATCAACATTATGTAAACCATTGAGACAACAACAGTATAACACAGACTCGATTGTGCATGATCGAAGTGTGAAGGTGGGGCAGACTTCCTTCTTTTTTCAATATCCAGATTTTCCAAATGAAAATCAGATAGATTATGTGCTACGTCCCCTTGAAATATGAAACATTTTCTTGTTGCGAAGAAAATGAGTAGTTGGTGGGGGTTTTATCAAGAGTTGGCATGGGCTAGTTGCCTGTTTCAATAATGTTCACGAAGAATTGTGAAACACTAGAAATGTGGTTGCCCGACTCAGAAAAAGTTGGTGCAGAGTTTGATATTCTTTTACTCTGTTCTCACACCCTCTTTCTTTTAAAACATTAAGCTCACTTCTAACCAAACTCTCCTTTTCATTTTACCTCATCACACAACCCACACTCAGTTATTTTGACTCCTCACACATTCGATCACTCAAGGAATAACTTCTTGGGTAGGAAACACTGGTTAACGTGAATCCATAGAAGTTTCAATTAAGTCCTCACACAATGAACCCTTGTAATCCTATAAGAACATGTTACTCAAAATATATACAAGTCAGATATCTTTATGCTCATGGATATAATCATGAAGATTTGAGCATTTTAAACATTGAAGACTTTTCAAACAAGATAATTGAATGAATGAAATAAATACAAGAAACTTGTTTGAAAATCTGACATTGTATGAAAAGATCAAAATAGAATGATTTAGCAAGTAACGCTTATGTCAACAAAAATTTGATATTGTCTATATGAAACAAGATATAGACACTCTTGAAAGAAATGTTTTGAAATGAAATCAACATCGAAAATTTTGTTCAATTTGAGACATGGTGATAACATATTCAACAAAAATTTAAACCGGTGTGTGTGAATACTTGAAAGTATATAGAAAAGATAATACACAAGTATTTATCTTTGGAAACACAGGGGTTATAAATCATTGAAGCATAAGTAAATGAAAACATTTAAATTCACCCTTCTAAATTCATGAAATCTTTTAAGAATCAGAAGTGGTTTGAACATTTAAGAACATGTTTTCATATCTGAAAGTTGTCCGTCTTTCAGACACGTATGAGATTAAGATTAGAAATAGATTTTTTCGCTCAGTCTTAAATATCATTAAGTCAGCTTTAAGTCATAATAGATATAATCGTTTAAGCTCTCTCTCAATCCTGCAAAAGTCACAAAGTCGTCAAAGTGCAAAGCTTTATTCACAACATTTATTGAAAAGTAAATGACAGAAAGTAATAAAACTTTGAATGTACGAGTTCTGATCAGATATAATCAGAAGTCATATACCATACTCCTTTTCTCTTACTCCCCCTGCAATTATGCATCAGAAAATTTATCAGTGATAAACATATGCAGAAATATGAACTCCCCCTCAAATATATGTAGATCATCTTAAATTTGTCCTCTCACTCCCCCTGAGATCATGAACAAATGTTAAGTGCAGATATCTTTCAAATTAAAAATAAAGAAATAAAGAAAAATAACAAAAACAAAAACTTTAGTAGGTAAACACAGATTAAGTCTTGAGATTTATCATACCAAGTTTTGAAACGAGAAAATTAAATCTCTTTTCATCGAGAGGCTTGGTAAATAAATCAACAAGTTGGTAATCAATGTTTACAAAATAAAGTTCGATTGTACCTTTTTTGATATTATCTTTGATAAAATGATATCGTACGTCGATGTGTTTGGTCTTTGTATGTTGAACAGGATTCGCAGATATAGCAATGGAGCTTTTCGAATCACAGTATATTGGGATCTTGTTGTATTGGAAGCCATAATATCGAAGTTGTGTTCTCATCCACAACACATGAGAATAGCAGCTCGCCGCAGCGACGTACTCTGCCTCAGCTGTTGATGTGGATAAATAGAGTTGTTTCTTTGAAGCCCAACTCACGAGTTTATCGCCCAGAAATTGTATGTGCCCCGACGTACTTTTCCTGTCAAGCATATAACCTGCATGGTTTGCATCTGAATATGTTGTCAGTTCAAAACCTGTATCCTTAGGATACCACAGACCAAGATCTGTAGTGCCCTTCAGATATCTAAAAATCCTTTTTACTGCAGATAAATGGGATTCTTTTGGATTAACCTGATATCGAGCACATAGACATGTAGAGAACATTATATCTGGACTACTAGAAGTTAAATACATCAAAGAACCAATCATCCCTCTGTAGTTTCTAACATCGATAGCTTTTCCCGACTGATCAGTGTCAATCTTAGTTCCTGGTGCCATCGGGGTTCCAATAGGTGTACAATTTTCCATTTTAAATTTTCTAAGAATATCAAAAATGTACTTTGATTGATTAATAAAGATCCCTGTTGAAAATTGTTTGACTTGTAATCCGAGAAAGAAATTCATCTCTCCCATCATACTCATCTGAAATTTTGACACCATGAGGTTAGAAAAATTCTTACAGTATTTTGGATTTGTTGAGCCAAATATGATGTCATCCACATAAACCTGAATTAAAATGATATCGGCTTTTACCTTTTTAATAAACAAAGTAGTATCGATCTTACCTTTAGAGAAGCCAGACTTGACTAGGAATTTAGATAATACTTTGTACGAGGCTCGAGGGGCTTGCTTCATTCCGTAAAGAGCTTTTTCCAGAATGTAGACATGATTCGGCTTTTCTGGATTGACAAAGCCTTCAGGCTGAGAAACGTAGACTTCCTCCTTGAGAATGCCGTTTAGAAAGGCAGTCTTCACGTCCATTTGATAGATGGTGAAGTTCTTGTGGGCAACATATGCAAGAAACATTCTGATAACTTCGATGCGTGCCACTGGAGCATAAGTCTCGTCATAGTCAATACCTTCCTCTTGCCTATATCCCTTAGCCACTAGTCTTGCTTTATTTCTTATCACGATACCATCTTCGTCCTTTTTGTTTTTGAATACCCATTTCGTGCCGATAATGGTTTTACCTTCTGGCTTAGGCACAAGTCTCCAGACTCTGAGTGCTTCGAACTGATTCAGCTCATCTTGCATCGCAATTACCCAATCTGAGTCAGCTAGAGCTTTAGATACTCGAGTTGGCTCTATCTTACTCAAGAATGAGTCATGCATACACATGTTTAATGTAGCAGACCTAGTTTGCACCGGTTTAGATGGATCTCCTATGATCTGGCTTATTGGGTGCTCTTTGGTCCACTTATGTTCATGAGGGAGTGGATTTGATGTATATTGATCATGATTTTCATCTAAAAATCCACTTTTAGCTTCATCAGTTTGCTCATGAATTGATAGGGGTACAGTTGAAGTGTCTTGTGTAGAAGTTTCAGTTGGTACATCATTATCTGGCTGTTGAATAGTCGTGACGGTGCATCCAACTAAGTCAGCAACTTCTGGTTCTTCATTAATGTTCACATCTTCAACTGTTGGAGTAGGCGTTTGAATTGGAATCTCTCGCTGAATCGGGGAATCTGATTCAGTAGATAGATCTAAAGTGGTTGCTTGATTTCTTCGTGAATCTTCCGATCTGTCAACCACAACAGGTTTAGACACTTTAGTTCCAAGAAATTCATCATAAAACAATTCAAACAATAAATCTAAATCAGATAAATGTGAAGTAGGCGATGACGCTTCATCTGATTTAGTCGCAGTAGGCACATGTTCTGGACTGATCTGCCCAGAAGCTAGTACACCAGTGATAACGGGTTCTTTACTGTCTTGAACAGAAGCCATATCCTCGTCAAATGTAACGTTTACGCTCTCAACTACAATCTTTAACTTTTTCAGGTACACTCTGTAAGCTACAGACGATTGAGAGTATCCGATAAAGATGCCTTCTTCTGCCTTCGAACTAAACTTGTTTAAGTTCTCTTTGTCATTCAGTACAAAGCACCTGTATCCAAAGATATGGAAATGTTTAATTCTAGGTGTACGATTATTGATTAAAGCATATGGTGTTTTACCAAACCGGCGGTGCATTATAGAACGATTATGCGTGTAGCAAGCAGTAGACACAACTTCGGCCCATAGAAACAGAGGTAGATCCGATTGACTCAGCATAGTTCGAGCGGCCTCGACTAGCGTTCGGTTCCATCTTTCTACAACTCCGTTCTGTTCAGGCGTTTTGGCAGCAGAATACTGATGTGTTATCCCGACCGATTCAAGATAATCTTCAACGATTCTGTTCTTGAATTATATGCCATTGTCAGTTCATAGAAGCTTGACTGTCTTTTGCAGATTCACTTGGGTAGTCTTTAAGAATGTGATGATGACTTCGGAAAAGGTCAACAAGTACTTCTATTTAATTCACGACTGAAATTATTCCCGGGAAAACTTAAATCGCGTTGGTCGGGACCTTTTACCATCGCGGATGTTGGTAATTTTGGCACAGTTGATTTATTGAACCCGCAGGATAACAACATTTTCAGGGTAAATGGGCACCGGGTTAAGCACTACATTCCTGATGGAGTGCCCAACCAAACCACCCAGGCACCTTAAGCTTGTCACGAGAAGTATTTTCTGCAAATATTGTACAGTTAGTTTTTTTTGTTAGCAGTAAATTTGCCCGCTGTGGGTAGGAGTGTGCTCGTTGTGGGCACGCGAGCTGGGGTTTTTTATAAAAAGATTCGTTTTTCAAAAGGGGAACTCTTTAAGGTTAAATCAGATTAAATTAAGAAGTGTGGTCCAGCTGGTTTCTAGAAGAAGTTCATCATTGACAAGTATAACACTTGGCTTGTTTTGAATGGATGAAAGGACAAAGGTTACAAGTATGGGAACTCTCAATAGTGTTGGCTTCTCCCCAACCACATAATCTCTGCCAAAAGGACACATGCCATCTTTTTTATTTGATTTATTTTCTATTTGTAAAAGGTTAGAATTTTAAAATAAATTAATCAAAAAGTGGGATTTTGTTTTTTTTTTAGGAAAAAGGGGAGGGTCGGGTTCTGTTTGGATGGGTTAATGTAGGAAGATTAAAAGAAATTTTTTCAAAAAGAATCCAAGCTGTTCATCTTCTTCCCTCTCAAATGGCTAGACCCAAAAAGCTAAATTGAAACCCTTACGTCATACCATCTCGCCGGAGCCAACGACTGCAGCGGGAGGCCGAAGCCCTCGCCGACGCTAATACCCTCACCTCCATTGCCGCCAGTGAACCCTTCGTCGTCCCCCAAAGCATACCGCCTCTGCGCATGTCTGAATCCTCCACGACCACTGGAGGTATTGCCGCTGGTTCGTCGGTCATGAGTACCGACGAGCAATCCTCGTCCCATGGTGAGTTCATCCTTACATTTGCTGAATCTCATCAAGTCTTAACTAGAGTTACCTGGACCTCTTCTTCTACCCTTTCACTCCCTCAATCCCTAGACCCAATTTCCCCCGCCATTAACCACCCGTCCCTGACAAACCCTAACCCGTAGCTCCCCAATCAACCATCTTCCACTCCACCACGAACCACAAATAGACCCATTTCCATTTCCCTCTATATCCCTAACCCCCCATCTACTCCGGCGCCGACATCACCGACCCCCATTCCTCTCTCTGAAGCTAGCGAAACCCATAATCCCGCTCTCATGACAAACCTTAACCCCCCTTCTCCAGAAAAAACCCAACAAGCTCCTCACCTATTTGATTTAAATGAGCAAGGGAGTGTTGAGGAACACCTTGTTTTTGATTTCGAGTCAGAGACCAGTCCAGGTCATGAAGATCTTCTACCCCACTCATCCTCATCTTCTTCGAAGGCGTCGAGCACTGAGGAGGAGGATTATACCCTCAACAGTGACAATTTCGATATGTCAACCCACGAGGAACCGATACCCACTGTCAACACGCGAACAGAGGAACTTCGTGATGACGATTATGTGCCAAGTGATGAACATTCAGAACCTGAGGAGCAACTACCTGCTCGGCGAACCACACGACAGACCGCCATGGCTCAGGCAGAGGCTGAGGCAGACCGAAAAGGGAATCGGAAAATCATCACTTGCTCGGACCGAAAGGTCAAGCCCAAACCGTACGACATTGAGGACAGGGATATTAAGGAAAGGTACAGCCCGCTACGACCGCTGAAACCCCCCCCCCCCCCAACACCACCTACCAAGCATGCACCTGAAGGGTCCTCTCGTGATCCGAAAGCTCAAACAGATCGCTCCTGAACTGAGCATGGCTACGGAAATGAAACCTGGCTCACGCTCTTGGCAGGACAAAACGAGGAGATAAGCGAAAAGCTGGATACCCTTCTGACTAAGCTAGCAGCCGTGGACAGCCGAGTAAATATTGTGCATACAGATTTGGCGGAGTTGAAGTAGCAATCAACACGAGTTTAGACCTACCAACGAGACTGGAACCGTGGCCTGCGCGACATTCTACGCACCGAGAATATAATGCTTGCTGCGCGTATGCCACACTTCCCGTGTGGAATTCTTCGACCACAGGTGCGCGTGCCAGTTGCTCCTACTGATGCTGATAATACCGAAATTGAACCCGCTGATGCTGCGAATATGGCCACTGTAAGCACGAGTATGCCCACAGTTCCCACTGGTGGCTCGACTACCCCGACTGCTGAGCCCGGTGGCCGTTCTACTCCCCCAGATTGATTTTGTTGGTTTACTATCATCTTTTGCAAATAGTGTCATTATTGAACGCTTCTTTTGGGTCCCTTTCTAGTTAAACTAACCCCGTTCCTTTTTGGTAATTATTTAACGGGTGTATATTAGTTTCAATAATTATCCAATGATGTTGATCTTTATTGTGTTTCCTCTAACTATTCTCTCTTTTTCAGGTGCAGTTCTTCTTGGTTGATTTGGATGGTTTTAATCTAAGAGGATATAGGCCATTTTTGTTGCGGCCTATACACATACCCTTCGTAGCCTTTCCCTTTACCATACCCCTACCATTTTTGCGCCAATGAGGACATTGTCCGATTCTAAGTTTGGGGGGGTCGCCTTGCGGTTTGTACGGTTATTATTTTATAAAATGATCGTACACAAAAAAAAGCAAAAGAAAATATATATATATATATATATATAGATATATATATATAAAATAAGTCTCGTAAAATTGGAAGACAATCGTTGAATAAAAACACTTTTCAAACCCGGCGTGCCGTAAACCACACACAAATCCGAAATATGGGGTTTCAAGAGTTCGAGAACTACACAAATTGAATTCAACAACGAGAAATTCAAAAATCCTTTTTGTAGAATAGTTCAAGTTTGGGGGAAGAAAGGGTCAATTTTTTTTAAAAGCCACAAACACCAACCCAAATCAAAGCCCTATTGATTAGTTCGAAACCAACCATTTTAACAAGGGAGAAACGCATAAATATTCAAGCTAGAGGAATTATCAACATCGTCCGGGTAGTATATTCTTCTTGTTCAAGTTTTCCTTCTTCGTATCATACTTTTTCGTTTTTATTTTGTCACTTGAGGACAAGTAACACCTCAAGTTTGGGGGGATGATAACTCTCATTTTTTAGAGTTATTTGTTGCTATTTTTATAGGTTTTTATTCGTCTTTTTACCCACTTTTGCTTCTATCCCCTTCATTTGGTCCACATTGTTTGCAAAATATGATAATATAACCAGTTTGGTCAATCTTGTGAGAAATTATGCTGCTGGTCAGTTTGTGGGCATTGGTGTGCCCACTGTGGGCACCCGAGACTATTTTCCAGTAGATAATAAAGGTTGGAGGTGAGCTGGAAACACAACTTTGCTAGATTAATCCTGGCCACTCATTGAAGACTCAATCATGGCCCTTGGATGCTCAAGCCCTCTCCTATAAATAGAAGACTTTTAGAGAGCATTTAATTCACAACACCTACACCATCAACATCTCTCTCACCTCCCATGATCAACATCCATCATCCATCACTCTCCCCTCATTCAAGTCTAAAATACTTTCAAGTATTTAGACTTGAAGTGTAGGCTTTAATTTCTGTATTTTTATTCTTGTATTTACTTTACGTCTTTTAATTTTCCGCACTTTTATTTCTTGTATTTAAATTTCCGTACTTACTTTATTGTATTTAATTTCCGCACTTTTAAGTAATTAAATTCCGTACTTTAATTTCCTTTTATAATTATAGTTCATTTTTATTATGCACGTAGTTAACAAGTATTTCTTTTATTACATTATGTCTTTTATTATCGTTATGAGCTAAGCACCTTCTTGGGTGCGGATGTAAGCCAACTTGGGTTAGTAGGTTACACTTGGGTGTGACTATCATTATCAACTCTTGACCTTGGTCACTTGAGTCGGGACTTCAACTCAACGCAGATAAGCCGATCACTTTTATGTGTTAATATTAGATCTTGACGTCGAGAGGAGCGGATTCGAAATACGGCTTAAGTGATGCACAAAGATTTGAGAGAGTCTTTGATAACCACGTAGAGATACGGGTTTTGTATGATTTACTAAGGTTCAAACGCCGGTCGAGATTTATATCACAAAGAGATTTGGGTATAAATCTCCATATTGGTAGAACTTCATTATTTTTATCAACTTAGTTAAATCGGCAAGATCAAGAGTCGATAAAGGTGGAAACTTTATGAACACGTTGTAGGACCGGTCTATAAAAATCCACTTTCGAGAGATCGGGCTTTTTATAGACATTTCGTACTACAAGGAGTCCAACCATATTGTTACTACGTTTTTCCCAAGAAAAGCTTACATCCGTACCCAACTTTTAATTATAAAGTTTATTCCGAATTTTCTATCAAATCACCATCAAACGAATTTTTTTCCACACTCGATACTTGTTTAAGAAGTTCATAAAAATCAGCAATTTTCAGTAGTTCAGTCCCTGTGAGAACGCTACTCGGTACTTGTACCATTATATTACTTGTAGCGATTCTAGTGAAAGTATATACTTGTGCTTTCACTAGGTATTATTGTACCCCCGCTGTGCAGTACACATTTATTTGCTACCAGTTGTCTCAAGAGATTCTCCCTCCATGGCTTTGAACTCTTCATAATTGTTGAGCCAGTTAGAAACCTTGGTTTGTTGCCGATCTTTGATCCGAGCATCATCTTTTCTAATTGATCCCACATTTGTTTTCCCGTTGCGTTGTAACTGTCAATCTTGACATAGATCTCATTAGGAATGCCTTGTAGAATGAAAGATCAAGCCAATCTATCAGCTTTATGGCTTCTTCTTTGTTCATCAGTGTACTCCTCAAGTGGTAGAGGGTACTCACTTTGTTCTTCTTCTCCAGTCTCTCCTACGACTGTGTGAGTCTTTGTTGGAGTTTTCATTAATCCTTCCGTTAGAGATATTCTGATGTAGTCTCCCAAGTCATTGCGATCGATGAAGTATAGGAAGCGATCTTTCCACTGATCGTACTCTCCTTTGAAGAGTACCGGTGGTTTTACGTCAGTTCCGATTGCAAGTGCTTCCCTTGATGTCATCCTGTTTCAAAAATGTTCAATAAGAACTTAACAAATGACCGTTAGTCCAAGTGAAATCAAAAAAATACATAAACACTTAGAAAAATTCAGAAATGAAATTTCCAAAAATCACTAAGTATGGAATTCGCACGTCAGAGTGAAGTACAAGGAATTCACACACAAAATTCGCACAACAATAGAATTCGCACACTACACACACAATCCTTAGAATTCACACAACCAAATCTTTCAGAATTCGTATGCAAACACTTCAGAATTCGCACACTTAAAAGAAATTAGAATTCGCATACAACCAGAATTCACACGAAATGTTATGCGAGTTCTAGGAATTCGCATACAACACTATACGAGTTCTAGACTTAGAAAATTTTGAAAATCAAACTTTTCGCATGAAACACTTTTCGTATAAAATTTTTCGCACAAAACCCTTATACGAATTCTGAACTTAGAAAGATATTTGAAAAACAAGGAATTCGTATAATATCTCTATGCGAATTCTGAGAATTCGTATGAAGTTAGATGCGAATTCTGAGGAATTTGTATCTTACTTTATGCGAATTCTATACTTGAAAGTTTTTTCACAAAGCTTTTCGCATAAAAGACTTATGCGAATTCTGAATTTTCGCAAAACAAAGATATACGAATTATGTCCTTCGAAAATTTTAACAAACACTTTTCGCACAAAATGATTATGTGAATTCTGACAATTCGTGCGAAACAAATATGCGAATTCTAGGCATTTCTCAATACACACATGTGAATTCTATGAAATTCGCACAACACCCATCTGCGAATTCTACACTTGAATTTTCAGAAACACAAATATTATGTGAAATCTAATTAAATCTGCGAAATCCAATGAGTCTGCGAGTTCATCTTGCGAGTTCTTGATGTATCTGCGAGTTCTTCAGTTCTTCGACCAAAATCAATCTGATTCACTCAAAATCCTATCAAACATTCGAATTTCAGTCTAAAACATTGACAATTATACCACTAGAACATCTAGAAACGATTACAATCCAAGAATTTTGATAAAGAACACTAACATTTACAACATGAATCAATTACAGTGCGTATAAACTCGTGAATACAAAACTCGTAAAATCTCAAAATTGACCAAGATTGCATTGCAATTCACTACCAAACCTATACAAGATTGATCTAAAACATAATTCGAACCAAATCTAATCAATTACAACTCGAAAAACTCACAAAGATTCGAAATTCGATCTAAGACTCAATGAACACAGTGCGACTCCATATTTTCTTGATTTCAAACTTGGATTTGCTCTAATACCAATTGTTAATTCCCAATTATGTCAAATTCTAATCACAATTACACACAAACAGTTTAATCCATTAACCTGTTTCAGATTATCACAAGATTTTGTGTACAACAGTTTCAGACCACTTTCTCTCTCTAAACTTCAGCGCACTCTTTCTCTCACGAACTTGCAATTGTTACACGCTTGTTACAACCACAACTTCTAACCACAAGTCTATTAAAGACAAAAACAAAACACACGCTTACAACACTTTACAAAGACTTTGACTTTGACTTTATTACAAGGGACTTTGACTTTATTACAAGGGACTTTGACTTTCACTTTGAGAGTTGACATTTGAGCTTTGACTTGCTTGACTTTGACATTCAGTCTTCATGATCTTTTATCCAACAAATATATGCACTAACAGTGGCATTGAGGGAGACATGGAACGAGATCTGGAGAAAGATTGATCTCCGACAATAGGGAGGAGACGTTGGTCTCCATTAGTGAGTTAACCGCGGTATGCTAAGGAAGAAGAAGAATGTTAGAGCATAAATATGTTGGATACAAGATCATAGAAGACTGAAGATTGAAGTCAAAGCTGAAGTCAACTCTCAAGCATCAAAGTCAAAGTCTTTGTAATAAAAGTTAAAGTCAATCTTGTATTTTCTGTATTATAGTTGTATGAGAATTTTTAGTTCTGCGTGTTTTGTTTCTGTAGTAACGTGCGTGTTTTAGTTGTTAGTATAAATAGGGTGTTGTGCGTGTATTCTTGTAATAACACAACAGATAGCATCTTGAGAGTTTCAAAGTTAGTGAGAGAAAGTGTATTGAGCGTACTTTGTAATTGAATTTGATTGTGAAATAAAAGTGAGATTAATGGAATTGATTGTCATCGTTTGATTTGCATTGTTATATGGGATAACAATTGGTATCAGAGCATACGAAATTCAGAATTCTTGGATCATAATCGAAGTTTTTGAACAAACTCGCAAGTCGACTGGATTGGAATGGATTCTTTGGATTAGTGATGTTTTTGATCTAATTCTTGTGATTCTAGATTTGTTTTAGCATCAAGAACAGAGTTTGTTTAGATCGTATTGTCTAATTTTCACTTGTTAATATGAATTTTTGATTTTAGATTGAAGTTGAGTTCGAAGTTTGAAACGAATTGTTTCATAGATCGATTTTGTATTTTTTGATGTTTTTCATTGTAGTATTTGTATTGTAATTGGTTCGTATCATGCAAGAAATGAATCTTGCAAAGTTTTAATCGATTTGAAGAAGGTTTGAATCGAAATCTGTGAAGAAAATGGAGTTTTTGAACTGACAAGTGAAGAACTCGCTAGATCTAAAGTTCGCACTAGTCAAGAACTCGCAAATTCAAGAATTCACAGAGACATTAATTGGGTGTGCAAAGTAAAGAACTCGCAAGTTGCTGTGTGCGCGAAGTCCAAAAACTCGCTAACAGTTTCGTGCGGGAAGCAGAAACTCGCACATCACAAGGTGCGAGTTTACACTGTTCATACGAAGAGTAGTGCGCGAAGTGGTATCTGCGAGAAGTGTGTGCCTTGCACGTTTGTATTTTGTGCGAAGTATCCTTGCTCATTTTTTAAGTCTAAAACTCGCAAGCCCTGTTCTTGTGCGTTTGCATTTAGCGGGAACCAAGTTTTTGGAAAAATTCTAAGTCTCGAACTCGCAAGCTTTAGCGAGAAGTGCAAAACTCGCACATTTTTGTGTGCGTGAAGTTCTAGAACTCGCACATAGTGGTGTGCGAGAACTAAGAACTCGCATAAGCTTGGTATGCGAACCTTGGTTCATGCAAGCCTTGTCGTGCGCGAAGCTCAAACACGCACAAAGGCTCTTGCGCGTTTTGTTTTATTTCTTTGGTATGCGAGTTTCATAATTTGTATTTTTTTTCTGATTTTTCTGAAATTTAACTAAGTTTGATTTTTGTAGATCCAATTTGTGTTTTCTTAATTTTGACGATCAGTAAGCAGTGTAGATTCAAGATGACTTCAAAAGACGCTATTTCAATCAGTACGGACGTAAATCTTCCTGTTATATTCAAAGGTGAATATGAACAGTGGAAGGATCGCTTTCTTGACTTTATCGACTGGCACACAAATGGGGAAAATATTCTGCTATCAATTACAGAAGGTCCCATGATACCACCTACTGTCCAAATAGTTGATGATGAATCTTCAGACAGTGAGGATGGTGATGAAGACAGAGCGAGAAAGATGAAAACAGTTCCGAAGGAATTTGCACATTACTCTGATGAGCAGAAAAGCATATTTAAAGCCGATAAACAAGCAAGATCTCTTCTGTTACAAAGCATCCTGAATGAGATTTATATCAAGATCGACAGCTACAAGGCGAATGCAAAGAAGATGTGGGATCAGTTGCAAAAGATGATGATGGGCTCTAAGGTGGGAAACCAGATGAAAGTGGCTAACTGTATCAACAGTTATGAAGAGTTTAAGGCCAAAGAAAGTGAGAGCCCGGAAGAAACTTATGAGCGATTCGTGCTTCTTCTGAATGAACTCTCAAAGAACAAAGTGAAGAAGAAACAGATTGAAAACAACGTTAAGTTCCTAAGCATCCTTCAGCCGGAATGGAAAAAGCACACCCGCCGAATGAAACAAATGAAGAACTTGAGCGACATACCTCTTCACGAAGTTTACGAGACTTTGAGACAGAATGAGGAGGATGTTGAAGAGAAAAGAGCTGAGAAGAAGAAAACTGAGAAAATTTCTGACCCCATTGCACTAGTAGCTGGAGAGAAGGAGAAAAAGAAGAAAAAGAAGAAAAAGAAGAAGAAAATAGTTATTCCCAGTTCCGATTCTGATTCAGATTCAGATAGTGACGATGGTGAAAACCTCAAGCAAGCTATGCTTCTTTTGACCTGAGCATTTCAAAAGAAATTTTATAAGAAACCGGGTTCAAACACACAGAGGTATTCTTCGTCTGATTCAAAGAATCATGAAGATAGGTAAAGAG
The DNA here is from genome assembly GCA_954870635.1 of Arctium minus. Taxonomy (NCBI): domain Eukaryota; kingdom Viridiplantae; phylum Streptophyta; class Magnoliopsida; order Asterales; family Asteraceae; genus Arctium; species Arctium minus. The sequence goes on from OX941086.1 coordinate 48,534,017, forward strand.
TTGAAGGAAAAAGATACGAGGAGAACCGGTATGTGGACAGAAAGCCGGATGATAAGAAGAAGTATCTGAATGACTATGTTGGTGCTGAAAAGAAGACAGATGATCTGATCAAATGCTACAACTGTGGTAAGGTCGGTCATTATGCAAAGGACTGTCGGAAGCCAAAAGTCAGAAACTCAGAATATTACAAGAACAAGATGCTCTTAGCCAAACAACAAGAAGCTGGCAAGGCACTCATGGCTGAAGACGAGTTCTGGCTAGATCATTCAGATGAGGAGGCAAGAGAAGAATCAGCTCAGATGTGTTTGATGGGAAACACTGTGAAGTATGATGATAGTGATGAAGAATTAGCTGATGAGGTACTTAATCTTTCTAAATCTGATTTTATGGTTAAAATGGAAGCCATGATGGTCGAACTTCAAGATCTTCAAATTAAGATGAAAAAGGAAAAGAGTAGAGTTGAAAAGAAAAATCAAAAGATCTTTGACCTTAACAAAGCAGTTATTGGAAACAAAGATCTGATAGATTCTCTTCGCAATTTTGTTTCTGATTTTAAAAATGAAAAAGATCGTTTTAAAAGTAAGATTTCTGATTTTGAATCTAAAATTTCTAAGCCTGTTTCAGAAAAGCAAGAAAGTGTACTAAAAGCTTTTAAATTGCAGGAAGAAAACAAGAGCTTAACAAAGAAGGTAAATGGTTTGGAAGAAAAATTGTATGCTAGAGGCCAAACAGATCAAACCATTTTGTTAAACACACCTAATGAGGAAGCTGATGTTAGAGAGAAGTGGGGTCTTGGTTACGAAAACCCACACTATCTAAAGAAAGCTATCAGAAAACAGCTAGCTTTGTATAATTTTGATTTTCTTTTTATGGCTGGTAAATATCCTCATTTGAAATCCAAATTCGTTACCAAATCATCTGAAGAGGTAGAGGCTAAAGAGGATGAGAAAAGAATGAACTTAAAGAAAATGCAACTACCATTCTGCTATCAAAAGCTGAATGATAGTTATATTTCAGATCAGCCAAAATGTCTTTCAAATGATTATTTTGAAAGCTATTCGACAAAAGAGTTGGAGGCAAAATCTTTAAAAGCTAAATTTTATGTACCTCCACTCATTTTAGAAAGCAAAATAATTGAGCTTGAAAATATTTTATCTGATGAAAGAATATTGGTTGACATTGAACAAAATGTATTTTCTACTATTTTAAAGAACACAACTTTAAATGTTGAATCTCAAAAGTGTTCTGAATCCTCTAAAGCACCTCACACCTCTGAAGTTGATATTGATGACTTATTTGCGTCTGAAAATGATTTTCTTAATTCTAATGTAGGGTGTATAGATGAGATTAATCTATTTGACTTCAATGCTAAACTTCTAGATCATTCTACTTTTGTCATTAATGGTCAAGCTTTACCAAGTGTACATGAAATTGGGGAATCATCAACTAAAGTTGGTGATACAGTTTCTGTGAATGCTGATTACTATGCAAAAGGTAAGAAGCAAAAGAAAAAGCGCTCACAGAAATAGACTAACACTGGTAAGCTTACAAAAAAGACAATCTCAGAAATCTGACTTTCCTAAGAAATCTAAGTCTTATGTTTCAGTGAAAAGTAAAAGATCTGAAGAACGAAAGTAATGGCGACCAAAAAGCAAGATCGATCAGAGTTCTGAATCATCTCCTGATATGGATTGTAATAGATATACTAGTAGTTCTTCTGATGTAGTTGGTAGTATTGCTTCCAATAAACAAAACCTTGTAATTCCTTACAAGCGATATTCAATAAAGCAATTACTCCGATTATCTCATTATACTACTAAGTCATCTAATTATTGACGGAATGATTTTAGTTCTCACCGATTTTCTGATAATTGGTTTGGTACTTATCACGTTGGTTCTTATAAGCCATATGTTTCACACGTTTTTCAAAAGTTCAGAGGATCATTTATAAATGGATACCAAAATCTTGTGCTAAACTGAAAGGACCCGTTTTTAAATGGGTACCTAAATCTGTTATTCCCTAATTTCTCTTATGCAGACCCGTCATATGTGGTACTTGGATAGCGGGTGTTCCAAGCATATGACTGGGCAAAAGGATTTATTGTCTAATTATACAGAGAAATTCAGCGGGAATGTTCATTTCGGTAATGATCAATTTTCACCGATTCTTGGATATGGTGACGTGATACAAGAGAATGTAATGATAACGAAGATGAGTTATGTAGAAGTATTAGGGAATAACCTATTTAGTATTGGCCAGTTCTGCGACAAAGGATTAGAGGTAAATTTCAAGGCTAAGAGTTGCTCAGTGTGTACTGAAGATGGCAAAGAACTCTTAGTCGGTATTCGAAAGTCCAACCTCTACACGATAAATTTGACAAAGGTCCAGACTGATAATCAGGTTTGCTTATTGACAAAATCCTCGTTGCAGCAAAGTTGGCTTTGGCACCAAAGGTTGTCGCACTTGAATTTTCGGTACATAAACAAGTTGGTCAAAGGAAAATTGGTGAAAGGTCTTCCTAAGATGAGATATGAGAGAGAACATCTGTGTGCAGCATGTGAAAAGGGTAAAATGAAGAGGGTAGCTCACAAGCCTAAACCCGAACCGAGTACGAGTTATACACTTGAGTTGGTACACATGGATTTATGTGGTCCGATGAGAACTCAAAGCATAGGAGGAAAGAAGTATGTTTTGGTAATAGTGGACGATTATTCGCGTTACACATGGGTAAAGTTTTTAAGGACAAAAGATGAGACGCCTGAAGTACTCATCAACTTTTTGAAGACTACCCAGGTGAACTTGCAAAAGTCAGTAAAGTTTCTAAGGACAGATAACGGCACAAAGTTTAAGAACAAAATTGTTACAGAATATCTCGAATCGGTCGGGATAACTCATCAATTCTATGTTGCTATGATGCCAGAACAGAATGGAGTAGTCAAACGACACAATCGAACGCTAGTCGAGGCCGCTCGCACTATGCTCAGTCAGTTCGATCTACCTCTATTTCTGTGGGCAGAAGTTATCTCTACTGCTTGTTATACGCAGAATCGCTCCATTATTCATAGACGGTTTGGTAAAACTCCTTATGCATTGATTAATAATCGTACACCTAATATCAAATATTTTCATATCTTTGGATGTAGGTGTTTTGTGCTTAATGATAGAGAGAACTTGAATAAGTTCTCATCAAAGGCTGAAGAAGGAATCTTCATTGGATACTCACAGACATCTGTTGCATATAGGATATATATGAAGAGCTCAAAGACTGTGATAGAAAGCGTCAATGTCACATTTGATGAGGAAGTGGCTTTTGAACAACACAGTTCATAACCCATACTTACCGGAGTGTTAGCTTCTAGGAAATTCAGTCCAGAACCCGTTTCTAAATAAACTAATTCGGATAAAGCATCAACTTCTACATCTCATTTATCTGAATTAGATTTATTGCTTGAATTTTTCTATGATGAGTTTCTAGGATCTAAACTTCCTAAATCTGTTGTGGTTGACAGATCTGACGATTCAACGACTAATCATCCAACCACTTCGGATGTATCTACTGAACTAGTTCCCCCGGTTCAGAAAGAAGCTCCAGTTCAAACAGTTACTCCTTCAGTTGAAGTTGCACCTGAAATTGTTGAAACAGAAGTTACTACTTCAGTTGGCTGCACTGTCATGGATCATCAACAGACTGACCAAGCTGTCCTGACTGAAACTTCTGTACAAGAGACTTCAACTGCACCCCCAAATAATACTGAACAAGAAGAAGCTGATAGTGGATATCTAGATGAGTATTATGATCAATCTACATTGAATCCGCTCCCTCACGAACACAAGTGGACCAAAGAGCATCCGATAAGCCAGATAATTGGAGATATATCAAAACTGGTGCAAACTAGGTCTGCAACATTGAACATGTGTATGCTTGATTCCTTTCTGAGCAAGATAGAGCCTACTTGAGTATACGAAGCTCTAGCTGACTCGGATTGGGTTACTGCTATGCAAGATGTGCTAAATCAGTTTGAAGCTTTGAAAGTCTGGAGACTTGTACCACGACCTGGAGAAAAATCTATCATTGGTACAAAATGGGTATTCAAAAACAAGAAGGATGGAAACGGTATCGTAATTCGAAACAAAGCACGACTTGTCGCAAAAGGCTATAGGCAAGAGGAGGGCATAGATTATGATGAGACTTACGCTCCAGTAGCACGCATAGAAGCAGTTCGCATGTTTCTAGCGTACGCTGCTCATAAAAACTTTACTGTCTACCAGATGGACGTGAAGACTGCCTTTCTGAATGGCATTCTTAAGGAGGAAGTCTATGTCTCACAACCTGAAGGCTTTGTGAATCCAGATAAACCAGATCATGTTTACATCTTGGATAAAGCACTTTACGGTTTTAAACAAGCGCCTCGAGCCTGGTATGAGGTACTATCAATGTTTTTGGTCAAGTCGGGCTTCACTAAAGGTAAAATCGATACTACTTTATTCATTAAAAAGGAGAAAACCGATATTATTCTTATTCAAATATATGTGGATGACATTGAAATTGTATTCCCAATGAATTCAAGCACAATCTATCAATCAAGATCTAACATTCAAAGTCTAGAGAGAGAGAGTAGAGAGAGAAACGTAGTCATATGTATATAGCAATTAAGAACCACCTATCAAACTATTACAAACCAAGGTATTTATACCAAGGACTAAAACTACATGCTTAACACCTAAGTAAACTCATATTGACTTAGACATTGTTTGACTTATCTTGACTTGACTTTTCTTAATTAAATCTTGGATACAATAATACACTAACAATCTCCCCCTTTGTATTCAAGATTTAATAAAAAATTTGACATTAGTCTTTAGCGCTTGATTCTTCAATCTTTAACTCTGACGGCTTTGAACTTTGAAGCTCTTTCTGAAGTTGTTGAAGAATCTTGAAAAGTCTTTAACACTTTGCAGCTTTGAAAAATCAACAAGTCTTGAATAAATCTTTGAAACTCTTTAAAACTTTTGAAAATTTCAAGGAATCTTTGACAAATATGTATCTTCATCTCTACAATCTCTGATCAGTCTTCAGAAAAACAAACTTTCACTAATCGTCTAAATTTGTCTTTGAATAATCTCAAAATGATTTTTTTTTATCTGTCTTGAAACAACACTTGATCTTCATTTGACTTGAACTTTCAGAATTTCTTCACAAGTCTTTTCACTTTGACATCTCTTCTCTGAAATTGATCTTTGTAGATTTCTCCCCAATTGAAATTGTATTCCCAATGAATTCAAGCATAATCTATCAATCAAGATCTAACATTCAAAGTCTAGAGAGAGAGTAGAGAGAGAAAGCAATCTGATGTGTATTGATATAACAGTGTAATACAATGATTCTAGTCTTCAGCGCTAGATTCTTCAAATTTTTTCTCTGACATTCTTAGACTTTGAAGCTCTTCCTAAAGTTGTTGAAAAATCTTGAAAAGTCATTCATGATTAGCATCTAAATAGTCAACAAGTCTTGTAGACGAACCATTTGAAGTCTTGAAACAATACTTTGAAAACTTCTTTAAACTTCTTTGAAACACTTCATCTTTGAAACATTTGAGAAACTTGAAGAATCTTTGAACTTTGTATCTCTTGACCATCTTCGGAAAAACAAACTTTCTCGAATCATCTTAATTTGGGCTTGTCTTCATAATCTTTTGAGAATGATTTCTTTTCATCTGATTTGAACTTTCAGAAATTCTCCACAAGTCTTGACTTTATAACTCTGAAATTCTTTGAAATTGATCTCTGTAGATTTCTCCCCCTTTTTATACAACTTAACAATCTCCTCCTTTATGATAATTTGAAATTGATCTTTGTAGATTTCTCCCCCTTTTTGATGATTGTGAGCACCATAATCATCAAAACATCCTCAATTTCAGCACTTTCTTTGAATCTCCCCCTTTTACAGATATTCTCCCCCTTTGAGATACATTTGACATTTTCTGCTCTTTGATCTAAATAGTTGAATCATGAACTGTATATACCCAAATCTTTTCAAATTCAGATATAATGAACATTGTAGCCTTGATTCAACAAATGAAACAGTTAGGAGTGCCTATAAGTAACACGGAGTTACTGTGTACAACGAATGTACAATTTAAGGAGCTAGTTTGATGAGACTCCCTAGGATTTCCATTCAATCATTGAAAAACACAAGGTTTATCTATGAATGTTCTGACAGAAAAACAAATTTTCTGTGTGTTCGTGCTTGTGTATGAAAGAATTTAGCACAATGATTGTGTTTCATAAGGCTTAAATTGTGTAAACTATTGAGACAACAACAGATATTACACGGATTCAATGTGCAGGAAAGAGTTGCGAAGGTGGGGCAACTTTCCTTCTTTTTCAATATCTAAATCTTCCGAGTGAAGATTAGATAGCAGATGTGTTGCGTCCCCAAGAAAAATTGAAACATTTCTTTGTCGGGAAAGAAATGAGTGGCTGGTGGGGTAATTGCAAGAGTTGGCATGGGCTCACTGCCTATTTCAATGATGGTCACCAAAGAATGTGAACCAATCAGTAGATGTAGCTGCCCGACTCAGAAAGTGGTTGGTGCAGAGTTTTGATATTCTTTTAACTCTGATCTCACACCCTCTTTCTTTTTAACATTTAGCTCACTTTTAACCAAACTCTCTTTTACATTTTACCTCAGCTCAATGAGAAAAACTCAATCGGATGAATTATCTCCCCCACTCTTTGATTTTAACCCCTCACCCCTCAATCACTCAAGGATAACTTCCTGGGTAGGAAACACTGGTTTACGTGAATCCATGGAAGTTCTGTTTAAGTTCTGACACTGATCCCATGTAAATATATCCTAAAAAGAACGGTTGCTCAACAATTTAGCTTGAATAGTTAAGCCCAAAATTAAAATGTATGATGACATTGTCAAAATGTATGCTCATGAGATTTGAGCAATTGAACTTTGAAGATTTCTCAAAACAAGAATATTGAATGAATGAAATGAAATCAAGAGAATTGTTTTGAGAATCTGACAATGTATCAATCAGATCAAATAAAATTGTTAGGGTATCAAAGAATTGGATGGTTTGTTTATATGAACAAATATAAACAATTTAGCAATGAAAGCACAAGATTAGAAATGATGATTGATGCTCAACAATATTTGAAAGCAAACGGGAGTATTACCATCGAAAAATTGTTTCGTTATGAGACATGGTAATAACAATGTCAAATGAAGTACTGAACCTGTGTGTGTGAATACTTTACAGTATATGGAAAAGATAATACACAAGTATTAATCTTTGGAAACACACGGTCAGTTAAACATTAAAGCTCAATAATGAAAAACATTTAAAATCACACTTCTTAATTCATGAAATCTTTTGAGAATAGAGAAGTGGTTTGAACATTTAAAAAAAACGTTCTTCATGCTTGAAAGTTGCTCTTCTTCCAAACAATCAAAGATCTAATATCAGAAGATATTTACCTTTAAACTCCCCCTCAAATCATGGTAGAATGATTTAAGTCTATTAAGCTCCTCCTGGATATTTACAAAATATCCATGTCTGAACATTAAGAACGGGTCCTGATCTGTCATATGATCAGAAGCCACAATATTGACACTTAAGTTCGGGTTTTGAACTATTTTGTTCAAAAGCCAATGTTCTTTGACTTTGAAGTCCGAGTCCTGAGTTGATTTACTCAGAAGTCATACATCATGCTCCCCCTTAAACGTTGGGTGCATGCAACACAGTTTTAGCTTTTGGTACCCACTGGTATTTGGGTCCTGATGTGTTAGTTGCAGTTCATGTGGGGTTTACATAATATGAACCATACCAGTAATTAACAAAGTTTTTACTTACAAAGTCATGTGCTCCACAGTAAGAACAACAGATTTTCTTCTGAGCAATCATGATAAGATGATTAGTAGAATAAAACGTATCAGAATTACCAAAAGAATTACCTTTATGCGCACTGTTCTTTTTGGCATTGGTTGTGGATGCAGATGCTTTGTCATTCTTCTTCTCTTCATCTGAAGAACTCTTCACTCTCCAGACCATCTGATTTTTCTTTGAACTCTTTCCAAAAGATTTTACATAAAAATTTGCTGAACCATCAACAGATTTATCATAAAATAGATTTGATGGTCGAATCTGACTTGATTTGACAATTTTAGATTTGACACTGTTCTTTTTGAAAACATTTCGATCATGAATGGAACTTGAAGCTGTTTTGAAAGAACAAACTGATTCTGTTGAGTTATCAACAGGTGATTGGCTAATCACATCAGCTGTTACTTTATCAGACAATTCAATGTTTGCAGCTTCCAAGTCATTTATCTTTTTAGTCAAAATGTTTCTTTCATCTGAAAGTGTGTCAAATTTCTGTTTCAAATCAGATTTGGCCATCTGTTCTTTTTGATAATCTGATGACAGAGCAGTTAATTTGGATATGAGCTTAGATATTTCAGATTCAAAATGTGAACGTTCTTGCTCAAAATCCTTTTCCAAGTTCTTGGTTTTCTCTGAAATATCCTTGAAAATCCCAGTATTTCTCTTTTCTACGTTTTTCTTTTCAAGCTCATAAGACCTCTTGTTTTCTTTAAAGCATTTTCTTTCTTTCTCAAGTAGGTCTTGTAGCATAGAGATCTGTTTGGGAAGTTCAGTTGATTTATCTTCAAGAACTTTTCTTTCCTTAGCAAATGTGTCTCTTTCAGTGATTAAAACTTTTTCAAAATCAGACACTTGCTTCGAAAGTTTAATACATCTAAGCTCAAGATTTTTCTTCTCTTGGTCAGATTTCTTAGAAAGTTCAGATAGCTTTTGAGTATAAGATTTCTCCAAATTTGATTGACAATTCAGCATTCTGTATCTCCAAGGCAGATATCTTCTCTTCGAAAGCCTTAAACTTGTTTTGAAGCTTGGCTGATTCATCTTGCAAATGTGATAATTTATGTTCAGTCGTCTTCAGTTGACTTTAGAGACTGCTTATCTTTCTCTCTTTTTGTAAAATTATTTTCTCTTTTACCCCTATGATTTTTTCTTTTATTTCAATTTCATTCTCAGTTGCTCTGATGATACCTGCAAAATCAGATTGAGAATTATTAGCACATTTTGCACAAACAGAAGTTTTATCAGAATTTGACAAATTTAATTTCAACTCCTGAATCTGCTTTTGAAGCTTTGAATTCTGATTTTTCAGATTGTCTCTTTCTGCTTCTATTTTCGGTATCTCAGGCATGTACAAGACTGCCATATCTCTTGCGGACAATATAGTATTCCCTTTATCATCAGTAGTAGGCATCTTGACAGATTAGCTTAAAAAAATGATCGTCAAAAATCAGACAATTATGACCACTAACAAAATATGTCCCCCTCCGCAGACTTAGCACAGGGGTTCCCAAACAAATCATAAATATTGACTAAAAAGTCAAACTTTGATCACCAAAAAAAATTTTAATTTAAAAAAAAATCTATCTCTTCAAACTCGCAAATCACTGTACGCGCTGAACACTATTCACTAAGAAACATGCTAATGGTAACGTGCGTGTTTCTAGAACTCGCAGGACACTGGTAGCGCGTTTTGCTCAAACTCGCAGAACACTGTTGGTGCGCGTTTCAACACTTAGAAAAATTTTCACAAATTTCAAACTCGCAAGCTCTTCTAGCGCGTTTTGCTCAAACTCGCAAGCTTTGCCTTGCGTGTTTATGAAACTCGCTTGCCTCTGTTAGCGCGTTTTATCCAAATTCGCACGTTTTGCTTGCGCGTTCTTCAAATACTTGCGCGTTCTAGCCAAGAATCAAATCCTTTCACTTGCGCGTTTGATGATGAACTTGCGCGTTTTACGAATCTAGCGCGTTCTTGGATGATGAACTTGCGCGTTTTTCAAATCTTGCGTGTTCTTCATAGTTTTTCACGAAATTGATCTAAATCAGTTCAATCCTGCATATTAAAACATGAAATTGCAACAATATGATCGATTTATCAATTAGAACACAATTCTACCACAAGATTTCCATTAAAAACATCAAAAAGCAACAAATTGATTCAAGAAACAGTGCTCAAGTTCGAGTTTCACAAAAATAACAATTTGATCAAATTGATCAATCTATGTGATCTGAATAAAAGTTTATCCAATTGATAAAACGTACATAATCAAATCAATTTCTTGATTTAATTGTACAAAAACAAGAAAACCACGAATCAAACAGTGACTTTTTCAGAAATTACAATTTTCTTGAATTTTCAAGAATCTGATCCAAAAGCTAATTCAGTGATCTTTCTGAATTTGTTTGGTATGGCTCTGATACCAATTGAAATTGTATTCCCAATGAATTCAAGCACAATCTATCAATCAAGATCTAACATTCAAAGTCTAGAGAGAGAGTAGAGAGAGAAACGTAGTCATATGTATATAGCAATTAAGAACCACCTATCAAACTATTACAAACCAAGGTATTTATACCAAGGACTAAAACTACATGCTTAACACCTAAGTAAACTCATATTGACTTAGACATTGTTTGACTTATCTTGACTTGACTTTTCTTAATTAAATCTTGGATACAATAATACACTAACAGACATTATATTTGGCTCTACAAATCCTAAATTTTGTAAGATTTTTTCTAACCTCATGGTGTCCATATTTCAAATGAGTATGATGGGAGAGATGAATTTATTTCTCGGATTACAAGTAAAACAATTTTCAACGGGGATTTTTATAAATCAAGCTAAGTATATTTTTGATATTCTTCGGAAATTCAAAATGGAAACTTGTAAACCAATTGGCACCCCGATGGTACCAGGAAGTAAGATCGGCATGGATCCTTCGGGAAAATCTGTCGATGTTAGAACCTATAGAGGAATGATTGGTTCTTTAATGTATTTAACTTCAAGTAGGCAAGATATTATGTTCTCTACATGTTTATGTTCAAGATATCAGGCTAATCCTAAAGAATCCCATATGTCTGCAGTAAAGCGCATATTTAGATATCTGAAGGGGACTGCAAATCTTGGTCTGTGGTATCCTAAAGATACTAGTTTTGAACTGCCGGCTTACTCTGATGCAGATCATGCTAGATGTATGTTAGACAGGAAGAGCACATCGGGTCACATTCAATTTCTTGGAGATAAGCTTGTAAGTTGGGTGTTAAAGAAACAACTTTGTGTTTCCACTTCGACTACTGAAGCAGAGTATGTAGCTGCTGCTAGTTGCTGCTCTCAAGAATTGTGGATGAGGACACAACTTCGAGACTATGGTTTCCAGTTCAACAAAATCCCAATTTATTGTGACTCGAAGAGCGCCATTGCAATATCTTCAAATCCTGTACAACATACCAAGACAAAACACATAGATGTTAGATATCATTTTATCAAAGACAATGTCGAAAAAGGTACAATAGAACTTTATTTTGTAAACACTGATTATCAGCTTGCTGATTTGTTTACCAAGCCTCTCGACGAAAAGAGATTTAATTTTCTTATCTCGAAACTTGGTATGCTAAATCTCAAGACATAATCTGTGATTACCTATTAAAGTTTTTCTTATTGTTATTTTTTCTTCATTTTTTTATCTTTATTCTGAAAAGATATCTGCACTTTAATGTGTGTTCATGTTTTCAGGGGGAGTTAGAGAAGATGTTTAGATGATCTATATCCATTTGAGGGGGAGTTAATCATTTTTGCATATATTTGTCACTGACATATTTTTCTAATGCATATATGCAGGGGGAGTAAGAGTAAAGAAAAGGTGTAAGGATTATGACTTCTGATTACTTCAGATCAGAACTCATACATTCAATGTTTTACTGCTTTATGTCATTTTATTTTTCAATAAAGTTTTGTGAATAAATTTTGTACCTTGACGGACTTTTTGACTGATGCAGATTGAGAGGATACTTAATGATCATATCATTATGACTTGAAGCTTGATTTGATGAGATTTAAGATCGAGCGAAAGGTTTATTTCTTATCTTAATCTCATGTATGGTTGAAAGAAGGACGACTTTCAATTATAGAAAAAATATTTTTAAAATGTTCAAATCACTTCCCGATTCTTAAATAGATTTCATGAATTGGAAGTGCGATTTTAAAGGTTTTCATTTTACTTGTGGTTAAATATCAACAAACCGTGTGTTTCCAAAGATTAATACTTGTGTATTATCTTGTTGAATTTTTGTTTCCAAGTATTCACACACACCGGTTTAATTTTTGTTGAATTTGTTCTTACCATGTCTCTAAATTGAAACAATATTTTTCGATGGTAAGACACCCCGATTGTTATTCTAAGTTTGAGCGTTGATTTCATTTTGAAACATTATTTCAAGAATGTCTATATTTTGATTCGTATAGACAAAATCCAATTTTTGTTGACCTAAGCCTTAATCGATAAGTCATTCTATTTGATCTTTATAATACAATGTCAGATTTTCAAACAATTTTCTTGTATTCATTTCATTCATTCAATTATCTTGCTTGAAATTTCTTCAATGTTTACAAATGCTCAAATCTTAATGATTACATCTTTGAGCATTCATATATCTGACTTGTATTTCATACTTTGTGGGGGAGATGACAAAGTTAAAGAAATGCCTGGAAAGATCAGTTTGCATCATATATGGGGAGACAAAATCAAGAAATATTTGTGTTCAAAAGTTATTTGTTTGAAGTTTGACAAATATTGAAAGACTGAAAGAGCAAGTTCAACATTTTCTGAAGATGTGCTGAAGTTTTACAGAAATTTTCTTTGCTAAAGTAGTCTGAGCTAAAACTGAAGATAATTTCTTTCCAGTGTCTGAAAGAGGTTTGAGATAATTTTGGGGAGATTGGTGAAGAGCATATCTAGCATCTTTTGGGGAGATTGTTATATTCTTGAAGAACAGACTTTGGAAGATTGCTGAAAGTATAAATACAAAGTTGATCAAAGAGGAAGATTACATTATCTGAGCTTAAAGAGAAATGTTTGTTTTGCAAAATCTTTTTGAGATGATCTTAAATCCAAAGGGGGAGATTGTTAAAGCATAAATATGTTGGATACAAGATCATAGAAGACTGAAGATTGAAGTCAAAATTGAAGTCAACTCTCATGCATCAAAGTCAAAGTCTTTGTAATAAAAGTCAAAGTCAATCTTGTATTTTCTGTATTCTAGTTGTATGAGAATTTTTAGTTCTACGCGTTTTGTTTCTGTAGTAGCGTGCGTGTTTTAGTTGTTAGTATAAATAGGGTGTTATGCGTGTATTCTTGTAATAACACAAAAGATAACATCTTGAGAGTTTCAGAGTTAGTGAGAGAAAGTGTATTGATCGTACTTTGTAATTGAATTTGATTGTGAAATAAAAGTGAGATTAATGGAATTGATTGTCATCGTTTGATTTGCATTGTTATCTGGGATAACAATTAAAGAAGAAGAAGAAGAAGAGTACAAGGAGAGAAATGGAATGAGATCTGGAGAAGGGTTCTAATATATTTTTATTTTTAATTAAAAAAATGTGTTAAATGACCAAATTGCCCTCTGATTTAACCCATTTAACTCGATTTTTTGGATGGAGTTAATTTTAGGGACTCAATACGTTATAAAATGCAAACTACAAGGATGTCATCCATAAATATTTCAAGGTAGGGACCTATACTATTAAAACACATAAACCATAGGGACCAAACATGTAATTTACTCTTAATTAATATTTTCGTTCTTACGATTTAAACTTTATTTCTTCTTTCGTCCCTATGGTTTACAATTTATTTCTATTTCAGTCCCTCATACTTAAGACTAGCGGTTAGCCTTAGGGACGTTAACTGAAATATATTGCAAACTATGAGGACGAAAACCACAATTTCATAACCACATGGACGAAATCCATAATTTTTAACAAACCACAAGGACAAAAATCATAATTTACTCCAAAAACGAATTTGAATTTTTTATTTTCTCCATTTTAACAGATTTCCTAAAACTAACATTGTTTTACATACAATGGATTAAATGAACCTGTCAATGTCTTTTTTCTTTAATAATGAAAGAATATTTCATTTTATGAGAATATAGGGGATGATGAGATGGATTGATAGTGTTGCAAACCGACCAAGCCAACTAATGTAATGATTAAAATAATGAATGGTACACCATAAAAGAAAATACATACAAGAATCTTCAAAAGTAAATAAAAACAAAAGTGAATTGCGATTTTGATTCCAATGGTTTAGTAATAATTATCAAATTGGTCCTTCAACTTCGTTTGTTATTAAGAAACATTGTTTATACCCTTTTTCCTAGATTTGGTCCCTCATTTTAACATCCATCCTGTTAATGTATATATGTGTATAAGGCCCAGGCCCATGTCTAAGACCCAGGCCCGTTTAGTCTCTGTATATATACCTTGTATCTTTTAGTCTAGATTAACTATCTCATTATTATTCTTATCGTATTGTACGTTTTCTCTCAATAAATATATCGAAGTCTCAAGCCTTCAGCATATTCATCGTCTCTTTCAATCATATTCATTTTCTAACATGGTATCAGAGCTGTAGGTTTGCTTGCACTCTCATCATCATCATCATCATCGTTCCTTTCATTCATCATCACCGTTTTACTGTTCATCGATTTTGCCGTCGCCGCCCTCTTTGCCTCTCGTCGCCTTCAAATCAAGTAGAAATTGAAACCCTATCCGCAGACTGGAAGAACTCCGGTCGCAAACACCATACCGGTCATTACAGCATACCGGTCGTTACACTTGCCCGACACCCACCGGTCGTTACAGCATACCGGTCGTTATACTTGTCCGGTCGACGCATACCGGTCGCTAATACCGGTCGACACCCAGGTCCACTCCATACCGGTCGCAATCTCATACCGGTTCATACCGGTCGCAACATCAGACCGGTCGATACAAGTCCAATTCTGAACTGTTTCTCGTCACATCCATGGCTGCCAATCTCAGTCACTCAAATCTCGTCTCGGTTGTTCTCAATGGTAGCAACTACATCCTATGGCATCACCATATGACAATTCTGCTAAAATCTCATGGGCTTTACACCTATGTTACTGGTGCATCCAAACTTCTAGTTCAGGCAGAAACTGAGAATGTTGTTGATTTTGCTAAACGCATGAATGAGTGGGACATCAATAATGCTCGTATTCTGGGTTTTATTAATGCCTCCACTACTCCTGAGATCAACCAACAGTTTCTTGGCTATGTCACCGCCAAAAGTCTCTGGGATTTTCTCGCCAAGCGATACACGTCATCGGGCCTATCTCATCAGTATCAACTGTGGACTACCTTTCAGAACAAACGTTAGATTCCTGATCAATCCGTAAACTCTTATATCTCTGAAATGCAATCTCTTAGAGATCATATAAGTCTTGGAGCACCTCAAATTTTTGATGAAACCGCTCAACAGTTCACAGCCTACTTCTACCAGCTACATTTGATCACCATTTTGATGGGTCTTAAAGAAAAATTTGAGAATGTTCGTGCTTCTCTTCTTCATAGGCAACCCTTACCCACTCTTGAAGAAGCCATATCAGAATTTTTAAGTGAAGAAACTCATCTTCACATGTGGTCACCGATGCCAGCTACTGATAGCGTTCTCTATACGTCTCATCCCAAGTCCAAAGGTAAATGGACCAACAGCAACCATAACAAATATGTGGGAAAGACGAATACATCTGAGTGTGCTTTTTGCCATTCTACTACTCATCTTCTCCTTGATTGTCCTATTCGCAAGTGTCGTAGGTGTGGCATCACTCATCTGCGCCATTATGAGTCTGACTGCCCTAAGAACTTAAAGCACACCGGCCCTCAGAACCGGACTCACGCTATTGCTGGGTCTACTATCGCTGATAACAAGGTTTCTTCTGTCTCCTCACCTGACCTAATGGAACTGATGCGTGGCAATCAGGAACTCATGAAGCAGATCATGTCTGGTGTTATGGGTATGAATTCTCCACACTTAGCTGCATCAGGTAACTTATGGCTTTTTGACTCTGGGTGTTGCAATCATATGACACCCTGCACTGATGGTTTTGTTTCTAAGCAACCACCTCAGTATTTTACGTCAGTACGAACTACTGACAACACTGGCCTACCGGTATCTTTTAGTGGAAATGTCTCCACTCCTCATATACAATTACCGGATGTTCTAAATGTTCCGAAACTATCTCTGAGCTTAGTTTCGATTGCGCAGCTTCTCGAATCTAATTTGAAGTGGTCTACCTTCGTCTTCCATTACCCTCTTCAAGTCTTGTTGCCTCAGTTTCCAGTGCTTCTTCCTTTGATTTGTGGCATGCCCGGCTAGGTCACTTGTCTCTAGCCAGAATAAAATCATTAGCTAATTTTGGGGTGTTAGGAAATTGTGTATCAACTAACAATATTTCTTGTTTATCATGCAAACTTGGCAAACATCATGCTTTATCTTTTGAAAAGAATGAGTTTAATTCTACTTCTTTTTTTGATCTTATTCATTCTGATGTATGGGGACCAGAACCACATCCATCCATGGGTGTTTGCTCGGATGATTCACACCCAATTATCAAAATCTATAAAGATTCTTAGAGCTGACAATGCTATAGAATACAAAGAGTCCTCTCTTCTCTTCTTTCTTCAATCTCAGGGGATTCTCTCTCTCAGTACTCCTGTCCCGGTACATCTCCTCAAAATGGTCGTGCCGAACGCAAACACCGTCATATTCTTGATACGGTTCGCACTCTTCTCATTTCTGCTAAATGTCCAGAACGTTTTTAGGGTGAAGCTGCTTTCACTGCAGTTTATACTATCAATCGTCATCCTACTCCCATCCTTAATAATAAGTCTCCTTATGAGGCTCTTAATGAGGTCACTCCTGCCTATGAACTTCTAAAAGTTTGGGGTAGTGCTTGTTTAGTTAAGTTACAATCTCATGAACATACCAAACTTGAACCTCGTTCCAGACTTTGCTGCTTCCTTGGATATGGTATTGAGCACAAGGGTTATCGCTGCTGGGATCCTATCTCCCAGCGTCTTCGTATATCTCGTCACGTTACCTTCTGGGAACATGTTCCTTTTTCTTCCATATCCAAGTTTTGTGCGTCTCCTACCTTCACCGCTTCATTCTTTACTGATGCTTCCGTCTCATTGGACTCACTCCAATCTGACATCATATCATCTCCGCCTATTGTTCAAACATCTTCTGACTCTGCCTCTCCTTCAGATTCTCCTGCCCCTACACCACCTGCATCTCATAGTTTTCATGATCAACATCAATCATCTGCTCCATCCGCACAGCCAATATCTGAGCTGGCTGCTGAGTCTTTGGCTCCTGGAACGTCTCAATCTCCGAATGTTAGACGATCAGATCGGGTAAGACAAGTTCCTTCTCATCTCCGTGATAATCATGTTTATGCTACTTTGTTGTCAAATCACGAACCTACTTTCTACAAGGAAGCCTCCTCTAATCTTGATTGGCAGAAAGCTATGGATGAGGAACTTCAGGCTCTTGACAAAGCTCAGACTTGGGACTCTGTTCCTCTTCCACCCGGCAAGTCACCCATTGGTTCCAAATGGGTGTTCAAAATCAAGACAAAATCTGATGGCTCTATTGATAGGTACAAAGCTCGCCTGGTGGCAAAGGGCTTTAATCAAAAGTACGACATTGATTATGAGGAGACATTTGCACCTGTTGCTCGAGTCACTTCTGTTCGCATCCTCCTAGCCATCGCAGCTACAAAACAATGGCCTCTGTTTCAGATGGATGTTAAGAATGACTTCTTGAACGGTGACTTATCTGAGGAAGTCTACATGACACCTCCTCCAGGCGTTCGACTTCCATAAGGTCATGTTTGTCGTCTTCGGAAGGCTCTTTATGGACTCAAGCAAGCTCCGCGAGCTTGGTTTGAGAAGTTCAGTTCCACAGTCACCTCTCTGGGTTTCTCACCCAACAATTATGATTCAGGACTGTTTACTCGGACCACTGAGGCTGGCACAATCTTACTTCTTCTGTATGTAGATGATATGATTATTACTGGTCATGACTCTACGGGCATAGCTAATCTCAAGACATCTCTCAGCTCCTTATACTACTTTCTTGGCCTTGAGGTGCTCTCAGACCCGTCGGGAATTTATCTTTGTCAAGCCAAATACACCTCAGATCTCTTGTCAAAAGCTGGGATTACTGACAACAAAACTGCATCCACTCCTCTTGAGCACAACCTTCATTTGGCTTCGAATGCTGGACCTCCTCTGCGTGATCCTACTTTATATCGACAGTTAGTGGGGTCACTTGTCTACCTGACAGTGACTCAACCTGACATTGCCTATGATGTTCATACTGTCAGTCAGTTCATGTCTACACCCTGTTATGATCACTATGTTGTTGTCCTGCGCATCCTTCGCTATTTAAAAGGGACCATGTTTCATGGTCTTCACTTTCCATCCATATCATCATTGACTTTGCGAGGCTTTTCTGATGCTGATTGGGACAGTGACATGACTGATCGTCGCTCCACTACCGGCTACTGTTTCTTTCTTGGAGAATCTCTCATATCTTGGCGGAGCAAGAAACAATCTCTCACAGCTCGATCCAATACTGAAGCTGAGTATCGAGCACTAGCTGACACGGCTCAAGAACTTGTGTGGTTACGCTGGCTACTCTCTGACATGGGGGCTCCTCAACATTCTCCAACTCCATTGTGGTGTGACAACAACAGTGCGATTTAGATTGCTCACAATAATGTCTTTCACGAGCGAATGAAGCATATTGAAATTGACTGTCACTTTGTTCGTCAACACGTGACTCGTAAGACTATCCAGCTTCTTCCTATTTCAACTATTGATCAACCGGCCGACATTTTCACTAAATCTCATCTACCAGGACGGTTTCGTGATCTTGTTTCCAAACTCCATCTCGCTCATTCTTCTCCCGATTGAGTTTGAGGAGGGATGTTAATGTATATCTGTGTCTAAGGCCCAGGCTCGTTTAGTCTCTATATATACCTTGTATCTTTTAGTCTAGATTAACTCTCTCATTATTATTCTTATCGTATTGTACGTTTTCTCTCAATCAATATATCGAAGTCTCAAGCCTTCAGCATATTAATCGTCTCTTTCAATCATATTCATTTTCTAACACATCCATTTTATCCATTTATCTAAAAGGTCAAAATGTCCATTTTATCATTATTTCTCTAATTTATCATATATTTTTTTTCAAAAATAGCCTCACTCTTGTTTTCTCTCGTTTGCCTTTCTTTCTCAACTTTAAATCAATTTTAACACACAGAACACTCGCTTGAGATCCCTCCCTCCCCTGAGCCTGAGATATCTCCCCCCTCTCTGCCTGAAAGTGCTCCCCTCTATCGAAGATCGTGATCACACCACTGCACCTTTTGTATGTGTCAGCCTAGCCTGAAGTCACTCCCCTCCACCATGACCAACATGTGCCTTGCCTCATCCCCCAACATGCGACAAACTCTATCTCCCCCAATCTACATGTGGCGTCCTCCTTCCCCTCCAAGTTTTTGCATCGTCTTCAAAATATCCACAAGTTTTTCATGCTTCTTCTTTTACTTAGCTTCTTGCTTTTAAGTTTGAATTAGATTTTTGGTTTTATGTTTGATTAGGTTTTTGATTTTAAGGTTTGAGTTGGTTTTTTAAATTTAGAATTTGTATGACATTTTTTGAATCAATATGTACAAATTTTGTGCCTATATGATGTTCTCTGAAATATTGTTGTACGTGGTGATGGGTGGTGGCGTGTGTTAACATATTGTTATATTGTGTTTATATTTATTGGTGATAGGTGGTCATGTATGGTTGTGGGTGATGGTGGGTTAAAAGAATATGGAAAAGAAAAGGAAAATATCGATTCAATATTTATAAAATGATAACATAGAGAAAATGGTAAAATATCATTTTGCCCTCAGGCAAAAAAGAGATATGCACGGAGGTTAGAATGTGAGACCAAATTCAAAACAAAATACAAGTTTTTTTTTTTTTTGTAATAAACCAAGTTTAGAGATCAATTTCGTATTTCTCACTGAACCATTGAGGCGAAACCCATAATTCGGTCTAAAAACAACTATTTTCATGGTCGTGCATTGGGGTGTTCGAGGCGGTGCCGCCGCACGGGGCCTCCGAATATATTTGTAATTTTTTATTTGTAATGAAATTGATATATAAATTATTTAGTACAAAACATAATCGAACATCTTTTGCAGCATAATGGCAGTATCATTTAATGTGAGTGCGTGATCTTCTCCTTGTCCCGGGTTCAAGTCCTCCCATCTAGGGGTGTACAAAAAACCTTCAACCCGTGAAATCCGCCCAACCCAAACCGCTAACAACCCAATTAAACCCAACCCGCCCACCCGCCAAACCGCAAATTAAGAGGGTTAAAATTGGGTTACGATTTGCTCAACCCGCCCAACCCACCAACTTGCCGCTAATATATAATTTTTATAAAATTATATATATATATATATATATATATATATAATACAAGAATAAAAAATAATTAGTCTATTTAAGCAAATTTATAACCCAAACTATTTTATATATTATATATATATATATGTACATTTTACTTAACCGAATAAACTAATGGAGGCTTGTTCGTGTTCGTTCATTAAACTTAACCAAACAAATAAATTTGCTAAACTTGTAGTTTAGCAAATTTAAGGGGTCTAAGTTGTAATTTAGCAAACTTAATGGGCCTAAGTTGTGGTTTAGCAAAGTTAAGGGATCGCATTTGTATTCTCTAAAATTTAAGGGGTCTAAAATAAATTAAGGGGCCTAATAGTAAATCTTATTATCAACGTAAACGCAAACTCTAAATACAACGCAATCTCTAACATGAATGCAATATCTACAATATTTTTCTAAATAAAACGAAATCTCTAAAATTAACGCAATCTCTACAATATCTAAAAAAACGCAATATCTACAATTAACGCAATCTCTAACATGAACGCAATCTCTATAATATTTTTCTAAATAAAACACAATATCTAAAATTAACGCAAACTCTAAAATTAACGCAATCTCTATAATATTTAAAAAAAACACAATCTTAAAGTTTTTTAGATTTTCCATTTGTTTTCTAGCTTTAAATATTTTAACTATTTTTTTTCTTTTATTTTGTAACTCTAAAATATTTTAATATTTTTTTCCTTTTCTTTTGTAACTCTAAAAATTGATTTTTTTTTTTAAGTTTATTGGTTAATGTATAATTTAAAAAAAAACTGTTTCCTAATTGATTGTTTATTTGATAATTAAATTATATAGTTTTTTAATAAGTTTATTCTATAATTTGTTTTTCAAATTGTAAGCCAAAATCCTTAATTTATTTGTTTTTCAATCTTTATTCATCATTGCCACTAACAAAAATTGTTTCCTTTTTGACTCTTCCGATTCTAGAGTTATAGATGCAAAATGGTATTCAATAACTTCGATTATTATTTTTTTTTAATATGTTTGTTTTTATGATGATTTGTTTTATAAAATTTTCTTGATTTTTTAATAGAATTTATAATTCTGTTTTAAT
Source organism: Arctium minus (assembly GCA_954870635.1). Taxonomy (NCBI): domain Eukaryota; kingdom Viridiplantae; phylum Streptophyta; class Magnoliopsida; order Asterales; family Asteraceae; genus Arctium; species Arctium minus. Next base: position 48,555,538 of record OX941086.1, read on the forward strand.
CTTCGTTGGTTTTTTCAATATGTTTTTTGAAACTTTGTAATTTTTAATGTTAGCGTTTTTAGAAGATGACAGATTGATGGAATATTCTTGTTGCTATTGTAATTACGCATAATGATCGGTTGATTCTATATGAACAATTTATTCAAAATAAACATAAGTTATGGAACAATTTATCATCAAACAACGTCGGAATGTAGTAAAAAGTTAGTTTAATGAATAGTATAATTTGAAAAATCAAGGGCCATATTTATATTTTCGCACAGGGCCTCCAAAATATCAGGACCGGCCCTAACTATTTTGGAAACTTATTTTTAAAATATCCATTTTGCGAAACCCATAAAAGAGATCAAATTGTATCAAAATATTACGAATCTGTTTAGGTTCTTATTTTGGAAACTTATTTTTAAAATATCCATTTTAAGTAACCTAAATACATAACTGATACGCTTAATAGCACATAATTTGTCTTTGATGTAATAACCTAGTTTATTTTTTACTAAGATGACTTATGTTTGTCAAACATAGCCTTAGACTATGCTTGTCAAACTAGCTAATAAGCTAGCTGATTAATAAATCACTTTTGGCAAAAAAATAGCTAATAAGTTAGATGAAAAATATAAGATAACCGAAAAGGACATCTTGAAAAGATAGTAAATTACTATATTTCATAATATAATTAAAATAAATCTTTAATAATATAATATGTTAACTAATACAAACAAGATAGTAAAGAAAAATAAAATAATATAATATGTTAATTAAAAGACTTTCAAATTGATTGTCATATATATATATATATATATATATATATTTATAGAGAATTTAATTAAAATACCCAAACATCAAAAATCAGTACCCAAAATGTCAAAAATCCTGAAGTTTTTGCCAAAATACCCAACAACCCCGTGTTTTTGGGCCGTGTAAATGGGAAAATGTGGGGTTGCGATTTTGGTCCGCGTATTCAACGAAACACGGGGTATTTGCACGAGGTTTTGTGATTTTGGTCCGCGTATTCAACGAAACACGGGGAAAGCACTTGTAATATCCGGATCCGAAATTTTTATTAAATTTGGAAGTTGGGTGAAAAGTTAAGCGAGACTCAAAGTTCATGTTGTTACAATTGGTATCAGAGCATTAGTTTAAGGGATCTAGGTGACCAGATGGGCCTAGACTTAAACTGAGATAGTAGAAGCACAACTGAGTAGTAGGAAGACCGTAGGAAGATAACATTAAGGTAGTAAGGACTAGCATGTAAGGTAAATTTGGAATTCCATCTGGCCAGTGTAATTGTGAATTTACAAGTACATGCTTGTGCTTAAACTACCGTAATGTGTAGCATGTTAGATTGAATATCTTATGTTTCTTCTTATCAGAAGTAAGAAGTTTTCTAGGATTGGCGGATTATTATAGAAAGTTCATCCAGGACTTTTCAAGAATAGCGACGCCACTAACAGCATTAACCAGAAAGAATGTCAAGTTCGTATGGGCGGAAGCTTAAAAAGAAGCGTTCAGTAAATTGAAAGAGAGTTTAAGTAGTGCTCCTGTCTTGTCTTTACCCAACGGAACGGAAGGATTCGTAATTTATATCGATGCTTCAAAGTTAGGTTTGGGATGTGTGTTAATGCAAGAAGTCAAGGTGATTGCTTATGCATCTCGTCAGTTGAAAGAACATGAAAAGAATTACCCGACGCATGATTTAGAGTTGGCAGCTGTAGTCTTTGCTTTGAAAATCAGGAGGCATTATCTTTATGGGATCAAGTGTCAGATTTACACAGATCACAAGAGCCTTCAATATCTTTTCAATCAGAAGGAGCTTAATATGAGGCAGCGTAGGTGGATGGAGATGTTAAGTGATTATGACTGTGATATTCTGTACCATCCAGGCAAGGCCAATGTAGTAGCAGATGCTCTAAGTCGTAAGGAGCATGGAAAAATAACAGAAGTTGTGGCATATCAAGTTGATGTTGTTTCTAATTTCTTAGAAGAAGTTATAAAGTATCAAGAAGAAGCAGCGTCAAAGGAAAATTTGAAAAGTGAAAGAATAGTAGGAATTGTTAACTCGTTAATAGTTGACAATCGCGGAGTAAAGTGTTTTAATAAGAGAGTATGGATTCCAAAAGCAGGAGATCTACGACAGAAAGTGTTGGAAGAAGCACATAGATCCCGTTACTCAGTACATCCGGGAACCAACAAGATGTATAGAGATTTGAAACAAAGCTATTGGTGGCCAGGTTTAAAGAAAGATATTGCTCACTTTGTTGAACGATGTCTGACATGTTTGAAAGTTAAGCGAGACTCAAAGTTCAGGGGGTTTATTGAAACATTGGTTATATATAACCAATGACCTCAGATATTTGTTTTCATAATCTTATACTGATTTTTGGAGACCGACTTAGAGAGAGAGAAAGGAAGCAGAGTGAAGCAAGGAGAAAGAGATTGAAGAAATCGATCAGTTTTTTTTGTCAAATAGAGGTATGATTCTAGCTTAATACTTCTATCTGCATGTTATAGTCAGTAAATAGTCTTGTTATTCAAACTTTTAACCGTGTATTTGATCGATTCAATGATCTGAAGTTTTCTGGGTTCGAACTGTTGAGTCGCCGACTTAAGTATGAACATCGACCGGGAAGAAGGTGTCGACCGGTATGATTGTTGACCGGTATGACTCTTCGACCGGTATGTTGTAAGGATCGGTATCGTAGTCGACCGATACTTTGTTTCGACCGGTACGTTGTGTCGACCGATACGTTGTGTCGATCGGTAAGGAGTGTTGACCGGTATTGTTCGACCGATGTAGTGAACCGACCGGTATTATGTTAATCGGTCCTAAGAGTATTGATCAGAGTGGTTTCGACCGGGATAATAGTAGTAGATTGTATTTGATGAGTTTTTTTAGAAAGAAAGAGTGTTAGTTGCAAGTTAGCTTACCTTTGTTTTAATACCATCGTAGGTGGTGTTAATCAGTAGAAGTTAGAGTTAATCAAGAAGAATTAGAGGTGAGTCTTTCAAACTAAATCTTTTATGATTTTAGCAGTTATTTGGTAAATGTGGGTTTTATATACTGCGTATTTATAGTATTGAAAGTTATGCAGAATTATTGTAAAAGATTGATTTAATCAGTTTGGCATGTTTATGCTCAGTTTATATAAACTTGTTTTATATACAGTCAGGACTACGTGTATGCATACATTTGAGTCAGAAGTCTGACCTAAGTCGGGAAGTGTGACCCGCCTGCTCGTACCGGGGAGTGTGACCCATTTATGCCATTAGGGTGTGTCCCTAAAATAAGGCAGTGCGAGACAGACATACCGTATTTGACGGAAATGTTGGTCAGTAGCTTAAGGTACGCTTGCGAAGCGTAAAAGTGGTCAGTGATGGCCAGTAGATTGAGTTATGCTTGCGAAGCATAAAGTATTTTAACTTTTGATTAAAAGAACATGTTATGTTTTTGAGATATAAAGTTTTGTTTAAATGTTTTAATTAATATTTGAAATGTTGCAGTAGTGATTGGAGGGGACTCACTAGACCATTGGTCTAACCCTCGCTCTTTCAAAATTATAATCCTGTTTCAGGTTATCGAAAAGTAGCAGGTACAGATAAGGGTAAAGAGAAGATGTGAGCTATTTCCAGGAGATAGAAGAATTCCTGCAATAGTTTACTTTTTGAACTCAGTTGTGTAGTAAGAGATAGTTGTAAACCTTGTACTCTGTAATGTAAGCCTGGGGCAGTATTTTAGACATAAATGTTATTTTATTGTATGTATAAAAGTTCAGGTTGTTAAAGCTGAACATTAGAGACCTTATGGGGAGCTTCAGTCATTAGAAATTCCAGTTTGGAAGTGGGATGAGATTACGATGGATCTTGTTACTGGGTTACCGTGATCACCTAAGGGGCATGATGCTATTTGGGTGATAGTGGATCGACTCACAAAGTCAGCTCATTTCCTACCGATCAAGGAGACGTACTCACTAGAGAAATTGGCTCGATTGTATATCGACGAGATAGTAACCAGACATGGAGTACCGTCGTCAATTGTGTCAGACAGAGATGCTCGTTTTACATCAGCTTTTTGGAGAAGTTTGCAAAGGGAATTAGGCTCTCAACTTAAGTTGAGTACGACCTATCATCCGCAAACTGATGGCCAGAGTGAAAGAACTATTCAGACATTGAAAGATATGCTTCGTGCTTGTGTTATTGATTTCAAAGGTTCGTGGGAAATTCATTTGCCGTTGATTGAATTTTTCTACAACAATAGTTATCATGCTAGCATACAAGCGGCCCCGTTCGAAGCTTTATATGGTCGTAAATGTAGAACACCTTTATGTTGGAATGAGGTGGGTGAAAGACAGCTAGCGGGACCAGAAATTGTACAGGTGACAGCTGATAAAGTCGACTAGATTCGAGCAAGATTAAAGATTGCTCAAGATTGTCAGAAAATGTATGCTGATAAGCGAAGGAAACCGATAGAGTTTCAGATAGGAGACAAGGTAATGTTGAAAGTTTCGCCTTGGAAAGGGGTAGTCAGATTTGGAAAGAAAGGAAAGTTGAGACCAAGGTTTGTTGGACCATTTATCATCACGGGACGTGTTGGTGAAGTGGCCTACGAACTTGATCTACCAGAAAGTTTGCATGGGATTCATCCCACATTTCATGTGTCAAACTTGAAGAAGTGTTTGGCAGAATCAGATGTAGTCGTTCCTTTAGAAGATATTCAAGTAGATGAAAAATTAAGTTATATTGAGGAGCCCGTAGCAATTACGGACCTCAAAGTAAAGAAGTTGAGAAACAAGGAAATTCGATTAGTGAAAGTTCAGTGGAAATTTCATTAAGGACAAGAGTCCACTTGGGAAGTAGAGGCAGATATGAAATCTCAGTATCCCCATTTGTTTAGCGATAGAATTCCGGGGACAGAATTCTCTTAAGGGGGGAAGATTGTAATATTCGGATCCGAAATTTTTATTAATTTTGGAAGTTGGGTGAAAAGTTAAGCGAGACTCAAAGTTCAGGTTGTTACAGCACTGGGTTTTGTGATTTTGGTCCGCGTATGGTGACAAAACACGAGGTTACCCCGTGTTTTAATGGTGTAACGAAGGTGTTGGGGGCCGCGTTTATAACCCCATGTTGGGTTTCTTAGATCAATGGTCAGATTGCGTTTTGAAGTAGGTTAAATGTGTCTCCATCCCTTATAAATTGAGGTCCCCCATTTTGAAACCCCACCACCATCATTCTCAAATATATCTCTTTCACTCTCTCAAATATATCGTGTATTCCACACGCTCGGATCTCGACTCTGTTCGTTAGCGTTTTTAGAAGTCGGATATGTCTCGGTCACTTTGTATGGTAAGTTTCCCTTAACCCCGTTTTAATTTTATATTTTAGTGATTATGTGTTAATTTTAGAGTGTTGCGTTTATGTTGATAATATGTTAGAGATTGCGTTAATTGTAGAGATTGTGTGTTTTTTATTTAAAAATATTGTAGATATTGCGTTGATTTTGGAGATTGCGTTAATTTTAGAGATTGTGTGTTTTTTATTTAAAAATATTGTAGATATTGCGTTGATTTTGGAGATTGCGTTAATTTTAGAGATTGCGTTCATGTTAGAGATTGCGTTAATTGTAGAGATTGCGTTTTTTTTAGATATTGTAGAGATTGCGTTTTATTTAGAAAAATATTGTAGAGATTGCATTCATGTTAGAGATTGCGGTAATTGTAGAGATTGCGTTGTATTTAGAGTTTGCGTTTACGTTGATAATAAGATTTACTATTAGGCCCCTTAATTTATTTTAGGCCCCTTAAATTTTAGAGAATACAAATGCGGTCCCTTAACTTTGCCAAACCACAACTTAGGCCCAATAAGTTTGCTAAATTACAACTTAGACCCCTTAAATTTGCTAAACTACAAATGAGGACATTTAAATTTACCAAATTACAAAATGTACACCCTTAACATTGAAAAAAACCGAAATAATATATATAAACATAAGCCTTTTAATCGCAACATATCGATTTGGATTTTGTCAAACGGGTGTAAATATCCCTAGGGTTTGTAGGGATTTAAGAAATCCACGTGATTCCCCTACTACCTGGAAGTCCAATAGATTGAGTGGTTTCTTTTTTTCTAAAATTAAGCAATAAACGAAATCAACAAAATGTACACCCTTAACATTGCCAAAAAACCCAAATAATAAATATAACCATAAGCCGTTGTCTTTTATTCCTTAGTTATAAGTTAGGTGCGTTGACAACATCTCTGCATTACTATGTAGGATGATTTTGATTACACTGATCTGTCGTTCAAATTTCGCCTTGCCTTCGTCAAGGAAATTAGAGATACTTTTGCAGCGTGTCCACCTGAACGGGCACAAAATTTACACCAAATTTTTGGCCGCACATCTTTCGGGCCATGGCTCGAACTTACCAATATTGGGCAGGACCGAGATGCTGTCCTGAATAAGTCTGCATGCATTGGGATCTTCAACTCAGTTTTGAACGTACGCCCTCTTACTATATTTTTAATTGTAGTAATTAAAAAAAATAATTGTGATTTATATGTCTTATAATTTTATTAGGTTGGGCATGGGCCGCTCGCGAAACTGAGGCCTACTAATGCTGAGCAGCAGTCGAGTTGGTTTTAACGGAGCATCGCCTTTTTTGAAAGTTCGGTGGGCAGGCGACCGACAAAGAGGTCCTGACGTAGAGATCCTGATCATGATGACAATGATGACGATGATGATGATGATGGCGCGGGATATCATGCTCCCCCTAGATCGAGATATTAAGCTCCCCCTAGTTCCTCCCATCATAGGGTGCCTAGTGTAGACCCACACCAATACAAGTGGGAGTACATGGACTCCATGGACAAACGCATAAGAGAGCTCGAGGCCCTCACCGCACACCTTCGCCACACTCACGTTAGTGTTTAACTTAATTTGGGGATATTACGTCCCATACTTGTATATGGGTTTGTTTATTGATATCACGTTCCATACTTGTATTAGGTGTCGATAAGCATGGCGACCACTTACACATCGCCCGGGCACATGCATGGGTACATGCATGCGGCATCTACGACCCTATCATTCCAGCAAAGTGTAAGTTACGACGAGTGCTCATTGTAGTTCTAGTTTCGTTATTACATTTGAAAAATCTTATTAAGAGTGTTCATTATAATCTATGTCACCAGTTTGGGATGGCAAGTATGACACCCACCTACACGTCGCCTGGGTACACGCAGGCGGCAGCGGGAGAATTTGCCCCTTTTTCGACCCCATCATCCTAGAAAAATGTAAGTGACAACGAGTGCTCATTATTGTTCTATTTTTCTTATTACGTTTGAAAATTCTTATAAAGACCTACGTCACCAGTTTGGGATGCCAGAGGCGGACTGTTACAGACCCCAAATGATGGATCTGGGGTCGTCCCTCGTTAGCGGTTTGGTGGAAGATTTTTTGGGAACTTCCATCCCGTATTCGATAGGGTCGGGGTCGGGGGTTGACACCAACCAGGCATGACTGAGAACTCCAATGGGTGATAATATCATCGGAGACCACTTCGAGGAAGATGACATTCCCATAAATGCGGCGGAGCGGGTAGCACTTGAGAGGGCGAGACAGGTCGTTAATGCGGGGCCAACCTTTTGTTCCCCATATATCCAACAACCTTCGACCACACCAGTCCCTCCGAAAAAAACCAAGGCAAGGGTGAAGGCAAAGAGCAAGGGAAAGATTGGGGGAGACACTACGATGACTTCAGCGGGGCAATAGATGCTTCTTACGGTGGCACATATCATGGACAAATGTCTCAATAATCAGCTCCCCCACCTGTTTTGTCCATTTTATGGCGGCCTTCAAATGGATGCCAGTTTTTTCATGAAACTGCTGGGTGTAGGTGGTAGTAGGGATTTCAAGGATCTGGTTAGTATTAAAATATAATCATATAAACAACTACATTTCTAATTACAGGTCTAACAATCTATGTTTTGTGTATAGCACGTCGATGCTTAGGTCAGAATGATCCAAGAATATCGCTCTACACAAGCGAGATAGGCGGTGATGGACAACAACTTTTTTAAGTGGCTTACCCTGCCGGGCCAAGGATACAGGTCTGTGTACAAAACGTGCAATGGACTAGGACATAAAAACAATCCAGATTGGAAGGGCCTCGAGCGGGTATGGAAATATATTTACATAACTTTTGTTTAACTTGTTTGTTACTAACTATTTGTGTGTTATTGTAAAATCTCAGTTATACATCCCCATATGCATTGTAGACAAACATTGGGTGTGTAACACCCTAAAAATAGGGATAACAAAAATCCGAAAAACGGACATGCGGTATATAAAATTGCCATGGCAAGAGCCTCCCAAAAACGGGGATTTATACAAACCTGTTTAATCACAGTTGTAATTTAACGGACAATAAATTAACAACCAACTAATCTAATTTCTACAACTAGAAAAGAGATTACAAAAGGGTTGTCATCTATAAACCCAAAAGTTCTTCTATCAAAAGTATGTCCAATCGCAAGTAATCCCCAAGCTCTCACCCAAGCAATTATGCTAGCTTAGAGCCGGCGCCGCTATAACCTGAGATACACATCGACACCAAACAAGTGTTAGGCCAAAGAGCCTAGTGAGTTGAACAATAATAAGCATGCATGAACAGTCACAATTATTATCAGCAGTTAATCAAAGTTCAACCAATGTGGAGTCAATGGGGGATACCCATAGCACCAATCAAGTTCCACCCAAAGAGACAATGTACCTTAGTGCCAACTACTAAGACTGACACCCAAAAACCTGGCACACCCGAGGACTACAACCATGGCATTACCCCGAATGGCGGAGGTCTAGGCACATACCCACACGGTGGCGCCCAAGACTACATCCTCCTAGTGTCTACTGACATGGTTCGTCCAACTTAATGCATATAGAAGGTCTTGAGGTACATTTCAACCAAACATATGTCAATACCAACCATGGGTACAATGTTACCATCCAATGCCATGCAAAGTCTAACATAAGACTCAAATAGCATAATAATCATTTGTGAATATAATATCATCCAAAAGAATGTTCCAAGTATAAATCATCATATACCCGGACAAGTATCCCTTAAACATATCCAAATACCCATAGTTTGTCTACACGGAGAAACCCCAAATATATGAACAACTAGAGTAAATCATGGCATGATACTTACAAGTATATTCCCCATATAATATTTCATATGAACACCATCATCTTTTTGAACACATAGAGGTGAACATTTTGAACAATACCCAACAATAAGAAAAAGTAGGAGATTATGATGTGTATCTAGTTTTAACAAAAGTTTAGTAAACTCACAATCTAGGTTTTGAACCAAAACCTAGAAAAGATGAAAACCCTAGAAGTTGAAGGGATGAGACATGAAGATGAAGATAAGACTTGGAGATGAGAAGTTGACTTGGAGAAACCCTAAAATCTTCTTTGAGGAGAGTTAATGCAAGTGATTAAGATCCAACTACCAAGGGATGTTGCATTTATGGAGATTAGGGTTTGGGAGGTGAAGAAATCAGCTACTTTAGCTCCAAAATCGCCAAAATAAAGGAGAGTTGAGAGCCAAAAATGAATTAGAAATCAGATAAAAGTTCATTTAAGGGCCTATACCCCGTCGGCGATAGTGCCATGGGCACTATCGCGAGTCACAATCGCGAACCACCAAGACACCCGCGGTACAAACCGCGCGAGTGTGCCCGACGATAGTGACATTTGTCACTATCGCGAGACCACCCCCCACTCTCGGTACATCTCCCGCGAGAGTGACCTGTGATAGTGACCATGTCACTATCGCGTGGCACTCTCGCGTCACTCTCTGAAAAGTCTAAAAGTTCAATTTAAAGCGGTGACGAGCGCGAGGTTTAGACATTTTTAAAAAGTATACTAACCAGATAACATCATAGCATTATAATAATGATCATATGCATATAGAAGGCTCATATTTCCAAATAAACACAATTAACAAATTGAGGGAACAGTTACTTACCTTAAGAATTTCTGGGTGTTACAATCCTCCCCACCTAATTGGGATTTCGTCCCCAAAATCTCATCCTAAATTAAACAAGTGAGGGTATTGCTTCTTCATATCATCTTCGGATTCCCAAGTAATGTTAGCACCCCGATGGTGCTTCCATCGGACTTCAACTATAACCACGTCTTTATGCCACAACTTCTTTGCTTTCGAATCTAAAATCGACTCCGGTTCTTCCACACAACGATTCCCATTGTCCACCCGAATTTCCGATAAAGGGATCACGCTTTCTTCCTCGGCTAGACACTTGCGAAGGTAACACACGTGGAACGTAGGATGTATTCCATCCATTTCTTGTGGTAAGTCCAACCTGTAGGCTTGTAACCCAACTCTTTCCAAAATGACGAAAGGTCCAAGGAAATGAGGACTAAGCTTCCCACGCTTCCCAAACCGGATGATCCCCTTCCATAGAGATACTTTCAACATGACACGGTCGCCCACTTGAAACTCGACCGGTCTTCTTTTCTTGTCCGCATAACGTTTCTGTCAGTCTTACACCGCCTTTAGCCTTTCCTGAATTTCTTTCACCTTGTCCACCGTCTCTTGAAATATTTCTGGCCCGGCGAATTGCTTCTCGCCCGCTTCTAGCCAACAAACCGGGGTTCTACACTTCTGTCCATACAATGCCTCGAACGGTGCCATTCCGATACTAGAATTGTAACTGTTGTTGTACGCGAACTCTACCAAAGGTAGATGTGAATCCCAACTTCCCCCGAAGTCTATAACACACGATCTCAACATATCCTCTAGCGTCTGGATTGTCCTCTCGCTTTGACCATCCGTTTGAGGATGATACGCCGTGCTCAGATTTAGTCTAGTGCCCAACTCTTTCTGTAAACTCGCCCAAAAGTTTGACGTAAAGCTACTATCCCGATCTGATACGATATATTGTGGGACTCCGTGCCTCGACACTACCTCATCAATATAAAGTTTGGCCAATTTCTCCATTGGCAAAGTCTCCCGCATCACAAGGAAATGCACACTCTTGGTTAGCCGATCTACAATCACCCAAATGGTGTCGTGACCGCGCAAGGTCTTCGGTAGTTTCGTCACAAAATCCATGGTGATGTTGTCCCACTTCCACTAGGGAATGGACAACGGTTGCAAACTTCCATAAGGCCTTTGATGCTCCGCCTTGACTTGTAGGCACGTGACACACTTCTCTACGTAATTGGCCACGTCCAATTTCATCATCGGCCACCAATAATTCAATTTCAAGTCCCGATACATTTTGGTGCTATCGGGATGTATAGAATACTTCGACTTGTGCTCTTCTTCGAGAAGTAACTCCCGATTTCCTCCCAACTTCGGCACCCAAATTCGCCCTTGAAAGAGCTTGAGTCCACGACCGTCTTCCGTTAAGAGTTCCTTTTGCTTCGACATAACTTCGGATTTGAGGTTCTCTTCTTTAAATGCTTCCACTTGACTCGTCTTTATACTTTCCAACAAACTCGATACCACCTCGATTCTTGTGAGGGACATCTTGATACCACCATCATAGCTCCTTCGGCTCAATGCATCCGCCATCACATTGGCCTTACCGGGATGGTAGAGTAGATCACAATCGTAGTCCTTCAAAAGCTCAATCCATCTTCTTTGCCGCATGTTGAGTTCCTTTTGATCGAAGATGTATTTGAGACTCTTGTGATCCGTGAAAAAAGTACACTTTATCCCATATAAGTAGTTTCGCCACAACTTCAATGCAAAAACCACCGCCGCCAATTCCAAATCATGAGTCGGATAATTCTTCTCATGATTCTTTAGTTGCCGCGACGCATAGGTTATAACTTTCCCCGGTTGCATTAGCACGCATCCGAGCCCCATCTTGGAAGCGTCACTATACACCACAAAGTCTTCTGATCCTTCGGGTAAGGATAAGATCGGAGCTTCGCATAACTTCCTTTTGAGCGTTTGAAAGGCTTGCTCTTGAGCATCGGTCCAAATAAACTTGATTTTCTTCCTTGTGAGTGAAGTGAGAGGTGTAGCTATCTTGGAAAAGTCTTGAATGAAACGCCGATAGTAACCCACCAAACCCAAGAAACTTCGAATCTCTGTCGGACTCATTGGAGGCTCCCAATTTATCATTGCCTCGATCTTTGTCGAGTCCACCTTTACTCCTTCCTTTGATACCACATGCCCCAAGAATTGCACCTCTTGGAGCCAGAATTCGCACTTTGAGAGTTTCGCAAACAAAATCTCCCTCCTTAGAACTTCTAACACTTCCCGTAAGTGTTTCCCATGCTCGGACTCGTCCTTTGAATATATTAAAATATCATCGATGAAGACGATCACGGATTTATCCAAGAATGGGCGACACACACGGTTCATCAAGTCCATGAATACGGTCGGAGCGTTGGTTAAGCCGAAAGGCATCACCAAGAACTCATAGTGATCGTATCGCATCCGAAAAGCCGTCTTCGGAATATCTTCCTTCTTCACTCTCACTTGATGATATCCGGATCGAAGATCAATATTTGAGAAGCATCCCGCGCCTTGAAATTGATCAAAAAGATCATCGATGCGAGGTAGAGGATACTTATTCTTCACCGTGACTTTGTTAAGCTCTCGGTAATCGATACACATTCGCATGGATTCGTCCTTCTTCTTCACGAACAAGACCGGAGCTCCCCAAGGTGACGAACTCGGTCGAATGAAACCCTTCTCTAAAAACTCTTGAAGTTGCGTCATCATCTCCTTCATTTCCGTCGGGGCCAAACAATATGGAGCACGGGCTATCGAAGCCGCTCCCGGAATGAGGTCGATTTGAAACTCCACTTGCCGCTCCGGCGGTAACCCGGGTAAGTCTTCCGGAAAGACATCCGGATAGTCTTGCACGACCTTCACGTCTTCTACCGACTTCTTCTCTTTCTTCGTGTCCACCACATAAGCCAAGTACGAAGGGTAACCCTTCGCTAGAAATTTGCGAGCTTTAAGAGAGGAAATGATGGGATTACTACTCTTTCCTTTCTCCCTGTAGATGGTGACCACACCATTTTCTGGAAACGGCACTTGGATCATCTTTTTGGAGTAAAAGATGTTAGCCTTATGCCTCACTAACCAATCCATCCCTATAACTACATCGAACCCTCCTATAGCCATAGGTAGTAAATCTACTCCGAACGAATTCCCATCGATCTCTAGAGTGCAATCACAAAAATGGTCTCGGATGATCACTTGATCCCCATTAGCTATTTCTACCACTAGCGCATTGGGAAGGACACTAATAGGAGTGACAAACTGTCTACAGAAAATGTAAGATACAAAGGAACATGTAGAACCCGAATCAAACAAAACACAAACTGGCAAGGAGTTTACTAGAAACGTACCCGAGAAAACATCGGCGGTCTCCTTTGCCTCTTCGGTAGTCATACGGAATGCTCGGCTTGGTGCTCTCGACGGTTGCTCGACTCGCGTCGTTGATCCAAAAGAATTCCCTCGGTTTCCGCCCACAAGCTTTGGGCAGTCCCTCTTCATGTGCCCCGGTTCCCGACACTCGAAACAAACCGGCCCCCGAATAGGGCAATCCCGAATTGCATGGCCCTTCTTGCCGCACTTGGCACACTCGACAGGGCCTGAGTGAGGTCTTGGGTCGCATGGGCTAGAGTGCTTGGATTTGCACTTATGACACCACCTCCACTCACGACGATTATCATTGGCTCTTCCGCCTACGAATGGTTTAGACTGACGAACGGGCCTAGACGGTCGTTCCCACTTCCTCTTCTCACCCACTGCAACTCTCTCATCCTTCTCTGCTTCAAAATCATCCTCTATCAACAAGGACTCCTCGATCACATCCTGAAGGGTCAAACCCCTAGCACTCCTTACTGTCGTCCTCATCCTTACCGGCAGCCCTTGCTGATAAGCTTTTATCTTTGATCTCTCATCTGGAACGAGATGTCCCACGAAATTTAGTTTTTCCAAGAAAATCTTGGAGTAGTCAGCGATGGATAGCATCCCCTTCTTTAACCCTCGGAATTTTGCTTCCAGTTTGTCCAATGACCTTTCGTTGCAATACTTGTCCATAATTTTCTGTTTGAAAACCAGCCAAGTCAACTTCACCAAAACTTCGGAAGTCAGGGAGGACCGTGTGAGGTTCCACCAGATCAGGGCCTCACTCCGAAGTAGTTGGGAAGCAAACTTTACCCGTTGCGAGATATCGCACTCGCTCGACTCAAAATCCATCTCTACTTCCTTCAGCCAATACATGCACGCGATCGGGTTTGCAGAACCCGAAAACTCCTTCGGATTACACCCGAGAAATGCTTGTAGGTGCATCCCTTGCCTTTACCTTTGTTTCCATTCTCCATTTGGTCTTCAACAGATACCACAATCGGTCCACCCGACCCCACAACAATTTTTTCCGCCATTGTCTCAGGTTGTCGATTGCTGGCGTCTCGATCTTCTAGAAGCTTCATGAAAAACTCTTGCTGTTGGGCCATGGCCGAATTCATGGCCAACATCATGTTGTCCCGAATCCGGGTCTCCATGGTTACTTCTTCCATGATGGCGTTGTTAGCCGTGAGGTTCACGCGTGGAATCTATTCGGGTCCCCCTCCCAAGAGATTGAGCATGGGAGGTCCCTCGGAGGTTACGCCCAAGGGAGGTCGGTCTGCGGTAGATACCACCTCCACGTGGCCCTCTGGTGTACCCGACATCCTACTCCGAGTGTTTACCATCTCAATATGCCACAGACGTACGAGAAATAGATTGAGAAAAGACTAAACGAGTTGAACTCATTGTACGTACTAATACCTTCATCAATTATCATAATAATAGTAAACCAAGTATGCTCACGTAACAATGCATTTATAATAGCAGTAGCTAAGTGAAATTATGAACGAACCCTACACAAGAATTCTTGTCACCATCATCACAACTTTCAATTAAAGTAATTCCGTAAATCCTAACGCTCTCCCCACCTAGGATTTCTACCCCAAGTGGACAGTGAAACTATAAATTCTAAAGCTTAAGTCTAGATATGCTAAAACAATACCTAGTTCACTTAAACTAAATCTCTGATACCAACTTGTAACACCCTAAAAATAGGGATAACAAAAATCCGAAAAACGGACATGTGGTATATAAAATTGTCATGGCAAGAGCCTCCCAAAAACGGGGAATTATACAAACCTGTTTAATCACAGTTGTAATTTAACGGACAATAAATTAACAACCAACTAATCTAATTTCTACAACTAGAAAAGAGATTACAAAAGGGTTGTCATCTATAAACCCAAAAGTTCTTCTATCAAAAGTATGTCCAATCGCAAGTAATCCCCAAGCTCTCACCCAAGCAATTATGCTAGCTTAGAGTCGGCGCCGCTATAACCTGAGATACACATCGACACCAAACAAGTGTTAGGCCAAAGAGCCTAGTGAGTTGAACAATAATAAGCATGCATGAACAGTCACAATTATTATCAGCAGTTAATCAAAGTTCAACCAATGTGGAGTCAATGGGGGATACCCATAGCACCAATCAAGTTCCACCCAAAGAGACAATGTAACTTAGTGCCAACTACTAAGACTGACACCCAAAAACCTGGCACACCCGAGAACTACAACCGTGGCATTACCCCGAATGGCGGAGGTCTAGGCACATACCCACACGGTGGCGCCCAAGACTACATCCTCCTAGTGTCTACTGACATGGTTCGACCAACGTAATGCATATAGGAGGTCTTGAGGTATATTTAAACCAAACATATGTCAATACCAACCATGGGTACAATGTTACCATCCAATGCCATGCAAAGTCTAACATAAGACTCAAATATCATAACAATCATTTGTGGATATAATATCATCCAAAAGAATGTTCCAAGTATAAATCATCATATACCCGGACAAGTATCCCTTAAACATATCCAAATACCAATAGTATGTCTACACAGAGAAAACCCCAAATATATGAACAACTAGAGTAAATCATGGCATGATACTTACATGTATATTCCCCATATAATATTTCATAAGAACACCATCATCTTTTTGAACACATAGAGGTGAACATTTTGAACAATACCCAACAATAAGAAAAAGTAGTAGATTATGATGTGTATCTAGTTTTAACAAAAGTTTAGTAAACTCCCAATCTAGGTTTGAACCAAAACCTAGAAAATATGAAACCCCAATAAGGTGAAGGGATGAGACTTGAAGATGAAGATAAGACTTGGAGATGAGAAGTTGACTTGGAGAAACCCTAGAATCTTCTTTGAGGAGAGTTAATGCAAGTGATTAAGATCCAACTACCAAGGGATGTTGCATTTATGGAGATTAGGGTTTGGGAGGTGAAGAAATCAGCTACTTGAGCTCCAAAATCACCAAAAGAAAGGAGGGTTGAGAGCCAAAAATGAATTAGAAATCAGATAAAAGTTCATTTAAGGGCCTGTACCCTATCGACGATAGTGCCATGGCACTATCGCGAGTCACAATCGCGAACCACCAAGACACCTGCGGTACAAACCGCGCGAGTGTGCCCGGCGACAGTGACATTTGTCACTATTGCGTGTCACTATCGCAAGACCACCCCCTCACTCTCGGAACATCTCCCGCGATAGTGACCATGTGACTATCGCGTGGCACTCTCGCGCCACTCTCCGAAAAGTCTAAAAATTCAATTTAAAGCGGTGACGAGCGCGAGGTTTAGACATTTATAAAAACTATACTAACCAGATAACATCATAGCATTATAATAATGATCATATGCATATAGAAGGCTCATATTTCCAAATAAAAACAATTAACAAATTGAGGGAACAGTTACTTACCTTAAGAATTTTCGGGTTTTACAGGGTGCTCGGGGTTCTGTACCTCAATCAAATGAAGATGGTCATATATGATAGTTTACTAGCAAAAAGGTATACCTTGCCCTTGGAAGACCGCCTTCGGAACTTCAAAACAGAATTGTCGATGTTGTTAAAGAAGATCCACGACACGCAGCCTTGTATCAAAGCCAACAAGAAATTAGAGGTTACCTATGAAACTGATGCACCACAACAGGCGGGGGCCCTTGGGGATTACGGTGTGTGGGTGTGTAGTAACATATCCAAGTTTATTGAAGAATTGCACCCAACAGTTGCACCAGATGCAACTGAATATGTGGCTAGGGAATGAAGGGATTACATGGCGGAGACCTTATACTCGTTGGTTGTCCAGATAGACGGTTAGGTTGTTTTCTGTTTTTTATTATGTAGTCCGTAGCGTTATTTTTTTATCTACCCATACTCCTAAACGAGGTTCACGATATATGTAATAAAACTTTTTTAAGTAAAAGCCTTACAGATTCGCATCGTCTTGTTCACTTTGTACTAGTTGTTTTTTAACTCTATCAATTTATAATTTTGTAGTAGTATAAAAATATAAACGCGTCAAACCACAAAGTACATTAGACTAAAAGTATATAAAGTACAAGTACAAAACGACAACACATAAACTCCGGGTACAAAATACCAACAAAGAAAACTCCAAACACGAAACCAAAAAAACACCATCTAAGGATAAAGTGCTTTACATTGGTCAATCCAATTTTGTTTTTGGGTAACCTGTGCTTGCAGTACTGCGAACTCTTGCATAATCTTATTGACTTGAACGTTGTCGTAGCGAATACGGTCTTCTCTCTCTTTTATCTCCCTCTTCAACCTTCTTACCTCCTCCTTGTCCGCGTTGATCTTTCTCAAGTATCCGTCCTTCTTGGCCATCATTTCCTTCCACTCTTCAGTGATTTGTTTGATCTCCGCTTCACTTTTCTCTATCTCTTTTTTCAGTCTCTAGGGCATTATTTGTGAATATGGTGGGTTTGAAGATGATGCATTTCCAGCCATGTGTTTGGTGAAAGAGGAGACTTATGATATCAAAATGGTGTATGGATGTTGTGAATTTTACAGTTGGTATAACACGGGTATTTATAGCCACAAGGAGCAATTAGCTCAACAAAACACGAATCATTTCAGGCTTTGCAGGGGAATCGTTTCTGGATTTGCAGAAGAATCGTTTCAGGCTTTGCAGAAGAATCGTTTCAGGCTATGCCGGGGAATCGTTTCAGGCTTTGCAGAAGAATCGTTACAGACTTTGCAGGGGAATCGTTTGACCATGTGAACAAAAACGATCACGAACCTATCTTCGCATGGACTATAAATAGATGCTCTGGTGAAGTAGTAATTCACAACTTGTTATCTATCCTTTCTACCCTCCCTCTACGTCGTTTACAAACATTCTCTACATTTTCATAACTTAATGGCTGGAGGTTCACTCTCTAGGGGGAAAAAGTAAGTGAATGGGGTTGGCACTTCACGCTCCCCCTACATCGAACAATTAAATGATGGAGCTACAAGGGTTGACTGGGGAGTACCAGACACAACGGAGGAATGGGCACAGTTTGGGATGACTGCTTACGATGCACCAATTACGCCTCAGGAGTGGGAGCAGTTTGACAATGCATGAGAGGCATACTACACTGCTCATGGGGGATAATCCTCACCTAGGTATCAATCTAACCAGGGACTGAGTCTACCAATGTCTCAAGTACTGCCTGCAAAGTCGAAAGAGTCATGTGATGAGGCAAATGCGGAGATACGAAATATAGGCAGGAAGTGGCTACGCAACATGGAATTGCAGAAAGAGAAAGAGGCAATTATTGCGGAGCAGAAGGAGTTACTGGAGATGATGAAGCGCGATGTTTGGGAGAAGCAAAAAGAGATTAAAAAGTTAGAAGATGAAGTGATAGAAATCAAAGACAACTACACCGGCATGGAGGAGCAGATGAAGGAAAGGCTGGTTGGATCCGGAGGATCCGGGAAATCTACCCGTAGTAGGTTTCTCAAAGGGTGGTTAATCTACCCATAACGATGATTTAATGTTTTCTTTTCTGCATTAATGTTTATTTTATTGATGCTTTAATGTTGTATGGATGCACCTTATCGTTTTCTTTGATTTCAATAAAACGATGCTTTAATGTTTAACTAGTTTTTACACAGAATATAATTTCACAACCACGATAAGGTAGATAAAATAAACAATGAACATAAAAACTAGTTCACTTAGCATACAAGATGAGGTCATTACAATCAAGGGAAGTCAATGTTAAGGTTAATGCTATCATGCCTTAGGGTTCCATGTGGTTCTAGGTTCGATGGCCCCTGAGAGCAAAATATTTGGCTACTTGAAGCTCTACTCCTGAGCACAGTTGAAGGGGCAGGAGTTGGACATTCACCACGAGTATGTCCTACTGTTCCACACCTAGTACACGTTCTCTGTATCGGATCCTCACCATGAGATAGACACTGATCATTCTTTCTTGGTCTCCCTGCATGTCTCTTGGTTATTAACGGTGGATAGCATGGCGGAAGGGGGACGTGTGCCAAAACCCATGATTGAGGGGGTCCAACAGGATAGATCACCGCATGATATGTTGACCGGTAAGTATTGGATTTGTAGTAAGATATAGCCAGATCGTTGCAATCTCTACGATTCATATTCCTTGCAGCAGCGATGGCATGACCGCATGGTATACCAGAATATTGCCATTGATTACATTCACAAACACGGTTGGCCATATGGATAGTCGGGTGATAATGGATATCCCGAACGTGGAACTTACCATGTCCAATCTCTCTTACCGTCCATGTCGCATACTTTCCCGACCTTTTGCGAATTATCTCCTCCGCCATTGGTGTGAGATCATTACGCATTTCATCTACAAATATGTGTTAATTGTGTTACGATTTATATAGAACATGAAAAAAATAACTAACATATAAGTTCAAGATTTCATAGTTTATCAACCTCCCTTTTGCCGACGAAGTTGGTACCACTCTTGTTGAAAATCTCGGAAGTACTCCATAAGGCCGACAATCGGTAACTTGCTTGCAAAACGGGACAGTGCATTCACCGACTCTACACTATTGGAGGTCATTATGTTATACCGTTGTGCAGGAAAATAGGCCCTTGACCACCTCTTCTTACCAGCATCGTCCATAACTTGTGCTCCACGATCTACTTTATATAGTAGTGCATTCATGTAGATCTCAAACTCCCTAATCGTATATGCTTTGCATGCCTTCCAGTAGGTGGTCTTGTTTGTTGTAATACGCTTGTCCACGCTTTTCACGTTCATCTCCAAATATCGACAACATAGGGCATGAGGGGTGGAGGGGTACACAGCATAAATTGCGGTGCTTATGGAAGGAGCCCTGTCGGACATAAACACCAACCCTTCCGGGGCTCCGATACATTCTCTCAACATGTTTAGAAACCAACCTCACTCCTCCCCTGCCTCGGACTTGCCTACTTCGCAAGCCAAGGGCACAATGTTGTTATTTTCGTCCATGGCAACCGCCACGAATATCATACCCAGATAAGGACCCTTTAAATGGGCAACGTCTATTACAAGGACAGAACGCAAATTTTTCAAAAACGTCCGTATCTGCAAATAACGTACGTGGTTATTATTTGTAAATGTTATAAATTATAATATGTAAAGATACGACGTGCTAATTTACGTACCGCACGTTCAAGTGCAGTGAAACACAACTCGAAACGTCCGTTTGAATCCGTCCTTATTCTGGTGCGTGTACCCGGATTCTTCAACTCCAAGTTATATAAATACGTAGGGAGTCGTTCGTACGACTCCTCTGGAGTGCCTCTTACCAAAAGTAGTGCCTTGAATCTCGCACGCCATCCTTGGTGGTAACCAATGTTGACCCCGTACTGCTGGTTTATATCGTTAACGATGTCCTTCGGCCGAAATGCCCTACTAGCATCAAGAAACTTGCCTTTCAGTATGTGGCCCAAAGTCCTTTTGTTGACCTGTTAGTGGCTGGCATTTAGTTGCGTCCTCGAACAAGTGTGTACGTCGTTTAGCTTTCTAACGGCAAACAGCCCTCCTATAGGGCCCACGGACTTCGCCGACATACACCATTCACAATTTCTTTGGTCACAGACAGCCTCGTATCTGGTTTTGTCAGATTTCTTCGCTCTAAACACGAAACCCTCTTGCAAGAACTTAATTCCGAGCTATATGGTCATTTCCTCCTTCGTATGAAATAGTTGACCTTCATGTATACTTGTACTACGATTGTAAGGTGCGGATTGGTAGGCTGGTATATAGGTCTCCGGGTTAGGAAGGGATGGGGGCATATCAAAATAATCGTTTAACTCACCAAATGATTTATTGCTAGGGTATATGTTTCTTCTTCTTCGTCCTCATCATTATCGGTATCCGATTTGTCCAGATCAGATATACCAGTTGTGAAAACATGGGTTTCGTCATCAGCAACTCCAACAAACCGTCTTTTTGGGTCTTCTTCTTCTTCTAGTTGCGTCTCCGGAACAACATCGGGACAAGAATCGTTAGGACGATATGCATGATCAGAATAAAGTGTGGTGTCATAGGATACCTGAAATTGAGAATCAGTCTCCAGTTGACTACCACCGACATGGATTTCGTCATCACCTTCCTCATCACCTCCGTCATCATCTTCGTCATCTCCTCCGTCGTCATCTTCGTCATCGCACATCAATGATGCGACAAACACAAAAAGTTCTAGAGGTCTTTCTGAATCGGATGCAAGTTGCATAAAACCAAGGATTTCATCATCGTTGGTTAGCTCCTTCAGTGAGACATTTTCACGTCTGAACACCAACTTACAAGCAGCAGAATCTTCGATTCCACACTTTCCCATGGCGTAATCAATAAACCTCTTATATGAAATCATTATTGGAATATATGCACCAAGCTTTATGTAGCCAATATAATCCCACTCATTGTTGTTTTGCACCCATTGACCATCGAAACATAAATAGAGCCTAGTTCTTTCAACAGATGAACTCATTTTTTCAGTAGTATTAAAAATGAAGCAATTCAAGTGGATGTGATGAACGAATTTGCATGTAATCTTAATGGTCTTTATAGACAAGATTGAATGGAGAAGATGAATGTGAACCACAAATTCAATGACAATGGTACAATTATAGTATGACAATCAGACCAAAGTGTGGAAAAAACAGTTAAATCATGCACAAAAAACGTGAAAAACAGTTGACAACACATGAAATAATAGACCCTGAAACCCTAATTTCCCAAACCCTGAAACCCTAATTTCCCAACCTCGTGAAAAACAAGAAAAACGCGGCCCCCAACCCCGTGTTACACCATTAAAACATGGGGTAACACCGTGTTTTTTCACCATACGCGGACCAAAGTCTAGAGACCTTGTGTTCTCCCCGCTTTTATTTGAATACACGGCCAACCTCGCATTTTCCCATTTACACGGCCCAAAAACACAGGGTTGTTGGGTATTTTGGCAAAAACTTCAAGATTTTGGGCATTTTGGGTACTGATTTTGATGTTTGGGTATTTTAATTAAATTCCCATATATATATGTGTGTGTGTGTGTGTGTGTATATATATATTATAAAATTTGGATTTATTAAAACAAAATTTAGAAAAAAATCTATATTAATTTATGATTTTAAATAACCATTGTAACAACCCAACCTTAGATACAACAAGATAGCAACTTAAACTTAAATAATAAAGCCAAACGACCCAAATCTACATCTAAAATACAAGGTTTACGGAAAGCCAACATAGGACACAACTGAGAATACAACGACAACAACTACAATGGAGGTCCTCTAAATCAGCTCCAGCTCGCATCAACTCTTAAAACTCAACCGCTCCTTCTTATGCCACTCTATACCTGAAAAGGGTTTTAGATTTGAAAAGAGCGAGGGTTAGACCAGAAGGTCTAGTGAGTCCCCTCTTATAACAATATTTAACTCATCAAACAAAAAATCAAGGATTTATCATAAAATAACCATTTTCAGCTTCAAAGAAAAACCTTTAACTTTCAGCAACCTCTTCGCTCACACTACCGCCACCCTAAGGTGACAGCGTGTCTGTGACTCACACTGCCTTTGTTGGGGACACGCCTCCAACGGCATAAACGGAACACACCACCCGGTATGAGCACAGGCGGGCCACACCCCCCGACTTTGAGCCTACACGCTTAGGACCATGTATGCATACACTTCCACTTTGACAACAAACATAAAATCATCTTTAACATTTAAATAATGTCTCGCAAGTAAGTGCAAAGCAACATCGTTTCAAAGCTTGCATTTAATTTCATAATACTCATGCCATCATATATAAACCAAAGTTTAAAATAAAACTTTCACATGCTCTTATTAACAAAAGGATTTAGTTCAGAAAACTAACCTGGCGTCCCCCGCTAAAAGCTTTCGTCTACTTTTAATATCTGAACCGAAACCTATAAAACGAGACATTGCCCGAAGAATTACGATACTTTCTAATTTAATAGAGTTGATCCTAATCCCCAAGACTCTCAACGACCTCCCAATAAACAATAAACCGACTCACTAAAAGTATTCCTCTCAAAGAAATAACTAAAACATCATAATCTATTATTCTAGAATTGGATCGGACCATAACCTGAAGCCCAACACCATAACTAAACTTAAAAGGAATTAATATAACTTAATTGGCCCAAACAATTATTTAAACTGGGCTTCGGCCCACTGAGCAGCACCGACGACCAGGGCCTGCTTGGCTGACCGGTGTGTTGTAGCGATCGGGGTCTCATCCCCCTTCCCCTTACGACCAACCGGGTCTCCCCCTAAAGTCTCGACCGGACTGCAACTCCCCGGTCACCACCTTTCGACCGGGGTCTAAACTTGACCGAGGTCTCTCTCACTCGAACGATGCTAAAGAAAAGGACGGGTGTTTAATATCAATCGGTGTCGACATTGTCGACCGGTGACTCAGAGCGACCGGGGCATGAGAAAGGCCAGCGCCTCCACGACCGAGGTCGCTCGGCACCACGGCGCCCGGGGTCACTCCGACAGCAAAGAAAACGAACGAAAACCTGAGGCTCGCATTCAGATTCACTTAACGCAGCTACACTCAAAAATCCAAAACAATATAACCCAAAATCCATACTCCAACGCAGAACTAAAATTCCAGCCACAATACAAAAATCGCTAGTATTCCGAACATCGACTCTTAAAATTAAGTCCAAAACTCAACCTTAGAGACATTAAACATAGATTCAAACCCACTTGCAGATTGGAAAAGAAATTGCTAAACTCATACAAAAAGGAAGGAGAGGATTTAAAGTTTACCTTGGCGGTTGAATGAACACCAACCAAATCAGTCTCTTTCTCCCTTTGATCGATGGCCCAAGCTCTCTCTCTTTTCCCTGCTGTTTTCCCCAAAGTAGTATTCACCAACAACAATTCTACAGGGTAATAGGGTTAAATCTCTATTATCCTCTCTTTTACACAAAGCCCCTTCACTAAGAACCTTTTTAACTTTTTCACCCAAAAATATAAATTCTTTGATTTTTAGCCCGGTTATTACAATATCCCCTCCTCAAAAGAATTCTGTCCCCGGAATTCCTTCGTCGAATAAACTAGGATAATGGTTCCTCATAACCGACTCTAACTCCCAAGTCGCTTCTCGACCCTTATGGAATTGCCACTGAACTTCCACCAAGGTATTTTCTTGTTTCTCGACTTTTTCACTTTACAATCCAAAATAGCTACTAGTTTCTCTACATAGCTTATCTTCTTATCTATCTGGACATCCTCTAAAGATATAACGACATCGCTTTCTGCTAAACATTTCTTCAGATTCGATACGTGGAAAACGGGGTGTACTCCTCGCAGATCCATGGCTGAATCCTGTCTATTCGCTACCTTCCCAACGTGCTACATGATAGCAACGGCTCAACAAATCTAGGTCTTAACTTCCATTTCTTTCGAAATCAAGTCACAACTTTCGATGCGAGACCGGTAACTTTACGTATGCCACCGCTTGAGACTAATGACTCATAATTCTCAATCCAACCGGTTTAGTACCATTCGATTATCCAAAACATTTTGATCAATACATAGCCTCGCAAAATCATCAGATTCATCTCTCAATTACAACAACTACCTTGATCGATAGGATTTTACCGGAGTCACACCACGACACCATGCATCACTAACTAAATACTCACCCAACTCACCAACATGACACGTCGACAACCGAATACATCACCAACAACTCACATACACGAGTTTTCTTCACCATGCAACTGGCCCTTGCAAGCAAACCCCTTTTATCACTGCATAAGTCAAACGCAAAAGCACTTTCTTTTTCGACCCACATTGATCTCAACTCCTCGGCATTAACCAAATATCACACACTAATATGCCTCACCCCAACGTCATCACTTCAATTTCTCACATATTGGTAGAGACTTCCGCAATTCCAAAATCCTCGTAAACCACCAGTTCCAACTGGCCAATTAATGCGTCACATACTTTCATCTCTCATTGCATCCACAATCACCCAGCCAAATGCGCAATAAAACCCAGCTTCACTCGCTCGATACGGAGTGACCAAGCTCATACTAACTTTTCCAAATAATTCAACACGGAACAACGGTCTCACTTGGAATCCCCCTTTCACACATTGCCAAACTGACACTATGGTTCTTCACTCCGAGCACTTTATTCCAACACCTCTATCTTCCTCCTTGAGGATTTCATTCACACTTCTAACGACCGACTCACTGATTAACAGTGTGAACCTTGGTCAGCTGCACGATTTTGATTAAACACACTCACCCCGCACCGATGCCAAAAATATCTTTCGCATACCTACGCTAAGGATTTATAAACTTGCTAACAGCAGAATCTAACAACATACCTCCACATTATATGCTACTTGCCACACTTCTTACTCTCAGATTTCCCACCTTTCCGACATGATATCTTCACTTTCTTATCGTTGCAAGAAACACCGCTCACCCAACCTTTGCTTACTCTATTCCTCGATGATTCCCAAATGTCAAGTCCCATTTACATAATTTTGCTTGATCAACTGACTTTCCACGATTCTTATGCGAGACAAACAACCCAACTCTTCCAAAGCAAACCCAATACTCAGCAACGCCGCACAATTTTCGCTCTCCAATCCAGATTACCCAATCTACTAGAACCCTTTCATCCTAAAGAATACTTCAATAAGCCCCCGGGTTTCCTATCTACTACACAATCCTCTGAATTAAGCAGTTCAACACTTTCCACAATCATTATAGGGATATTAGATAATCCCGCCCAAAACTTGCCGATACCCAACACACACAGCCAAAAACCTCCGGACGAGGATGTTCATCCTACAACGAGAACACCCGCCTTCTACATATCCTTAAGAAAGTTCCTTACCTTTTCAATGATTCGCATGCCCAGACCTCTCTTAAAGACACCACCAACTCAAGGTTATAGCCATCACTCTACCATCTCATCCCAGAACGTTGCAAATTTCCACGACTCTTGACACACATACATAACCCGTTCTACTCACACTGGATGTAATACCAAAATCGGTCTTCACGGCATTTAACGACTTATCTTTCTCGAACCAAAAATATCGCAAATCTATGATCTTTAAAACCAACCAACAAGATATTACTCCTTGACGGCTCATCGCGACCTGCGGGAATCAAACCCCAGTAGCCTGAAGGATTAAGCATACTACCTCGAAGACTTAAATGCTCAAGCATAACCCCTCTTAATTGTGCCATATATATACAAATTCATTTCCACATAACCATCAAAACCTCATCGGTAAAGAACCACCTGACCGAACTAAGGATCTTCCATTTTTGTAAGATCCACACAATGTTGTCCAACATCGCATTAGGTACGCACCTTTTCTAAATCACCCTTCGCTTCCTCACGAAGCTCCTCGAAACTAACTATAACTACTTATTTATTTCCAGCATTCCTCCATTCACCACGAAAATGGTTTCCGACATCCACCGCAACAGACGACATTGAGATACTTCCACTATGCCTCCAACCAACAAAGATCCCCAATGAAATCTACCTCTTCCACTGCAACAGTTAACTGCAAAAAAAAAATATCTTTACGACATCAAGTTCCATTCCCGACACAACCATTCACTGACATTCACATCTCAAATCTCAGAACAAACGGTCATCCACTATAGCACCATCATCCTTAATGTCATAGGTCAGAGCCTTCAATAACCACTTCCGCTAATCACCATCCTTACCTAAAAGGATAATACTATCAATTACTTCCTACCCTCTGATCGAGCGACACACTTCCACTCTCAAACTTTCATCATTCTTAATTGCAACCTTCCCTATGACTTAGAGAGTTCATAACCTTCATGCATGACACATAAACATTTAAGCTTTTGACACATTTAAAAATCAAGAAGATACCTATATCAGAAAGCAAACTTACGTGTACACGACACAACACTGACTTAGCCATGCACAACGACTTCAAAAATCGTTCCATCTCAACTCCACAACAATTTCTCTTCACCACACCCTAATATCAGGGTTGACACATTTGAAAATATTTTCGATGAACTCTACACACACAATTTATAAAATACTACAAATTTACTTAAACTTAGCGTGCCAACGACTCTCACCCTTGTTGATATGACAACATATGTTTGCACCAAACTCACTTACAAATTCATGCGATCAAATGTTGTTTTGATTTTCATAATCAAAAGTCAACTCATTTATAAAAAAAATATATAAAATATTTCCCCCAGACCAAAATCGAAATTTATCACCCAAAGTCAAGAACTTGTCTTTTCAATTCAAACACATATTCGCATGCGTCGACACGTTTTCAAAACAACTACTTCGTAAGGCACCCACACACCAAAACGTCTGATATGAATGATATGAAAAACTCCAACAATTTGTTTGACACTCATTGCATGAGACTCAGTAACATTGAAGGCTATTTACTCTAACAAGGTCAAGTGCATGCACTCACCACAACTCATCTCAGACTTTCTACTTCCGACCAACCCATCATGATCCTCACATTTGCCATTACTATTAGCACCAATACTTCCCAACATCCATGAATAACTAGGTAATAGTTACCATCGCAACTACAATTTCGCGAAACGCGTATCCTCACTTTTTTTACCCTCCACCAAACTTACCAACCATGCCTTGATTCTATGGATCCTCACTACCTACTATCAGTCAACGTTGATATCGTCTCTCAACCACCCTTTAAATTAACTACAGCTTTAGAAGCCTCATTTCTATCCTTCAATTCTTGGATTAACACTGTCCTGCTTCTCACTGTTAGAGCATAAATATGTTGGATACAAGATCAAAAAGACAAAAGTCAAAGTTCAAGAAGTAAAAGCTGAGGAAAGTCAACTCTCATGTGAAAGTCAAAGTTATTTTGTAATAAAAGTCAAAGTCTTTGTATTTGTATTTTTGTAGTTTAGTTTTCTTGTATTTTAGTTATGGGTATAAATACCTTGTACCTTGTATTTCTGTTTTAGTTGTCTAGAAGAGTGATCTAATTGAGAGAATCTGAGAATACGTATCTAGAGAGAATTTGTAGAGAGACAGAGAGAGTTCTAGAGAGAGAAAGTTTGTAATTGAATTTTGAATTGAAATCAAAACAGGTAATTGGATTGAATTGTTTGTTTGATTAATTGTTTGTGATTAGAAACTAGAAACAGGGAATAACAATTGGTATCAGAGCAGATCCAAAAGTGAAATCAAATCAAGAAATGGTCGACATTGTGTTCTTCATGTCCAGATCTGATTTCGAGTTTTAGTGTGTTTTTGGAGTAGATTTTGATTAGATTGTGTTAGAAAAGTATAATCGATCGAGTTTGTATAGATTAATTCATCAATTGCACTGTAATTTTCTCGAATTTTTGGATTTTGTTGAGTTTGTAAGTCACGAGTTCTACGCACTGTATTTGAATCAATTTGTATATTTTTGTGTTGTAGATCGATTTTAGTTGTTAGTAATGAGTTCTCGATGATTAGGTGAGTAAATTCTCAAAGCTTGGTGATAAAATTCAAAGTTAAATTGAATTTTTGGTGAAACAGATGAAGAACGAGCAAGATATTTGAAGAACGCGCTAGATTCATGAAACGCGCAAGTTCTTCGTTAGAACGCGCAAGCTGAAGAATCTCATTTTTTTGGACAAAACGCGCAAGGCGTTATTAGCGAATTCTAGAAACTCGCCGGTTGAAGTCTGCGAGTTTGAAATTCTTAGAAAATTTTCTAAGTGTCAGAACGCGCTAATCTTGTCTAGCGAGTTTGTTCAAAACGCGCTAGTAGTGCCTAGCGAGTTTCTCAAACACGCACGCCTCAGCCTGCGTGTTTATTAGTGAATAGTGATATGCGTGTTCAGGTATTAGCTAGTTTCGTCGAGAACAGTTTCTTGCGAGTTTCAATGTTTAGCGAGTTTCAGCTATTTGCGAGTTTATCAGAACACGCAAGTTTTTGCGTGCCAGTTTCACAAACACGCAAGTTTAAGCTTGCGAGTTTTTCTATGAATAGTGGTTTGCGAGTTTCAGCGCCTGCGAGTTTTAAGCTTTAATAGGATTTTGCGAGTTTTTGTACTTAGTCAAAATTTTCAAAACTGTAATATGGCCTTTAATAGTGAAATTTTTTTCTCTAGGGGCGCTGCCCCTTGACCCCGCAAGGGCATTGCCCCTTGACCCCACCCGCTAACCGGGCGCGGGACCCCCGTGCTAAGTCTGCGAAGGGGGACATATTTCTTTTTGTGATCAAAATTTTTGAATTTTATTTTCAGTGTAATTTCTATATCCTTGTGATTTCATAATTGGACTAACGATCAATTTCTAGTTTCTTATTGCATATCTTTTCAAACAGGTACATTCAAGATGACTTCTAAAGACGCTCTTTCTATTGGCACGAATGTTAAGCCCCCGGTTCTGTTTAAAGGGGAATATGAGCAGTGGAAGGACAGATTTCTGGATTTTGTGGATAGGCATGCAAATGGAGAAAACATTCTGCTTTCAATTACTGAAGGTCCCATGGTACCACCTACTGTCCAGATACCTGATGACGATTCATCTGACAGTGAAGATGGTACTGAGGAAAGAGAACAGAAGATGAAAACAGTTCAAGTAGAGTATGGTCAATATTCAGAGGAACAGACAAGCCGATTTAAAGATGATAAGCAAGCAAGATCTCTTCTTCTTCAAAGTATCCCGAATGACATCTACGTCAAAATAGATAGCTATAAGGCAAATGCTAAAAAGATGTGGGATCAACTGCAAAAGATGATGATGGGTTCCAAAGTTGGCAATCAAATGAAAGTAGCCAATTGCATCAATAGCTATGAGGAATTCAAAGCCAAAGAGAATGAGAGCTTAGAAGATACTTATGAACGGTTTGTCTTGCTGTTAAATGAATTGTCAAAGAACAAAGTGAAAAAGAAGCAGCTTGAGAACAATGTCAAATTCTTGAGCATCCTACAACCTAAATGGAAGAAGCATACGCGTAGGATGAAACAGATGAAGGATCTGAATGACATACCGTTACATGAGGTTTATGAGACTCTGAGGCTAAATGAAGAAGAAGTGGAAGAGAAAAGAGTTGAGAAAAAGAAGGCAGAAAAAGTTCCTGATCCTATTGCATTGGTGGCCGGAGAGAAGAAGAAAGAAAAGAAAGAGAAGAAGAAAAAGAAGAAAGTGCTTACAAGTTCTGAATCAGAATCTGAATCAGATGGTGATGATGGAGAAAGTCTCAAACAAGCAATGCTTTTACTGACCCGAGCTTTCCAAAAGAAATTCTACAAAAAGTCGGGATCCAATTCTCAAAGATATTCTTCATCAAGTTCCAAGAATCATGAGCACCGAGAAAGAGTTGAAGGAAAGCGACATGAAGAGAACCGGTATATGGAAAGGAATCCGGAAGAAAAGAAGAAGTTTGTGAATGACTACACCGGTACTGAAAAGAAGACGGCTAATGATCTGATCAAATGCTACAACTGTGCCAAGTTCGGACATTATGCAAAAGAATGTCGGAAGCCAAAGGTTCGTAACTCAGAATATTATCAGAACAAACTGCTATTGGTCAAACAGCAAGAAGTTGGCATAGCATTAATGGCTGAAGACGAATTTTGGTTGGATCATTCTGATCAAGAGGAAGAGAAAGAAGAAACTGCTCATCTCTGTCTAATGTGAAAAGAGGTCAAGTATGATGAGTTAGATGACGAGACAGCTGATGAGGTAATGAACTTAAGTGAAAAAGATTTCATAACCAAAATGGAAGCCATGATGATTGAGCTTAATGATCTTCAAGTAAAACTGAAGAAAGAAAAAGACAGAGTTGCTAAAAGAAACAACAAGATCTTTGAGCTTAATAAGTTTGTTATTGGGAATAAAGATCTAATTGATTCTTTACGCAAGTCTGCTTCTGATTCTAAACTTCAAGTAGATTGTTTTGAAAAGAAGATTTCTGATTTTGAAGTTAAATTTTCTAAGTATGAGTTTGAGAAGAATGAATCTGCACTAACCATTCAGAAATTGCAGGTTGAAAACAAGCTTTTGAATAAGAAGGTAAATGGTCTGGAAGCCAAACTTTATGCAAGAGGTCAAACAGATCAAACTATCTTTCTTAATGCACCTACCGAAGAGGCTGATGTTAAGGAAAAATGGGGACTTAGTTTTGAAAACCCCCATTACTTAAAGAAAGCCATCAGAAAACAACCAGCATTATATAATTTTGATTTTCTTGCTTGTGCTGGTAAACATACTCATTTAAAACCCAAATTTGTTACCAAATTACCAGAAGAAGTTGAGGCCAAAGAAACTGAAAATAGAAAGAATGTAAAGAAAATGCAACTACCATTTAATTATGCAAAGTTAAATGATAGTTATATTTCAGAAACACCAAAAGTTCTTTCAAACGATTATTTTGCTAGTTATTCTGTTTTTGAGATGGAGGCAAAACCTTCTATTGCAAAAGTTTATATTTCTCCACTTGTTCTGGAAAGCAAAATAGTTGAGCTGGAAAATGTTTTATCTAATGAAAAACTTTTGGTTAATATTCAACAAAGTGTGTTTTCTACAGTTTTAAAGAACACTGTTTTTCAAACTAAATCTACAAAGTGTTCTAAAGTTTCTAAGGCACCTCAAACTTCGACTGATAACTTTGATGACTTATTTGAGTCTGCAAATGACTTTCTTAATTCTGATGATGGGTGCATAGAAGAAGTTGATATGTTTGACTTTAATGTTCCTCTTCCTGATCATTCTACTTGTCTTATAAATGAAAAAGTGTTACCAAGTAGTTTTAATATTAGTGAATTATCAGCTAAGGTTGGTGAATCAGTTTATGTAACTGCTAATTACTATGCTCAAGGTAAGAAACATAAGAAACAGTGATTATAGAAACAGAAATACACTTGTACACAAAAGAAAAATCAATCTCAGAAATCTGATTTTCCTAATAAATCTAAATCTTTTGTTTCAGATATAAGCAAGAAAAGGTCGAAAGCTCGAACCGAATGGCGACCAAAAAGGAAGAATGCTGAGATAGCTGAATCAGTTTCTGATAACTCTTGTAATAGATCAGTTAGTAGTGATAATGATGTAGTTGGTCAACTTGCTTCACCTAAACAAAACCTTGTAACTTCTTACAAGCGTTATTCAATAAAGCAATTGATTCAATTATCTCCTATTACTACTAAATCTTATCATTACCGGAGAAATGATTTTGCTTATTCTCATAATTCTACTGATTGGTTTGGATCTTATCATGTGTATTCTTTAAGATCAAATATTTTTAAAGGTTTTCAAAAGAACAGAGGGTCCATTTTCAAATGGATACCAAAATCTTGTGCTAATCTGTTAGGACCCGTTTTTAAATGGGTACCTAAATCTATTGTTTCCTAATTTCTCTTGCAGTCCCGGCATATGTGGTACTTGGACAGTGGATGTTCCAAGCATATGACTAGGCAAAAAGCTTTATTGTCTAATTATACAGAGAAATTCAGCGGCAATGTCAGATTTGGAAACGATCAGCTTTCACCAATCTTAGGATATGGTGACATCATTCAAGACAACATAACGATTAAGAAGGTGAGTTATGTCGAAGGTTTAGGGCACAACTTGTTTAGCATCGGTCAATTCTGTGATAAAGGGTTAGAGGTCAACTTCAAAGCTAAGAGGTGTTCTGTTCGTACTGAAGATGGCAATGAACTCTTAGTCGAAAATCGAAAGACGAACATCTATACCATCAATATTTCAAAGGTACAGGATGACAGTCATGTTTGCTTATTGTCAAAAGCTTCGATGCAGCAAAGTTGTCTTTGGCACCGACGACTATCACATCTGAATTTTCCTTATATCAACAAGTTGGTTAGTGGAAAATTGGTAAAAGGACTTCCTGAGCTGAAATATGAGAAAGAACACTTATGTGCTGCTTGTGAAAAGGGTAAGATGAAGAGAGCCACACATAAACCGAAGCCTGAACCAAGCACCAGTTCTCCACTAGAGTTGTTACATATGGATCTCTGCGGTCCAATGAGAACACAAAGCTTAGGAGGAAAGAAAAACGTGTTGGTTATTGTGGACGATTATTCAAGATACACGTGTGTCAAATTTCTTCGATCAAAAGATGAGACGCCCGAAGTTCTCATTACTTTCTTAAAGACGACTCAGGTAAATATGCAGAGACAAGTTAAGTTTCTTCGAACTGACAACGACACAGAGTTCAAAAACAAAACCGTTGAAGAATATCTCGAATCGGTCGGGATATCACATCAATACTCTGCTGCTCGTACGCCTGAACAAAATGGAGTAGTCGAAAGGTGAAATCGGACGCTAGTCGAGGCCGCTCGTAATATGCTTAGCCAATCCGATCTACCTCTATTTTTGTGGGCAGAAGCTGTGTCAACTGCATGTCATACTCAAAATCGGTCCATAATACACCGCCGTTTTCAAAAGACTCTATATGAGCTTATCAACAACAGAACACCAACAATCAAGTATTTTCATATATTTGGGTGTAAGTGTTTCGTGCTTAACGACAGAGATAGTCTGAATAAATTCAGTGCTAAGGCGGACGAAGGCATCTTCATTGGTTACTCTTCAACATCTGTAGCATATCGTGTTTATCTGAAGAAGTCCAAGACAGTTGTCGAGAGCGTTAATGTTACATTTGATGAAGAAATGGCTTATGAACAACTCAGTTCAAAACCCGTGATAATTGGCGTATTAGCTTCTGG
Source organism: Arctium minus (assembly GCA_954870635.1). Classification (NCBI taxonomy): domain Eukaryota; kingdom Viridiplantae; phylum Streptophyta; class Magnoliopsida; order Asterales; family Asteraceae; genus Arctium; species Arctium minus. Next base: position 48,589,706 of record OX941086.1, read on the forward strand.
GCAGATCAGTCCAGAACCTGTTTCTACAGAGAAAAATTCGAATAACGCTTCTACTTCAATTTCACATTTATCTGATTTAGATTTGTTATTTGAATTCTTTTATGATGAGTTTCTAGGGTCTAATGTACCTAAATCTGCTGTGACTGACAGGTCTGAAGACACAAGCTGCAATCATCCAGTCACTTCAGAAGTTATAACTGAACTTGTATCTCCCGTTCAGTCAGAAAATCACATTCCAACATCTACTCCTACAGTTGAAGATACACAAGTAACTGATAAGCTAGAAGTAACTGTTTCAGTTAGGTGTAATATATTGTCTACTCAACAGCCAGAGTCTGCTGTTCGAACTGATGCTTCTGCACCTGAAACTTCAACTGCAAACCCCCCTCCTGTTATTCAAACTGAAGAGCCTGATAGTGGATTTTTAGATGATGATCATGTTCAAACTTCATCTAATCCACTCCCTCATGAGCATCGCTGGACCAAAGAGCATCCTTTACATCAAGTAATTGGAGATCTCAACAAGCCTGTACAAACTAGGTCAGCGACTCTTAATCAATGTATGCATGACTCATTCCTCAGTAAGATAGAGCCCACGCGCGTATCAGAGGCTCTTGCTGATTCGGATTGGGTATCTGCTATGCAAGAAGAGATCAATCAGTTTGAAGCCCTGAAGGTCTGGAGATTAGTTCCAAAACCGGAAGGAAAATCCGTAATTGACACTAAATGGGTATTCAAGAATAAAAAGGATGAAGATGGTATCGTCATAAGAAACAAAGCTAGACTTGTTGCCAAAGGTTACCGACAAGAGGAAGGCATAGACTACGATGAGACATATGCTCCAGTAGCGCGTATATAGGCAATCTGCATGTTTCTAGCCTACGCAGCTCACAAGAATTTCACAGTCTATCAGATGGACATGAAAACGGCCTTTCTGAATGGCATTCTTAAGGAGGAAGTCTACGTGTCTCAACCAGAAGGGTTCGTGAATCCAGATAATCCAGATCATGTCTACATCTTGGATAAAGTCCTATATGGTTTGAAACAAGCCCCTCGAGCATGGTATGACGTTCTATCTAAATTTTTGGTCAAGTCCGATTTTTCCAAAGGTAAGGTTGATACCACTTTGTTCATCAAAAAGAAAAAATCCGATATCATCCTTATTCAAATATATGTTGATGATATAATATTTGGCTCTACTAATCCTAAATATTGCAAAAACTTTTCTAACCTCATGGTGTCACGTTTTCAAATGAGTATGATGAGAGAGATGAATTTCTTTCTCGGATTACAAGTTAAACAGTTTTCAACGAGGATTTTCATTAACCAATCTAAGTACATTTTGGATATTCTTCGGAAGTACAAAATGGAAAATTGCAAACCTATTGGAACCCCGATGGCACCAAGTACTAAAATTAGCACTGATCCTTCGGGTAAAAGTGTTGATGTTAGGACTTATAGAGGTATGATAGGATCGTTAATGTATCTTACTTCAAGTAGGCCAGATATTATGTTTTCAACATGCTTATGTTCTAGATATCAGGCTGCTCCTAAAGAATCCCATTTGACTGTTGTCAAACGGATTTTTAGATATCTGAAGGGCACCGCAGATCTTGATCTGTGGTATCCTAAGGATATTGGGTTTCAACTGACTGCCTATTCAGATGCAGATCATGCAGGTTGCATATTGGACAGAAAGAGTACTTCAGGTCACATTCAATTCCTTGGAGACAAGCTCGTTAGCTGGGCATCAAAGAAACAATTATGTGTTTCCACATCGACTGCTGAAGCAGAATACGTAGCTGCTGCCAGTTGCTGCTCTCAAGTCCTGTGGATGCGAACACAGCTACGAGACTATGGATTCAAATTTGATAAAATTCCAATCTATTGTGACTCGAAGAGTGCAATCGCAATATCTGTTAATCCTGTTCAACATACGAAAACCAAACACATTGACGTCAGATATCATTTTATTAAAGATAATGTAGAAAAAGGAACAATTGAACTTTATTTTGTAAAAACAGATTATCAACTTGCAGATTTATTTACCAAACCCTTAGATGAAAAGAGATTTAATTTTCTTGTCTCTAAGCTTGGTATGTTAAGACGTAATCGGTTGTTACCTAATAAAGTTACGTATTGTTATTTTTCATCATTTTCTTTTTTATTATGTTTGAAGGATATCTGCACTTTAATTGTTTGCTCATGATCTCAGGGGGAGTAAGAGAACATTAAAGATGATCTACATTATTTTGAGGGGGAGTTTATCTAATTTCTGCATTTTACTTGTATGACAAAATTTTTGTGATGCATAATTTTAGGGGGAGCATATATAAGTCATGTCAAAAGGAGTAAGACTATGATTTCTGATTATTTCAAATCAGAACTCGTACATTAATCGTTTTACTGTTTTATGTTTTTTACATTTGAATAAATCTTTGTGAATAAAAGTTGCTTTGACTAGACTTTGAGACTTGTGCAGGATGAGAGGAAGCTATCAAGATCATATCTTTATGACTTCAGTTGACTTCATGAGATCTAAGATTGCATAGAAAGGTTAAATTTCTTATCTTAATCTCATATATGGTTGAAAGAAGGACAACTTTCAATCATAGAAAACATCTTAAATGTTCAAACCACTTCCCGATTCTTAAACAGATTTCATGAATTGGAAGTGTGATTTTAAATGTTTTCATTTTTCATTTTGAGCTTCAATGATAAATAAACCGTGTATTTCTAAAGATAAATACTTGTGTATTGTCTTTTCTATATACTTTCAAGTATTCATACACATTGGTTTATTTTTGTTCAAATTGTTCTTATCATGTCTCATATCGAAATATAATTTCGATGGTAAGACACCCCGCTTGTATTTAAAGAAATTTGAGCGTCATTTCTTTTCGAAGCGTTCATTTCAAGAATGTCTATATTTTGGTTCATATAGACAATATCAATTATTCTTAACCATAAGCTTTGATTGTTATATCATTCATTTCTGATCATTTTCATACAATGTCAGATTTTCAAACAAACCTTTTGTATTCATGTTCATTCATTCAATATACTTGTTTGAAAATACGTTATTGTCTAAAAAATGCTCATATCTTCATGATTATATCACTGAGCATATTTACATCTGACAGTTGTATTTGAGCTTTACCAGATGAAGTTAAACCATTTTTGAGCAACATTTGCTTCATAGGAATATGGGTTCTTTGTGCTATGAATTAACTGGACTTCTATGAAATCACGTTAACCAGTGATTTCTACCCAAGAAGTTAATCCTTAGTGATTGAGTATGAGGAGTCTAAAAGAAATGAGTGTGGGTGTGATGAGGTAAAATGTAAAGGAGAGTTTGGTTAGATGTGAGCTTATAATGTTTAAAAGAAAGAGGGTGTGAGAACAGAGTAAAAGAATATTAAACATTGCACCATCTACTTTCTGAGCCGGGCAACCACATTACTAGCGTTTCACAACTCTTTGGTGAACGTTATTGAAACAGGCAACTAGCCCATGCCAACTCTTGACTTTAACCCCACCAGCCACTCATTTTCTTCTCAAAAAGAAAATGTTTCATATTTTAAAGGGACGCAACACATAATCTATCTGATTTTCATTTGGAAAATCTGGATATTGAAAAAGAAGGAAGTTTGCCCCACCTTCGCACTTCAATCATGCACATTGAGTCTGTGTTTATCTACTGTTGTCTCAGTGGTTTACACTATGTTGAGCCTTAAAAAGCAATTTTTCGTGCTTAATTCTTTCTACACTTGCACGAACACACAAAGAATTCGTTTCTTTGTCATAACATTCATAGAAATTGCCTTTGTGGTATTTCGATGATCGGATGGAAGCCCTGGGGGAGTGAACATCAAAAAGCTCATTTATATTGTGTATTCGTTACACACAGTGACTTCGTGTTACTGACAGACATTTTAACTGATTCATTTGTTGATTCAGGTGTTACATTCTAATTTTTCTGGATTTGAAAAGATCTAGATAAATATCTTGGAGGATTGACGGTGAATCAGAGGTTCTTGAAAGATCAGTGGTCAGAATAGTTTTTCAACGACATTTCTTGGAGCGAATTTTGATGATATCGATGCTCAAATCATCAAAAAGGGGGAGATGGTATCAAGAAATGATAAAGTTTTGGGAGATGATTTACAGAAATGTCCAAGTCAAAAGATTCAAAGTAAAGGTTTAAAGAAGATCAAAGAAATTCTGAAGATGTGCTGATTTTTGAGAAAATTTTCTTTGAAGATTATTTACTAAAGCAATCCGAGCTGATTCTGAAGATAATTTCTTTCCAAAGTCTGAAAGTATCTTGTGAAAGTTTTGGGGAGATTGTTAATCGCTTGAAGACAGTTTTGGAAAGAATACCATCAAAGAAAAAGGGGAGATTGTACTGACAGAGCTTAAAGTGAAGACTGAATTGCTAGATTTTTCAATAGTGATCTTGAATCCAAAGGGGGAGATTGTTAGAGCATAAATATGTTGGATACAAGATCAAGAAGACAAAAGTCAAAGTTCAAGAAGTCAAAGCTGAGGAAAGTCAACACTCATGTGAAAGTCAAAGTTATTTTGTAATAAAAGTCAAAGTCTTTGTATTTGTATTTTTGTAGTTTATTTTTCTTGTATTTTAGTTGTGGGTATAAATACCTTGTACCTTGTATTTCTGTTTTAGTTGTCTAGAAGAGTGATCTAATTGAGAGAATCTGAGAATACGTATCTAGAGAGAATTTGTAGAGAGAGAGAGAGAGAGAGAGTTCTAGAGAGAGAAAGTTTGTAATTGAATTTTGAATTGAAATCAAAACAGGTAATTGGATTGAATTGTTTGTTTGATTAATTGTTTGTGATTAGAAACTAGAAACAAGGGATAACACTCACTAATCCACATACCCCTCTACCAGACCGAAGACTCACTTGGAGCAAAAGTCCACCTCCTAACATCATTCTCCTCCTTAAGAATTCGGAAGGTCCTTTCTCAACGAAATATCTACATCTCGCACGATATGCATCTAAACAGTATTAACCTTACTACCAAAAATGAACTTCCACCACACTCTAGACTAACTCTATAAATCTATGGATAGAACTCTCTACCCTAAACCACACTCAACAATAGCAATTGAGTATGCTCGTGCACCTGTAAATTCATAATGGCATTGGCCAAATGCGATTCTGAATTTACCTTACATGAGGGTACTCACTATTGTTATCACGCATCACAATGATCAAGGTCTTTCTTAAAGGCTTCTTATATCTCAGTTGTGTCCATCTACTCCACAGTTTAAGTTTAGGCCCATCCGGTCACCTAAATCCCTTAAACTATGGCTCTGATACCAACTGTAACAACCCAACCTTAGATACAACAAGATAGCAACTTAACCTTAAATAATAAAGCCAAACGGCCCAAATCTACATCTAAAATACAAGGTTTGCGGAAAGCCAACATAGTACACAACTGAGAATACACCGACAACAACTACAATGGAGGTCCTCTAAATCAGCTCCAGCTCGCATCAACTCTTAAAACTCAACCGCTCCTTCTTATGCCACTTTTTACCTGAAAAGGGTTTTAGATTTGAAAAAAGCGAGGGTTAGACCGAAAGGTCTAGTGAGTCCCCTCTTATAACAATATTTAACTCATCAAACAAACAATCAAGGATTTATCATAAAATAACCATTTTCAGCTTCAAAGAAAAACCTTTAACTTTCAGCAACCTCTTCGCTCACATTACCGCCACCCTAAGGTGACAGCGTGTCTGTGACTCACACTGCCTTTGTTGGGGACACACCTTCAACGACATAAACGGAACACCCCCCCGGTATGAGCACAGGCGGGCCACACCCCCCGACTTTGAGCCTACACGCTTAGGACCATGTATGCATACACTTCCACTTTGACAACAAACAGAAAATCGTCTTTAACATTTAAATAATGTCTCGCAAGTAAGTGCAAAGCAACATCGTTTCAAAGCTTGCATTTAATTTCATAATACTCATGCCATCATATATAAACCAAAGTTTAAAATAAAACTTTCCCATGCTTTTATTAACAAAAGGATTTAGTTCAGAAAACTCACCTGGCGTCCCCCGCTAAAAGTTTTCGTCTACTATTAATATCCGAACCGAAACCTATAAAATGAGACATTGCCCGAAGAATTACGATACTTTCTAATTTAATAGAGTTGATCCTAATCACCAAGACTCTCAACGGCCTCCCAATAAACAATAAACCGACTCACTAAAAGTATTCCTCTCAAAGAAATAACTAAAACATCATAATCTATTATTCTAGAATAGGATCGGACCATAACCTGAAGCCCAACACCATAACTAAACTTAAAAGGAATTAATATAACTTAATTGGCCCAAACAATTATTTAAACTGGGCTTCAGCCCACTGAGCAGCACTGACGACGGGGGCCTGCTTGGCCGACCGGTGTGTTGTAGCGATCGGGGTCTCATCCCCCTTCCCCTTACGACCGACCAGGTCTCCCCCTAAAGTCTCGACCGGACTGCAACTCCCCGGTCACCACCTTTCGACCGGGGTCCAAACTTGACCGAGGTCTCTCTCACTTGAACGATGCTAAAGAAAAAGACCGGTGTCAACATTGTCGACCGGTGACTCAGAGCGACCGGGGCATGAGAAAGACTGGGGCCTCCACGACCGAGGTCGCTCGGCACCACGGCGCCCGGGGTCACTCCTACAGCAAAGAAAACGAACGAAAAACCGAGGCTCGCATTCAGATTCACTTAACCGAGCTAAAACTCAGAAATCCAAAACAATATAACCCAAAATCCATACTACAACGCAGAACTAAATTTCCAGTCACAATACAAAAATCGCTAGTATTCCTAACATCGACTCTTAAAATTAAGTCCAAAACTCAACCTTAGAGACATTAAACATAGATTCAAACCCACTTACAGATTGGAAAAGAAATTGCTACACTCATACAAAAAGGAAGGAGAGGATTTAAAGTTTACGTTGGCGATTGAATGAACACCAACCAAATCAGTCTCTTTCTCCCTTTGATCGATGGCCCAAGCTCTCTCTCTTTTCCTTGCTCTTTTCCCCAAAGTAGTAGCCGCCAACAACAATTCTACAGGGTAATAGGGTTAAATCCCTATTATCCTCTCTTTTACACAAAGCCCCTTCACTAAGAACCTTTTTAACTTTTTCACCAAAAAAATATAAATTCTTTGATTTTTAGCCCGATTATTACAATCATTACATAAAAAATAAATAAAATTAAAATTGGTTAAGCTCACATATCCTAAGTAATTAATAATTTTTCAAAAAAATAATTAATAAGTAAATATTTTATTAAAACCATTTAGCACAAATTTATTATCTGTGAAATAAAATAAGTTTACCTTTTTTTTATGTAACTTATATAAATATTTTTATAATTGTTATATTTACTTTTTAAAAACTAAATATATCGAATAACAATTAAAAAATTAATAATATAAAAATATGATTAATATAATTGGAAATAATTATATTAATGAAAAATGAATAATTAAAATTAAGGAATAATTTTTAATTAATATTTAGTAATAACAAATATTTATTAATATTAGTAATAATTAATTTTCCTTAATATTTATTAATAATAAATAACAATTAGAGTTATAATTGGAAATAGTATCAAAAAGCTTTCAAAACGTTACACCAACTAACATTTCAATAAGCTAGTTTATGTTCATCCAAACATGTAATCAAAAAATAAGTTAGTTTATGTTTGTCAAACAATGCCTAGTATACGTTGGGGGTATAACATAATTATTATAACTACATGAACAAAAAAAGTTATATATCATAACTTTGAAAGATGAGTTTATTTTAGTAAGAATTAAATTTATTAAATTTTTTGTTTGAGATATCTTATTGTATATAACAAATCAGAGTTTTTGAGAATATGTTCTATAATACAAATACATGAACGTTGTACGTTATATTTCGATGCATGTTGCCCATAAAACAAGTATCACGCAAGGACGGACCTAGCCTTGTGGTAATGGTGGCACGTGCCACCGTATTATTTTCTTCGGCTAAGGGTAAAAAATTTTAGGTTCATGAAAGGTGCAACCGTATCGTTTTGGAAGGTGCTACCGTATTATTTCGGAAACTTTAAGAAGGTGCAACCATACCTCGTAATCAACCAAAAAAAAGTCTCTGGAAATTAACCACAAAACCGAAAAAAAGTCTTGAAATCAACCAAAAAAATCGAAAAAATCCCTCGAAATCAATAAAAAAAAAAAACTAAGAATCCCTCGTAATCGATCTCATGTTTAACATTTTTCTCTTAAAAAGATATGAATTTAATATCATATCAGTCTTTTTTTAGGTGTTAGAAGGCGTTTCAAGATATGAAACAATTAATTGAATCATGTGGATTTAGAAGACAAAATATGTCGATATCATGGCAAAGAAAGACGTGTGAATTAAGAGGCCATCCCGTCTTATCCATTTGTATTATATATGGATTTTCTTGACTTTAACTGCACATTTGGTTTGCGAGATTGAAATGGATGTGTTTGGTTTACAAGAATGGAATTCGTTGACCGGTTTTGAAATAGTTTGACCTTTTTAAAATCATTTACTTGATGGATTTTGAATTCCTTTGCCAACCAAGATTTCAAATGCCCTGAATCCAAATCCCTTCAAATTCAAATCCTAGTCGAAATCAAATCCATTCCACAACCAAGTTTTATAACTCAAAAAATAGTTGAAGTGGATCTTTGTTGGTTAGTAAGGGCCATGCTCAAAATCTCTGTACGGGTGAATGAGGGTTGCTGTGGGGAAGGGCCATGCTCAAAATCTTCAGAAGTATGTGGATCTTTGTTGGTTAGGAAGAAGAAGAGGAACATTGACACTGTCCAATGCTGAGATCATAATACAATGGTAAAATCCCTACTTTTTAGTTGATTTCACTCACAAAAGATAGGAGGTCGTAGATCTGGGGTTTTGATCTCTTTGTCTTGCTCATTTCCCCTTTGTGAATGGAATCCACGGAGAGATTTTAGGTGATGGAAGAATGCCATACGTACAAGGGCATCAATTTTTATCAAGAGAAAATTCAGAGGGATTTTGTGATTGGTGGGTGGGAGGGTGGAACCAGGTTTTCTCTATCTGAAAGAAGCCAATAACACTGCTCCTTCTGCCCCTTTGATGTTTATCCGAATACTCTCTCTCTCTCTCTCTCTCATCTAGAATCCCTTTCATTATTCATTGTATGTCCATGATTGTTTTTATCATCATATTCATACATATATTTATATAGGGTTTATTTATTTTTCTTGATTTCTGTCGTGTTTGTGTGTGCTCACATGTGATATGATCATGACCATTAATTGTTTTTTAATCATTTCATTCTATATCTATCTATCTATATATATATATATGTATGTATATATATTCTGTCTTTGAAATTGAAAGTTGGGTATTATAATCTAATATTTATAGATTCATGTGAACATACAATTTTAATATCCCACACTTTGCTTCAATTTCAGTGCACCCAAAGTGTTTGTGTTTTTGTCCGTGTGGTGTTCCTTAAGTATTTTGCTTCTTGTAATTGATGTCAAATCAATGGTTTCCTAACAGGCCTTCGAGCAACCTTGATCTATTTCATTTCTGAAGATAAATTTGTAATAATTTTTTTAAAGGGGTTTGGTGTGGTGACATCTTTTCATGAAATAAATGGTTCGATGACTTTCTTAAGGAGTTTGGTTTGTAGATTTATGCAGTACAAAGCTTGCATACCGGAGTCCAACTATGCAAACTTTCATGTAATTTGACATCACCAGTTTTCTCATTATCAGTAAAAACAAGGGTTGTGGTGTTGAAATCACGTGGCAATTGGACCCTTAGTACCAGTTTAAGGTTACTAGAGCCCTATGTTAGATAGAGTTGTGTCTTATTTATGTCGGTCTTAGTTTTTCTTGCTTCTTATGTATGCCCATTTTAGTTTTTCTTTCTGCTGCAGTAGTTCTAGTTTTACTGCTTTATATTTCCTTCTATGTTATGTTATTCTCAAGTGTTCCTGCTCCCTTTCTTATTCACTGTACCTGTTGATTATTTGCACACATTCCTGATTCCTCTGCTACTTTTTCTGAATGGTATCCTTGTATTTTTCGTTTTGCAAGTCGGGGGTCATCATAGAATCAGCCTCTTTACCCCTCGGGTAGAGGTAACGTCCGCATACATCCTACCCTAAGACCCTACATTTGTGTGGGACATACTTGGTTCATTTGATTTGGTAACCACCCTTAGGTTGGACTTGTGAGTTGCACTTTGAAGGCGCTTTATATCTGTTATTCTTTTTTACAGATCTACATATAGAAAATTGCAATGGATAGGAGCTAGACCTCTGGAAATAAAAAAGTAATGTGGGTGTGCTTTATGTACATCAGATAAAATCTATTGAATTTTTAAGATTTGGATAAACATAGGAGAAAAGACCACTTAATATCAAACCATACCAAGATAGACCTGTGGATTCAATCAATTTGCATATTGAATAGTTGAGTTAATAAAAATGTGCTAAGAGAAGGGTGCATGGGAACTTGTGTTGGACACATGTCCTGTGTGCCTGCCTCAGACTACTTATTATTAAACCATACCAAGCCTTAATACCATCTTTAAGTATATGATGAATTGAGACTGAAATTACATGTTTTGGTTAATTCTTGAAGTTATTTATTTGTTCATTTTGACCATAGATAGTAGTTTATGCTATTCATGTCCCTAAGCTCTTGGGGGGTTTCACCCTTTTATGATTCTTAATGGTTTTTACATCTTTATAATTTCCATCGCCTTTTGCTTTTAGCCTACCGCAATTAGCTTGTGACGATCTTGTATTTTGCTTACTTTTATAGGTAATCCACAGTTTTTTTCTTTCTTTTTTTGCTACCCATTAAGAAAAAGACAATTAAAGCTGATTTAACACAGATAACTAGTGCTTTTTCATATCAACATAGCTAATTTAACCAATGCTTTTAGTAGTGAAAGGGGCAGTAAGATTAACGCATGTAATCAACCAACAGAATATTCAAGTGTCTTTTTATTGGGTGCTTCTAGCGTGCTACTCTGTCTATTCTGCTTCTATAAAAAAAGATTATCATGGTTGTGTACCGATAAAATCAGAAAAATAGTAAGATGAAGGGAACTATTTTTTAGCATTCCTGCTGCACACAAAAGAAAGGGCAATCAATCTTCAGTTACAGGCTGACATACATAGATGCATAAAAAAACATGTTTATAACATGTGTGTTTTGGTTCTAACACATGGGGTATATAAGTGTGTACGTACAGAAATCAGGACATGAGTTCACATCTAATCCATCCCTTATATTATTTTCCTATTTTATTATGGCTATTGTTTTCAGTTCCCGATGCCTTCATTTATTTATTGATTGATTTTCTTGTTTTTTATGGACTCCGATACTGCTTCATCGATAGAGCTATATGCAATAAACCATGATCTTAGCCTCCACTCTTTATTTGTTTCAGATAGATTTCAGTATTTTACTGGATGCTAACCTTCAACTTCTTGAAGAAAATCTTAATTTATGAAGTATATTGGCATTAGTGAGCATCTACTATTTATCTATCTTGGTGACTTTTTTTTTTTTACCATGATTGTCGACTAAACTAAACGCTGTGAAAAGACTCATTGTCCATGTCTCTGTCACCCTCCATTTGTTGTGGAAAGTTTAAACATTCACTCTTAAAAGAAAAAGAAAATAAAAACAGCAAGAATAAATTGACGTGATAGAGGATGGGTATGGAGCAATTCTGTCTTTAGTTCGCCAGTATTGTGTGTCCTTAGAAAAAGGTCAGGTTCTCTGTTTTAACAGCTGTCAGTAATCATATTGGTCTATTTTAAACAGGGAAGCATGTTTATTAAGGGTGCGTTTGGTACGCAGAACAGGGTGGGACAGGACAGACTTGTCCCACGTTTGGCATGTCCTAATGTGGAACACACCGGAACTAGCTAGAACAAGAGTGGAACACGCGTGTTCCCTCTCCCCCCCTAGGACTAAATGGAACAAGCCTTTTTTGAGATTTGAACATTTGAAATATTTGTGTTAGTGCTAAACGTTTGAGCTTTTGGGCTTTTGTTGTCTAATGTTAAACATTTGAACATTTCAAACGTTTATGTAAGATGGTTTGATTATGAACGTTAGCTTTTTTATCAATATTTATATTAGATGGTTTTGTATTTTTAAATATTATTTGTTAATATTCACTTAGATTTATTATTTCATAAAAAAAACACTAAAACAGCTAATCAGGGGTAAACTGGTCATTTTAACCAGTCCTGTTCTGTCCAGTCATATCATGTCGTACCAAACGCTGGACACCTGTTCTGTCCTGTCCTGTTTTGTTCTGTCTGCGTACCAAACGCACCCTAATTGTCATGTCTGTGTACACATACATATATAATTACATATAAAGAAAGAAAGGTTACCACGAGATACTACTTATAGAGTATCCATCAAAGAGATATGACCCATGCTTACATGAATCACCACTAAAAAATCCATTAAGATTCATATATATGTAAAAAGTGCACAAATCTCTCTGTGAACATTCAAGAATTGAATTGTCTACGTTATCCCCTTAATTTTTGTTTGATACTGAATCTTGGATGGAAGCAGGTTCTGCGTCGATTTAGAATATATTTAATGGTTATTTGCATACCAATACACCGAAACTGGTGTGCCAGTTGCTTCGATTTTATATGACATGTCTTTTAGCTTATTTACTTTTTTAGGAAAATTAGTTTTTGTATTCTTTCCTTTTTTTTAGCATAGCTGAGAGAATGCAGCTTTTGATGATTTTATAGCATGAGGGCCTGTGTATTCTTGAAGATTGGTGATGACGTTAGAGTCTACTACTGTATGAAAACTGATTTCCACCCTTAATTCAACAAAAGCAGACTTGGTGATACAAGAAAGATAATCTTTTTGCATGGGACAAAAAAGTCAGCTAAATATATCATATAAAGGCGAAATATTATGTATTTTTATTTATTTATTTATTGTTACCATTCTTTGAGTGAACTCTTTTATTATAATTCTTGTGATATTATTTGTTTCTTTTGTTGTCTGTGGCAATAGTTTGGAAGGGATATAATTTAACTATTTATCTAGTTGGATAGAACATGTCGTATGACTGTAGATTATTAACTTTGGTCCCAACTTGATAGCACAGGAAAACGAAATTACGCTCACACATTTTGGTAGTACTTGTAAATACAGTTCGACAGGAAGGGCATTAATTGTTTATAGACAAAAATGCGAGAACCTAGTGGATTGCCAAAATTGCGAAAAAATTCAAAATTGTTTAGTTTCAGTATAAGAAAATAGAAAGGGACGTAAGACTAGGAGTGGGGATCTAGACGGGAGGAAGGGAGCTGGAGAGGCAGAGCGTAGGTAGGGGTTACGTTTAGTGAGTTAGTAGTTAGGTTTTATGTTATTCCTATACTTGCCTTTGTTTGTATTGTTATTGCTTACTTATATCCAACTTTTTGAATCTTACGTTAACCTGCTTTTCTCTCTTTCACACTTTTCACAAGCTGAGGGGGTGTTTGATTCATGGATTTTGATGGAATTGGAATGGATAATTCCTTTTTGACCAAATTCCAAATCCAATGTTTGGTTCACATAATGAAAGTGTTGGAATCCTTTGAATTTCAAGGAATTCATCATTCCTTGGCTTAAATGAAGGAATTGAATTCCTACCAACCAAACGTGTGGTCAAATTCCATTCCAATTCCTTCAAAGTCAAATTCCTCTGATTGATTTCAATTCCATCAAATTCCATTCTGCGAACCAAACACCCCTTGAGGGTCTGAACGGAAATAGTCGCCCTACTCTTTGAGGTAGAGGTTTGGTAAACGATGATCTTACCATCCCCATACCCCACCTCCTGGTGGGATATACTGGGCTTGTTTGGTTTGGTTTAAAGGGCGACCTTTGTGCACCAAGGCTCCTTTGGTTTTTGCATTCCATGAATTGGAGAGGGAAGTATTCATTATGCAAAGTTTGCCTTGCAATGTGCCAATTGGATGTGTGAAAATGAGTAACCTTACTAGTTGCTCCAAGATTCCCCAAAAACAGAATTAACAATAAATAAGACTGCTGGCTAGCTATTTATAACATTCATGAGACCTGCTGACCTCCCTCTGCTTTGGTACTGTCTATGTATTACTTTTACTTACACAAAAGGGAAACCAAATTTGTCCCAACCATTTCTAGTTGTAGAGAGGTGTGGGATAGAGGGAGGAGGGATGAGAGGCAGATCATCTTCAAAGCGAGGGAGGATTAGCAGAGAAACGGGTTCAATGGAAAAAGACAAGGTTAAAGAGGAGCCTCATCTCTCGGGTGCTTACATACGTAGCCTTGTCAAACACTTGACCTCTACAAGAACCAAAGATCCCTTTAATGGAGATGGTAATAATATGCAACCAGAATCACCCTTACCCCAACCTCAACACAAGAAGCAAGTTAGGAGGCGACAACATACCACTAGGCCTTATCAAGAAAGGCTTCTCAATATGGCTGAGGCTAGGAGAGAGATTGTGACTGCCCTTAAGTTCCATAGAGCTTCCATGAAGCAACAAGAAGCAGCAGCAAATAATCATGATCTTCAATCATCCCAAACATACCCACAATTGGAGGACCAATCTCTTCCACCACAACCACCATCTTTAGTTTTAGGACAAGAATCCAGGACATTAAATCCTACCACCAACAATTATTTAGACCCTCCCTCACTTCCTTATTACTGGCCTATATCCACAATTGCTCCTCCCCCATCACTTTATCATCAAAATTTGAATTTCAAACTTCCTAATCAAACCTTGGGTTTGAATCTCAATTTTCAAGATTTTAAAAACATGGACACCCCCCAGCTTTACCACAACCCATTGTCAGTTTATTTATCGTCTACTTCCTCTTCTGTTGCCACCGAGGAAGTGTTGGTGGCCAACTCCTTAGGTGGTGGAAGAAGCGACCTACATCATGCCATGGATGATGAAGGGATGGAAGAGATTAGGTCCTTAGGAGAGCAGCACCAGATGGAGTGGAATGATACTGTCAACTTGGTCATGTCAGCTCGGTGGTTCAACTTCTTGAAGACCATGGAAATCGGTGGACCTACTCATAAAAATGACTACGATGGGTTTAATCCTTTCGATCAAGTCATAGAATTCCCGCATTGGTTGATGAATACAAATGAAATCTCCAGCTTCCAACAACACTTTTCTGATGATTGCTTGCAAGATCCTGCTTTGCCTTGGTAAGATCCTATTCTCTATTTATTACTTGTTTTATCTAAAAAACAAACTGAATCTTTAGGTAGCTGGAGATGTTTTTACATTTCTTTTTCTATGATAATAATAATAATTATTATTATTTATTTAACCATATTATTGTAAACCTTGTTTAGCCATTGTTGTTATGTCCCTTCTGTTGGCCATATTGATTAGTAGTCATAAGGGGCTGCAGTGCTTGCTGTAGCCATCTCTGAATATTTGCAGTGTGAGACTTTAAAATCACGACAGTGAGGTCCCCATCAACATGTATGTATGTTTCTGCTTTTCATAAATCTCATTTTCAAATTCTTTTACAGCTTCCATTGAACCTCATTTATTTATGACTCTGAACTTTCTGCCAATCTTCATCTTGTTTAGGCCAAATGTTTAAAAGCTACCATCCCCCACCCCACCCGACCCAACCCAACCCAACCCAACCCAACCCAAGAACAGACTTAACGTCGAATGCTTGCACAATAGAAGAATCGGTTAAAAATCCGATTCCATTCTATGCACAAGGAAGGACGGATCCACGTTGTATAGGGCGGGGTCAACCAACCGTAGTCAAAACTTAAATAAATTTACCTTTCAATTTTTATTTTTATTTTTATTTTATTGATCTATCATGATTTATTTATATTACTCCCTCCATCCAAATTTATTGTTTACATTTTTATTTCTATTTATTCTGAAATAATTGTCTACTTTTAAAAATAAGTTTCTATTTTTCCATTTTCCTTTAATTATGAGATGGAGAAAGTTTCTCTTCTAATCGTTTAAAAAGTGTAATAATTACACATTTTTGAAATTGTACTATTTTCATTGTGGACATTTGTTTTTGATGATAAAGTGTTTGATTAGGTTATAAATATATCTTTTTTTTTTTTTTTTTTTTTTTTGTTATGCAGCATGGAGATTGGTGAAATTGAAGGAATGGATGGGGAGTGGAAACAAGATTAGTTTAGTTTGTGGAAAAAAATTATTCAAGCTTGTTATACTTCATGCCCCACCCCTTTTTTCTGTGTAATAAGGCTGTACGGAACATTTCATATTGGGAAAAAATAGATGCAATTTATCTTACAATATTATAATTATAATTAGGTTATGTTTGGCAAAAAAAAGCTAGCTTTTTTTCCTGGTATGTGTTTGGATGACCATAAGCTAGCTTATAAGCTAACTTATTGAAACGCTACTCAAAGTAGCGTTTTGAAAAGTTAGTTTATCAGGTACAAGCTAGCTTATAAGCTAGTTTGCTAAACAAAGCCTTAATATATAAAGGTTGTAAAATGAGTGGGTTCGGGTCAAAATGGCAGATTAGGGCGTTGGACTAGGATGTTTCAAAACATGATAGATCGGGCCGACTTTTTATTTCAATTCTTTTTTAAAATAAAGAATTAAAATTTAAAAAGTTTTAAGAAAATTATATGTAACTTCAATAATATTTTGAAAAATTTAACATTAATATTAGAGTAAATTATGTTTTTTTGTCCCTGTGGTTTGTTAAAAATTTCGGATTTTGTCCCTGTGGTTTCAAATTTCGGTTTTCGTCCCTATAGTTTGCAATTAATTTCTATTTTCGTTCTTGATACTAAAACACTAGTTTTAAGTATGAAGGACTAAAATGAAAATGAATTGTAAACCATAGGGATGAAAAAAGCAATAAAATTTAAACCATATGGATGAAAGAGGTAAAGATTATAAACCATAGGGATGAAAATTGTAATTTCAAAACCATAAGGACGAAATAGAAATTTTCATCAAACCATAGAGACTAAAAACATAATTTACTCTTAATATTATTAAAACATTTCATATATTTATTAGAGGTGTTTATCCAAAATGCTAAACTGCACAAACCCCCCCATACTATATTGCAATGTGCGGTTAATAACTTTTGTGGTGCGGTTTATGGTTTTGAATCATCAAACTGCGGTTCAAATAGCATTGCACCACACATTTTATATATTTTTAAAATATTATTATATATACATTACCATTAACTAATTGAAAATAACTAATGCATTATTAATTATTTATTAATTTTTAAGTTCTATGTTATAATTCCTTTATTTCAAAATAAAAAAAGTTAAAAATTTCTTATTTGAATTATTTTCTTCTGTCTTTTGTCTTAAATCATCGTCGAATTTATTTTTATTTTCAGTTTTTTAATGTATTTGGATTAATAAATATTAATAAAATTAGTTATTACTAATATTAATAAATACTAATCATTAATAATTATTGATCAATAGTAATTAATTTTAGTTATACATTATACATTAAAATTAATTATTAGTTATTTAGAATTACCATTAATCACAAGAATTAGTTTTATATTTTATATTTTTGATATTATTCAATATGTTAGTTATCAAAAAGTAAATATAGTAATTTTAAAATTATTTATGTAAGTTACATAAAAATTACAGTTATACTTGTTTGTTTCATAGATCATAAAAATATACTAAATGATTTTAATAAAATATTTAATCTAATTATTAATTATATTTTCTAAAAAATTATTAATGATGTGTGAGGTTGACCAATTTTATTTTTATTCATATTATATGTAATGGTTATTTAAAATTATAGATTAATGTAGGTTTTTTTTTATAAAATTTGTTTTAAGAAACCCAACATTTATAATATTGTTGATCCAAACTCTCTTAGTGATTTTATGATGATACTTTTATAATTAGTGAAAAATTACTTAAATTGTATATGTATTAGTGTTTCACCATCAGCAATCATACTGAGTCTGTTCAGTTATCGCTGAGTGGTTTCCATGTAATCAGTTTATGTAATCCCTGAAGACAAGCCTCACGCTCAACATCGAAGTCTAAGTTGATGATGAAGACAAGTCTACTAATGATCTGAAGCGGCATTCAGTGAAACCAAGACAAGTCTACAACGTGTGACAAATCAAGATCAAGCCTCAACTATTTCCTTTCTACATAGTGATTCCTGATCACTGATCATCAGTAATAGTCGATCATGAAGCTTGATTATCAAGATTTGTTTGTATCCTTTGCACAAGTAGTACGAAGGTACAAAAGCAAACTTACTTTTGTTCATAATCGTACAACCACCTATTTTCACTACATTGTTCATCATATAGCCAAAAACATGCTAAAGATAAAGTCAATAACATGAAGCCAATGAAGATTGGACACGTGGATTGTACCCTCTACCATGCATTTAACGCATAGGGTATAAATAGGATAGAAGCCTTCATTTTTGAAGGGTCTTCAATCTCCTTAGTGATCTTTGCAGGAACTCTCCTTTCTGCAAACTCTCTTCTCTCTTTTCTATTACTCTTGTGTGCAAGAAAGCTTAGTGTTTCTTAGATTGTTTAGATTCGGTCTTACCTTATCTAGTTCTGCAACAATCTGTAAATTATGTTTTTGATTTACTCAATAACCAATAAACAAATTTAAAAGTAAAATTTGTGTTTGTATTCAACCCCCCTTCTACAAACTAACATCCTTGTAGAACCTTAATCGGGACAAACAAGTGGTATCAGAGCAGTTTGTTTAATCCATAAACAAGATCTTGCCTAACTCTCTTCCTTGCTATTTTCCATAATGGCATTAAACATAAGCACTAACTATCATGACAATGGCTCTCTTGCTAAACCTCCTCGATTCAGCAGAGACAACTTTGCTCTCTAGAAAAACCGAATGATGCTATTTCTAGAAGGTGTAGATCTCACTATACCTGAATATTTTTCAAATAGACCTTATGTACCATATATCATAATTGCAGTGGTTCCTGCCACTGCAACTACTGAAGTTGTTCCTGAAAGAGAAGCTGTCAATTAGATAAGACAATGAAATGATGAGGACAAAAAGAAAGTTTCCCTTGATGCAAAGGCCAAAACCATCATCTCCATGGCTCTGCCTGATGAAGTTTTCCATTCCATCATGTATCTAAAAACATCTAAAGCCATGTGGGACACAAATATGTGTTCAATATGAAGATACCGCTGAGGTACAAGAAACCAGAAAGATAAATCTAGTAAGACAATATGAATATTTCATTTGTGGTAAGAATGAATCTTTGTCTAAAGTAGACCAACGCTTTAATTGCTTAATCATTGATTTAAGGACTGTTGGTAGAACTTACTCTAACTCTGAGGTTCTTATTAAATTCTTGGAATGTCTTCCAGAAAGCTGAGACAGTTATTCAATGTGTCTCAAGCTAACAAAATACTTAAATCACATCTCTCTTAGTACCTTATATGAGATCTTACTCAATCATGAGCAATCCAGTCAACTGAAGAAGAATCTTGTAAAAGATTCCAAAGACTCCAAAAGCCCACCTGTTGCTTTAGTCTTTTTAGAGATAATCCCATCTCAGCGATCATCTACTTTCACTATCACTGAGTTAGAATCTGACTCAGAGGATCCATCAGACACTGACCTTTCAGAGTTTGATGAATCACTGTCACTCTTGACAAACTCCTTCAGGAGATTTGCAAGAAAGAGCAATTTTAGAAAAAAAAAATAAGCCTCTTACCATATCTGACAAGCCTAAATCAACATCTGTTGATAAGGCAACTGCTACTTGCTATAACTGTGAAAAAGTTGGACATTTTTCTAGTGAGAGTAGGTCAAAGAAAGTCTTCAAACCTTCTTTATCTAGAAAACCCAACGATGACAAGTAACTAAAACTGAAAGAGAAATATCAAAAGTTGAAAAACTACAAGCGAAAAGGTAAAGGTATAATCGTTAAAGAACATGACTGGGATGAATTAGAAGAATCAAGCTTTGATGAAGAAGATGCAGCCAATCTCTATCTAATGGCCAAGATAGAAGAAGAATTTAACGAACCCTCTGGAACATCCACGAGCACTACCACCTCTTAGGTATCAATCTCTTCTAATCCAACTCTCACTGAAGCTGAAAGACGTTGCACTGTTGATGTGCTGACAATTGATTTGTACAATGCCATGATTGGTAAAACTCAAGATGAAAACAAAAACCTAGATTTAATAGAGCAACTTGAGAAATTCCATCTAAAGATCAAGGAACTAACTCATATAGAGAAAAGTTTAAAAGATCAGGTCATTGTCAATGAAATTATCAGCATTAAACGCGAACAAGCTATCGCTGAACTGAAAGCTGAAAAGGCTATAGTTAAAGGATGATGTAAATCCTCAGCTAAGATCGCTGAGATAATAGATGCTCAAATACCTATTCAGGTTAAGAGTTGTCTTGGTTATGATTCTGAAAAAGATAACCCTGACAGAGATCGTTCCATGATGAAATTCGGAATGTTTGTCTCATCTATTCCTGACACTTCTTTGCCTCGGTGTTCTTCTTCCTATTTTGTTCCTATACCTGAGGATTCTTCTAAGAGTTCTAAACTCAAAGACAAGGGAAAACTATTTCCCATGCTCCTCAAAAGAACACTAAAGTCTCTAAACAAAATAAGGTTTCTCCTAAACCTTTAGCGAATCAACCATCATCCTCTAAAGTTAAGATCCCTGAACATGTTCAGAGACTTTCTCCCAGGAAAAAGGTTGATCTTGAGCCTAAGAAATCTGAAGAAATCAAGGTTCCTCCGAGATCTGAGGCTAAGGGCATTCTTGGAGATGGCCCGACTCATCAAAAGCTTTCTAATACATATGCTCTTGGTCTTAAGGCTACCTCCAACTATAGAAAATGCTATCACTGTGGACTTACTGACCACATTGCCAGTAAATGTCCCATACCATAGCTGAAAAGTCAGCTAGAGTGAAGATGAATGCCTCCAAGGCAAAGAAGGTCACCAAAGCTGAGAAACCTGCCAAGGTGAAAAATGCCACTAAGGTTAAGAAATTAACTAAGGTGAAGGTTACCACTGAAGCTGAATCATCAGATGTTGTGAAGATTGTTGAACCTTCCATTTTCACTAATTCTTTCGGTCCCATTGTAAAGTGGGTACCAATCAAAAATTTATCTTCCTTATGTTTGCAGGTCTTGATAGTGGATGCTCTCGACACATGACTGGCCAAAAGAACCTGTTCGCTGACTACAAGGAAGAGAAAGGTCCCTCAGTGACCTTTGGTGAAAATGGAAGAGGCTATACCAGAGGGTGTGGTATAGTAACTAATGGTACAACTACCTTCCGAAGAGTCGCTTACGTAGAAGAACTGAAGCACAATCTTCTGAGCATCGGTCAGCTATGTGACAAAGACTACAAAGTATGTTTTACCAAGAAAGCATGTGCTGTCACTGACAAAGATGGAAAACTTGCTCTCAACGATTATCATTTGGAAAATGTCTATGTTATCAACATGGATTCCTATAACATTGAGAACATTTTCTTCCTCTCTAAAGCCTCATCAGATGTCAACTGACTATGGCATAAAAAGCTATCTCATATCAACTTCAAGACGCAAAATGAACTCAGCAAGAAGGAACTTGTCACTGGTTTGCCTCAACACTCATATGATAAAGAATCTATCTGCTCAACATGTGAAAAAGGAAAGCAAACCAAAGCAAGCTTCAAATCGAAACAAGTCTCATCAATCACTACTCCTCTACATCTGCTTCACATGGATTTGTTTAGCCCTATCAACATATAATCCATCGCTGGAAAGAAGTATATATACATTGGTGATCGTTGATGAGTACTCCAGATATACCTGGGTCATGTTCATCAGATCCAAAAGTGACACTCTAGAAGAAAGCATCTTCTTCATAAAGAAGATGGAGGTTCTCAACAACCTCACTGTTCGTTCTATAAGAAGTGATTATGGCATTGAATTCAAAAACAATGCTCTTGATAATTTCTTTGAAAAAATGGTATCTCTCACAACTGCTTAGCTGTGAGAACACCTCAGCAGAATGGGGTCGCTGAAAGACGAAATCGAACAATCATTGAAGCTGCTCAATCTATGCTCAACGACTCTCATCTACCAACCCAATTCTGGGCTGGAGCTGTCAACACTGCATGTTTTACTCAGAATCGATCGCTGATCGTCAATAAATTCAAGAAGATGGCATACGAACTTTTCCATGGAAGAAAACCATCTCTAACTTTTCTTCATATCTTTGGTTGTTAGTGCTACATATTAAACAACAGAGATCAACTTGGAAAGTTCGATCCCAAAGCTAACAATGGAATCTTCCTAGGATACTTCTCAGTATACAAAGCCTTCAGAGTCTTTAATAAGAGAAGACAAACTATAGAAGAAACCATACACATCACCTTTGATGAATCTTAATCAACTAATTCAAGACCCATTATTGAAAATGAAGAGTTGAATGATTGTATGTTCTCTCACCTCAGAGATGCTGATGTACCTTTCAACAATAACCATCAAGCAGTACCTCCAAACGCTGATGATGATCCAGTCATATTTTCTATAGAACCATAATTTACTTCTTGAGTTTCAGCTATTCCCATAAACACGGTACCCCTTTCTAAACCTTTGACTTCTTAATTACCTCTTACCTCTGAAGAACTATCGGTAGATAATGTTCAAAGTGAACCTTATCGACTGATAGTTGATAATCAAATTGTTGAAACTTCTTCATCAGTAAATGTTCCTATCCATGCCACCTCTTTGGATATGGATACTCAAGTTCCTGCTCAGAGATGGAGAAAGAGTCACCAAATTGAACAAATATTTGGTGATCCAAACCCTGGTATTTAGACTCGAAGTGGTTCAGGTAACATCTATCTCTTTGTAAACTTCATATATCTATTTGAACCTAAAAAGACTGATGATGCCCTCAAAGATCCAAACTGGGTCAGCGCTATGCAAGAAGAACTGACTGAGTTTGAAAGAGACAAAGTTTGGAATCTCGTTCCCAGACCATCTGATAATACTGTTATTGGCACCCAATGGGTGTTTCGTAACAAATTAGATGAACATGAGAATGTGACCCACAACAAGGATAGACTTGTTGCTAAGGGATATAGATAAGAGGAATGCATAGACTATGATGATGTAACACTCTAAAAAAATCAACGAATAATAATTCGAAAATTTGGCAATACGACGTCTAAAAATACGAAGGTCCAAACACCCTGTAAATATAAAGTTCAAAAGAATGACAACCCAATATTCAAGACAACTAGAACCCTCACTAATCGAGTTAGTTTGCATCGCAAGGTTTGCAACAAATAACGGGACATCAATAATACAACGGCCTACTTAATCTAAAATTGATTCAAATCTAGATTAAAATGGGCGTTGAGAAATCACTATGAACTCTCTTCATAAAATTCCCCAAAAAGAGACCGGCACTTTAAGATCTCCTACGTGCCTGGTTGACAAACTTGACATCCTAGTTTCCTCCCCGAGTGGCATCTGTGAGGAAACAACAACCACACAAGTGTTAAGACGAACGCCAAGTAAGATTTCATAAATTATGCAATTCAATAACATTAGTGTCATAATTTAATAGAGTCAGTTTTGGGTTACCGAACTCCATCGTCTCCCAATTCTTGTTTCCACTATAACCATAAACTCGTACCTGAATGCAAATATACAAGAGATACCTTTTGAATTACGGGGGAGAACCGTTTCCATCGGGGTAACGTTTACACGAAAGTGGGGTCACCCACGATGTTAATAGATTACACCTCATGCCCCGATCTTAGTTCCCATGCCATAACGACATCACAATCTCATACCGTATTTACTGCCCTTATTGCCTACTCCGTCGAGTTACACCTCAAGGTCTTACGGACATTATTGCCTATCCATATCTAGACGAGTTACACCTTAAGGATACATGATCCCTTATTGCCTAATCGCTAGTAACACACCATGATTATTACAAGGTTCATACATTAAGCTACTACCTCCTCGTGCACAAGGAGTAGTATTCACATTCTTATCAGGTGATCAACATTTGATAAACAATTATAACATCATAAGCACTTCTTTTCTACATGCAAAATAGGTGTCTTCTTACTTCTCAAGATTTCACATTCTTCATAATTTCATACATGTAGGCACAACCATTTATCATCCTTACATCGTCTCTTCATAAAGTTATCAGCAGTTGGATTAAAACCATGGCAATAGGAATTTCCTCATGAACTCAACATATAAGCATGAAATCAAGAATATATAACCCATGTAGTTACCACACAAGAGATTATTAAAGTCTACTAGACATACTCATCTTTTTCTTTTTTAGGGTTCATAAAGTTGAGAATCCCACAAGTTAGGTCACAAACTAGGGTTTGTAAGAAAACCCTAAAAATGGTGATGGAGTCTTGAGATTGAAGATGGAGAAAAGAAGATGGTAGATCCTTGAACCCTAGTCTTCTAAACCCTAAAAGATTGATCCAAACTTGAAGATTTGAAGAGAGTTGAGTCTAAGATAGCCTTAGGTCGGAATTTATGAAGGGAGAGGAGAAGAGAGTGTTTTTGGGAGTAATGTTTGGAGTAAATGCGATTTGGGGCCGTTTTCCCCTTTTTAGTCGACCTGGTGGTCCCGCGCAAGTGCCCGCGTGGATACACCCGTGCGGCAAGTCGCGCCGCACACTGGACCTGCGGATTGGCAGTGCTCCGCGCGGCTAGTGGCGCGGTTCAAGTTGCGCCATGACCCGCGCGGTTCACTGTGGTTCCTCTTTTCAACTTTTTCCAACTTTAAGAAATTACCCTGCAAAAGACCAAACTTCGAGGCACAGTTAAACACAAATGCAAAATAACAACTGAATCATAGATTTAAGTTAAAATTGCTTATACCGAAATCGGGGTGTTACAATCCTCCCCCAATAGGAATAGATTTCGTCCCCGAAATCTCACGCTATTCCAAAAGATGGGGATACCGACCCTTCATATCCTCCTTCGCTTTCCACGTCACGTTCGCGCCTCGATGATATTTCCATTGAACCTTCACCATCACCAACTCTTTATGGCGAAGTTTCTTCGGCTCTCTCTCTAGGATGGTTTCCGGCTCTTCAATACATCGATTATTATCCACGCGAATTTCGGATAATGGTATGACGTTTTCTTCTTCTGCTAAACACTTCCGTAGGTATAAAATGTGGAAGGTTGGATGGATTCCACTCATCTCGGGCGGTAAATCGAGCTTATAGGCTTGGAGTCCCACACGTTCAACGATAGGGAAAGGCCCGAGGAAACGGGGGCTAAGCTTCCCTCGTTTTCCAAACCTTATAATCCCTTTCCAAGGCGACACCTTCAACATGACCCGGTCGCCCACTTGGAATTCCATCTGACGTTGCTTCTTGTCTGCGTAACTCTTTTGGCAATCTTGAGCCGCTTTCAAACGCTCCCGTATCCCCTTAACCTTGTCCGTCGTTTCTTGTACTATTTCCGGTCCAACGAACTGCTTCTCACCTTCTTCAAGCCAACAAGTTGGCGTTCTACATTTTCGCCCATATAATGCCTCGAACGGTGCCATACCCAAACTCGAGTTATTACTATTATTATAGGTAAAATTTACCAATGGGAGATGAGAGTCCCAATGTCCCCCAAAGTCAATTACACACGATCGCAACATTTCTTCTAATGTTTGAATTGTCCGCTCGCTTTGTCCATCCGTTTGAGGATGGTACGCCGTGCTCAATTTTGCCTTTGTTCCCAATTCTCTTTGAAAGGCACTCCAGAAATGGGAAGTGAAACGACTGTCCCAATCGGACACAATGGACAACGACACCCCATGTCTCGAAACCACTTCATTGATGTAGAGTCTCGCTAGCTTGTCCAATGGTAACGTTTCCCTCATGGCCAAAAAGTGCGCTCTCTTCGTCAACCGATCCTCTATCACCCAAATGGTGTCGTGGCTCTTCAACGTCCTTGGTAATTTCGTCACGAAGTCTATTGTGACGTGATCCCACTTCCACTCAGGTACTTCCAAAGATTGCAAACTCCCATACGGTCGCTGGTGTTCGGCCTTCACTAACGAGCAAGTAAGGCATTTCTCTACATAGTTCGCCACATCCAACTTCATCACGGGCCACCAGAAGTACAACTTTCCTATACATTTTGGTGCTCCCGGGATGAATAGAATATCTTGATTTGTGTGCCTCTTCCAAGAGTAGTTTCCGGCATCCTCCCAACTTGGGTACCCAAACTCGTCAATGGAAGAGTTTCAACCCTCTACCATCTTCTGTCAGGCTAAGGTGTTGCTTCGTCATCTCTTCGTCTTTGAGATTCGTCTCAAGTAACACCTCGTCTTGAGCGGCTTTTATTATATCCATAAGATTTGAGATAATCTCAATCCTTGCCAAAGAGGTTTTCACCGTCCCACTATACTCCTTTCGACTTAGCGCGTCTGCCACCACGTTTGCTTTGCCCGGGTGATATTGAAGCTCACAGTCGTAATCCTTCAACAATTCCAGCCATCTTCTTTGACACATATTTAACTCTTTTTGATCAAAAACATACTTCAGGCTTTTGTGATCAGTGTAGAGTGTACACTTAGTACAGTACAAGTAATGTCGCCACAACTTCACAACAAACACTACCGCCGCCAACTCGAGGTCATGCGTTGGGTAATTCTTCTCGTGCTCCTTCAATTGTCTTGACACGTAAGCTATCACCTTACCTTTCTGCATGAGGACGCAACCCAACCCCATCTTGGATGCATTGCTATAGACAACGAAGTCTTTCGTTCCCTCCGGCAGGGATAAAATTGGAGCTTCACACAATTTCCGTTGCAGGGTACGAAAAGCTTTTGTGGCCCAAGAATTACTAGCAAAAACACATACAGATTTACACAAAACACTTTTGTTTATTTAATCACACAGATTACATCAAGCCATATACCTATTTATGATAATCCTTTCAAGACAGAGTGTTTGTGTGTGTTCTCACGGTGTGCAACTATGTGTTGTATCTTCTCTCTCAATCACTACCACGTCTACCTACTTTTCTTTCAACCACTACAACCACTACCTCTTTACAAACCAACACAATGACTTGCTTATATATAGGTCAACATGACCAAGCAAGGTCAAACCTTCTAAGCTCATTTACAACACACACACAAACAACAAATACAATAATGACCCACATTTAATCTTGAATACAATTTCAGTCTAACAATATCCCCCTTTGGATTCAAGATTAAATTTTTTTTTGACAATAATCTTCAGATCTTTTTATCTTCAGGATTGTCTTCAGCTTTCAGCTTTTGCTCTTTCATAACTTTGATATCTTTAAGTCTTTTTACACTTTGTATGATCTTTGACAATTCTTCAAACTTGTCTCTCCTTTCGAATTAACTTTTTGAATATTCTGAATAGACAACTTTACTTTCAAACTCTGACTTTCTTTCACTTTCTCTTTGACAAGCTTTCTTTAACCTTTGACTTTGATCATCTGAAAAAATAGTTATCTCCCCTGAAATCTTTAAAACTTCAATCTGATTTTGAACTTTGATTATTGTCCCCCTTTTTAATGATTTTTAAGAATCAAAATCATTAAAACACATCAAGGTCAGATCTGTCGTTGAATAATCTTCCCCATATAATCAATAAGCATAGGCTTCATGAGCTTTTATCTCCCCCTTATGATAATATGAGAGAACCTGACGTCTAATCTGGATTGGCCTTTGATTCACGAATGTATTCATCTGAATCTTTTCAAATTCAAACGAAGTAAGAGTTGTAACCCTGAATCAACAAATGAAACAGTTAGAAATGCCTGTCAGTAACACGAAGTTACTGTGTACAACGAATGTACAACTTTAAGGAGCTGGTTTGATGTTGACTCCCCAGGACTTCCATTCAATCATTGAAAAACACAAGATAATTCTATGAATGTTCTGACAGAAAAACAAATTCTCTGTGTGCTCGTGCTTGTGTTTGGAAGAATTAGCACAATGATTGTGTTTCATAAGGCTCAAAGTATGTAAATCACTGAGACAACAATGATTATACATGGACTCAATGTGCATGAGAAAGGGTCGAAGGTGGGGCAACTTTCCTTCTTTTTCAATATCAGTATCTTCCAAGAGAAGATCCGATAGATTATATTTTGCTTCCCCAGAAAATGTGAAACATTCTCTTTTTAAGAAAAGAAAGAGTAGCTGGTGGGGTTGTATACAAGAGATGGCATGGGCTATTTGCCTATTTCAATGATGGTCACCAAAGAAATGTGAACCAATCAGTAATGTGGCTGCCCGGATCAGAAAGATGTTTGGTGCAGAGTTCTGATATTCTTTTAACTCTGTTCGTACACCCTCTTTCTTTTAAACATATAAGCTCACATCTAACCAATCTCTCATTTCCATTTTACCTCAGCTCACTCCCACACTCAATTCTTTTAGACCCCTCTCCCCTCAATCACTCAAAGGATTTCTTCCGGGGTAGGAAACACTGGTTATCGTGAATCCATGGAAGATCTATTAAGCACTCACATTGAATCCCATTTTCCTAATGGAAGATATATTAAGCACTCACACTGAAGCCCATGTTCCTAAAAGTACATGCTGGTCAATGATTTTCTTGACATGTAAAGCGCAAGAAATCATATGTCACTATTTGTATGCTCATCAAAAATCAGAAATGAAATTTGAGCATTTTAAACATTTAAGATATCTCAAAACTTTATATGAATGAATAACCATGAAAGAATAGAAATGTTTTGAGAATCTGACAATGATTAAGATCAGATCAAATTATCATGAAGAAAAGTATTTGGGAATTCAAAGACGTATGTTGTTTATATGAACAATATATAAACATATTATCAATGAAAGAACATTAAAGATGAAATGACGTTTGATTCAAACAACTGTGAATATCAAACGACAGGAGTATTAGCATAGAAAGATATATCATTTGATACATGGTAATAACAAAGTCAATTTGAAAATACTGAACCAGTGTGTGTATGAATACTTGACAAAGTATATAGAAAAGAAAATATACAAGTATTATTCTTTAAAGAACACACGGCCAGATAGGTAATTAAGTATAAAAAAAAATCATTTAAAATTCACACTTCTCAAATCATAAAAAAAAATTAAGAATGTGAAGTGGTTTGAACATTTTAAAACCATTTTTCACAAGTAAAAGTTCTTCTTCTTTCACAAGTGTTAGAGTATAAGGATTAGAATGATATACCAGTAGATCAGAATCCTTAACTCCCTCTGGAATGAATATAGCAGTTAAAGCATCCTTGACAAACAATAGATATCCTCCCCCTTTATATCTGAAACAGTCAACTTATCAAAAAAAATATAACAATATAATTTCTAAACTCCCTTTCAAACGAAAAACTTCCTGAAAAGATGTAATCATGAAAGCATCCTTCAGAAGAAAACATTTGAATACGGGTTTTGAACTGAATTGTCCAAAAGCCATTGTCACATAAAATATCCTGCAAGAAAAAGATTTTGGTAATCATTATAAAAATGATTCCGCTTTAGTCAGTCAACATGTGATGAAATATCCAAGATATATTTCAAATAAATCACAAGATTAGAAAACTCCCCCTAGAATCATGAAGTGACATTTAACATACCAAGTTTGCTAACTAAAAAGTTAAACCTCTTTTCATCCAACGGCTTGGTGAAAAGATCAGCCAACTGGTAGTCTGTAGTCACGAAGTGCATCTCGATATCACCCTTCTCGACATGATCCTTTATAAAATGATAACGCACGTCGATGTGTTTCGTCTTGGAATGTTGCACTGGATTAGCTGTTATCGCAATTGCCCTCTTGGAGTCGTAATAGATAGGGACTCGTTGGTAAGTATATCCGAAATCTTTTAACTGTGTTCTCATCCAGAGGACTTGTGAACAGCAGCTTGCGGCAACTACATATTCAGCCTCGGCAGTGGATGTAGAAACACAATTTTGTTTCTTAGACGTCCAACTAACCAACTTATCACCTAAGAACTGACATGAACCAGAGGTGCTCTTTCTATCCAGCTTGCATCCTGCATGATCAACATCTGTATAGGCAGTTAGATCAAAAGATGAACCCTTAGGATACCAAAGGCCTAACTCAGTAGTACCTTTAAGATACCTAAGAATCCATTTAACAGCGACCAGGTGTGATTCCTTCGGGTTGGCCTGATATCTAGCACAGAAACATGTAGCAAACATAATATCCGATCTACTTGCAGTTAAGTACAGCAGTGAACCAATCATACTACGGTACACTTTTTGATCTACTGATTTGCCAGAAAGACCTGCATCCAAAAGTGTGCCCGTTGCCATCGGTGTTTTCATCACTGAACTGTCAGTCATGTTAAATTTCTTTAAAATATCTCGAATATATTTTGATTGATTAATGAAAATTCCTTCGGGTAACTGTTTGACTTGAAGACCAAGGAAAAAATTCAGTTCGCCCATCATTGACATTTCAAAGCGAGATTCCATTATTCTTGAAAAGTTTTTACAAAACTTTGGATTTGTAGAACCGAAAATTATGTCATCAACATAGATCTATATTAGAATCATATCATCACCTTGCTTTTTCAGAAAGAGAGTAGTATCAATTGTACCTTTCTTGAATCCTGAAGCAAGTAAGAATTGTGTTAGAGTATCGTACCAAGCTCTTAGTGCCTGTTTGAGTCAATACAAATCTTTGTCTAAGACATAGACATGATCAGGGTTCTTCGGATCAATGAATCCTTCTAGTTGAGCAATGTATACTTCTTCATGCAATATCCCATTCAAGAATGCAGATTTTACGTCCATTTGGAAGACAGTAAAATTTTTGTGAGCTGCATAAGATAAGAAGATTCGTATAGCTTCCAGTCCTGCCACAGGAGCAAAAGTTTCTTCATAATCAATCCCCTCCTGTTGACAATATCCGTTTGCAACAAGACGAGCTTTGTTTCGAACTACAACTCCAGATTCGTCTCTCTTATTTCTGAAAACCCACTTTGTTCCAATAACAAATTTTCCTTCTGGAAGTGGTATGAGTCGCCAAACTTTGTTCCTCTCAAATTGCAGAAGTTCATCTTGCATCGCCAGTATCCAATCTGGATCACGCAAGACTTCTGAAGCTTTCTTCGGCTAAAGAGAACTTAAAAAACTTGAATATAGACAAAAATTAGCAGATGCTGCCCGCGTTTATACACCAGACTGTGCATCACCAATAATATTATGAAGTGGGCGAGCTCGTGTCCATCTCATGGTACTTGGAATTGGATGAACGTCAGCTTGAGTATTATCTTCCTCATATTCATCATAGACTGCAGGTAAATCTTGATCAACCCCAGATGTGCTCTGGACATCTTGTACAACCTCTTCTGAAGTAAAAATTTCCAGAGCAATAGAAGAGTTGCTCGGGACTTCTGTTTCAGAATTTAGATCTGCATGCACAGAATCAACATTAGTACCTTCAGAATATATATGTGTAGATGTACCTGATGAGGTTGGTATTGTGACATTGTCAGAAGGTCCTGAAATATCTGCTATTATAACTGGAACCTCTGAAATTGATGCGGATATGCTTGATTTTTCAAAATCTGCACAGATATCCATAAAAGCATAAAAAATAATAAGTCTAATTTAGATGTAACTTTATTTGAATCAGAAGACTTAGTCTGTTTGATTGCGGTATCTATTCCGTCTTGAATAGAAATGTTTTGCTTAAGCTTGAGTTCTGAATTGTTGTGTTCAGAAGTCAACTTTGATGATTCATCGAAAGACACATTAATGCTCTCCATGATCATCTTGGTTCGTCTATTGTAGACCCGATAAGCTTTAGACATTAACGAATAACCACTGAAGTATCCTTCGTCAGCCTTCTTGTCAAATTTTCCATGATTGTCGCGATCATTGAGAATATAACACCTGTAACCAAAAGTGCGAAAAAGTTTAATATTCGGTTTCCGACGATTAATAAATTCATACACTGTCTTTCTATGTCTTTTGATGACAA
Source organism: Arctium minus (assembly GCA_954870635.1). NCBI lineage: Eukaryota > Viridiplantae > Streptophyta > Magnoliopsida > Asterales > Asteraceae > Arctium > Arctium minus. The sequence continues at coordinate 48,621,868 of OX941086.1, forward strand.
TCGTGCGGTTTTGTGTGAAACACGCAGTGGCTACGACTTCAGCCCACAGAAACATTGGCAACTCAGAATAGGCTAACATTGTCCTCGCAGCTTCCACCAGTGTTCGATTCTTCCTTTCAACTACACCGTTTTGCTGAGGAGTGTAGGCAGCAGAAAAGTTGTGAGAGATCCCAACAGATATGAGATAACTCTGAAGCTTTTCATTCTTGAATTCCGTGCCATTGTCACTTCCCTAAGATTTAACCGACAATTGTAGTCGAACCTGGATTTTCTTTATGAACGCAATGATCAGCTTTGTTGCATCTGATTTGTTCCTTAGAAATTCCCGCCAAGTATTTCTGGAGTACTCATCTATCATGACCAAAATATATCTCTTGCCGTTGATAGACTGAGTCCTCATCGGGCCGCAAAGGTCCATATGTATCAATTCAAGAGGTGTTGAGGATGAGAATTCTGTCTTTGCTTTATGAGAGGTTCGCTTCATCTTTCACATTTCACAAGCGGGACAAAGAGAATTCTTCTCAAGCCTTAGTTCAGGTAGACCTTTGACAATACCTTGTCTCGCCAACTGATTCATAGCATCAAAGTTTTGATGAGACAGACGCCGATGCCATATCCAACTTTCAGCTCGTGAAGCTTTTGCAATTAGACAAACAGGTCTTGATGTAGAAAGAGTTGGAAAATTTACAGAATAAAGATTTGCATTCCGCTTAGCTTTAAAAACTGCACGACCATCTTTATCTTCAATATAACAGCATTTATCAGTAAACTGAACTTGAAATTGACTATCGCAGAACTGACTTGTGCTGAAAAGATTATGATCAAGTCCTTCTACGTATAGTACTCTCTTGATCATCACGATGCCATTTGTTAATGATCCGTGTTCTCGAATATGTCCAGTAAGCTCAAAATTTGCATAACTTACAGTACCGGCAGGTTCCTCAACATAATTGTGAAGTAGATGCTTAAATCCTTTCATATGGCGCGAGCATCCTGAATCTATATACCATGTATGTGAGGCCTGCAAAAAGAGAAAATTATTTCTGCTTAGGTACCCATATCCAGATGGGTCCTTTCTTGTTAGCTTTTTGCAATTTATCAACATCATTTACCTTAGCCTTAATTCGCTACTCATAGAGAGGCTTAGGTACCCATTTCCATGTCATTTTCACATTAAACTCATGAAATCTTTGCTTTTTAGAAAAATGATCAATCTTAGCATGAAAAACTTTAGCCTGATGTGTTAAGGATTTGGAAACTGATTTGACAAAAGATGTTTTTCTGGCAACTTTAGATTTAGAATAAATGGAAGGAATGATAAATGCAATATCATGACAGTGTTTGCAGATAAAATTCTTACGTGCAAATGTCAAAAGCTTAGATTTATCCAATGAAGTACAAGCATTCATACAACTTTGACATTTGGAAACGTTTGAATTTTTACAAATCAAACTATCACTATCACTGATACTACATTTATTTTTAGCAACTTTATTTTCCTTCACATTCTTCATCCATTCTTCTTTACCATTCTGCCTTTTTATATCTGAAACAGGAAACAAAATATTGTTAGCTTTCTTTGTAGAAGATGATTTTGGCTTTGAAGTGCAAGAAGTTTCTCCCTTTTCAAAAATACTCGGAGGATATTCAGGAGTAGTAGTATAAACAACTGAAGTTTTAGAATTAATAGTTTCAAACTCTGGATTAGAATGAACATTCCAGTTTGGAGACTCAAACATCTTTTTCTCTTTTAGATTTTGTTTAAACAAATCATCTTTTAAAACAATTAACTCTCTAGAGAGTTCTTTGTTTTCTTTAGAAGACTTGTCAAGTTTGAATTTGAGATCAATGTTCTCATCTTCTAACTCTTCAATTGTCTTTTGAAGATCTGTGATTTGTTTCTCAAAGATAGATGCTTGATTCACCTCAGAGTTTGATTCCATCTTTTCTATTATAGGTACAGAATCTGAAGCATTCATCATTTCTGTAAAGATCTCCTCAGTCATAATTTTTGAAAAATCAGAATTAAGATTATGATTCATGATATTTTCATCTTTTGATTCTTTTGAGGAATTAGAAGTGAATGAATCAGACAAAGAAATTTGATTCTCAACATCAGTTTCTGAATCAGATTCATCATACTGACACTGAGATTCAGTACTATTTACTTCAACCTTGGCTGACTTTGTTGGTAAACAAGGAGAAAATAGTGAAGAAAATTCACTAAATTCTGGCTTTCTTGTCTTGTAACTTTCATTTAAATCTTTATAAGTAAAACCAACAAATTTAAAACTTGAAATTGAATCAGCACAAGATGAAGTGTCATCATCATTTACGACTTTACCTTTAAGAAAAGTAACAAAAGTATCACGAATATCAGGTTTTGTAGGAGTAGAGCCCATCTTATCAAAATTATACAAATTTTATGGTGCTCTTTTCAAAACATTATTTGCTTCAAAACCTAAACCTTTTTTGACATCATAAAATCGGACATCTTGGAGTTTGTTTGTTAAAAGATTTAATGTTTGCTCAGTCTGTCATCTTTTCAGATTTAAATCCTCCAGTTGCTTGATTTTACAATATGCCTCGTTTCTTTCTTGAAAACATGCTTCAAACTTGATTTTAAATTCACCTTTTTCAGCATTTAAATTTACAAAATCTCTTTCAAGCTCAAATATTTTTGATTTTAAAACATCTTTGTCCTTTTTTAAAATTTATTTCTCAGATTCTTTCTCCTTAACAACATCTTTCAACATTGCATTTTCATCGTGAAAATTCAACATTGTTTGTCTTTCATGACTAAGTTTGACTTTCAAAATTTCAAACTCTTCTTTCATGAATTGAACCTGAGTCTTTAAAGATTGAATAAGTTCATTGTTAAATAGATTACATACCTCAGAACCACAGTCGGAATGATCAAAAGATGATTCAGTGTCCTCATCCACTTTGGCCATCATACACACCTGAGTAAAGTGTGAGGTTTCATCATCAGAACTCTTGTAGAACCAATTTTCCTCTTCTGCCATTAAGTTTTGACCATCTTCCACCTTCTTTGCAATCAGTGATTTCCGAGCATAGTATTCTGAATTTTTTATTCGCTTGAACTTGCAGTCTTTGGAAAAATGACCTGGTTTTCCACAGTTATAGCATCGTCCATATTTTGGCTCAAATTCTTCTTTCTTTCCTTCTCTCTTCTCTTCTCTTCTCTTTTCTCTTCTCTCTTTTCATCTCTTTTCTCTCTTCTTTTCTCAAACTTCTTTTCAGACCTTGGTTTGTACTTGTCTTTCTTGTAACTCTCATATTTCGGCTTTGAGAATCTGTTCTTACCAAAGCTTTTCTGAAACTGCTTTGTTAGGAGAGCCAGATTTTTAGCAAATCGTTGAATATCCTCATCTGAATTTTCTTCAACTTCAGTAGAAGATTCATCAGTACTTGAATCCGTGATTTCAGTGAGGAGAGCTTTGGATTTCCTTGACTTTGTCTTATAAGAAGAACTAGACTTGAAACTTGACCCTTTCTTTCGTTCAGACATTAAGGCTAGAGAATCCTTGACCATCTTCTTTTCAGCACTCAACTGCTTTACTTCATCCTCGTGCTGAGACAAAGTTGTGAAAATATCATTGACTTCTTCTTGAGCCATGTCCTTAGTCATCTGAATGTTGATAGCATAGCTTTTCCATTCTGGGTTCAAGTTCTTAATGAACTTATAATTGATCTCTAATACTGACTTGTTCATTCCATTTCTCCTTAGATCATTCAGAATCACATTAAAACGAGTGTATGTCTACAACAAAGTCTCTCCTTCTTTTGCATGGAAGCCTTCATACGCATTTATACTTTGATTCAGCTTTGTCTAAATTGACTTCTTTGTTCCCTGAAATTGTCTCTCCAGTTCATCCCATAATGCTTTTGCAGATTCCCTACTGTCTACGCGATTGTAAATGTCATTAGGAATTGCCATGGTGAGATAGATAAGTGCTTCTTCATCTATCTTATGTCTTGCCTTTTCTGTTTCACTGAAGAATTCATATGGTTTTGGCACATATCTATCTGGAATTTCTGGAGATGTAGCTGAGGCTGCTTGTCCAGGTACATGCGTTTTTGGCTCAATTGGACCATTTATGATAGAATCCATATAACCTATGTTCTTAAGATTCAAGAACTGAGTCATCCTTTTCTTCCATTGTGAGTATTCTCCGATAGACAAGACCAGAGGCTTCAGATGATATCCCATAGAGAGTAAGTCATTCGACATGATTGAAAGATGTATAAACCTATACAAGATGAAAAATATTAGCTAGTAAAGATCTTTAAATCCAATAAATCAAGAAAGCTCAAAAAAAATTCAAGTATAACACTGTATGTAGCGCAAGATTGAAGATTGCGTGAATAGGCTATAGCCCAAACGTGATTTGCGTTATGGGTTTATGACGCAAACTACACTTCTCGCAAGAAGAGTATGGCGCAAACCTGTCTTTGTGTGACCCGTTTGAGTTGCAAACCTGACTTTGCGTAACCCGTGTGTGACACAAACCTGACTTTGCGTAACCCGTGTGTGACGCAAACCTGACTTTGCGTGATATGTTACTGACGCAAAGCTAACTTTGCGTGAGAAGTGTATTGCACAAATACCAACTTCTCGTTAACTACTGATAACGCAAACATCAATTTTACTATAAACATTGTTGACACAAAGTACACTTTGCGTTTCTGGTTGAATACGCAAAGTTCAGATTTTCGTTTTAGATGCAGACGCAAAGTTCCAAAGAACCACTTGATGAATCTCTTGAAGAACTAGCGCAAACCAAGATGAACTCGCGCAAACGTATGACGAACTGGCGCAAACTTTGGATCTCACGCAAACCTCTAAACTCGAACAAATTCGCACCGAAAATCACTTTAGACCTCGAATCTCGATCTGAAAACTTGACAATTCACTCACTTACACATCTAGAATCTAATTCTGACAAGAAATTTCGATTAAAAACACACTATTTGACAATTTGATTCAAGATCAGTGCGTACTGACTCGTGAATAAAACTCAACCAAAAATCAAAATTAAAACTCAATTATAGTGCAATTCACATATCAAAATACACAGACTTGATCGAAAATGATAAACGAACACAAAGCAATCAATTACAACTCGAAATTTTCACTTAAAATTCAAAATTGATTCTGACTTTGGTGAACAGTGACGATGAACAGTGTCGACTCAAAAATTTCTTGATTTTGAAATGGATTTGGCTCTGATACCAATTGTGGCCCAAGAATTACTAGCATAAACACATACAGATTTACACAAAACACTTTTGTTTATTTAATCACACAGATTACATCAAACCATATGCCTATTTGTGATAATCCTTTCAAGACAGAGTGTTTGTGTGTGTTCTCAAGGTGTGCAACTATGTGTTCTATCTTCTCTCTCAATCACTACCACGTCTACCTACTTTTCTTTCAACCACTACAACCACTACCTCCTTACAAACCAACACAATGACTTTCTTATATATAGGTCAACATAACCAAGCAAGGTCAAACCTTCTAAGTTCATTTACAACACACACACAAACAACAAATACAATAATGACCCACATTTAATCTTGAATACAATTTCAGTCTAACAACTTTCTCTTAAGCCTCAGTCCAAGCAAACTTCACATTCTTTCGAGTCAAAGCGGTCAACGATGAGACGATTTTGGAGAAGTCTTGAATGAACTTTCGGTAATAGCCGGCGAGTCCCAAAAAGCTTCGGATCTCGGTTGGGATCTTCGAAGGCTCCCAGTTCATCATCGCCTCTATCTTCGCAGGATCTACCTTCACTCCTTCACGAGTCACTACATGGCCGAGAAATTGAACTTCTCGCAACCAAAACTCACATTTGGAGAATTTGGCATAAAGCTTTTCCCTTCTAAGAACTTCTAGGACTTGTCTCAAATGTTGTTCGTGCTCTCCTTCATCCTTGGAATATACTAAAATGTCATCGATGAACACTATGACTGACCGGTCCAAAAATGGTCGACACACACGGTTCATCAAGTCCATGAATATTGCTGGTGCGTTCGTTAATCCTAAAGGCATGACTAAGAACTCGTAATGCCCATACCGAGTCCTAAATGTCGTATTCTGAACATCCTCTTCTAGAACCTTCACTTAATGATACCCCGAACGAAGATCAATCTTGGAAAAGCACCCGACCCCTTGTAGTTGGTCAAAGAGGTCGTCTATTCGGGGTAGTGGATATTTGTTCTTGATAGTCACCTTGTTCAACTCTCGGTAATCGATGCACATATGCATCGATTCGTCCTTCTTCTTCACAAAGAGTACTGGAGCTCCCCACGGAGACGAGCTCGGCCTCACGAACCCCTTCTATAGCAATTCTAGCAGTTGGGACATCATTTCCTGCATTTCCATTGGCGCGAGACGATACGGTGCCCAAGCAATCGGTGCCGCCCCCGGAACTAAATCGATTGGGTGGTAAGCCGGGTAAATCGTCAGGAAATACGTCCGGAAACTCGTTGACAACCTTCACGTCCCCTACCTTCTTCTTCTCTATCTTGGCATCTACTACAAATGCTAGGTACGAAGGATACTTCTTCGCTAAGTATTTCCTAGCTTTGATGGATGAGATGATAGACACATCTCCCTTACGTTTCTCGCCATACACAAATAGGAGATTGCCATCTCGGATGGGGATCCGTATAAGTTTCTTTGAGCATAAGATCTCCGCTTGATACTTTGCCAACCAATCCATCCCGATTACCACGTCGAAACTCCCAATAGTCATAGGGAGCAAGTCCACCATAAAAGTTTCGCCACTGATTTCAAGTCGACAATCTCTCAGAATAGTTCTTAAGACCACCCGTTCCCCATTAGCTACTTCTATGACCAAGGCGTCACTAAAGGCGCTAGCCGACCGGTTAAAAGATTTGCATAACACATCGGACACAAAAGAGAAGTTTACACTAGAATCAAATAATACACTAGCAGGTGTGGAGTTGAGTAAAAACGTACCCGACACCACGTCGGAGGTTTCCTTCGCTTCCTCCTTCGTCATTTGAAGTGCCCTCCCCTGAGCCTTGGGAATGGCCTCTCTTTTCGTTTGACTTCCAGAATTTCCCCCTCTCGCCCCACCTCTCAACTTAGGGCACTCTCTTCGAACATGACCAATCTCCTTGCATTCAAAACAACCTGTCCCCTGAACGGGACACAAGAACCTGGTGTGACCCGGCTTACCGCATTTAAAACATGAAACCGGGCCTGGGTTTGGGTTTGGGTTGGAGTTGGTCTTGCAAAACCCAAGGTGCTTACTTTTACACTTAGGACACCATTTTGCTTCCCGTCAATTATCGAAACTTTTATTCGTAGGTTGAAACTTCGGCTTCTTGTACGAACTTGGCGGGCTTTCCCACCTCCTCTTCTCCACGGTCCTTGACTTCTCGGCTTTGTCTCGCGAAAAGAGTCTCTCCGTCACCTTAGCTTCTTCAATTGTTTCTCGGAGGTTGGAGGCTTTGGAATTACGGACCATTTGGATCATGTCCGCGGGTAAGCCTTTCAGGTACGCTTTTATATTATCCTTCTCAGTCGGGGCCACGTGCCCCACCAAATCAAGCTTCTCCATAAAAAGTCGGGTATACTCTTTCACCGACAGATCACCCTTCTTAATTGACCTAAATTCTTCCTCTATTGCGTCCAACTCTCCTTCATTGAAATATTCCTCTAGAATTTTCTTCTTGAACTCTGTCCACGACATTTTGGCCAACACCGATTCTTCAATGTTTGAGGTGATGACATTCCACCAAGTCAAGGTCGTGCCCCAGAGCAATTGAGACCCATACTTCACCTTTTGGCGTTCTTCACAGTCGCTAGATCGGAAAGCTTGCTCGATCTCTTTAAGCCAACTCATGCACTTCGCGGGCTCATCGGACCCGGCAAACTCTGGTGGTTTGCAGCAAAGAAACGACTTGTAAGAACATCCTCTCTCCGGTTGCCTTGTTTCCAAAGTTGATAATCCATCAGTGCGGATCTCTCCCCCGGTACCCCCAGAACCTGCTATGATGATGTTTTCCTCCATTGTTTCGTGTCGACGTTGATTCCCTTCACGGTCCTCTAGTAGCTTCATAAACAGTTCTTGCTGTTTTGCCATGGTCTCGTACATGGCTCTCATCATGTCCATCATTTGAGTCTGAGAGGTCACCTCAGTCATGATCGGATCGGTAGTGGCACTGACGGTCCTCGTAATCTGTTCCACCCTTCCGACCAGCATAGGTGCAATCGGAGGTCCATTCGTCACAGTAGCATTTGGTCTGTCGGCCGTGGATTCGTTTACCGCTTGACCCTCTGGCGACGACTGAAGATGACTCCGAGTATTTACCATTCTCGTCTGTCATCAAATCAAAAGAGGGTGAGAGAGGGCTACACAAGATTATCCACGCGAAACGTACTAATACAACTCATCAATCGTCATAATCACAGTAATTCAAGCATGTTCACGTAACCATACATTCATAATAGCAGTAGCTAATTGAAATTATGAACATATAATACATAAAAAGTCTCGTTACCACTTTTATAATTCTCAACAAGGTAGTTTCCGATGACTCTAAGAATGTCCCATCTTAGAATTGCCTAAAAGTCTCAGTATAAGTCTAGGCATTTAGATCACATACCTAGTTCGCTTAAACTAGAGCTTTGATACCAACTTGTAACACTCTAAAAAAATCAACGAATAATAATTCGAAATTTCGGCAATACGACGTCTAAAAATACGAAGGTCCAAACACCCTGTAAATATAAAGTTCAAAAGAATGACAACCCAATATTCAAGACAACTAGAACCCTCACTAATCGGGTTAGTTTGCATCGCAAGATTTGCAACAAATAACGGGACATCAATAATACAACGACCTACTTAATCTAAAATTGATTCAAATCTAGATTAAAATGGGCGTTGCAAAATTACTATGAACTCTCTTCACAAAATTCCCCAAAAAGAGACTGGCACTTCAAGATCTCCTACGTGCCTGGTTGACAAACTTGACATCCTAGTTTCCTCCCTGAGTGGCATCTGTGAGGAAACAACAAACACACAAGTGTTAGGACGAACGCCAAGTGAGATTTCATAAATTATGCAATTCAATAACATTAGTGTCATAATTTAATAGAATCAACTTTGGGTTACCGAACTCCATCTTCTCTCAATTCTTGTTTCCACTGTAACCATAAACTCGTACCTGAATGCAAATATATAAGAGATACCTTTTGAATTACGGGGGAGACCCGTTTCCATCGGGGTGACGTTTACACAAAAGTGGGGTCACCCGCGATGTTAATGGATTACACTTCATGCCCCGATCTTAGTTCCCATGCCATAACGACATCACAACCTCAGACCGTATTTACTGCCCTTATTGCCTACTCCGTCGAGTTACACCTCAAGGTCTTACGGACATTATTGCCTATCCATATCTAGACGAGTTACACCTCAAGGATACATGATCCCTTATTGCCTACTCGCTAGTAACACACCATGATTATTACAAGGTTCATACATTAAGCTACTACCTCCTCGTGCACAAGGAGTAGTATTCACATTCTTATCAGGTAATCAACATTTGATAAACAACTATAACATCATAAGCACTTATTTTCTACATGCAAAATAGGTGTCTTCTTACTTCTCAAGATTTCACATTCTTCATAATTTCATACCTGTAGGCACAACCATTTATCATCCTTACATCGTCTCTTCATAATGTTATCAGCAGTTGGATTAAAACCATGGCAATAGGAATTTCTTCATGAACTCAACATATAAGCATGAAATCAAGAATATATAACCCGTGTAGTTACCACACAAGAGATTATTAAAGTCTACTAGACATAGTCATCTTTTTCTTTTTGGGGTTCATAAAGTTGAGAATCCTACAAGTTAGGTCACAAAACTCAAACAAATAACACATAGGAATTATGTAGGTTAACCCATAGCAATAAATAGGTACTAAAGCATTTGAGGAAGGATGACTCACAAACTAGGGTTTGTAAGAAAACCGTAAAAATTGTGATGGAGTCTTGAGATTGAAGATGGAGAAAGGAAGATGGTAGATCCTTGAACCCTAGTCTTCCAAACCCCAAAAGATTGACCCAAACTTGAAGATTTGAAGAGAGTTGAGTCTAAGATAGCCTTAGGTTGGAATTTATGAAGGGAGAGGAGAAGAGAGTGTTTTTGGGAGTAATGTTTGGAGTAAATGCGATTTGGGCCGTTTTCCCCTTTTTAGTTGACCTGATGGTCCCGCGCGGTTGCCCACACGGCTATACCCGCGCGGAAAGTCACGCCGCACACTGGACCCACGGATTAACTGTGCTCCGCGCGGCTAGTGGCGCGGTTCAAGTCGCGCCATGACCCGCGTGGTGCACTGTGGTTCCTATTTTCAACTTTTTCCATCTTTAAGAAATAACCCTCCAAAAGACCAAACTTCGAGGCACGGTTAAACACAAATGCAAAATAACAACCGAAGCATAGATTTAAGTTAAAATTGCTTACACCGAAATCGGGGTGTTACAGATGAAACCTTTGCCTCTGTGTCTAGACATGAAACAATTCGATTATTCTTAGCCAATGCATTTCACAAAGACTTCAAAGTATATCAAATGGATGTCAAGTCAACATTCCTAAATGGAAAGCTGTGTGAGGAAATCTATGTTGAACAACCCCTAGGGTTCTTTGACCCTAAACATCTAGGTTATGTATATAAGCTAGGGTCTTTATGGGTTAAAGAAAGCTACTCGTGCTTGGTATGACACCCTATCTTCTTTTCTAAGCACTGAAAATTTTGAACGTGGAAAGACTGATAATACGTTGTTTTTCAGAATGATCCAAGGTCAAATTATTCATGTTCAAATATATGTCGATGACATTATATTTGGTTCTACTAACCTTTCTCTCTGCGTACAATTCAATGAAACAATGAAGAAAGAATACAAGATGAGTATGATGAGTGAACTAACCTACTTCTTTGGTCTTCAGATTAAACAATCTGACAAAGGTACATTCATACATCAAGGTAAGTATGTTAATGATATGCAGAAGAAGTTTGATCTTACTCAAACTTCAGCAATGAAAACTCCTATGGCTCCACCGCTGACACTAAACAAGGTGTTAGTGCATAAAAGTTGGATCCAAGATCATTTGGATAGAAAGTCAAAGCCCAAGTCAACTCTCAATGCAAAGTCAAAGTGGAAAGTCAAAGTCTTCTAAAGTCAACTAGTTTAATTGTTTACTCTTTGTATTAGTTGGTAGTATAAATAATTTTTGTTTTGATGTTAAACGGGTAACACTTTGAGATAATATCCTTTAGTGAGAGAAATATTGAGAGAGAAAGTTTGTATACGCATTGTATAATCTGTGAGAATTTGATTCAATAAGAAATGGAATTTGGCATATGAAATTGTTGTTATCTTGATTGAACTTGCACATTGTGGGACACACAATTGGTATCAGAGCAAGCATAATTCAGAAAGTATTCAAGAATCTGAGATGTTTTGATCGACTTTTTGAAGAACTCGTAGAACACTGTTCTAGAACTGAATTTAGTGATTCCTTGTTGTTTTGATTGTAATTTTTGCAGTATTGTAATCGTTTCATGTAATTGATTTGATTTGTATCGTCCAATTCACAACTGGTTGTGTGAATTTTGGATTTCTTGAATTTTTTGTTCGAACACTGTACGTACTGGTTTTTGATTGAGTTTGTGAAATTTATTGTTTTTCATTGTAATTCATCAATTGTAAAGTGTTCAGGTTGTTCTCGAGATCAAATTGTGAAAGATTCAGGATTGAATTTGAAGTTTTGGATTGATTTTGGCCTAACCAACATGTTTTTCAGTCGACAACTGAAGAACTCGCAAGATCTTTAGATTTCGCAAGCATCCTAGATCAAGAACTCACAGAGGCTTGTGTTTGTTTGTAAATGTTCTAAGTACAGAATTCGTATATAGTTGTGTGTGAAAAGTGTAGAACTCGCACGCCTTACTCTGCGAAAAATTACTGTTTTCACTTCAGTCTGCGAAAAGCTTCAAAAATCGCATGCCATAGAAGTTTTTGAAATTTTCTAAGTCTACTTTTTGCTAAATATTTTGCAAAAAGTGAAACTTTTGGAATTTTTCCTAGGCTAGAATTCGCACATCACCACGTGCGAAAAGCTCAAGATTTCGCTCACCTCTGTATGCGAAAAGTAAGGAATTCACAAGACTTTATTTGTGAAAAGTAGTATCTTTGCTCTGCGAAAAGTGATCATATGTGGTCTGAGAATTCTGTACTTAGTCATTTTTGATTGATTTTCAGAAGTTTTGAAAATTTTCTGAGTTTGTGTTTAAAGATTTGTGCAAACATCAAGAGATGCCTTATCCATCGGAACCGATGTCAAACCACCAGTACTATTCAAGGGAGAATATGAGCAGTGGAAAGACAGGTTTATGGATTTTATTGATAGACATGCAAATGGAGAAAACATAAAGATCTCTATAGAAAAAGGGCCTATGATTCCTATCACTACTCAAATTCTAGATGATGAGTCATCAGACACTGAGGATGGAAATGAACGTAGGGAACAAAAGACAAAAGAAGTTCCACTTAATATCTCCAAATACAGTGATGAGCAGAAAAACAAATACAAGGCTGACAAACAGGCTAGATCTCTACTTCTTCAAAGCATACCAAATGAGATCTATATCAAGATTGATATCTACAAGGCAACAACAAAAAAAATGTGGGTTCAGTTGGAAAAGATGATGATGGGATCTAAAATTGGCAATCAGATGAAAGTAGCTAACTGCATCAATAACTATGAAGAGTTTAAAGCTAAAGATGGAGAAAGCTTAGAGGAGACTTATGAGAGATTTGTTTCTTTGCTCAATGAGTTAGCTAAGAACAAATTGAAGAAGAAGCAAATAGAAAACAATGTGAAGTTTCTGAGTGTATTGCAACTAGTTTGGAAGAAGCATACACGGAGGATGAAACAAATGAAAGATCTGAGTGAGATTTCATTGCACGAAGTTTATGAAACACTCTGATAGAATGAGGAGGAAGTAGAAGAGGCAAGAGAAGAGAAAAAAAGAGTGAGAAGTCTGTGCCTGATCCAGTTGCCTTAGTAGTAGACAAGAAGAAAGAGAAAGAGAAGAAAGAGAAAGAGAAAGAGAAGAAAGATAAGAAGAAGAAAAAGAAAGTTGTGGTATCTAGTTCTAATGGTTCTAACAGTGATGATTCCGATTCTGATGATGGCAAAAGTCTGAAGCAAGCCATGATATTGCTAACCCGAGCCTTTTAGAAGAAATTTTATAAGAAGACTGATAATCCAAGATCGTTCTAAATCCTAGAGAGAGAAAGTAGAGAGAGAGTTTGAAGCGCAGAATGTGAGAATGTATTCAATATGCGTGAGTTTCTTCCAAGGAACAAAGCCACAAGGGACTTAAATACCCTTGGCCAATACCAGAGATAAAATCACTCTAAACACAGTATTAGACCAAGCCTATAAATACAATGATTACTATAAAATCTGACTTAACAATCTCCCCCTTAGTAATCATTGGCGCTCCGGTCTTCAATGTAAATTGATATATCCAACTTCGAACTCTAATTAGACCTGTAAGCGTCTTAGTGTAGCTTCTTGACTAAAAAAAACTTTCTTCTCAGCGTCTTTCAATTTATATTGTCTTTGCTGCTTTGACAAGACTGGACCTGTTTGTAATAAGCTTGAAAGAACAATCAATTCATCAACTTGTGCTCTAGATGACATACCTCTTTCAAATGTACTCGAATAAACTATGGTGGTCGGAGCTGGAACAGCAAAAGAACTAGTAGCTGAGAAAATAGAATCTTGAGCGAATCTTGAGCAGCAGATAAACGTTTGAACTCTTTGTCTCTTTAACTTCTCCCCCTCATGACCTTGATGATCTGGATCAACTTGGTCATGCATACGTTGGAGACGAGACAACTTCAGATCTACAAATTCAGAATAAAGGAGAAAGGCAAGGTTTGCGCTACATGTTGGTGGCACAAACTTAGTTTTGCGCTAGCTGAAGGAGGCGCAAAGTTGAGTTTTGCGCTACCAACTGTTGGCGCAAAGATGACTTGAAATCTGAAAAATTTCACCTGTTAAGCTCTTTGACTCCCCCTACACAAATGCACTAAATATGACAATTCAAGTTAGCATTCATATAGAAAATCAGATACTCCCCCTCGAAATATGAGATATGATCTTTTCAGAATATTTTCCTTATTCACTCCCCCTCGAAAAATGTACAGACCCATTGAAACAGATATGAGAACACAAGGATAGAAACATCAATGTAGAAAGAAAAATATACTGAATATGTATTTTGAAACAACTAAATATATAAAATTTTAAACACTAAACCAATTAAATTCTACTCAGTAAAATATCACAGATTAATCCATCAATGGAAATCAAGTGTATGTTGTTAGATACAGATACAAGTTTCATTGCAAATCAAGTTAAAACATGTTCAGTTTCAAAAACTTTCATCAATCTATTCAGTGTACTAGCATGCGAACTTCGATTAGCTTCAAGAAAATGCAATTCTAAAAATATCATAGAGAACTTTGCATGTACTCACACTAAGCCGTCAAAAATTAAGATTTTCACAAATTTATAGGTTTATCGCAACACAAACATATCATCAAGTATCATGAGATGTGTGCTCATTGGCATCTTTTAGCATTGTGCACATTGGCATCTTCACATGAGTGTGCTTTTTGGCATCTTTTAAGCTTGTGCACATTGGCATCTTTTAATGAAGAAAGTTTGGTAAGTAAAGAACATGCCGTAAACATAACTTTCTATCTGATCCTATTGCAGGATTTGGGTCAGCCGCTCCCAGACCAGTTGGCCTTAGGGGACTAGGTGTTAAGCACCCTTTGGAACTTACTCTCCCAGATCAGAAAGGCTATATCGACACATCCTAAACCCATTCATACCAGTAGAACATGACTTTCGATCTGATTCTATAGAAGGATTTGGATTCGATCACTCCCAGATCAATTGACCTTAGGGGACCAGATGACAAGCATCCCACGGAACTTACTTTCCTAAACCAGAAAGATCACAGGTACAAACTTTTAAACTTAGAGATTGCTGTATTTTATATATATATATATATATTTTCATCTCAATCACTCAGTTTTACATCTAAGTGCTTAGCCCATATTTTCATTACAATCCATAATTCTGATTTTTTAGGATTTCTAAGCATTGTAAACTATAAATATTTCGAATGACATAACTTTAAAGCAATATCAAAAGTTTCAAACATGTTGCCGACCTTTCGACTTTTGTAAGATTTGAAAGTTGAACATATAAAACTTCGATATAAACAAAGCAACTTGAAAATTTATCTTAGACACACATTTTATTCAAAAGAAAGAAAAACTGTAAAACATTTACTTTATAGAATAAAATTTTGTAAAGATTTAAACTTTTAAATTCAACATGCCGAGTTTAAAAAAAAAAATTCATTTAAGACTATTGTAACGAATTCGGCAAATTGATATTTAGTCGGAACAAAATAAAATTCAATAATACATTCTTTCACATAATGTATAATGAATTAGTGTCTCATATCAAAGTTTTGGACCTGGTCGAGCTTGCTCAGACTCTTGAAAAAAAATTGAGATAACTGGAACAACATCACAGACAGAGATAAATGAAGCGGAATAAAGTAGATACACTCACAGTTTCTCATTTGTCCAGAAGCTAAATGCACTGAAGAACGAGTCCTAAACTGATATGTTTAGAAGTCAAAGTCCATTGAATTATGGGTTCTGAGCTGATTTACTCATAAGCCATTGTTCTCTTACTCCCCCTTGACATTAGGTGCCTGCAACTTAGAATCAATCTTTGATTTTGGTACCCACTTGTATTTGAGTCCATGTTTGTTAGTTGCAGTTCTTATGGGAGAAAATTTGTTAGATTTAACATAGAAAGCACGAGAAAAATAATCAGATGAATGAACAGAATCATCAGTAGAGGACGAAGCATAATCATCTGAACTTGAACCAGAGGAAGAATAGGAGACATCTTTTGCAATTTGAATCATTTGTTTTATTGAATATTCGAAAATTTTATTACAAGTAGCAAATGAATCATTTCTACAAAGTTTGTCTACATTTCGGTCCTCATTAGTCACAGATTCATCAGATGTCCGCTTGACCCTCCTATCTGAAATATTTGAATCACAAGAATTAGAACTATCATAAATGATTTTAACTTGCTTCTTTGACCTTCTTCTTTTACGCTTTGGTTTATAATAATCAATAGTTAGCGTAAAAGATTCATCAAGAATTTTCGATTTAAGATTTGAGTCTGAAGAAACAATATTACCTAAGAAACCCAACTGATCAGACAATAATCCTGAACTTGCCTCGGAATCAGAAAAATTTTGAGAAAAGTTTTCAGATTTTAGAACTTTCTTTTTGTTTTCTTTAAAATCAGAAGAAAGACCAGAAACAGAATTTGTAAGTAAATCTTGTTTTTGAAAAATTAATTTTTCTTCAAGACTTGTCGTCATGAAAGAAAGAATAACATTTGATTCAACTTTTCTTTGAATATTTTGTTCTTCCATTTTATCTTCAAGATCAATGATTTTGCTTTCTAACACTAATGGAGGAATATATCTCTTAGAATCATAAGAAACTGGAGATATATTTTCTTTATTAGTGTTAGTAGCATAGATATCAAAATAATCACCAGATAATGAAGATTTAATAGGAGAAATGTCATTTTAACTGTTTCTGCTCTTCTTTGATTTTTCGGGAAAATATTTGGCATTTTCGTGCGTGTAAACAAAAGAAATTACCTTGTGCGTGTTGTTCATTCTTTTCTCATTTTCAATTTCTCAAACTTGCTTTTCATTCAACCAATCAATTTTAAATTGAGGAGCATATTTAGCAAGATTTAGATAATCGAATTTATATAAAGTGGGGGATTTTTCTATAGCATTGTTTAAACAACGAGGATTTTCAAAACCAAGTCCCCATTTTTCTTTGATATACTTATAACTCCTCGGTTTGTGCATAAATATTTTTTGATCAGTTTGATCCCTTCGATATAATTTTTCTTCCACCTCATTTATTTTATCAAAAAAATTATCTTTTAATTTGGTCATTTCCATCAAAGAATCAAGATAAGTCTTATTTGAAATTTCCAAATCATCCAATTTCTTTTGAAAGATTTCTTTGGTATGAATGAAAATAGATTTTTCATCTTTCAAAGAAATTTGCAATTTGTCAATCAAATTTGACTTTTCTGAATTTAATTGTTTTTCAGATAATAACTTTGAACGAAGATCATGTTAAGTAGTTATAATGATATTTATCTGTGAGGATATAAACTTGAAGTCGAATACAAAAGGTACCTCAGATTCATCAGTTGAATCTTCATCATCATCATCATCGGTCTGATCATCTCCTATGAAGCACATATGAGCAGTTTCCACATTGTCAGCTTCATCGTCGGAGTGATCTAGCCAGAATTCTTCTTCAACCAGCAAAGAAGTTCCATTCTCTTTTTTCTCAGCTAGTTCCAGTTTCTTCCGATAATACGCATAATCCCGAACTACCTTCACTCAACACTCCTTGGCAATGTGACCTGGCTTTCCACAATTGAAGCACGTAGTAGCTTTCGTAGTCTCGGGCACTCTGGCAGGCTCATTCTTCTTAGACCCTGAAGTGAAGCGAAGGTTGTTGGAACCTGAACGAGGTTGGAACTTTTTGTTGTAGTGTTGAGAGATAAGAATCATCGCTTTCTGAAGTGCCTCGCCATCATCATCAGTTGCACCTTCATAAGAATTCTCAGTCAATGCTTGTTCAGCCAGTTTGCTCGTGAGAAGTGCAACCGGATCCACTGTCTTCTTGTTTTTCTTGTCAAGCTTGGCTTTATTCTCCTTGACTATGTTCTCATCTGTCATCAGAATCTTATAAAGCTCTTGGATTTGAATAGAAGATATCCGAACATCATTCCTCAAGCGATGACATGATTTGTTCCATTCCGGTTGAAGAGCATTGAGAAACTTCAGATTAGTTTCTAATTCAGTCTTTTCCACTTTTATCTTTCGTAGATCATTCAACACAGTGCAAAACCTGTCAAAGACAACCTTCAGAGTCTCATAGTCCTTTGCCTTGAATTCCTCAAAATTATTCATGAAGCGTGTCTGGCGGATTTGTGTAGCAAATGCTGACCCAAGCATAATCTTTTCTAACTGAGTCCACATCATCTTCGGATCATGCTTGAAACAATCAATTCGATTATAAATGGAGTTAGGCAATGCTAGCATCAGATTGGACTTTGCTTCTCGATCGGATTTTTCTCGTTTAACCTCTTCGGCAGTCAAAGGAGTATCATTCTTAGGTCTGACAAATGATCCTTCAGTAAATGACTTCATCATGTTCTCTCCGTTAGCTTGACGCTCGATGAAGTTAATGAACCGATCTTGCCACTGAGTGAAGTCATTTTCATTGATTAAAATAGGTGGACGAGTATCTGTTCCCAATGACATCATAAGATCATTCTTGTAAAACTGAGCTTGAAACGAGAACTTTGACATATCCATATCTTCAGAAAATTAGAGAAAAAATCCTAAGTCTTGAAACAGAGAAAATGGCGCAAACAGGAGATTCGTGCTAACAGTGGATGGCGCAAACTTGCTTTTGTGCGAGTAGTAGATGACGCAAGAACTGTTTTTCGTGAAGCGTTGGTGGCGCAAACTTTTCTTTAAGTGAGATGTAGGTGACGCAAAAGAGTTTTTCGCGAGACAAAGGTAACGCAAAGTTGACTTTGCGTGATGAACTAATGGCGCAAACTTAACTTTGCATGATACGTTGATGACGAGAACCTTTCTTCGCGTGATAAGTAGGTGGTGCAAAACTTATTTGCACGAGTTTGAGAAGACGCAAAACTGATTTGCATGAGACGTAGATGGCGCAAATAAAGATTTGTGCGATGCACAAATAGCGAAAACTGAACTTTCACGAAAAACTTGTGACGATAATCTGGTCTTGGCGAAAAAATGAATTAGAACCCCTGAAGAACTGGCGCAAAGTTTGATGAACTCGTGCAAACTTTGATGAACTAGCGCAAAGTATGCATCTGGCGCAAAGACGATGAAAAATCACGAGAACCTTCTAATTTCGATTATAGAGTCGAATCTGATGAAATTTTCTCACACAGATATGTTCGAAAACAACTTTCTAACAACTCTGAAACAATTAATTCGATCAAAAACCACAAAAACTTGAATTCGTGAAACCAACAGTACGCAGATCAACTTTTCCAGAAAATATAAAATTCTCAAAATTGAACTTCAAAATGTGAATTTCTTGCAAACTGATGTGAATCAAAGAAGATCTTCTAATGAAAACGGAACCAACGAACCAATCTACAAGAAAAATCTTTCAAAAACCAGTCCGAATTTGATGAAAAATCAAAAAATGAGATTTTCTTGAAAAAATCAAGAAAATCGATCAAATTTTCTGATTCAAACACAAATTCAGAATCAACACATGTATCTCTCAATCCTCTCAGATTCAGATTAGGCTCTGATACCAATTGATAATCCTAGATCATTCAAAATCCTAGAGAGAGAAAGTAGAGAGAGAGTTTGAAGCGCAGAATGTGAGAATGTATTCAATATGCGTGAGTTTCTTCCAAGGAACAAAAGCCACAAGGGACTTAAATAACCTTGGCCAATACCAGATATAAAATCACTCTAAACACAGTATTAGACCAAGCCTATAAATACAATGATTGCTATAAAATCTGACTTAACAACGGGTTCCAACAACCAGAGGTATTCATCTGGATCAAGGAATTATGAACACAAGGAAAGGATTGAAGGCAGGAAATATAAAGAAAGGAAATATGAAGGTAGAAGGTACGATGAGAGAAAGCCGGATGAGAAGAAGTATGTGAATAGTTATGATTCAAAGAAAGCAGAAGAGCCAATCAAGTGCTATAATTGTGGGAAGATCGGTTATTTTGCTAAAGACTGTCGGAAGCCGAAAGTTAGGAATTCTGATTATTACAAGAACAAGATGCTTCTGGCCAAATAGAAAGAAGCAGGTAAAGCATTGATGGCCGAGGACGATCATTGGTTGGATTTTTCTGAGTCTAAGAGAGAGAGAGAAGAATCATCCCATATGTGCTTGATGGGAAAAGAGGTGAAATATGATGAATCAGACGATGAGACTTCTGAGGAGGTAAATAATATTTCTAAATGTGATTTTTTAAAGAAAATGGAAACCATGATGGTTGAGCTTCAAGACTTACAAGCTAAACTGAAAAAGGAAAAAAGCAGAGTTGCTAATAAGCGTCAAACAAATTTTTATCTCAACAAGGAACTTGTTGGGAACAAAAACTTGATTGATTCTTTGAACAAAGCTTCTACTACTTTTGAAAAACAGAAAACTTGTCTTGAAAATCAAATTTTTGAAGCAAATTCCAAGTTCATAATGTGTGAACTTGAGAAACAAGAGTTTGTCATTAAACATAATAAATTGCAGTTTGAAAATAAAACTATGCTGAAAAAGATAAATGGTTTGGAAGCTAAGCTTTATGCTAGAGGTCAAACAGATCAAACCATTCATCTAAACAAGTCAAAGGAATTTAAAGCTTTTAAGGATAATTGGGGCATTGGGTATGATAACCCACATTTTTTGAAGAAAGCTATTAGAAAACATCCAACTTTATACAACTTTGATTTCTTACAAGTGGCTAACAAAAACCCTCATTTAAAACCCAAATTTGTCACCAAATCATCTGATGAAGTTGAAGCCAAGGAAGATGAAAATAGGAAAAGTACAACTAAAATGCACTACCATTCTGCTATGACAAGTTGAATGATAGTTATCTATCTAAGTAGCCAAAATTTCTTTCTAACGACTATTTTCAAAGTTATTCTACTGAAGAAATGGAGGCAAAACCAGTTGAAGCTAAAATTTATTTTCGTCCACTCATCTTGGAAAGTAAAATTTCTGAGCTTGAGAATACTTTAGTAGATGAGAGAATTTTGGTTGATCTTGAAAAGATTGTGTTTTCCACTGTGCTTTTAAACACTGATTTAAAATCTGAAGTTACAAATGATAAGTCTGAGTCAGAAAGAGTTAGTGAAAAAAATTCTACTGATTCAGATAATTCATCGTGTAAACTCTTCATAAGTGATATTTTTCCTGATCTAAAACCTTCAGATTTTGATCAGACACCTTCTCAAAAGCAGTTTACAAAAGAATTTAATGAGTTTATGTTTCCAAATACTTCCAAAGTGTAACACCCCGACTTTTGAAAGGTATCATTTCGAGTTATTATACAAACCGATATATCAAGGAAAAATAAGATATTTGATTTTGGACTTGAATCCTAGATTTTATAGTCTTAATGGATGAAGGATTCAATTACAAGTCCAACGGTTCTTTCCGGAGCAAAATCGGAGCTATAACGAAGAAGTTATGTCCAAAACAGTATCGAGAAGAAAACCAGGAGAAGCGGGCGACTTATGCCGCGACCTAAAGTCGCGAGACAAGTCGCGAAACCCACTAGATGAGCTCAAAACTGATTTTCAGCCACTAAACTTCATTTCCTCATAACTTTTGATCCACAACTCCGATTTGGGTGATTCAAGTTGCTACAGTTTCATTTTTGAGAGCTCTTTAAGGATCTAGCAAGAGATTTGGAAGTCTATTGGAGTATACAAGAGTATGTTGTGGTGGTAAGCTCCTCATCTCTCCCTCTTCATCTTCTTCCCCAAAGTTTTCTAGGGTTTCATCCACCCTTTGTGCTTTCTTTCATAGATTGGAGGTTTGTAACCATTTTGGTGAACTAGAAGTGTTTTGGTTGGTGGTTTCAAGCTTGGGTTAAGGTAATCTTCTATTCTTTTCAGTTATGGAAGTTAGGGTTTCGGTATTAGTTGAGGTATTCATGTATATGGTTTGGGAAACGATTCTTTGCGGTTGATTGTGTTATTTATGGTTGAATATGTATGGATTTAGGTTTTTGGATGTTTTGACTTGAGAATCCAAGTGTTCTTCAAAGGAGCTCTAGTTGGGGGAAAATCTAGATTTAGCCTAAATCTAGCAAGGTGAGTTCAAGTTGATTTGTGAAAACGATGTACATGCCAAAATGGTTATTTTAAAGTGTTTTACATGAAATGGTTAACTAGCTGATAAGTTTTGAGCATTTTGAAGTAAAAATGTATTTCACTTGGTATTTGTCAAAGTGTGAGTATTTTAATGATTTTTCATATTTGATAAACTTGGCTTATTTTAGTTTCATAAAATGCTCACATTTGGGATTTGGACATCTTGATAAGTAATAGCATGATTTATGCATTTTGGGGATTTCGTACAAATAGAGTCCATTTCATGACCTATGCATCTTGGTGATTTTGGTACAAATGAAGTCTATTTCATTGTTATATGCATTTTGGTGTATTTGCGTTCATAAACCCTTTGGAAAACCTTTGGTCCCATTATGTGTTGAGTTTTGGGTTAATCTCGTCTTTAAGGTATGTGTCTTCGTAAACGTTGTTTAAAGACATTTCATTATTTGGGGGACCATTGAGTATTGGTCAAATGGATTTTTAGCATTTTAGCTCAGTGATTGGCTAAAAAGAATCTTGTGGACATTTGTTCGGGTTTAATGGCTTGATGTAGAGTCCCATTTCATGGCTTACATCTTAATGCATTTTATTGCATATTTATAATTACAGGCTCGAGTGCTGTTGTCATTCAGGTATAGTCGTGTAATTTTAGACTGTGTTGCATTGGATCCATAGGCACGTAAGTCAGTCTTATTTAATGGTCATTTGGGTGGTACGGGGTTAGACTCCGGGACTCATGGGTTATGACCTTGTCCTTTCAAGGGCTACACTAGGAGGGCTGAGTCCGGGTTGTGCTATCATGGCGTTGGAGTAGTCATTTGATGGGCGTTTTGGGACCTTCGCCAGGTGGGGCAATGCCATGGTTGTATCCCCCTTGGGTCGGGCCTTTGAGTGGTATTCTCGTTAATATTTCGCTAAGGTCAGCTGACTCTTTGGTGTAGCTTGAAGGGAGTCGTAGGGACACTTGGGCTTGTGTGTCGTGAAGTGTCATACGATTAACGTTGTATGAGTGGCATACTTTTGTGTTCCTTCGCTCTCAACGAATACGGGTAGTCCCCATCGTCGGCCCTTCGTATTTTGGATATTTAATTGTCCACGTTTTAATATTTGGATTTCATTCCATTTTATGGTCGCGTGAGTATTGAGATTCAGTTCCATGTTTTAATGGCGTATCATATTTATATGGATTGTTTTCGGTTATTTAAGGGTCGAGTATTATGTCCTACCCGTGTTTTGGGGTGCTTTGGGATATGAAGTACTATTTACATTTTAGCACATTTGAGTATCGAACTATGACCCCGTTTTGGGTGAGTTACGGGTTGCATCGTTTTATAAGAAATGCATGTTTGGGAAGTATTGTCTTTAAAAGTGTATATTATGGGAAAATGTGTCGTTTCCATTTTGAAGTACAATATTTCGAAGGATCTTGCTTTACAACTGATATCCTGTCTTTTAAAGATTTGTTCGTTCATGTTAAAACTCTTGAGCTCACTAGGCGTTAAGCCTAACCTTTTTATTTGTCGGCATGTACATCAGGTTCCTTTCGGGGGTTCGATTCTAGTAGTGCTTTGAAGAGTTGAGCTTTAGCCTTTCAAGAGTGAGTAGTCGGTGAAGTCTTCCGCAGGTTGGAGTTAGTAACTGTTATTGGGTTAGTAACACCCGTCCTTTTCATAGAGTGTATGTATAGGATGAACGTGAGCGTTGAAGTTAATTCTAAATTTTATGTTTTAGTTCGAAGTATTTATTGATGTATTTAGAAAAATTTTATAAGTTGTTATCTTCAGATTTAAGGGTGTTACACAAAGCTTCTCACTTTGATGATGATGATGATGACTTATTTGAGGATGGATTTGATTTTTTAAATTCTGATGGATGTGTTGATTAGTTGTTAAGAACTTTGATTTCAATGCTAAACTTCCAGATCACTCTACTTTTGTGATTAAATCTGAGATTTTACCAAGTGTGTTTGAAAAAGGTGAATCATCAACTAAAGTTGATGAATCTGTTTCTGTGAGTACCTATTATGCTAAAGGTAAGAAGAAAAAGAAAAGGCGCTCACAGAAATTGACCAACACTGGTAAGTCCAGAAAAAAGACAAACTCTGAAATCGCATAGCTCTTACAAATCTAAATCTTGTGTTTTTTAATTGAGATGGAAAAAGTCTGAAGCGAGACTAGAATGGAGACCAAAGAAGAAAGTTGAAGAGACTACAAAATCATTTTCTGATTCTGGATGTAATAGGGATACTGATAGTGTTTCTGATGTACTTGGTCAATGTGCTTCTCATAAAACAAAACTTGTAACTTCTTACAAGACTTATACAATAAATCAGTTGATCCAATTATCTCATTTGCCTACTCAGTGTTCCACATACGGTCAAAATGATTTTATGACTCGAAAGTATTCTGATCATTGGTTTGGTTCTTATCATGTTTATTCTTATAATGTTTTTCAAAAGAAAAGAGGGCCCAAATTCAAATGGGTGCCAAAATCTGATGCTAACTAGAAGGGACCCATCTATAAATTTGGACCTAAACCAATTGTTGTTTGATTTCTCCCGTGCAGACCCGTCATATGTGGTACTTGGATTCAGGCTGTTCCAAGCATATGATAGGGCAGAAATATATTTTATCTAACTAAACAGAGAAATTTTGCGGCAATGTGAGGTTTGGGAATGACTAGTTTTCACCGATACTTGGATATAGCGACGTTGTGCAAGAGAACATAACGATTAAGAAGGTGAGTTATGTTGAAGGATTAGGACACAATCTTTTCAGCACCGGATAGTTTTGTGACAAGGAATTAGAGGAGAAGGCTAGATTTCTACATAAAAAAATAGGTTATTGAGAAGTTTTTGGGCTGAAGCTGTTTCATGTGCAGTTTATTTAATTAATAGGTCACCTACAAGAATCATGGATAATGGTACGCCACATGAAGCATGATACGGTACAAGACCTAGTGTTTATAATCTAAAAGTATTTGGGAGTGTTACTTACTCTCACATTCTGGATGCACTGAGAAGCATGTTGGATGATGTGGGTCCAACAATGTTTATCAAGTTTATAGATTAACAACAACACAATATGAGTACCAACCTGTATTGATATATAACAAAGGTTACAAGGTTGATCGATTCAAGCTTTAGATTGTGTTCTCTGTTTTTCTTTCTTTTACACCTTTTAGTGTGTGTTTTGTGTTCTTGATAATATCTGATATGTTAGAGAGAGTTGTTGAGATATGATATTATCTCAAGCTTCTTAGACACTCAACCTAAACCACTTGCAATATTAAACTAATAATAAACTAACTTTAACTAGTATAATATCTAACATTTAGATATTATATATCTAACTAAACTAAACAAAATAACAATAACAATGCTTTGATATTTATTACAAATAAACATTAGACTTTAATATCGAGAGTCGACATTCCGGCTTTAGCTTCAGATTGCGATCTTCAGTTTGGATGATCTTGAATCCAATGAGACTGTGTCCTAACAATCTCCCCCTTTGGATCAAGATCATTACGAAAAAGAATTTAGCAATTCAGTCTTCTTGTTCAGCTCAGAAGATGCAATCTATTTCTCTAGCTCTGAAATCAGCATGTCTTCAGAATACTTGCTTTTGAAGAGTTCAATCTTGGACGTGATTCTTGAAACATGTGATCTTTGCCATTTCTTGTGTAGTCATTCTCCCCCTTTTTGATGATAAGTGCAACGGCTTCATCAAAACTTTTTGTAAGAAATGTCCTTCAGTTAGAGCCTCTGATTCGTCAATTCATAAGATATTCATCTAGATCTTTGCAAATCCAGACAAATTAGTCGTGTAACACCTGAATCAACTAATGAATCAGTTAACATGCCTGTCAGTAACACTAAGTCACTGTTTGTAACAAATACACAATGGAAAGGAGTTGTTTGATGTTGACTCCCCCAGGGCTTCCATTTAATCATCGAAACACCACAAAGGTAATTTCTATAAACGTTATGACAAAGAAACTAATTCCTTGTGTGTTCGTGCTTGTGTTGAAAGAATTAAGCACTTTATGATTGCTTATAGGGCTCGAATTTGTGTAAACCACTGAGACAACAGTAAGTTAAACACAGACTCAATGTGCATGATTGAAGTGCGAAGGTGGGACAGACTTCCTTTTTTTCAATATCCAGATTTTCCAAATGAAAATCAGATAGCATATGTGCTGCTTCCCCTTTGAAAATGAAACATTTTCCATTTGAGTAGAAAATGAGTAGATGGTGAGGTTTGATCAAGAGTTGGCATGGGCTAGTTGTCTGTTTCAATAATGTTCACCAAAGAATTGTGAAACACTAGAAATGTGGATGCCCGGCTCAAAAAAGTTGGTGCAGAGTTGTGATATTCTTTTAACTCTGTTCTCACACACTCTTTCTTTTAAACATTTTGGCATACTCTAATCAAACTTTCTTTCTTTTTGTGACACACTCATTTCTTTTGGACTTCTCAGACTCAATCACTATGGGTTAACTTCGTGGGTAGAAATAACTGGTTAAGGTGATTGCATAGAAGTTGTGTTAATTCCTAGCACAAAGAAATCCTTGTTTTTCTATGATGCATATGATGCTCAGAATGGTTTAACTATTTCAGTTAAAGCACAAAGTTGATCTTGAAAACATTTAAAGTCACATTTCCAATTCATGAATTTGTTTTGATAATCGGGAAGTGGTTTTAACATTGGAAACAATGTTTTCTATGATTGAAAGTTGTCCACTTTTCAACCATATATGAGATGAACATATAGAACTATACCTTTACATACGATCTTCCATCTCATGAAGCTAAGCTTAAAGTCATAAACATATGAACTTGTAAGCATCTCTCAAAAATTCTGCAAAAGTCTTATGTTAAGTCAAAGTAAAATTTATTCACTTAAAATTGAAAAGACAAAAGGCAGTAAAACTGTTAAAGTACGAGTTCTGATCAGAAATAATCAGAAGTCATATCCAAACTCCTTTGATTTTGAAGAGCTCCCCCTAAAATCTTGCATTACAAAAATTTGACATAAAAGGTAAATGCAGAAATCTTATGAGCTCCCCCTCAAAATAAGATTGACCACTTGTCAAATTCTTCTCATATTCCCCCTTGGATCATGAACAGTATATAGAAGTGCAGATATCAATCAGAGTTAAGAATGAAGAAATGATGAAAAAGTATACAATTAGAAAACTTTGATAGGTAACTACTGATGAAATCTTTAGATTTAGCATACCAAGCTTAGAGACAAGAAAGTTAAACCTCTTTTTGTCTAAAGGTTTGGTAAACAAATCAGCAAGTTGATAATCAGTTTTTACAAAGAAAAGTTCTATTGTGCCTTTTTCAACATGATCTTTAATAAAATGATACCTGACGTCTATGTGCTTAGTCTTGGTGTGTTGAACAGGATTCGCTGATATTGCGATGGCGCTCTTGGAGTCACAGTATATCGGGATTTTGTTGAAGTGGAAACCGTAGTCGCGCAATTGAGTTCTCATCCATAAGACATGAGAACAGCAGCTATCAGCAGCTACATATTTTGCTTCGGTCGTGGAAGTTGAAACACAAAGTTGCTTCTTCGATGCCCAACTTACGAGCTTATCACCGAGGAACTGCACATGTCCTGACGTGCTCTTTCTGTCTAACATACAACCTGCATGATCTGCATCTGTATATCCTGTTAGTTCAAAACTTGTATCTTTAGGATACCACAGACCAAGATCTGCAATGCCCTTCAGATACCTAAATATGCGCTTCACAGCAGACATATGGATTTCTTTAGGATTGGCCTGATATCTTGCACATAAGCATGTTGAGAACATTATATCTGGTCTACTAGAAGTAAGATACATTAAAGAACCTATCATTCTGTTATTCCCAATATTCAAGTTCTAATTTCTACACACAATCAAGATCAGAATTCCAAATCCATATGTCATTGATTTCAATCTCAAATATTACAAACTTACAACTTTCTCACTCTACAAGATACTCTCTCTCTAAAATGATATTCTAATTAGCTCTCTCTCTACGATTCGTGTACATCTATTTACAAAGACAACAAAGGTATTTATACCCTTAACAATTACAAAGGAAAAACAAAATACAATTACATTGACTTTGACTTTATTAACAAATGACTTTGACTTTGCTTGAGAGTTGACTTTTCCAGCTTTGACTTCTTGATCTTTTGTCTTCAATCTTAATGATCTTGAATCCAACAATTCTGTGCTCTAACAATATCCCCCTTTGGATCAAGATCATTACTAAAAGATTTAGCAATGCGATCTTCTCTAATTAAGCTCGATTGAAGTAACTCCCCCTTTTAACAATCTTTATCTTCTCATGAAATCTCCCCTTTGATACAAACATAATTTCCAAACTCCCCCTTAACACAATGAAATTTCTTCTTTGATAAGCTTTATCTTCAAAAACTTTCAGCAATCTTCCCAACGTCTGATCTTCAAAAATAGTAACAATCTCCATCAAGATTATAAACAAACCTCTTTCAGACATTGAAAGAAATTATCTTCATTTTCAGCTCTAAATGATTTATCCAACTTTCTTCAAATAAACTTTCTCCAAAATCTGCTTGCTTTCGAAATTCTTTGAACTTTCGCTTATCAACTTAGAACAAACTTCAATTCTGAAATATCTCTCTCCATATCCAATACAAATACTTCTTTTCGGACAATTATTTCAACTTTAACATTTCTTTGAAATACACATTTCTTGATCTTCTCCCCCTTTTTGATGATTAGAGCATTTATATCATCAAAACTTTTATTCCAAGAAATGTCTTTGACCATTCCGATCTGTCAAACTGAGCCTCTGATTCTGTGATCCATAACCAAGTATTCATCTAGATCTTTGCAAATCCAGACAACATAAGAACATGTAACCTCTGAATCAACAAATGAATCAGTTAAAAAGCTTGTCAGTAACATGAAGTCACTGTGTGTAACGAATACACAATATAAAGGAGCTTTTTGATGTTCACTCCCCCAGGGCTTCCATCCAATCATCGAAATACCACAAAGGCAATTTCTATGAATGTTATGGCAAAGAAACGAATTCCTTGTGTGTTTGTGCATGTGTAGAAAGAATTAAGCACGGTGATTGCTTTTCAATAAGGCTCAAAGTTGTGTAAACCACTGAGACAACAGTAGATAAACACAGACTCAATGTGCATGATTGAAGTGCGAAGGTGGGGCAGACTTCCTTCTTTTTCAATATCCAGATTTTCCAAATGAAAACCAGATAGATAATATGCTGCATCCCCTTGAAAATATAAAACATTTTCTTGTTAAGAAGAAAATGAGTGGTTGGTGGGGTATTAAGCAAGAGTTGGCATGGGCTATTTTCCTATTTCAATAACGTTCACCAAAGAGTTGTGAAACGCTAGTAATGTGGCTGCCCGACTCAGAAAGAATTTGGTGCAGAGTTTGATATTCTTTTACTCTGTTCTCACACCCTCTTTCTTTTGATCATTAAGCTCACTACTAACCAATCTCTCATTTTCATTTTACCTCGTCACACCCACACTCATTTCTTTATAGACTCCTCACACTCAATCACTAAGGATTAACTTCTTGGGTAGAAATCACTGGTTAACGTGATTTCATAGAAGTTCATGTAATTCCTAGTACAAAGAACCCATATAATCCTATAAAAGCATAATGTTGCTCAAATGGTTTAACTATAGCAGTTAAAGCTCATATACAAATGTCAGATGTAAATATGCTAAGAAAATATAAGCATGAAGATTTAAGCATTTGTAGACATTGAAGTATTTTCAAACAAATATATGAAATGAATGAACATGAATGCAAAAGGCTTGTTTAAAAATCTGACATTGTATGAAAATGATCAGAAATGAATGATATAACAATCAAAGCTTAAGGTCAAGAATAATGGATATTGTCTATATGAAACAAAAATATAGACATTCTTGAAATGACGTTTCGAAATGAAATATCGCTCAAAATACATTGAAGTACAAGCGGGGTGTCTTACCATCGAAAATATGTTTCAATTTAGAGACATAGTAAGAACATTTTGAACAAAAAGTCAAACCGGTGTATGTGAATACTTGAAAGTATATAGAAAAGACAATACACAAGTAATTATCTTTGGAAACACACGGTTTGTAGAAACATTTAAGCACAAAATAAAATGAAAAAATTTAAAATCTCACTTCCAATTCATGAAATCTGGTTAAGAATCAGGAAGTGGTTTGAACATTTAAGAATATGTTTTCTATGATTGAAAGTTGTCCTTCTTTCAACCATATATGAGATTAAGATAAGAAATTAACCTTTTCACACAATCTTAAATCTCATGAAGTCAAGTTGAAGTCATAAAGATATGATCTTGTCAGCTTCTCTCATCCTGCATAAGTCTCAAAGTCTAGTCAAAACAAATTTATTCACAAATTTATTTGAAAAATAAAAGGAATAAAGCAATAAAACGTTGATTGTACGAGTTCTTTGCAGAAGTAATCAGAAATCATAATCCTTTTACTCCCCCTGAAATTATGCATCTAAAATATGTCAGTTATAAAGCACATTATAAAGATCTACAACTCCTTTTGGAATGTAGTTCGTCATATCTATCAAATGCAAAAATTTCAGAAAAATATGTACTCCCCCTTGAAGGTTGATATCCTCGTTGGAGTATCGGAGTACAATCTCTTATATCAGCCCGGGAGTAGCATTTCTTTTTCATCATTAAAGAGTGAGTCCTAAATTGTTGTGTTTAGAAGTCAAACTTCGTTGAAGTACGGGTCCTAAGCTGATGTACTTAGAAGCCTTGGTTCTTGACATTGAAGTGCTGGTCTTGAACTGTATTATTCAAGAGCCATTGTTCTCTTACTCCCCCTTGACTTGTGGTGCCTACAACATAGAATCAATTTTCGGTTTTGGTACCCACTGGTATTTGGGTCCATGTGTGTTAGTTGCAGTTCGAATGGGAGTAACTAAATAAGAACCATACCAGTAATGATCACTTGCTTTATGAACAAAATCATATGTATGACAATAAGAACAATACCTCTTTTTAGATAACCTGATCATTTGATCTCTCGAGTAAACAAGATCATGTTTACCTTTCAGCACTTTGTTCTTCTTTGTATTTGAGGCAGATACAAATGATTTGTTACTTTTCTTTTCTTCTCTTCCTTCTTTCCTTTCTTTTCTTCCTTCTTCTCATCATTCTTCTCATTTTCAACCACTGGTTTCACTCTCCATACCAGTTTTTCTTCTTGATATCTCCTTCTTCTATGTGTACTTGAACCATCTATTTTGCTATCATAGAAAAGATTAGTAGTACGAATCTGATTGAAAGATTTAAATGACCTTTTTGTAGAAACAGTTTGCTGATGTGAGCTTGATGCTGGCTTATTAGAACCAACTGAACTATTTCTTGGTGAGTGGATTTTTGACTCTGGAGTCGTTTGCTCAGTCACCACCACCTTTGAAACAATATTTTCAAGCTCTTTTACCTTTAAAGAGTAACTGTCTCTTTCTTTTACAAGAAGGTCAATCTTCTTCTTGTATTCAGACTTCGTTTGCTGCTCTATAAGCACACAAGTAGATAGCTCAGATAACTTTGTAGTTAGCTTCTTTATCTCTGCTTCAAATAAGCTTCTTTCTTCCTCAAAGTCCATTTCAGCATTTGTCCTCTGACCAGATATTTCTTTGAATATCCCAACATTCTTTTGTTCTATGATCTTCTTCTCTTTATCAAATTTCTCTCTTTCCAGTATGATTACTTTCTCAAAGTCAGAAATTTGTTGAGAAAGTTTTATACATTTCAGCTCAACCATCTTCTTCTCATCAGCACATTTTCTGGAAAAATCTGAGAACTTCTTAGCAAACTCTTTCTTTTCTTTCTCAAAAACTGATCTTTCTTCAACAATTTGAAATTCTAATTCAAAGATCTTCTTTTCATTAGCACACCCTGTTTGCTGAAACTTGACAATGTGATCTTCTAAGTCTGAGATCTTGCATTTTAACTCAGTGTTTTCAGCTTCCAAAAACAAGACCTTTTGTTCATTAAGCCCAGAAGTCTGTTTCAGAAGATCTTCATTAATAGTCTTTAAAGCACTAAGTTCTTCTCTCAGTATCTTCCTTTCATCATTGTATCTCTTTGATCTCTTTGAGTAGTAGTCAACTGAGGAAGCAAGATTTTTATTCTCTAATTTGAGTTTTTCAATCTTCGTTTCATCATCATCAGAAAAATATCCCATCTTGAATATCTGTTACAAAAAGAAACTTGAAATGATCGTTAGAAATTCAAAAACAGTAGATCACAATAAGAACTTTGTCCCCCTCCGCAGACTTAGCACGGGGGTCCCTTTTAAAGGGCATATTACAGTTTTGAAAATTTTGACTAAGTATAGAAACTCGCAAGTCACTGTTAAAGCTTAAAACTCGCAGGCGCTGAAACTCGCAAACCACTATTCAAAGTGAAACTCGCAGATCAAAAGAACTCGCTGAAACTCGCAGATAGCAGCGTACGCGTTTCCTGAACTCGCAAGTGCCTACTTGCGCGTTTTGAACAAACTCGTAGATCGAAAGAACTCGCAGATCACTATTCACGATGAAATTCCAAACTCGCACGATGAGTGAACTCGCAGATCACTGTTTCAGCTCAAACTCACACCCTTTGATTAGCGCGTTTAAAGAACTCGCTAACCACTACGTGCGCGTTCTGGTCCTTAGAAAATTTTCCAACTTTTCCAAACTCGCAGACTTCGATCTGCGCGTTTCTAGAACTCGCAGATAACACCTTGCGCGTTTGAGACCAAATTCTTCAACTTGCGCGTTCTTCTGGATGAACTTGCGCGTTTCACAGATCTTGCGTGTTCTTGGAGTTTTCGAACAAAAACTCAAACTTTCACACTGAAATCCATTGAAATCTTCAAATTTGATCTCGAAACTTTGGCAATTTGATCTTGATCACACCTAAAATTGTTTACAAGCAATGAAATTCAACCTAAAACACTAGAAATTGTTAATCGATCTAGAACAGTTCGTTTTGAACTTCGAATAGAAAACTTATAAAAATCAAAATTCAGATCGAATTGTTGTGATTTGAACAAAACAATACAAACTAAACTTTTTCTAAACATATAATCGAGTACAAATACACACAAATCAGATCAAAAACATCACTTGATCAACAAAATCGAATTTGAACAGTAACTTTTGTCTTCTTGAACTCTCGATCAAACATTTCTTTAAATCGGTCCATTTTTCTTAATTTCTTCTGCTCTGATACCAATTGTTATTCCCAATATTCAAGTTCTAACACACAATCAAGATGAGAATTCCAAATCCATATGTCATTGATTTCAATCTCAAATATTACCAGCTTACAACTTTCTCACTCTACAAGATACTCTCTCTCTAAAATGATATTCTAATTAGCTCTCTCTCTACGATTCGTGTACATCTGATTACAAAGACAACAAAGGTATTTATACCCTTAACAATTACAAAGGAAAAACAAAATACAATTACATTGACTTTGACTTTATTAACAAATGACTTTGACTTTGCTTGAGAGTTGACTTTTCCAGCTTTGACTTCTTGATCTTTTGTCTTCAATCTTAATGATCTTGAATCCAACAATTCTGTGCTCTAACGCATTCGTCTGTAAGTCCTAACATCAACAGCCTTACCCGAAGGATCGGTGTCAATCTTAGTACCTGGTGCCATTGGGGTACCAATCGGTTTTGAATTTTCCATTTTGAACTTCCGAAGAATATCCATAATGTATTTTGATTGATTGATAAAATATCCGATGAAAATTGTTTGACTTGTAAACCGAGAAAGAAATTCATCTCTCCCATCAAATTCATCTGAAATCTAGACACCATAAGGTTTGAAAAATTCTTACAGTACTTAGGATTTGTAGAGCCAAAAATAATATCATCTACATAGATTTGAATTAAAATGATATCGGCTTTTTCCTTTTTGATAAACAAAGTGTTATCCACCGTACCTTTTGAAAAACCAGACTTGACTAGAAAGTTGGAAAGGACATCATACCAGGCTCGAGGAGATTGTTTCAGTCCGTAAAGTGCTTTGTCGAGAATGTAGACGTGATTCGGCTTCTCTTGATTGACAAAACCTTCTGGCTGAGAGACGTAGACTTCCTCCTTCAGAATTCCATTCAGAAAGGCAGTCTTCACGTCCATTTGAAAGACCGTGAAGTTCTTGTGGGCCGCGTAGGCTAGAACCATTCTAATTGCCTCTAATCGCGCCACAAGAGCATATATCTCGTCATAGTCAATTCCTTCCTCTTGTCTGTATCCTTTGGCTACTAGTCTTGCCTTGTTTCGAATAACGGTACCACATTCGTCCTTTTTGATCTTGAAAACCCACTTCGTACTTATAATGGTTTTACCTTGAGGTTTTGGTACGAGTCTCCAGACTTGAAGTGCGTCGAACTGATTCAGCTCTTCTTGCATTGCGATCACCCATTCTGGATCAGCAAGTGCCTCTGATACGCGAGTTGGATCGAACTTGCTCAGAAAGGAGTCATGCATGCACATGTTTATTGATGCTGACCTAGTTTGCACCGGTTTTGATGGATCGCCAATGATCTGGCTTATCGGGTGCTCTTTGGTCCATTTATCTTCATAAGGCAGTGGATTATATGAATGTATGTCAGCTGTATCATCTATAAATCCACTTGTACCTTCTTCAGCTTGTTCAGGAGGAATGATGATTGCAGTTGAAGTGGGAGGTGCAGAAGGCTCAGCAGGTACAGCTTGGTCCGGTTGTAGATTGATTTGAACAGAACATCCTACTGTTTCAGCTACTTCTGTCTCTTCATCACATGGCACTTCTTCAACTGTCGGAGTCGGCATTTGAATAGGAACTTCTTGTTGAATCGGGGTGTTGGATTCAATAGGAATATCTGAACTG
This sequence comes from Arctium minus, assembly GCA_954870635.1. Lineage (NCBI taxonomy): Eukaryota > Viridiplantae > Streptophyta > Magnoliopsida > Asterales > Asteraceae > Arctium > Arctium minus. Next base: position 48,656,981 of record OX941086.1, read on the forward strand.
GTTGGATGAGTAGTCGTTAAGTCTTCCATCCTGTCAACCACAACATATTTCTTTACATTTGATCCAAAAAATTCATCATAAAACAATCAAATAATAAGTCTAAATCCGATATATGATTAGTTGACGTTGATGCTTCATCTGATTTATTCTGTTAAGTCGTAGGTTCTGGACTGATTTGCCCAGAAGCTAGTACTCCGGTTATCACGGGTTCTGAAGTGTGTTGTTCGGAAGCCATCTCTTCATCAAACGTGACGTTGATGCTTTCTATAACCGTCTTTGACTTCTTCAGATAGATGCGGTATGCAATTGATGTAGAGGAATAACCAATGAAGATGCCTTCGTCTGCCTTGGCACTGAACTTGTTGAGACTCTCTCAATCGTTTAAAACAAAACACTTACACCCAAATATATGGAAATATTTGATTGTTGGTGTTCGGTTGTTGATTAACGCATAAGGAGTCTTCTTGAATCTTTGATGTATCATGGAGTGATTATGTGTGTAACACGCAATCGATACAGCTTCTGCCCACAAAAATAGAGGTAAGTCTGATTGACTTAGCATAGTACGAGTAGCCTCGACTAGCGTACGGTTTATTCTTTCGACCACTCCATTTTGTTGAGGCGTACGAGAAGCAGAGTATTGATGTGAAATCCCGACATATTCGAGATACTCTTCAACCTTGTTGTTCTTGAACTCTGTGTTGTTGTCTGTTCTTAGAAGCTTGACCGGTTTCTGCAGATTCACCTGGGTCGTCTTTAGGAATGTGATGAGAACATCTGGTGTCTCATCCTTTGAACGTAGAAACTTGACCCATGTGTATCGCAAGTAATCATCCACGATAACAAGTATGTACTTCTTTCCGCCTAGACTTTGAGTTCGCATCGGACCGCATAAGTCCATATGCAATAACTCTAACGGAACGCTTGTACTCGGTTCAGGCTTTGGTTTATGTGGATCCCTCTTCATTTTTCCCTTTTCACATGCTGCACAAAGATGGTCTCTTTCATATTTGAGCTCTGGAAGTCCTTTGACGAGCTTTCCTCGGACCAGATTGTTGATGTACCTAAAGTTTAGGTGAGAGAGCCTTCGATGCCATAACCAACTTTGTTGCATCGAGGCTTTCGTCATTAGACAAACCTGTTTGTCAGTCTGGATTTTTGACAAGTTAATTGTGTAGAGATCTGACTATCTTGTTCCGACCAAGAGTTCCTCGTCTTCTTCAGTGCGAACTGAACACGTCTTGGCTTTGAAGTTGACCTCTAAGCCTTTGTCACAGAACTGACCTATACTGAACAAGTTGTGCCTTAAGCCTTCTACCTAGCTCACCTTCTTTATCGTGACATTGTCATGTTGTACATCACCATATCCCATTATTGGAGAAAACTGGTCGTTGCCGAATCTGACTGATCTGCAATACTTCTCTTTAAAATTGGATAGCATATCTTTTTGTCCAGTCATATGCTTGGAGCATCCGCTATCCAAGTACCACATATGACGGATCTGCACAAGAGAAATAATGAAACAATTGATTTAAATAGTCTTAAAACAAAGATGGAATTAAGACTCTCGAGCATTGAGGAGCGGGTCTTGAACTGATGCGTTCAAAATCCATATCCTCTTCTCAAGCATGGGTTCTGAACAGACGTGTTCAGAAGCCATTGTTTTATCTTTGAAGTGCAGGTCTTGAACTGTTGTATTCAAGAACCTAGTTTCTATGAGGAATGAGTCCTAGACTGTTTTGTCTAGAAGTCATCTCTTCATAACTTCTTTTAAACTTTGTGTGCCTGCAACACAGATTTAGCCTTAGGTACCCACTGGAATTTGGGTCCTACTGTGTTAGCACAAGATTTTGGTACCCATTTCAAATTGGGTCCTCTTTTCTTTTGAAATGCATCTGAAGATTTAGAATGAGATGAATGATATGAGTGGACATGATTATTGCCAAACCAATCTTCAGAATCTTGACAAGAAGTAGAAACATGTTTATCATAAATAGAAGACTTTCTCGCAGATAAAGATAACTGAAATAATTGCTTCATTGTATATTGTTTACGAGAAACAACAAGTTTTGAGATCAAAATATCAACATCAGCAATTAAGACATCTTTACTAGGCGAAGTCTCACTACAATTAACACTAGAAAACAATTTAACGGTCTTGTCAAGCTTCTGTTTCGGTTGCCACAGAGATTTAACTTCTGGCCTTTGCTTGCTCATATCTGAAACATGTGAAACTGGTGAGTTAGACTTTTGAGCAACAAACGAATGCTTCTTTTTCGGATTACCAGTAGTGTTCGATTTCTGTGAATGCCTAGATGTAATCTTACCTTTAGCATTTTTAGCTTTCACAGAGACTGAGTTATCAACTTTCGTTGATTTTGCACTGTTAACAGGCATACTGGTTTTTCCTAAAGATTTCTTAACAAAAGATGAATGGTTAGGAAGTTTTGCATTAAAGTCAAATTGATTAGAACAATCATCTAAACCACCGTCAGCGTTCAGAAAATCAAACCCTTTATTTGCTAAACTAAACATATCATCAGAGTTTGAAGCCTTAGAAATAATAACATTTTTGAACACAGTTGAAAAAACTTTTTGTTCAATATTCATCAAAAGTCTTTCATCTGTTAAAGAATCTCGAGTTCAGAAATTTTACTTTCTAAAACAAGAGGAGGGACATATAGTTTACCTTGAATAGGCTTCGCCTCCATTTCTTTTTCAGAATAACTTTGAAAGAAATCACTTGAAAGAGTTTTCTTCTTTTGATATATTGGATTTTCATTATAACTATTATTCATCTTCGCATAATAAAATGGAAGGTGAACTTTAGATGATTTCAAACGTTTTTCAGTTTCGTTGGCTTCATCCTCTTCTGATAGTTTAGTCCAGAAAGTTTTAAACTCAGGGATTCGTCGAGCTAATTTCATAGAAAGATGATCATAAAGTGCAGGCACTTCAGACATTCCTTTTTGAAGACAGTGAGGATTCTTATAACCGATTCCCCATCTCTCTATTTCCTATTTGGGTTTGTTCAGATGAATAGTCTGTTCAGTTTGACCCATTTTGTATAACTTCTCTTCCAAACTTTTTAATTTACCAAGTAAAGAAAAGTTTTCTTTGGTATAAGAAGAATGCAATTTTGTAAGCTCATATATATCAATCTCACTTTTTGTCAGTTTAGTCTTGAGTTCAGAATTCTCTTTAAGAATTATTGTCTTTTCCTTTTCGTTGGTGTCATTATCTCTAAGTAAAACCTCAACCAATACTTTCTTCTCAGCAATTTCATTGCTAAGTTTCTATATCAATTGGTTTTTGTCTGTAATGACACCATTTTCTCGCTCAAGATTCGACTCTAACTCTTGTTGTTTTAAATTCATGGCATACATTTTATTCATGAAATCTGAATACGATATATCACATACATCCTCTTCTTCATCATCTGAATCAACTTCAACATCTGATTCTTGCTTTCCCATCAAGCACATGTTGACGACTTCATCCTTTTCTTCATCCTCGTCTGAATGATCAAGCTAGTATTCATCCTCTACCATCAGTGCCTTACCCGCCTCCTTTTGCTTTGCAAGAAGCATCTTGTTCTTGTAGTAATCGGAGTTTTTGACTTTTGGCCTTCGGCAGTCTCTGGCATAGTGACCTGTTTTGCCACAGTTGTAGCACGTAGGTGGTTCTGTCTGACTGGATCCTTCAGCTTTAAACTTTCTCTCTTCCGGTTTCCTCTCCTCTATTCTCTTTCCTTCAGACCGATATCTTCTCTCTTCCGGTTTCCTCTCTTCTGTTCTCTTCCCTTCATATCTATTTCCTTCAACCCTTTCCTTGTGGACATAGTTGTTAGGACCAGAAGAATACCTCTGACTGTTTGAAGTTGGCTTTTTGTAGAACTTTTTCTGAAAAGCATTTGTCATCAGAAGCATTGCTTGCTTCAGTTGGTCATTTTCATCCGAGTCAGAGTTTGCATAAGCTTCATTTTCTTCTGAATCATACACAATCGTCTTGTTCTTCTTCTTCCTGACAACAAGAGCAACTGTGTCTTCAATTGTCTTTCCTTTCTGCCTCTTCTCATCTAGAATTTCATCCACCTCTTCTTCATTTTGTCTGAGGGTTTCATACACCTCATGAAGTGGAATCTCATTTAGATCCTTGATCTGCTTCATCTGTCTGGCAAATCTTTTCCATTCCGGCTGTAGAATACTGAGGAATTTGACGTTTAGCTCTATTTGAGATTTGTGGACCTTGTTCTTGCTTAGTTCGTTCAGCAAGGTCACAAACCTGTCATAGGTTTCTTCTAAAGATTCTCCTACTCTGCCTCTAAATTCTTCATAATTATTTAGGCAGTTGGAGATTTTCAGCTGATTCCCAACCTTTGAACCCAACATCATCTTCTCAAGTTGATCCCACATTTCTTTGCTTGAGGCCTTATAGTTGTCAATCTTTACATAGATTTCATTTGGAATTCCTTGTAGAATGTATGACTTAGCTAATCTGTCGCCTTTAGCTCTTCTGAGGTTATCATCTTCTAGCTCATGAAACTTAAGTTCAACCTGAGTTGGCACGGTTCCAACCAAACGAGTCGTCATGACTGGTTTCATAACCCCTTCTTCTATAGATTTCCTGATGAAATCACCCAGCTCATGCCTGTCAACAAAGTTCAGAAACCGATCTTTCCACTGTTCGTATTCTCCTTTAAAGAGAACTGGTGGCTTGGTGTCAGTTCCGATTGCAAGAGCTTCTCTGGATGTCATTCTGATTAAAAAGATTTAAATCTTGTATTTGAGCAAAGAGAGGTTTGCGCGAGAGGTTGGTTGAGCAAAGTTGAGGTTTGCGCAAGTAGTTGGTTAAGCAAAGTTGAGGTTTGCTGTTGGATCCCAGATTTAATCTCACAACAATGATATAAACAATAAGAGTAATAACAGCGGAAGCAATATAGTTTAATATCAAAGGAGATTCAAATATCACAGTTCATAAAGCAGATAATAGATAAACAAGATATTCTTTGAATAAAATATTCAACTTATATTATCAGCTATAAGACTTCTTAAGCACACTTTGAACAATAAGGTGATGGTCCTATTTATAGGACCATAAAATAAACAGTGTACTTATCTGACAAATAGAAGCATGCTTGAACAGTGTCTTACCTAAGAGGTAAGATCAAGACATGCTTGAACAGTGACCTACTCTAGAAAGTAAATCTTATCACTAGGTGACGTGTCATCTGTTCTTCTTTGTCAAGAAATTCAGAATGAACATCTTCAGAGCTCTGAAATAGGATCTCTGATGTCTTTCCGTGAGACTGTCTCTGAACTGACTTCAGAGACAGACATGCTTTTTCCGAGACTGACTCTGAACTGACTTCAGAGACAGACTTGCGTTCTTCAGACTGACTCTGAACTGACTTCAGAGACAAACTTGCTTTCTTCACTGTTGTCTCTTGAAAGTCTTTAGTTGAAGACTGAGTTATTTTCAATACTTTCATTGGTTCAGATTTGGGGCTAACAATCTCCCCCTAAGTACTGAAAATAAATAAAGAACACATAATATTTAAACTAGAAAGCGAAGAGGAGAAAGTCATCCGCTGTAAATATTACTTCTCATAAGAATTTGGAATTACAAAAGAGAATAATATTCAAAAATAATTAGAACCTATCACTTGAACATATCCTATGAAACTTCATGATTAGCTCTCTGAAGTTAATCATTGAGCCAATTTCCAAGTCTAGTTTCGCCAGTAGGTCTGCTCTGTGCCGTTCTTGCTTTACATGAATCATCTTTTGTACGCCTTTCAAGGTTTCATCATAATACATCGCTACTTGCGAAGCTAGAAAGATTCTCTTCTCTTGGTTCACTCTATAGATAAAACCCAGAGGTTCTTCAATGATTGATCCAGTCTTTTGTTTGTCCAGGTTTTCGATGGTTTCCACTGGTTCAGTCACTCCGAGCTTTTCTTCTCCCAAGTTTAGAGCTATCTGAAAGTCACGTTTGGCTCTGTGTTTGATGTAAGCTTCCATTGCCCGTCTTACTTCAACCATGCTCATTCTTTTCTCCCTGCTTCCCGAATCGTATCTCGCAGAGCAATAGGCATATAGATGAGTGAGATCATATGGATTTAGATTTACGAGATCATTATCATTGAACTCGTAAATCTTCTGATCAGATCGAGTCACCACATAATGCCTATATATGATTTTGTCGAAGGCGAATGTTTTTTCAGTGATCTTCTCAACTTTTTATTATGGGAGCATCGTTGAGAACCGCCTTTCTTGGTGATGTCTTTGCCTGTATGAATCTTCGTTCGTAGTCTGGCATATCCTCTCTGATTCTTGGATTCAGAGGGATTACTTGAGTGTCTTCCATATTGAACTCACAGTATATATACCGAAAGTGATCTTCTATTGATGCTTCAGGAGTGGATTCTAAGAATGTGGGAGGTTGAGTGAAGACCTTGGCTAGTAAACCGATGCTTGTCTTCTGAACAAGATTCTCTTGAGGAGCCTGTTCATCAACAACCATGGTTTCTTTGTCCTTGGGTTGTGACTGAGTTATCTCTGAAGGCTGTTCTGAGATATATCCATCTATCTCTGGAGATTCTCTTAATTCTGAAGCTGTTGAGGTATGATGAGGTTGAGCGTGTTTGAAAACATACTCTTCGACATCAATTACTTCGATCTGATCTTCAGCAGCTTCTTCCGCTCTGTCAGAATCTGAGTTCTGTTCTTTCTCAGATTCTGAGTCAAAGGCATCTCTCATCACCATTGGTTGTCTTTCGGGTGATGAGAATGCATCTTCAGAGGACGTAGAGAAGTCTACAAGTTGTTCGTTTTCTTCCTCTTCCAGAGCTCCAATTTTCTCTGGAGTTGCATCGGTAACTGGAGTGATTGGAACACCTGGTGTTGATGATGCAAAAAGTATTACCGGTGTTGTGAATGTTTGCAAAGTTTGGTTGTCATCAGAAGAGGTGGTGTTCCTCTCTGGTTCCTTTTCTTGAACTGGTGCAGAGGGAGCAGCTTTATTGGTGTGTTTGGTTGTATCTCTGATCTCCCTATCGTGTGATTTAGAGGCCTCATCATCATCTGAGTCCTCAGAATCATTAAATCTGGCTTTCTTCGCTGCTTCGCTACAAGTCCCACCAGAAAACTTGCGTTTGTATTTGGGAGAGTCTGGTTCAGCGATTCCTTTTCCTTTGGGATCAAGAAGAGCCTTCTGAATGGATTCAATTGCTTCTAAAGCCGCGATTCTGATTTCAGCAACCTGGTCCTCTGACTTATAGTGATGAAGTTCCAGAGTAGCTTTGACCTGCTTCTGAGCAATAGTAGAGATATTGGAAGAACAAGTCAGCATTCTGCTCATGATTGCGGATTTGAAAGAGGCCAGATCACTTTTGGTGATTAGGTCTTCAGTAGTCCGGGGTGACGGCTGTGGTGTTGCTGATGGTGCGCTGACTGCTGGTACAGAGGCTTGAATTGTTGTTTTGATGAGGTCAGAGATAGAGGCCATTTGATCTGTTGAGAGTGAAGATGATCTGGTGGCTACTACCTCGTCCCTTAGTTCTTGTAGAGCCTTCTGGACATCGATGGTTGTAGATGCTTGATTTTGAAGAGCAACATTCTGAGCTTTAAGAGCGGCTACCTCCAGGGATGATTCATCCTTCTGTTTGAACAGTTCTTGTTCCAACTCTTGGATTCTGTTTGAGGAGTCCAAAAGTTGGGTCTTCAGAGTGGAAACCTCTGCTCTGAGGTTGGTGTTTTCAGAGCGAAGAGCAGAGGTCTCTGAACCGTCAATTCGCTGAAAGTTATGCTCTTTCATGGAGCCTCTGACTTCCTCACAGAATCTCTGGAACTCAGATTTTGTGAGAAGTTCAGAGAGGGGTACATTGGTTACAACACATGTAGCCAATTTTTCCTCGAGTTCAGAGGAGCCTTCGTTCAGAGCTGTTTTGATGTTATCTCTGGAAGGACTTCCACTCAATCCTTGATGTTCCGGAGAATCATCTTTGAGTGTTCTGTTCTCAACCAAGTCATCCTCCTCAGATTCAGAGGACTGGAAGTGAATGTGGGAGTTGAGCTTGCGATCCAGGCAAGTCAATCCTTGTTCTTGTAGGTCAAGCCATTGTCCCTGAGTTGGACAGCTACTTCTGGATATCCTAAAGGGTGAGAGATGAGCCACAGAGGCATCATTATGTGTAGGATTTTCTGATGTACTCTGAGTCAACTGAGTACTTAAAGTATTGGCTAAGTCCTGTGAAGAGGGCTTATCCAGAAATTGAGTTTCCTCAGTTATGTGAACTTCAGAGGTGGAAAAAGGTACCTCTTAAGTGGCTGGCTGGTTTGGGTTCGAGGTGTGCACCTCTGATTCAATAACAATTACCTCTGGATCAGGTATGTTAGATTGTGTGGTTGCACTGTGAGATGGGGTTGGTGTCCTAAAATATATGTGCCTTGGGGCATCTTTTTGTGTGGAAGGGGAAGAACTCTCAGGTTTCTCTAAGTCCTTAGAAGACTTGCTCTCTTCTCTCTGAGAATCTTCAGAGCTAGTCTCTGAGGATTCATCCTCACTTTCCTCAGAGCTAGTAGATCTATCCTCTTCACTAGCAGGTGAGGTTTCTTCCATAACTCCCTCATTGACAGCCCTTTCAAGTGCTCTGTCATCTCTCTCAACTTCGGTTTCTCTAGCAAGAGTACCCTCTGGTTCACTCTTGTGAGAGCTCTGAACTTCAGGGTCCTCAGATCCCTCTGAAGCCGAGTTGCTCTTACTCTCCATTCCAGGTTCAGGACCTAAGTGTGTTGGGGTTCCCAGAACTAGTTCTAGTCCTTGGGTAACACTGAGATAAGAAGCTAAGGCTAAATATTGAGGATTTACCTGATTCAGCATGTGGTGAGGGATCCTCCTTGCTTCTGGATAGCCTTCAGATAGAATCATCGGTTTGAAGCTTTGGGTTGTTCAGTGGCAATCAAAATATGAAGCTTCTCGATTGCCGCATGAATGATTAGAGACAAAAATCTAGGGAATTTTATTGAAGGAACTTTGGATGATTGGGTCGTTTGTTCATGGTCCTTTAACAAGCATTTGTTCTTCTTCTCTATTGATGTCAAAATCATACCAAAAATTATGCCGGCCATGTCCAAGTTGCGATTGAAGAATAGGGCATACATGATTGACAGAATTTCGGGTGTTGCTTGATCCATGCTCCCTGGTTTGCAGGTGAGAGTGCGGTTTAGTACAGAGAACATGAAGTTCCAGATTGTCGGTAGATGTTGTCGTCAGAAGTTGCTCAATCTGGTGATTTCAGTGTTGTAACCTAGCATTCGAATGAACTGGAGGAGGGTTTCAGTAGTTGGGCGTTTTTCAAAACGCGTGATTTGAAGTTCCTCAGTTGTTAGGAGTGGGAGAACTTCTCGTAGAACAGTAGGAGTGATGAGTATCCGACATTTTACGACTTGAGATATGTCGAACTCACCGATTATTCCGTTATGTGCATCGCTGTAGTGACTGGAAGAATACCATTCTTGAACAAACGAGAGTGGACATTCATTGGTAAAAGCAGTTAGACTTGAGTCAGTTCACAGTTGGAGAAGAACTCGCAGATTACTCCGTATTGTTCCTCAAATTTGGGAGAATCAAGCTGAATCATGTGATTGGTGTCTTTGATTGGAAAACGATACAGTCTTGAAGATTCGCCAGATTTGGGAAAAAGCTTGCACCATTCATTTGAAGACGCCATTGTTGAGTTGAAGTGAAGAAGATGAAGTTCAAATTCTATTTTGAGAGAGAGAGAGAGATAGTGCTCGAGAGTAATTTGTAAAAATGAATATCCGGATGTAAAATTGGTTTTGTATCCAAATTTAGAAAAAGATACACTTGAGTACATAAGGTGAAACGGCAGTGATTTGACCCTTTTGATAAACCCGTTTTGCCTTTCACTCATCCCTCTTGTGACACGTGGCCTTGAAAATTGTTGTACCTACGGATGTAGGTTCCAAGAAAATAGGAATGGGGAGCCATTTTTCAATATTAAATTGAATAACTTCTTTTTGCTGACTAGACAAACCTTTCGTCTTGAGAAGTAATTTAAGATATCACTTGTAATAAAAAGGTCCAGTTAATCTGAAATTTTAATTTCAAATGATATCAAAAATTGCTAATTAATTAAAAAGTTCTTGTTTAAGGAATGACTGGTCTGAAAGTTGTTGACTCCCCCTTGACAGATGATTTAAAAAAAATCCTCAATTTCAGAGACTCTGAGATGAATTTCAGAGACTCTGAGATGAATTCCAGAGACTCTGAGATGAATTTCATTGATTCTGAGATAAAATTCAGAGACTCTGAGATGACATTTGAAAAGTTCTTTTTTTCTCCCCCTTGACAAAAGAACAACCTTTTATTTTTCTCCCCTTGTCATGTGTTTGGAGAACATTCAGAGACTGATATTGACATATGTTACTTGGTTCAGAGGCTCTGATAATTTGATCAGAGACTCTGAGTTTCTTCCTTGTTAGGTAGTCATATTCAACATTCCTAACTTGCTAATTAAAAATTTGAACCTTCGTTCATCTAAAGCTTTTGTGAAAATATCAGCAAGTTGGAGATCAGTTGGTACAAAATACATTTCTATTGTTCCCCTTTCAACATGATCTATTAAGAAATGATACCTTACATCAATGTGCTTTGTCTTTGAATGTTGTACTGGATTGGCAGAGATGGCTATGGCACTTTTTGAATCATAGAGAATGGGTATTCTTTCATATTGTTGGCCATAATCTCTAAGCTGAGTTTTCATCCAGATTACTTGAGAGCAAGAACTAGCAGCAGCAACATATTCTACCTCTGCAGTTGAAGTTGAAACACAGTTTTGTTTCTTGGATGACCAACTTACCAGCTTATTGCCCAATAACTGACAGCACCCAGAGGTACTTTTTTTGTCAAGCTTACATCCTGCATGATCTGCATCAGTGTAAGTTGTTAGATCAAAACTAGAAAGTTGTGGATACCAGAGGCCTAATGAGGGTGACCCTCTCAGGTATCTGAAAATTCTTTTGACAGCAGATAAATGAGATTTTTTTGGATTTGCTTGATATCTAGCACAAAGACATGTTGCAAACATTATGTCAGGCCTACTTGCAGTTAAGTATAATAGTGAACCTATCATGCCTCTGTAGGTTTTTATATCCACAGATTGTCCTGAAGGATCAGAGTCATGTTTGACTCCGGTGGCTAGAGGCGTTTTCATAGAAGTTGAATCATTGAGTTTGTATTTTTTCAAAATTTCAGAGACATATTTAGTTTGACTTATGAAAGTACCTTCTGAATTTTGTTTTACTTGTAAGCCCAGAAAGAAAGTTAATTCTCCCATGAGGCTCATCTCAAATTCACTCTTCATCAACTCTGAAAACTTGTCACAATACTTTTGATTTGTAGAGCCAAATATAATGTCATCAACATAAATTTGTACTAATAGCATCTCATTTTTGTACCTTTTGATGAATAATGTTGTATCAATTGTGCCTTCGTCAAATCCATTCTTAATCAGAAAAGTGGACAGAGTTGCATACCAAGCTCTTGGAGCTTGTTTAAGTCCATACAGAGCCTTATCCAAATAATAAACATGATTAGGAAACTCTGTACTTTCAAATCCAGGTGGTTGTTGGACATAAACTTCTTCATTTAATTTACCATGTAGAAAGGCAGATTCAACATCCATTTGATAAACTTTGAATCCTTTGTGTGCAGCATAGGCTAAGAAGATTCTTATTGCTTCTAGCCTAGCTACAGGTGCAAAGGTTTCATCATAATCAATACCTTCTTCTTGGCAATATCCTTTAGCAACCAACCTGGCTTTGTTCCTGATTATTATTCCATCCTCATCCTTTTTGTTTCTGAAAACCCATTTTGTTCCAATTGCAAACTTTCCTTTGGGAAGGGGAACTAGGGTCTAGACTTTGTTTCTTACAAACTCTTGAAGTTCATCCTGCATTGCAAAAATCCAATGAGGGTCTTCAAGAGCTTCTTTTACCTTCTTTGGTTCAATAATGCTCAAAAAGTTTACGTAGAAGCATTCATTGATTGTGGCATATCTTGTTTTAACTTCTTCTGATGAGGATCCAATTATTTGATCAATTGGATGATCTTTTGTCCATCTTGAGATTGGAGCAAAAATTTGGGGTAGAGTTTGAGTTTCATAGATGACAGTTGGTGATATCTCTGTTGTGTTGTTCAGAGGCTCTGAAGTTGGTTCCAGAGATGGTGAAGCAGATTCTTGAATTTCTTCACTATCTGTTTCTGGAATTACTTCAGATTCTCCTTGATCATCCGCTTTTTAATCTTCAGTTTCTTCTGATTCACTTTGCTGATCTGAATTTGGTGAAGCAGAAGGTGTTAATTTAGAGGGTCCAGAAAGGGTTGTACCTGTTTCTTGAGGTCCTTCTGAATTCTCTCTTGGTCTACCTCTGAAGATAACTTTAGAGTTATCTTCATCATCAAAGAAATCTTCAAATATTCTGTTTAATTCAGATTCCCTTGATGATTCAGAGATAGGTGTTGAGAAACTTTCTTTTTGTTCAGAGCTTCTATTGTCATCAAAAGTGATATTGATGCTCTCTTGGATGGTCCTTGTTCTAAGATTGAACACTCTGAAAGCTTTTGAGGCTAATGAATATCCAATGAATTTGCCCTCATCAGCTTTCTTGTCAAACTTTCCAAGAGATTCTCTATCGTTCAGAATGTAACATATGCATCCAAAAATATGAAAATATTTAACATTAGGTTTCCTATTGTTAATGAGTTCATAGGATGTTTTCTGAAATCTCTTGACAATTGTAGCTCTATTCTGAGTAAAGCAGGCTGTTGCCACTGCTTCTGCCCAGAAATTTGTTGAAAGATCAGATCCAGCAAGCATTGTTCTTGCAGCTTCAACAAGTGTTCTGTTTTTCCTTTCAACTACTCCATTTTGCTGAGGGGTTCTTGCTGCAGAAAAGTTAGGAGTAATGCCTTCCTCTGATAGATAAGAATTGATTTTGGCATTTTTGAACTCAGTTCCATTATCACTTCTTAGTTTCTGAACTTTGCTGTTGAATAGAACCTGTAATCTTTTCAACAATCTTATCAAAATTTCATGTACATCAGATTTGGCTCTGATGAATTCTATCCATGTGAATCTGGAAAATTCATCAATCAGAACCAGAATGTATTTCTTACCTGCTAGACTCTGTACAAAGATAGGACCACAGAGGTCCACATGAAGCATGTGCAGAGGTCTAGGACAGTTGTTTTCACTTTTGGTTTTATGGGAAGATCTTTTCATTTTTCCCATTTCACAAGCAGAACAAAGATGATCTTTGTTAAACTTCAGAGATGGTAATCCCTTAACCAAATTAAGTTTAACTAATTTATCAAGTGAGGAAAAGTTTAGATGTGAAAACTTTTTATGCCAGAGCCAGACTTCCTCACTATTCAGAGATACAAGACAAAGTTTCTCTGAATCAGTGTCTTTGATTTTGGTAAAATTCATCCTGTAGAGGTTACCTTTTCTGTCTACTCTCAGTAATTCTTGACCTGATTCTGAGTGAAGAAGTGAACAATATTTTCTTTGAAATTTCACATCAAAACCATGATCACAAAGTTGACTTATGTTGATCAGATTGTGTTTTAATCCATCCACATAAGCAACCTTTGATACTAAAACATTTCCTCTTGATAACTCACCATATCCTTTAATATGTCCTTGCATATTGTCTCCAAAAGTAACTGCTCCTCCAGATTTTGCTTTGAATGAGGATAGCAGTTCCTTATCTCCAGTCATATGCCTTGAACATCCTGAATCTAAGTACCAGATTGGCATTGACTGATTCTGCAAGACAAATTATTGTTTCTTAGGTACCCATCTCATTATGGGTCCTTTTATGTTAGACTTTGGTGGATTTGTATGACTTTTTGGCATCTCATCTTTTGATGTCTTGCCGTTACTTGTCTTCTTTTGAAATTTTGTCTCTGAGATATTTTTCAGAGATTGATTCAGAAGACAATGTGATCCTCTGAAATGATTTTTCAGTTTTATCAAGAGATGAATGCAGTTGCAATTAATAGAACAAGAAGTAGGAGCAAAGTTTTTCTTTTTATTAAAAGCATTTGTTACATTTTGACTTCTTTTGAAACTAGCACTAGGAATATTACATGTATCCCTAACTACTTCTTTCCTTTTTGCTTGAAAGACAGTCTTCTTTTCAAGTTGCTTTTTCTTGATCAAAAACATCTTCTTTTCTTTGCTGCTTACTGCACAAACAGGATCAATATGGTTAATTTTTGTCCATTTGCCTTTTTGTTCAGGAGAGAATTTTATTGTTTTATAGGTGTAAGATTCAGAAGTGTTTGTTTTATTCTTTGCCTTTTCTTGTAACTCTTTTTCAAGTTCCAGAGACGTTTTTGCTTGTAAACACATATTTGCAAAATCAAGACTTATTGGTATTCTGGTTTTGGTTTTCAAAATTGAAATTGGAACATTCAAAATACCAGAGCCAACAGTTTCTATCCTTTTGTGAATTACATTCCCTGGTTTACAAAAAATCTGTTCATCAATCTCTTGATCAGATTCTGAATCAGAGTCAAGAAAGTCTCTCTTAGTTTTAATAGAGATAGCTACCTCTATTGGTTTTTCAGTTTCTTTTGTTCTAGAGACTTTAATGATCCGTTTCATGCTTTCTTTTCTTTTTAAGTCCTCAATGACATTTTCTTTCCATATCTTTTTAACATCATCTTCAAATGTAGTTCTGATGTTTTCATCTGACTTTGGTGAATACAGAGGGGCATTTGGATTAAGTGAACTCTGAGTTTCATTTTCAGAAGTACTTGTATCAGAGGTACTTGGTTCAGATGTCTCTGATTCATTTGAGATGAAAGCATCAAATCTGAAAATTTCTTTGGGATCATTGCTTTGAGGTTTTGTGAAGAGTACCTCTGAAGTTTCTCCTTTTATCTGTAACACAGACTTTTGAAAGTTTTTTACTTCAGAGTATGTAGTATTTTTGAAATTCAAACCTCTTGTTTTTTATCCCTCTGATGTTTTCATTCTTTTGAAATTATTCAGAGATGTACCTTCAAAGCTTTTGACCTTTCCCATACGGAAAGTGGAAGAAAGTGAAGTTTTCTCCAATCCAGTGAATGAATTCAACTCATTGAATCCCAGCCCTTGAGAGTCCATTTGAGTTTTTATTTTGTCGAAAACACCTTGTGCATTAACATAGCTTTTGATTCGAAGATTTTTTCTATCTATAGATTGATGTAGGATTTCTCTTTCCTTTTGAAAAAATTTGGTTAAGGCAATAGAATTGAGCCTTTCATACTCAGATTTCTTTACTTCTTCTTCTTTTCCTTTTAAAACTTTCTCAATTTTTCTTATTTCTTCTGAAAATGATTTTTCTTTTTTCTTGTGAGTTTCTTCAAGTTTGGTTTTTTCAAGAAAAATTTCTTTCTTTTCTGATTCCAGAAGATTCTTTTCTCTTTTGAAAAAGATGAGCTCTTTTGTCACTTGCTCTCTTTTCTTTTTCTCTTCAAGAAACTTTTGCTCTAGATCCTGAAGTTCATTAATTAGTTTAAAAGCATCTATTTCAGGATCACTGTCAGAGGTGTAAAGAGAGTTTACCTTTTCAGAGTTGTCTTCTGATGCTCCATCAGTTTGATTTCCATCTGAAAAAGCCATACCACAGAGATTGGTAGGCTCTTCCTCGCCGTCGCTTGTTGAGTCTGATAGCCAGTCTTCCATTTCTGCTACAAGAACTCTTTCTTTTATGTTGTACTTGTATTTGTTCTTGTAGTAATCTTGGTCTTTGACAAGTTTTCCTCTGCAGTTTGCAGAGAAATGGCCTAGTTTTCCACATCTGAAACATCTTCCATCATTTTGATTTGTTGGAAGAGTGGCAGTACTTGTCTCTGGCTTCTGTTCTTGAGGTTTGAAGTATTTCTGTGGCTGTGGATACCTTGGTTGAAATGGTTGTTGAGGTCTTGATTGTTGTGTTTCAGCATTATTGTTGAAGTTTGTACCCTTTTGATCACTATATGGAGTGAATCTGGGTTCTTGTTGAAATCTGACACCATCTTGTTGAAATCTTTTTTCAGGATTTCTTCTTTCTTCATTCTCTCTCCTTCCTTCAAATACTTTCTTGCCAAATTTCTTGTTAAATTGATGAGTGATTAATGCAAGAGATTTGGCGAAGGCATTTATATCATCTTCTGAGTCTGAATCTGAATGATTTTCTTCTGCCATTAGGACCTTTTTGGATCTTCTTTTTGTTTCCAAACCTTTTTGTGACTCTTCACAATTGTTTTCTTTCGAAATTTGTTTTGAAACAAGTGCAAGGGGTCTACCTAAAGAAGTTTTTGATTTTTGTTTCATAACTTCCTTTTCATGTGCAACAAGAGTGCCATAAATGTCAGTTAATGACCATGACTCAAGATCTTGATTGGCTTGTATAGACATGGACATTTGTGACCATTCTTCATTTAAGCTTTTCAAGAAAAGAACGTTGTTTTCCTCTTTTGTTCTTATCACTCCAAACTTTCTACATTTATTGATAAGAATGTTGAATCTTGAGTAAGTTTGGTGTAATATTTCTTCTGGTAGAGCATGAAAATCATGATATTCATTGATGCATAGATTTCTTCTATTTTTCTGGGTTTGTAGGCCTCCTTCAAGTTGATTTAACAACTGATCCCATATCTCTTTTGCAGTTTTACAAGAATCAAGTTCTTGAAAGATATCATTGGGAATGGCCATTATAAGTAATCTAACAGCTTTTGAGTCATTATCCATCATATTAGTTTCTTCATCAGTGAAGTTTGTGGTTTTCTTTTCATAATATGCAGGTATTTCAGCAGTATCTGCTGTTGCAGGAACTCTTGGTACCAACACCATTGGAATGTGAGGTCCAACGTTCACTGAGCTAAAAAGATCCTTGTCCATACCTTCTAACAAATTTACCATCCTTATCTTCCATTGGGGATATTCATCCCTTAAAAGTGTAGGAGGTTTTGTTAATGACCCAGCTGTATAAATGGCAGTTATGCTTGAGTTTGCCATTTTTGAAAAAAGATGAAGATTTGAAGAACTGATGCTTATTGTATTGAATAGTGATTTACTATCAAATCTTGAGCATATGGTGTTCTTTAATAAACCAGGTTTATATGAACATGCACAGATATTGAAAGTTAGAATCAATGAGATGTAAATCTATCCGAGTATGCAGATGCGATCTTTCTTTGTTTAGAAAACAAAGGAGGCTCTGATACCAATTGTTGGATCCCAGATTTAATCTCACAACAATGATATAAACAATAAGAGTAATAACAGCGGAAGCAATATAGTTTAATATCAAAGGAGTTTCAAATATCACAGTTCATAAAGCAGATAATAGATAAACAAGATATTCTTTGAATAAAATATTCAACTTAGACTTCTTAAGCACACTTTGAACAATAAGGTGATGGTCCTATTTATAGGACCATAAAGTAAACAGTGTACTTATCTGACAAATAGAAGCATGCTTGAACAGTGTCTTACCTAAGAGGTAAGATCAAGACATGCTTGAACCGTGACCTACTCTAGAAAGTAAATCTTATCACTAGGTGACGTGTCATTTGTTCTTCTTTGTCAAGAAATTCAGAATGAACATCTTCAGAGCTCTGAAATAGGATCTCTGATGAGGAGCTCTCTGATGTCTTTCCGTGAGAAGACATGCTTTCTCCGAGACTGACTCTGAACTGACTTCAGAGACAGGCTTGCTTTCTTCAGACTGACTCTGAACTGACTTCAGAGACAGACTTGCTTTCTTCACTGTTGTCTCTTGAAAGTCTTTAGTTGAAGACTGAGTTATTTTCAATACTTTCATTGGTTCAGATTTGGGGCTAACATTTGCTCAAGTAGTTGGCTAAGCAAAGTTGAGGTTTGCGCAAGTAGTTGGTTAAGCAAAGTTGAGGTTTGCACAAGTAGTTGGTTGCACAAAGTTGAGGTTTGCTTATCACTTGGGTTGCGCAAAGTAGAGTTTTGCGTATCACTTGGGTTGCGCAAAGTTGAGGTTTGCTTATCACTTGGGTTACGCAAAGTAGAGTTACGCAAAGTGAGCTTTGCGTGAGTTCGTCTTCTGGTTTGCGCAAGTTCGTCTGTACTTCGATAAATTCGACTTTTCAACCTGTATTTCCAAGATTAACAGACCCAAACTCTACCAATATGACTACAAACACTTCTAGAATATATTGTGACCACTTGATCTCGATAAAAATCACTTTTTGAAAAAAAAATCGATGGCACAGTAACTTTTGTAACTCGACTTTCAGACCACAAAAATCACAAAATGGAACTCGATTTAAGGTTTAAACTGAAATCAAACCAATACAACTCGATCTAGCAACCTAATCGATCACAACTTGATCGATTTTAACACTTAAAACACTTAAAATCTCGAAATCGATTTTCAAATGAAGAACACAGTGACACAGAGTCGTTTTTCTTAAAAACTTGATTTTGATCTTAATCAGGCTCTGATACCAATTGTGGGTCCAACAATGTTTATCAAGTTTATATATTAACAACAACACAATATGATTACCAACCTGTATTGATATATAACAAAGGTTACAAGGTTGATCGATTCAAGCTCTAGATTGTGTTATCTGTTTTTTTCTCTCTTTTACACCTTTTAGTGTGTGTTTTGTGTTCTTGATAATATCTGATATGTTAGAGAGAGTTGTTGAGATATGATATTATCTCAAGCTTCTTAGACACTCAACCTAAACCACTTGCAATATTAAACTAATAATAAACTAACTTTAACTAATATAATATCTAACATTTAGATATTATATATCAAACTAAACTAAACAAAATAACAATAACAATGCTTTGACATTTATTACAAATAAACATTAGACTTTAATATCGAGAGTCGACGTTCCGGCTTTAGCTTCAGATTGCGATCTTCAGTTTGGATGATCTTGAATCCAATGAGACTGTGTCCTAACAGATGACAAGTCATAGAAGTGTATTTTCATTGGGTATAGTGAAAGAAGCAAGGCATACAAGGTGTATAATCCGGTGACAAATAAGATGTTGATAATCCAAGATGTTCGGTTTGATTAAAATTCCTTATTTGAGGAGATGGAAGTTGAGAAAAAAAATTTGCCAATCTTTCCTTTTCAACTTGAAGAAGAAGAGGAAGAAGTGTATGAGAATGTTGGAAATGATGACCAATGAGGAAATCCCCATACTTCCCCAAGCTCGTCCTCAAGTTCTTCATCAAGTTCTAAGCATCCAAATAAGAAAAACAAGAAGTCTCTGAGAGTTATATGATGCTACTAATGAAGTTGAACAAGATGATACTATATTTTTTGCTTTCTTTGCAGGGGAAGATCCAATTTTTTTTGATGATGTTTATCAAGAAAAAAAATATGGAGGAAAACTATGAAAGAATAGATTGTTTCTATCAAAAATAATGATAAACGGAGCATACTGATTTGCCGCTACATAGAGAAATATATCGGAGTAAAATGTATGTACAAGACAAAGATGAATCCAGATGGTTCTATAAATAAGCACAAGGCAAGACTAGTTTCTAAATGATACAAACAAAAGGAAGGAGAAGACTTTACAAAAGTATTTGCTCCTAATTCAAGACTTGAGACGATTCACTTACTTATTTCTCTTGTTGCTCAAAATAATTGGAAGTTGTTTCAAATGGAATTAAAATATACGTTCTTGAATGGTGTTCTCAAAGAAGAAGTCTATGTTGATCAACCACTTTGGTTTATCAAGAAAGGAGAAGATAATAAGGTGTACAAGTTGAAAAAAATCTTTGTATGGGTTGAAGCAGTCACCTCAAGCTTGGTATAGCCACATTGATTCCTACTTTAAGATATATGAATTTAATAAATGTCCATATGAGTATACTCTATACATCAAAGGTGATTCTCAAGGAAGATTCATGGTTGTGCGTCTCAATGTTGATGATCTTAATTTCACAACAAATGATGTGAAGATATTGATTGAATTCAAACACTTAATGATGGGAGAATTTGAGATGACAGATTTGGGAGAACTTCATCATTTTCTTGGCATTGAAGTTCATCATTCCAAGAAAGGAAATTTTATTTCACAAGAGAATTATGAAAAAGATGTTCTTAAGAAGTTCAAGATGGAGAATGCAAATTCTCTCTCTACTCCATGCATCAAAGGTTTGAATCTAAAGAAGGTGAAGGTAAACTTGTCAATCCTACTATGTTTAGAAGTCTTGTTGGAAACATGATGTATCTGACTTCTACAATGCCTGACATCGTGTATGCTATTATCTTGGTGAGTAGATTCATGGAGAAACCTTATTCTAACCATTGGGAGGTTGCTAAAAGAATTTTGAGATATGTTAAAGGAACCATTCATTATGGAATTTTTTATGAGACTAATGTTCCGGTTAATCTAACTGGTTACACCGACAGTGATTTAGGAGAAAATGTTGATGATAGTAGAAGCACTTATGGGTATGTGTTTCATCTTGGAAGTGGTGCAATTTTATGGAGTTCGAAGAAACAACCAATTGTGGCGCTTTCTATTATGGAAGCTGAGTATATAGTTGCAGCTTATGCTAGATGTCAACTGATTTGGTTACGTGGAATTTTTGAAAGTCTCAATTAGAAGCAAAACAAGTCCACTACTTTGTTTTGTGGTAATAGCTCAATTATTTTGGTCACAAAAGATCATGTTCTTCATGGAAGAACGAAGCATATCCGCATTCGGTATCATTTTTTATGAGAACTTGTGAATGAAGGAGATGCTAAATTTGAGTATTGTAAGATGGAGGATCAAGTAGCAGATATTTTCACGAAGTCGCAAAGTGGACAAGTCTTCAAGAAAAATGTTCAAAGATTGGTAGTAAGGAGCAAGTTTAATTTAGGGGAGGCATTGTTGGCATAATAAATTAACTTCGACGTTTGTAGCATGTTTTGATGTCTAGGGTCATGTAACCATCTAGAAATATTAGAAGTCTAGGAATTTGAAAGGTCAAAAGCCTTAGAGTTTAATAGAGTGGTAAATGTATGAGTAAGGTAGTGTTTGTTTTTTAAGAGGTCTGAAGTCTGAAGTCTTATTTCACTTCTTATTAATAAGAGGTGATGCTGAAGTCTGAATCATCAAGACTGTTTATTTTTTGTAACGTCTAAAATCTGAATCAATATATGTCATCTAATAACCCAAAATGCAAAACCCAAACTCACAACCACCCGACTCGAATCCAATGACCCAAAATGCAAAACCCAAACTCACAACCACCCGACTCGAATCCAATGACCCAAAATGCAAAGTGGTTGTATAAATAATTTTGCCTATAAACTTTGGCAATGTGTGTGTTTCTTTCTTCTCCACGTGTATTCAATTGCTTAAAACCCACCACTACCACCACTTTTGTTTTCTCTTGGTTTTTTCAATTGCTTTCATCTCTAAACCCATCACTGCCAACATTCATGGCTACAACCCAGTTTTCTTTACGTAACTTCTTCCTTTCATTTCTTTTAATATCACACTCTAAAAAACTTCCCCTCTTCTCCCAACTCGCAATCCATCACTTTTCTTCTTTAATTTCGAACTAGTTTTCTTGGATTCATCAAAAATCGAATCATCTCACTAATTTCTCTTCTTGTATATGGGCTAACCGAGCATTTCATGGGAAGTGTTGAGAGTGTTGAGCCACCATCAAAATGCAGGTTGGAATATGGAGATGCAGAGATCAAGTTGGAATCTAGAGTATTCAAGTTAAATCTGGAGATGCAGAGATCGATAGACCAACATAGAAACAAGTATGAAATTTGGCTTTTGGATCGATTTGGGCAATAGGGCTTGAGAGATCGATCAGTTTGAGAGATTGATTTGAGAGTTCAAATTAAGAGTTGAGAAGTGAGATGGAGGCGACAGTGTAATGTTTGGGCGAATTTGATTTAAGAGGTTATAAGTGTTTATGTTATCACTTGTGAAATCAAAGGAGGTCAGAGCTTTTCAGCTCTTAATTTTAAGAAAAAGTCAAACAGTCTGATTATGCAAATGTCTAACCGAAATAGATTTAAGAGGAATGCAGATCTAATTTTAGAAAAACAAGCAACACCTAAATGATTTACTTGTAAATTATCTCTCATTGTAAGTGTGAAGAGCATTGAGAATTGAGAAAAAGCAAAAAAGGGTTCAAAGTAAAAAAAAAGTTTATTCTCTATCAATTCTCCATATTTGTTTTTATTCAACAAAACGAAATCTATCAATGTTTATCATGGCCCAATAAGTACAAGTGGGTGAAGAAGTAATAATTGATTAGGACTTTTTGCAAACATAAACATTTTACATATATTTTGGTTGTTTTCTTAAGAATCAAATTATGACATTAGATATTTCTTTGCAAGCACAACGGGTTGTTACATGCTCACTTTCACAACAAGTGAATTGGGTTCAAGTAAAAAGAGTGAGTTGATATGGTTATATCAATGACTCGTCACAAGTTTAACTTCATCTAAATCAAAATTTACTCCTTTTTTGAGCATATGACCATGTTTTCAAGTAGATTCCCACAAATATCTTTGAGTTATTAGAGAGTAATAATGCATGTTCTTTTTAATTTGTCAAATACAATAAACAATAAAAAGAGAAGTTTCAACAATAACAAAGGATCACCAAGTGAAGAAACTAGAACCCAATATTCATTCCATCGTTTTTCAAATGCAAGAGCCTAAGAAAACAGGCGGAGAAAACTAGAAAAAAGACTCAAAAGATAAAAAGTTTCCATCCCCACCATTTCTATCTTTTGATAGTTTAGGGGGTATTTAGGATTGATTATTTGAAACAACTTATGTTTTTTTTAAAAGAGCTTTAATTTCTGTTACATTTACAAAAATAACTGGTGAGGCACACTAGGAGGTTCTTCTTTGTACTCGTACCATATATATTCAAGGTAATGTATGACGCATTGTTGTCCTCTCCTATATATTGCATAGGTCTCTTTCATAGTATTTTGATGACTAAATCTTTCCAGCCATTTGAGAGATCCTTTGTTTATTAGATTTAGGTTGTTATACAGTGGGAAAGTAACAAAATTTTGATGTTGCATTCGATTATAGCTACTACAAAAAGTGGAAACCATAGTAAAAAAGTTTTGGTGATACATTAATACTTAACCCATGGGGGAATGTAATTGGTTCTCTACCAGGTAAGAACTCTTCGGCATCATTCTTTGTATGTCATTTCTATGGTCCCTCTATGGTTGGGATTTGAAGTAACCGGTAAGGTTACATGTACGACTAAAAGTTGCAAGGGGAAAGTCGTGTACATATACTTGTGTCATCTAATGAGGGATGCAATATTATTTTTGCTACTGGCGTATGCATTGTATAATGAAATCATGTCTTCCATTTCGGAGTCGTTTAAATGGTTCCCGCCGGCAATTGAAATTATTAGAAATAAAAAGGTGATGATAATTCCACTACTTGAACTACTACTGAGTGTTTTAATTGTGATGAAACCTTTCTCCTAGTATTGTGGTCTTTGGGGGACTAGTAGTTTAAGTTCATATATGCCCACGACAAGTGCCACACGGTGATACTGCCAAGGTATACGTAAACCTATAGGGTCTCACACGAAATAATATGGTTAGTTTACTTGAAAATTTTCATAGACAGTTGCATTGGCCATATATGAGTATTTTCAAAGCTCTCCAGTGGGATTATGTAACACCCCGAGTCTCGTTTGACCATTTTGGAAGAAAAAGCTAAGGCAGTGGCCGTCGCGAGTCACGGCGCGACTTAGATTGCGCCATAACCCGCGTGGTGCACTGCTTGTTTGGGGGAATTCCAGTGAGCGACGCGAGTTTCGGTGCGAGTGTACCCGCGCCATAACCCGCGCGGTGCACTGTTTGGTTGCGAGTTCCAGAGGGTGGCGCGAGTCACGGCGCGACTTAGCCCGCGCCATAACCCGCGTGGTGGCCTGAGTGGTTTAAAAGGGATATTTCAGGGAAAATATCTCACTTTTCTTAAATCTCTTAATCTCAAATCTCTTTCTCTCTCTATCTCTTTTTCATTTGTTTGTTTGGTTAGCTTCAAGCTACCATTTATTGCTAGTATTAAGTGTATCTAGCAAGGGTTCGGTATAGAAAGCTTCGTCTTCTCTCGGTGGTCGATATCTGGTTTTTCGGGTTTTCGTCTAAAACCTATTTGGTGAGTTCCTACTACCTTTTTCTAAACTTTATACATGTCAAATGTTATATTTTGAACTCTTATATATCTCCACGGTTTTGTATCTATGTTTTCTACATTTTGACATAACTTG
The DNA here is from genome assembly GCA_954870635.1 of Arctium minus. Taxonomy (NCBI): domain Eukaryota; kingdom Viridiplantae; phylum Streptophyta; class Magnoliopsida; order Asterales; family Asteraceae; genus Arctium; species Arctium minus. The sequence continues at coordinate 48,681,321 of OX941086.1, forward strand.
AGTTTTTGGGAGATTCTAGGGTTCCCGGTTATTTTCGACTAAAATGATGGGTTCCATCTTATTTGAAAGTAAAAGGAGGTTTTACTTGCACATTTATGTGGATTATTTGAAAGAATGTATATAAACTCATTTTATGATTTTCATTCTTACCAACAGTTAAACTTGAAGGAAAACATTTTGTTTATAAAATGTTTTTATACCATATGACTATCTATGGTGGGTCACATATGTTATTGTGACAAGTTTGTACCATTACTAGTGGATCCCTAGGTATTGAGTCGACTTATATTTGGGATATCTTTTCCCCACTTTGTAAAAATGGATGTATATGATCCTCGGGGGCCATTTGGTACGGTTATGCAAGAACGGTTACTAGCCATGGATCATATTTTCTCTTATTTATAGCTATGGATGCCTATGATCCTCAGGGGCCATTTGGTACGGTTATATGAGACTGATTACTAGCCATGGGTCATAGAGGAGTCCTAGTGAACGAGTTTTGAATTGGTTTCCTCAGGGGCCCTCCCTCACATCGTAATACGGACTTTTGTAGTTCGTGGCCATGGATTTCAAGTGATTGGACTCATAACTTGTATTTGTGGCCTACTTTGTGTTACGTTACAATCCTTGGTAAAATTGGTTATCTTTTGTCATCACATGATGAGTTTACATCGAAAAAGCCCGGTTGGGGCAAAATCTTCAATTGAAAACTAAACCTTATTGAAAGGATTTCCGTATGATGCATTTGTTTATATCTCTTGTAATTTATAAACTGTATGTTCTCACTAGGCTTTAAGCCTAACACTTTTTCTCAAATGATATATATAACAGGTTCCCGTTAGCGGTGGGTTGCCAAGGGCTTGAGTGACGAGCTTGGTCTCGGGGGTTTTTGAGATGACTAGTATTTGATGTTGGGCAATTGTTTAAGTCCCATTCTTTTGGTGGTATTGGATTAACAACCGATGTAATCTAGATAGTTTATGCTTAGATTAGTTTGTTGTTGAATTCCATATTCGTATACAGGTTTTGTAAAGGTTAAGTACTTTCCCCTTTTTGGGAGGTTTATACCAAGTGTTGATGTTTATTTGTCCTGTTTCCGCGTTTTAAAATCACTCTGGTTTTTAGGGTGTTACAAGTTGGTATGAGAGCTCTAGTTTAAGTGGTCTAGGCATGAATGTAAGATGTCTAGACTTAGACTTAGTATGTAATCATTGATTTGTGAGCTTGGGTAGAACTTCTAAGATTGGTTGGTCTTAGAGTCGACGGAAATTATAGTTATCGAACATTGTAGCGATGGTATTAAGAACCTTTATGTATTGTATGTTCATAATTTCACTTAGTTAATGTTATTATGAGAATATTTATACGTGATTGTGCTTAAGGTACCATTACTATGACAATTGGTAATGTGATATTCGTTCTTTCGTGTTTATTCTGTTGATCTGTCTCTCATTCTTTTCGTGCTTGTGTGGCAACCATTATTTAGGTATGGTGAACACATGTGGTCGTCCGTCGGGCGGCGGAGATCTTCGCGATGTTAGTTCGCGTGAGCTGAATCCTGTGGTTAGAGTGTCAGCAGTCGTTTCTCAGGGCATGCCACCGATATTTACTGGGGAAGTGGAGATGGGGCCAAGAGTATATTTGGCGTCCACCAGCCCCGTTGTTCATGTGGCAAACCCTCAAGCTGATATGATGGCCAGCGTCATGCAAATGGTGACGTCGGCCATGGAAAAACAGCAAGAGGTTTTTCAAAATATGTTGGAGGACTGGGACACGAGCTTGAGGAGGCATGAGGCAGTAGAGAATAATGTGTTGGTTGGCTCTGGGGGCACCCGGAATAAGATCAGATCTGAGGAGCAAAGGGTTGTAAGTGCTCCGAAAAGTGTGAAGAGTTGTTCCTACAGGTCTTTTCTGGGTGGCGGACCACCAGAGTTCTCTGGTTCCGAAGACCTAGTTGCATGTGTTAAGTAGATCTGAGCTATCGAACAGGCCTTCGGTTCATCCGAGTGTGGGGATGACCAGAGGGTAAGATTCGATACTCAACTGCTCAGGGATACGGCGCTGACGTGGTGTAATGTTATCCAATTTACCCTCTCTCCTACTGTTTTGGCCCAACTGACTTGGGTCGAATTAAAGGTAAAGTTGTTGGAAGAATACTGCAATTAGAGGGTTGTGGATCGGATCGAGGCAAAGTTCCGAGCGCTTAAGAAAGGGAATTTGACGGTGAGAGAGTATACCCGTCAATTCATGGAAAAGCTGGGGTTAGTGGGGCATGTGGCCTCAACTGAGAATTAGAAGATTAAGGCCTATCTGAAGGTTCTACCGTCGGACATGATGACTATGGTCCGAAATTCGAAGGCTTCCAACCTTCGTGAGACTATTGAATAGGCACAATTTATGGAAGAGGTTTACGCGAGAGGTAAATCGGAGAAGGTTGTGGCAGTAGTTGAAAAGAGAAAATGGGAGAGCAGTTCAGTACCTCCCAAGAGAACCCGACCTTTTATCGGAAACCGAAGCTTCAGCAATTATCAAGAAGCTAGGTGGTGCCAGAAGTGCAGAACCAATCACCACGGTAACTGTAACACCATTCCCAAACTTGTTTCAAGTGTGGGAAATCTGATCACGTCGCCAAGGATTGCCCGATCAGAGGGATTGTCTGTTTCAAGTGCAAGGCACTGGGGCACATGAGGAGAGATTGTCCGAAGCTCATGTCGGGTAGCGTGCCAATGAAGAAAGAGAATCCATCTAGGGTTCCAGGTCGAGCGTTTCATATGACGGTCGATGAGGCCAAGGCATCCGCTGATGTGGTATCGGGTACATTTCTTATAAACTCAGTACTTGCTCGTGTTTTATTCTATACGGGTGCCAGTTTCTCTTTTATATCTGAGTTGTTCCGTCAAAAGATTGCTATTCCCACTACTAGTCTTGAGGATGCGTTAGTGGTTGAGATAGCAAATGGTAGTCAAGTTCTGATCCGAGATGTTCTGAAGAAGTGTACTCTCAGAATCGAAGGGAGAGATTTCCCTATCGATTTGTAGCCGATGTTAATCGGGAGTTTTGATGTTGTGGTCGACATGGATTGGTTAGCGAGCAATCATGCCGAGTTTGTATGTTCCAAGAAATTAATTCGACTTCCCAATCCAAGTGGAGATGTTGTTATGATTTATGGTGAGAAGAGGAAGGGAGATGTGGCAATAATCACCATGACTAAAGCACGCAAGTGTTTAGTGAAAGGATGATCGTCTTTCCTAGCCTACGTGATCGACGCCAAGCTAGATAAGTTAAAGCTTGAAGATGTGAAGATTGTGCGTGAGTTTCCAGACGTCTTTCCGGACGACTTTCCTGGGTTACCACCCGATCGTCAAGTGAAGTTTCGGATTGATCTTGTACCGGGAGCGGCTCCTATTGCTAGAGCCCCTTACCGGTTAGCACCAGTGGAGATGCAAGAGATGATGGCACAACTCCAAGAGCTTTTGGAGAAGGGTTTCGTAAGACCGAGCTCGTCGCCTTGGGGAGCTCCGGTCTTGTTTGTTAAAAAGAAGGATGGCACAATGAGAATGTGCATCGATTATCGTGAATTAAACAAAGCTACAGTGAAGAACAAGTATCTGCTTCCAAGAATTGACGACTTGTTCGATCAACTCCAAGGAGCGGGGTGTTTTTCCAAGATCGACTTACGTTCGGGTTACCACTAGGTGAAGGTAAGAGAAGAAGACGTTCCGAAGACAGCCTTCGGAACGCGTTACGGCCATTATGAGTTTCTTGTAATGCCTTTTGGCCTAACGAATGCACCAGCGGTATTTATGGATTTGATGAATAGAGTATGTCGACCTTTCCTCGACAAGTCGGTCATCGTATTCATTGATGATATACTCGTGTACTCTAAGAGCGAGTTAGAGCACGAGTAACACCTACGCGAAGTTCTCGATGTGTTGAGAAAGGAAATATTGTACGCCAAGTTTTCCAAATGCGACTTTTGGCTTGAAGAAGTGCAATTCTTGGGTCACTTTATCACTCGAGAAGGAGTGAAAGTGGATCCCTCCAAGATTGAAGCTATGATGAATTGGGAGCCTCCCAAGAGTTCGTCCGAGATCCGTAGTTTCTTAGGTCTGGCGGGGTACTACCGTATATTTATTCAAGACTTTTCGAAGATTGCTTCTTCCTTGACAGTTTTAACTCAGAAGAATGTGAAGTTCGATTGGACCGAAACGCAAGAGAAGGCGTTCCGGATTCTACAAAAGAAGTTGTGCGAAGCTCCAATCTTGTCATTGCCCGAAGGGTCAGAAGACTTCGTGGTCTATAGCGACGCTTCGAAGATGGGATCAGGATGTGTGTTGATGCAAAGAGACAAGGTAATCGCTTACGCCTCGAGGAAACTTAAAATACATGAGAAGAACTATCCTACCCACGATTTGGAGTTAGCAGCGGTGGTGTTCGCCTTGAAGCTTTGGCGACATTACCTCTATGGCACAAAATGTAGGCTCTACATAGATCATAAGAGTTTGAAGTACGTCTTTGATCAAAAGGAGTTGAACATGAGGCAAAGGCGGTGGGTCGAGTTGCTCAAGGATTATGATTGTGAATTGCTTTACCATCCCGGTAAGGCTAACGTTGTAGCCGATGCGTTAAGTCGGAAGGACTATAGCAGAAGTATTCGGGCTACCTATTCGAGAATCGAGTTAGTGTCTAGTCTTGTTGAAAAGATCAAGACGTCGCAGGTTGAAACTTTGTTGGAAGAAAATCTCAAGGAGGAAGTCATGACGAAGCAACGTTTGCTCTTAACGGAAGATAGTCGTGGGGTAAAATTGTTTAGCGGTCGTGTGTGGGTGCCCAAAGTTGGGGGTAACCGTGATCTGTTTCTTGAGGATGCTCACAAGTCCAAGTATTCCATTCATCCGGGAACTACAAATATGTACAGGGACTTGAAGTTGCATTATTGGTGGCCAATAATGAAGCTTGATGTGGCGCGTTATGTGGAGTGTTGTGTGACGTGCTCGCAAGTTAAGGCCGAACATCAACGACCGTATGGGAGTCTTCAGTCCTTAGATATTCCCGAGTGGAAGTGGGAACATATTACCATGAACTTCGTGATGAAGTTGCCTAAAACTCTTCGAGGTCACGATACCATTTGTGTAATAGTCGATAGATTGACTAAGAGCGCTCACTTCTTGGCTATGCGCGAGAATTTACCGGTGGACAAGTTAGCAAAGCTTTACATCGATGAAGTGGTCTCAAGGCATGGAATACCCTTATCGATCATGTCGGATCGCGATAGTCGGTTCACTTCGAACTTTTGGGATGGGTTTCAGAAAGAGCTTGGTACGCGAGTTAAGTTGAGTACGGCTTACCATCCACAAATCGACGGGCAAAGCGAGAGAACGATCCAAACATTGGAAGACATGTTGAGGTCTTGTGTCATCGATTTCGGGAGTAGTTGGGACTCTCAACTACCTTTGGTGGAATTTTCTTACAACAATAGCTACCACTCGAGTATTGGGATGGTACCATTTGAGGCGTTGTACGGGCGGAAGTGCCGAACTCCCGTGTGTTGGCTTGAAGCGGGAGAGAAGCAATTCGCCGGACCTAAGATCGTACAAGAGACAGCCGATAAGGTCAAAAGCATTCGTGAAAGATTTTAAAGCGGCCCAGGATCGGCAGAAGAGCTATGCCGATAAGAAGAGGCAGACGATGGAGTTTCAAGTGGGCGACCGTGTGTTGCTTAAGGTATCGCCATGGAAGGGCATTATCAGGTTCAGAAAACGTGGGAAGTTGAGTCCCCGTTTCCTTGGACCTTTCAAAGTGCTTAAGCGGGTGGGTTTGCAAGCCTACCAATTGGAACTGCCGCCGGAGTTGAGCAGAATCCACAACACGTTCCATATATGTTACCTTCGGAAGTGTTTGGCGGAGGAAGAAAGCGTCATTCGCCTCTTAGAGTTAAGAGTGGACGAGGGTAACCGTTGTGTATAAGAGCCTGATGCTATCTTAGAGAGAAAGTCTAAGAAGTTGTGTCATAAAGAGGTCACTATGGTTAAAGTGCAGTGGAAGCATCATCGGGGAGCCAATGTGACGTGGGAAGCTGAAGAGGATATGAAGCGAAGATATCCTCACCTTTTTGGATAGTTGGGATTTCGGGGACGAAATCATCTCTAAGTTGGGGAGGATTGTAACACCCCGATTTTCGTTTGACCATTTTGGAAGAAGAAGCTAAGGCAGTGGCCGACGCGAGTCACGATGCGACTTAGACCGCGCCATAACCCGCGCGGTGCACTGCTTGTTTGGGGGAATTCCAGTGAGCGGAGAGAGTTTCGGCGCGAGTGTACCCGTGCCATAACCCGCACGGTGCACTGTTTGGTTGCGAGTTCCAGAGGGTGGCGCGAGTCACGGCGCGACTTAACCCGCGCCATAACCCGCGTGGTGGCCTGAGTGGTTTAAAAGGGATATTGTAGGGAAAATATCTCACTTTTCTTAAATCTCTCAATCTCAAATCTCTTTCTCTCTCTCTTTTTTTTTCATTTGTTTGTTTGGTTAGCTTCAAGCTACCATTTATTGCTAGTATTAAGTGTATCTAGCAAGGGTTCGGTATAGAAAGCTTCGTCTTCTCTCGGTAGTCGATATCTGGTTTTTTGGGTTTTCGTCTAAAACCTATTTGGTGACTTCCTACTACATTTTTCTAAACTTTATACATGTCAAAGATTACATTTTGAACTCCTATATATCTACACGGTTTTGGATCTAAGTTTTCTACATTTTGACATAACTTGAGTTTTTGGGAGATTCTAGGGTTCCCGATTATTTTCGACTAAAATGATGGGTTCCATCTTATTTGAATTAAAATGAGGTTTTACTTGCACATTTATGTGGATTATTTGAAAGAATGTATATAAACTCATTTTATGATTTTCATTCTTACCAACAGTTAAACTTGAAGGAAAACATTTTGTTTATAAAATGTTTTTATACCATATGACTATCTATGGTGGGTCACATATGTTATTGTGACAAGTCTGTACCATTACTAGTGGATTCCTAGGTATTGATTTGACTTATATTTGGGATGTCTTTTCCCCACTTTGTAAAAATGGATGTATATGATCCTCGGGGGCCATTTGGTACGGTTATGCAAGAACGGTTACTAGTCATGGATCATATTTTCCCTTATTTGTAGCTATGGATATCTATGATCCTCGGGGGCCATTTGGTACGGTTATGTGAGACCGGTTACTAGCCATGGGTCATAGAGGAGTCCTAGTGAACGAGTTTTGAATTGGTTTCCTCAGGGGCCCTCCCTCACATCGAGTACGGACCATTGTAGTTCGTGGTCATGGATTCCAAGTGATTCGACTCATAACTCGTATTTGTGGCCTACTTTGTGTTACGTTACAATCCTTGGTAAAATTGGTTATCTTTTGTCATCACATGATGAGTTTACATCGAAAAAGCCCGGTTGGGGCAAAAGCTTCAATTGAAAACTAAACCTTATTGAAAGGATTTCCGTATGATGCATTTGTTTATATCTCTTGTAATTTATAAATTGTATGTTCTCACTAGGCTTTAAGCCTAACACTTTTTCTCAAATGATATGTATAGCAGGTTCCCGTTAGCGGTGGGTTGCCAAGGGCTTGAGTGACGAGCTTGGTCTCGGGGGTTTTTGAGATGACTAGTATTTGATGTTGGGCAATTGTTTAAGTCCCATTCTTTTGGTGGTATTGGATTAACAACCGATGTAATCTAGATAGTTTATGCTTAGTTTAGTTTTTTTTTGAATTCCATATTCGTATACATGTTTTGTAAAGGTTAAGTACTTTCCCCTTTTTGGGAGTTTTATACCAAGTGTTGATGTTTATTTGTCCAGTTTCCGCGTTTTAAATTCACTCTGGTTTTTAGGGTGTTACAGATTAAACGTGCAAATTTCAATATATCATATGTTGAATAGAATCCCACGAATACCTAAGAGTTATGTTGAATGTAATTGAATGATGCCTACGTAAATAACTTATTTCATAGACATTTGCATTTGGCCATTTATGAAAATAGGTGAAATATGGATCTTAGCTCAATTAAAATGATTTCCAAAAGGTTAATTCATTATTTGAGATTTTAATGTTACAAAAAATGAACTTTATTTTGTATATGTCTGCTAACACCTCAAACAGAAACAACTCAAATTGATGCCAATTTACACTACGATCAATCCTTGATAAGGAAAAACTGAAAAAAGACAAACTTCCTCGAATGGTTTTGGTTCCTAATGGGCGTCCTTAGGCACGAAGAAAAGTTACGTTCTAAAGAATCCCCCCCCCCAAATGCTCCTGGTAAGACTACTTCAGCTGAAGTCAAGGCTACTTATGATAAATATCTCAATGACTCACTGGATATCAGTTGCCCTGATGCTTGCATCCGTGATTCCCAAGTTTATTGCAGGATCATGAAGACATGACTACCTGTGATATGATATCCTCAATGAAGTCCATGTTTCAGTTATTGGTCAGGAAAGATATGTTTGACTTTTTTAGCGTACTACATGCTTGCAAGATGTCTAAGGGCTCATCAGCCAGTATCCATGTTTTGAAAATGAAAGGGTATATTGATCGATTGACTCATTTGGCTTCCCACTTAGTCAAGAATTGGGAATGGATCTGGTTCTCAACTCTTTACCCAAATCATAGGACCAGTTCATTATGAATTATAGTATGAATGGTTTGGACAAAAATCTCATAAAGCTTCATGGTATGCTTAAAACTACTAATATAAACATAAATTCCAAGTTGGATTTAACCAAAACAAAGCAAGTTTTGATGATCAAACCATAAGGTGGGATAGTAAGAAAAAAATGATGGTGGGCAACTAAAGTTGGAAGTTCCAACAAGGACAAGGGCATGGTAAAGATTCATGAGGATGCAATTTGATTCAACTGCAATCAAAAGGGGCACTGGAAGAGAAACTGTCCATCCCTATTGGCAGAGAACAAGAAGTAGAAGGTTGTTGCAGTTGAAGCTTCAGTTATGTTTAATTGATTTATTTACTTTTGATTATGACTGTTGGGTATTGGATATTGGATCTGGTACTCATTGTACTACTTTGCAGGGTCTAAGAAGTAAAGAAAAGATGAAACCATGCCAGATGGAGCTAAGAATGGGCAATAGAGTTAAGGTAGTCGTTGTTGCTCAAGGGACGTATGATATTCAGTCATACTTTAACACTTAGAAAGTGTTTTTATATTGTTAAACCCAGAATTCAAGTTCTTTCTAATTCTAAACAATCAAGATGAGAAAACAACGAAATCACATGTCATTGATAATGAAATCAAAGATTACAATCTCCACTTTCTCTCTCTACATTCTCTCTCTCTCTCTAGAATGATATGAATATAAACCTCTTCTCTAATTTGCTCCACATGCGTTCACTATTCACATCTATCTCACTTACTAGCTTACAAAGACAACAAAACTATTTATACTAACAACAACATAACAAGCTATGTCTGAAAGAGGTTTGTTTATAACCTTGGGAGAGAATGCTATTATTTTTGAAGATCAGATTTTGAGGAAGATTGCTGAAAGTTTTTGAAGATACTGTGTTTATCAAAAAAATGGGAGAATATCAATTTTTCATATTAATAGGGGGAGAATGTTGATTGCTTGACAAGATTTTTTTTTTTACATCAAAGGGAGAAGATTTAAATTGAGCTTAAAAAGAGAAGATTGAATTGCAAAATATTTTTAGAGATGATCTTGATCCAAAGGGGGAGAATGTTATAGCACATATTTGTTGGATGCAAGATCATAAAGATTGAAGATTAAAGTCAATGATCAAAGTCAACTTTCAAGCATCAAACTCAAAGTCTTTGTAATAAGTCAAAGTCAAAGTATTGTATTTGTTTTCTTGTTGTGTTGTTGTTAGTATAAATAGGTTGTGTTGTGGAGCAGATTAGAGAAGAGGTTTATATTCATATCATTCTAGAGAGAGAGTGTGAATGTAGAGAGAGAAAGTGGAGATTGTAATATTTGATTTCATTATCAATGACATGTGATTTCGTTGTTTTCTCATCTTGATTGTTTAGAATTAGAAAGAACTTGAATTTTGGGTTTAACATATATACCTATCCTTACTACGAGCATTTTTTTTCTCAATTACAACAGACTAGATTTATGTTTAATTTCTGTAACAGCTCTATTTTTGTTTACCTTAACAATGTTTTGTATTTTGTGGTTAAGCGACATAATGGTATTTTTGAAATTGATATGTAAAATAGTTGTAATTATGAATCAATATAATGTAAATAGTGAACGACTTAAGCAGGCATAAATCATATTTACTTGTGGCATTGTCGCCTTGGACATATAAACAAGAAGCGCAAACCCAAACTCCAAGCAAATGGAGTTTTGGAATCATGTGATGATCGTATGATACATGTGAATATTGTTTATTAGGCAAGATGAAAAAGATTCCTTTTAAAGGCAAACACGAAAGGGCAACAGAACTACTAGAGTCATTCATACTAATGTATGTGGTCCTTTCAGTATAGTCACAAGGAATAGTCATCGCAATTTCATTACATTTACTAATGATTTCAGTAAATATGAGTATGTTTACGTAATGAGAAACAAGTCTGAAAGCTTTGAAATATTCAAAGATTTTCAAAAAGAAGTAGAGACTCAACTTGGCAAAAAGATAAAAGCACTTCGGTCAGATCGAGGTTGTGAATATCTAAGTCAAGAGTTTATTAACCATCTTAGAGATCGTGGAATTGTTTCCCAACTAACTCCTCTCGAAACATCTCAACATAATGGTGTGCCCGAAAAGGAAAAACCGAACCTTGATGGACATGGTTCATTCTATGATAAGTCGTACCACTCTGCCTAAACATTTCTAGGGATATGCTCTAGAAACTGCCGGACACATACTAAATAATGCACCAACCAAGAAGACCGAAAAGACCCCATATGAAGTATGCACTGAGAAGATCCCAAAATTATCATATATGAGAATATGGGGTTGTGACACTTATGTTAAGTGAGACGCTTCTAAGAAGCTTGATTCAAGGTCTGAAAAGTACATCTTAGTTGGATATGCAAAAGAGATAATTGAATATTATTTCTACAAATCAGGCGAGAACAAAGTATTTGTTGCGTGCTGTGGTGAATAAATGGTCCAAAATCTCAACTCGTAATTATAGAATAAATTGTCCAAAATCTCAATTTGTATTCAATCTAATGTAAATATGTAACTTTTGTATATGGTTTTCCAATTTCATAAATATTTTATATTAGATTAATGTTTTATTTCATTTTGCTTAAACTATTTGTGAGTTGTAATTTATAAGAATATCGAAATTATTTTGTCAAGATCTGGTTACCCAACTTTTTTAAAGTATAAGGGTTCAAACCTCATCGAAGTTAAGGAGCATATATAAGTTTATTTTGCCGTATATAAATATTATATATTTTAAAAAACGTTAAATATAAATAAAAACAATAATATTCAATATTGATATCGTTTTGAAGATATTCATGCATTCTTTTTAATATTACAATTTGTTCAAAGGACTAAATACATTTTAGTTATACATTATTGTTCAATTATTTAATATATGTATAAAATATAATAAAGATATAAAATTAAATTTTAAAAAATATGTAAATAAAAATTATTTCGTAAATAGAACGGTTGTAAGTGAAAAAATAAAAGTGGAATAGATGAAAAGATGAGACCATTTTGATCAAACAGGGTCAAAAAAAGAACCATTTTTACAAGGGAAATTGGCTGAAATAGCCATATTACATAGCCAATTGAATCTCCTAGCCATTTCTCTCCCTAATTTACCAAAATAGACCTAGGTCCGCAATGGCGGACCTGCAGGTCCACTACCATGCAGAAAAAGACAAAAAAATTGTCGGTCCAAGCCAGGTCTACAACGGGTTGGGTCGGTAGGTCTGCCACCCGACCCAGGTCCGCCATTTCGTCACGTGTCACGATCTCACTCAACGACAACTTCGCCATGGCGGAGGTAGAGGACCTGCAGGTCCGCCATTGCGGACCTAGGTCTATTTTGGTCAATCTGTGAGAGAAATGGCTAGGAGATGCATTTGGCAGAGTAATGTGGCTATTTGAGCCAATTTCCCTTTTTACAAGCGTTTTTGAAAAAAATATACCCTATTTTACAAATAACTCTTGTAAAAACCCTTATGTCGATCATGTTTTGTAGTCATATGTAATTCAGTGCAAAATCACAGGTGATTTGTTCATATTCTCTCGTTTGACCATGTTTTATTTGATCATATATACATATATGTATCTAGAGTAAAGTTCAAATGAAAGCTCATCTTTCATTGTGCACGTGAGAACAAATCTCATTCATTCTATCTCTTTTGATCCAACAACTCATATTAATAAAGTTTTTAATTTTAAGATGCCTAGGGTAAAAATGGAAGATAATTTAAAGTCACGCCTACCATATTTGACTTTTTATTTCTTTTTAATTAAAATTTTTTACCCAATTAAAGTTTAAAATAAATTATTTTAAAAATTACTAATATTTTAATCAAACAAATTACATCAAAAAAACGAGAACTTTGTGCTCTTCGATATGACATCCATCTCGATATAGTTTTTTTTTTGCTGTTTTAACCATTTTTTTACGTGAAATGCTATATATGTGTTATATTCGTTATGAATATCTATGTACGTTCAAGTTTATACAACATCTCGACATCGTAAGTATGTAATTCGACATCATCTTCTTCAACACTTTCTTCAACGTCGTAAGGCATCGCGTTTCCTCAGCACCGTAACCCAACACCCATCAAGACGAATCAATAACCTATCGAGTAATTCTGTTGTGAACCGGGAACAAAAGAGAGTGCGTCAAGTCTCCACATCTTCACAGGTCATTCATGTATTATTCGTCATGAATAATGTATCATTCAGGATGAATAATACAACATTTAGGGTGAATAATTCACGATTCATGAATTCGTGCATTATTCATCCTGAATACTATATTATTCATCATGAATACTATATTATTCAACATGAATAATGAATGAACGTTCACAGGTCATTCATGTATTATTCATCATGAATAATGTATCATTCAGTGTTGGGAACTGAAGATTCTACTAAGTGTAGTTACTACTGCTAGTACAAGTGTAGTTACTACTGCCAGAACAAGTTGAAGATTAATACTGCTAAGTGTTACTACTGCTAGTAGAATTAATACTGCTAGTTAAAGATAGTACTGCTTGAACAAAGTTAGTACTGCTTAGCTAGTTAGTACTGCTAGTAGTTAGTACTGCTTGCAGTTAATGCTGCTAGTTGAAGTTAATGCTGCTGAGCATTATTAGTGCTGCTAAAGAGATACGGATGGAAAGTACTACAGCTGGATATACTGAAGATATACTTAGAAGATATACATGGAAGATATACTGAAGATTTGTTTATTCTTTGTAATTATCTTTTTATCAGTATATGTATAGAATGTGTAGAATACATAGAGAGAATTTTTCAAAATTGTTTTTCAAGAGAAAAATCGACCTCAAGGCATAGATCCTAATTCTAGAGAAGTAGAATTCGTATTGGTGAGTCTGTTCATCAATATTGAGGTTGAGAGTGTAATCTTGTAACTTTAAGCATTCAATACAAGTTTACTGTTTGATCATTATATACTGTGTTTGATTACTGTTTTATTAAATATCAAAGTGTTTTTCCGCAACTTCTTTGATATTAGTTTCTGAGTATAAATTCTTGTTAAGAATTCGATCCTGACAAGTGGTATCAGAGCAAGTATTCTCAGAAACCTGCAATCATCATTCTTCCTTGAAATCAGACATCATCATGGCTAAAGGTTCAGAGTCTTCAAGCTCAGAAATTCCTACAGAGGTAACATCTAATCTTTGTTCCAAATCCTGTATTGAAACTGTTAAAAGGTACAGGGATCACAACCAGAAAATGAGTGATGACCTGAAGAGATTAGAAAAGGACATAAAAGACTATGTTAGGATTGTTGAGAGGTTTGAAGAGCAGATTAAGAGTTTTCAAGCCAATGAGCTTCAACATTCCTATGACACAAACTACTGGAAGTGGGAGAAAGATCAGTATGAAATTAAGCTGAAAAAGTCTAAAGAGGAGAATGAGAAGATAAAGAGTGAGTTTGAGAAAGCCAAGCTGGATATTGAGAAATTTTCCAATGCTTCTAAAGCAATGGACTCTTTGCTCCAAACTCAAATCCATGACAAACTTAGAAGAGGAATAGGCTATAACACCACACCACCACCATACAACAACAATTACATTCCTCCTATATCAAACTTACTAGAGACCAAGGATAGGAAGGAATTGCCTGTTGGAGCCACTAAGGTAGATCCTTTAGACAAAGTGGTGGTTGAAACAGACTCTGAAGTAGAGAACTCTAGTGAAAAGAGTAATGAGAACACTGTGAGTGGTGAGATTCCTCTAGAAAATAACATTATCACCAATGAGGGATGTGGAAAGGCTTGGATCAAGTCTAAGGACATAGAAAAGACTGAGGGAAAGTCTGAGAGGGTCCATTATAAGCAAACCACAGTTGTGAATCCTGTCCCTTGTAAACAGTGTTCTTGCAATAAATCTGAGCCCCAAAAACATGATAAACCAAGGGGAAATCAGAGAAACTGGAATAATCAGTGGGCACAAAAACAAGGAGTTGATTTGAGTAAAATCAATAGACCAAAACCTTGTTTTATCTGTGGCAAATTGAATCATCTTGCCAAACACTGTTATTTCAACCCTATCAACCAAAGAGTCACTTTTCAAAGAAAACCACAAAACTCTTTGGGTTATAGGAATAAAAGAAGGAATCATATGGTTGAGAACAGAGCACCTATAAGATCACATGCTCATGACAAGTTTGCTAAACCAAAGAAAATTACTCCAAATAAGCCAAGGAGTAATTTAAAGACAAAGAAAGCAAGCAACTTTGTTCAAGTTTGGGTTCCAATTGCAAAGAAACCTGTTAGTACTGCTAACCAAGTTAGTACTGCTAACAAGGCTAGTGCTGCTTCTAGTAGTAATGCAGCTAAACCTATAATCTTGACAAAATATTCCAGCCATGAGATTCCTAAACAACTCATTCAGACCAAACTGACAGATTATATTAATGAGAAAGGTCAACCCAAGACCACTTTGGCTTGGGTTCCATCCAAGACTAACTGATTCATCAAGTGTGCAGGGCAATCAAAAGCTCAAGAGGAAGAGCATTCAGAATGAAGAAAATGGTTGCTCTTGGCACATAACAAGGAACATGGACTGCCTTCAAATTCTTTAAAAAAAAAAAAAAAAAAAAAAAAAAAAAAAAAAAAAAAAAAAATTGATGAAGGACATGTTACTTTTAATCCAGCAGAAGGTTGAAGTTAGAAATACTCCAGAGGGAGTAATGATCATGAAGGATCAAGAAGAAAAGGATCAGGGGATGAACAAAGTAGTAAAAAGTAAGAGAAAAGGGATGGTGTCAAAAAGTGTAAGAGTAGTTAATACTGCTAGTGGTTAATACTGCTTTCAGTTAATACTGCTAGTAGTTAATACTGCTAGTAGTTAATACTGCTAGTGGTTAATACTGCTTTCAGTTAATACTGCTAGTAGTTAATACTGCTAGTGGTTAATACTGCTTTCAGTTAATACTGCTAGTAGTTAATACTGCTAGTGATTAATACTGCTTTCAGTTAATACTGCTAGTAGTTAATACTGCTAGTTCAGTTAATACTGCTCGCGGTTAATACTGCTAGTTAGTTAATACTGCTAGTTCAGTTAATACTGCTAGTTCAGTTAATACTGCTCGCGGTTAATACTGCTAGTTAGTTAATACTGCTAGTTCAGTTAATACTGCTCGCGGTTAATACTGCTCTAGGTTAATACTGCTTCTATTCCGAATACTATAAATACTCTTTGCCCGCCTAAAAGCTTATAACGACTCTTTGCATACTATTCACCTGCGCTCTAAACCCTTTCTCTCTCAAAGTTCAAAGTTTTCAGGCAAGAATCTTCAAGGTCTATGGCATCCATGGCGTTCATTGATGAGCACAATGAAATTGCGATGCTCCAAAAGCCAAAACAATCTGAAGGTTTTCATCAGATAGTCGACTTTCTGAAGTCGAGCCACATTGCTCATGCTCTTACTGTATCACCTTCAATCTACATTGAGCACCAAAGGCAGTTCTGGGCTAATGCAACCATTGTTGTGGAAAATGGTGTGCAAATGATCAAGACAAGAATCTGTGATCACTCACTTACAGTTACTGAAGAAGTCATTCGCATCAGTCTACGTCTAGACGATGCCGCTGGTATAATGTCTATCTCTAATGATGAACTGTTTTCTAATCTTACTAGAATGGGGTATGGAGGCCCATTGGGTGTTTTCAAATTCTCAAAAGCAAAATTTTCACCCCAATGGCGTTTTCTTGTTCATACCCTAATGCATTGTATCTCCAAAAAGACCACTGGATGGAGTGAGTTCAGCAGTCCAATTGCATATGCTTTGGTATGCTTGGCTACATCCAGAAGGTACAATTTCTCAAAGATGATTTTCAATGATCTTGTATCAAATATGGGAAACAAAAAGAGTTTCTTTATGTATCCCAGATTTGTTCAGGAAGTAATTAACCATGAATTGACGGACATACCTCAACCTGTTGGGGTATATGTACCTAAACCCCCAAAAGGCAAGGTTTTCTCAAATATGAGAAGATCTGCTGGGGACTCGGAAGGAGTTGACACCCCATTGTTCTCTACAATGATGGTGGTGTCCCAAACCACTGAAGGTATGGCAGCAGGGTCAAGGCCCTCATTAGACCATCCCACTGCTAGCCAAGCCCAACCTTCTCACTCAAAAACAATTCCCCAGTCCATTCTTACAAAACCAACCTCTCCAATTACCCAAACTTATCAAAGAAAACAGGTAAAGAAGGCTCCTTCCCTTCTTGTACCATCACCCACACAGCCTTTAAGCCCTCTAAGGGAGAATTCTCCCCTAGAGAATATCCAAAGGGAAACCACAAGGGTGTCTCCCAACCCAAAGGAGGTGCTCTCTGAGGAGGAGGTAGAGCATATGGGAGATGAGGCTGCCACTACTCCTGCTAACACAGAGGAGGAAAGTGGTAACATCAATAAGACCTCCCCCATGGCAACTTTGAATGAGCAATCATTTGAAGGTCCCTGGTGCCAAGAAACCACAGGGGTGGATAGTGCTTCTGCTAGGCAGAAGACTTCCACTACTAAAAGATCCAATGATCCTTCAATAGGGGGTAACACTCCTGGAGAAGGTGAGGACAGATATAACTATGATGAATTGATGGAGACCATGGGAAACATCAACCAGGATGTCATCAAGCAAGGAAAAGAAATAGAGGAGATGAAGCTGGTGATCCTGTCACAACAAGTCCAGATTGAAAAATTAAAGAAGATGGTGACCAGGCTGGTTCAAAAGAAAAGAAGGAAACAGTTTGTACTCAAAAAGAGGGACAAATTTCAAGATTCTTTCAACAAGGGGGAGAAGCATGAAGGGGAAACGGTTGAAAAGAAAGCTGAAGTTGAGGGGGAGACAGAGAAAGAGATGGAAACAGAAACTGAAGCAGCAGAAACTGTTAATACTGCTGAAGCAACAGTAACAGAAGCAGCAGTAACAGGGCTTTCTGTTGAAGAAATGGAGATTGTAGAAACACTAGTCAAAGCAAAGAATGACACTCCTGAGGCTACTCAAAAGGCCAAGGGAGTAGTCATCAATGAAGGAAAAGTTCAACAAAAGGCAACAGAAAAGGCAAAGGAGACAAAAGGAAAAGGAAAGGAGAAAATGGTTGAAACTGTACTGCCTGCCAAGAAAAAGAGTCAAATTGAAATGGATGAGGAGATGGCAAAGCAGCTTCAAGAGCAAATGGAAAAAGAGGAGCAATGTCAAACAGAAACTGATAGAGAACTTGCAAGGATAATGGCCAAGAAGTTAAATGCAGAATATCAAAAGAGTTTGAAAGAAGCAGCTCAGACAGCAACTCAGGTCAAGAAAATCCAGGTTAAGAAGATGCCAATTCAGAAACAAAAGCAGAAAAGACAACCCTCCAAGACATTTTTGGCCAATCAGGAAAGAAGAAAGATGATAAACTTCCTGAAAGGTGCAATTGGTGTTAAGGGGGAGATGTTTACCAATATGGCATACAGTCAGGTTGAGGAATTGTACAAGAAAGAAATGGCTAAACTCCAAGGGGACTCATCTCAAAGGGAAGAGGCTGAAAGAAGAATGAAGGAGAGGTATGATCTAAATATTCAACAACCATTCCCTGAGGAGACCACACCTTCAAAGGATAATGCTGAAGAAATGAAGGAAAAACAAGAGAATGCTGGTATAGAAATCAAATATGCAAAGAGGATGAAGACAATTGCTTCCAAAAAGCAGTCTAAAAGGCCAAGAGTGGAAGAAAGAGCAGAAACTAAAGCAGAATCTTCAGTCACACCTTCAGCAGAATCTGTGCAGAACTCAGAACAGTCCAAAGAGCAATCAGATGAGCATGTGGGGTTGTATATGACTATAGTAAAACCTGTACAGGCTGTTCCAATCTCTATGCAAGCTCCAGAGATCATCTTCTGGGATATTTTGAGAGACAATGGAAAGAATTTCTTCAGAATCAAGAGAGCTGATGGTTCATTTGAAGCTTATTCAACATGGGGGAAAGTCATTAGAAGTTGTTCAAGAGCTGATATGGAAGAACTATATAAAGTTGGGATGAAACTTTATGAACCTGTGTTGAAAGGTACTGAAGAGAATCTTCTCAAAGTGGCAATGGAATACTTATGTATGATGTTTGATCCAGAGAAGGTGGTGCATAGGATTAAAGATCTTCATCATGAGTATGTGTTCAAAAAGATTGATCATTGGATACTCTTTGAAAACTGTGGTGTGTACATGATTACAATTGATAAATGTTATCATGAGTACTACCTAGTTGACAAAATATATGATCATAGCAAGCAGAAACTTGAAGGGATGCTGAAAGCTAAGTTAGTATGTACTAAGGATTCAGAAATGGCCAGAATTGTGGTGAGAAGAACTATCAATCAAAGTCTGGGCCTAGATCCAAATCTGGGCAACTAAATGTAAGGTGTTGAAAGCATCTTGAAGAATATCTGAAGAACTTGACTTCTCTTCTAAAAGTCAAGTTAGGGGGAGATTGTTGGGAACTGAAGATTCTACTAAGTGTAGTTACTACTGCTAGTACAAGTGTAGTTACTACTGCCAGAACAAGTTGAAGATTAATACTGCTAAGTGTTACTACTGCTAGTAGAATTAATACTGCTAGTTAAAGATAGTACTGCTTGAACAAAGTTAGTACTGCTTAGCTAGTTAGTACTGCTAGTAGTTAGTACTGCTTGCAGTTAATGCTGCTAGTTGAAGTTAATGCTGCTGAGCATTATTAGTGCTGCTAAAGAGATACGGATGGAAAGTACTACAGCTGGATATACTGAAGATATACTTAGAAGATATACATGGAAGATATACTGAAGATTTGTTTATTCTTTGTAATTATCTTTTTATCAGTATATGTATAGAATGTGTAGAATACATAGAGAGAATTTTTCAAAATTGTTTTTCAAGAGAAAAATCGACCTCAAGGCATAGATCCTAATTCTAGAGAAGTAGAATTCGTATTGGTGAGTCTGTTCATCAATATTGAGGTTGAGAGTGTAATCTTGTAACTTTAAGCATTCAATACAAGTTTACTGTTTGATCATTATATACTGTGTTTGATTACTGTTTTATTAAATATCAAAGTGTTTTTCCGCAACTTCTTTGATATTAGTTTCTGAGTATAAATTCTTGTTAAGAATTCGATCCTGACATTCAGGATGAATAATACAACATTCAGGGTGAATAATACAACATTCAGGGTGAATAATTCATGATTCATGAATTTGTGTATTATTCATCATGAATGTTGTGTAATTCATCCTGAATACTATATTATTTATCATGAATAATAAATGAACGTTCACATTTTTATTCATACTGAATGTGAGACGTCCGAGGATGCGCATACATATTCATAATGAATTAAGCCAAATTTCGGTTGTGAATTGGGAAACAAAAGAGAGTGTCCCATGTGTCTACACCTTCACGGGTCATTCATATATTATTCATCATGAATAATGTATCATTCAGAATGAATAATACAACATTCAGGGTGAATAATACATGATTCATGATAAATAATATATGAATCGTGGATTTGTGTATTATTCATCCTGAATGTTGTATTATTCATCCTGAATACTGTATTATTCATCATGAATAGTGAATGAACGTTCACTTTTGTTTTTCAAACTGAATGTGGACACCCGAGGATGTGCATGCATATTCATAATGAATATAACACATATATATAATTCACGTAAAAAACGGTTAAAACGAAGAAAAAAAAACTATACCGAGATGGATGTCATATCGAAGAGCACGAAATTCTCGTTTTTTTGATGTAATTTGTTTGATTATAATATTAGTAATTTTTAAGATAATTTATTTTAACGTTTAAGGGGGTAAATTTTTTTTAATTAAAAATAAAATAAAAAGTCAAACAAGGTATGTGCTTATTCAAATTTCCAATTTTGTTCTTAATATCTTCTCAATTAACCTTATTATGTACTAACCATTGATTAGTTTTCTAAGTTTTGATCAATGGTTAAAATTTGTCCTCATGTGCACAATGAAAGATGAGTTTTCATTTGAACTCACCCCTATGTATGTATATATACATATATATATATATATAGAGAGAGAGAGAGAGTCGGGTTCAAACGAGAACAATATCTATTTAAAAGAACACGAGAACTAACAAAATCATTAGTGATTTTACAATAACACACAAAAAAGGGACTTTGGCCGCGACTTCAGTCCGCGTGGCTTTTTTGCGCGTTAATGTAAAATCACTAATGATTTTTTTAGTTCTCGTATTCTTTTAAATAGTTATTGTTCTCATTTGATCCTCCCCTATATATATATATATATGTGTGTGTGTATATATATATATATAACAGTGTTCATGATGCGCTTTTAGAACATCCTTTATATAGATATACATACACACACTAGTTGTGTACCCGCTGCAATGCAACTAAATGCAATGGATTTTGAAGATGTGTGGTTTTGTTAGAAGAAATTATTAAGGCATTATGATGATAAGCTTTGCTCCCCAATCCTACAACTAGAGGTGTACGCGGGTTAGGTTAGACGGTTTTTTGGCATTTTTATAACGCAACCCAATTACGACGGTTTGAAATTTCTTAACCCAACCCAACCCAACCCATTCAAAAATATAACCCAACCCAACCCAACCTTTACGGGTTAGGACGGGTTGGGTTGGCGGGTTAGAAATATACATAAAGTTGACGAATGAAATACGATAAATAATACTAAAAATCTACCCAACAAAGTTATTAGTTATTACAAACGTTCGAGGTTCTGCATCCCTTTTTCTTAGACGTGTTTGATTCATCATTGACTTCAATTTTTGGAGACTTAGGGGTATTTTCCATTTCTCGTATACATAGGAAATAGGATATAACCTACAAAAAAACATATAATATTTCTTTACGCAATAAAAAACAAACTTCTAACAACATCAATGCAATGAAAACAGAAATTCATGGTTCCAACTTATAGTTTAAAACATACTCCTATAATCATTTGTGTTCATACTTCTAATTTGAAATTTATTATTTGAAACATACTTCATATGCTTATTTATGCAATGAAAACAACAACGTCAATCTAGTTGTTTCAGTTGTACTCCTGCAGTCGTGTTTATTAAGACATATCGATCGACCTAGTTGAATTAATTCGGGTTTGACGTAGTTGGATTAATTTCGGACTTTGGGTTATAAATTGGACTAATATTTGTATATATATTTTGCCTTGTTAATTAGACAAATATATGTATATATTTTTTGGGTTGTAAATATTATATATATATATATATATAGAAATTTATCGAAGTAGTATATATTAGCGACGGGTTGACGGTTTGACGGGCTGTCGGTTTACCGGGATGGAGGGGATGGGTTTAATTGGGTTGTTAGCGGGTTGGGTTGTGCGGGTTTCACGGGTTGACGGTTTCTTGTACACCCCTACCTACAACTTAACTCATTATGGAAAGCTAAGAGTGTCAAGATCGAAATTCTAAACAAGAATTTAATTAACACTCAGAAACTTTGTTAAAGAAGTTTGCGGAATAACACTTTAACAGTAAATCAATGAAACAGTATATGGATCAAATCACAAGTTATATTTAATTAACTTAATGATTACAACCACAACCTCAATCTGTTGAACAAGCTCAACAGACGTTCAATACTTCTCTAATGAAAGGATTTCTAAGAATCTTGAGGTTAATTCTCTCTAAAACAAAAACGTATTAATAATGTATCTCTATCAATCATTCGTCTATTTCAATGTATCTCTATGTATCTATATATACAAAACAATTACAAGATAATCACAAAAATAATATTGATCTTCAGCATCCAGTTCATAATTATCTTCAATCTCCTTGTCTTTCGCTTTAAGCAACCAATCCATCTTTATCTTCATAAGCAACATTAATCTTCGTAGCAGTATTAACTTCCTCAGCAGTACTAACCATGCTTTGCAGTAGTAATTCTTCAAGCAGTATTAACTTCAAGCAGTACTAACTACTAGCAGTATTAACTATCAAGCAGTATTAATACCTTTAGCAGTAGTAATCCTACAAGCAGTAGTAATACTTAAGTAGCAGTATTAAAGTCTTCAGCAGTATTAATTCTTTCATAATTAGCAGCACTAATTGGACTTAGCACATTTCTGACCCAACAATCTCCCCCTAACTTAACTTTTCAAAACAAGAAGTTAAGTTCTTCAGAATACGGTCTTCATGATGCTTTCAAAATAAATGCTCAGATTCCTAGATCAGGATTCAAACCTAGGCTTTGATTGATTGTTCTTTTGATCACAATTCTGGCCATTTCTGAACCTTTAGCACATACCAACTTAGCTTTCAACATCCCTTCCAACTTTGCTTTGCTGTTGTCATATACCTTATCCACCAAGTAATACTTATGATAGCTTTTGTCAATGGTTAAGACATAGACTCCACATCTTTCAAAAAGCATCCAGTTGTCAATACTTTTGAAACCATTTTCATGATGCACATCTTTGATAATATGTTCAACCTTAACAGGATCAAACATCATGCATAAATACTCCATGGCCATCTTTATTATGCTCATTCCAGCTCCTTTCAGCAAGTCACCATAAAGATTCAGACCAACCTTATACAACTCCTCCAAATCTGTTCTGGAACAGCTTCTGATGATCTTTCCCCAGGTTGAATAAACTTCATACTGATCACCCATTCTCTTGATTCTGATGTATTCTTTTCTTTTGTCCACCAAAGTATCCCAATGAATGATTTCAAGAGCATTCACTGAGAGAGGATCAAATTTCACTGGTTCTTCATCTGTAACTTTCATGTATAAATCAAACTGAACATCAGATTGACTTGACTGTTCTTGACTATGCTCAGTATCAACATGTTCTGTAGGAGGTACAACAATAGGTTCTGATGGTTCTGCTTCCATTCTTTCACTTTCCTTTTCTTTCTCCACTTCTTCAGTCCTTGGCCTTTTTTCCTGTTTCTTTGATGCAATAGACTTCATTCTTTTGACAGCTCTGATCTTCTGGCTAGTGTTTCTTCTTTCTTGACTTCTGCCCTTTCTTTTGTAGGAGTGCCTTCTTCACTGTCAGGAAAGGGTTGTTGAATGTTCAGATCATGTATCTCTTTCATTTTTCTTTCAAACTCAACCCTCTGACTGAAGTCTCCTTGAAGCTTGGCCATCTCCTTCTTGTATAATTCCTCAATTCTGCTCAAGGACATATTGGTAAACATCCCTTCAGGAACTCGAATGGATCCTTTCAGGAAGTTGATCATCTTTCTTCTTTCTTGATTGGCTAGGAAGGTTTTTGAGGGTTGTCTTTTCTATGGAGCTTTCATAGTAACCCTCTTCACAGCAGTTTTCAAGCTTTTCTGATACTCTTCATTTAGCCTTTTTGCCAGATCCAATGCAATCTTTCTGTCTTTGGCAGTTTGAATCTCATTCTCCTTTTCAAGCTCTTCTTGCAGCTTCTTTGCCAACTCAGCATCCAAGTCAATTTGCTTCTGCTTTTTCACTGATTTCTCAGGCTCAACCATTTTCTCTTTCCCTTTCTTCTTTGCATCTGACACACTGGCCTTTGTCTTTTTCTTCTCTGATTCACCTTCTTTGATCACCACTCCCTTAGCCTTTTGAGTGGCCTTAGGAGTGTCATGCTTTGCCTTAACTAGAGTTTCAGCAATCTCTATCTCTTCCATTGACATTCCAGTTTCTGTTGCTGGTTCATCTGTTTCTACTGCTGGTTTATCTGTTACTACTTCTTGTTCATTTGTTACTGTTGCTTCCACTGTTTCTACTGTTGACTGAGTTTCTGCTGCTTTGACTGTTTCTGCTGCTTTATCAGTTTCTGCTTCTTTTTATGTTTCCTTCTCCCCCTTCTTTTCAGATTCACCATTAAACTCCCCCTCAACTTGAAATTCCATTGCCTCTGAACTCTCCCCCTTTTTGGAAGCATCATGTGCACTTCCTCTTCTCTTCAAGACATATTGTTTTTTTGTTCTTTTTATGCACCAAACTGAGTACCATCTTCTTAAGTTTGGTAATCCGCACTTGTTGAGAAGTGATCACCTTTTTCAATTCCTTTATCTCCAAGCCCTGATTGATGACATCTAAGTTTACATTACCAATTGTTTCCATCAATTCATCGTAGTTATATTTGTCCTCACCTCCTTTAGGTGTGTTGACCACCCTTGAAGGATCCTTTGATCTTTTAGTAGAGGTCTTCTGCCTAGCAGAAGCACCTACTACCCCCGTGGTTTCTTGGCACCTAGGACCCTTAGATGATTTCTCATCCAAAGTTGCCGTTGGGAAGGTCTTAGAGATGTTCACACTTTCCTGATCCACACCTTGTGCAGAATCAGTAGTGTGAGCCTTACTGCCCACATGCTCTTCCTTCTCCTTAGAGAGCACCTTCTTGGGGTTGGGAGACACCCCTGTGGTTTCCCTTTGGATATTCTCTAATGGAGAATGCTCCATTAGAGGGCTTGCAGGCTGTTGGGGTGAAGATACAGGAAGGGAAGGAACCTTCTGTACCTTTTTCCTTACATATGTTTTGGTGATGGGGGAAATTGGCTTCACAATAGGGATCTGAGGAGGATCATTAGAAATGAATGGTGTGGGTAGGTCATCAGTGGGTTGGTCAGATGTGGGTTTTGACCCTGATGTCTCACCATGGGAAAGAGACACACCCATCATTGTAGAGAACAATGGAGTGTCTTGTCCAGAAAAATCCTTACTAGGCCTTTTCATGTTAGAGAACACCTTCCCTTTGGGAGGTTTGGGTACATACACCTCTTGAAAAGAGGGTAAATCCGTCAATTCCTGGTTTAGTACTTCTTGTACAAACCTTGGATACATATAAAATCTTTTTGTTTTGGTTTTGGTATTGGTATCCAGGTTTGACAGCAGATCATTCAGAATCATTTGTGAAAAATTAAACTTTCTGGAGGTTGCTAAGCAAACCAGAGCATAAGCTATGGTACTGCTGAACTCACTCCATCCAGTTGTTTTGCGAGAAATACAATGCTGAAGGGTATGAACAAAGAATCACCACTGAGGTGAAAATTTGCTCTTGAAGAACTTAAAGACCTCAGTGGGACCTTCATACCCCATTCGACCAATTTCAAGAAATAGGTCTTCCTTTGGGAGAGAAGATATACTTGTGGCATCATCTAGACGTAGATGAGTGCGAATGCAACCTTCTGTGATTGTGATGGATTTATCACAGACCCTGGATTGGATGACCTGATTGCCATTGACAGTCTGAACGGTGGCATTGGTCCAGAACTGTCGCATGTGCTCCACATAGATTGTGGGATTGACTGTGAGTGCATAGGCAATGTGGGATGCTTTCAGGAAATCCATAATTTCTTCAAAACCCTCAGCCTGTTTGGGTTTCTGCAGCATTGCGAGTTTATTGTGATCGTCCACAAATTCCAGTCCTGCCATCGTTCTTGGGTTCGAAACAACTCTAGGGTTTATGCACTGGGAAGCAAGAATTCGAGAGAGAGAGAGAGAGAGAGAGAGAGAATAAACACTCGTAGGAAATTCAAAGAGCTGTTTGGATTTTGGCGGTCAGAGAGGGTATTTATAGGTGGAGGGTTTTAGTTAGAAACAGTACTAAGTACCCTAGCAGCATTAACAAGCCCGCAGTACTAACCCGTATAAGCATTAGTAACACATACCAGCAGCATTAACACAGACTAGCAGTATTAACACAGACTAGCAGTAGTAACACATACCAGCAGCATTAACACAGACTAGCAGTATTAACACATACCAGCAGTATTAACACTGTTTGGCAGTAGAAATAAGGTAAGCAGTAGTAACTTTGCACTGACAGTATAAACCACCAAGCAGTATTAACCACACTTTAACCATATTTTAACTGTCAGTAGGATTAATAGTGAGAGCAGTATTAACTTAACCAGAGGTACTGACTTTCTAATCAACAAGGTAATCTGAAACACTTAAACACACATAGTTAGCAGCACCATGCACAATACATTATGAGAAAGTAAGCATGAAGGAATCTATACAGAAATGGTACATAAAGAAAATCAAAAGAGGCTTATTCAGTGTTTATCATGCCTACACTTGTGACCAAGAATGTGAATCTGCCCACATCAAAAGCTTTGGTGAATAGATCAGCAAATTGGTTACTTGTGTGTACTTTTAAAACCTGAATTAACTTCTTTTCATTGCAATCTCTAATAAAATGGTACCTGATTTCTATATGCTTGGTTTTAGAGTGCTTGACTGGATTAGTAACAATGCTTATAGCACTGTTGTTATCAATGAAGATTGGAGTGTGAAGAAAAGTAACACCATAATCTGATTCTGAATCCATAGCACTTGAGAGCAGCAACTTGCAGCAGCTATATACTCTGCTTCTGTTGTAGAGGTGGATATTGTGGTTTGCTTTTTACACTGCCATGAAACTAGTCTTGCACCCAAAAACTGACATCCTCCTGATGTAGACTTTCTATCTAAGTTTGCACCACCCAAATCACTATCTGAATATGCAATTAGATCAAATGGTGAGTCATGAGGATACCAAAGACCCAACCTAGGTTGTCCTTTGAGATATCTGAAGATCCTCTTGACTGCTTGAAAATGAGATTGCTTAGGTCTTATTTGAAATCTAGCACACACTCATACAGCAAACATAATATCTGGCCTTGAAGTTGTTAGATACATGAGGAAGCCTATCATAGATCTATAATGATGAACATCCACATCCTCCCCCTCAAGATCTGCAGTGATCTGTTTGTGTGTTTCCATGGGTGTGCTTGCAGGCTTTGAATCTGAAAATCCAAAATTTGTAAGTATATCCTGCACATACTTGGATTGACTGATGAAGATGCCATCTTTCTTTTGTTTAACCTGTAGCCCAAGAAAGAAGGTGAGTTCACCCATAGAGCTCATCTTGAATCTTTTGTGCATCAACTCCTCAAATTCCTTGCACATATAATCTTTTGTGGATCCAAAGATGATATCATCCACATAGATTTGAACAAGTAGGATGTCCTTCTTCTTCCTTTTAATGAACATAGTCTTGTCAATGATTCCTCTTTCAAAACCATTTTCCAAGAGATAGGTAGACAGAGTGTCATACCATGCTCTTGGTGCTTGATGTAGTCCATAAAGTGCCTTCTTTAGTTTGTATACTTTGTCAGGAAAAGTAGGATTCTCAAAACCTGGAGGCTGACAAACATACACTTCTTCATCAATTTTCCCATATAGAAATGCACTCTTGACATCCATCTGAAATACTCTGAACTGCATGAAAGAAGCATAGGCTAGAAACAGCCTAATTGCCTCAATTCTGGCTACTGGTGCAAATACTTCTTCATAATCTATCCCCTCTTCTTGTGTATACCCTTGTGCCACAAGCCTGGCCTTATTCATTATCACAATTCCTCTCTCATCTTTCTTATTTCTGAAAACCCATTTAGTACCAATTGCCCTTTGTCCTTGTGGAAGATCAACCAGATCCCACACATTTTGCAACTCAAACTGCAGCAGCTCCTCTTGCATTGCTTCTATCCAACTTGGTTCTTTCATTGCATCATAGGCCTTCTTAGGTTCAATCTGAGATAGAAAACAGGATAACAAGCCTGACTGCAGGTCTTTCAATCCTCCTAACTTACTTTGATGCCTTGTGATCCTAGGAGAATTGATATCACCAATCACCAACTGAGGGGGATGATTCTTCTGAGTTCTTGTTTGATGAACATCCTCCTCATTTATATTTGCATACAGATTGGAGTCATTCATTTCAGGAGTGCTTCCACCAAATACTGAAGAATTTTCTTCATCAGTATCATCTTCTGACAGTATGGGCATCTCAGGACCTGTGTTTCCTGAAGGATGAGCATCCTCTTTATCACTCTTATTCTCTTCATCACCTTTATCCTCTTCATTCTGTTCTGGTTCAGACTCCTCTTTTTCTGAATCATCCTTCTTTTCTGGTTGACAAAATTCAACAGGATCAACTGTAGGTATAGGAAACAGCACAAACTCTGGTTTCTGTGCTTGTTTTTCTTCTGAACTTGTTCCTGCAATTTGTACATCACTGAAACCCAAAGAGTTAGTTAGTGAATCAATATCAAATAGCCAATCAGGACCTGCACCAGTTGGATTTGGTGTGTTCTCATTGCATTTGACATTGTCACTTTCCTCTATAATCCTTGAAGAGCTGTTGAATACTCTATATGCCTTACTCTGAGAGGAGTATCCAACAAGGAATCCATCCTCAACTTTGCTTTCAAACTTGCCTAAGTGAGATTTGGTATTGAGGATTGTGCAAGGACACCCAAAAGGTTTGAAAAATCCAATAAAAGGTTTCTTCTTTTTGAAAAGTTCATAAGGTGTCTTACCTTGAGATTTGACTACTAGAACTCTGTTTTGGACATAACAAGCAGTATTAACTGCTTCTGCCCAAAAAGTAATAGGTAATTTTGAATCTGCCAACAGAGATCTAACAGCCTCAATCAATGTCCTATTTCTCCTCTCAGCAACACCATTCTGTTGAGGAGTTCTAGGAGCACTGAATTGTCTCTCAATACCTTTAGTCTCACAAAAGTTGTTTAAGTCACTGTTTTTAAATTCAGTTCCATTATCAGATCTGATGACCTTAACTCTTAGATTTGTTTGGTTTTCAATCCTAAGGACAAAGGATTTGATCAGTCCACTTGTCTCATCCTTAGTCCTCAGAAAATATACCCAAGTAAATCTAGAGAAATCATCAACAATGACCAAGCAATAGGATTTTTTACCAATACTCATCACATTTGTAGGACCAAAGAGATCCATATGTAATAACTGAAGAGGTGAAGAGATTGAGTTTATTTCTTTGGACTTATGAGAAGTTTTGTGTTGCTTGCCTTTAAGACATGCAACACAATGATCATCACATGAAAACACTTTTTGAGGCAAACCTCTTACAAGGTTGTTTTTCACAAGATTGTTCATAGTTTTAAAATTAATGTGACACATCCTTCTGTGCCAAAGAGATGATTCATCTAAAGAGGCTTTTGAAAACAGACAGTTTAGTGATGAATCAGATGGAACACTCTCTAATTCCAAACAATAAACATTGTCCTTTCTAGGAGTTCTAAGTAGTATCATATTTTCATCAACTACCTTGAATCCTGGAGCAAGGATAATACATTCAGTATTATTAAATAATATACTATGTTTCTTGTCACATACCTGTGATACACTTAACAAGTTGTATCTCAATTGCTCAACATAGTATACATCTTCAAATGTTATCTTACCTTTTGAAACCATACCTTTGCCACTTATCTTACCTCCTTCTGGATTGTCACCAAAAGCAACACGTCCTCCATCAAACCTTTTGAAATTTTGAAGGCAGGACATGTTACCTGTCATGTGCCTAGAGCAACCACTATCTACATGCCAAATGCTCTTCCTCTTGAGTTGTTGGTTACCCTGCACATAAGATAAAATTGTTAGTTTCTTGAGGGAACCCAAGACAAAGTGGTCTTGGGTTGCCCTTTCTCATCAACATACTCATATTCATTAAGCTTAGTCTTGATGAGTTGATCAGAGTCAGGAATCTCATGGCTGGAATACTTTGTTTTAATTATAGGCTTGGCAGTATTAACACTGGTAGCAATACTATCCTTGTTAGCAGTATTAACTTGGTCAGCAGCACTAACTTTGTTAGCAGTACTAACCTCATTAGCAGTACTAATTTGGTCAACAGTACTAACTCTGGTGGCAGTACTAACTTTATTAACAGTACTAACTTGGTCAGCAGTAGTATTGCTATCAGTAGCACTATTTCTGTTAGCAGTACTATTTGAGGTAGCAGTACTAACAGGTTTAGTTTCTTTTGGGACCTAAATTAAGACACAATTGTTTGCTTTCTTATTCTTTAAGTTACTCCTTGATTTTCTTGGAGTATTTTCTTTTGTTTTAGTAAACTTATTCTGAATATGAGATTTTGTTCTCACATTCTCAGCCATGTGGTTCCTTGATCTTCTTGATTGCTTTCTATAACCAACAGAATTTTGATGTTGTCTTTGAAAAGTAAATCTTTGGTTAATAGGATTGAAATAACAGTGTTTGGCTAAATGATTTAACTTGCCACAAATAAAACAAGGCTTTGGTCTATTGACTTTGCTTAGATCAATTCCTTGTTTTTGAGCCCACTGATTATTTATGTTTCTTTGATTTTCCCTTATTTTATCATTTTGATGGGGCTTGTTCTGTTGACAAGCACAGGGACTTACAATAGTAGTTTGCATATAGTGATCTCCCTGTACCTTTTCTTTCCCTTTCCTAGAGGTCTCAGCTTTCTCACTCTTAACAGTGTACCCTACTCTTAGACTTCTCCACTTTCTCACTCTTGACAAATGGTTTACCTCCCCTTTCATTTGTAAGAATGTGGTTTTCTAGGGGAATTTCTTTCTGGTCTTTCTTGTTCTCTTCTTCAGATTCTGCCTCAACCACTACAGTGTCTAAAGGATCTACTTCTGTGGCTCCTTCAGGTAAGTCATTCTTATCCTGCCTTTCTAAGAGGTCTGAAGTGGGTGGAATATAGTTGTTGTTGTAAGGTGGAGGGGTGTTATTATATCCTATACCTCTCTTCAGTTTGTCATGAACTTGAGATTTGAGTAAAGTGTCCATTGCTTTAGAGGCATTGGAAAATTTCTCAATGTCTAATTTGGCCTTCTCAAATTCACTTCTGACTTTCTCACATTCTTCTCTAGCCTTCTCTAGCTTAATCTCTAACTCCTTCTTCTCCCACTTCCAATAGTTTTGATCATATGAATGTTAAAGTTCATTGGCCTGATATGCCTTAATTTGTTCTTCAAAATTCACAATGATCAAATTAGACTCTCTCCTTTGTTTCTCCAGTCTTTTAAGATCATCACACATGCTTTGGTTGTGATCCATGTACTTCTTAACAGTTTCAAGACAGGCTTTAGTGCAAAGTTTAGATTTTACCTCTGTGGGAATTGCAGTGCTTGAAGACTCTGAAACCTCAGCCATCAATGCTTGATTCTGAATTGCCTCTTCTGCTTGATCACTCCAATCAAATCCCATTCCATCTTGTGAGACAAGAGCTTGAGATGGGTTCCAATTGTTGGTGGACTTTGATTGTTGATTGTTGCTCCCATGTTGTTGAGGGATTCCTCCTCTGCATTCTCTTGCAAAGTGTCCCAGTTTATGACACTTGTAGCATTCCACCTTGGATTTGTCAAATCCAGCACCATCTTCTCTTCTCATGGCAAAGTTGTTTCTTCCAGTTCTTTTAATGAATCTTTTGACTCTCATTGTGAGCATTGCCATTTGCCACTTGATATCCGTCTCTTCAAGGTCATCAACATTGATCTGTTCCAGATCATCATTAATAAGAGAAGATTTTGCATGACTAGCAAGGAAAGCTTCCAAAACAGAATCATTGGATCTATCCTGTTTTGAGCTATGAGCAGTATTAACTGATTCAGTATTAGCAAAAGAGTCAGCAGTAGATAATAAGAGAGCAACATTGTGAGAGTATCCAGATGGCTTCTTGTTAGATTCAACTTCTGCTTCAAACACCCTAAGATCATTGTAGAGATCATCAAGTTCCTTGTCCTCCAGATTATCATTCTGCCTGAATGATACTGTATACATCACCCATTCTTCACCAAGAGATCTTAGAAACTTTCTGTTTACATCATCCTGGTCCATCTTGACACCAACAGTAGCCAATTCTCCAATCAACTTGTTGAATCTATCAAAGGTTTGAGTCATAGACTCATTCTTTGTAGACATAAAGTTTTCATATTGTTGCTTGAGAATAGTCTTCTGATTTCTCTTAGTGCTTTTGGTACCTGAAAATCTCTTCTCCAACGCATTCCACAGGATTCTGGCATCAGTACATTTGCAAAACTGATGTTGGTATTCATTAGGAATAGCCAAGAGCAGAGTGCTCAAGGCTTTCATCTCAGTCTACCTCATCTTTCTTTCTCCATCAGTCTTTGGTGGAGGTCTTTTTCCATCTGCTCCAATCTCTCCTTCATTGGAGGGACCATTCTCAATGATATCCCACATTGAGTAATCTGTAAGAAGGATATATTGCCTGATCCTGATTTTCCACATGTCAAACTCATTAGGTTTGAGCATGGGAACCTTTGAAACAAGAACACTTTCGTGTGATCCGATGATTATAGCTTTCTGAGTTACTTGGCTCTGATACCACTTGACAATCGAAATTCTAAACAATAATTTAATTAACACTCAGAAACTTTGTTAAAGAAGTTTGCGGAATAACACTTTAACAGTAAATCAATGAAACAGTATATGGATCAAATCACAAGTTATATTTAATTAACTTAATGATTACAATCACAGATTCAATTTGTTGAACAAGCTCAACAAACATTCAATACTTCTCTAATGAAAGGATTTCTAAGAATCTTGAGGCTAATTCTCTCTAAAACAAAAACGTATCAATAATGTATCTCTATCAATCATTCGTCTATTTCAATGTATCTCTATGTATCTATATATACAAAACAATTACAAAATAATCACAAAAATAATATTGATCTTCAGCATCCAGTTCATAATTATCTTCAATCTCCTTGTCTTTCGCTTTAAGCAACCAATCCATCTTTATTTTCATAAGCAGCATTAATCTTCATAGCAGTATTAACTTCCTCAGCAGTACTAACCATGTTTTGCAGTAGTAATTCTTCAAACAGTACTAACTACTAGCAGTATTAACTTCAAGCAGTACTAACTATCAAGCAGTATTAGTACCTCTAGCAGTAGTAATCCTACAAGCAGTAGTAATACTTAAGTAGCATTATTAAAGTCTTCAGCAGTATTAATTCTTTCACACTTAGCAACACTAACTGGACTTAGCACATTTATGACCCAACAAAGTGTTACGATTGTTTTTTGACAAGTTTTTTAGATGTTGCGATGGAAAGAAACCATTCATCCCACATAATAAAAGTATCTCCATTGCCAAAAAGTACCGGTGATGTTGCTAACGAAACATTATATAAAACAAATTGTTTTTAATGATAAAATGTTTGGAAAAACATGTAAATGAATATTATGTAATTGCATGATTTGTAAAAGAAGTTAAAACATTGTTCAAGCTCGACATTATTCATAATTAGAATCAAAATATCACTAGAGTGAACATCAAGCTCATCATCCATTAAGCACAAATTAAACTAACGACCCCCAGATTAATGAAAGACATTATGTGTACAGATGAGTTTACCGATTTAAACTCGTATTTCTTTTGAGTTTTGAATAATATTTTTCGTCCCCTTTAAAAAAATATGTTAGGCTCTTGGGTTTTAGTGGTCAATGTCAATAATAATGTAAATTTGATTATCATCTTAAAATAAATGTTATGGGCTATGTCTATGTAGATTGAATAGGGAGATGATTGTTGAAACTTTGAAGGATTTTTTGGATCATTTTTTTTATTTTTATCTTCTAGCCTTTAAGTGGGATTTTTCCGGTGGTAGAATAGATTGTTGGGTCTAGAAAGCCCCAATTAAATGAAAAGTTTTATAAAGTCAATGAAATTCCATGTAATAACAGAGTCAATGAAATTTTACTTTGTCATTTTGGGCTTTGGGAGTTTAATTGGAGTTAAATGGGCTTGGGCCCATGTCTTGTATTTTAGACACTATGGTCTTCTTGATCCTATTCTAATAAGTTTTTGCACTCCAATTGCTCGATGAAATGCATGAGAAAGATTTGATTCAATTTTGCATGTTCTAAATCTGTTTTGGAAAAGATTTTAGAACTTTGAGCGCTTAAAATCAGTTTTCTGATCCGATTAATTACAAGTTTGAGTTTTCGCAATCATTATTCTGGAGTTTTGTTGAAGAAGATGCTAGAACTTTAAGTGTTCATAATCAATTTTCTGAAGTAGCTAATCAGAAATTTGAGTATCTACAATCATTGTTCTGGAGGATTGGTTGTGATCTAGACCTTTGAGTGCCGATAATCATTCATCTGATCTTTGATTATTAGAGATCTGAGTTTTTGCAATCATTATTCTGAATTTATGTTAAGATCGATTTATTCTTCTACGTCAAATCAAATTTGTGAGCATTTGATTTAAATGGAGGATTTCACAGTGAACAAAATCAGTGTATGTTGATTTTTGTTTGTGAAGGCTTTATGGTGGATACACATCTTGGTTGAAAGTTGTATGTGTTCAGTTTCTGCAAAGATTTCAATGCCAACAGTTCTTGTGATGCAAGTATAGGCAGAAGGTTTTTAAGAAGAAATTAATGGTGGTCAAATAATGATGATCCTGTCCATGTTGAATTATAGTTCTTCAGATGTGTTATGTTTGAAAATCAACAGAATCTATTTAGTCCAGACTTCGAAATTATGCTTCCCGATTTTTGGTTCTATGTGAAGGATTTGAATGTATCTACTGTTTTGATCAAAACGTATAAGCTCTAACAGTCTTGAACTCAAACAGCAGACAACAAGGAGAAAGAGATTTTGATAAGAGGCAGTCCAGAACTGAAGCTGTCAAAAGGGTGTTCGAAATGTGCAGCCTGTTCTTATGCATAATGTTGATCTGAAAATGATGTATTTGACAATTCGAAAATGTGCAGGTACCGTGATTGTGGTTTTGGTCAAGTGATCAAAAGTTCGTGTCAAATAGATTTCATGACAGTGTTTAATATAGGCTGTCAAGAATTCGATGTTTATCCAGAATTTGAACAACACGGATTTTTGTTACAGCTTATTCAGAGTCTAATAATAGGTTGTCCATAATTTCATCCATGATGCTGTGTTCGAAAAAAATGCAGCAGAATTCCATTTTTAAGCTGTCAAAAAGTACATTCGAAGTGCAACAGAAAGTGTTTGTTATTTTAGATTCAGATTTCACAAATTCAATGTGCAGCAGTCCAGATTTAATGTTTTCTTCATAATGTTGCTGTACAAATTTGTGCAGATCAAACTGTGTAGTTTCTAAGTTCAAATTTCAGATTTCGAAGTGCAGCTGCAGATTTGTTTTACAAGTCTGTATTATCAGAGTTTCGTCCATTGCGATCAAAATTTTATCACTTCATATACAGAATTACAGCCCCATGGGTATCCAGAGTATTGTTCATGATGTGTTCAAAATTATGTATCAGACTAAGAAAAAAGGTGCAGCAACTTGAGAAGTCTGATCCCAGAGTTTGATCAAGTTTTATCAGAGTTTGATCAAGTTTTATCAGAGTTTGTTCAAGGCTATTCAGAGATATGACAGCTTTATGTTTCCAGATTTTAAGCCTTGTATATCCAGAGAGTTATGCTCATGCTTTATCAGAGTTAAGGAAAGGCTGATCAGAGTCTTAAAGTTTAATCAGAGTTCTGATCAAGAGTTTTGATCATGTATGTTCAGAGAACTGATCAAGGCCAATCAAAGTTTATACTTAGCCTATTCCATAGCAAAGTCGATTTTTTAAAAATACTTGACAACTTTGTGCGCCTGTCGTACTTTTCTCAGATCGTTGGATTTCGCAACGATCTTCTAAGACACGGATGAACATTTTTCATGTTTTGAGTTTGTTCTGAATCAATGTGCCGATTGGTCAGAATCTGTGTTAAAGTCAGTATATAGTTGTTGGACAAAAAGCTGTGATTTTCACGCAATTTGTCCCAAATTTTCAGAAAGGTGTTCTACAGGGCCGGTCCTATGGTTTTGGATGCCTTGAGCGAAGTGTAAAAGATATGCCCCTAATCCAAAAAAAAGGAACACACACGTAGCCAACTAAACATACATGTTTAACCATAGTACTAGTACCGTAAAACATTTAGGAGTGGTTTGTTTTTAAAAAAAAAACCTCTTAATGACTCTTAAGTCTGAATCGTTCAGACCTTTTTACATACCACGTCTTATTAATCATAACTAAAATAAGACTTGAGACTTTAGACCTCTTAAAAAACAAACGGCACCTTAGAATGCTTGAAAATTATAAAAAAACATACCATGCTCGTTATTTAACATAACATGTTGTGATACATGAAAATATTGTTCATACTATAAATGTTGATTGTAACTAAAAATAGTGAACATATTGATAGTCATGCTGAAAATACGCATTATACTAGTGTATGTATCATACTTCCAAATCACATGAAACTTATATGATATGTTGGAGGTACTAAAACCGAACCAAGACTAGTAGGCTATTAATATGAGCACCTATACATGTTTAATAAGCTTACTAGGTCAATATTATTGATCAATGGTCAAAATTGCCAAAAGTTAACTATTGATGGAATTAACATCACTTCTCTATGAAGAAATATTAAAAGTTTAGATATAAACAAGAATGTGACTGTAATATGATTACATTTAGATGATTAATAGTTAAAAATTAACATCTATAGGATTCCTTGACAACTCAACTACTCCCTCTATTCCCCAATAATCATGACATTTTCCTTTCCCACAAGACAGGTACAAATTTCCATCTTTGGGAACTTTGTATGTCAATTCATGTAGTCACCAAGAAGAAATCCTTGAATATATACAGTAGATGGACCTGGACGTTTGTATAAATTGATTTATGACAGTACTCATAATGAAACATATATAGATGTCAATTATCAACCCCCGCCCTTTAGTTCTATCGATCATTGGAGAAACATTTGAATCATGTACTCTATTGTTTTGTATCTCTATGTAATGCATAATTGAGCATATGTTATCAGTCAAATAAGAGTCCTCTTGATATTATGACAAACTCAATCTTCATAAAATGGATAATTCTGCCACATAACATGGAAAGTCTCCAATCAAGATGTTTCCATTGTAATTACAATAACATTCACATAGACCAGCAACACAAGTAAACAACAAATGAACAAATAGCAAATACCTAATAAGCTAACAACTTAATAACCAAATGACCAAGATTCAATAACCACTTAACAAGATACCCAAATAACATTGGCACAAAAATCAGTTGGAAACCAGATGGAAATCACTCCATTAGTGATCAATCGACAACAAAATCAGACTCATATGAGAGGCACAATGGTCACTGGTTACTATTGTGGTCTAGTGGTTGAGACGTCGAGTACCTCGTGGTCGTTGGGCCGTTGAGACTTGAAGGTTGAAGCGTCTTCTGAGACAAGGAAGCCGACTATGGTCACTGGTGTGGAGTGTGGTAGTTTGAGAGCGATGCGAGGGTGTGACAGGGGAAGTGTGAACTCGTGAAGTGAAGCGTCGTTTGAGTAATCGAGGTCGAGGCGGTCGATAGAGAGAGCCAGAGAGAAAGCCGAGTAATTTTTATTTTTTAAAAATTGGAAATATAACCTACTATAGGCTAAATGTACCTTGGGTTGTGCTGCCCCATTAGGCAGTGTTGCCCTGGGCCTTTGCCCATCTTGCCCACTAACTGGGCCGCCCTTGGTGTTCTATTTTCTGATTTTGTGGATCCAAGTTGAGTTATTGAAGTTTGTTGAGACACTCCTTCATCTGATATTAATGGAATAATCTATTTAGCTTAATGATCACTCAACTCGGATTTCAAAGACGGATTCTTTGTTACAAACTGAAAATGTGCACTATGGTTTGTCATGTAACTCACACATTACTTCCTCATGGGCTTAACGAATGTGTTGAGTTTCTTCAGATGAAGCTGAATATTTTTTTGGGCATTCAGTCGAACTTATTGCACATTGGATCCGATTCTAAAGTTGAAACTTGTGAAGAATAAGAGCAAATTTTGAAGGGGAGCTTGGATGGATTTGCAAGGCGTGAAGGTGTGCAACAGTAATGTTTTCAAAGAAATCAAAGGGGGAGATCATTTGAAGTTGCTTTCTTTATAAAACTTTAGGGGGAGATTGTTGGGTCTAGAAAGCCCCAATTAAATGAAAAGTTTTATAAAGTCAAAGAAAGTCCATGTAATGTCAAAGTCAATGTAATTTTACTTTGTTTGTCATTTGGGCTTTGGGAGTTTAATGAGAGTTAAATGGGCTTGGGCCCATGTCTTGTATTTTAGACACTATAAATAAGTGTCTTGGGCTTCATTTGTCATTTGAGACTTTGAGAAATTTGTGAGAGTTCATTCACTTTGAGCTTAGAGAGATGTACGTTCAATTTCTCCCTCCATTATAATTCAATCATATGACTAGAGATCTTCAATAAAATGATCTACATTCCTAAATCTATTCTACTTTCATGGAGTTAATCTTGATTGTTGCTAAATATTGGGCTAACATAGATAGAATAGTTAAATGATAACAGTGTTCTAAAAAGCATTTAGTGAAGCTAGGCAATCGAGTGACCTTCTAGCGCATGATTACTTAAGCATCGATTAAGCAAAGGCATCAATGGTTCAATTAAATGCGTGGAGTATAATTATATAGATTATGTAAGCATATGCGAGTCAAAAAGTTCGATGCAATTGCTTTCTAAATGTCCGGTTTCATTGTACGACTGATGCAATTACTCATAAAATGTAAAAATGCCCTTCAAGCACATTTAACTCAACATTTAGTTGCTAAAAAGTGGTGCTTAAGTCCTAGGTACCCAATTAAGCGGGCCCTAGGCCATATATTTATAACTGTGTGATAATGATGATGTGGAACCATGAAGACATTGAAGTAAAAATACTATGGTTTGGATGAAGTTAGACTCAATGTCAGTAATAAATTAAATTTAGTGGCTGCTAATGCAAATTCTATTTATAAAACTCAACAAAAACTGTAAAAAAGTCTCTTACCTTTATGTTGTAGCTCTAAGGGGTCGTTTGGTTTATAGAATGGAATCTGGTGGAATTAAAATTCATCAAAGGAATTTGAATGTGAAGGAATTGTAATTGAATTTGATTGAATTTGAGAACACATTTAATTGGAAGGAATTGGAATGGAATCTCAGAAAGAAAGAAAAATAGAATTTGCATATGTTAGAGGTTGACGGTTGTGACGACGATAATAATGGCGTGGTGATGTCAAGGTTGGGGATGGTGGATAGAGATTGTGATGAAAACGGTAGTGGGTTCATGGTGGTGGGGCGTGTGGGGGTAGGGGTGGTGGTGTGACGACGATAATAATAGCGTGGCAACGACCATGTTAGTGGAGGGGGTGGGTGGAGATTATGGCAACGGTAGTGACAATGAAAGTTGGTTGGGGTATGTGGGGGATGGGGGTTGGTGGGTGGTGGCGGGGTGGGGGTGGGGGTGGGGGTGGTGGAGTGATAATATTAATTGGTGATGGTTAGCGATGTTGACAGCAAGACGGTAGGGGTTACGAGGGGGGGTGAGGTTTGAGTGGTGGTGTTGGTTAAATTGGTTGTGAAAGTTATTTTTGTATTTTTAAAACTGTTAGGTCCAAGATCTCTCACATCTCAAGTGCTTGTGTAACAAGAATATAATAGGAATGAACTATTTATTTAGAGAGAGAAACTAAATCTAAACTAGAGAGAGAGCACGCTTTAAGGACTACATTTTTGTAATATTGAATTATGAAACAATTACAACTCAAGACATCTATTTATAGTCCACAACTATCACTACCTTGTTACAACTCTAAGCCCAAGCCCATACAATACAAGTAAGCCCAATAGGCCCAAGGCCTTTACAATACAAATCAAATACATTTACTTTCCAAGACTTTCATACACTAACATTCTCCCCCTAAAGTTTTGGAAAGTAAATCATCTTCAAGCTTCAAGCTCCTCTCTCCCTTGATTTGCTTGAAAAAACTTTAGTGCATGCATTAACAATTTTAGGCTTGGCTCCCCCTTGAAAGTTGCTCTCATTCTTCACGTTTTCGACTTTAAAATCGGATCCGATGTACACCATAAGCTCTACTAAGTGCACAATACACATCTCGAAATGTAGAAACCCAACTCGTTCTGATAAGTCCACAAGAATGATAAAGAGTGAATTTGACGTGACAAACCGAGTGCATCCTTAGTTTTTAACAAAGGAATCGTCGTTAACCGCGAGTCGAGTAGGAATTCGGCTTGAGAGTCGTAAACGAGATGCTCGAAGAGGGAACAAAAATTCACACACTATAAAGTAGGGAATGAGGAATAATTTTGGTCAAATTTAACGAATTTTGGACCAAAAATGTTAGAAAACTAACGAAACTAACGGAAGTCCGTTAGTTACTATTCATCTTCACTTTCACACATAAAATCACGTGAACTATTGATTTCAACTTCACTTTGCCTCATGAAATAACAATCAAAACAGCGATGTATTGCATCTAAATGCATCCATAAGCTTTGAAATGAACATTTTCTGCAAACAAATTTCATGCAACGTAGATATATGTACGTCGGTGATCCAACAGAAAATTTCCGGTGAGATCATCCAATCCACCAAAAACTTTAAATTCATTCTGAAAAACATGTAATTACCTTGCAAATGTGATTGACATGAACACACAACCAGATCTGGGCAAATTTTCAGTTATATTCCGACGAAACAGTCCAGATTCCGGCCATCTGCGATTTTCTGGCGAGGCTACTAAACGGATCAGAGTATTCTCGATTTTGTGTGTTTAAACTTCATCAAACAACAAATAATCGATTTCTAGACATTATAGAACAGATCTAGACGAATATTTGACAGTATCTAAGATCAAACCTCGAAATTCCGGCAATGAACAGTAACTTTTCCGGCGAACTCGTTTTTCCGGCGAGAGGTTTTCACATATCAAAACTACTTGATTTTTATGCTCAAAATACATCAAATAATCAATATTAACATGTAGAACAGATCTGGAATGAGATATGACAGTGTTTAAGCTCAAACCTCAATTTTCCGGCGAGATTCCGGTCATATCTAGATTTTCCAGCGAACATACTTTCGAAGCTCATATCTAGCTTGTTTTTCATCGAAATTCAAATCTAAAAGATGTAGAATGCTCGAAATTCGATAACGAACAAATCTATGTAAATCAAATCACCTCATGCAAGAAAAATTTCGGATCGAAAAATTTGACGCGAAGAACACCGAAAATTTGAACGAAAAATTTGAAAAACCTAAAAACTCAACGAAATTCGAATCCAAAAATTGTAGTAGATATGTAATCGTATAAGGAGAAAATCTTGAAGAGCAAATGAGATATGAAGGCACTTACATGTAGATCGGGCTAAAAAATACGAAATGCCGAGATCCGATAATCGTTTCGATAAGATTTTATCGTTTGACTCTGATACCACTTGTTAGGTCCATGATCTCTCACATCTCAAGTGTTTGTGTAACAAGAATAGAATATGAATGAACTATTTATTTAGAGAGAGAAACTAAATCTAAACTAGAGAGAGAGAGAGCTTTAAGGACTACATTTTTGTACTATTGAATTATGAAACAATTACAACTCAAGACATCTATTTATAGTCCACAACTATCACTACCTTGTTACAACTCTAAGCCCAAGCCCATACAATACAAGTAAGCCCAATAGGCCCAAGGCCTTTACAATACAAATCAAATACATTTACTTTCCAAGACTTTCATA
Organism: Arctium minus; assembly: GCA_954870635.1. Taxonomy (NCBI): domain Eukaryota; kingdom Viridiplantae; phylum Streptophyta; class Magnoliopsida; order Asterales; family Asteraceae; genus Arctium; species Arctium minus. Next base: position 48,723,507 of record OX941086.1, read on the forward strand.
CACTAACAAAAACCATATTATTAAATATGTTATTTGCCACGAAATGAAATTCAAATCTTTCACTTATGCCAAGGAATGATCAAATCCCTCAACCACAGAATTCGGTGGAATACAATCAATTTAATCCGCAAACCTAACATCGTCAAGGAATTTGTCATTCTAGTTTCATCAAATTCTTTTGAATTTCGTGAACCAAACTGTAACACCCTAAAATTCGACAAATAAATTCTGGAATTTTCTGGAATAATATGGTTAAAAAAACTACTAAAATTAACAAACAAATCATTAGTGTTAAATATGATGAGACATAAAATTAACAACCTACTTAATCTAGACTAGAGGTGACTAGATTAATATGAGTGTTACTATGTCTTCCAAAAATCACTCTTCACAAAATTACCAAAAGGCCTGATTCCTTAGATGCCCCGAATGCAGTGGTCAGCGTCTCAACTCGTCTCAACTCATATTGGCCAAATACAAATACTTTTAGTACAGTTAATAGGAGTCTTTGTGTGATGGGTAATCCATATGAAACAACAACAAAGCATCATGACTACCACATGTTCTTAAGGTCGGTAAGGTGTCTGTAATCACTTGCAATAATTTTTGGTGTTCAATTTGTTTCTATAGTAATTAATTACTAACTGTATGGGAATATTTTTGATAACTATAAAATGGTCATAGACTTAGAGTTACATTATAATTAATTCTAGGCTTTCATTTATGTTTGATTATGCTTTCAATTGTAGGCCTTCGGTAATACACATGGGAAACCATGGTTTTAGTGTTCGAATAGATGGCTTAAGCAAGAAACGTGCAATTGTTTGTGACATTTGAGGATGTTATGAAAATACAGAATATGAAATCAAAAACAGATTGTTGAAAGTGATACATACCTCAATGGGAAAAGCGGAATGGAAACTGAAATAGAGCAATGGTAACAGATGTGACACTAAACAATAAGGAAAGAGGGCACATACCTTGATCATTGCTCCAAAGGTTTGAAGAAAATCCTAGTTCCCTGTGATTCATCAAAAAAAGGGGGAACATATCTTCTCCTAATTGTTGCGGATGAGAAAAACTATGTGATTTCACTGACCACACAATTGATGTCATGAACATAGAGATTTATGCTAGAGGGGAGAAATTTGTGTGGAAGTGGAGAGGAATTTGTGTGGAACGTGGAGGAGGATATTGAAAGGTTAATTCAATCATGTATATCGATAGCTTGTACCAATTGCTCAAAAAGATGCACCTTGTAAAAACAAATGCAAAAACTATAATTTTTCTATTACAAAGGAGTATATATATATATATATATAGAGAGAGAGAAAGAGAGTCAGGTTAATAAGAGAACAATAACCAAATAAGAGAACACGAAAACGACCGAATCACATGTGATTTAACACTAAAACCACATGTGATCGCAAACCATGTCGCCTGCTCACACTACTAGGAAAATGCTTAATACCGACCAAATATTACCGATGGACCCAAGCTGTCGGTAATTTCCGACGGAACACCGACGGAAATAAGTTATTTTCGACGGATGAACTATCCGTCGGTTAATATAATCATTTCCGACGGATCACCGACGGACAGTAAATTATTTTATTTTTAACTTTTTTAATATTGCAATCTGTCAGTAAACTTAATAATTTAATTAATAATTTTTTTTTTTTGCAATCCGTCGGTAATCCGTCGCAAATTACCGACGGATTTCCGACGGCAGTTAGGAAATTCGTCGGTAATCCGTCAGAAACTAATTTTTTTCCAAGATCATTATGTATGTATGTATGTATTTATGTATGTGTATGTATGTATGTGTATGCTTGTATGTATATAGTACATATATATATATGTATATCATGTATATACGTGTATGTCATAAGTGTGTGTGTGTATATGTCTAGATCATGTATTGTTTGTATGTATATAACACATATGTCTATATCATATCTAGCTATGTATATATGTATGTATATGTCTATAGATCATGTCTATGTATGTGTGTATGTATGTATGTCTATAGATCATGTCTATGTATGTGTATATATGTTATGTATGTATGTCTATAGATCATGTATTGTATACATATGTATTGCTTGTATGTATATAACACATATGTCTATATCATGTCTATGTATGTGTGTATGTATGTATGTATGTCTATAGATACATTGTATACATATGTATTGCTTGTATGTATATAACACATACGTCTATATCATGTCTATGTAAGTGTGTATGTATGTATGTATATATGTATGTCTATAGATGTAATGTATATGTATATCATGTTTATGTATATGTCGTATGCATATATATCATGTGTATGTATGTATGTATGTCTATAGGTGTATTGTATATATATGTATTACTTGTATGTATATGTATATGTCGTATGCATATAAATGTGTCATATACATGTCTATATATGCATGTATGCATGTATGTCTGTATATGTATAACACTTTTGGTCCCTGATCTAACTGGAATTAACGGGAAAAGATAACGACCGTTAGAAGGATGGACCAAAACTGTTACAAAATGACACAATTTCATAACACTTTTGGCCCCTTCTCCCAACGACCATTAACTGTTTCCGTTAAGTCCAGTTATTTCAGGGGTATTTTTAGTCAATTTTAATATTAAATAATATATAATAAATTATTTAATAATTATTAATAATTTTAAAAACAATATAATTTAATAATTATTAATAAATTAAATGTAATTTTATTTCAATTTAAAAAAAGGATATCCGTCAGTAATCACCGACGATTAAATTCTGTCGGTAATTACCGATGGAATATCCGTTGAAAATCCGTCGGTGATTTTCCGAAATTTCTAAAAAATATAAGGGAGAGCATTATTACGGTGTGGGCTATTGTGTTGTAGTTTTGTTCAAGTGTACATGGTTTAATAGTCCAGAGGGAGTTAGAGTCGACCCTAAACATGGGTTGGTTGATATCAAATACAAGTCCACACTCAGAGGTGAGGACTATTACGTCCTACCATCACAAGCGAAACAAGTGTATTACATACCCTATCCTTCAGGCAGTAAAGATTTAAAGGACTAGTGGGCAGTTGTGAAGCCAAAACCCGTGAAATATATGAATTTGCAGAAAGGGCTATCGATGAGTTGGATGATGATAACGTGGATGAAGAACCGTTCTTTTAAATCAATGAACAGGTAACTCATAATACAAACAATTCCGTCCCTCTTGTCACTGGGGAGCTCAACGTAGTCACCACAAATGGCGAATCTAGCGACAAGGAAGATGCATCAGATCACGAAGCTAGCGACGAGGAAGAAGAATTTGAAGACGTGGACGATAATGAAGATAACGAAGACGAACTTATGTTATCTGATCAGTCGTCTGATCACTAGTGTGTCTTTCTTATATAGACATTATTTATACTCCCTTATAAACCATTTTTATCAAAAGTCTTAAGTACAACATTTGAAGCACAACGTATTGCTCTTCTATGCATAAAGTCTTAAAAAGTCTTAAAAACAACAACTATAACACATTGTATAAGTCATTAAAGCGTAGTTGTCTATTTGCTTTCTCAAGACAGTTTTCAGCCTTTAATTCCCGCCTCTTCCTCTTCCCAAGCCAATTTTTTTGACAGACTGCACCGCTCTCAATCTGTTTGAATTTTGAATTTTGAAAATTCAAACCCATTCTCTCAAAAACCTAGCCTCATTCTCTTACATTCTCTGGGTTCATCCAAACCCAACTCCTTCTTCCTCCCTCGAACGAACTCCGACTGGCTTAAAATGGCCACCGACAAACCCCCCTTCTCCCTCAAACGAACTCAGATACAATCCCCCTATCCCTTTCTTCTCATTCTTCGAAGAACACCAGCGACTCACCAGATTCCCCACCGATAACGAAGATTGATAGTCTGTGCAAACTTACCCACTTCTGGATTGTCTCAGATTCCTCTATAGGTACAATCGTATGTTTCATTCTTTCTACTTTTTATGTTTCAGTTTTTTTTTCTTTCTATGGGTTGTCTCGGTTTCTTTTGTGTTGAATATAGAGTGAAGACAGAGTTATTTAAATCCATATCGATCTGGTGTTAATCTTGGTGTCTTCGGTCAGGTTTCTATGGATTAACATGTTTGTTTTCCAATCTAGGTTTCCAAGTCGAGCTTCGATTACTAGGTTTGTGAATCAACTTATCTTGGTGCTTTGATTATAATCGGTTTCAGGTCTATCCAAAATCCGCCTTTCAAGGCGTCAAGAGTGATATTGTCGGACCTCATCCCCTTGAATCCGCCTTTCAATCGGTATACTACTCTCTGTTTAATTTGTTTTTAGATCAATTGATGATTAGAAACAAGTTTGTGACGATGAATTGAAATGTGTTTGTTCAGGAAATCGTGAGAGAAGAGAATATGAAACGAAAGATCCTTGCGAACACCTATGGCTCTGCTTTTCCAGTAAAGCAGGAGCTCGACCAGAAAATCCTTTCGAGGTATTGGATTGTTTTTGAGTTATGTTTTGTTATTATTATTATTAATTAATCTCAATTTCGTGATCTCGATAAATGATTATCGATTTATATTGGTGCTTTGATTATTATTAATTTATCTTGGTGCTTTGATTTATCTTGGTGCTTTGATTTATCTTCGATTAACAGGTTTTCGTTGCTTCTTTTTGTTTTCAGTTAACAGGTCCATTTCTACCTTTTGTTTTCAATTAGCAGGTTTCATCTCTACTTCATCTTCGATTAGTAGATTTACACTGCTTCCTTTTGTTTTCGATTAACAGTTTCACTGCCTTTTGTTTTCAATTAACAAGTTTCTACTGCTTCTTTTGTTTGATTAATAGGTTTCCATTGCTTCGATTAACCAAGTTTATATTGCTTTTTTTATTGCAATCGTTTTTTGTTTGCCATTGCTTCTTTGTCGTGGTGCTCATAATGTCTCTCACCGGTTATATGTTACAATTATTTTAAGTATTCTTCTTCATGAAATCTGCTTATATGTTACACTTTGGTTTAAATCTTGTGAAACTTACGAGTGATTTCTTCACTTAGATGCCCGATTTCTTCTGCTATAATGTCTATCACCGGTTGTGAAATTGGTTTCATAGATGACAGAAGGTGGAGAGCGTATTTGTCAAGAATCAAGAAGAGAAAAAGAGATCTAGGTACGTTTTTCTGAGGTATTATGCACAATTTCTGATAATGTATTTGGGTGTTTTTCTGCATAAATTTGTTGTATTTAGGGCTTCAATTGACTCCTTGAAATATGTGAGTTTTCTCTCTTATAAGTTCTTAGTGTTCTTGGTGTTTCAATTGATTTACGCCATTTCTTCTTCAATCGAATAGGTTTTTCAGTGAACCATCGACTTCTCTGCTCTCAATAAACGACCAGTTTGTTCTTGTGATGATCGATTTCTCTGCTCTCTCACTCTCTGCTAGCTCTTGATCTGCCACGCCATCAACCACCCTAAGCTAATTTGTTACTTTTATATGGCTGTGCTATTGCAAAAAATGGGTTTGTTTCCATCAATTGCAAAAAATGGGTTTGTTTCTATAAAATAACTAACCAGCAGAGAAAATGCAACCATTGGAGTTGTTATGCTTTGATACATACATGTTAATGACTATAACATTGATAAGACACAATCTTTTTTTTAATGAAATTAGATACTTTTCTAATTTGTTTTCGTTCGCTTAACGAGATCACTGAAACTAGCAATGCCGGAAAATCTCTTCGTAGTAGCAGAATTGCCGGCTCATCAGAAGAAATATAACGACGAAGATGGAGGTGGAGTTGTTTTTCCGACTGTTCTAATCCCTAATCCAAAGTCTGTTCATCAGAATCTCAAGGAGCTCATCTGTGATCAGAAGCCATGGCTGGAATCTGTGCTCCAAAAATCCGGTGCGGTTTTGTTCCGAGGATTCACTTCTTCGGTTTCCTCTACTTCCGACTTCAACGACGTCGTTGAAGCTTTCGGTTTCAAGGAACTTCCTTGTGTAGGTGGCGCCGCCACCCGTACCAACGTCATCGGCCGTTTTTTCACTTCTAATGAGTCTCCGCCGGATCAGAAGATTCCGTTCCATCACGAAATGGCTCAGGTCTGTTCATCCGATCGATCTCATGTTTTTTAGGTAGTTTTAGTAAAATTTCTTAGTGTAATCAAGTTTTTAGGTAATTTTAGTAAAATTTCTTAGTGGAATCAAGTTTTTTAGGTAATTTGATCGAGATAATTTGTACATGTACAATTGTAATCAAGTGAATCTTTGAGATCTAATGGATTCTAAATGAATTCTCTGCCCTAAAAAAACATCGTAATCGTGTTTGAACACGAATTTTTTAGGTAGTTTTAGTAAAATTTCTTAGTGGAATCAAGTTTTTTAGGTAATTTGTTCGAGATAATTTATACATGTACAATTGTAATCAAGTGAATCGTTGAGATCTAATGGATTCTAAATGAATTCTCTGCCCTAAAAAAACATCGTAATCGTGTTTGAACACGAATTTTTTAGGTAGTTTTAGTAAAATTTCTTTGTGGAATCAAGTTTTTTTAGGTAATTGATTCAGTTGTTGTGTCCAACCCGTATTAAGGTGCGTCCGATGTACATGAAAACATGTAAAATTGGATATTATAAAGTCCATCATTTTCCCAATCTCTATATGTCCATGTCTATTCCCAGTCTGCAACTTCTTTCACTGTTTAACTTAGAACATTTTCGCATGGTTGTAGGGAAAAGTTGCCTAGAATGGATTACGATGGTCCAGTACCTGTTTTCTAATTTTACTTCCAAACAACCAGCTTTAAAGTTTTCTATCTCCTTTTTTTTTGTTGTAAATTTAGTTGATATCTAGGTTAGTCTGATATGGTATTGAAAGGTTACAGAGCTCTCAATTTGTAAGAAACCCCACCTCCAACAAGATGCTTACATCCGGGCAAAGAAACCTTGCACTTAAAGGGCAGCTGAACCTAAAGGTGAATTCCAAAATGCTTTGCACACCCCAATTGATGCTGAAAATGAAAATCATAAGGAGTGGAGGACTGCACATAATGTACATAACTTGCATAAAACAATGGAATTAATATGTGGACACAAATTCTGAGGACTGCACATAATGTACATAACTTGCATAAAACAATGGAATTAATATGTGGACACAAATTCTTACATAATAAGAGACTTGGAGTTGTAATACAATGGTACCCAATTATTGTAGTCATTGCTTTGATTTTGTGTTCACCTTAAAGGATTGTGTAGATAAACAAAGGAGTATTTATTTATGTATTTATATATTTAACAGATAAGGAATTTATTCATATGGAGATTTGAAAGCAATATCTTTTGGTCTATCTGTGTAGTGGCCATAAGCTAAATTGCCTATTAGACTGGTATTTGCAAACAATCCTTATATTGGTTACAATCCAGTTTGCTTCCAGGTTATTTATTTGAAGACCACTTCTTTTTAACCATTTGGGACTGATTGGATTTTGGAGAGATCAATTCTCCTTTTTTGCATGAGATTAAAGATGATCACTCTCACTTAATGGGTAAACACTTATTAGTAAGAATCATCACTCTCACTTACATTATCGAGTAACATCTAAATGTATCTTGAGATAACTTTTGCATCCCACCGCATTGCGCGGGTAGACTACTAGTTCATAATAATTATATCCTTATTATATGTTTGTACACTCATATTTTTGTGTCTTAGGATTTATGTACACTTATATCATTATGTGCGAACCATTCTCTATTTTTAGATGGTGGGACACGACACTAGGGGTAGGGGTAGAGGCGCTAGCAGGGGCAGTAGCAGCTCCGCTGGGCGTGGTGACCCCCGTGCCGACGAGCCTATGGACGAATCCACCTTTGTTGCAGCTACCGACGAGGGACTAGATCAGATCCACCCTGAGGACGGGCTTAAGACTCCGTCGCCTGGAGCGGGCTCGAGGGTTAGACGCCCCATCCGAGTCAGCAATCGATGATTGAGTTGTCTACCGCCGGTGGGTATGTAGATGTGAAATATTATTAATTCTAGTACATAATAAACCGATCCTAATGTTTTTTATGTTGTATATTTTGCAATTGTGAAGGTTTAAGAGTCAGTCAGTGGTCCGGAGGGCCACTGCCATCTTTCGGTCCATGTTCGCTGGTCCATGGGATCATATGAGGGATGTCCCTGAGGAGCACTATCCACAGATGATGGATAGTTTACGGGTATGTATTTTACTCTATTTACTAATTAAGTGGATTTACTTTTACTTAATCCAAACAATGTGTATGCAGTTCTATTATAGTTGGCCTCCTGAGATGGACGTCGACGTATTATTTGCATTCCGGCGTACCCTGACGAATAGGTACGCGGACATGATGAGAGATGCCCGTAATTGGGCCAGGGATAAGGCTTTAGCTATTGATGGTGTCCAGTTCGACGGACATTACTACACGGTTCTTCGCGCACACAATCCAGAGTGGATCCGACATGATTTATGGGTTGATATGATTGATCAGGTTTGCTTGTTTTTTTGAATACTTGTATCTGGTTGTACTAGGATTTATATTGATTTATGTCTTGTTTTTAACAAGTATGGAACACCGATGCGTTCAGGTGTGTATATGCGGCCAATACGGCCAATTAGGCCACCGGGTATGAGAGGATGACATCCAGACACTGTACCGGATCTATTAGTACCACTATGCATCGGGACCGCATGATAATTTATCATCCATTAGACTAAATGTATGTAATTGATGAATATATATATATACACATGATTTTTTACCTACTAACAATTTAAGTTGTCTATTGTAGAGATATGCATGGGGTCGTGAGCTTACTAGCGATGACGTTTGGGAGGCTACACACTGCACCAACAGGAAGCTTGTTCCGGGTGCGACTGGTCCGCCCACAGATCATCCGATCTACGTTTACCCAAAGGCGGCTTGTATGGCGGTAAGTTCAATTATGTATGTCTAGATTTTTGTTTGTTTTATAAGATAGATAGAAATTATAACAAACTTAGTTTTGGCTGCCATTGTTGGATAGACGATAAGATTGTTTTGATAAAAGCAGGTCATGGATATATATGTTCAAATTACAGTTGAAATGCTGCCGAATTTTCTATAGGTTAGTTGACTTGACAATATCTAATTTGGTAAATTGTAGGATAACTACCATCGGGTTAGGGAGGAAGAGTACCCGGACTTTCCTCCCGGCACTATACCTCCCAATGACGCCGAGTTGTGGGAGCGCGATGTCGGAGGACGGCGTAAAGGCTGTATTTTTGGATGGAGGACCAGTCAGGATCCCTATTTCGCTATGGCCGGTGATTCAGGTGCCAGTACGAGTGGGAGCTCGCGCGACCGTCGCGATAAGGAGGTATGCTTGTCAAATGCTGTTTAACATTGTTAATTATGTTGGTCCCTAAGGTGCTTAACAAGTTTATAGAAGGGGGGGTTGAATATAAACACAGAATTTAAAGTTTAATAAATTTTTTATTGATAAATCAAACACAATTTAGAAGTCTGTTGCGGAATAAGATTAAGTAAGACTCAATCTAAACAAACTTAAGAAAACACTAAGATGGTTGCACAAGAATTTCAGAGAATGGGGGATTTAGAATATAGAAAACAAAGGTTTCTATTTGGAGTTCAAGGATTGAGCACACCCTCAGATGGAGGGGTGAACTTCCTATTTATACCCTATGCATTAAATACATGGCAGGGCACTTTACACGTGGCGTTCACTGATTGGCTTTAGAAGTCTGACTTTGGGAGACATGCTTTCGGCTGGATCATGAACAGTGTAGTTGACAGAGTTGTTGTACGAATTATGGCAGAGGCATGTCCTGTCTGACACATCGTACTGAGTTGTGCAAGGTAAGACAAATAGAAACTTGAGGTATAAGCTTTGTGATCATTCAATCGCTGAATATCTCATTCTGTAGAGATATCAAGAGTTCAGCGATCGCTGAAGCTTTACTCATGTTCCTTCGCGTATAAGTAGAGTTGTTCAGTAGGTCACTGATATCCGCATCAGGTCACTAGTAGACTTCTCTTTGTTCAGCAGCTTCGTCTTCGATTCAGCTATGAACATCTGTTGACGCGAGACTTGTCTTCAGGGATTACGTTACTGTTTACATCAGAAACTATCAGCGATACTGAACAGAATCAGTTTGATCACTGATAGTGAAACACTAATACATACTAAATGTTTATAAGAAGACTATCAGCGATAACTGAACAGACTCAGTCTAATCGCTGATGGTGAAACACTAATACATATTAAACGTAATTTTCACTAAGTATAGAAAAGGGTCGTTATCAAATCACTGAGAGAGTTTGGATCAACAATCTCCCCCTATTTGATAATGACAAAGTAACTGAAGAAAATTACTTTATAATTCAAAATGATGGAATAATTAGGACTCATAACATACATGTCCCAATTACTATTTTGAGGGTTCTTTTACAGTACTGATAGAGTTAAGTACTTCACTGAAATTTTCATTAATCCAAGAAAAGAATTACAAGGTATGAAAATTACAAGTACAAGTGATGTACTAACTACTGTAAGTTTAAACTAATAGATTACAAGAAAGAAAACTAATCTATCAGCTATCTAAAGAGGGTTTAGGAGGATTGATCAAATACTCAGGTATTTCTTCTCCTTTTTGCCTTCGCTCTAAAGATTCTTTGCAGATGATAGCTATGATTGGCTCAGCAGCACGAGAGAGAGTACACCATAGGCACATGAGATCCTTGAGAAGAGCGAGGGGACAGATAGGGATTTCAGAGACTCTTTGAAATCTGAGCTGTTCCTCGTCATCTCTGAAGAAGATTCCAAAAGGTTCTTCAAGAACTTGTCCCGCAGCATATGGTCCACCAGGAGGCAGAGATAGATCCAGAACTGAAAGATCAGGAGGAGGACCGAACAGTTCTCTTGAAAATTTGATGGAGGTTTCATTCCTGATCACCGCGACATTTTCAGAGGAGGAGGAGACAGGCTTTCTTCTGATCTGCTTTGACTTAGAAGGAAGAGCAGACGACACCTTTAAAATTGCAGTGACTCTGTTGATGAGAGCATCATTTATCCCTTCAACATAGCCTCTGTAGATTGACTTTGATTTCTTCAGTGCGTATTTGAACTCAAGCCATTCCATATAGCCGAGGCTTTCCAACTTTGAAACAAACGTTGCCTTGCAGCTTCCATCCTCTCTGGTAATCTCCATAGTGACAGAAACTTTGTCCTTCTTCTTTATTCTAGAGATAGCGATAGCTACGATCTTCATTGGGTCAGAGCGATAGTCAATTTTGTGCTTGCACCAATCGACTGTAATATTGCTGACCGCTTTTTCTTTGGAGCGTTCCTCTTCAATCTCCTTTAAAAGAGCTGCCTGGACTTCCACTGGTTTGCTTTTCAGCTTCTTGTCTTTGACTTGAGAGGACTGGATTTTGAGAGCCAGAGAGACATCTCTTTGACAGTCAGCAATCAACTTCTCAGTCCTGACGGATTCTTCAATTTCAGCTTCAGTCAGGAACTCTAGATCTGTTGATTGAGAGGGGATCTTCAGCCGTTGACTCTCGAGATGAGAGATCATCTCTGTTCTTTTCTTCATTTCTTCCTCTGACCAGTGAGATGGTCTAGAGGGCCTTCCATGCTGTTGCAGGGACTCTTCTTCTTCTTTTTCTTCCTCTTCATCAATCTCTCTTACAGAGATTGGGATTGGTTGGTCATCAACTTCAGCAGCTGGGATTATTTGGAGCTCTTTACCCTTAAGCAGGGGAGAGAACTGTCTGGTCAGAAAATGAAAAAGGTTATTTTTATGGAAGAAGAGAGATAAAGGCTAGAAAGAAACAGGGGTGGGATTTTTATAGAAGGATAAGGGAACGAGGGAAAGGCATACCTGAGAAGGATTCTCCTCAGATAGTGAAGTCTTCTTCAGGTTTCCCTCAGCAGTAGCACCTTTGCTTTGGGAAGGGGTTCCTGAAGAAGTTCCATGGCTCCCCCCTGCTTTGATAACTTCTTTCGAAGCTATCACTGATGAAGTGACAGCTGAAAAACACCATAGCGATGGATCTTCTTCATCGTCATCATCATCATCTTGATGAGGTTCTTCCTCTTGATCTTCAAGATCAAGGGCTTCATCTTCATCGTCCTCTTCTTCTTCATCGATTAAATCTTCGAGAGAAGGAGGGGCTTTTTCAGCAGCTATCTCCCCCTCAACCTGAGAGGAGTTTCCTTCTGTTGGACCTCAGCAGCGACTTCAAACTCTGTATTTTCTTCAGCTGCCTTCTCCCCCTCTTTGTCATTATCATTGAGGGAGAGATCTTTGGAAGGAAATGAAGCTTTTGCAGCGGCCAACATCTGAACTTCAGCCTCCAAACTGTCCAGACGGCCTTCAAACGCAGGAAGATCTGACGTAGCCTGATGAATGAACTCCACGACAATGTTCAGTGAAGTACGATCGTTCTCTGTGAATGAGGGAGTAGGAGTCGTAGCTGGTGCCTTCAGGTGAGTCAGGATTTGCTGAAGAAGAAGTTCATAGGAATCAACCTTTATAGCCAGGGCTGCAAACTGTTCCTGTGATTCTTCCCTGACTTTGACAATCGCTTCTTGGAGAGTAGCAATTTGAGAAACGTCAGCTTTGGAGGCGCAGTTGGCTGTCAGCGTCTTCAGTGCTTCACCAGCTGATTGAACAGCGTTGGTGGTGTTGTTGAGAGAGGCAGTCAGAGATTCCACCTTTGCACTCAAACTGTTGACATTGGTGTCAACAGTCGCCAAACTAGGACCTGAAATATAAGTTAGTTTTTGAGAAATAGGCTTATATGGTGAGTTGGGAGAAGTGTTTAAGGTTATAGGGATACCTGAATTATCAAACATTTTGTAGAATTGTAACGATTCCTCAAAAGATTGATGTTCAGGTCCTATGGGTCCAAACTGTGGTTGAGTAGAAATAGATGGAGGGTTAGAGATCAAAGAAATAGAAGGACTGGAGATGGGGATAGAAGATGTAGGGATAGGGGTACTTACCTCAGTTTGTTGCTGAACTGAGATCGTAGGTTGCGTCACTGTTATTGTGACAGCGACCGAGATCGCTGGCACGGTTGAAGTGGGTATCGTTGAGGATGTGGAGGAGAGACCCACAAATGCATCCAAGGAAGTTTGTTGATAAACATCCTTAGGTATAGAGCTAGAGGTAGCTTTCTCCTTGGTCACATTGGCCTTCTTCGAAGGATCAAGGGAGCCAGTTGATGGTCGTTTAGAAGGGGTAGCGGCAGGGATAGCAGAAGAAGGAACCTCCTGCGTGGCCGCTGAAGACGAAGAAGTGAGGAGAGAGAGTCGGGAGCAAAGTTCAGAGATACTTACCTCGTTGGGGAGCGTCTTGACCTCCAGGGAGCGCTGACCCACTTTTGGAAAAGATGCATCCGAGTTAGTGGGGTAAGTAGCAGGGTAGAGGAACTTCAGGTACGCGGAGATGAAGCGTACGTAGGGGACCTTGGGATCCCTCTCGGTCTTCTCTATCTTTGACTTTAGATCATCAAAGATAGTTGTTGCGTAGTCGAAGTTTCGTCCAGCGATCACTGAGTAAACCATCTGGACCTGAACCTTGCTGGCTTGGTCCAGTGACCCACTCTTCCCACTCATACACTGAATGAAGTGTGAGAAGATGTAGTTAAGCTGAGAAGGCATCAGTGCCTTCTTCACAAGAGTCAACTTCTTGTTTGGAATCTTTGTCCTTGGCTTGGGTTCCCAAGAGTATTCCATTGCATCCAGGAATTGGATGAGTTCAGCATCAGTTGGCAAGGCATCGAATCCATTCCTGGGTTTGTCAGGAAAACACAGAGCTTTCCTCAGACCTAAGGCAGTCATCATCCCTGATCCAAGTTCAGTGCTGAAGGAGATAGCAAGAACCTGTTCACCCTTTTTGTTGGTGATAGAGGTTTCTTCAGCGGTAAACCAGAATTGTTGGAGTAGAGCTTTGGAAAGAGTGGGATCCACAGTGATAGCGTAAGCAATGCATGATTGCTTTAGAAACTTTGCGGCTTCTTTCAGATGTGGGTATTTGACACCATCAAAGTCAAGGCGAGCAAGATGATTATTTTTGGGAAGCTCCGAGTCAGAGATGGAGAACTTGACGTTCTTAGAGGCGACAAGTGCAGATTGAGACATTCTGAGAGTAAACAGATAGAAGAATAGAAGAAAGGTTTTAGTCTAAAAAATAAAGAAGATTTGTCCAGTTTCTATTTTGGGAAAGAAACATAGAAAAATCAACATATTTGAAGATTAAAAAGGTGTTCTTAATATAAGATATAAGAACAAGAAGAAAAACCAAAGATTTTGAATGAAGAAAAATCAAAATAAAATGGTTTTTAAAGAATAAAATAAAAAATGAAAATGATTTTATGTGATAAGAATCTTATAAACCCATAATGGCAGTCCATAAATGGAGTTTTATGTAAAAAGATTTAAGATAAGAATAAGAAAAAGATCAAGAATAACCTGTTGATCTTTGAAGAGGATGATGCAAATGCTTGAGAATGCTAGAATGCTTGAGAGAGAATTCTTGCTTAGAAAGTATTTCTAGAAAGCGTAAAATGAGAAGAATGGAAAAACATTCCTTTTATACGTGAGAGAGAGAGAGTGTGTGAGAGGCGGGAAAACAAATGCTCATCATGACATGGACACGTCCCACAAAGTTAATTGGATGGAAGGGCAACGGACGAACGTGTCAGAAAAAAGCATGTCGTGGATTATCGGTTCAAATGATGTCATAGAAGAGAGAGACTGTTCATTTGTCCGTTTTGAAATTATCGCTGAAGAAAAGTCAGCGATAGATTTTCTTTTTAAGAAGGATCACTGACTAGAAATATCAGTGATAAATTTATTTTTCAAAAAGCTTTTAATCATTTGAAGAAAGTTCAGTGATTAAGGTTTATATTTTGAAAAACATCTTAACTGAATGAAGATTCAGTTGTAGGGATGGAGAGAACATACCTGAGAGTCAGAATGTTTATCAGAAAAAAATGATAAAAGGGGAACTTATGATTACTGACACAATGCATGAACGCTGAAGAATTATTCTTCGAGATTCAGCATTCCAAGCTCACTGATGAGAAAGTTGAACCTTGTCTCATCGAGAGGTTTGGTGAATAAATCAGCAAGCTGAAAGTCAGTAGGGATAAAATGAAGTTCAATATCACCGTTCATCACATGATCTCTGATAAAGTGATATCTGATCTCTATGTATTTTGTCTTTGAATGTAGCACTGGATTATTTGCTATAGCGATAGCACTAGTGCTGTCGCAATAGATTGGAATCTTTGATAGCTGAAGGTCATAGTCTAATAGTTTATTTCTCATCCATAAGATCTGAGAACAACAACTTCTAGTGGCTACGTATTCAGCTTCAACTGTGGAAGTGGACACTGAATTTTGCTTTTTGCTTGTCCAACTTACCAGCTTTCCTCCTAGGAGTTGACATCCAGCAGTGGTAGTCTTTCTGTCAAGTTTACAACATGAAAAATCACTATCAGAATAACCAGTTAGATCGAACCCTGAGTCTTTGGGATACCAAAGACCGAGGTTAGGAGTTCCTTTCAGATATCTGAATATGCGCTTAACAGCAAACAGATGGGATTCCTTGGGTTCAGATTGGTAGCGTGCACATAAACAAGTGGAGTACATGATGTCAGGTCGGCTCGCCGTAAGATACAGCAAGGAGCCTATCATTCCTCTATAGGCAGTGACATTAACAGGTTTTCAAGAAGGATCTTTGTTAAGTGTCAGAGGAGGTGCCATAGGAGTTTTCATTGCTGAAGTTTGTGTTAGATCAAACTTCTTCAGCATATCTTTAACATACTTACCTTGGCTTATAAAAGTACCTTTGTCAGATTGTTTAATCTGAAGACCAAGAAAATATGTCAGCTCACCCATCATACTCATTTTGTATTCTTTCTTCATTCGTTCAGCGAAGCGAGTACATAGAGATAGGTTAGTAGAACCAAATATTATGTCATCGACATATATTTGTACAAGAATTATATGACCTTTTATTTTTCTGAAAAATAACGTATTATCAATCTTGCGACGTTCAAAATTTTCAGAGATAAGAAAAGATGAGAGAGTGTCATACCAAGCACGAGGGGCTTGTTTTAGACCATAAAGAGCCTTATCCAATTTATAAACATAATTTGGATACTTAGGGTCATAAAACCCTGGAGGTTGTTCTACATAGACTTCTTCATTCAGCTTTCCATTGAGGAACGCTGATTTTACATCCATTTGATACACAATGAAGTCTTTGTAAACTGCATAAGCTAAGAATAGTCGAATTGCTTCGAGCCTAGCCACAGGGGCAAAGGTTTCATCATAGTCTATGCCTTCCTCTTGTCTGTATCCCTGAGCAACAAGTCGAGCCTTATTGCGGGTTACAGTTCCATGTTCATCTAACTTGTTTCTAAACACCCATTTGGTGCCTATAACAGTTTTATCAGATGGTCTAGGAACGAGATTCCAAACTTTGTTGCGAGAGAACTCAGTCAGCTCTTCTTGCATAGCCCTGACCCAGTTTGGATCTCTGAGGGCATCATCAGTCTTCCTTGGTTCTATTAAAGAGAGAAAGTTGACAAAGAGACAGATATTACCTGAGCTTCGTCGTGTCTGAATACCTGCATCTGGATCACCAAGAATTTGATCTATTGGATGATCTCTGGTCCATCGCTGAGCAGTAGCATGATCGCTCAACTCAGGGGTTGGATCAACAATTGGGATGTTTACTGATGAGGACGTTTGAGGTTCATCAGCAATTAACTGTTGAGTAGTGGACAGACTGTTGTTATCAGAGAGATTTTCAGACAGAGGTAGATCTGATGGTAGTAAGGTGTTTAGAGGTTCAGCTGAATCCCATGAGGGATTCAGCGTTAGGATGTATGATGTTTGGATCATCATCAGCAGTAGGTGAATCTGTGTGCTGATGGTTTGAGAAGAAAGGTTCAGTTTCTCTGTAGTGAGAAAACATCCAAGCATTTAACTCTTCATTGTCAGCGATTGGTTTGTAGTTCGCTGGGCGAGTTTCATCAAAAGTGACATGAATTGTTTCTTCCACAGATTGTCTTCGTTTGTTGAAAACTCTGTAGGCTTTTGAGATGAAGGAATATCCTAGAAATATTCCATCATCAGCTTTTGGGTCGAACTTTCCAAGCTGATCTTTGTTGTTTAAGATAAAGCACTGACAACCAAAGATATGAAGAAAGCTGATAGAAGGCTTCCTTCTATGAAAAAGTTCATAAGCTGTTTTTCCAAATCGCTTTACTATCAGCGATCTGTTTTGAGTAAAACATGCAGTGTTTACAACTTCTGCCCAAAATTGAGTAGGGAGATGAGAATCGCTGAGCATTGATCTAGCAGTTTCAATGATCGTTCTGTTTCTTCTTTCAGCGACTCTGTTTTGCTGAGGTGTTCTTACTGAGGAAAAGTTATGAGAAATTCCTTTATTCTCAAAGAAATTATTCAGGGAACTGTTTTTGAATTCAGTTCCATGATCACTTCTTATTGAACGAACAGTAAGATTATTCAGCACTTCCATCTTTTTAACAAAGGATATTAGTTCTTCTGAAGTATCACTCTTACAGCGAAGAAAGATAACCCAGGTATAGCGAGATAATTCATCTACAATGACAAGCGTATATTTCTTTCCAGCTATTGATTGGATATTGACAGGGCCAAATAGATCCATATGTAAGAGCTGAAGAGGACTTGTCACTGAAGAGACTTGTTTAGACTTGAAACTAGCTTTTGTTTGTTTTCCTTTTTCACATGCTGAGCAGAGAGATTCTTTAGCATATGAGTGCTGAGGAAGACCAGAAACCATTTCCTTAAAAGAGAGAGAATTCAGGGTTTTGAAGTTTAGATGAGAGAGCCTTTTGAGACATAGCCAGTTTACATCAGAAGAGGCCTTAGAGAGAAAACATAAGTTTTCAGCGGTAGTAGAGTCCATATCTATTACATAGACACTTTCTCTGCGATAACCACTGAGAGCAAGTTTTCCTTTCTTATCCACCACTGAACATGCTTTCTTAGAAAAACGAACTTCGTAGTCTTTGTCACATAGCTGACTGATGCTTAGAAGGTTGTGCTTCAGTCCATCTACATAAGTGACGCTTCGAAAGGTAGTTGTCCCATTGCTGAGGACACCAAAACCTCGGGTAAATCCTTTTCCATTTCCACTGAAGGTTACAGAGGGACCTTTCTCTTCCTTGTATTCAGTGAGCAGGTCTTTTTGTCCAGTCATATGACGAGAACATCCACTATCGAGATACCAGATGCCCTTTGATCCCTACACACATAAGGAAGATTAAGCGTTGTTTGGTACCCACTTTTCAATGCGTCCTTTAGAGTTAGTGGATGTGGAAGATTCAGCAGTCTTCACAACAGATGAAGATTCAGCTTCAGTGGTGATCTTCACTTTGGTTAATTTCTTAACCTTAGTGGTATTCTTCACCTTGGTTGATTTTTCAACTTTGGTGACCTTCTCAGCCTTAGATGCATTTATCTTTACTTTAGCTATTTTATCAGCTTTGGTGGCAGTCGGACATTTGCTTGCAATATGGTCAGTAAAACCACAATGATAACATTTTATGTATTTGAAAGTGGTTTTAGGACCAGAAGTAGAAGGTTTTGCAAGTTTAAGATGAGCAGGTCCAGGTCCAAGAAGACTTTTCTCATGAGATCTAGGAGGAATTTTCATTTCTTCAGATTTCATGGGTCTAAGATCAATCTTTATCTTTGGAGGGCAGAGATCGAAGATTTCTATCATTGAGCTAGAGGATTGATTCACTGAAGGTTTAGAAGAAACTTTCAGTTTTGCTTTCTTGGTAGCCTTCTGAGGACGAAGAATGAATTTTCCTTTATCCGCAGACTTAGTGTCTTTGGATTTTTTCTCAGGGATAGAATTCGAAGAAGAAGGATAAAATTGATCATAAAAAGTGTCAGAGATAGGAGTGACAAACGTTCCAAACTTAAGCATGGAATTTTCTTATTTAGGCTCATCCTTTGGTGTCCAAAAGCCAAGACCAGTTTTATCACTTTCAGGAGTTTGAGCATTTATTATCTCAGAGATCTTTGTTGATGATTTGCACCATTTTTCAACATGAGCTTTTTCTGCTTTTAGAGCAGCGATGGCTTGTTCGCGTTCAATGTTGATGATTTCATTTATAATGATTTGATCTTTCAACTTTTCTTCTAAAAGATTTAGTTCTCTGATCTTTTCATGACATTTCTCTAGCTCTTGAGTTAAATGAACATTTTTATTCTCAGCTTGAGTTTTGTCGTTTAGAGCATTATAAAGGTCAATCGTCAGCACATCAACAGCGTGACTTCTCTCAGCTTCAGGCAGAGAGGGATTTGTAGAGATAGATACCTGAGATGATATGTAGCTCATAGAAGGTTCAGATGGTTCTTCCACTTCTTCTTTAATCTCGGCCATGAGGCATAGATTAGCGACTTCTTCTTCATCAGAACTTGATTCTTCTGATTCAACCCAGTCGTGTTCTTCAGCGATGAGACCTTTACCTTTTCGCTTGTAGCTTTTCAGCTTTTGATATTTGTTCTTCAACTTTAGGTATTCTAAGACATTCTAAGCTTTTGATACTGTCCCAGCTTTCAGGAAGACATTCTAAGAATTTAGTCAAGACCTCAGAATTAGAATAGGTCCTACCAACAATTCTTAGATCAATGATTAAGCAGTTAAACATCTGATGAACGTCAGAAAGAGATTCATTCTTACCAGCGATGAAACTTTCATACTGTCTTACCAAGTTAATCTTTCGAGTCTCTTGGATTTCAGTGGTGCCCTCATATTGAACACATATGGTTTCCCACATTTCTTTAGAAGTTTTCAGATGCATGATGGAATGGAAAACTTCATCAGGCAGAGCCATTGAGATAATGGTCTTTGCTCTTGCATCTATACCTACCTTCTTTTTGTCTTCATCAGTCCACTGTCTTATTTCCTTAACGACATAGCGTTCAGGGACAGCTTCAGTGGTGGCAGTAGCGGGAACTGCAGCTATAATTCTAATAGGTTCATAGGGTCCATTTTCTATATATTCAGGTATAGTAGGATCAACACCTTCAAGAAATAGCATCATTCGATTTTTCCATAGAGAAAAGTTATCTCTGCTAAATCGAGGAGGTTTAGAAAGTGAACCATTATCATAGTAGTTTGTGTTTGTGTTAAGTGCCATTTAGAATAGCAAAGAAGAGAATAAAGCAAGATCTTGTTTATTAGATTAAACAAACTGCTCTGATACCACTAGTTGGTCCCTAAGGTGCTTAACAAGTTTGTAGAAGGGGGGGTGGAATATAGAAACTTAAGTAAGACTCAATCTAAACAAACTTAAGAAAACACTAAGATGGTTGCACAAGAATTTCAGAGAATGGGGGATTTAGAATATAGAAAACAAAGGTTTCTATTTGGAGTTCAAGGATTGAGCACACCCTCAGATGGAGGGGTGAACTTCCTATTATACCTTATGCATTAAATGCATGGCAGGGCACTTTACACGTGGCGTTCACTGATTGGCTTTGGAAGTCTGACTTTGGGAGACATGCTTTCGGCCGGATAATGAACAGTGTAGTTGACAGAGTTGTTGTACGAATTATGGCAGAGGCATGTCCTGTCTGACACATCGTACTGAGTTGTGCAAGGTAAGACAAATAGAAACTTGAGGTATAAGCTTTGTGATCATTCAATCGCTGAATATCTCATTCTGTAGAGATATCAAGAGTTCAGCGATCGCTGAAGCTTTACTCATGTTCCTTCGCGTATAAGTAGAGTTGTCTTTGCTTCACTGACATCAGGTCACTAGTAGACTTCTCTTTGTTCAGCAGCTTCGTCTTCGATTCAGCTATGAACATCTGTTGACGCGAGACTTGTCTTCAGGGATTACGTTACTGTTTACATCAGAAACTATCAGCGATACTGAACAGAATCAGTTTGATCACTGATAGTGAAACACTAATACATACTAAATGTTTATAAGAAGACTATCAGCGATAACTGAACAGACTCAGTCTGATCGCTGATGGTGAAACACTAATACATATTAAACGTAATTTTCACTAAGTATAGAAAATGGTCGTTATCAAATCACTGAGAGAGTTTGGATCAACAAATTATATGTTTGTTAAATGTTGTCTAACATTGTTATATATATGTTTGTCAAATGTTGAATTTCAGTTGGATGAGCTGAGACAGAGGCTAGAGATAAAGGAAGCAGAGAGGATCCATATGTAGGAGCGATTAGAGAGAGAGGAAGCAGAGAGGATCCGGATGCAGGAGTGACTTGACCAGTTTGAGGCGTTCATGAATATGTTTCAAGATCCCCCCTTCCCCCCTCCCCCGATGTAGGATAGTTTGTATTACGTTTTAATTTCTAGATATTAAATGAAAAATGGGCAGGTTTTGTACAGTTTTAAACTGGATATTAAATGAAAAATTGGTAGGTTTTGTACAAGTTATAAACTGACATTTATTAATTTTTAATTATTTTTTTAATAATAAATTAAATTACTGACGGATTACCGACGGATAATCCGTCGGTAAATGTATTTTAAATTAATTTTTATTTATTAATAATCCGTAGGAAATCCGTCGGAAAATATCCGTCGGTAATGTTCCGTCGGTAAATGGAGACCGTCAGAAATAACCCACGCCGTCGGTGATCCGTCGGAAATATTAACGCCGACCACTGAATTTCCGAAGGCCATTTACCGACGGATCACCGACGGATATGACCTTCACCGACGGATTTTTCCGTCGGTAATAGACCTCTTTTTTGTAGTGTCACCCTTGCATTGACCATGTTCCATAATCATATGTAAAATCAATTGTGATTTACATGTGCTTTAGCTGTTTTCTTGTTCTCTTACAAAAATTTGTGATAATTTGTGACGGTTTAGTTCATAATTGTTTGTAAATTTGTTTCATTGAGAATTATTATAAGTATTTTATTACTAATAAATTATTTTTTTACCTGTTTTGTATAGCGTTTGTGGAACAATCACTCCAATGTTGTTTTATTGCATTTAGATCAAATAAAATTAAGTCCAAATTGGTTCTCATATACTCTATTTATATAGATTATACGAAGCATTTTAATTCAAACGATTGAAAAACACCAAAATTGTATGTATATATACGTAAATTTATCGTTACTTTCATTAGATTTTAACGGGTATATATATATTTTTTTTTGCCAAAAACCACACAAGATGATATAAGGTCGGGACGTATAAACGACTAAAGTTTGTAAGTTTTAAACGAAAGACAATAAAAGTTAGATACTTTTGTTCTTAAAATTGCTTACGATTATATAAAGTTCCATTTGGTTTGTAGTATTGCATACGATTTGGAAAAATTTGGAATTCAATTTCATTCTAATCCCAGGTTTGATTGAGAGATTGCGTGGATTTGAAATCACTTCGTTGATACCCCACAAAAATGGAAGAGATTCCACTTACATGAGATTTAGAAATCCCATGGAGGTAGTCCTATTTTGCGAGATTTGAAATGATTTATTTATAATAATGTTTTAAAATATGTTAAAAACATTTTTTTTGTAATAATAAATTAATAAAAAGATAATTTAGTTATTTTTATAATCTTTTTTATATATTATTTATAGGGAATGAAATTTAATTTCATTCCAAAGCCTACAAACTAAATGCACCAAAGATTTCAAATACTTCTAAATCTAAATCCCTCCAATTCCAAAACCTTTTACGAAATCCAAATCCTTCAAAAATATTCCTTCAAATAATTTATCTTTTACTGAAACAAATACATATATGCCTTCCGTTTATGTCCGCCGATATTAATTAACACAAAGATATGACTTTGCGTGGTTCCCTTAAATATTTGATAGAAGAATAAGCATTTTCATAAAGTATTTAATGGAATTGAAGTTGGGGGTTTGGTTCATATAATAGAATTTAATAGAATTGGAATCCATCGAAGAAATTTGCCTTTGAATGAATTGGAATAGAATTTGATGGAATTTGACCATGCGTTTGGTTGGTAGGAATTCAATTCTTTCACTTAGGGGTGTTCGCGGTGCGGTTTGGGGTAAAACCGCAAACCGCACCGTATATGCGGTTTGAGCATTTTTCTAAACCGCAAACCGCATATACCTCAAACCGCACCACAAAATGCGGTGCGGTGCGGTTTATACCTTAGGCACTTTACACCTACAATTCAATAATTATAAGATCAAAACTTCATTTTAAAATCAATGAAAACGTGATCATAATCCAAAAAATAAAAATATTCAATACGTCCGATTCCTAAATACATATTATATAAATATTGCAATTATTCTTATATACATATATGTGTGTGTAATATATAAAATTAAAAATATATACATATATGTGTGTAATATATAAAACAAGAACAAGATTTTTAACATAATATCTTGAAAATCATCAAATTTAAAACCAAAGAAAATGGTTTCAGTTCATTCCCAACTCATCAAATTCAATCGTTAGCTTACCGAATTGATGACATGAAAAATCTCGTCTTCGTCCTACATGGAATATTGGACGATTTTTAACCAATTTGAATCAATTTTCGCACCCTTTTATTTGCATATATAACTTCAAATTCAATTTAATCATTATTAGAATTTTCCAAGTAAATATATCATATTAAGTGCATCTATTGCTCGACAAGGCAATATTTTTTTTAATGCTTAATGGTTAGGCATGTGAACGGGGCGGGGTTCACATTCCCCGGGCCCGACCCCGACCCCGACCCCAGGTGGGTGCAGGGATTGATCCCCCATCCTCAGTCAACGGGCGGTTAAAACCCGGACAAGACCCGTCCCGGTCCTCCCCGGTAATGAAACAAGATTCAAGAATGAAATCTACAGTACCAAATTCCACAGTAGCTAAGATTCAACAAATTCCACAGTAGCTAAAATTTCACAGTAGCTAAAATACAATAAAGCAATCCATCTAGCAATTACAGAACCAGGATACTCCCCATGCTGTCGACGACTATCGTCTGGAGGAGGTCATCCTGGACCAAAGCAAGTCGGACCAAGTCATCTTCGTAGGTTCGTCTCTCGATCCCTCCATTAAGAAGGAATTAATATCTTTTTTGCAGGAACATGCTGACTGTTTTGCCTGAACACACGAGGCCATGGTCGACATCGACCCTAACGTCATTTCACATAAGTTGAATGTGGACCCATTGTTCAAACCAATAAAGCAAAAATGTCAAAAATTCGCTCCAGAGCGGAACAAGGTGATCAACGATGAAGTCGACAACCTCCTCAAGACCGGGAAAATACGAGAAGTAAAGTACCCCGACTGGTTAGACAATGTCGTTGTCGTACAGAAGAAAAGCGACAAATGGAGGGTGTGCATAGACTTCATAGATCTGAATAAGGCGTGTCCAAATGATCCATTACCTTTGCCGCATATCGATGCATTAGTCGACACAACTGCTGGACATGAACTCTTGACGTTCATGGACGCATACTCGAACTACAATCAAATACTTATGCACGTCGACGACCAAGGAAAGACAACATTCATGACTGATCGAGGTATTTACTGCTATAAGTCTATGCCTTTCGGTTTGAAAAATGCAGGTTTCTCATACCAGCATCTGGTCAAAAAAATGTTCAAAGACAGACTAGGCGACACCATGGAAGTATATATCGACGACATGCTCGTTAAGTCTCGACAAGCTATCGAACATGTCGAACATCTGCGACAATCATTCGATATCCTTAGAAAATACCATATGAAACTCAATCCTACGAAATGTTCCTTTGAAGCTTAATCCTTCGAAGCCAATCCTGACCAGATTAAAGCCATAGTCGAGATCAAGTCACCAAGGAACTTCAAAGAGGTGCAACATTTGACTGGTCGAGTAGCAGCCTTAAATAGGTTCATATCTCGGTCGTCAGATAAATGTCACCTATTTTTCAACGTCTTACGAAAAAACAAAGGCTTCCAATGGACGGACGATCATGAACGGGCACTGCAAAAACTAAAAGAATACATGTCGTCCCCTCCATTGCTATCAAAACCACAAGACAACGAAGTATTGCAACTATACTTAGCCGTCAACTCTAACGCGATAAGTGCAGTCCTGGTAAGAGAAAACGACAAACACCAACTGCCTATCTACTACGTAAGTAAGTCTTTACTCGATGCTGAAACCAGGTACTCATCGATGGAAAAATTACTACTGTTGTTAGTTACAACTGCTAAAAAATTACGACATTATTTTGAATCGCATCCTATAATTGTCGATACTAACTGTCCACTCAAGTCTGTCTTGAGAAAACCAGAATTGACAGGACGATTAGTAAAATGAAGCATATACCTCAGCAGTTACGACATCGACTTCAAACCCAGGACCGCGATAAAATCGCAAGTCCTAGCAGACTTTGTCGCTGACTTTAGTCCTGGACTATGAAAAGAAGCGCAAGATGAAGTTTGTTCTGTGGTGACTCACGACGACAAACCCTGGATTCTATATGTCGACGGATCGTCCAACGCTAGAGGCACAGGACTGGGCATCGTCTTAAAGTCGCCACAGGGGGGAAAGATAGTGTACTCCATACGATGCGATTTCAAGGCAACCAACAACAAAGCAGAGTATGAAGCCCTGATCATAGGGATGAATATGGCGCATGACTTGGGGGCAAAAGGGTTGCACGTCAAGAGCGACTCCCTCCTTGTCGTGAACCAGATGAATGGAGAATTCGCGGCTAAATATTCAAAAATGACATCATATCTCAGGATAACCAAGACGAAATCTGAAAAATTCAAACCTTTCTCCATCGAACAAATCCCTAGAGATTTGAATACTCAAGTAGATGCTTTAGCCAACCTCGGGTCGACACTTACCAAACCTTTGTTCAACACAGTACCCATGGTACATCTCAAGACGTCGTCCATTGATCACGACGACGTTGCCCAAGTCGACAGCGAATAAGAAGATTGGTCAAACGACATTATGAACTATTTAACACATGACCAACTTCCTGAAGAAAAAATGGATGATTGAAAGATTAGATTCCAGATATGTCATGATACAAGGCAGACTTTACCGACGATCATCTACTGGACTTAATTTGCGATGCATTACCAGCAAAACACAAGTCCCGAACATCCTACAAGAAATGCACGATGGCGAGTGCGGTAATCACTCAGGTGGTCGTAATCTAGCTAATCGAATATCAAGACAAGGATACTATTAGCCGACGCTACAAGAAGACGCCATCAGGTATGTACAAAATTGCGACGCATGTCAGCGACACTCAGGTACGACACATAAACCCTCTGAAGCTTTACATTTGATGTTAGTTCCCTGGACCTTCATGAGATGGGGAATGTATATCGTCGGTAAGTTACCACCTGCCCCTGGGCAAAGGTATTTTTACTTATTCTTACAGATTATTTCTCTAAATGGATAGACGTAGCCGCTTTTTCCCAAGTTCGGGACAAAGATGTCATATTCTTTATCCAGACTAACATTATATGGAGGTTTGGAATACCATCCGAAATCGTTTGCGATAATGGATCTCAATTCATCAGCGAGAGAACTCAACAATTCTGTGAGGATCGCAACATAAAACTCACGATGTCGACACCACGATATCCTCAGTCGAATGGACTTGCAGAATCGAGCAATAAGACGATCATAAACTCGATCAAGAGACATTTGAAAGCAACAAAAGGAAAATAGGTCGAAGAACTTCCTTCAGTACTGTGGGCAAATCGTACGACTCCACGAACGTCCATAGGACAAAGCCCTTTTTCCTTAGAATATGGATGCGAAGCAGTTCTACCCATCGAGATCCAGTTGCCAACATCGAGACATAACTCGGTCGACCATAATTTAGTCGATTTAAGTTATGATCTCAACGCTCTAGAAGAAATGAGAGAATTAGCATTGATTTGAATGGCATCCCAAAGACAGGTAGTCGAGCATTATTTCAGCACAAACGTGAAGACAAAAGTCTTCCAAGAAGGCGACCATGTCTTGCGTCGAGTATTTCAAAATACTTAAGAACCAAAGGCATGTAAGCTTTCCATTAAGTGGAAAGGTCCTTATTGCATATCTAAGGTCGTGGGAAAAGGTGCCTATAAGCTCCAAACTCTCGACAACCAAGATATCCTACGAAGTTGGAATTCAACACATCTGAAGAGGTATTTTTTCTAAATCCCTTAACTATTTCATTATGATTATTTGACACGACCAAATACTGACTTAAGCATCGAAGAGTCGTTGGTTAGCCAACGACCAACCTCTGACATTATTTCCTTGCAGGATCGCACGATATAATACTGCAAGTCAAATCGCATGACTTGGTCTTACAATGTTCAAAAGAAATGAGATTGCAGTTTTTGACTTAGAAAATTTTCTCACTGTGAATGAATGCCTTGGTCGCACGGTCTCTTGAAATCGCCTCAGTCGCGAGTATACTTAGATTATATTCATGTTTCCTTTGGATTGAGTGATTTGGATCGTGTTCGTATTATTTGATCGTTTGATTCTAAGTATTTTATAAATGTCGTGTATGTTATATTATAAAGTATTCGACATAATTGGAAAAACCACATATATTAAAGATCAAAATTTGTGGTTACACTTGTAAGGCTCGACCACCAACGGTCGACCTTAGAAAAAACAAAATAAAGGACATAAAAAACTAAAAATCCCAGGACGGAGGAGCATCTTCTGTCGGTGCCGAAGTAGAGACGTCACCAGTCGGGGTCTCGTCCGCCTTGGCCTCCTCCACATCAACCTCGATCACCTCTGCGTCTTTCTCGTCCTTAGAATTCATATCATCTTCATTCCTGACTTCTGCGAGGTAGACCTTTAAATCTTCAGTAGCGTTCGCCAAAGGGTTCTTCCCTTCTAAGTGGCGTCTCATAATCGCCGCCTTAGTCGTCCATCGAGTGAAAGCCTCGACGGCCTTCAACTCCTCCTCCAGCTCTGCGATTCTGGCTTTCTACTGGGCCTCCCTCTCCTTCACGGCCTTGGTCTCTTTTTCATTCATGACCAAGGAGACGTGAGCCCGCTCCAGTTCTTCCCGGTCCCCTATAGGATTTCGCACGACACGTGATGACTGCAAATCCGACACTTGGCCATTGGTGACCTCTGCGATCTTGTGGGTCTCATCAAGCCTCACAGTGAGGGACTCCACCTGGGACCTGGCTTCCTTCTTCTTGGCTAGACCAGCCTGCTCCCTCTCATGAGCCGCCTTCACCTTGTCGAGAGCAGTAGGCAGGATGTGTCTAATCCTGTCCATCTCTCTGTAGAGACCAAGGGAAGCCTGGAACGTCTAAAATACACGACATTTGATTGTTAGTACACCATAAATAAACACATATATAAGCAAGACAACAACGACTCTTACCATGAAGGCGAGGCATGAGACGTGTGATCCAACATCGTCGACGGACATCTCCTTGAACTTCCCTTGGAAGTGAGGAAGCAAGTACTTCCCCAAGTGGGGAAATATCCTAGCCCGATTGAGGACATCATCCATCATGAAGTCCGACGGCAACGTGATGTTGACCGTCTAGACATCCGCGGATTCCTTCCCTTTGTCGCTCGATGGAGGGTTGGAACAAGAGGCCTCGGTTGCTTGAACTCCCTTCGGAGGTGAACGCTCGACGTTCGGATCCTCCGGAGACTCCATCACTGAAGGCGCAACGTTTATGGGCACTGACGGGATCGGGTCACCCATCTTCGCCTTCTCGAGGCTAGCAACACTCGACGTGTCGCCACCCCTCGATGACGGTTCCCTCGGAATCACCATCCGCGTGCGCTTTGGTAGGCCTGATCTTGTAGCTGCAGCCGCCACCTTTCTTTTTTCCTTGCCCTTTCGGGCAAGCTCCAACTGACCTTTTCTCAGGTCGGTCGACGCAGAACCACCTAGAAGCACACAAAAACACATGACAACGTTAGTATAAATAAAGACAAAAGAAAAGAAGTCAAAGAAGAGTCACACAGTTTACCTGCCATCTCTGCTTCTCTTTCTTCTTCTCTCTCTTCCTCGACCTCCTCTACTTCGACCTCCAAAGGCTCGACGATGGTCACCTCGTCGTCGTCGCCCGTAGAAGATAGTGGTGAGTATGATCGATCGACCACACTATAACCAAAAAATGGGTTATCTTATGCACCGAATCGCTGTTCGGTTTTACCTCGTTGAATTTGATGGCTGCAAATAACAAAAGAAATCATTAGATAACAAAACGTAAGCGACAACGAGAACATACAACAAAAGATAAAAATTGTAATTGTAGGGTTTTAAATAAATTTGTAACCGTTATACGCAACGGAAATTAAAAGGAATTTTGGTTACAAAATAGAAAACTTTTCTAAACAATTAAAACCCAAACCACTAGTACAAAAAAGGTCTTTAGTGACGGTTAAAAACCGTCACCATAGGTATACGGTAACGGTTTTCGTGGACATAAAAATCGTCGCCTTACTTGCCGTCACTTTTGATACACTTTTGGTTACGTTTAAAAAACGTTATGAAATCACATAACAAAACGTTACAATAACTTAAAACCGTCACTTTAGGTCTATAAAAAATTAATGTTTTTCCTCAAACCGTCACCGTAGCATGCCATATAGTGACGTTATATTTTCAAAATCGTCATAATAGCATGATATATAGTGACATTTATTTGTCGAAACCGTCACCATAGCATGACATAGAGTGACATTTATAAGTCAAAATCGTCACTGTAGGATGACATACAGTAACCTTTAATTGTTAAAATTGTCACAGTAGCATGACAAACAGTGACGTTTAATTTTCAAAACCATCACCATAGCATGACATATGGTGACCTTTATTATTCAAAATTGTCACTATAATATGACATACGGTGACGTTTATTTTTGAAAACCGTCACCGTAGAATAATATACAGCGACGTTTATTAGTTAAAGCCGTCACTTAAGCATGATATACAGTGACATTTATTTATCAAAATTGTCATTGTAGCATGACATACGGTGACGTTTATTTATCAAAAATGTCACTATAGCATGACATATGGTGATGTTTTTATTTTTAAAATCGTCAACTTTTCATGACATTGTGACGTTTATTTTCCAAAACCGTCACTGTAGAAGTTCATATGGTGACGTTTATTTGTTAAAACTATCACCGTATCAAGACATACGGTGACATTTATATTTCAAAATCGTCATCGTAGAATGACATGTGGTGATTTTTATTTGTTAAAATCGTCACTGTAGCATAATAAATGGCGACGTTTATTTTTCAGAATCGTCACTATAACATGACATACAATGACGTTTGTTTTTCAAATCGTCAAGATAGCATGTCACATAGTAACGTTTATTTATCAAAATCGTCACTCTAGCATGTTATAAGGTGACGTTTATTTTTTAAAACAGTCATCGTAGCATGACATACAGTCATGTTTATTTTTCAAAACCGTCACCATAACTTAACATACGGTCACGTTTATTTTTCAAAACATTTCAAAACATCACTATAGAATGACATGCAATAACGTCTATTTTTCAAACCGTCGCCACAATAGACATATAGTGACGTTTATATTCAAAACCCTCATTGTAACAAAACATGTTGAAGTTAAATTATCAAAACCATTGCTATAAGTTATCTTTTAGTGACGGTTTTAATCATTTTAAGGTATAATGAATATAAATTTAATTTAAAAACTCAAAATTTGAATCTGATTAACAAGACATATAAGAATACTGAAATAATATACATTATATAATTTATGTATGGAAACACCAACAACAAAAAGTACTAAATATCTTAAATAGATTTGTTCTTATTTAACCTATAATCCTCGTTTGCCTAGGTCTCTTCATCATCTCGGATGTTTTTTCGCTTCGTATGTCTTTACTTCACGCAATTATTTTTACAAGCTCGTGATACCTGCAAAGAGATAAATCCCGCTAGATTGAAAAACAACAATCGATGGAGAGTTTTTACAAGTGTGTAGTTTGTAAACATTGTCTGAGTAGTAACCTGAAGCTCGGTAACACCCCGGGGGGACTGTGGATGGCATCCCAGTCTACATGGGTTCGAGTCTAGGGGGAAGCTTTGGGCGCATGAGGAGCATCCCAGACTCTGGGTTGGCCTTCGGTTCGGGTCGGGTCGGGTCTAGGTTTCCGGGCAACCTGTCTATGGGCTGCAGGTTCGATCTTTGGGTCGGGCTTAGTCGGCGCCTGCTGGACCGGGTTGCTGCGGATTAGTCGGTGCTGCCCTCGAATGCCCGGATACCGCGAGAACGTGTGTGTGAGTTAACTGCCGTTCAATAACACAAGTTGTATGTATGTACATTGTATCGTGGAGAAAGAACTGTTACCATATTAACATTCCCTACCAAAGATAGATCTCTTGGTAACCTTGGACTTGATATTTCCCCTGCATACACATCAAGAAAGCCAGATCGATGGTTAGCAATAGGGATGAGCAAAGTGGACCATTTTCCCGAACCGAACCGGTACCATACCGATACCATATATTCGGTCCGGTATTCGGTTCCAACTATTATGAAAAATCGGTATTCGGGAATTCAGTATTCAGTACCGGGAATTTCCCGAAAATACCGAAACCGAACCGGAAATTTTAAAAGTTAGTCTTTTAAGACTATTTGATTATGCATATTTTTTCCTAATATTATAAAGCTTATCTTTTGCTAATCAAATTAAATCATCTTCTAAACAACACAAATCTTCTCCAAAAAAAATTTATCACCGTCAAAAAATCGGCCCCTACATTTACATCAAAAAACCGACGGATTCGGGATTGATTTTAAAACACATTTGAATCGTCATGAATATATTTTGATTTGCGATTGGTTTTGATATATATTTGACACATTTTTAATTTTCGGTCCTAAGTGGTACTAGTACCGATTTTCCCGTCCCGAAACCGAAACCGTACCGGTACCGAACCGGTACATACGGTTCGGTATTCAGCACCGGTTTTTAGTCCCAAATTTTTTCGGTACCAACCGGTTCGGTCCCGATCTCATCCCTAGTTAGCAAGGTTTACTAGTGTAATTGTACTCTATCTTGTTAACACAAAATTTATTTTTCTAATGAGACTGCTCGCCTTTATACGGCTTGGCTTCGCTATCTTACAAATCAATAATGCCATGATATTAAGATTGATTTAGGAAAAGCCTTAGACATGCTTTTAAAATGTTTCCTGCAGCAACTGATATTTATATAGCGAGTGGGCATTCCTTTACACATGATCCATCAGTGTGCAATTTTAATCCAATAAGTGTTAGATATAAGCTACAATTTTAATCCAGTAATATGAACTTGTATCTAAGAGATAAGTGTTGGTTATAAACTATAACTTTTAATCACTAATACATAATTGCTAAAATATCATTCGTGTGTTTCACTTTTTCCTATCTCTTTCATCTTGGAGGGCTAAATATCAATCTTGTTCGGTATTTGACAAGTCAAACATGATAGCAAAATATCAAGGCTTCAAAACTTGTTACATTACATTTTACTACTCCATGTATATCGTGATTGTGTGAAGCTCCTAGTTTAATTAAAAACCAAGGAACCGAAAACTGAAGCCACTAAAATTGGTCTTTGCTACCCACTTCATATCATTTTCTAACTTTATGTTAATGGCATGTTTGTGGCCTTTTATAATGGACAAGGACAAGGACAAGGGTGTGTAGAGAAGAAACAATGATGAAATCATACCGTAATATTCTTATCGATTGCAAATGTTATGACGTCAATATCCTGATCAGAGAGCGTCGGCAGATTCTATTAATTATATTTGTATCCCAAACCTGAAACAGAATCAAAAAACTGAACTTCGTGAAAACAAGAGAAATAAAGATGCCACATGCAGACTATGACAGAGTATATTTCAATAATAGTCGGCGTATGTTGCATAGATTCATTGATTTTCGCAAGAGCTGGGACAATCTGTGATACAACTCTTTATGAATGAGAATATGAAAATCAAAGTCCAAATAACTTATGCAACAAGAACAAACCTGAGATAAATATGATAATGTCCACATAACTGTTGAAGGTGGCTCTTTTCTAGTTTGGGCATAAGATGTAACACAACAAATTAGTCGCTTGGATGTTTAAGAATTCTCAATGGTTTAAGAAAGTAGTATATTAGTATTTTTCATGTCGAATTAGTATCTTAGATCCCAAAAGAACAAAAGCTTTAACTGTTATACTCTCAAAAAAAGTACGAAGAAATCACGTTGCTTGATCTGCTGATTTAAGCTACTAGTTCGAAGTAGGAAATGTTGCTACTAGAGCTTATAATCTTTTGTTAACTTGGCTATTTCCCCTTAATAGGTGAAATTCTAATACTTCAATTAGTTTCTAAAAGCCTTAAATAAATCAATCCAAACGCAAAAACTAACCCCTTATTTGATAATCTGGTAGATAAATTTTGAGTAGACTAATCTTCATGGAGCTATAAGAATGTTGGAGACATACAAGACTTTGATTCCCAAATGTAGGAAAATAGATTCTGTCATGATAAAAGCTATGCCATTTTCATGTGAGTAATTATGACATTTGCAAATCTGAAGTAGATCATCAATTGATAATCAAAAGCAAATTACTTTGATATGTTGATTTACAATTCATTTAATTTGATAATTTTATAGTGATTGTCTTACATTAATTGGGATTTGGTTTCCTACTCTTATATGATGAACATAGAGAGTAAAACAGATCTTCTAAAATTATTAGCTGCCAAATTAAAATTTAAGACTCAGTTGCAGTTATCCTCCCTATATCATACAAGACAATTCATGTTTGACATACTATGAGCACGGGGAAGTTGAACAAATCATTTGTAATATTATACCGGATGACGCTAATAAAGAACTTTTTGCCAATATACTAGTTGATTATACAAAACTCATCATGTAAAACAAATCAACCAAATACCACCTACCCTTCGTTTGAAATTAGCATAATCCACCATGTCATCCTACATAAAAGAATGTTCAATAATGAAATGGATTTCCACGACATAGTGCCATAGTGGAACTACTATATGAAAATAGATTCTACTAATCCAACTATTCAACAATAACATGAACTTCATTAAAACTAAAACTCCAATATCATCCTAAACATTTAGTATACTTCATACCTATTCAAGCTAACTCCCACATACACTATTTGTGTTTGGTATACTTTTGAACTAAGAACAGCACAGACTAAGAACTACATACATACATACATACACTTTTGAGTGACATGTAGATTAATAAGTTTTAACATTAAATTTTGTAGAAGTTGTAACTGAATATAGTATTAAACATTTTGTACAGAGAAAACAAAATTTAAAGATCGGTTAGAAGCACAAATTTAAGAGTACCTCAAGGTGTGAGCGGAGAAATTGAGACGTGAGGAAATTGAGACTGCTCAAATCTTGGTTTATGTTCTCCAATATTAGTAAGGTTTGGCCAACATAATCTTGAAATCTACCGAACCTGCCCGCATAGAAATAAGAAAACGAATAATGGAGAGTTGATTAAGCGGTGTAAATAGAAATTTCAGAATTCAAAACGCTGGTAGAATAATGCGAATAGTGAAGGTTCGGTTGTTTGACATGCTAGCTAGGTAATGACATTTTTTAAGAATGTAGCATGTGAGCTCTAATATTCTAACAGAAAGATGTATCATCTATAGAGATAACTTCTGGTTTCTGGTTTTGCAGGTACACCTAATCCATAAGTATCCTTATACAGGTAGGTAGGTACCTTAGAGATGAATCAAATACCCCATCCTGGATGTATCTTCTGGCCACTGAAACGGCATACCTCAGGCCTATGAACACACAAGCAAATGTCAAGCTAGAAACAAACATAGAATTAAGAACACAATAGTTTATTGGAAGTGTCAGAGTAAAGATATAAAAAGCATTCATAAAAAAAAATCAAATTCCATTGTTTAATCTCTCAATGAACTAAACATTGTTTAACAAATTCTATTTGACATTATGATAATAAATTGGTATTATGAATTAATTAACAACAAGATGCATTTAACCATTATTCTCATCAGATATCAAACAATTGTCTTTGAGGTTTGATTGAACTATATTCATATCAACAGTACCGTAAAGGGTACCTTGTTCAAAAAAAACTGAAGAAAACTAAAAAACAAAAAAAAAACAGAGATCTGGAATTTGCACTTTAAAAACCTTCTTGATATTTGTCCTATCTGTATCCATATACATATTCATCTTTAAATATTTGCACTTCAAAACCCTTTTTGATATTTGTCTTGGTCTTTTTCTCTTTTTGAATTTCATAATCTTTGCACTTGGAACCTACTAAAAAGGAAGAAAGTGAAGAAGAAACTGTTGAAAATGTCTAGAAATCAATCTATTGATGAAAACAGAAGAAGAAATCGATCGAGGAATCGATCTGTTGATGAAAACTGAAGAAGAAATCGATATAGAAATCAATGTAGAAAAATAAACAAAAAATAACACTTTGATACCTTTGTAGATGGAAGGAGGCTCGCTGGTCGCCGGAAAGGTGGCTTGCCGGTGTAGACAGGAGCCCGACGAGAAGGCTCGATGGCTATTGATACCTTTGTAGATGGAAGGAGGCTCGATGGAAGGAATCTCGACATCACTGCAAACAAGAGGCGTGTATTGAAGGAGGCTAGGGTTAAACAGTGCATTGAAGGAGGCTAGGGTTAAACAAAGCATTGAAGGAGGCTTGTTCACATTGAGAGTATGAAAATTGAAGAGTCACATTGGAAATGAGAGGTTGCTTGTCTGATTTTTTTAAACATTAATAAGTTGTAATTTTAAGTAAGGTGCATTGAAAAGTAGTAACTTATGCAATAAAAGTTGTTTTTAAGACTTTTAATAAATATACTTTTTGAGGTAATATAGATAGATATGTAGTAATAGCTAAAATAATATATGTTATGCTAAATAATAAAAATATATTAAAGCTCAATAAAATTTGTAACAATAAAAAACTCAATAAAAAACTTTAAGAACCAATAAAACTGAACAAGGCCCTATAAATTTTTACAAAAAGAACAAAATCAGTCATCACAAATTGTCACATTTTTTGGTTTAATGAAATCTAAAAAGTATTTCTCATGTGGTGTATATTAGATTATTAGCTATTAATTTAATTTTTAATTTATAAAAAATATATTGTTTTTCATTGTGTTCTTTAATTTGTTTATATTTATTAATTTTCTTAATAAATATCGATTTTTTTTAAAATTAGCCTAAATAAGGGTTTATTCGGTCTGATTCGGGCTCATCATTTAGTCTGATCCAAATTATGTGTGTATGTATGTGTGTATATGATGTATACATGTGGTAACTTCAACGACTCTTCATGAATTGTAATAGGTCTTGATAGTCGTATTATACTCATTGTTATTCATAAGTTTTAGTGGTTCTTAATGAACTTAATTGGGTCTTGATGACCTTTAGAACAATTTAAGTCCAATAGAACAATTTAAGTCCATTATGATCGTTGGTAACTTATGAAGGCCCAATATAACTTATTAAAACCCAATTGAACCGATTTAAGCCCAATAGAGTCATCAAATCCCAATGAATCACATTAAAGCCCATTATGAGCGTTGGTAACTTATTAAAGTCCAATATAACCTATTAAAACCCACAATAGAACCGATTTAAGCCTAACAGAACCATCAAAGCCCAATAGAGCCCATCAAAGCCCATTATGAACATTGTTAACTTATTAAGGCCCAATATAACGTATTAAAACCCAATTGAACTGATTTAAGTCCAACAGAACCGATTTAATCCCATTTGAACCGGTTTAAGCTCTACAACCCATCAAATCCCAATTGAACCAATCAAAGCCCATTATGATCATTGTTAACTTATTAAGGCCTAAACACATAAGTGGTGACTTATTATGTGCTTTTGTACACGTATCGACTTCATAGATGCATGTGTCGTGTATTCGGGTCAATTAGACAACTAAGCACCATTATACCCCAATATGAACCATTCAAGCAACATTATAACCCAATATAACATATTATGACTTATTAATGTCCAATAAC
Organism: Arctium minus; assembly: GCA_954870635.1. Classification (NCBI taxonomy): domain Eukaryota; kingdom Viridiplantae; phylum Streptophyta; class Magnoliopsida; order Asterales; family Asteraceae; genus Arctium; species Arctium minus. The sequence goes on from OX941086.1 coordinate 48,760,660, forward strand.
ACCAGTGGTGACTTATTACTTGCATATATCAACTGCATTGGTGTATGTGTTGTGTATTAGGGTCAATTAGACAATTAAGAACCATTATACCCCATATCAACCACTCAACCACCATTATAGTTTAATATGATATTTTATGACTTATTAAGGCCCAATAATAATAGTGATGACTTATTGTGTTTGTGTGCACGTATCTACTCATGGATGCCTGTGTTGTCTATTAGAGTCGATAAGACAACTAAGAACCATTATACCACAATACAAACTACTAAACCACCATTATAGCCCAATATAGCCATTTATAATTTATTAAGGCCCAACATTACACCATATCTGAATTAATACATGTTTGTGTACTAATATGTACCACATATATGTGTGTGATGTGTAGTCAGTGCGATAAGACAACTAAACCGGTATATCTCAATACGAACCAGTAAGCGGCAATAAAACCCAATAAAGCTCAATTGTAAATGAATAAGTATTGGAGATGAATTTAAAAAAATACATAAAAATGTAAATTTTTAAAAAAATCAGCCCCAAATCCACCACAAAATTCATTTAAATTAAGAGTAAATTACGTTTGTAGTCCCTATGGTTTGCTAAAAAATTCTATTTTCGTCCTTATGCTTTTAAAGTTATGATTTTTGTCCCTATTATTTATAATTCATTACTTTTTTCATCTTTATGATTTAAATTCTATTGCTTTTTTCATCCTTATAGTTTACAATTCATTTCTATTTTAGTCATTAATGCTAAAAAAAGTGTGTTTTAGCCTCATGGACGAAAATAGAAATGAATTACAAACTATAAGGACCACAATCGAAATTTCAAGACCACAGGAACGAAATTCGCAATTTTTAATAAACCACAGGGATGAAAAACGTAACTTACTATTTAATTAATTTAAAAAATTAAAAAATAAAATAATTATTTCAAGATATATCTGACAGATTTCCAACAGAAATTAAATATAATAAAATAAAGTTAATTTTCGTCAGAAATCCGTTGAAAATAAATTTGAAGTTTAATTAAATTCTAAAATAAATATTATTCTAAGAATTTAATATAATTTTGAAATTTAATATAAGTTTAGATTTTAATATAATTTTAATATAATTTTAATATAATTTTAATATAATTTTAATTTAATTTTAATTTAATTTTTAATTTTATTTAAATTAATTTCCAACGGATTTTCATTGGAAATTAATTTAAATAAAATTTTTATTCAGTTTTAAAATAATTATAATTTAGTAAATGGTTTTTAAAATTGATTGTTTTTTAATTTTGATTTTTATTACAATTCTAAATTTTAATATAATTAGAAGAAATTTAATATAACTTTAGATTTTAATATAATTTTAAATTTTAAATTAATTTAATTTAATTGTAAATTTTATTTAAATTAATTTTCGACATAAACTAATTTAATTTAAAACTAAATTAGTTTATGTCAGAAAACTCGTCAGAAATTAATTTAAATAAAATATTTATTTAATTTTATAATAATTGTAATTTAATAAATGGTTTTTAAAATTAAATTGACTTAAATTTGAATTATAATTATAATTCTAAATTTTAGTAATAATATAATTTGAATTTAATATAATTTTAGATTTTAATATAATTTGAATTTAATATAACTTTAGATTTTAATATAATTTGAATTTTAATTTAATTTTGAATTTTTAGTCATTAACTCTTTAAAATTAGTGACCACTATTTTTGGTCATTATCACTCTCGTTTTAGTAACAACTATTTTTTGTTGCTAACTTTACATTTTAATATAACTTTAGATTTTATTTTGTTACAAACATTTTTATTAAGTGGTTGCGTTTAGTTTGAGTTCTTTTTCTTTTGTTTTTTTTTTGTCAACCAAAATTGTTATACATTACAATTATGTGTCAAAAACAGAAAATTAAAGTATTGGTTTCCTTAGAAAAAAAAACGTATCCAAAATGACATGTCAAGCCAAGGTCTGGACTGAATGGGTTATTTGGACTTGTTTGTGCACACCATTACTACATATGAAAATCATTACTGTTTCATGACAAACAACGACATAAAATCCTCAACTGTCATTGTATCATGACAACCGATGAGGTCAATTTCTCAAAACCGTAATGGAATCATGACATTCAGTGACGTGACTTTATCAAAAAATGTCACTTTAAAATGACATACGGTGACATTTATCATTCAAAACGGTCACCATAACATTACATACCGTGAGTAAATTTCTCAAAATCATCGCTATATGACATACGACGACGTAAATTAATCAAAACCGTCACCATAACATGACATACAATGACGTTTATCAATCAAAACCGTCACTGTATCTTTCCACATTGTCATCCTAATATGACAAATGGTGAAATTTATTTTTCAAAACCTTCACAATAATATGACATATAGCGATGTTTATTATTCAAAATTGTCACCTGACCATAACATATAGTGATGTTTATTATTCAGAAGAATCACTATAACCTAACATATATGGTGACATAAATTTATCAAAACAATCACTACATGTACATTATGATGTACGGTTGCATAACTTTATCAAAATTGTCACTATAAAATGACATACGGTGATGTTCATCATTCAAAACTGTCATCGTAACATTACATAATGTGATGTTTTCCATTCAACACCGTTATCGTAACATGACATACGGTGACATTTAGATGTCAAAACCATTACAGTAAAATGACATAGGGTGACGTTTATTTTTCAGAACCATCACCATAGGATAACATAAGATGACGTTCATTATTTAAAAACATCATTTTAACATGACATACATCGACGTTTATTATTTGAAAATGTCACAATAGCACGACATAGGGTGACTTGTTTTTTTTGTCAAAACAGTCACCCTTGCATAACGTACGATTACGTTTATGTTTCAAAACCGTCACATTGCATGACCTACCGTGACATTTAATTTTTAAACCGTCACAGTAGCATGACATTAGGTGACGTAAAGTTTTCAAAATTGTCATTTTAACATCACATGCGGTGACGTTTATTTTTCAAAACCGTCACTATAGCATGAGATACATTGACGTTTATCTTTTATAACTGTCATTGTAACATGACGTACGATAACATTTATTGTTCAAAATTGTCATTATAGGATGACGTACATTGATGTTTATTATTTAAAATTATCACCATAACATTACATATGGTCACGTTTATTATACAAAATCATCACCGTAGCATGACTTACGTGGACGTTTATTATTCTAACCGTCACCATAACATGATATATAATGACATTTATTATACAAAACCTTCACCATTGTGACATATAGTTTTTTAAAACCGTCACCATAACATAACATATGGTGACATTTACTTTTCAAAATCATTACTGTAGAATGACATATCGTAACGTACTCAAAATCGTCACCATAACATGACATATGGTGACATAATTATTAAAAACTGTCAATATAGTTTGAGATATTGTGATGTAAATGTTTTAATGTCGTTACCAAAGCATTACATATAATGACGTAATTTTTTGAAAAACCATTACCATACACTAAGTTTTGGTGACGCAAATTTTGCAAAACCGTTGCCATAAAACTTGGTGACTTTTGGAAATGGTTTTCAAATAAGCGTTGCTTTTCATATATTAGTTTTTAGTAACGTATTTTTAAAACCGTTACGACATAAAGCAACAATTTAGACAAAAACCGTTACTAAAAGGTCTTATATGGTAACGGTTTTTAAAAACTGTCACAAGATAAAGCAACGGTTTTCAAAAGTGCCCTAAATCGTTACCTTAGGGAACCTTTTATTGACGTTTTTATCTAAAACGTTGCTTTATGTTTCTACTTTTTTTTGTAATAGTAACGTTTCTTTATAAAAACTGTTATTAAAACAATTCTCTAACTTTTTATGGGACTTTTTGTAACGGTTTTTTATCAAACAAACGTATTTTTCAAAACCGTCACAAAAAGTCATTTTTGTACTAGTGAACGGATCCAATGATGTATTTAATCAAAAACTTAAAACCACACCATAGGGTATTTAGAGATGTACCTTTCAGATTTGTTGTGGTTGAACTAGATGAACACTTAGAAACCAATCTAGGTTTCCTCTAGAGGTATCCACACACGAACACGCGAAATTCCACCGGGTGCTAGCCCAATAACCCTAGATATGTATGTGTTTTTATAGAAAAGAAAAGGGTTTCTTTTCTGTATTTTTCTGAAAGGCTTTTCTAACTCAATTGTATCTCATATGGTTTAGCCTAACCCCTTATTTATATCAGAAGAATTATAGTTAGACTATAATTCAATAAGGATTAAATAAGGTTTAGTAATTATCTGTAATATTCATATTCAAATATATATATATATATATATAATTATCCTTTTAAACTTTATAATATAATTATATAAGTATATATAATTATCCTTTTAAACTTTAAAATATAATTATATAATTACAGATAATTCCCCGTAATTAACATAATTACGTTTTCACCCTGTAATTATCATAATTACATTTTAACACATATTTTTCATAAAATCCGGGTTTCTTCAAATGAAAACAAACACATTCTTTGTGTGCGACCCTATAGGTTTACTTACTCCTCAGCAGTATCTCTGTGTGACACGTGTCGTAGGCATATAATAACTTACATTCTCCCACTTGCACATGATACACAGTAACACAGACGATGGTAAGCGTCTAGCAACACGTCACCGCCCCCAAGGCTATGTAAATGTGCTTTTACCTTCGAGCAATTTGATTGATCTAATCAATCATATAGTAGAATCATTCATTATCCTTTTGCTTCACGATATTTTATTTTGAACTTAAGGCATATATCTATCTCATCATTTATAGTTCAAAGATTGTGTTTCTCGATCCCAACATATTTGATTATACAAGTGTCAATAGTCCAACATATCCACTTGTTCATGCATGTAAATCATAATATGTAATCGAGGGCCCCAGAAATATCTCTCTCATCTTGAGAGGAGCAAATCCCATATTGCATGTACACGACTAACTACACAATTCATGTTATACCTAATATAGCCCTTATGATTACCCGGTCAAGGGTAACGTTAGACTATATCAAAGTATAACACTCCTTGTGCATTAGATTCCAATACACATCTCAGGTCTGAGGATAAATAGTGTTATACTATTTCAAGACTCACCTTATGACGCCGATCTATGAGGTGATCTTGACCGTGGGTCTTGTCCAACGCCTTGTGCTCCGACAAGCGCATGTGACTCTGGTTGCACCTAGTGTACTTCCAACTTGGACTATGACCATACTTCATAATGATCTTGATTTATTAATAGTCCCCTAGTAATAAGTGATCAAGGACAGTTTTAAATAATATGATCATCATATTCATTTAAGGATACTTAAACATGCTAAAACGAACACATAGATGTTTTAATTAAATACTCATATCCAATATGCCATAACTGTAAAACATAACTGTATTAATGTTCACAAAGTAAAAGATTACTAAAATTTTACAAATCAGACTAAATTATTACAAAACCTCAAACCTATTGAGCTAATGTGAGCATCATGCTTGCTTTGACTCAAAGGTTTGGTAAGAGGATCTGCTGGATTGTCTTCTGATCGAACTTTACATATCTTTATGTCACCTCTTTCAATAATCTCTCGAATTAGATGATATCGTCTCATGATATGCTTGGAGCGCTGATGTGACCTTGGTTTCTTTGCCTGAGCAATGACACCCTCATTGTCGCAATAGATCTCGATAGGGTCACATATGCTAGGGATTACTCCCAGATCTGTGATGAATTTCTTCATCCAAACAGCTTCCTTTGCGGCGTCCGACGCAGCAATGTACTCCGATTCTGTAGTTGAGTCCGCTATTGTGCTTTGTTTGTAGCTCTTCCAGCTCACAACACCCCCGTTTAACACAAACACATATCCCGACTGTGATTTATAGTCATCTCGATCGGCTTGGAAACTAGCATCTGTGTATCCTTGAATACACAAATCTCTTTCTTGACCGCCGTACAATAAGAACATTTGTTTGGTTCTTCTCAGATACTTTAGAATATTCTTTACTGCTACCCAGTGAGCATCACCTGGGTTTGACTGATACCTGCTCGTCATGCTTAGGGCATACGAGACATCTGGTCTAGTACATAACATGGCATACATGATTGAACCGATGGCCGAAGCATAGGGAACACCCTTCATGCGGTTCATGTCCTCTTTAGATATAGGACTCTGAGTTTTGCTCAGATGTACACCATGTACCATTGGCAAGTTTCCTCTTTTAGAACCCTCCATCTTGAAGCGTCTTAAGATCTTGTCAATATATGTACTTTGGCTTAATCCAATTAAGCGTTTCGATCTATCATGATAGATCTTTATACCAAGGATATAAGTTGCTTCTCCTAGATCCTTCATCGTGAAACACTTCCCTAACCAGGCTTTTACACCTTTAAGGGTAGGGATGTCATTTTCGATGATCAATATATCATCGACATATAGGATCAGGAATACTACTATGCTCCCACTGACTTTCTTGTATACACAAGGTTCATCTTCGTTCTTTAAGAAACCAAATTCTTTAATCTTGTCATCAAAACGAAGATTCCAACTACGAGATGTTTGCTTCAGTCCATAAATGGACTTTTGCAACTTACATACCTTTTCAGGAAAATTTGGATGTTTAAAACCTTCTGGTTGTACCATATACACGTCCTCGCTTAAAGTTCCGTTAAGGAACGCGGTTTTAACATCCATTTGCCATATTTCATAATCATGAAATGCAGTTATGGCAAGAAGTATCCTGATGGATTTAGTCATGGCTACTGGAGAAAAAGTTTCATCATAATCTACTCCATGAGTCTGAGTGAAACCTTTAGCTATCAACCTAGCCTTATAGGTATGTACAATCCCATCCATGTCAGTTTTCTTTTTGAATACCCACTTGCACCCTACGACTTTGCAGCCGGTAGGTGCATCTACCAAGTTCCAAACTTGGTTATCTGACATAGATTGTATTTTAGCCTTCATGGCATCTTGCCATTTATCAGATTCTAAACCTGATACGGCTTCCTGATAGGTTACGGGTTCATCATGAACCGTATCGTCATTGCCAATGAGATAACCATATCTCTCAGGCTCTTAACGACTCCTATTTGATCTTCGGATTGTTTGTATCTCGTCATTACCTTCAACAACTTGTTGAGGCTCAACATCATGTTGATTGTCAGTATCAACCATTGTTTCATCTTGTGGTTCTTGAATTTCTTCAAGATCTACTGTATCCCTCGTTGTGGTTCTCGATACAAAATCATTTTCTAGGAACTCACCGTGGCGCGCAACAAAAACTTTGTTCTCGCTGGGTTTGTAGAAGTAATATCCAACTGTCTCTTTTGGATATCCTACAAAGATGCATTTTTCAGACCTTGAATCGAGCTTCCCAGAAGCTTCCCGCTTAACATAAGCTTCACAACCCCATATTCTCATATATGACAGTTTTGGGATCTTCCCAGTCCATAGTTCGAAAGGGGATTTATCGGTCTTTTTGGTTGGCGCAATATTTAGTATTCGGGAAGCTGTTTCTAGGGCATAACCCCAGAAACTTTTAGGCAGATTGGTACGACTCATCATAGAGCGAACCATGTCCAACAATTTTGCATATCAATTTCATAAATACCATTGTGTGGTTTGGCCACAAAATACAAAACATTGTTAAGATAAGCTGAAATTGAATCATTACTGAAAGTAAACGTAAATCCAGTTTGTTGCAACCGAGAAAAAGAAACGATATTCCTAGTAATTCTAGGTACATATAAACACTTGCTAAGTGCTAAAATAAGACCATTTGGCAGCTTCATGTCATAATTCCCCTAAGCAATAGCAGCTACCTTAGCTCTATTCCCCATTCGAAGCTCCATCTGGCCTAGTTTCATTTTCTCTTCACTTCTTAGTCCCTAAAAAGTAGTACAAATGTGAGTACCACACCCAGTATCCAATACCCAGGAATCAGAGTCAGAAGTGAATAAATCCATGGTAAACATACCTGAAGGTCCGACTCCATTAGCCTTCTGCTTCTTCATTTCTGCCAATAGGGCCGGGCAGTTTCTCTTCTAGTGTCCCTTCTGGTTGTAGTTGAAGCAAACTGCTTCCTCAGGAATCTTTCCTTTGCCCTTTTCCTTGTTGGAGCTTCCAACTTTTCTTTTACCCTTGGTAACCACCCTTTTCTTCTTGTTTATCCCACCTTTAGGTTTGATCATCAACACCTGTTTTGGTTTGGATAAATCCAACTTGGATTTCATATTTCTCTCAGTAGTTTTAAGCATGTCGTGAAGCTCTGTGAGAGTTTTCTCCAAACCATTCATATTGTAGTTCAGAACGAACTGATCATATGATTTGGATAAATAACTGAGAACCATGTCGGTTGCCAATTCTTGACCCAGTGGGTAACCAAGATGGGTTAATCGGTCAATATACCCTGATAGTCCAAGATCTATGAATATGAAGAGAGAGAAAGTAGAGAGAGAGAGAGACTTGAAGCGCAAAGTAACAAATCAGATTAAAGTGTGCGTGAAGTTCTTACAAAGGAACAAGACCAAAGAGACTTAAATACCCTTGGTCAGATACAACACAGATAGACACTAAACACAATATTTGACCAAGCCCTATAAATACAATGATTACTATAAAATCAGACCAAACAATCTCCCCCTTAGTAATCATTGGCGCTTTGGTCTTCAAAAATTCATCTTCTAAATCAGCACGGACCAACAAAGCGACTTTGTGAAGCATTCTGACTTTTAAGAAAAAAAAATTCTTCTCAGCATCTTTCTGATTAAAGTTGTCTTTGCTGCTTGAGCTCTAGACGATACACCTCTTTTGAAAGACCTTGAATGAACTGTGGTGTTCGGAGCAAGAACAACAAAAGAATCATTTGTAGCTGAGAGAATAGAATCTTTGAGCGAATCTTGATCAACAGATAAACGTTTTGTGCTCTTTGTCTCTTTATCATCTCCTTAACATCTCTTAATTCTCCCCCTCATGACCTTGATGATCAGGATCAACTTGGTCATGCAAATGTTGGAGACTAGACAACTTAAGATCTGCAAAATCAAAGAAACAGATTTTCTCTTTGTTCATAAAAATTGTTTGTTCAGATTGGTTTCTTCGATAAAGCTTTTCTTCTAACTTATCTATTTTATCTGAAAATTCATCTTTTAAAGAAGTCATTTTAGACAAAGACTCAAGATAAGTCTTATTTGAATTTTCCAAATCATCCAATTTCTTTTGAAAGATGTCTTTAGTATTTTCTAAAATTGATTTTTCATCTTTCAAAGAAATTTTCAGTTTGTCAATCAAATCTGACTTTTCAGCATTTAAATTCTTTTCAGATAAAAACTTAGAACGTAAATCAGACAAAGCATTAATTATGATATTCATCTGAGAGGTAATGAAATTATAGTCAAATTCAGAATATACATCATCCTCATCCGTATCAGAATCGTCTGACTGGTCATCTCCAACTAAGCACATCTGAGCGATCTCGACGTTTGAAGCTTTGTCGTCAGAGTGGTCCAGCCAGAATTCTTCCTCGACCAGCAGAGCAGTTCCGTTCTCTCTCTTTTAAGCCAATTCCATTTTCTTTCTGTAGTATGCCGAATCCCTAACCACCTTTGCTCTACACTCCTTTGACATGTGACCTGGTTTTCCGCAGTTGTAGCAAGCAGCATTCTTTGGCTCGGGTACTTTGTCTTTAGGACCGGAAGTGAAGCGAGAAGAGTTGGAACCCGACTTTGGTTGGAATTTTCTCTGGTAATGCTGAGAAAGAAGGATCATCGCTTTTTGCAAAGCCTCACCATCATCTTCAGTTGATCCGGTGTAAGCGTTATCAGACAACGCTTGTTCAGCCAATTGCTTCGTGAGAAGTGCCACCGGGTCTACTGACTTCTTCCTTTTCTCAAGTTTTACCTTATTCTCTACCACCAATCTTTCATCAGTCAACAAAATCTCGTAAAGTTCCTGAATCTGCATTGTGGAGATTCGAACATCATTCCTCAGTCTGTGACATGTTTTGTTCCATTCAGGATGGAGAGCATTAAGGAATTTCATATTCGTCTCAAGCTCTGTCTTGATCACATTTATCTTTCGGAGATCATTCAGCACTGCACAGAATCTGTCGAAAACACTCTTTATAGACTCGTTGTCTTTGTCCTTGAACTCCTCAAAGTTGTTCATGAATCTAGTATGTCGGAGCTGAGTTGAGACAGAAGAACCAAGCATGATCTTTTCCAATTGTGCCCACAACAGATTTGGATAATCCTTGCAGTGATCAACCCGGTTGTAGACAGAGTTTGGTAAAGCCAGCATCAGATTAGCTCTTAGCTCTCAATAAGCTTTCATTCGTAAAGCCTCTTCAGGTGTTAGAGGAGTCTCTTTATTAGTCTTTATGAATGGTCCATCAGATAGAGACTTCAACATGTTCTCTCCATTGGCTTGACGTTCGATGAAGTTCAGAAATCGGTCTTGCCATTGAGTGAATTCATTTTCATCGACAAGAACTGGAGGATGAGTTTCAGATCCCAAAGACATCATCAGATCATTTGAGTAGATCTTAACTTGTAAGGCAAACTTTGCAGAATCCATTTCAAAATTTTAGAAAAAAAAAATTCTAAGTGCCAAGCTTGCGCAAAGATGAACTTTGCGTAACAGGAAGAAGACGCAAACTAGACTTTGCGCACGAAGGCAGATACGTAAACCAGGCTTTTCGGATCAAGACAGTTGCGCAAAATGATCTTTGCGTATGTAGCCTGATACGCAAACTTTGAATCTCGGATGGCACTTGATACGAAAACCAAGTCTGAAACTTGCGCAAACAGAAGGTTTGCGTATGCAGTAGGATCCGCAAAGTGTACTTTACGTATGCAGAGAGAACCGCAAAGGGAAGTTTTCGGACCACAAAGTATGCGCAAACTGAAGAGAATTGAACTTTTCTGAAGCCACTTGATACGCAAAATGAGATTTGCGTATATATCTTGATGAAAACCTGAAATACACTAACACAAAGATTAGAAGAACAATGAACTTGCGCAAATCAATATGAATGATGCGCAAACTGCAGAAAATCAAATATAATGCACAAGATCGATTATAACAAAGAAATTAAAGCAAGAAAATTACATACACATGATCGAAAACACCTTTTTAACAACTTCCAAACATCAATTTCGATTAAAATCTACAAAATCTCAAATTCGATGATAGAAGAGTACCGAACTCGAGTTTTCAGAAAATCACAAAAACATAAAATTGAAGATCAAATCAAGGTTTATATGCAAAATTATGTGAATCAAATATGATCGACTAACACAAACGAATCTAAACAAATCAAAATCAACACAATTCGATCAAAAACACATCCAAATTTGATGAGAAATCAAGAAAACGAGATTTTCTTGAAAAAATCAAGAAAATCGATCAAATTTTCGATTTCAATCACAAATTCAGATACAGAAATCAATCTCTCAATCCTCTCAAGATTCAGATGGCTCTGATACCAATTGATAGTCCAAGATCTATGAATCTGAAGAGAGAGAAAGTAGAGAGAGAGAGACTTGAAGCGCAAAGTAACAAATCAGATTAAAGTGTGCGTGAAGTTCTTACAAAGGAACAAGACCAAAGGGACTTAAATACCCTTGGTCAGATACAACACAGATAGACACTAAACACAGTATTTGACCAAGCCCTATAAATACAATGATTACTATAAAATCAGACCTAACATACCCTTTCATTCTTAAAACGTGGGTACTGACTGATGAACCCTCAGTCATCATACAGGCATGCAATGCCCTGACTGTATCGAACCTCTCTTATCTTTCTTGTAACTGAAACATGGATTTCCGAGAGGATATCATATCCCAAGCATTCATGTCTTCATGTTCCCTCAGTAGCTCGGGAGTCATGGATGCTAGCATCAGACAGCTAACATCTAGTGAGTCATTGAGATGCTTATCATAAGCAGCCCTGACCTCAGCTGAAGCATTTCTAGCAGGAGGGTTTGGAGGGGGGGTTTCAAGAACGTACAACTTCTTTTCGTGCTTAAGGACAACCCTCAAGAAACGAAACAAGTCGACGAAGTTCGTACCGTTCAGTTTATCCTTGTCAAGGATTGATCGTAATGTGAATTGGGATAAGCCGTTTGTGCATACAGTTTGTTTGGAGGCGTTAGCGGCCATCTACAAAATAAGTTCAATTTTAGTAATTCTTTTAAAATCTCAAATTAATTAATTTAACCTTCCAAAAATAAATTTAATTTGAGCTAAGATCCATATATCACCTATTTCCGTAAATGGCCAAGCAACTGTTTACGGAACTAGGTTATTTAGGTAGGAATCATCCAATTATGTTCAACATAACTCTTAGATATTGTGGGATTTCTATATCATATGTTAAAAAACATGTTTAATCCCACTACGACGCCTTGAAAGTACTCAAAGATGGCTAAGCACTGTCTATGATATTTTCAAGTAAACTAACCATACTAATATATCATGATCCTACCTAAAGTCTTAACTTAGGGTTTATTGGGATCAATCGTCCAAAATACGACTATTTAAGTGAATGGCCAAGCAACTGTCCACTTATATCTCGTTATCCTGGCGCCTTGTCTTACACTACAATTATCCGATATGATTGGCTAAGCACTGACCATACTGGACTCTTGTAAGTTCAATAAGTATCTTAAATGGATGGCGCATAGTTTACATTGAAAGGTTTGAAACGTTTGAAACGTTTGAATTTATCTCTAAAATTTTGTTTTAAAAGTTTATTTTATTAAATCGGTTTGAGTTTGATAAACATATCAATTTAAAATATCATATTTTATTTACCGATTTAAAATTGTTTTGTCTTTGATTTTTATTTTAAGCGTTTGCAATTATCATAACAATAATAAAGCAATAAATAAAACCAAACCCAAAACAAACAACCAAGATAATATATGGATTTGCCCCTTAATGTGGTGTTGTGAGCCAACACAACAACCACGGTCAATTCTAAGGACATCTTCAATCTTCTCCCACTGGCCTCGCCATCTTGGTGAACTCCAGGGTCTCTGTCTTGATTTCTTGAAACTCCGTCTTCGTGAAAAAAAATACAACAAATTCTATCTATTTACATTTGTCCCTATCTAGAAAATTAAATTAAAAATTACATCTCATGCAATTAATACATTTTAATTTTCCAAAATAAAATAAATCAACCACGGGTCTTTTCGGGGCAATCCATATATTATGCAATATTTTAAACATAAAATAAAACAATTTGGTCTAGATAATTCAACATAAATAAAGCGACCAAATTATACGAAACGAAATTTCATATGGCAAAAATAAATTCAATTGACCCATATTAATTAGTAGGTTAATAAACCTATTCTAAAAGAAAATTGACCCATCAAAATGGGTCTTAGCCCATCCTATGATCCAAAACTTACCGTTTTACGAACCAAAACAAAAACAACAAAATTTGGGCCTCCGGTCCAAAAGATTTGGGGCAACAACCTGCCGGTCCATACTAGCAGTGACCGACCAACATAACCCACCACCAAGCCGCTCGGTACCAAATGCGCAAGGTACCGTCATCTTTGCCATTCTGACCGGGAACAAACAATGAATGATAACAACCAACGGATGTCGTCGGCAGCGGCAAGATAAACAGACAACAACCCTTTGGCTTCACCCAAGGGTGGAGCTGTGGACCACCTTCGATACCAATCAACATATAGTGGTGGTCGGCGAAGAGAAAAACTAACCAGCACCACCAACCTCGAAGGGCGGCGGCTTGGACAACCAGCGGCCGGAAGAAAATGTCTGCAACTTGAACCCCAACACCGTCGTTTGAGGTGGGAGGAAAAAAAACGATGAGGACAACAGTCCTCTGTTGATTTTCGATAAACAATAGAAACCATACCTTCCAGAGATAGAGATAGAGATACGAGATACGAGATGGAAGGGAAAGAGAACCCGCGACAACAGCCGCAGGTCACCACCGGCGGCAAGCCATCACCGATTTTGCTTACCCGGCGGCGTGCAACGAGACCACAACGGCGTCCAATCGAGACATCATCGCTGATGATGACCAATGGCGGCCGGTGGAGGGCGATAGCCGGCGGTGTGGTTGGAAGATAGAGATGGCCTCGATCCCAGCCGTAAATGGCGGCGATCCTCCGATGAGAAGAGACTCCGGCGGAAGAAAAAGGGAAGAAAAAAAAAACAGTCGTCTCGTGGTGATGGCGTGAGGAGAGAGAGACAATTTTTTTTCTTTTAATTTGATATGAAGTCAACTATGACATTTTAGGGTTTTAAAACCCTTATAATTTTTATTTATTTATCTTTGGGCTTAACATCTAATTTGAAACAAAAAACCCATCTTGTTGTTTGGGCCCAACTAGCATTTAGGGTACAATCAGTTTTAATTTTGCCATATGAATTTTATTTCCTTTTTTAATTAAATACGATCAAAGTGGCTCCGATACCACTGTAGGATTTTAAATAAATTTGTAACCGTTATACGCAGCGGAAATTAAAAGGAATTTTGGTTACAAAATAGAAAACTTTTCTAAACAATTAAAACCCAAACGGATCCAATGATGTATTTAATCAAAACTTAAAACCACACTATAGGGTGTTTAGAGATGTACCTTTCAGATCTGTTGTGGTTGAACTAGATGAGCACTTAGAAACCAATCTAGGTTTCCTTCAGCGGTATCCACACACGAACACGCGAAATTCCACCGGGTGCTAACCCAATAACCCTAGATATGTATGTGTTTTATAGAAAAGAAAATGGTTTCTTTTCTGTATTTTTCTGAAAGGTTTTTCTAACTCAATTGTATCTCAAATGGTTTAGCCTAACCCCTTATTTATATCAGAAGAATTATAGTTAGACTATAATTCAATTAAGGATTAAATAAGATTTAGTAATTATTTGTAATATTCAAATTCAAATATATATATATATATATATATATATAATTATCCTTTTAAACTTTAAAATATAATTATACAAGTATATATAATTATCCTTTTAAACTTTAAAATATAATTATATAATTACAGATAATTCCCCGTAATTAACATAATTACGTTTTCACCCTGTAATTATCATAATTACAGTTTAACACATATTTTTCATAAAATCCGGGTTTCTACAAATGGAAACAAACACATTCTTTGTGTGCGACCCTATAGGTTTACATACTCAGCAGTATCTCTGTGTGACACGTGTCGTGGGCATATAATAACTTACAGTAACAAACTCACTCGACGTGTTCCAGTACGGCTCGAGCCAATCACTGTCTGGACCCAGTGAGGCCATACGCACAAGCGTATCTCGACTTTCGCCCGCTATCGTTGACCGCGGTGTTGAGGACCAAGGTACGGTCTCACCGATATTTAGAGTGAAGGCTTTAGCGGTGAAAACTGTCAACCTTCACAGTGTAGGCAGTGAGAAGGTCGTTCACATAGAACGGTTACCCTAGTCACTCTTCAATCGCTCAATAACTGAGACGACCCTCCAAAACTGGGGCATAAGTTGTCCCAACGCAAGATTGAAGGTGAGCATGAAAAGCCTCGACAAAGGCGAATAGGATCACTTAAACCCTATCTTGAAGGGATATTCGTAGATAACGAAATATCCCTTTGGACACATATCAGGTCTAGCCTGACCCGGTGAGTTTATGGCAATGTCCGCCAGAATCTGCGCTAAGCGCCTAAGACTATCCAAGTCATCTTGACTCTGGATCGAACTAGTAGGTTCACTCGATATGGATAGCCTAGTATGGTTGATTTTCAACTCGATCAGACCTAGTATATCCCATTTTTTCCTAGGCTTCCTAGCATGGGTCTTAAAACGCATATAAGAATATTGAAGAGGATTGTACCTTAAATAGTCGCTCTAAAACCTCGAAACTATGGTAAAGATCTCACAGATTTTTGACAAAGGTTTGCAAAGAAGATCGAAAGGAATTCTCTCTAAAAATACAACGAAAACGTAAAAGGAAACTATCCCTGGATATCTCCTATTTATACGCGAAATCCATATCGAGAGCAGTCGCTCGATGATCGACATGTGTCTATCGCCTTTTCGAGTGCACCGTCAGATCTTCGACATCTGTCACCTACACCTGACACGCGTGTTCCCCACGCCGCCATGACATCATGCATGTCAGTTAGACCCTCAAGGGTCTAGTTGGAATCGAACCGCTTTGGTTCCACCGCAATAAGAGCTACTTCCCAATTGACACGTGGAAAAATTTTCAAAATTTAAAAATTCAAATTTTCCGCTTAATTTTAAAATTTGGGGGCAAACTGTTTGGGTAAAAAATACATGACTACGATGAATATACGTTTAATGCATATTTTACACGACTTGTCTTGTATTAAGATAAGGTCCTGTCGACTGAGCATAACCCTTACAACCGTCGACACTTTTCAAAAAGGTCGGTCGAGCGTCGTACGACGAGCATAAGGATTTACTCTTGACCACACTAACGTACGACTCAACATTTCTCTCCTGTTCATTTAATGCAGGTTTAATGCTCATAAGTAACAACGGGCTATAACCGATCAACACCATTAAAACCATTTATGATGGATCAACCGTTACAAAGACATTTTTATGAAGAATCAAGACTATAAATACAGAGGATACTTCTATCATGGGGACATCTGAGATCTGAATCATGAAGCTTACAAGTTCTACGAAGAATGATTGCAATCTCGCTCTAGCAACTCACGACAGTAGCATTATACACACGACCTAAGTGTTTTTACACACGATTTGTATTCGTTTTTAGTTCGTGCACTTGTTTTTAGGGTTCACCGCGTAAAACATTGTAATATCTAAGGATATAATCCCTGTTTGGTGATCATAGTGCACGACGACACCCCTTAGTCGTCCGCGGTTTTTTCCTCGATTGAGGTTTTTCCACGTCACCAAATCTCTTGTGTTTTTATTTTATTTGTTATCGCGTACATTCTTGCCTGGTTACTTTCTTTAGGTCGATAAAGCTCCACATCGACCTTAAATTATCCTTTGGGTGATTTTTGGCATTAACACAATAGCTAAAATTCCACAGTACCAAACCAGTAATGAAATCCACAGACCACAGTAGCCAAAATACATTAATGAAATCAAGATGAATGAAACAATCAAGATTCAAGAAAGAGACTTACCCAGTGTCAAATGTCAATCAAGATTCATAAAAGTAACTTGAAAAATACCCAAGGTACCGGTTGTGGTCGACTAGTACTGGTGGTCGACTGGTGGTGGTCTGGTTGACGATTGAAGGCAGAAGGCCACGACGACGGTGAGAAAGAGGCAATGGTGAGGAAGAGGTGATGGTGGTGGTCGACTGGTGGTGGTCTGGTCGACGATTGAAGAGGCGATGGACGATGGTCGACGATTGAAGAGGCAATGGATTTTGCTTCCGATGGTCGACTCTGCGATGGTGAGGAACAGTTTGTTTTTGAAAACCTAAATTAGGAAAAAGAATAAAGATCTTATAATTTATAAATCACGATTTTAATGTTTCCTTTTATCTTTTGTTTTTATTGATTTACAACACAATTTTGGATGATTTTGAGAGATTGATAATGGATTTTTATAAATTTGTTTAATTTAGGTTTAATAATATAATACTTAATATATATATATATATATATATATATAATAAGTATTTTGTTAGAATTCAATGATTATCTTATATATTTTAAATTTTTTATATTTAAATTGAGATGTTTATCTTGTTATGATTATCTTTATCGGTTAATTATGAATTCAAACATATAGCTTTAAAAAATTTGTACTCATGCATCATGACTTGTAATCTCGAATTTTAAGTAATGTGTATCAATAAACAATACTTAATGAATAAAAGCTTGTTTTTAAGAGTGTATTCGATAGTTTAATAATAATGTATTTTAATAATATAATTTTTTTTATAAAATAAACATTAAATATTCTGTTATATTTTCTTAATTATATTTTTGATTTTTGATTTTTAAAATTTATTTTTATCCTGTATTTAGTTATGCGGGGAGTTGAAGTGGGGAGTGATTTTATGGTAGTTAAAGTGGTTAAAGATGACGATTGAAAGTTAATAAATAACATTAAATGTAGTAAATAAAGTTTTAATGGTTGTTTTAAAGATATTTTAAATAATTATAATTAAATAGCGGTACATTAAGTTTTAGCAATTGTTTTTAAGAATTTTTTATAAATGCTTTATAATATAGTATAGATTATCAATTAATAATTTATAGAAAAATAAATAATAATTTAAAGTTTTAAACTAATTATATATACCGGGTACGGGACGGTTCGAGGGGTGTGATTCCGAGCCTCATCCATGGTTTCCTCAAAACGGGGATCCCCGGCCCTGAGACCCGGTTAAGCAGGAATCCCTGGCCTGGTCGGGTCGGGTGAACCGGGTTCCCCATCGGGTCGGGCCAAATCTGCCTATTAATGGTTCATTAGATGTGTTGGGTTTTCTCCATTATTAAGCCTAAATTAATTAAGTGTACATATAAATATCGATAAAATGTGATCTTTAAAGCCATGTTGACATAAACTAGTTTAGAAGATAGCTTATTTTTCGAGCTTATTATAAAAGCTACCTTAATGAAACATTATTTGTAGTAACTTTTCAATAAACTCAAGGAGCTTTTTGAAAGTATACACTCAATTAATATTAATTTTTATTTATTACTATTAGTTATCAATTATTAATTATAAATTTTTAATTGATATTAGTATTAATTGTAAATTATTAATTAGATTAATATTAATTATTTATAATTTAAATTAATCTTACAAAATTATTTTTTATACGTATTATTATTACCTTAGTTTATTATTGTTTAATACATTTAACAGTCAAAAAAACAAATATTACAAAAATTCTAAAAATGTTTTTTTTATATATTTATTTTGTTTCATAAATAAAAAAACATTGATAAAAATTTTAATAAAATATTTAATTTAATTATTATTTTAATATCTTATAATAAAATTATATAAATATTCGTTTTTTGTTATGCAAATCCAAATTTAAAATATTGTGTATATATAATAAATCAAAATGAAATTCTATTAATTAACATATTCTATTATTTAATTTTTTTTATGATGATCTAGTTTGTTAATAACATATTATATTATTAATGATTTGTTTTATATATATCATGAAAAGTTAAAATTGACTAACTTTTTAACAAGTTCCTTTTATCATTTTGCATTTTAGAACTAGCTTATTAGCTAGTTTTGTCAAACTTGATTAGTTCTTCCGTTAGCTTATATACTAGCTACTAGCTAGCTTGTTAGCCATCAGTTAGCCAACGAAGTGTAAGTACACGCTACTAGAAAACTTACTTTTATCAACGAAAATTATCGACGGATTTTAGCAGTCAGTAATTTTCGACTGAGTAGCGACGGCTAACCGACATCCTGAAGCTTCCATCGGCAATCCATCGGTGAAATTTCACATTTCCGACGGATTACCGATGGATTGAAAATTATTTTATGTTTTAATTTTTAAAATAAAATTCCACGTAGCCGTCGGTAATTCGTCGATGATTTGCGACAGATCACCGAAAGCCATATGAAACTTTAGTTTAAAAATAATAATAAATAAAACAATTTTCAATCCGTCTGTAATCCGATTGTAATCCGTCGGTGGAATTACATATTTCCGACGAATTAAAAATTATTTTAGTTTTGATTTTTCCTTTTTAACAGAAATTCACGTGACAGTCGGTGATACGTTGCAAATCACCGACAGATAGCCCCCGTTGGTGATTTACGACGTATCACCAATGCCTCCTTGAATTTTATTTATTTTTTCAAGTTTTTTGTACCCGTATGAGGTTTTACATTGACTATTTTGTATAATTTGGTATCTATGTGTATATGTACATGTATATGTGGATATCTCTATATGTATGCATATATATATATATGTGTGTGTGTGTGTGTGTGCGCGCACGTATGTATATTATGTCTATATATGTATGTATATATCCATATATATATGTGTGTGTGTGTGTATGTCATATGCATATATGTCTATATGTGTGTATGTTTACATGTGTAAATTTGTATTGCTATATGTATAAAATCATATGTGATATACATTAACCGGCAAAAAATGGACGCGGTGACTTTGGCCGCGACTTAAGTCACGTGGCAAAGTTGCGTGAATCATGTATAATTTTCTACGTGAATCATGTATGGTTTTGTACATTAACGACCATTCTCTTGTTTTCTTTAATAGTTAGCGTTCTCATTTGAATTCATCCCTATGTATGCATGTGTATATATATATATATATATATATATGTAAGTATGTGTATGTGTATATATATATGTATGTATGTGTATATGGGTGGGTTTGAGATTAAAAGTGATCAATGGTCTAAATCTCTTCTTACCTTCTCACATTGACTCTTCTTCTCAAACGATCATTCGTCTGTATATATATATATATATATATATGCAAAATGTATATATGTATATATATATACGTGTATACGATACATGGGTGGTTTATTTTCCAACTCACAAAAAGGTGACAACCCTTGCAACCGTCATTATCACCGTCCGTTTCAGTTTAGTATTTGTTTTCTTTTTTAATTGCATGTAGGGTACATCCGTCAAAGTGTATATATATATATATATATATATTTTATTTTTTATTTTTTTTAATCATCAGGTTTATCATTAAAATCCCGTTTTTTATGGAGATTGTTTTTAATGATAAGGGAAGTTATTCTTTTCCAAAATTTATATCGTGTTCATCATTTAGGTCCTCCTCTTTTCAATTTTAAGACAGTTTCTAAAATTTCGTCCATCACTTGCCAAACACCCCGTACAAATGTCCACTCAATCACACTTCTTTACTAGACCCTAGAGAGCCACCTCCCATTCTATCAATCAATGGATCCTCGCTGTGCTCCTCGCCTTGACATCGACCCTAAAGTCCGACAAGTCATTACCTTTACTGCATGACAACAATTCCCCTTCATCGCCTCCATTATCGGACTGTCTCTCTCCGACAACTTATTCTCGCCGGTGATGATCCCACCTCTCCGTCATCTCTCCGACCTCCCCTCCTATACCGTCCCAGTTGGACTCACTCCAGGTCTATTGTTATCACCTCTTCATCAATTCTCCGGTGAATCCGTAACCCCCATTAGCAGTTACAACCCATTGGAGTTTGCTTCGCCATCTGTTGGGGAATTTTGCGAGGTCAAAAATTGATTGTAGAAGGTTTCATGAAGAAATTGTTTGCTGAAGGTTTCATGAAGAATACTTGCAGAAGGTTTCATGAAGAAATTGTCGGCCATGGTGATTAGAAATTCTGAAGGTTTTATGAAGAAATTTTTTGCAGAATATTTCATGATAAAGGTTTACAGATTGTTTCATGAAGAAATTGTCGACCATCGTGATTAGAAACTCAGAAGGTTTCAGAAATTGCAGAAGGTTTCATGAAGAAGGTTTGCAGAAGTTGTAATTCTTTCTTATGATTTTCCATTGTTTAACTATGGAGAGAGAATGAAAAGGTGGATTCTTCTTAGAAATTCTGGGTTACGTATTATTTCCTGTGTTTTAGAAAGATAATGATTGATTTTAGGAACAAGATTATGATGAATATGAATTACCTATTTTGAATTGATTTCTTTTTACTAATGAAATTCCAGAAATACCCTTTAGCTCCTTTTTTTAGTAAAGAAAAAAATGTATTTATAATGAATAAGCCATCATTTTTTATCTGAACTGTTGATTCTGATTTTAAAGGCTATTATAAGGGTTGCAAGGGTTGTCACCTTTTTGTGAGTTGCAAAATAAACCACCCCTACGATACATATGTTATATATATATGCATGTATATGTGTATATATATACGTATATTTATGCTTGTATGTCTTATGTTTATATGCATGTATGTGTGTTGGTTGCTAACCGCATATTATAGAACTATATGTATGTGTATATGATATCACATGAATCTCTCTCTCTCTCTCTCTCTCTCTATATATATATATATATATATATATATATATATATATAAGGAGGATTAAACGAGAACAATAACTATTTAAAAGAATACGAGAACTAACATTAACGTGTAAAAAAGCCACGCGAACCTGAAGCCTCGGCCAAAGTCCTTTTTTCGTGTGTTACTGTAAAATCACTAATGATTTTGTTAGTTCACGTGTTCTTTTAAATAAGTATTGTTCTCGTTTGAACTCGACTCTCTCTCTCCCTCTCTCTCTCTCTCTCTATATATATATATATATATATATATGGGGGGGATTAGGTTCATTTGAGAAATAAAAAAAATGATCCTAGCCCTTTATCTGGTCAACATTTACGGCTTTGACCATGCAATACCGGATAATTCCTTGTGTGGTCTGTAGTAGATAGAGTGGTAGTTTCGTAAAATACGCGGGACGATTTCATATATGAACCAGTATGATTCACATATAAACTCTTTTAACTGATTCATATATGAACAATACGTTCATATATGAACAATACGTTCATATATGAATCAGTTAATTAGTTCATATGTGATCACAAATGTTCATATATGAATCTGTTAATTAGTTCAACTGATTCACATATGAACCTACAGTTAATTAGTTCATATGTGAATCAGTTAATTGGTTCATATATGAATCACAAAGTTTCATATATGAATAAGTTAAAAGAATTCATATGTGAATTACACTAGTTCACATATGAACATATAGTTGATATGTTAATCATACAGGTTCATACATAAACTCGTCCCGTGTATATGTAAAAATTACGAAATTGTCATTCTATTTTTGGAATAGCCGCAACTTTTGAGCAGTCAATGCTGTAATTGTTGACCAGTCAAAGACGCAATATTTGACCGGTCAAAGCCGATCTTGACCGAATGAAAGGCTATGATTACTTCTCTATTCCTCATATATTTAACATTTCTCAAATGAACTCTCCCTATGTGTGTGTGTATCGTATGTATATGCGTATGAATGTTTAAATATCGTTACTAAAACTCGAAAACTCGTCTTTGGTTCTTAACGTTTTTGATCCCCTTTTTAACGACTGTTAACTTTTTTTGTTAAGTCCAGTTAATCAGGGGTATTTTAGTCATGAATTATCCGGTTGGTGGCATGAATTGACAAAAAAAAGTTTAAGATGTAAAATACCCCTGACCTAACTAGACTTAATGGAAAAAGTTAACATCCGTTAAGAGGAGGGACCAAAATCGTTATGAAATGAGTTAAATCAGGGGTATTTTAGTCATTTTAAATATAATTTAATAAATTTATAACTTATTTAATAAATTTAATATTAAATATTATCTAATAATTTTTAGTTTATTATTTTAAAATTAAATATTATTTTATAATTCAGAATTAAATATTATTTAATAATATAGAAATATTTTATCTAAAAAACGAAATCCGTAGGAAATCACCGACGGTATTAATAAATCCTTCGTTTTTTTGAAATGACTTTAATAAAAAAAATGGGCTTTAAGCCCTAAATCCATCTCGACATTTCCTCTCGACCTCCAGCCCTAAACCCACCATCACCATTGTCATTGTCGACCACAATCGCCACCGTCGGCCACCATCGCCACCGTATGGAATAAAAGACCAATATGAGCTTGAATCTTCCTTCGTAAATCCCGGAACTTTTTCGTAGTTCGTTCTCTCTTCCATCACCACCACTGCAGTCGGCTCCTCCCACCACCACCACTACCGATTGCATACTACACCACCACCGGCGACACCTCCCACCACCACCATTGTCGATTGCACCCTCCCACCACTATTGGTAAATCACCAATTAATATGTTGATTGCTCCTGTATTTCTTGATAATGGTTGCAATTGTCGATTGCTAATATGTCCCATGTACATAATCTATCCTATGCAATTCTTGCTAGTTGTTATATTTTTGAGAATTTTTATCTTTGTGAATGTCTTTTATACTATTAAATATGAAATTTTATTTTGATAATCGGTTGCTATGCTTGGTATATTGAGGTTTTATCCATTTACAATAGGATCCACCTTTCAAATTTTAAGGATATAATGCACATTTGTGTTACATTGAACTTGAGGAAACTGCCCCCATTTTATTATACATACCACATGCGATACCCAATTTTAGACTTTCTGCCAAGTAGGTTCTTATCGTGGAAGAGATGGAGTTCTATATTAACCCTGACGTGATCGTAGGTTTTGGCTTAATCTTAACTTTGGCAGATTTTTCCTCTCCGATTTCTTTTTGTAGCCACACTAGATATCATGGTTATACCCTATATTGAAAATTTTACCTTAATATATACTCATAATCAAGAGCATATTTGTTTCAATTTAATATGAAAATATTCTAACCATATTGTCTCCTCTTTTGGTGTATGTCTATATTTGTAAGAATTACATTTAGGTGTCGTTTGTTTTTTAAGAGGTCTAAAGTCTGAAGTCTTAATTTAGTTATGATTAATAAGAGGTGGTGTATAAAAATGTCTAAACGATTTAGACTTAAGAGAGATCTTTTTTTAAAAAACAAACAAGCCCTTAGAGGTGTAAGTTTGAGATACTAAACAATGCCAAGCTCTATAGGCTTCACCCCTAATCTTATTTCATATCTTGAATTCCATCCTATGTTTCTTTGTTGTCTTCACTCTATGTGCTTATACCGACATTTTACCCCATCTCTTTGATTTAAACCTACGTTTGACTTTTAAATACTCAAACCATTACTTAGAGTTTTAAAGTTATCAAAAACTGCTCTAAACCTAGGATTGACTTTCAATTAGCCAAACCATTACACCACCACGGTTAGATTGTCAAATATTAAACTTAGAGTTTTTGTTGGGTCTGAAATGTGCCAAGGATGGTTAATACTGCTAGACATGACAATTACTACTGCCTGAGGAAGTTAGTACTGCCAGATCACAATTACTACTGCTTGAAGGAGTTAATGCTGCTGAGACAAAATTAATACTGCTTGCTGAGTTTAATACTGCTAGTTTAGAATTAATACTTCTCATGAAGATAGTGCTGCTTATGAGATGAAGACTCCGTTTCTGAATGAAGACAACTGTATAGATTGAAGCTAAAGTAAAGGAGATAATTATGGAATGAAGATCAATTTTATTTTGATAATTATCGTGTAATCATTCTTGTATATATAGTATAGAAGTCTTTGATAGAACATAATTATTCATAAGTTTTGTTTTAGAGAGAATTAACCTCAAGACTAGTTTAGATCCTTTATATAGAGAAGTATAGAACGTCTGTTGAGCCTGTTCAACAGATTGAGGTTTTGTGTGTAATCATCAAGTTTGATCAATATAACTTGTGATTTAAGTGCATATACTGTTTCATTGATTGTTAGTGTTAAAGTGTTTTTCCGCAACTTCTTTAGCATTGTTTCTGAGTGTGTGTGAATTAAATTCTTGTTTGAATTTCGATCCTGACAAGTGGTATCAGAGCTAGTTGAACTCAGAAATCAAGAATCATCATGGACGGATCTTCAAGCACAACAATCCCCACTGAGGGCAACCAACAGCAAAAAGGGAAGAGCATTTGGCATGTTGATAGTGGTTGCTCTAGGCACATGACAAGCAACAAGTCCTGCCTACAAAACTTCAAAAGAATTGATGGAGGACATGTTGTATTTGGTGATAATCCATCTGGAGGAAAGATTAGTGGAAAAGGTAACGTGTCAAAGGGTAAGATGACCTTTGAGGATGTATACTATGTTGAGCAATTGAGATACAACCTGTTAAGTGTATCACAGGTTTGTGACAAGAAACATAGTATATTGTTTACTGATACTGAATGTATTATCCTTGCTAAAGGGTTCAAGGTAGTTGATGAAAGTATGATACTACTGAGAACACCAAGAAAGGACAACGTTTATTGCTTGGATTTAGAGAATG
Organism: Arctium minus; assembly: GCA_954870635.1. Lineage (NCBI taxonomy): Eukaryota > Viridiplantae > Streptophyta > Magnoliopsida > Asterales > Asteraceae > Arctium > Arctium minus. Next base: position 48,786,697 of record OX941086.1, read on the forward strand.
TATCTAATGATTCATCATTTAATTGTCTATTTTCAAAAGTTTCTGTTGATGAATCATCTCTTTGGCACAGAAGGATGGGTCACATGAACTTTAAAACAATGAATAATCTTGTGAAAAACAACCTTGTAAGAGGTTTACCACAAAAAGTATTTTCATGTGATGATCATTGTGTTGCATGTCTTAAAGGCAAACAACACAAAACTTCTCATAAGTCCAAAGAGATAAATACAATCTCTTCACCTCTTACTTTACTGCATATGGATCTGTTTGGCCCTACAAATGTGATGAGTATTGGCAAGAAATCTTACTGCTTAGTTATTGTTGATGATTTCTCTAGATTCACTTGGGTCTATTTTCTGAGGACAAAGGATGAGACAAATGGACTAATCAAATCCTTTATTCTCAGAGTTGAAAACCAAACAAATCAAAGAGTTAAAATCATCAGATCTGATAATGGAACTGAATTTAAAAACCATGATCTAAACAACTTCTGTGAGGAAAAAGGTATTGAGAGACAATACAGTGCTCCTAGGACCCCTCAACAGAATGGAGTTGCTGAGAGGAGAAATAGGACACTGATTGAAGCTGCATGATCCCTGTTGGCAGATTCAAAACTTCCAGTTACATTTTGGGCAGAAGCAGTTAATACTGCTTGTTATGTTCAAAACAGGGTTCTAATAGTTAAATCTCAAGGCAAGACACCATATGAACTTTTTAACAAGAAGAAACCTTTTATTGGATTTTTCAAACCATTTGGGTGTCCTTGCACAATTCTTAATACCAAAACTCACTTAGGCAAGTTTGATAGCAAAGCAGATGATGGATTTCTGGTTGGTTACTCATCCCATAGTAAGGCTTACAGAGTATTTAATACCTCTTCTAGAATAATTGAGGAAAGTGACAATGTCAAATGCAATGAGAGCACACCAAATAAACTTGGTACAAGCCCTGATTGGATTTTTGACATTGATTCACTAACTAATTCTTTGGGTTTCAGTTATGAGAATAATGCAAGAACAGGGACAGAATCAGTACAAGTCAAAAGACAAGAGTTTGTGCTACTCCCAATTCCTACAGCAGATTCTATTGAACTCTGTGTTCAAGAGAAGAAAGATGCTTCAGATTCAAAGGATACTGAAACTGCTCAGAATGAAGAGGAGATAGGTGAAAAGGAGGATCAACTTTTGACTTCAGAACATCTAGAACCTGAGATGACTGCATTGGCAGAAGATGATAGTGATGATGAGAACTCCTCAGTGTTTGGTGGCAGCTCTCCTGAAAAGAATGACTCTAATTTGAATGCAGAGATTAATGTAGAGGCTATTCATCAAACAAAAGTGCATAAAGATCATCCTCCTTAGTTGGTGATTGGTGACATCAATTCTCCAATCATCACAAGGAATCAGAGTAAGTTGGGAGGATTAAAAGACATACAATCAGGCTTACTATCTTGCTTTCTATCTCAGGTTGAGCCCAAAAAGGCGCATGATGCAATGAAAGATCCAAGCTAGATAGAAGCAATGCAAGAGGAGCTGCTACAGTTTGTACTGCAAAATGTGTGGGATTTGGTAGAACTGCCTAAAGGACACAGAGCTATAGGGATAAAATGGATTTTCAGAAACAAGAAGGATGAGAGAGGGATAGTGATCAAGAACAAGGCTAGATTGGTAGCATAGGGGTACACCAAGAAGAAGGAATTGATTATGAAGAGGTTTTTGCACCAGTGGCTAGGATTGAGGCAATTAGGCTGTTTTTAGCCTATGCTTCTTTCATGAAGTTCAAAGTCGACCAAATGGATGTGAAAAGTGCTTTTCTATATGGAAAAATTGAAGAAGAAGTATATGTCTGTCAGCCCCCAGGGTTTGAAAATCCCAAGTACCCTGACAGAGTATACAAATTGAAGAAAGCACTGTATGGACTACATCAAGCACCAAGAGCTTGGTATGACACATTGTCTACTTGGAAAATGGTTTTGAGAGAGGAATCATTGACAAACTCTGTTCATTCAAAGGAAGAAGAAGGACATCCTATTAGTGCAAATCTATGTGGATGACATCATCTTTGGATCCACAAAAGATCAATTGTGCAGAGATTTTGAAGAATTAATGCATAAGAGATTCAAGATGAGTTCTATGGGTGAACTTACCTTCTTCCTAGGGCTACAAGTAAAGCAGAAAAAAGATGGAATCTTCATAAGCCAAACCAAGTATGTGCAGGACATTTTAACCAAGTTTGGGTTCTCAGATTCCAAGCCTGCAAGCACACCCATGGAGACACACAAACAAATAACTGCAGATCTTGAGGGGGAGGATGTAGATGTTCATTATTACAGATCCATGATTGGCTCTCTCATGTATCTCACAGCTTCTAGACCAGATATCATGTTCCCTGTTTGTGTATGTGCAAGATTTCAAGTTAGGCCAAAGCAATCACATTTTCAAGCAGTCAAGAGGATATTCAAATATCTCAAAGGTCAACCCAGATTAGGACTTTGGTATCCTCATGACTCACCATTTGACCTACTTGCATATTCAGATAGTGATTTGGGTGGAGCTAACTTGGACAGAAAGTCTACAACTGGAGGATGTCAGTTTTTGGGTGCAAGACTAATATCATGGCAGTGTAAGAAGCAAACCACAGTGTTCACTTCAATAACATAAGCAGAATACATAGCTGCTGCAAGCTGCTGCTCACAAGTGATATGGATTCAGAATCAAATGATGGACTATGGTATGGCATTTCTTCACACTCCTATTTTCATAGACAACAGCAGTGCTATTAGCATTGTTAATAATCCTGTCAAGCATTAAAAAACAAAGCATATAGAAATAAGGTACCATTTTATCAGAGACTGTAATGAGAAGAAGCTAATTCAGGTTCAGAAAGTACACACAAATAACCAGTTTGCTTATCTATTTACAAAAGCTTTTGATGTGGGTAGATTCACATTCTTGGTCACAAGTGTGGGCATGATGAACAATTAATAAGTATATTCTCATTCTCTTTTGGTACCTATATAGATTCCTCCTTATTTACTTTCATTAAATTGGTGCTATTAACCCTTGTGTGCTTAAGTGTTCCAGGATGAAAGGCCAAACAAAAGTGAAGTACAGTTAATACTGCTAGTCTGTGTTAATACTGCTAGTTAGTGTTACTACTGCTAGTATGTATTACTACTGCTAGTATGTGTTACTACTGCTGGTATGTATTACTACTGCTGGTATGTGTTACTACTGCTGGTATGTGTTACTACTGATGGTATGTGTTACTACTGCTGGTATGTATTACTACTGCTAGTCTGTATTACTACTGCTAGTTAGTGTTACTACTGCTAGTAGGTATTACTACTGCGGGGGTCAGTTACTACTGCTAATGTAAATTAGTACTGCTCTTAACCGTTTTACTGATTGTATAAATACCCCCTTAGTCCGCCAAAAATCAAAACGGCTCTTTGAATTTCTTGCACTTATTTATCTTCTTTCTCTCTCATTCTCGCTAACGTTCTTGCTATTCAAGCTCTTAAACCAGTTCGCAGTCGAATCTCTCTCAAATGGCAGGTCTTGTATTTGTTGATGACCACAATGATTTGGCAATGCTGAATAAGCCCAACCAAGCCGAAGGATTTCATCAGATTGTGGACTTCCTAAAATCCACACATATCGCCCACGCTTTAACGGTCAATCCCACAATCTATGTGAAGCATCAAAGACAGTTCTGGGCAAATGCCACCATCCATAATGAAGAGGGTACTCAGGTTATCAAGTCAAGGGTTTGTGATAAACCCCTGACCATCTCGGAGGAGACCATTCGCATTCATCTACTTTTAGATGATGCCTCAGGTATGACATCTCTACCCAAGGAAGATCTTTTTGAAAATCTAAGTAAAATGGGATATGAAGGTCCCACTGAGATTTTTAAGTTCTTTAAGAACAAATTCTCACCTCAGTGGCGATTCTTTGTTCATACTCTCCATCATTGCATTTGAAAGAAAACAACTTGTTGGAGTGAGTTCAGCAGTACCATTGCTTATGCTTTGGTCTGCTTAGCAACCTCCAGAAAGTTCAATTTTTCGAAAATGGTCTTAAATGATTTTCTGTCAAACCTGGATACCAAGTCAAAATCCTTTTATATGTATCCCGGGTTTGTGCAAGCTTTACTGAATAAGGAATTGACGGATTTACCTCATTTTAATGAGGTATATGTACCTAAGGTCCTGAAAGGGAAGGTGTTTTCTAATATGAGGAGGACTTGTAAGGTCTTCTCAGGTATTGACACACCATTGTTATCAACAATGATGGTTGTGTCTCCTTCCCATGGTGAGGCATCAGTGTCAAAGCCCTCATCTGTCAACCAAACTGATGACCTACCAACACCACTCATTTCTATTAACATCCCTTAGTCCCTTCTTAAAAAGCCAACATCACCCATCACTCACACTTATATAAGGAAAAAGGTAAAGAAGGTTCCTTCCCTTCTTGTACCTTCACCCACAAAGCCTTCAAGCCCTCTAATGGAGCATTCTCCATTAGAGAATATCCAAAGGGAAACCACAGGGGTGTCTCCCAACCCCAAGAAGGTGCTCAATAAGGAGAAGGAAGAGCATATGGGCTGTAAGGCTCACACTACTGACTTTACACAAAGTGCAGGGCAGGACAGTGTGAACATATCTAAGACCTTCCCCATGGCAACTTTGGGTGAGCAATCATCCAGAAGTCCCCGGTGCCAAGAAACCAAGGGGGTAGAAGGTTCCTCTGCTAGGCAGAGGACCCCTACTAAAAGTTCCAGTGATCTTCCAAGGGTGGTAAACACACCTAAAGGTGGTGAGGATAGATATACATACGATGAATTGATGGAAACTATTACCAATATCAATATTGATGTCCTATCTCAGGGAAAACTTATTGAGGAGATGCAACAAGTGATCGTATCCCAACAAGTCCAAATTTCCAACCTCAAGAAAATGGTCCTCAAGCATGTGAAAAAGAAGAAGAGGACCAAATTTATACTGAAGAAGAGGAGCATCCCTCATGATGCTTCCAAAGAGGGGGAGAATAGAGCTGATTCTGAGAAGCAAAGTCCTGTTGGAATGGACTCTACTTTTGAGGGGGAGAAGGGCAAAGAAGCAGAAACCAGTACAACAGTAGAAACAGAGCCAGAAGTAGAAACGTTCAAGAAAGCAGCATCAATTGGCCTAGCAGCAGAAACAGAGGCAGCAGCAGTAACAGGGCTTTCTGTTGAAGAGATAGAAATAGCATAAACTCTTCTAAAGGCCAAAACAGACACTCCCAAAGCCACTCAAAAGGCCAAGGGAGTGGAAATCAAAGAGGGAGGACCTGAGTTAAAAAGGAAAGAAATCAGTGAGGCTGAACTAAAGAGGAAAGGAAAGGCAAAGGTGGATGAATCTGCAAAACAACCAAAGAAGCTAAAACAAATTGAACTAGATGAGGAACTGGCTAAGAAGCTGCAGGCTGAGCTACAACAAGAAGAAGAAACTCAGAAGGCCAAAGATAGGCAGATTGCTCTAGATCTGTCCATTAAGCTGAATGAGGTATATCAAAAGAGTTTGAAAGCTGCAGCTGAGGCCAAGAAAAGTACAGTGAAAGCATCCAAGCACAGACTGCCAGCAAAGATTCAGAAAAGACAACCTTCTAAGACCTATTTGGCCAATCAAGAAAGGAGAAAAATGATAAACTTTCTGAAAGGCTCAATTGGTGTAAAAGAAGAGATGTTTGCTAGCATGTCATACAGCAGAGTTGAAGAGCTATATAAAAGGGAAATGTCAAAGCTTCAAGGGGACTTCACTCAAAGGGTTGAGTTTGAAAGACAAATGAAAGAGAGACATGATCTCAATATCCAACAACCCTTTCCTGAGAGTGAGGAAACCACTCCTTCAAAAGAAAAGGCTGAAGAAAAGAAGGAAGAACATGTTTCTGTGGAAGTCATATCTGGCAAGAGAGTGAAAACAATAGCTTCCAAGAAACTGTCTAAGAAGCCAAGGGTTGCAGAAGCTGAGAAAGAAACAGAACCATCTGTTACAGGTCAAGCTGATCAATCAAGTCAAAGTGCACAACAACCAAGTCAATCTGATGTGCATTTTGAACTTTACATGACTGTAACAGATAATGATCCAGTGAAGGCAGATCCCATTTCAGTCCAAGCTCCTGAAACCATCCACTGGGATATTCTTGAAGACCAAGGCAAAGAATATTTCAGAATCAAAAGAATGGGTGATCATTTTGAAGTATATTCTACTTGGGGGAAGATAGTCAGATGTTGTTCCAGGTCAGACTTGGAAGAAATGTTTAAAGTGGGAATGAATATGTATGGGGATATGCTGAAGACTCCAGGGATGAACATCAAGAAACTAGCAATGGAGTATTTATGCATGATGTTCAGTCCAGATCGTGTCAAGCATGTCATCAAAGATGTCTTCAAGTCTGTGGACAACTGGATGCTTATAGAAAGGTGTGGGGTGTATATCTTAACCATTGACAAAAGCTTTCATAAATATTACCTGGTGGATAAGATATATGACCACAGCCTAGCCAAGCTACATGGGATGCTGAAAGCCAAACTAATCTGTCCTCAAGGCTCAGAAATGGCAAGGATTGTGGTTAGCAGGATCATCAATCAAAGTTTGGGTTTGGATCCTAATCTAGGGGTGTAAACTTAGGCTTTGAAAGTATCATGAAGATAAGTTTTTGAAGAACTTAACTTCTCAATTTGAAAAGTTAAGTTAGGGGGAGATTGTTGGGTCTGAAATGTGCCAAGGATGGTTAATACTGCTAGACATGACAATTACTACTGCTTGAGGAAGTTAGTACTGCCAGATCACAATTACTACTGCTTGAAGGAGTTAATGCTGCTGAGACAAAATTAATACTGCTTGCTGAGTTTAATACTGCTAGTTTAGAATTAATACTTCTCATGAAGATAGTGCTGCTTATGAGATGAAGAATCCGTTTCTGAATGAAGACAACTGTATAGATTGAAGCTAAAGTAAAGGAGATAATTATGGAATGAAGATCAATTTTATTTTGATAATTATCGTGTAATCATTCTTGTATATATAGTATAGAAGTCTTTGATAGAACATAATTATTCATAAGTTTTGTTTTAGAGAGAATTAACCTCAAGACTAGTTTAGATCCTTTCTATAGAGAAGTATAGAACGTCTGTTGAGCCTGTTCAACAGATTGAGGTTTTGTGTGTAATCATCAAGTTTGATCAATATAACTTGTGATTTAAGTGCATATATTGTTTCATTGATTGTTAGTGTTAAAGTGTTTTTCCACAACTTCTTTAGCATTGTTTCTGAGTGTGTGTGAATTAAATTCTTGTTTGAATTTCGATCCTGACAGTTTTAAAGTCATGCAAAACACCTTTCCTTGATTTAAACCTAATGTTTGACTTTCAAATAGTCAAACCATTACATGTAGGATTTTAAAGTTGTCCAAAACACATTTCCTTGATTTAAACCTACGGTTTTACTTTCAAATAGTCAAACCATTACACATACGGTTTTAAAGTAATCCAAAACACCTTTCTTTCATTTAAACCGACGTCGTTTGACTTAAAGAGTCAAACTATTACACGTAGGGTTTTAAAGTCATTTCAAAATACCTTTCTTTGATTTAAACCTACCGTTTGACTTTTAAATAGTCAATCCATTACACCTAGGGTTTTAAAGTCATCCAAAAACCTTTTTTTATTTAAACCTATGGTTTGATTTAGACCGTAGTTGCCATAGATGACCATGATGATGTATTCGATCACGATGCCAGCAACGAGGAAGAAGAATTTGAAGACATAGACGATGATTCAGATAGCAAAAATGAACCTATGTTATCTGATCATTCGTCCGATGACTAGCATGTCTTAGTCTTGTAAACAATATTTCACAATAGTTATATCTTTGTGTCTGAAAATTTATGAATTATATCTTTGTGTTTGTACACTTATGGTTTTAAAGTTATTTAAAAATTTGTCTAAATTATTTTAAAGACATATATATGATGATGAGTTGTTGTACATTTATGCATTTACACCTAAGGTTTGACTTTGGAATAGTAGAACCATTTTCAATTTTCAGATGGGGGGACACGATAATAAGGGTAGAGGTAGAGGCTTTAGCAGGGACAGTAGCAGCTCTGTTGGGCGTGGTGACCCCACGCCGACGATTCCCATGATTATGTTACTGACACTTTCACTGACGGACTAGGCCAATTCCAACAGGGGATGATGCATTTACGGTCCCGTCTCTTAGATCAGGTTCAAGGACTAGAGGTCCCAATACTTCAACGCAGACGCCTCGTCATCCGAGTCAGTGACAGAGGTTTGGGTGACAGTCAGCGAGTAAGTAGATGTGGTATAAGGTTTAAACTAGTACATAATAAACTGATCCTAATGTATTTTGTGTTTTATATTTTGCAATTGTGAAGGCGTAAAGACATACATGCTGTCCCGGAGGTCACCAATATCTTTCAGTCCTTGTTCACTGATCCGTGAGCTCATTATGGGGATGTCCCTGAGCCACAACTCAGAATCATGTTTGAGCATTTTCGGGTTTGTATGTTAGTCAATGAAAACTATTTGTTCCAATTATTTTTACTTAATAGAAACAATGTGTATGCAAGAGCAGTTTAGTTGGTAGCCTTATATGGAGGTAGACTTATACTATGCCATCTACCATACCTTGTAGAATATGTACGCGGACATCATGTGGGATGCCCGTAAATGGTCCGCGAAGCGGGCTTTATATATCGATCACGTAAAGTTCCACGATGTGGATCTCAATGGAGTTTTGGGTGCCAATGCTTGATAAGGTACGTGTGGTTGAATCTTTGTAACGGGTTGTAATATTCTTTTGTGTGTTTTCTTTAACAAACGTAGGTCACCGACGCATTTAGGCGCCAATCTAGGACCAATAAGGTCAATCGTGCCACCCACTATGTGGGGATGTCATCCAGGGACGTCGGGGATCTACTAGTATCGTTCAGCATCGGGATCGCTTGGTAATTTATTATCTACTATACTAAATTTATTTAGTTTATGAATACATATGATTTTGTTATCTACTAACGATTTAAGTTGTCTATTGTGGAGAGAGGCATGGGGCAGTGAGCCTGATGCTGCTGAGGTTTTTGAAAGGACACAATGCTAGGGGTATGCATCGGTCGGGTCGAGTTGGGACCGAAAACCCTAAACCCGATCAGATATCGGGTCGGGTTCAACGTCCAAAGTTCCAAGCTTCCAACAAAATTACAATAACATAAGTACTAAACCAAAATACGAAATGGGTAAATAACCAAGTCCTTTGAAGCAAGTGTATGGTTTGAAATTTTACAACCAAATCTTCCAAATAGGCAAAGCTTATCATCACGGGCTCACCTGCTCACGACATCAACAATCAACTTCAAAATCTTCCAAATCCTTTGAAGTGATTGTATTATCATCATCACGGACAGAAGAACTCACAATTCTTAAATTTGACATTTCTGCCAGTTTAAAAACTATAAGCAACTTAAAAGAAATAGTAACTCAAATACATAATTGTAAATTTATAATTTATAAATTAATGTCGTACTCGTACCTTTCTTAAACTTCTCAAGTTCCTCCAAAATTTGTTCAACCGCAATTGGTTGAGAAGGGCCCCATAACCAATCTTGCTTACATATAAGTGCTTCCACTATTTTAGGAGTTAGAGAACTCATAAAATTATTCAACACCCTCCTACTTGTACTACAGGTCGATTCAGACGTAACTATAGAAATGGGCACAAAGAATACATTTATAGCAACTTTTGAAAGAATGGGAAACCTTTCACTATTCACTTTCCACCATCTATGAACATCAAAATCATTTTCTTCATCTACAATGGCCTCACTTAGGTATACTTCAAGATCAATTTTTTGTTTTCTAAGACCCCACTTTGAAGCTTTTGCTTCTTTAATTGAATTTTTAACGTAGACTGTACCCTTCCAATAGGGATACATTTTTCCGGTTGAGATTGAGATTGATCTCATTAGAAGGTTCATATTCAGAAGTAGAATATTCTGCCACATAGTCTTCAAACAATGAAATGAGTTTAGACTTTACCTTCTGTTAGCCGCAAGTAGTTTTGACATAAAAGCATTGAAAATCACCAAGTCCTGAAGAATCAGAGAAGCTTTAGAGACACCAGAGACTACTTCAGAAACACTAAGTTAACTTCAGATATCGCTCCATCAGAGACAACATATCAGAAGACGCCTAACCAGAAGATGATCTAGCATCAAAGCACCAAGGCCCCCCATTGACTTCTACTCTAAAGTCCAACTATGCACAAAATCTCTCAAGTATGGAGTCTTCCTTCTAGCCGGCCATGTCAGCACCAAAAGTGGCTACTTTAACTTTACACCTAACACCTCAGGACTGGTCAACGCCTTTTGTACCTTCCTGATTTGGGCTATATATGGGGGACAATACTGGCATACTGTATGAGCGCGCACACACAAATTTCCACTACCATATTGTCGTGCATTGTACTATCTTGAGAGAGAGAATTTTTAGTGAGATCTTTTCACACATTCACTGTGTGTTCTTGGTGTTTTCATGTTCATCTCCTGAATCATTCTAATACAAATGACTACGCTTCTTGAAGTATTTCCTTGTTCATTTGTTTCTCTTATTCTACCGTGATTAATCTTGTTCAATAGATATTCAAAACTTCCGCTCATAAACTCTTTATATTGAATCCAAGTAAAATCTGGGAACCAACACCTTCTTAAAACACTCTTCACCTTTTTCTTTACCATATAACTGACTCAACTGGAATGACATGTATTCAACTTTATATCTCGGATCAAAAATGTTGGCAAAGAAGATTACCAAGTTCATCTTCTTTGGATCAACCTAATATTTATCAAACTTTTCCTTCATAGTTTTACCCATATTTAGTTTATAGAAAAAACAAGAAGATAGTCAAATAGTTAACATATGTAAATGACAATGTAGTTTAAATAAAACAAGCGAAATTATGAAAATACTTGTACCTTTTCAGTTTTATTCTGAGAAGTCGTCATATCCGCAAGAATGCAACTCAAATCAGAAATCTCAGTTAAATAAGAATTAGAAGTGACATATAGAGAGCCTGAGGTTATTCTTGTCATCTCATAAAATGACACCAGAATGGTTACGAAGTCTTTAAATAATCCCAATCAAAATCCACAAACACACACTCAAATCTAACTTGAACGAGGCACCATGTCTATCATAGGTTTCAAACAGACTTCTATATGGAATGGAAGTCTAGAGCATCATGCAAGTTGAGTTCAATCTAGTAGGAACATCAAGGCAAAGTGAACTTTTTTCTTCCACCCCAAGCAAACTTTCAAGTTTTATAAACTTTGGCAGCCTAGCCGGAGATCCCCTTACCCACCTAGCAGTCTCCTTAAGCTTCTTAACTGTTGAATCTTCCATTTTCAATCCATCTTGGACAACCAAATTCATAATATGTGCAATGCATCTCATACGCAAGTATTGACCCCTAATAGATGAACAACCCCAAGACACTAGTTTGCTTCTCAAGAACCCAATGGAAACATCGTTACTAGATATTAATCATCTACTGTGATAGTAGCAATGCTTTTTATTCCCCAGTCAACCAAACATATCTCTAAAGCTTTGGCTATTGATTGCCCCTTGTGTGATTGGATTAGCACAAAAGATAGGATATTTTTGTTCAATTTCCATTGGGCATCAATATATGCAACTATGAACATATAATTGATCCTTTGCATGTATGTCCAAGTGTCGGTGGTTAAGCTATTCTGTTGTTAGTTTTCCTTAATAAGTTTTTTAAGGTTCGTCCGCTCTTCAAAGAACATACCACATACATCTCTATTAACCGTCCATCTAGACGGTATCTTAAACATTGGGCATGCTACCTCAATAAATTGTTTGAACCCCTACCCTCTACAAACTTGAAAGGTAGTTCATCAATAATGATCATCCTAGCTAATGCTTTTCGAACATTCTCTTGATTAAAAACCTAATTAGTCAAAACACTTTCATTATTTTCATACTTTGAAGCTTGGAAAGCCAACATGGATTGTCTAGTTTCTTTGTAGGGCGGGTTTTTAAGGCATGAAACCGAGTTATTTTTTAAGGAGGGAATGCCATGCTCTTTGTGGTCGGCTGTATATGTTTTCCACAATATTTTCACTTTCTTTTGACCAAATTATCCTCATTTTTTAAAACTTTTTCAAAGTGATCTCACACTTGAGATCTTGTTTCAGTAGCTTTACGCTTCTTTGGTTCAGATGGTGGTGCACTACTATCAGCTTGAGACATTCCAATTTCCAAATTCGAAAATGACAAAATCACTATAATCAAAAAGAACATAAAGGAACTACTTTAAACACCAAACATAAATGTGCTTGTTGTTCAAATAAGTAATTACCAAAATTGATAAGTAACAAAAGTGAACAAATGTATGAACAGTGAACTTAACTACTTAAGTGATTAACAATTTACCAAATGTCCAAAAAGAAGACCAAATGTCCAAATTAACAATATAATGAACAATGTGGTTAACAATTTACCAATTTAAGTATATATTAATATAATGAACAATGTGTTTACCAAACTCAGTAACATACTGTCAAAAGTCAAAAAATAGACCAAACTTAGTAGCTTTAACTTTTTGTCCAGATTCCAATTTTCAAATGACCAAAACCAAATGTGATAAAATTAATCTACTTAGAAAAATTAGAGACAAAACCACTTAGCAATATAGCAGATTAGCCGTATTTGAGACATTGAGAGTTTGAGTTACGGTTACCAGATAAAAAGGAGTGAAGGGTTGAAGGTTGGGTTGTGCGTGTGGCGTGTGCAACAAATAATCGGGACAGGGGAGTTCAGACTTAAGATGGCGTACGTCGTGGTCGTGGGGCGGTGGTCGGTCACCGGAGAGCCACAGTCGGTCGTCGGAGTCAAGTCACAGAGAGGCGTGAGGTGAGACTGAGTAAGGAGATGAGCGATTTCGATTTTCGACGATTAGGTATATATGTTTAGTTTACTCTGAATTATATTATTTATATTCATTAGTTAAAATATATTTCAAAAAATTTAAATATCACATTGGATGTTCGGACGAGTCAGGTGGACCGCCCCAATACCTAACTCGATCCTTCAAATCCGACAGATACTTCTGGTGTTGGGTTTTGGGGGGTAATCGAATTTCGGGGTTCGGGTGATTACTCAATATTTGGTCGGGTTAGGTCGTGTTCATCGGATAAGTCGGGTTCTGCTCACGCCTACATATTACAACAACAGAAATCTTGTACCGGGTGCGACTGGTCCACCCACGGATCCTCCGGTCTACGTTTACCCAAAGGCGGCTCATGTAGTGGTAAGTTCAATTTTTCTAATGGATTTTTGTTTTTTTATAGGATAGATAAAATTAGAGCAAATTTTTTTACATATTAATGCAACTTTCAAATTTTTTATACCCAAATGATTCATTTAGTTTGGGATACCATTGTTGGGCAGATGATAAGATTGTTTTGATAAAAATTGGTAACAAATATGTTCAAATTATAGGCGTAACGTTGCCGAATTATCTACATGTTAGTTAACACTTTGTTTTGGTAAATTATAGGATACGTATTCGTGTCTTAGGAGGAGATATACACTGGCTCAGATCCTAACACCATTCCTCTAACAGTCGTAAATTTATTTATCAGCTTAATGGCATCGAAACCCAATTTGAGACCTACGAATTGTACGTACTGAGCGAGCATACTTTACTTTGAAAACCCCTTAGGTGTAGAAAGCGCTTGGTCGAAAAATGGGCATTTTCAGGGCTCAATACAGGTAGGTCGACTATGCCCGACGACTATGACAGAGTCATTGTCGCCGAGGGCATTGTCCCGAGGAGCCTTTGCCCAACGATACACCCGGGGAGACTGTGCTCGACAAGAGTTATGTAGGACTCAATCGCAAGGCAAGGTCGCGGAGGACCCTAGGGCTTCAGTACGAATTCGACAATAATGTCGACGACTATGCCAGGGGCAATGTCACTGGCCAATCTCATGGTAGGTCCCAGATCATTATATGTGCGATTTTCTCTCTTTTAGCATTTAAGACTACAACTACTTCCCCTTATTATCTCTCAAAACCGAAACCGTCTGCATTTACTCCGATTTTGGGGGCATTTAAGGCCTGGATTTGGAGTTCTAACGTTAGCCATCATCATCTTCATGTCAGGATTTGCAATCTACACAAAAAGGGTTCCTCATCCCACTTTTCTTTCAAGAAAGTTTGAGTTTTATAGGTTTTTACCAAAACCTAAAAGTTGTGAGTTCATCCTATTTAAAATAAACTTTATACAAGTCAACTTGTGGAATTTGTCTCTTATATATACCTCCTAGCTTTATTTCCTATTTTTATAAATGTAAACTCATATTGAGGGTTTTAGGAGATTCTAGGTCTGAATGTTCTTGGTGTTTATCCCATGTGAAAGTCCAAATGAGTTATAAACTTATACTTATGGTTCTTCAAAGTTATTATTCCTCCATTACTCATACTTGGTTGATTTTGGGAAAAACCTAGGTTAAACTTGGGTTATGAATATTTTAAGTGTTTTAGTGAAATAATTACGGGGAGTTATTTCAAATGCATAAATGATACAAGTTTTATTGTTTGATGAGTTTTGGAATCAAATGGGTATTTTCCCCATGATTATGGTTCTTGGCAAAAATGAGGATTTTATCATTTGGTACTCCATGGTAAATACTTGTTGAGTATTAAACAATAGTTTTGTACAATTTGGAAGTAGTTTTATGTTGACTATAATGTAATGGGTCCATAAGCATAGAAGTCTTTTAAGTTTTGATTTGGTTGTCCAATTCCCATACTTAAATATGGAGTAGGCATTGAGTCTCGATGGGAAAGTAAGGTGTGGGCCACTTGGTCAGGCATGGCCCAAGAGTGATAAATGTAATTTCATAGTGATTAGGACTATCTCGGATTTTGGATATCTCAAGGTATAGATATGGTGTGGTTGAACTAGAGACTCCACGGGCAATAGACTTGGAGTAGTTGAGCTTAATACATCAATTGATTATAATCCATGTGTGTGCCTTATTTAACATGTGTTGTGGCTTACTCTTGTGTTCCATCACTAATCATAGAAATCAGGTCTTCCCCATCATCGCAAGATGTTATGTGTTCTACTTGGGTCAATTTCTGACTCAAATGGTAAGATGTATTATATTAAAGCTATAATTCCACTTCTTTTGCTTATAACTTTATTTTATAAATGTTTGATCTCACTAGGCTTTAGCCTAATACTTTTTATTAAATGACTTGTATATTAGGTCATTCTAGTGGTGGACTCCTCGCGAATGAGTTGAGAGCCAGATGGTTGGTAGTGGCACATTTTGGTGAAGTTGTGCCATGGAGATTATTTTTGTTGTACAAGATTCTTTTGAGAAGAGATAGCAACACCTGTCTTTAATATGGACTATACTAGTTTAGATTAGTAGGTTGTTTCATTTATCTCCTTTATTTGGTATTGCAAACTCCTTACCATTTCCTCATTATTGGGTGATCCATTTATATAAGTTTTAATATTGCCTATATTCAGGTTTAAATTTACCCTCATTTTTTGTAACACCCGTAATTTTCGGTAAGTAAAAGTCACCCGGACATTTTTGTATCTTGTAATTGGCGGGATGTTTGTTGGAAAATCATTACTTAAAGTCCCTTGAAGTATCGGGGTATTGGCATTGAAAAAGTTAAGTTTCGGGACCCCAGAAAGGTCCTGCGACAATGCCCGACGACTATGACAGTGTCATAGTCGCACTGTCACAGTCGCAGAGAAGGAGCAGAAGCCAGGGGGAGCTTGGCGACATTGCCAGGCGACATTTCCCTAGGCAATGTCACCGGTCAATATCGCATGAGGGGTCCAGAGTGTTGTTAAGTGCGAAAACTCAACCTTCTTCCTCATTTTTCTTCTCCAAACTTTTCCCATTCTCTCTCAAATCGTTCCTTCTTCACTCCCCTCAAACCCTAACTCATTTTGGGTCTATTTCTTAAGTTTTTAAAGTGTTCCATCATCAAGTGGTAGTTTGGGAGCCATGTCAAAGAGTTCACCATTGTCATATTCAACCTCAAGCTCATTTTAGGGTTTTCTAGGTTTTCGTCAAAACCTATGTGGTATGTGTATCTTTCCCATTTCTAACCCTTGTTATAATATATAAACTTTCTCTTGATGATTTTCCTAGTGATTGGTTTATCAAATTTCGGGTTTGATGGCTTTGGAAGATTTAGGTCAAAATTAGGGTTTTGACCAAAAGGGATATTTTGATGTAAAAATGTTTGAGGAACTATTCTAAATGGTTGAATGAGTATATTCATGGTTGGAAAATTGTGATGATAGTTTTTGGAAGGTTTTGCTTGTGGACTCGGATTTCTTTAAAGGAGCTCAAGTTGGGGGTAAAATTTAGATTTAGCCTAAATCTAGCGAGGTGAGTCCAAGTTGATTTGTGAAAACGGTGTGCATGCCAAAATATTTATTTTAAAGTGTTTGTGTTTTACATTAAAATGTTAACCGCTGATAAGTTTGGTTATTTGGAAGTGTTTAACCTTGAAAACTTATAAAACACCCATCTTGGGGATTTTTGAGTATGTTGTTAAATACATCGAAATGAAAGTGATTTTGATGACTTATTTACCTAAATGGAAAGTATTGGGTAAGAATGCATTTTTATGATTGTTGGTATTACGTGCATTTTGTATCGTGAATTGTTTTAAAATATCACCGTGTGAGTCATGGGCGCTTGGTCATTCCCAACCTTGCAAACGTTTATGAATTTATGAACCTTTGGTTTTTGGGAAAAAGAGGTAACTCAAGTATTTTATTGAGTAAACTGGTGATATTGGTATTTAAATGATTTATCGTATGGGTATAAACCTCTTGAGTAGTTGTCATTCAAATGTGTGTCAAGGGACGTTTTGGAAAGAGTAAATGAGATTATAAACTTGTTTGGAAAATGTTTTATGTTGGAGTTTATTCATGTAGTTGAAGCATGTGTTTGCATAAATGTGGTCATTGCATTTTGCGGATTTTAGCATATGGCCGTTTGATTGGTTGAGCTTAAGGATCAGTTTTCGGATTTCTCGGGTAATGGGGACTTATGTCCGGTGTTAATAACTTAAAGTGGAGCTTTGGGTGTGAGTTTCATTTATCGCACTTTATTTTGGAGAATACATGTTTTGAGTGCGCGTGTCATTCAATTGGAGTCATGTATTTTAGACTGTAATGCATTGGATCCATAGGCATGTAAGTCAGTGGTGTTTAATGGTGAGGACTCTTGGGACTCTCACTTTGGGAAATAATGTCGTGTTGGCATTGGTGTCGTCCCGGTTGTTTGGCGAAGAAGAACCTTTATGGATTTTACTGCGGGACCATGAGTCTGGTGTTGGATGTCTAATTCTTGTGCACGAGGTTAGACATCGGGATTTATCAAGTAAAGAGCTGAGGCTCCTATCTTGAATGCTAGGGAGTAGGCGCTAGGGGTCGAATTAGTATCCTGAGGATGAAACTCCGCTAGAGACCGAACAGGAAATAAGATCGTGTATCCTTGAGGTGTAGCTCGGTGGAGCAGGCAATAGGTGATACGGTGTTTGGGACTTGAAATAAAGTCTGACTGGAGGTGTAGCTCGACAGAGCAGCAATACAGTCATGACTGGAGGTGTAGCTCCGTAGAGCAGACAATACAGTCACGATCTGCGGTGTAGTTCGACAACATGGTTACGTGGCTTAACTTTGTGTTCCGCCACGTACAATGGAATTGGGTCTCCCCCGTCACCGAAAGGTGTTAGTTGGGTATTAAAGGGTATTATTTTATTATCCATATTTTTCGGTGACACGTTGCATATATGGGTTAGTTTACTCAATATCTATGGGTTGTGTATTAAGCCCCGCCCCCGTTTGGGATGTTTCGTGAAATTGAATTCTATTTCGAATTACTATAAGTTGGGAGTTTGTTTACTTTTCACGTTTCGGGTGAGTTCTGGATAAAATGGCTTTACGAAAGAAGGTTCAAGTTGGGTCCCTTGTTTTAAAGGTGTGTTTGGGAAAATGTTGTCGTTTGATATTTAAAGTAATCTTTTGATTGTCTACGATTTAAATCCCATTCTTTCCCTTTAATAAATATATTTATTCTATGTTGTAAACTTTTGAACTCACTAGGCGTTAGCCTAACCTTTTTATTTGTCGGCATCAGGTTTCGGATGGGGGAAATGGTTCTAGCATTGTTGCGAAGAGTTGAGTATTAGTTATAACCACGAGGGTGAGTAGCCTGGTGAAGTCTTCCGTCTTTAACTTGGGAATAACAACTTGTATTGGGTTTTAGTAACATCCGACTCTATTTAGTCTTCGTGTAAGACTTTATTTATTTGTTGATGGTTAAACCTAGATTAGTAATTCAAGTTTGGACTTGTTGTAAGAGATTTTATCTTTATTTGAGGTTTTATTGAAATATTTAAATTAGTTGCTCTTTCCGATTTTAAGGGTGTTACAAGTTGGTATCAGAGCTTAAGTTTGAGAGAATTAGGTATTAATTTTTGGATGCCTAGACTCAAACTAGCGTTCTTATAAGTAATTGTAAGTAGAGTTGCACATTAGGTACCTTAAGATAAGATATTTTGGGGTTGATCGAGTGGCTAGAAATGGGAAACTTGTCGAGGGTTGCAAGGAGGATTATGTATGGTCCGTTCATAATGGCACCTGTCCAGTGTTATGGTGAACCTACATGCTACATATGTATACTTGAAATACCTTGGTATGATGACCGTTGGGGTAGTAAGAAAGTTTCTAAGTTAGTGATGTAAGGAA
Source organism: Arctium minus (assembly GCA_954870635.1). Taxonomy (NCBI): domain Eukaryota; kingdom Viridiplantae; phylum Streptophyta; class Magnoliopsida; order Asterales; family Asteraceae; genus Arctium; species Arctium minus. Next base: position 48,805,583 of record OX941086.1, read on the forward strand.
TGGTTGATGTTTATAACAATGTCACTTTGGAGTGATAGTTAAGTGCAATGAATGCATTAAGTTGACCATCTTGAGTCAGAATTATTGATTGGATTGGAACTACAAGTTTGTTAGATTGACTCTATTTCAAGGAAAAATCGTAAGTTAACCAAATCGGTGTGATTGTTGCTCTAAGATGTTTGATGCATCCGGATGACAATAGTATGACGGGAAATTGAGAAGCGTAGTCCTAAGGTGTTGAGTCCCGACCAAATCCATGAACACAATTTCTTTCTAAATAAGTTTGCATAAATTGTTTCTCATGTTTTCAAAGTATAAAGTGAGTTATGTTACGAAATCTTGGTAGAGCATTTAGCACTCATCAGATTTTAAACCGTGAGCTCAAACATGCATGACTGTTGCACGTGGATTGCAAATATTTTATTGAAAATCTCTTCATCCCCGTTTCGTGTCTAACACTATTTTCGGATCTTATAATATCCGTGTTTAAATGTTATTTAGGGTATTGGGCAAGTGACTACAGTTTATGACTTTAACATTGGATCTCCTCCACATATGTTAAAGTTTTGGACGAAGAGTTATCTTCCACCATTTTGGTGTTCGAGTTTCATATAGAATTTTATTCCGGGTGATTTGGTGGATTCAATGTGGTGATTTTAATAGTGTTTAATTGTATTGTTTTTCCCTTGGGTTCTTATATGAGCAGTTTGGTTGCATATAGTATGCATGTTTGTCTTAGTTGGTGTTTTCGCCATTGTGTTTTAGCCCATGTCCTAGAACGACGAGAGCATATTGTTGATTTGGCGTTAAACTTGAGAACGACGTAAATTATTTTACCTTTTAACTAAAGTGCATACACATGTCACCATGCTAATTTTATGAGATTTTTGGCGCATGCAAGTTCGGTTGTGGAATGTTATTCCGTGTGAGTTTGTGGAGTTTTATGATGTATTAATTTTATAACGGTTTGCTATGCAAAGGGAACTATGAAATGTGTAGGCTTTAATTATGTTGTGTGTAAATTTATGAGTTTATTTAGCATCGAGTCTCATGCAAGTTTTGTTGAAAAATGACACTTTATTTTGCATGGCGGTAAAAAGGGGAACTCCTAAAATTTCAACATTTTCGACATATTGCCATCTTATGCTTTTACGTTGGGAAACGAAAATTTTGACACCATTTGATTTTAACGTTAGTGAATTTATGAAAATTCGGTTGAGTTTTTATGACGTCTTATTTTGCGACATTTTGAGTCGCGTAGATAAAATTTTGGAACGTGAATATTGGCATCATTGTGTGCGTTAACTTATGAAATTTTCGTCTAATGTTCTGTCTCATACGAGTCTTGCACCGGTATTTTCGCAACTGTAAGAGGCATCTTGAGATTTTGCTAGTATATATTACCCCATATGTTATTTTGGGAGTGTCAATGTCGTATGATTTCTCTTTTGGGTTTTATACAATTGTTAATTAGTTCTATACTATTTAGTATTTGAAGTAATTTATATTGTTGGCGTGAGTAAACATATGAAAGATTTATGTTGTTCCTTATTGAACTTTTGATCTAAACATGCTTCAGTGGTTGATTTTGTTGTCATAAATTTTCCGCAATGCCTTAAATGAGTTATCGGTATATATGTCCTTGTAAATGTTATTTTTGGGACAAATAGCATTATATTCGTACGACCTGAAGTTTGAAACGAACTAAATTATTATACCTTTGACCAAATCGCATGCTTCTATCCTTTTGCTAAGTTTGAGAAATAAATTTTTACATGAGAGTGTTTTTGGAAATAATATTCCATGATATTTTATGGTGAAGCAGAAAATTTTGGGGACTTGAATTTGTGAAGTTCATCTTTTAGAATTGGTACAAACATCTCTTGCACATTGTTTTAATGCAGAAAATTATTCTATGAACACGACATAAATTAATGCATGTGCGGACCATAGTGGTCCATTTGAAAAGTTTGTTGCCCATCTTCTAGTATTGTCATTATAAGCGTGTGTTATTGATCAAATGTTTTTCGAAATGGTTTCATATGCGTAGTGTTGGTGATCAATTTTGAAACCTATCGGACGAACGGTGGTGTATTTTGCTGCACGATTAATTGTTATAGAACTTATGTATTTGAAAGTTTTTTAAATTTTAAATTGGCATACTGGTTGAAAAACCTTGAACTCATTAGGGCTATAGATTTAAAATCCCTATCGTTAAAGGAGTTGCAATTAAGGGACTAGAGGAGTCCTTGGGATTTGAAGCGTCGGATGATCCGACTTGTGGTTAACCTTGATTTGGGTTTTCATGAGAAAAGGTTTTAATTGCGGTCCAGTTGTTAGGGATGTAAGATTGAGAATTTTAGTACCATGCTTGGTGTCAACCTCAATACGACAATGCATCTGAGATGGAATATTGGCGGGATGTCCGCATGTTCGGTATTACTATTTGGTTTAGGCGTCGACTTGCCCTTTTGAAGTCAACAAATCGTTGGGAGGTTTGGAAGTATCCCCGTTAGGTCAAGAGAATGCTGATCTCTCAGAGGTGGAATTTAAAGGAAAATTAGATGATGGTAATTAAGTATTGATGTGTATATGTTTTCCTGATGTGGTAAAGATCTTATTGAGGGAATGTTTTGAGGTTTGAGAGTAAATCGGAGTTGGGTGATAGCCTGGTCTGAATTAACCAGCTAACCGGGAATATAGCGGTACACCCTTGGGAGGACGACCTTTCCAATATCAAGAATGGATCATTAAGAATTTTGAGAATCCTTTGGGTTGATGTCGATCTTTGGTTTTGGGTTCGGAATCATGTTGGACTGAAATGAATTGGCCGGTGAGAAGTTAAGATCACAAACTGCCCGTGAGGTAGTACGTGTCACCCAAGGTTAGGAGATAACCACAGTCTCACGACTAAAGGCTACGTTAAGTATCCAATCGAATATAAGCGTGATGTGCCCAAGGGGACGTTTATCGTGTGTATCATCATAAGGTTATAGCGGGTGTTCTGTCAAATGGATTGGAGACAACCTGATGCGAGTAACGTTAAATGGGAATCTAGATTTCGAGGACGAAATCTCTCTTAAGGTTGGGAGGATTGTAACACCCGTAATTTTCGGTAAGTAAAAGTCTCCTGGACGTTTTTGTATCTTGTAATTGGTGGGATGTTTGTTGAAAATCATTATTTAAAGTCCCTTGAAGTATCGGGGGTAATGACATTGAAAAAGTTGAGTTTCGGGGCCCCGAAAAGGTCCTGCTACAATTCCCGGCGACTATGACAGTGTCATAGTCGCACTATCATAGTCGCAGAGAAGGAACTGAAGCCAGGGGGAGCTTGGCGACATTGCCCAGGGCAATGTCGCTGATCAATGTCGCATGAGGGGTCCAGAGTGCTGTTAAGTGCGAAAACTCAACCTTCTTCCTCATTTCTCTTCTCCAAACTTTTCCCATTCTCTCTCAAATCCTTCCTTCATCACTCCCCTCAAACCCTAACTCTTTTTGGGTCCATTTCTTGAGTTTTTAAAGTGTTCCATCATCAAGTGGTAGTTTGGGAGCCATAGCAAAGAGTTCACCATTGTCATCTTCAACCTCAAGCTCATTTTAGGGTTTTCTAGGTTTTCGTCAAAACCTATATGGTATGTGTATCTTTCCCATTTCTAACCCTTGTTATAAGATATAAACGTTCTCTTGATGATTTTCCTAGTGATTGGTTTATCAAATTTCGGGTTTGTTGGCTTTAGAAGATTTAGGTCAAAATTAGGGTTTTGACAAAAAGGGAGATTTTGATGTAAAAATGTTTGAGGAACTATTCTAAATGGTTGAATGAGTATATTCATGGTTGGAAAATTATGATGATAGATTTTGGAAGGTTTTGATTGTGGACTCAGATTTCTTCAAAGGAGCACAAGTTGGGGGTAAAATCTAGATTTAGCCTAAATCTAGCGAGGTGAGTCCAAGTTGATTTGTGAAAACGGTGTGCATGCCAAAATGTTTATTTTAAAGTCTTTGTGTTTTACATTAAAATGTTAACTGCTAATAAGTTTGGTTATTTGGAAGTGTTTAACCTTGAAAACTTATAAAACACCCATCTTAGGGATTTTCGAGTATGTTGTTAAATACATCGAAATGAAAGTGATTTTGATGACTTATTTACCTAAATGGAAAGTATTGGGTAAGAATGCATTTTTATGGTTGTTGGTATTACGTGCATTTTGTATCGTGAAATGTTTTAAAATACCACCGTGTGAGTCATGGGCGCTTGGTCATTCCCAACCTTGCAAACGTTTATGAATTTATGAACCTTTAGTTTTTGGGAAAAAGATGTAACTCAAGTATTTTATTGAGTAAACTGGTGATACTGGTATTTAAATGATTTATCGTATGGGTATAAACCTCTTGAGTAGTTGTAATTCAAATGTGTGTCATGGGACATTTTGGAAAGAGTAAATGAGATTATAAACTTGTTTGGAAAATGTTTTAGGTTGGAGTTTATTCATGTAGTAGAAGCATGTGTTTGCATAAATGTGGTCATTGCATTTTATTGAATTTTGCGGATTTTAGCATATGGTCGTTTGATTGGTTGAGCTTAAGGCCCAGTTTTCGGATTTCTCGGGTAATGGGGAATAATGTCCGGTGTTAATAACTTAAAGTAGAACTTTGGGTATGAGTTGCATTTATTGCACTTTATTTTGGAGAATACATGTTTTGAGTGCGTGTGTCATTCTATTGGAGTCATGTATTTTAGACTGTAATGCATTGGATCCATAGGCATGTAAGTCAGTCATGTTTAATGGTGAGGACTCTTGGGACTCTCACTTTGGGAAATAATGTCGTGTTGGCATTGGTGTCGTCCCGGTTGTTTGGCGAAGAAGAACCTTTATGGGTTGTACTGCGGGACCATGAGTCTGGTGTTGGATGTCAAATTCTTGTGCACGAGGTTAGACATCGGGATTTATCAAGTAAAGAGTTGAGGCTCCTATCTTGAATGCTAGGGAGTAGGCACTAGGGGTCGAATGAGTACCCTGAGGATGAAACTCCGCTAGAGACCGAACAGGCAATAAGATCGTGTATCCTTGAGGTGTAGCTTGGTGGAGCAGGCAATAGGGGATACGGTGTTTGGGACTTGAAATAAAGTCTGACTGGAGGTGTAGCTCGACAGAGCAGCAATACAGTCATGACTGGAGGTGTAGCTCCGTAGAGCAGACAATACAGTCACGATCTGCGGTGTAGTTCGACAACATGGTTATGTGGCTTAACTTTGTGTTCCGCCACGTACAATGGAATCGGGTCTCCCCCGTCACCGAAAGGTATTAGTTGGGTATTAAAGGGTATTATTTTATTATCTATATTTTTCGGTGACGCGTTGCATATATGGGTTAGTTTACTCAATATCTATGGGTTGTGTATTAAGCCCCGCCCCCGTTTGGGGTGTTTCGTGAAATAAAATTCTATTTCAAATTACTATAAGTTGAGAGTTTGTTTACTTTTCACGTTTTGGTTGAGTTTGGGATAAAATGGCTTTACAAAAGAAGGTTGAAGTTGGGTCCCTTGTTTTAAAGATGTTTTTGGGAAAATGTTGTCGTTTGATATTTAAAGTAAATCTTTTGATTGTCTACGATTTACATTGCATTCTTTCCCTTTAATAAATGTATTTATTCCATGTTGTAAACTCTTGAACTCACTAGGCGTTAGCCTAACCTTTTTATTTGTCGGCATGTGCATCAGGTTTCGGATGGGGGAAATGGTTCTAGCGTTGTTGCGAAGAGTTGAGTATTAGTTATAACCACGAGGGTGAGTAGCCTGGTGAAGTCTTCCGTCTTTAACTTGGGAATAGCAACTTGTATTGGGTTTTAGTAACATCCGACTCTATTTAGTCTTCGTGTAAGACTTTATTTATTTGTTGATGGTTAAACCTAGATTAGTAATTCAAGTTTGGACTTGTTGTAAGAGATTTTATCTTTATTTGAGGTTATATTGAAAATTTTAAATTAGTTGCTCTTTCCGATTTTAAGGGTGTTACATTTTTAGAGGTGTTACAAGTTGGTATTAGAGTTCCAGTTTAAGTGAACTAGGTATGAATGTTAGATTCCAAGATTTAAGCTAAGATATTAAGTTGTGATTGATGAGATATGGGTAGAACTCCTAAGATAGGATAGTTTTTGAGTCGACAGAATTACACTAATTGAGAATTGTAATGACAGTAACGATAATTCTTGTGTACAATATGTTCATAATTTCACTTAGCTAATGCTATTATGAATGTGTTGTTACGTGAACATGCTTGACTTACTATTGCTACGATGATTAATGAATGCAGTAGTACGTTTTCCTGGTTTTAATTCTATTAATAGTCATGCATTCTCACCTCCCTTCTCGTGTGTGATAGTTTGAAATGGTAAACACTCATAGTTGGTCAGAGCCTCGACAAGATGGTCAAGAGGCGAGTGTGTTGATGCCTAACATGATGGAAAGGGTGGAGACGACGGTAAACCCACCCATACCTACCATTTTGGGTGGAGGACTGAAGAATATGCTAAGGATTGATTTGGCCTCCTCCAACCTAGTAGTACAAGACGTTACTCCACAGTTGGAGATGATGGCCAATATGATGCTTATGATGAACACTACCATGGAAAAGCAACAAGAGTTATTCATGAAGCTGATAGAAGACAGAGATGCTAGCCACCAAAGACATGAGACAGTTGCCAAGTGTTGGAGCAAATATTGTTGTATCCAAGATCGTGAAACGAGGATTACACTTTGAAGATCAAAAGGTCAAAGCTTGAAAGTTTTCAAAGTCCAATAGAGAATGTCAAAGTCAAAGTTCTTTAATTATGTTTGTCAATGTCAATGTATTTTAAGTGTTTAGTCAAAGTGTGGTTTACTTGTTGCTCTAGATTCCTTTGTTACATGTAGGTATAAATCCTTTGTCTTTGTAATTGTTTGGCAAGAGCTTTCATTTCCATATTTCTAGTGAGAGAAAGTTAAAGAGAGAAAGAGATACATGTTCCATTCTTGTATAGAGAGAAAGCATGTAATGTTCTTGAAAATCAATGAGATATGAGATTTGTGACTTGATTTCTTTGTTTGATTGTATATTTTGGGACAAAGACCAAGAATGTGGTTGTGGAATCCGGGGGTACCAAAAATGTGGTAAGGACGGAAGAACAGGTTATCTCCAATGCAAGGCGAAGCGGGAGAACTTGTTTCTACAAAACATTTATGTGTAGAAAACCACCGGAGTTCTCAAGTTCGAATAACCCGGTCGACTGCATGAACTGGATCCAACAGACGGAGTAGGATTTTGGATGGAACGAGTGTGAAGAGGGAAAAAAAGGTGAAGTTTGCCTCATAAATGCTATGGGTCCCCACTCTTTGATGGTGGAATGTAACCAAGTCCACCCTCGAGGCCACTATCCTAGAGATGCTATCTTGGACCTCTTTCAAAAAGAAGATAATAGAGGAGTATTGCAATGAGCGGGTGGTGGATCAAATTGAAGAATAATTCCGAGCTCTCCGGAAGTGGAACATGTCGGTGAGATATTACACCCTTAAATTCATAGAGAAGTTGGATTTGGTGGGGCATGTGGCCCCAACCGAGAAGGAAAAGAGAAAAAGCCTACCTCAAGGGCTTACCCGCCGATATGATGGCGATGGTGAGAAATGCTAAAGCCTCTACTCTTCGAGAGGTGATCACAGAAGCTTAGATAATGGAAGATGTCTATGCTCGGGGCAAGGACAAGAGAGGTGGATTTGTGGAGAAAAGGAAGTGGGAGAAAATCCCGTTCACTCCAAGAGACCACAAGCCTTCCACAACAACTACAACCGTGGGGCCGATCCTAGGCGGGAGGCCAAGTGGTGCCCAAAATGTTGGAGCAAGCATTTCAGGTCGTGCTACTTTGTTCCTGTAGTTGTACAAATGCGGTAAGCTTGTTCAATCAATCTGGGAGTGCCCAATCAAGGGACCCATGTGTTTTAAGTGTAAAGAACCAGGTCACATGCGAAGCGAGGAAGTGGTGGAAAGAAAATGAATCCTCCAAAGGCGACGAACCAAGCCTTCCAGATGACGACCGAAGAGGCTAGAGCATCGACAGACATGGTGTCGGGTACGTTTCTCTTAAAATCCGTACATGTTCGTGTTCTTTTTTTTGGGGTGCAAGTTTCTCCTTTGTGTCGGATACATTTATCAAAGACTTCTCATGCCCACTAGTGTGTTAGATGATACCTTAGTTGTAGAAATTGCAAATGGTGACCAACTAGTGGCTCAGAGGTTTTAAAGGATTGTACCCTTGAGATTAAAGGGAAATAATTTCCGATCAATTTGATGCCGATGTTAATTGGAGGATTTGATGTGGTGGTTGGAATGGATTGGTTGGCAGAAAACTAATACAAAATTATGTGCTTAAAGAAGTTAATTCGAATCCTAACTTCGGACGGTGGCGTGGTACTTGTTTATGGAGAGCGGAGGAAAGGCGAGGTTGCTGTCATTACCTTGGCCGAAGTACGTAAGTGTTTGGTAAAAGGATGCTCATTCTTCTTAGCATATGTGATTGATGCTAAGCTCGAGAAGAAGAAGCTCCAAGATGTGAAGGTGGTACGCAAGTTCCTCGATGTATTCCCAGAAAACATACCCGGTTTGCCACTCAATCGTCAGGTAGAATTCGGGATTGACTTGGTTCCGGGAGAGGGGCTCCAATATCCATAGCACTTTATAGATTAGCTTTATCCAAGATACAAGAGATGATGGAGCAACTCCAAGATCTCCTAGAGAATGGGTTCGTGAGACCGAGCTCGTCGCCTTGGGGAGCACCAGTCTTGTTTGTAAAGAAGAAAGATGGTACGATGAGGATGTGCATCGATTATAGGGAGTTGAACAATGCAACATGAAGAAAAATATCTGCTTCCAAGGAACAACTCCAAGGACCGGGATGACTCTCAAATATTGATCTACGTTCGGGATATCACCAAGTAAGGGTGAACGGATTCTTGGTCATGTTGTTTGGTCTAACTAATGCACCGACGGTGTTTAATGATTTAAAGAACCGAGTATGCCCATCATTCCTTCATCGATGATATACTCGTGTACTCCAAGAGCGATACGGATCAAGAGAAACACCTCCAGGGAGTTCTAGAAGTGCTAAGAAAAAGAAAAGTTGTACGTTAAATTCTCTAAGTGTGAATTATGGCTTCAAGAAGTGCCATTCTTGGGGCATCTGGTCATCAAAGAGGGAGTGAAGGTGGATTCTTCGAAGATCGAAGACATACTGAATTGGGAACCTCCCAAGAGTCCATCCGAAATCCGAAGCTTATTGGGTCTAGCGGGCTACTATCGGAGATTCATTCAAAACTTATCAAAGATCGCCTCTTCCCTAACGGCTCTCACACGAAAGAGTGTGAAGTTTGTGTGAACCGATGCTCAAGAGAAAGCATTCCAGACTCTTCAGAAGAAACTATGTGAAGCATCGATTCTTTCCTTACCCGAAGGAACCGAAGATTTTATAGTCTTTAGCGACACTTCTAAGTTAGGTTTAGGTTGCGTTTTGATGCAATGGGGAAAGGTAATCGCCTACGCATCAAGAAAACTCAAGATTAATCAGAAAAATTATCCCACCCACGATTTGGAGTTAGCGGAAGTGGTGTTCACCTTGAAGTTGTGGAGACATTACCTTTAAGGCACGAAGTGTACCCTCTACACCAATCATAAAAGCTTAAAGTACATCTTCAATCATAAAGAGTTGAATATGAGGCAAAGACGATGGATCGAGTTACTCAAGAATTATGACTATGAATTGCTCTACCATCCTAGTAAGGCAAATGTGGTAGCCGATGCTTTGAGAGATCCATAATTCTACTAGTGAGATTTATGGTTCTAGAGAGAGAGTCATTGAGCTTAGAGAGAGAAATTATTGTAAATCATTCAACATCAATACATATGACTTTGTGATTGTAGATTTGTGTTTAATCTGATTGAACTTGATAACTGTTAATGCCAAAAATTACCCAAAGAATAATTTAAGGTAGACGTGGAGCTTTATTCAACTAAAGAAAGCAGCCGATCGAAAATATGCGCGATAACTAATAAAATAATGAGACAAGTGAATTGGTAACGCGGAAAATCCTCAATGAGGAAAAAACCGTAGACGACAGAGGGATGTCGTCGTGCACTATGATCACCAATCAAGGCTGATGTCCTTGAATGTTACAATGTTTTACACAATAAACGTTAAAAACAAGTATAAGAAATAGCAATAAGTGTCGATCGTGTGTGAAAACAGATATGTCGTGAGAATAATATTGCTATCGTGTAAGTGGAAGATTGTAGAGATCTTTCAGAGAGTTTGTCAGTTGTTTTCTCCCAATATTCGATATCCGTTGTCCGACTGAGATGTGTATCTTCAGTATTTATAGTCTTGGTCTCTCATAAATGTGTCTTTTGTAATGGTTGAGTCTTCATAAATGATCTTGATGATGCTGATTCGTTATGACCGTTAGTATTTATGAGCATTAATCCTGCATTAAATGAACAAGAAAGGAACGTTGGGTCGTATGTTAGTATGGTCGAGGTCGAGTGTCAATCCCTGCGATGGTCGTGCGATGCTCGACCAACCTTCGAGTTAGTCTCGACGGAGGTCAGGGTTATGCTCGATTGGCAAGACCTTATCTTAATACAAGACAAGTCGTGTGAAATATACATTAAATGTTACTTCGTCGTGATCGTGTGTTTTTGACCCAAACAGTTTGCCCCCAAAATTTAAAATTTTTTAGCGGTAATTTTAAAATTTTATTTTTGAAAAATGCCACATGTTAGTCCGAGGAAGGCTATCGTCATTTCAGAAATGAAATGGTTCGTTTCTAACTTGAGTCCCTGACATGTGTGATGTCATGGGAGCATGGGGAACACGCATGACAGCTATGTGTGACAGGTGTCAACAATCCAGACGTGCTCCTGAAGAGTCGATCGACACGTGTCGATCATCGAGCGAATGTGCTTGATTCGATCCTTGCGTATAAATAGGAAATATGCAGGATGGTTTCTGTTTTACGCTTTCATCGTTTTTAGAGAGAGATTTCCTTTGATTTTCTTAACGAATCCTTGTCAAAACCCTGAGGAATCCTTGCCATAGTTTCGAGGTTTAGAGCGACTTTATAAGGTACGATCTTCTTTACCTCTTATATGCGTTTCAAAACTCGAGCTCGAAAGCCTAGGAAGGGTTGGGACACTTTCGGTTTTTACATAGCAACTATTCAGGACCTTGATTTCGTAATGTCGCTAGATCCCTTTAGTGTTTTTAGCGAGGAGGAGGGTATTGAATCCTTTCGACGTCTAGATAGGATTCCCGCAGACGTGACTCTCTGCCCCCCGGTGTTATTGCGCCCAGAGCAATGTCCGAGCGGATATTTTGTGTTATACGAATATCCGTTTAAAATAGGGTTCTCATGGACCTATTCTCCATTATCGAGATCATTTCTTACGATTTTTGAGTTATCTCCGGGGCAAATGATGCCCCAGGTCTGGAGGATTGTTCAGGTGATTGAACGAGTGACGGATAAATGGGAATCACCATTTACTGTCTATGATCTCCTCTCGGCTTATACAGTTAAGTCGGAGGCGAATCATCGATACAACCTCTTTTCCAAGTATAGAGGATCTCGTACTTTGGTTCATGAGACCGCAGTTAATGATCGTAACTGGAAGACTAGATATGTCTTTGGTCGCTTAGCTTCGGTTGCTGGTGACATCCAGTGGCTTACCACGGGATGGAACACCGAAGGTAAGATTGTGATATCTTATTTCGTCCTTTTATTCATCGTGGGTTTTAATTTACGTTTGTTTTGTTTTCTTGTCAGTGATCAACTTCACGGTTGTTGGGCCTTCTGATGATTCAGCTGCCAAGGTTGAGAGGTTTCTCGAATTTAGCGTCGAGGAATGCTCATTTTTCACGATTCGTATTTCTGCCGACTGGGATGAGGAGGACGTACAGTATGTCGGGACATCCATCGCTTCTCTTGTAGAGGAGAAGGAGGAAAAGAAAGAAGAGAAAGAAGAGGAAGAGAAGATGGCAGGTAGCGTACTCGTTCCTTGTTTTTATGTGATTTCTCTTTTGCTCATCGTGTGGTTTTAACGTTCTGTTTTCCTTTCAGGTGTCTCTCCTCTAAAAATATCCAATGTAGCCGACCGAAAGAAGGCTAATTTGGATTTAGCCCGAATGGGAAAGGAGAAGAGCAAGGCGGCCAAGACTGCAGGGTCAGGCCTTCCAAAGCGTACACGATCGTCTGTTCCGAGGGAACCGTTGTCGATGGGTGGTGACGCGTCGTGCATTGCTACTCCTGAGATGGAGAAGATGGGTGATGCCGTACAGGCGGATCCCATTAATGTTGCGCCTCCAGTGGTGGAGATCCCGGAGGAACCGCATGTCGAGCGATCTGGTTAGGCGACGACGACCTCTGGTTCCAACCCTCAATCTGGCGATAAAGGGAAGGGTCTCGCGGAAGTCCAGACGGTCAATTTTACGTTGTCGCCAGACTTTATGGCGGATAATTCCTTCGACCGGGCGAAGTTGTTTCCCCATATAGAGAGATATCTGCTCCCTTCTTTCAAGGAGAAGTTTGGGGAAATGTCAGTTGATGATATGGAGTTTAACGTCGCTGGTTTATCTTTCATGGTAAGGGTTGAATCTTACCTTTCTCGATGTATTTAGTGTTATATACTAATCGTTGTGTGTCGTGTGTTGCAGACTTTCCAGACCTCTCTCGGACTTCATAATGAGATGGAGAGGATTAGACGTTTGGTGCCTAAAGCTCTTGAGAAGGAGAAGGCTGCGTTATATAGGGAGTAGGCGACTTTGGACAGGGAGGAAGAAGCTAAGGCAGATGTGGAATCTCTGACTATTCGTCTTGAGGAGGCCTAGAAAATTATAGAGGTCATCAGCCTGCAGAGATCTGACCTGCAGATTCGTCTAGACGTGTCGTGTGACACGTTGAGAGGAACGAGAGAAAAATTGGAACGGGATTTGGCGTCCTTGGTCGTGAATAAAAAAGAGACCGAGGACCTTAAGACGAGGGTAGTCGAGCAAAAGGCTAGGGTGGAGGAGTTGGAAGAAGAGTTGAAAGTTGTCGAGGCTTTTACTCGATGGACAACGAAAGCGGTCATCATGAGACGTCACTTGGCTGGAAAGAATCCTCTAGCCAATGCTGCTGAAGACCTCAAAATATATCTTGCGAACGTCGGGAACGAGCAGGATCTGGACTCCGAAGATGAAAAAGACGTCATAGTGGTCGAGGATGGTGAGGAGGCCAAAGCTAGTGACACTCAAGTTGGTGATGCCTCTATGTAGCGGCTGGTAGAAGATGCTCCTCCATCCTGAGTTTTCTACTTTTGTTGCTTATTTTGTTTTTCTAAGGTCGATTGTTGATGGTCGAGCCTTTTATTGTAACTGATAATCCCAAAATCACTAAATCTTTAGAGAGAGAAAGTAGAGAGAGAGTTTTAAAGCGCAAAGTATGTTGTATTGAATGTATGTGTTAGTTCCTTACAAACACCAAAGCCACAAGGGACATAAATACCCTTGGCTAATAATACACAGATAAGATCTCTAAACACAGTATTAGACCAAGCCTATAAATACAATGATTACTATAAAATTTGACTTAACAATCTCCCCCTTAGTAATCATTGGCGCTGTGGCCTTCAATATTCATCTTCTAAATCAACTCGGGCCATCTAAGCGACTTAGTGAAGAAGCTTCTTGACTTAAAAAAAAATTCTCCTCAACATCTTTCAATTTTATGTTGCCTTTGCTGTCTTGACAAGACTGGACCTGTTTGTGATTAGCTTGAAAGAACAATCGGTTCATCAGCTTATGCTCTAGACGACACACTTCTTTCAAATGTACTTGAATAAGCTTTGGTGGTCGGAGCTGGAAAAGCAAAAGAATTAGTAGCTAGCTGAGAGAATAGAATCTTGAGCGAATCTTGATCAGCAGATAAACGTCTGAACTATTTGTCTCTTTAACTTCTTCCCCTCATGACCTTGATGATCTGGATCAACTTGGTCATGCAAATGTTGAAGACGAGACAGCTTCAGATCTGCAAAATCAGAGTAAAGGAGAAAGAGGAGAGGTTTGCGCTAACTGTTGGTGGCGCAAACTTAATTTTGCGCTAGCTTAAAGTGGCGCAAAGTTGGTTTTGCGCTAGAAGAAGGATGCACAAAGCTTGTTTTGCGCTAGAAACTGTTGGCGCAAATTTGAGTTTTTCTCTACCAACTGTTGGCGCAAATATGACTTGAAATCCAAAAAATTTCACCTGTTAAGCTCTTTGACTCCCCTACACAAATGCACTAAATATGACAATTCAAATTAGCATTTGTATAGAAAGCCAGATACTTCCCCTTGAAATCAGATATGATCTTTATAGAAAAAAAACTCCTTATTCACTCCCCCTTGAAAAATGCACAAACCCATTTATAAAAAATATGAGAACACAAGAATTGAAACATCAATATAGAAAGAAAAATATACTTAATATCTATTTTGAAACAACTAAATATATAAAATTTTAAACAATAAGCAAATTAAATTCTACTTAGTAAAATATCACATATTTTACAATTAATTGAACTCAAGTGTATGTTGTTGGATACATATACAAGTTTCATTGCATACCAAGTTAAGACATGTTCAGTTTCAAAAACTTTCATCAATCTATTCAGTGTGCTAGCATGCGAACTTCGATTAGCTTCAAGAAAATGCAATTCTAAAAATATAATAGAGAACTTTGCATGTACTCAGATTAATCCATCACAAATTAAGACTTTCACAAATTTATAGGTTTATTGCAACTCAAACATATCACCAAGTATAATGAGATGTGTGCTCATTGGCATCTTTTAGCATTGTGCACATTGGCATCTTCACATGAGTGTGTTCTTTGGCATCTTTTAAGCTTGTGCACTTTGGCATCCTTTAATCAAAAAGTTTGGTAAGTAAAGAACATGCCGTAAACGTAACTTTCTATCTGATCTTGTTGCAGGATTTGGGTCAGCCGCTCCCAGACCAGTTGGCCTTAGGGGATTAGGTATCAAGCTCCCCTTGGAACATACTCTCCCAGATCATAAAGGCTACATCGACACATCCTAAACACATTCATACCAGTACAACATGACTTTCGATCTGGTTCTATAGAAGGATTTGGGTTCGATCACTACCAGACCAATTGACCTTAGGGGACCAGATGACAAGCATCCCACGGAACTTACTTTCCCAAACCAGAAAGGTCACAGGTACAAACTTTTAAACATAGAGATTTCTGTATTTTATATATATAATTTTCATCTCAATCACTCAGTTTTACATCTAAGTGCTTAGCCCATATTTTCATTACGATCCATAATTCAGACTTTTTAGGTGTTCTAAGCATGGTAAACTATACATATTCCGAATAACAGAACTTTAAAGCAGTATCAAAAGTTTCAAACATGTTGCCGACCTTTCGACTTTTGTAAGACTTGAAAATTGAACATATAAAACTTCGATATAAACAAAGAAACTTGAAAATTTATCCTAGACACACATTTTATTCAAAAGAAAGAAAACCTGTAAAGCTTTTACTTTATAGAATAAAATTTGTAAAGATTAAAATTTTTAAATTCAAATTGACAAATTGATATTTAGTCGAAACAAAATAAAATTCAATAATATTATCTTCCACAAAATGAATAAAGAATTTGTGTCTCAAAGGAATAATTTGGGTTGTACAAATTCAAAAGTTAGTTGAACTTGCTCAGATTCTTGGAAAAAATGAGAAAACTGGAACAACATCATAGACAGAGATAAATGCAGCGGAATAAAGTAGACGTACTCACAGATTCTCATTAGTCTAGAAGCTATATGCATTGAAGTCCATTGAAGTACGGGTTCTAAGCTGATGTACTTAGAAACCAACTTTCTCTTACTCCCCCTTGACATTAGATTCCTGCAACTTAGAGTCAAACTTTGATTTTGGTGCCCACTTGTATTTGGGTCCATTAAAGTTAGTTGCAGTTCTTGTAGGGAAAAACTTGTTAGATTTGAAATAAAAGGCACGAGAAATATTATCAGAATGATGAACATAAGAATCAGAAGAAGAATATGAGACATCTTTTGAAATTCGAATCATTTGCTTTATAGAGTATTTTGAAATTTTATTACAAGTAGCAAATGAATCACTTTTATAGATTTTGTCTACATATCTATCTTCATCAGTCGTAGATTCAGCAGATGTCCGCTTGACCCTCCATATCTGCTTTGTTGGAGAGCTCACAGTCCTATCTGAAAAATTTGAATTAGAAGAATTAACAGAATTGTCAGAAATGACTTTGGCTTGTTTCTTTGACTTCTTTGACCTTCTTCTTTTACGCTTTTGTTTATAATAATCATCATTTAGCGTAAAAGATTCATCAAGAATTTTAGATTTAATATTTGAATCAGAAGAAGCAATTTTACCTAAGAGACCCAACTGATCAACCAATAAATCTAAACTTACCCCGGAGTCAGAAAAATTTTGAGAAAAAATTTCAGATTTTAGAAATTCCTTTTTGTTTACATGAAAATCAGAAAAAATGCCAGAAATAGAATCTTGTTTTGGAGAAAATAGTTTTTCTTCAAGACTTGATGTCATGAACGAAAGAAATACATCTGATTCAATTTCTTTTTGAATATTTTGATCTTCCATTTTATCTTCAAGGTCAATGATTTTGCCTTCTAATACTAATGGAGGAGTATATCTCTTAGAATCATAAAAGATTGGAGAGATATTTTCCTTAACAGATTTAGTGGCATATATATCAACATAATCATCAGACACTGAAGACTTAATGGGAGATATTTCATTTAAACCTTTTCTGCCTTTCTTTGATTTGTCAGGAAAATATTTGGCATTTTCGCTTGTATAAACAAAAGAAATTTCCTTTTTCTTATTATTCATCCTTTTCTCATTTTCGATTTCTAACACTTGCTTTACATTCATCCAATCAATTTTAAATTGAGGAGCATATTTAGCAAGAGTTAGATAATCGTATTTATATAAAGTAGGGGATTTTTCTATCGCATTGTTTAAACAATGTGGATTTTCAAAACCAAGTCCCCATTTTTCTTTTATAAACTCATAACTCCGCGGTTTGTTCAAATAAGTAGTTTGTTCAGATTGATTTCTTCGATATAATTTTTCTTCCAACTCATTTATTTTATCTGAAAAAATTAGCTTTTAATTTGGTCATTTCAGTCAAAGACTCAAGATAAGTCATATTTGATTTTTCTAAAGCATCTAATTTCTTTTGAAAGATGTCTTTTGTATGATCCAAAATAGATTTTTCATCTTTCAAAGAAATTTGTAATTTATCAATCAAATTTGACTTTTCTGAATTTAATTGTTTTTCAGATAATAACTTCGAGCGAAAATCATGTAAAGCAGAAATAATAATGTTCATTTGAGAAGAAATAAAATTAAAATCAAACTCAGAAATTATCTCATCTTCATCAGTGGAATCTTCATCATCAGCATCACTCTGATCATCTCCGATGAAGCACATATGACCAGTCTCCACAAAATCAGCTTCATCATCGGAGTGATCTAGCCAAAATTCTTCTTCAGCTAGTAAAGCATTTCCATTCTCTCTCTTTTCGGCCAGTTCCATTTTCTTCCTATAATATGCCGAATCCTTAACCTTCTTCACTCGACACTCTTTAGCAAAGTGACCCGGATTTCCACAGTTGAAGCATGCATCATGTTTCTTAGCCTCGGGCACTTGAAAATTCTTGGACCTAGAAGTGAAGCGAATAGTGTTGGAACTCGAACGAGGTTGGAACTTCTTCTGATAGTGTTGAGAGAGAAGGATCATAGCTTTCTAAAGTGCCTCGCCATCATCATCAGTTGCACCATCATAAGCATTCTCGGATAATGCTTGTTTAGACAGTTTGCTTGTGAGAAGTGCAACTGTGTCCACTGTCTTCTTATTCTTCTTGTCAAGTTTGGCCTTCTTCTCTATGACTATGCATTCATTTGTCAGCAGAATTTCGTACATCTCTTGGATTTGCATAGAAGATATCCGAACATCATTCCTCAAGCGATGGCAAGATTTATTCCATTCTGGTTGCAAAGCATTGAGGAACTTCAGATTTGTCTCCAGCTCAGTCTTTTCAACTTTTATCTTTCTCAGATCATTAATCACCGCACAGAATCTGTCATAAGTACTTTTCAGTAACTCCCCATATTTGGCTTTAAATTCTTCAAAGTTGTTCATGTAGCGTGTATGCCGAAGTTGAGTTGCAACTGAAGACCCAAGCATAATCTTCTCTAGCTGTGCCCACATTAGCTTAGGATTGTTTTTGAAGCAATCAATCCTGTTGTACATAGAATTTGGCAAAGCTAGCATCAGATTAGCCTTTACATCACGATCAGCTTGATATTGCACCAACTCATCGGGTGTATATTCTTTGGTAGGCTTTGATAATCCATTAGCCAGAGTGTGTTGTACAAAAGATCCTTCAGATAAGATCTTCATCATGTCATCTCCATTCTTTTGACGCTCGATGAAATTCAGGATCCGATCTTGCCACTGAGTAAATTCATTTTCATCAACTAGAACCGGAGGACGAGTTTCTGTGCCCAAAGACATCATGAGATCGCTTTTGTAGAACTGGGCTTGAAACGCAAATTTTTCAGAATCCATAGATGACAAATTTCAGAAAATGCTAAGTCTGGAAGCAGATAAGATGGCGCAAACTGAAGGTTTGCGTGAGAAGCAGATGGCGCAAAAGAGATTTGCGCGAGCAGAATGTAGCGCAAACTAAGATTTGCGCGAGACTTTGGTAGCGCGAACTTGACTTTGCATGACAAGAATATAGCGAGAACCACTCTTTGCGTGAGAGGTTAATGGCGCAAATTTAACTTTGCGTGAGACTGAGAAGGCACAAAAGATCACTTGCTCACTCTGAACCGAACTTCTCGTGAGATAAAGATAGCGCAAACTTTAATTTACGTGAACTGCAGATAGAGAGAACCTTTCTTTGCGTGAAAAGTAGGTGGCGCACAACTTAGATTTGCGCGAGAAAGATAAGACGCAAAGCTTGTTTTGCGTGAAGAACTGTCCAACCCTGAACTAGATAAGATGAACTGGCGCAAACTTTGAAGAACTCGCGCAAAACTTGGATCTGGCGCAAAACGTGAGAAAATCAAGAAACTTTTATTAATTCGATTACAAACTTGAAATTGATGAAAAAAAAAATTTCTTACAAAAATACGTTCGAAAACAGTTTTCTAACACTTTCAAACAACCAATATGATTAAAAAACACAAAATCGTGATATCGAAATAAGAACAGTACGTTTCAACGAAATTTCAAAAACTCGAAAAAACTTTAAAATTGATGATCAAAAACTGTTTTTCTTGCAATTTGATGTGAATCAAAAATATTCTCCTAGTAAAACCGGATCCAACGAACCAAAAATCAAGAAAATTCGTTCACTAAACAGACCGAATTTGATGAAAATCAAAAAATGAGATTTTCTTGAAAAAAAATCAAGAAAATCAATCAAATTTTCTGATTCAACACAAATTCAGAATTCGAAAAACATTTGTCTCAATTCTCTCAGATTTAGAATAGCTCTGATACCAATTGATAATCCCAAAATCACTAAATCTTTAGAGAGAGAAAGTAGAGAGAGAGTTTTAAAGCGCAAAGTATGTTGTATTGAATGTATGCGTTAGTTCCTTACAAACACCAAAGCCACAAGGGACATAAATACCTTTGGATAATACTACACAGATAAGATCTCTAAACACAGTATTAGACCAAGTCTATAAATACAATGATTAATATAAATTCGACTTAACAGTAACCACAATTTTTTATTTTTAAATACAAGTGATTTTTTACTATGTCGAACATTTTTATATATCATATGAAAAACATACACGACATTGCAAGTCAAATGAAATACTTAGAATCATACAACCAAACAATATACAATCCAAGACGTTCATTCCAAAGAAACATAAGTAACGAATCTCAAGCAAACTTGCGACTGTGGCAAACCATGGATTCTTGCGACTAAGGCAATTGTAATTCATTCGACGACTAAAAGCATAACATGGATTAAGGATACGTGCGATTATAGCAATTCAAATAATTTACCACCTTGAACTTCATGCGACTAAGGCATTCTGTGTGTCCCACAATGAGTGCAATTCATTGATGACATTGAATTAAGATCAAAACAATTTCTATTTCAATCTTCAATTCGATTACACAGAGTATTCTTTCTCAATATTTCTCTCACTATAAAATGCGTACTACTCTTAGTCTCTCTTAGTCATATACACCTAGCCTAATAAGTCTACAAACGAAAATCTATTTATACTCTCTAACAATACAAAGACAAAACACTTAAAACACAAAACACTTTGACTTTGACATTATTACAAAGGACTTTGACTTTAGCTTGAGAGTTTGATTTGAGCTTTTGACTTTGACTTTTCACCTTTCATGATCTTGTATCCAACATGTTTGTGCACTAACAATCTCCCCCTTTGGATTCAAGATCATCTTTAAAAAGATATGCAAAACAATCACCCCCTTGTAAATTTCTTTCAACAATGATCATCTTCAAGAAGATAAGCAATGAAGCACAATCTCCCCCTTTATCACAACTTATATAATATCCCCTTTTTCTTAAAATCAATCTTTCTTTCCTTTAAACTGTCTTCAGAGCTTTTTGTAATCTTCCCAAAGTCTGTGATAATGTTCTTTAAGAATCTTAAACAATCTCCCCCAAAGGTTGTAAAAAAACCTCTTTCAGACTTCAGAAAGAAATTATCTTCAGATTTAGCTCACTTTAATTCAGCAAATTATCTTCAAAGAAAATTTCAGTAAATTCCAACGAACATTCTGAATTCTTTAAGCTTTCTTTTTCAATTCTGTACAATCTCCTTATAACTTGCATTTCTTGACAAATTCTTGCAACAAATTTTCTTCAAATCATACTTCTTGAAATTCTTTCTCCCTTAATTTCCTTTCCATTTCAGACATTTCTTGATCATCTCCCCCCTTTTTGATGATGTAAAGCAGACAAACCATTAAAACTTCACCAAGAAATGTTATTAATATTTTCTGACCATTGATCTTTATCACTGAGCCACTGAACATCCGTCAATTCATAAAGTATTCATCAGAATCTTTTGAAACTCAGACAAATAGGAATGTAACACCTGAATCAACAAATGAATTAGTTAAAATGCCTGTAAGTAACATGAAGTCACTTAGTACAACAAATTTACTGTATAAGGAGTTTCATTGATGATCACTCCCTAGGTCTTCCATTCAATCATCAAATAACACAAGTTTATTCTATGAACGTTTAGACAGAAAAACAAATTTCCTGTGTGTATATGCTTGCGTATGAAAGAATTAAGCATGATGATTGCTTTTAATAGCCTCAAAATGTGTAAACCATTGAGACAACAACAGTATTACACGGACTCAATTATGCATGATCGAAGTGCGAAGGTGGGGCAGACTTCCTTCTTTTTCAATATCCACATCTTTCGAATGAAGACAAGATAGATTATGTGCTGCATCCCCAAGAAAAATTGAAACATCTCTTTGATGAGAAAAAGATGAGTAGTTGGTGGGATTTTCAAACAAGAGTTGGCATAGGCTAGTTGCCTGTTTCAATGATGTTCACGAAAAAAGTTGTGAAACAACAGTAATGTGGTTGCCCGAATCAGAAAAAAATTTGGTGCAAAGTTTGATATATTCTTTTACTCTGATCTCTCACCCTCTTTCTTTTTAATATTTAAGCTCACTTCTAACCAAACTCTCTTTTCATTTTATCTCAGCACACACCCACACTCAGATATTGACCCCTCGCCTCTCGATCACTCAAAGTTAACTTCTTGGGTAGGAAAAACTGGTTATCGTGAATCCATATAAGTTCAATTAAGTTCATACAATTCCAATGTAATTGTAATATCAGAAAAACGTTGCTCAATTGGTTTAACTTTTCAGTTAAACCACAATATGAAATACATGTCAGATATATGTATGCTCATGAATGTAATCATGAATATTTGAGTATTTTAATCATGGAAGATTTTTTTTTCCAGCACAAGTATATTGAATGAATGAAATGAATACAAGAAACTTATTTGAAAATCTGACATTGTATGAAAAGATCAAATATGAATGATTTAACAATCAAGGCTTAGGTCATGAAAATTGGATGTTGTCTATATGAATCAAATATAGACAAGTCTTGAAAAATAACGTTTTGAATGAATCAACGCTCGAATATCAATGAAATTCAAATGGGGTTTATTACCATCGAAAAATTGTTTCAGTTTGAGACATGGTAATAATAAAATCAACAAAAATACTAAACCGGTGTGTGTGAATACTTGACAGTATATGGAAAAGATAATACACAAGTATTTATATTTGGAAACACACTGTTTGTTTAACTATGAAGCTCATAATATGAAAACATTTAAAATCACACTTCTAAATTCATGAAATCTGTTTATGAATCGAGAAGTGGTTTGAACGTTTAAGAACATGTTTTCATGTCTGAAAGTCGTCCATCTTTCAAACATGTATGAGATTAAGATTAGAATGATCCTTACGCTCAACTTTAATCTCATGAAGTCAGCTCGAAAGTCATAGTACATATAATCATGTAAGTTCCCTCTCAAAATCCGCATTCAGTCAAAAAAGTCGTCAAAGTACAAAGTCTTATTCACAAACTTTATTGAAAAATAAAAGACATGAAAGCAATAAAACTTGTTAATAACGAGTTCTGGTCAGATGTAATCAGAAGTCATTTTCCTTACTCCACCGGAAAATATACATCACATGATATGTCAGTGAAAATTATATGCAAATCTTTACAACTCTCCATAGAATGTAGATCAAGTAAGATTTATCTAACTCCCCCTGAAAACATGAACAAAACCTTTAAGTCCAGATATTTTTCAGATTAAAAATAAAGAAATGCAGAAAAATAACAAAACTAAACTGTACTAGGTAACAACAGATTAAGTCTTGAGGTTTAACATGCCAAGTTTCGAAATGAGAAAATTAAATCTCTTTTCGTCAAGTGGCTTGGTAAACAAATCTGCAAGTTGATAATATATGTTTACAAAGTAAAGTTCGATTGTACCTTTTTCGACATTATCTTTAATAAAATGATATCTCACATCAATATGTTTTGTTTTAGTGTGCTGAACAGGATTAGCTGATATTGCAATGGCGCTCTTCGAATCACAGTATATCGGAATTTTCTTAAACTGGAAACCATAATCTCGAAGATGTGTTCTCATCCACTACACTTGAGAGCAGCAACTGGCAGCAACTACGTACTCTGCTTCAGCAGTCGATGTGGAAACACAAAGTTGTTTCTTTGATGCCCAACTTACGAGCTTGTCTCCAAGAAATTGTATGTGACCCGATGTGCTTTTCCTGTCTAACATACAACCTGCATGATCTGCGTCTGAATACGCTGTTAGCTCAAAACCTGTATCTCTAGGATACCACAAACTAAGGTCTGCAGTTCCTTTCAGATATCTAAATATGCACTTTACAGCAGACATATGGGATTCCTTGGGTGAAGCTTGATATCTAGCACATAAAAATGTAGAGAACATTATATCTGGACGACTAGATGTTAAGTACATTAAAGAACCAATCATCCCTTTATAGGTTCTAACATCAACATCTTTTCCCGAAGATCAACTCCGATTTTCGTTCCTGGTGCCATAGGGTTAGAAATTGGAGTACAATTTGACATATTAAATTTCTTTAAAATGTCATCAATATACTTTGCTTGATTTATAAAAATCCCCGTAGAAAATTGTTTGACTTGTAATCCGAGAAAGAAATTCATCTCTCCCATCATACTCATCTGAAAACATGACACCATGAGGTTAGAAAAATTCTTACAGTACTTTGGATTAGTTGAACAAAATATAATATCATCCTCATATATTTGAATTAAAATCAACATCTTTTACCTTTTGAGAAACCAGACTTGACCAGGAATTTGGATAAAACATCATACCAGGCTTGAGGGGCTTGTTTGACTCCGTAAAGTGCTTTGTCTAGAATATAGACGTGATCTGGTTTTTCTGCACTTACGAATCCTTCTGGTTGAGAAACGTACACCTCTTCCTTTAGCAATCCATTCAGAAAGGCTGTCTTGACATCCATCTGATAGACCATAAAGTTCTTGTGTGCAGCGTAGGCTAGAAACATTCTAATTGTCTCAATACGCACAACTAGTGCATTCGTCTCGTCATAATCAATGCCTTCCTCTTGTCTGCATCCTTTGGCAACAAGTCTTGCTTTATTTCCAATTACAACACCATCTTCATTTTTCTTGTTTTTGGATACCCATTTGGTGCCAATAATAGTCTTCCCTTCAGGTCGGGGCACCAATCGCCATACTTTTAGCGCTTCAAATTGGTTGAGCTCTTCTTGCATAGACGTAACCCAATCTGGGTCACTAAGACCTTCTAAAACTTTTGTTGGTTCTGTTTTGCCCAGAAAAGAGTCAAATAAGCATTTGTTTGCAGTTGCAGGCCTAGTTTGCATCGACTTAGATGGATCTCCAATGATTTGATGAACCAGATGCTCTTTGGTCCACTTGTAAACATGAGGAAGTGGATTCGATGCAGATTGATCATGTTGAGCATCTAGATATCCATTTTCATCTTGTTGTTCAGTAAGGGGATCAGTTGAAGCAATCGGTGCAGAAGTTTCAATTGGTTGGACACTTGATGTCTGTTTAATATGAGTTACCGTACAACTAACTGATTGTGTAACTGTTGGCTCAACAGTTTCATTAGCAACTTCAACTGAGTGAGTAAGTGTTTGAATTTGAGTTTCTTCCTGAATCGGGGAACAGATTCAGTTGAGACATCTGAAGTGATTGGATGATGATTACTTGAATCTTCAGATCTGTCAATCACAACAGGTTTAGTCACTCTAGTACCAAGAAACTCATCATAGAAAAATTCAAACAGTAAATCTAAATCTGTTAAATGAGATGTAGACGTTGACACTTTATCAGACTTAGTAACATTAACCGCAGGTTCTGGACTGATTTGCCCAGAAGCTAAGACTCTAGTTATCACGGGTTCTGAACTGCATTGATCAAAAGTCATATCTTCATCGAATGTTACGTTTACGCTCTCCACAACTATCTTTGATTTCTTCAAGTAAACTCTATATGCAGCAGACGGATGAGAGTATCCGATGAAAATGCCTTCGTCAGCCTTAGGAATGAACTTGTTCAAGTTCTCCTTGTCTTTTAGCACGAAACACCTGCATCCAAAGATGTGAAAATGTTTAATGCTAGGTATTATATTGTTAATCGAAGCATGTGGTGTTTTACCAAACCGACGATGGATAATGGAACAATTTTGCGTATAGCATGCACTTGACATAACTTCAAACCACATAAATAGAGGTAGATTAGATTGACTTAGCATAGTGCGAGCAGCTTCAACTAAAGTTCTATTTCGCCTTTCTACTACTCCATTCTGTTCTGGTGTTCTGGCAGCAGAAAATTGGTGTGTTATCCCGACCAATTTGAGTTAATCATCAACAATCTTGTTCTTGAATTCTGTGTCATTGTCTGTTCTGAGAAGCTTAACTGTCTTCTGCAAATTAACTTGAGTGGTCTTTAAAAATGAGATGATGACATCAGACGTATCATCTTTCGATCTTAGAAATTTGACGCAAGTGTATCTGGAATAATCGTCCACAATCACTAAAACATACTTCTTGCCGTTAATGCTTTGAGTTTGCATTGGACCACAGAGATCCATATGCAACATTTCAATTGAAGTACTTGTGCTCGGTTCAGGATTAGGCTTATGAGAAGCTCTTTTCATCTTACCCTTCTCACACGCCGCACAGAGATGTTCTTTGACATATTTCAACTCAGGTAAACCCTTAACCAGATTACCAGTCACCAACTTGTTGATGTATCTAAAGTTGAGATGAGATAGACTTCTATGCCATAACTAGCTTTGTTGCATAGAGGCTTTTGATAGTAGACACACCTCATTACCAGTCTTGACTTTTGACAAATTGATCTTGTAGAGGTTTGACTTCCGCGTCCCGACCAAGAGTTCTTTACCATCTTCAGTTCTAACGCAACACCGCTTGGCCTTAAAATTCACCTCTAATTCTTTGTCACAGAACTGACCAATGCTGAAGAGGTTATGCCCTATTCCTTCAACGTAGCTCACCTTCTTAATCGTTACATTGTCTTGGATATCATCTCCATATCCCAAGATTGGTGAAAACTAGTCATTTCCAAATCTGACGTTCCCGCAGAATTTCTCTGTATAATTAGATAAAGTATCTTTCTGCCCGGTCATATGCTTGGAGCAACCAGAATCTAAGTACCACATATGACGGGTTTGCACATGATAAATCAAGGAACAACAGGTTTAGGTACCCATTTATATCTGGGTCCCTTCATGTTAGCACAAGGTTTTTGCACCCATTTGAATTTGGGTCCTCTTTGATTTTAAAAACCTTTTGAAACCTATGAATTATAAACTTGATATGAACCAAACCAATCATCAGAATATTGGTGAGACACAAAACTATTTCGACGATATGTAGAAGACTTATTAGTATACGGAGATAATTGGAGTAATTGCTTTATTGGGTAATGCTTGTAAGAAGTTACAAGTTTTGATTTGTAAAAAGAAACATTACCAACTACTTCAGTATTACTAACAGTCATTCTATTACACTTAATATCAGAACATGATTTTGCAGTCTCATCAATTTTCTTTTTTGGTCTCCACTTTGATTTCACTTCAGGCTTTTTCCTTTTCACATCTGAAACATATGAACTTTGAAAGTTAGAACTGTGAGATTTAAAAAATTGTTTATTCTTTGATTTACCAATGTTAATCCGTTTCTGTGAGTGCCTATTCTTTTTCTTCTTACCTTTGGCTTGAGAAGTACCCACAGAAACTGGTTTATCAACTTTCGTTGATGATTCACCTTTTTCAAACACACTGGGTAAACCATTAGAATTAATAATGAATTGAGAATGATCTGGAAGTGTTGCATTAAAGTCAAATTGATCAACACGGTCATCAAAACAACCATCAGAGTTTAGGAAATCAAACTCTTCATCAAACTGACCATTAATATCAATTGATTTAGAAGCTTTGGAAGACTTTGAGAAATCAGTGCTAATAAAAACAGTTGAAAAGACCATTTGTTCTAACCCAGTCAAAATCCTCTCTTGTACAAGAGTGTTCTCAAGTTCAGAAATTTTACTTTCTAAAATGAGTGGAGGAACATAATTTTTACCTTCAATCTGTTTTGCCTCAATTTCCTCTATAGAATAGCTTTGAAAATAATCGTTAGAAAGAAATTTTGATTGTGTAGAACTATAACTAGAATTCAACCTCTCAAATCCAAATGGAAGTTGCATTTTAGTTTTATTCTTTCTTTTCTCAATTTCCTTAGCTCCATCCTCATCTGATAGTTTTGTTCATTTAACTTTGAGTTTAGGATATTGATGTGCCAATTTTAGAAAACCAAAATCATATAAGGCAAGCACTTTGGAAATACCCTTTTTCAGGTAGTGTGGGTTATCATAGCCAAGACCCCAACACTCACTACTCTCTTTTGGTTTGTTGAGATGAATGGTTTGCTCAGTCTGACCAAGAGTATAAAGTTTCTCTTCCAAACCACTCACTTTTTCAACTAAAGATTTGTTTTCTTTTTTTAAAGATAAACACTTTTTCGCAACTTCTTTAACCTCAAGTTCACACGGTTTAAACTTTGATAATGTTTCAGATAGTTGATTATGAATTACAGTCTTTTCTTTAGCACTGGTATCAATATTTTTATGTAAAGCCTCAATCAATACATTCTTCTCAGCAATATCATTGTTGAGTTTCAGTATTGATTGATTTTTCTCTTTAATGATACCTTTTTCGCGTTTAAGTTTAGACTACAAATCCTGAAGTTCAAACATCATGGATTGCATTTGATTTAAGAAATCAGATTCAGTCATATCACATACCTCTTCAGTATCCTCATCATCAGAATCTGCTTTAGTGACATTCTAACCCATAAAGCATATGTGAGCATTTTTTCCTTGTCTCTGTCAGGTTCTGAGTGATCCAACCAATATTCATCTTTAGCCATTAATGCTTTGCCAGCTTCTTGCTTCTTGGCCAAAAGTATTTTGTTCTTGTAGTGCTCTGAATTGTGGACCTTCGGTTTTCTACAATCATTAGCAAAATGGCCTACTTTACCACAATTCTAGCACTTGACTGGCTGATCAACTTTCTTCTCAGCATAATCATTCAGATATTTCTTTTCAGACTTCTTCTCTTCTGGCCTTTTCTCCTCAAACATTTTTCCTTCTATTATCTCCTTATGCTCGTAGTTTCTAGATCCTGATGAGTACCTCTGACTGTTTAACCCCGGTTTCTTGTAAAACTTCTTTTGGATAGCTTTGGTAAACAGTAGCATAGCTTGTTTCAGGTTCTCACCATCATCAAAATCATAATCCTCACTTTCTTCTTCCTCAGATTCAGAAATAACTACTTTCTTATTCTTCTTCAAACTCACTGACCTTTTCTCTTTCTTCTTAACAACTAATGCCACTGGATCAACTGTTGGTTTCTCAACTTTCTTCTTTTCATCTCTTATCTCATCTACATCTTCCTCCTTCTGTCGTAAAGTCTCATACACTTCATGGAGTGGTATATCATTCAGATCTTTCAACTGTTTCATCTGTCTAGTAAACCTTTTCCACTCAGGTTGTAAGATACTCAAGAATTTGACATTTAGCTTAATCTGAGACTTCTTGACTTTATTCTTTCTCAGCTCGTTCAGAAGGGTAACAAATCTATCATAAGTAGCCTCAAGACTTTCACCTTCCTTTCCTTTGAACTCTTCGTAGTTGTTGAGGCAGTTTGATACTTTCAGTTGATTACCAATTTTAGACCATAGCATCATCTTCTCTAGTTGATCCCACATTTCCTTTCTTGTAGCATTGTAGCTATCTATCTTCACATATATCTCGTTGGGAATTCCTTGCAGTATAAAAGATCTTGCCAATCTGTCAGCTTTTTGCCTTTTCTTCTGTTCCTTAGTATATTCTTCAATTGGCAATGGATACTCTTTGTTTACAACTTCCTCTCCATTAGCTTCAGTAGAGTGGATCTTAGTTGGAGGTTTCATCACTCCTTTTTCAGAGATAATCTGATGTAGTCACCCAGATCATTTATGTCTATGAAGTCCAAAAATCTATCCTTCCACTGCTCATACTCACCTTTGAATAACACTGGTGGTTTGACATCTGTACCGATAGCAAGAGCCTCTCTAGAAGTCATCTTTAACTTTGCACTGATTTGAAATGATCGTCAAAAATTCAGAAGTAAACTTGATCTGTAAAAGTCAAACTTGGTCAACGCTGAAAATCACAAAAAAAAATCTAAGTGTCAGAACCTGCATAACAAAGAAAGCACAAACTTCGCGCACATAGATTTCTGCGCGTTCTAAGTTCGCGCAGAGAGAAGCTTGCGCGTTCTTGATTCGCGCAAGACAAATTGTGCACGTTCTGAGGTTTACGCAAGCTGAGGTGTGCGAGTTTTCACTTCGCGCAGACAAAAGCTTGCGCGTTTCTGAGAATCACTTCACGCAATCACGTTGTGCGTTCCTACACTTAGAAAAATTTCAGTAAAATAACTTCTCGCAAAATGTAAACTCGCAAACCACTTCATGCAAAATACTAAACTCGCACACAATATTGTGCGCGTTCTAACTTCGCTCAAGCTGTAGTCTGCACATTCTTACTTCGAGCAAACAGAACCTTGCGCGTTCTTGTAGTTAGAAAAATTTTGGGATCATTAATACAAGTATCTTGCGCATTCTATGAAGAACTCACAGAAGACACAAATACTCAAACAACTTCAGTCTGCGCGTTCTTCAAGCTTTTGCGTGTTCTTTAGTGTGCGTGTTCTTCAGGATGTGTTTTGCGCGTTTTCTGGATCTTGCGTGTTATTCAAACTTTCGACCAAAAACTAAGTTTTTCAACTTGAATTCGATTCAAACCTTCGAATTAGGCCTTGAAACTTTGCAGATTTATCCTTGATCACTATACGAACCTATTACAAACAATTAATTTTGACCAAAAACACCAAAATTACAAATTGATTAAGATACACAGTACGTATGAAAAACTCGAACAAAAATACAATGAAATCCAAAATTCACACAATTTAGTTGTGAATTGAAAAAAGCTACTCAAACCAAACTTATTCTAGGCATAAAGTCGAGTACAATGAAATCAATTACAACTCCAAAACAATACAAAATCTCATAAATTGAACTTTGACAGATGGTTTGCGAGTTCTTGAAAAATGTCTACAAACAGATCTTGATTATGAATTCTTGTATGCTCTGATACCAATTGTGTGTCCCATAATGAGTGCAATTCAATGATGCCGCTAAATTGAGATCAAAACAATTTCTATTTCAATCTTCAATTCGATTACAAAGAGTATGCTTTCTCGATACTTCTCTCACTATAAAATGCGTACTACTCTTAGTCTCTCTTAGTCATATACACCTAGCCTAATGAGTCTACAAACGCAAATCTATTTATACTCTCTAACAATACAAAGACAAAACACTTAAAACACAAGACACTTTGACTTCGACATTATTACAAAGTACTTTGACTTTTCCACCTTTCATGCTCTTGTATCCAACATGTTTGTGCACTAACAAATTCATTCCTCAGTAAAAAATTTCTAAGTTAAAATTTAGAGTTGGGTTCAAGTCGTGTAAGAGACTTTATGTCGTGCGATCCTGTGAGAAAACAATGTAAGAGGTTGGTCGTTGGCTAACAAATGACCCTATGATGCTTAAGTCAATATTTAATCAAGTTAAATAATAGCGAAGAAATAGTTTAAGGGTTTAGAAAAATACCTCTTCAAATGTGTTGCATTCCAACTACGTGGGATTTCCTGGTTCTCGAGAGTTTGGAGCCTATAGGCACCTTTTCCCACGCCCGTAGATATGCGATATGGCCCTTCCCATTTGATGAAAGCTTCCCTGCTTTTGACTCTTGTGTGTTCTGAAACACTCGACGTAAGACATGATCGCCCTCTTAGAAGACCATAGTCTTTACGTTTTTGTTGAAATGACGTTCGACCGTTTGATTTTGGGATGATAACTAACCGACTATATCCATTCCCCACCTCATGAAAGGCTAAGGAATTAATGTCGAGTGTAAGGGTTCAGAGGGTTTATGTGTCGTACCTGAGTGTCGTTGACATGCGTCGTAGTTTTGCACATACCTGATAGTGTCATGTCATAGTGTCGTCCAGTAGTATCCTCGTCGTGATATTTGATTTTCTAAGCTACGACCACCTGAGTGATTACTACACTCACCATCGTGCATTTCCTGCAAAATATTCGTGTTTTGCTAGTGACACATCGTAGATTAAGTCCAGTAGACGATCGTCGATAGAGTCTGCCTTGTATCACGAGTTATCGTGATGCCTTGAATCTTATCTTTTGAGCTTCTGCTCTGTCTTCTGGAAGTTGGTCGCATGTTAGGTAGTTCATAATGTCTCTCCACCAATCTTCTTCTTCGTCATCGATCTGACCAATGTCGTTGTGATCGATAGACGACGTCGCCAGATGTACCATAGGAATCGTGTCGAACAATGGTTTGCTTAGTGCCGATCTGAGGTTAACTAAAGCATCTGCTTGAGTGTTCAAATCCCTCGAGATTTGTTCGATCGAGGAAGGTTCAAATTTTGCAGATTTTGCCTTGGCTACTATGAGATATGATGTCATCTTTGAATCTTTAGCCGCAATTTGCCATTCATTTGGATTATGACAAGGAGAGAGTCACTCTTAACGTGTAACCCTTTTGCCCCCAAGTCGTGTGCCATGTTCATTCCTATGATCAAGGATTCGTACTCTGCTTCGTTGTTGGTTGCTGTTAGGGAAATTTATATGTTAAATAGAAGTTCAGGGTGTAAATTGTAATTGTTTGAAAGTAGTTTTAGCTTGTTGGGCCTAAAAGCCCATAAGCCCATTATCTTGTAAAGCCTGGATATATAAAGTCTGAATTACTTTCTTTTACAAGGCTAGTCTCATTATTTTCATAACACTAGTCTATAGGTTTACTCTCTCTGATCAGAAATACTTTCTATAAACCTGTAACCCTTTGATTTCATATCAATCATATAACTATTTGTTGTGACTCATATACTGTTCATCTTTGATAATATTTGTTGCTGATTGCACTGTACTGGGATCTAGAATTGGTATCAGAGCAAAGAGACTAAAGGTTTGATCCAGAAAAGGTTTGTCTAAAACCCTATAATCAATTTCGTGTTAATCGTTTTTTATCTGCTTTAATCGATTTATGTTCACGTGGTTTATCGATCTATTTGATTTCTGACAATCTGGGTTGATTTGTTTTATCGGTCGTTTGATTTCTGAAAAGGTTATTATCGGTCTAATATCTTGTTTAATTGAGTTTATCGGTTCTTCTAGGTTTAATTTTTATCGATCGAAGTTGTTCTGGAAAAGTAATTAAGTTTTTATCGATCGAAGGTTACTGTTGATTTTGTGGTTTATCGGTCTGTTCGATTTCAATTTTCTGGGTTTTGATTTCGGTCGAATTCCAGAAAATTCTTCGTGTTCTTCGGTGGTATTCTTCGAGTTTATCGGTGCTTGTATTTATCGGTCTATCTATTTGTGACAACCGTCAAGATTAGTGCTCAGGTTAATTTCTAAGTTAATGAAAATTAAGATTTAAGTATTTGTCACTCCTTAAATTGTATAAAATTTTTAAGATAAAAGTTTCCTAAAAATTTAGGAGGTTGCGTAGAATGCCCGGAACAGTCCAGTAACTGACCGTCACAATTCAGAAATGCCAAAAATATTGATTAAGGTCCAAAATATATAAAATTATAAAGTTATATTATTTTAGTTGAAATATTTTCATTTTTTTTTATAAAAGTTGTTTTAAGCAAAAATTGAGAATCGGGTATTCCGGTTCTCGAGTATATCTGATATTTTAATGAAATAGACTAAGTATTTTAATTAATTATTTCTTTGATTAGTCATGGACACTTGTCATGACAATAAAAATTAGTCATTATATATTTATTTATTTTTTTTAAAACCATTTTATTTAAAAACAAGAAAGGAGCTTATTATCTCATTTTAATCAAAAACACCCTTCATCTCCCTCTCCCTCTCCTCCCTTTCGGCCGAACCACCACCACCCCCATCTCCATATCATTTTCAAAATTTAAGCTAAATCAAGAGTGAAATCAAGAAATTGGACATCAATTTGAAGATTAGAACAAAGTTTGCACATCAATTTCACAAGGTATCATCCAAAAACCTACCTTTTTGTCTACACTTAGGTATTTTTGGTTTTAACTTGAAACATTGAAATTATGCATAATGTGGTTATGAAAATTGGGTTTTTGTTCATGAAATGGATTACTTTTGGTAGATACAATGTTATGTTGCAAGTTTTGATTACAATTTCAAAGAAAGAAATTGGTTTTTCATCAAGAATCTTGGTTTGATGTTCATGCATAAGGAATTTTGATACATTAGTGGCTTATTCTTTCACTTAAAGAATGCATGCATATAAAGCTTCAAATATTGATGATAATGGTATAGTGATTATGTTTGCATGAAGAATAGTTTAGCTTACATATGTTCTTAAGATGGAAATTCTCAAATCCAAATGATTAAGAACATAAAAGTGATGTTTATATCACTTTAGTTAGTAGATTGTTCATATGGGTGTTGGATGAGCATCTAAAGATTGCTATGAGTCCATAAATCAAAAGGTTATCATCTCAAGACGATGTATGATTGATTATGGTGTGATAACATATGGTTATTTCATTAAACCAATTGTAAAATGATCACCATTTCAAAATTTCATAATCTTAACTTACTGCAGATTTGCTGTCCAGAAAATGGACCTACTTCCAACATGCATAAATCATGTTCTACATGTCAAAATTTAGGCTTTTTGATTTTAGACTTTAATTTAGGGTGTTAACTTTCTAAAAAGTCCGAAAACACTAATTTTGGAGATGATTTGAGCACTTAAATGGATTTTACAAGAAAATGGTGCAACTGTCCAGTGAAGACAGATTCATACACCTATCTTGTGGAGGCCATAACTTCCTCATTTATTATCCCAAATTAAATGAATCTTTTTCCAAATGATAGGATTTTGAGTTAGGTTTACACCCATATAAGTATTATTGGCTAATTCAAAGAATTGATACCCCAAAAGCATGCTACAAGTGAGGTATGTCACTGATCCGGAAATCAGTGACACACTGCTTTGTGGAAATTATTTCAGGTATCAAAACTCATCCAAAAATTATGAAAAAGTGCAGATTTACTCTTTACACACTATAGCATTACCAAAAAAATTTTGGTGAATTCATTCCTTTGGGAAGATATGTTTCTATAGTGGTTTTGTCGACTAAAATTTTGGACAGCTACTGCTGAATTTTCAGAAAAGTGATCATAATAAGATCTAGACTAGTGTTAAGGCATAATAAGACTATAATTGATCTAAATATGGTTTTGGATATTGACACCTACTTAATGGCATTTCATAAGTTATTTGGACGGGTCATTTGGACATAGGAACGGGTATTAATGTATTTTTCACTATGGCAACCTTCACTATAGGAAACCAAGGAAGCGGCACCTATTTTGAGCACTATCGTTAAGTTTCCAAGTTCACTCTCAAGGTGAGTATTCACAGCCCCTCTTTTATCGTTTTACGTATTTTGGGGTGAAAAGCATGCTTAAGTACGATTTTAATGATTCATGAGTTAATTGAAATGTTTTGAGCTGTTAAGTCGCCAAGGCTTGTTTTCAAGCATTTTAAAAAGTAAGATGTATGACGTTAAATAGTTGGTATGTTGAGTATTTAAGAGTTAGTCCCCAGACGACACTACTATTAACCCAGAAAATTGGGCCTATAGTATTAGTGGATAGCGCTATTTGGGCTTGACCAACCCCACTTCTTACAGCTGACGAGCTAGGAGTGCACTATACTAGAGAAGTGATTGAACATGTGGCGCTTGAGACCACCTCTGAGTCAAGGCACACGGGGCAAAAACAAGGGTCCGGGACGGTTTAGTAGTGGCTCAACCAAGTTTAAGTTATACCGACTCAAGTCATACGTAAAGCAATACTCATGAAAATTTTCAAGTTAAGCTAATGAGCACGAATATGCTCCAAGTATTTGAGCACGTATATGCTCCAAGTATTCAAGTTAAGCTTTTGAGCATGAATATGCTCCAACTATCAAATCTTGCATATAAAATGTTTTGTGCATAATTAAAACCTGTGAACTCACCAACTCTTGTAGTTGACCATATTTTTGTACATGCTTTTCAGGTAATCAAGAAGGTAAATTTTAAGGGTCGTTCTGCGTATAACATGAATATGCTTGGGGGATGTACAAACTTTTGGACAATGCTATCTTGAATTATCTCGGGATTGTAATTTCACGATAAACTTTCCACTATTAAATTTTGTAATGTATTTTTATTAAATGTATGGTGGTTGAACTTTATGCTTGTGGATTGTTTATCGGAAACTGTTATACCCCGTGTTTCCGCTTTAGCGGGGTGTGACACTATTAATTAGTCTTAATCTGTTATTTGACCGATAGACATCATTTGACCGGGAAGGTGTAATTATCGGTCATTGTGTTTGACCGATATATTGTGTTTTCCGGTCTTTGCTTCGACCGAAACTTAGCCACTATCGGTCTTGTGTTTGACCGATACACTGATTCGATAGGTACCCTGATTACCGATCTTTGTCCTTTGACCGGTAAGTTGTTAATACCGGTCCTTTTTGTTCGACCGATACGTTGTTAATATCGGTCCTTTGATTGACCGGTACATTGTCAACACCGGTCCTTTGTTTGACCGGTACTCTGTTAATACCGGTCCTTTGCTTGATCGGTACCCAGTTCGACCGGACTTTTGCTAGACCGGATCCTTGTCCTATTCTGCTTATTTTATTATTATTATTATTATTGTGTTTAGATCATCCTACTTGTCTCACGATCGTTACAGTGCTTTTAAGTTAAGAGATTTAAGATGAATTCAAGAGACGCGTTAGCTATTGGTTCGGATCAGAAGCCCCCGGTTCTCTATCGAGGGGAATATCCTCAGTGGCACGATCGCTTCATGAACTTCATTGAATCGAAACCAAACTATGAAGCCATTTACAAGTGTTTGACAGAGGGGCCGCAAGACTGGCCAATGAAAGTTGTACCAGGAAACACAGAAGAAGGTCGACCTGCACGCAATGTTCCAAAATCTGTCGGTGACTTTACAAATCAAGAAAAGGATTTGTATTATGCTGAAAAGCAAGCAAAGACATATCTTCTACAAAGTCTACCCAACGACATCTATGCTTGCATCGATAGTTATAAGGAGTCTGCAAAGAAAATGTGGGACCAGATTGAGAAGATGATGATGGGGAGCCACATCAACAATCAACTCAAGGTGACAAACTGCATTACCCGATATGATGGCTTCAAAGCAAGAAAAGGCGAGACACTGACAGAAACATATGAAAGGTTCAACTTGCTTCTGAATGATCTCTAGAAGAATAAGATCACAAAGACGAACACCGAGAACAACATCAAGTTCATGAACAACCTCCAGCCTGAATGGAAACCTTTCGTTTCTCATATTCGTCATACTCAGACCCTGGAGAAGCTTTATCTACATGAACTTTATGAAATGCTGCTCCAGGACGAAGAGGAAGTTATGGAACTAATGGGGAATCAGAAAGCGGAAGAAAAACTGGTAGTTGATCCGTTAGCACTCGTATCTGAGAAAAGAGTGAAGTCTGTCAGTCGTTCGTCTGAAAAGAAGCCAGTGCAAAG
The DNA here is from genome assembly GCA_954870635.1 of Arctium minus. Classification (NCBI taxonomy): domain Eukaryota; kingdom Viridiplantae; phylum Streptophyta; class Magnoliopsida; order Asterales; family Asteraceae; genus Arctium; species Arctium minus. Next base: position 48,842,587 of record OX941086.1, read on the forward strand.
TGAGTCTGAACCCGAAGATCCTGATAGTGATTCGGATCCTGAACTCACTAAGATGAAAGAAGCTATGGTATTCTTGACTCAACAATTCCAGAAAAGGAAGTTCTTTAACAAGTCTTCCAACAAGCAAAGGTTTTCCACTCGCCGTGACCATCAAGAGAAGTCTGAAGGTAAGAAACGTGTTGAAGATGGAAAGAGGTCTGACAAGAGACACGAAGAGAAGCCAAAAGATGAGCCTATCAGATGCTAGAACTGTGGTCGGTTAGGCCACTTTGCCAAGGATTGTCGCAAGTCTGTTGTGCGCAATTCCGATTATTACAGATCCAAGCTTCTACTGGCCAAAGAGAAAGAAGCAGGTAAGGCTCTCACGGCTGAAGATGACTACTGGCTACAAGTCTCTGATGAAGAACCTGAAGATGTCGAAGCACACTTGTGTTTCATGGGCAAGCATTCATCACCTTCTGACACTGATGATGAAGATCAAAACTCTCCATGTCAGGTATGTGCTCCTTATCACGAAGCTTTAATTGATCAAATGCAACTTGCCATGAATAAACTAGACTCTTTCAAGCTACTCATAAAAGAAAAAGAACAACTCATCTCATCTCTAGAAAAACGAGTTGTTGCACAGTCTGAATGTATTCAAAATCAAAGTTTAGAAATCTCAAGCAATCTGTGCACAATTTCTAATTTAAAAGAAGAGTGTGAGAGTTGTTCAAAAGAATCACAAGAGCTAAAGACCAAAGTAGATAATCTGACCAGTGAGCTACGCATGTCCGAGAATGAGAAAATTGATATTGTATCTCAAAACGTGGCTTATAAAAATGAAAATCAAAGATTATCTAATCAGTTAAAGGAGATCGAAAAGAAGCTTTATAGAATTGGTCAATCTCATCAAACGCTAAATCTAATTGCACCAAAGAAACCCAAGTATGCAAATACGGGTATCGGTTACGATAACCCATATTATCTGAAAAAGTCCCTATCCAAAGTTCCTACGATTTATGCGTCTGAATTTCTTGGAATAGACAAGACATTTCCAGAATACAAGATCAATTGGACCAAACCAATTGAGGATGAGGACTGGGAAGAGGATAAGTTGAGAAGGGAGAACTCTACTAAAATGAAACTTCCTTTTGTTTATGATTCATTAAATGCATCTTACACCGAAGAAAAACCTTGTTTCCTATCAAATGACTATTTTAGAAGTTATACTCAAGCTGAACTTGATGCTAAAACAGTTAAAACTGAGGAGGAATCTCTAGATCATAAAGTTTATGTTACACCTCTGATTTTAGAAAAGAAAATTGTTCAGCTAGAAACGTCATTTGAACAGGAGAGGGACAATTTTCAAAAGGAAAAACAAGACCTTTTATCTCAAATTGAGTGCCAACTTCCAATAAAGAGGAATATGTGTCCGACAAGGAAAGAGAATACTTTCAGACAGAAAAAAAGAAGTTAAACTCACAACTGTCTGCCTTGGCAGCAGATCGTCTGAAGGAACAATTTCACAAGGCTGAGCCTCAAACTAAGCCTACAATTCTCCAAAGTGAGAAACCTACCCTGTCTGACAATTCTTATCCTGCCTCCGACACATCTTCCTGTAAAGCCTTTTTGGGTGACTCGTCACCAAATCTTTCAAATAAAGGAAAAGAGCCTCATGTTTTAGAAACGGATCATTGTTCTGATTTTAAACATGCTTCCGCCTATGATCCACTTCAAACAAATTCTTCTGATGTCCTAAATTCCTCAAGCGATAAGGTCCTTTCTGATGAGGAAATGGAATTTTCAGCATTCTTGAATTCCGAGGTGTGTCTAGACAGTGATTTGACCCAACTTGATTTTAATCCGTCTCTACCAAGCCACGTTGATTTTCTAAACTCTTCTTGTGAGCCTCGGGTAAAATTTTATAAGGGTGAATGTTCCACATCCGCCCCACAAAAACCTTTTGTGAATGATTCTTCAAAGTCAAAATCCAAAAAACGTTCACAAAAGAAGAAAAAGGCCAGTTGCTCCAAAAGACAACAATCTTCAAGTTTCACATCTTCTGACTATAAGTTTAACGGTCTTTCAGACACTTTTGGTCGGCGCAAAGAAGTAAGATATGCTTGGGTAGCTAAGAAGTCTAAAGAGAGCACGACAACAGCAGAATTAGTTAATCCAAGTTTAAAGTCTAGGAAAAACAATAACAATCATGATTTTTTTAAAAGTAAACCTTTTGTTGAATGTAATGGAACTTTACCTTTAAAAGTTTATTCTATTCCTCAATTACTTCAACTGTCTCATGATTGTATTTGTTTCTCTTATTGTGGATCGAATGAGTTTGTTGATCGTCGTTATGCATCTGATTGGTTTGGCTCGTATCATGTTGATAATTATCATTCTCAGTTTGATATTACCCGTCATAGGAAAAGACCCAAGTCTAAACGGGCATCCAAAACGGGTGTTAAATCTAACCCCAAAGGACCCATTTACGAATGGGTACCTAAAAAGAAATAACTTGTTTTGCAGGACGGTCATGTGTGGTATCTAGATTGAGGCTGCTCCAAGCACATGACCGGAAGAAAGGAGCTACTCACAAACTTCACCGAGAAGTTTTGTGGGAATGTACGGTTTGGGAACGATCATTATTCTCCCATCAGGGGTTACAGATATATCGTCAAGGATAATCTCACGATTAAGAAAGTGTCCTATGTCGAAGGCCTTGGTCACAATCTCTTCAGCATCGGTCAATTCTGCGACAAAGATCTAGAGGTCACGTTCAAAGCCAAGCGGTGCAACATTCGAACTGAAGACGGAAAAGAAATCCTTGCTGGAACGCGTCGCTCCAACCTCTACACGATTGACCTCTCATCTCTGAAAGCAGATAAGGAAGTTTGTTTAATGTCTAAAGACTCTGCCGAACAAAGCTAGTTATGGCATCGTAGACTCTCGCACCTGAACTTCAAGCGAAGTCACCTCTATTCTCGATTTATATTGCGAGACTATCAACAAGTTGGTGCTCGGTAGTCACGTCAATGGCATGCCTGATCTTAAGTTCGAAAAAGATCATTCGTGTGCCGCCTGCGAAATGGGCAAAATGAAGAAGGCTTCTCACAAGCCTAAAGTTACTCCTAGTACTTCACGGTCCCTTGAACTCATTCACATGGATTTATGTGGATCGATGCGCGTCCAAAGCATCAATCATAAGAAGTATATTCTGGTGATGGTTGACGATTTCTCTCGCTACACATGGGTCCGATTCCTCCGATCAAAGGATGAAACTCCCGAATTGATTATCTCTCTCCTGAAGAGTATTCAAGTCAGTCTCAACCTATCAGTCCAGACCATAAGAATCAAGTGCTCACCGGTTACTTGACTTCAGTGGGCATAACGCATGCTTTCTCAGTTTTTCGCACTCCTCAGCAAAACGGGGTAGTAGAGCACCGGAATCGAACTCTTGTCGAAGTAGCTCGCACGATGTTATCTCAGTCCAAGCTACCGCTATTTTTATGGGCAGAAGCAGTTGCAACCGCTTGCTACACTTAAAACCGCAGTATCATCAACAAGCGGTTCAACAAGACACCGAATGATCCTCAAGCACCAGAAGAAACACAAGTCACTGGTCCAACCGACTCCGGTGGCCCATCCTCGCCTGGTGCTCCATCATGTACTGACAATGATTTTGTATTCCCGAGCTCGAGTGATCCTCCTCCTATCCAAGATCCTACTGTCTCACCGGCAATAGTAGGCCCTCGTGAACCGACACCTGTGGAAGGCACTCCTGAAGTTCCCAATCCGTCAATCCCGGATTCTGCTTCACTTGCATCTCCTGCTGAGTCGTCCTCTGCTGCAATCTCGACTCCAACTAAGGAACTTCAACCTCACAGGCCGTCATCACTAGAAGCAATTCAGGATTTACCCCCCGGTGGTTATGTGGACCCCGATACTTCTCAACAGACATATCAACCTCTTCTACACACCACCAAATGGACTAGAGCTCACCCCCTTCATCAGATCATTGGTGATCCCAAGACGCCTGTTCAGACTCGATCTACTACTGCGAACGATTGCTTATTTTCTTCGTTCCTCAGCCGTATCGAACCTTCCACCGTCTCCGAAGCGTTGAATGATCCATACTGGGTGATCGCTATGCAAGAGAAACTCAACCAATTTGAGAGCCTCAAAGTGTGGCGCCTTGTTCCCCGGCCAAAGAATAAGACGGTGATTGGGACGAAATGGAATCATTGTCCGAAACAAAGCACGTCTAGTGGCTAAAGAAGGTATAGATTACGAGGAGACGTTTGCACCGGTTGCACGCATTGAAGCTATTCGCATGTTCCTCGCCTACGCCGCCCACTATAATTTCATCGTCTTTCAAATGGATGTGAAATCTGCGTTCTTGAACGGTGTTCTCAAAGAGGAAGAGTATGTCTCGCAACCCGAAGGCTTCGTGAGTTCTAAATCTCCGAATCACGTTTATTTTCTTGAAAAGGCCTTATACGGTCTTAAGCAAGCGCCACGAGCCTGGTATGACGCTCTCTCATCCTTTTTGATTAAATCTGGTTTCTCTAAAGGTAAGATTGCTACTACCCTGTTTATTAAAAGAGAAAAGAAAGATATCATTCTTGTACAGATTTATGTTGATGACATAATCTTTGGCTCCACAAACCCCAAGTATTGTCAGAACTTTTCAGCCTTAATGAGTAAACATTTTCAAATGAGCATGATGGGGCAAATGAATTTTTTCCTCGGTCTTCAAGTAAAACAATTAGCAACAGAAATTTTCATTAATCAATCTAAGTACATCTCGGATATTCTTCGAAAATACCAGATGGAAAGCTCTTCTCCTATGAAAACCCCCATGTCTACTGGCTTAAAGCTACACTCCGATCCTGATGGAAAGGATGTGAATGCTACAACTTATAGAGGTATGATAGGTTCTCTGATGTACTTGACGGCGAGCCGGCCAGATATTATGTTCTCGACATTTCTATATGCACGATTTCAGTCTAAACCTAAAGAGTCTCACTTAGCTGGGGTTAAGCGTATTATCCGATATTTAAAAGGTACTGCTGATCTTGGTTTGTAGTACCCAAAAGAGACAGGTTTTGAATTGATAGCCTACTCGGACGCTGATCATGCTGGAAACATGCTGGACCGGAAAAGCACATCTGGACATGTCCAGTTCCTGGGAGATCGTCTCGTCAGCTGGGCTTCGAAGAAGCAAAACTGCGTATCCACCTCCACCGCCGAGGCGGAATATGTAGCAGCCGCCAGTTGCTGCTCGCAAGTCATCTGGATGCGCACCCAGCTGAAAGACTACGGCTTTAACTACTCGCGGATCCCCATCTACTGTGACTCCAAAAGCGCCATTGCAATATCCAGCAATCCAGTCCAGCACACGAAGACGAAGCACATCGATGTGCTATATCACTTCATAAAAGACCACGTGGAAAGAGGTACCATCGAACTCTACTTTGTTAATACAGAGCATCAGTTAGCAGACCTGTTCACCAAAGCCTTGGACGAAAAACGCTTTAATTATCTTGTGTCCAAGCTAGGTATGCTAATTCTGAAAGTTTGATCCTTTCACAACCCTCAACGAGTTTCATTCAATAACGAATGACTGTGTCTAATGCCCCAGTGACTTGTCTCTGGTTGCTCTGATCCACACTCCTTGGTTATTGCATTTTACTCGCTAAGTTCTGTGTCAATTTCAAACTTCTGTATCAATAAAGTAGATTTCGTCTGTTTCTATTTTTTTCTCTCGTGTGTTTTCTTTTCTTCGTGGTGCTTTCGTGTTTATTTTTTTGCAGTTTCTCTTGTTGTTATCTGAAAGCGTAAGTCGTTTGTGGTGGTCTTTAGAAGATGTTCATGTGTTCAGGGGGAGCACGATTGTACGATGTTTTGGTAAGGTTCTCTAGTCCTCCATTTAAAGGGGAGCAGGTAAGTTCTTTCCTGCGTTTCGATTTCCTCGCGGTAATCGTCGAGGGGGAGCTCTGTCTCGTAAGGTCTTCCATGCTCGAGGGGGAGCATTACCTATCCTCTTGGTTTATGTGTTACCATCAGGTTTATCTTTTTAGGTTTATAGTTTTCACTAGTATTTTTTTTCGGTTCTCATCATCCGTTTTTTTTAATTTCTTCAATTTTTTTAGGAACAAAGTTTTTTATAAAAATACAAAAATATTTTTTTTATTTATTTATAATTATGAAAAATCCAAAAATATCAGTTTTGTTTTGTTTAAAGTTTTGTTTGGACTGGACCAATATCAGGAACCGGCCCAATTTCTTGCCTCCGGCCCAATCTTGGCCCGGCCCACTACCCAACCCGGGCGACCCAAGTTCTTCGACCGGGGTATTTAAAACCCCGGTCTTCTTTCTCCGACCTCACTCTCGATCTCTTCATCTCTCTGACTATCGATTTTTCTCTCGAACTCGACCGACATCTCTCTCGATCAGTCCTTTTATCTCTCTCGGCTCTCCCCTCGCTCGACAAAAAGGTATGGTTTCTCTTTTTCATTTAGGGTTAACATAGTACCGCCGTATCAATCGATTGTTAGTTTTTGGATATCCAGTTTTCGTGTTTGGGTCATCTGTATGTCGATTCGATCTTGCTCCGGTCGTTGAGGTTTCCGGTCGAGCGTTTCGGCTTCTCCGGTCGTTAGCTCTTCCGGTCGTTTATTTAACTAATATTTGACCTAAACTTTTATCGATTATTCGACCTAGATTTTATCGGTCTAATAGCATTCCCGGTTGAATGGCAATCCCGGTCGAAGACCTATCGGTCGAAGACCTACACCGGTCAAATAGCCCTACCGGTCGAATGTCCATATCGGTCGAATGGCTATACCGGTCGAATGCTTTTACCGGTTGAATACCAATACCGGTCAAATCCTTTCCCGGTCTAAGACCCTTGCGGTCGAATGCTCATACCGGTCCAACAGTCCTCCGGTCGAATGTCTTTACCGTTCTAAGCCTTTACCGGTCGATTACCTCTACCGGTCGAAGCTTTACCCCGGTCCTTTTGGTATTCTTAACTGCACAGTATTGGGCTTTGCTATCTGTGCTTATCTGCTATATTTCTAGGCTGTAAGATTGTGAGGTGACCCTGTGAGTTGATCTTTTTCTATGTAGTGGTGCGCGAATTGGTTATAGACCCTAATTCACGAATTGGGTTTGTTTTTCCAGTATTTTGGAGTTAGTATAGGCTGTGGTTTAAACCATGGCATTATAACTCCAACGACATCTTGATTTCCATGTTCCTAAGATCTAACAAGCTTATTCTCAACAGGTACAATGGCGCAAAATCCTCCCCCCGCGATTAATCCAATCGCCGATCCCGAACTGATTCCCGAGGATCAGTTCATTCAGCTCACACCAAACAACTATCATCTCGATGTAACCCAACCTGCCATTCAATATCAGGTCATCATCGAGATTCTTAGTGGGCATCCTCTATGATATGCTCTATCGGAGACAGCGGAAGTGCCGCTATTATACCTACAACAGTTCTGGAAATCTCTACATGCCTTGGAGGCCGACGGTGAATTCCATCTGGAAGGCCGAATTGATCACACACCTGTGCTCCTCACTTGTGATCTTTTCCAACAATTTCTTCATCTTCCAACCGCCGGTTCAGTCCGGGGGAGAAATAGCTTTGACCCGCTCGTATCGGATGCCACTCTATGCGCTGATCTCTTATCCCTAGGATACGACGCAGATCTACGTCTACCATCAAGTTTCAACCGCAAGTACCTTTCCACTATATGGTACACCATGTTCACTTACCTCAATCGATGCCTTTCGGCTATCACGAAAGGCACCGACCAGACGAGTATTCACATTCTCCGTCTATTCCACTCAGTGGCATTCCATCGCCACGCGGATTTCGCCGACTTCCTATGGTACGACCTTGTTCAGAAAGTTCGATCGAACACGACGAAGAGACAGAACTTCATTCCGTATATGAGGTTTCTCCAGTTGATCATTCGAAGTTACATGACTCTGTATCCCGAGATACCTCGCCGTACCACGCACCCTACTTGTCCGCATCACCCGACTCAAAAAATACCAGCTCGTACTGATCCGGAAGGTATCGTCGCCCGACAAATCCCCATCGGGTTGTTGGCCTATGCTCGTCCTTCGGCACTGAGTGTTATAGGATATAGGCACACACACAATCTTCCAGCTCCTATGGTCCAACCACAACCGGTAGGACCTGCCCAGGGAGCACGACCAGAGAGGCATGAGGGTCCGCGTCCCCGTACGAGAGGTGGTAGAGTCCGGATAGCTGGGGCTTCTGGACCGGGTGTGACGAGCGAAATCGTTGTGAGGGGAACTGGAGAGGGCAGTACCGTTAGATCGAGACAAGCCAGTACTTCACGACGATCACCTACCCCGCCACGGGAGACATCTCCGATGGTAGAAGAGGACACAGCTACTGAATCCGCCAACGTTCAGTCCTCTTCTGCCAATGCATCGGAAGAGGAAACATCTGCTGAAACTGCAACCGAGTCTGCGGAGGAAACAGGTACATCCGACTCTCAGTCGGAAGCTGCCACCGACTCTGAGGAGGCAGCAGATCTATCCGGCAGTCAGTCGGAACCAGCCACCAACGTATCGGAATCAAATGAAGAGTCTTCTGACTCGGATGGTGACGATAATCAGCCCTCACCTGGAGAAACAAGGAGAGCGGAGGGAGTTTCAGTTGAAAATTTAGAGGTGAGTAGAGAGAAGGAAAGAAGGACCAAGATGCATCATGAGCGTACACGAGTGACGGGCCAACCATCAACGGTTGTACCCCCCCTAGCCACATCCACCCAGGTAGCCACATCTACTATCCAGTCTCATGTGTTGAGACAGGATATTGAAGAAGCCGTCGTGGACCTAGCGGTGCAACTGCACACCCCACCCAGCCACTCCGCCATCTCTCAACAGATGGTGGTTTCAGCTTTACACGGGGATATAGCACAAAAGCTACCGGTCTCTCACTTGGAGAGTTCCGGTATTGAGACAAGAGAACAGCAACCCCCGTTCTTGACTCCTTTCGGTGCACAAAGTCTAGAGCCGTTTGATATAATTTCTCCAATTCCTAGGACACGGGTCCCTTTCTCGGCTACTGCTGAAGGCCTTCGTGGCCCAGCCGGAACACCTATAGTAACTCCGACTTCGGTTGGTTTACGAGGATTGGGTGGAAGTCCTACCACAGCTATCATCACGCCAGCTGTGAACGTAGGCGATTCGACTTCTGCAGTCGCAACCTTAACTGGAAGTCTAAGTGACCCAGGAGTTACCCCAACTGAGTTCGTCTCAAGGGAATATATGGACGGCGCCCTAAAGGCTGTCCAAACCATGATGAAAGAGGAGGTAGATTCTCTAAAACGTATGATCAAAGGCAAAGGTCCAGCGACTGATCCTGAACCACTACCTCCCACACCACCCCCTTTCATTCCTGCTACCGAGATGTCAATCGAGGACCTAAAATCCATACTACTTGCCAAGCTTCTTGCCCAATCTCAAACAGAACCCTCCCAGGATGTCGATCTTCTATCACTTCTACGTGCTCAAGAATCCACACCTACCCCACCACCCCCCAACCCATCATATCTCCAGAAGCCTTCCAGCTCCAACAAGCCATGCTTCAGTCTCTACAGCAAACCGTAGCTGTATTGACTGAACGCCTATCAGTAGTGGAAGACACCTGCCATAGCCAGGCAGACAGGCTCAAGCGCCGGCATGATGATCAGGATGATCCTGATCACCATGAGGGGAAGAAGTGCCAACGCCTAATAGAGCCGGAGATACAGTCTGTGGAAACAGTTCAAGTGGGAACGGAACAGGGTTCGGGTTCTGGTATTCGATCAGAAGGGCAGGGACAGGAACGGGAACAGTGTATGGATTTGGTGTTGTATGATATTCCAAGGGTTGAAAAGCCTGAGGAATTTGATGAAGGTTCTACGATTGTCCCTGAAGACTGGGCGTTAATTCTTGATCCTTATGAAATTTCTGAACCGACAGAAGAATGTGCCAACACTGAACGAGTGCTGGTAGTCATGCAAGCCGAAATAGATGAGATTCTTCATCCGGATTATCAGCCACACGATCAGACTTCTGTTTCGGTTCCACTTTTGACTTATTTTGTTGATAATCCTGATCTTCCTGAATCAGATATTCCCGTCAGATCTCCTCCAGCGTCACCAGATATGGAAACAGGAAGTACTCCACCAGTTCGTCCGTCCAAGTGGGAAAGAGTCATAATCAAAGTTCCTTTCCTTGAAGAAAGTCAAAAGAAGATCTTTGCCCACTGGATTCGGAAATATGACGAAGTTGTACTTCTTGGTCTACAGTCTGTGAAAAACAAGGAAAAGCAGCGTGAACTTGTATTCATGTATAAGAAGTTTCAAGGCAAGCACTCCAAGACAAAGCTTAGGATTACATCAGTTGACCGGATTCAATCTGCCTTCTTCATGAAAGTAAAGTATTCAGACTTCATGGTAACGAGAGAATATGGTCAGAAGTATTGTTTTTCTGAAGCTGATTTTCCGTGCCTTGAACCACAAGATCTGCTGTTCATTCTTCGAGACTTAAAGACCAGAACCATCAGACCCGGGGAAGTCATTGATGCAGTCGAGACTGTAAAGAGGTATATGAAGTGTGCGATGAAACATGCCTCGGTGGAAGACTTTCAGATTAGGTTAGAAAGCGACCAGCCAAAGATAAATATGCTCAAGCCTGATTTGAAGATTCCGTCTGATACCCAGAGCGTACCTGCATTTACTGTGATAAAGCTTCCAGAGTTTGGCATGACTTATGTGAACAACAAAGGTATTATGCGGTTCATTCGTTTTAATCAGATTGCCAGATTCTGCGACGGTACGTTAATGTTGCTGAAAGACAAGTTGAAGCATGCACTTGACCAAGATGAAAAAGGGGTTCACCCTTTGGATCCTAAATACAAGCCACTTGTACTTAAAGCACTGGGTGTAATTGAAGAGCGACTGGAGTACAGGACTCAAATTCGATATTTCGAGATCAGTTTTGGTTTTCGAAAGATTTATGTTCCAAACTGGCGCGTTTTTCAACTTCTATTTAAAGGGGGAGATTGTTAGGGAAATTTATATGTTAAATAGAAGTTCAGGGTGTAAATTGTAATTGTTTGAAAGTAGTTTTAGCTTGTTCGGCCTAAAAGCCCATAAGCCCATTATCTTGTAAAGCCTGGATATATAAAGGCTGAATTACTTTCTTTTACAAGGTAGTCTCATTATTTTCATAACACTAGTCTATAGGTTTACTCTCTCTCATCAGAAATACTTTCTGTAAATCTGTAACCCTTTGATTTCATATCAATCATATGACTAGTTGTTGTGACTCATATACTGTTCATCTTTGATAATATTTGCTGCTGATTGCACTGTACTGGGATCTACAATCATATCATATAAAGTACACCATCTTGCCCCCTTGTGGCGACTTTAGGACGACGCCCAGTCCTGTACCTCTAGCGTTGGACGATCCGTTGACATATAGAGTCCAAGGTTTGTCGTCGTGTGTCACCACAGAACAAACTTCGTTCTATGCTTCCTTCTCCAGTTCAGGACTAAAATCGGCGACAAAGTCTGCTAAAACTTGCGATTTGATCACGGTCTTGGGTTTAAAGTTGATGTCGTAACTGCTGAGATATATACTCCATTTTGCTAGTCGATCGGTCTACTCTGTTTTTCGCAAAATAGACTTAAGTGGAAAGTTAGTAACGACAATTATTGGATGTGATTCAAAATAATGTTGTAACTTCTTTGCGGCTGTAACTAATGATAGTAGGAGTTTTTCCATTGAGGATTACCTGGTTTCAACATCGAGTAGAGACTTACTTACATAGTAGATAGGCATTTGGTGTTCGTCGTCCTCTCTTACCAGGACTGTACTTACCACGTTAGGACTGACGGCTAAGTATAGTTGCAAGACCTTGTTGTTCTTTGGTTTTGATAATAATGGAGGCGACGCCATGTAATCTTTCAGTATTTGTAATGCTTGCTCATGGTCGTCCGTCCAATGGAAGCCCTTGTTTTTTTGTAGGACGTTGTAGAACAAGTGACACTTGTCTGGCGATCGAGATATAAATATGTTAAGAGCTGCCACTCGACCCATCAAACGTTGCACTTCTTTGAAGTTTCTCGGTGATTTAATCTCTATAATGGCTTTAATCTGGTCGGGATTGGCATTGATGACTCATCGACTCACTATGTATCCTAGAAATTTCCCCGCACTGACTCCGAAGGAACATTTCGTAGGATTGAGCTTCATATGGTATTGTCGGAGGATGTCGAACGATTGTCGTAGGTGTTCAACTGGTTGTCGAGATTTGACCAGCATGTCGTCGATATATACTTCCATGTTATCGCCCAATCGATCCTTGAACATTCTGTTGATCAATCGTTGGTACGTGGAACTTGCATTTTTCAAACCAAAAGGCATAACCATATAGCAGTAAATACCTCGATCTATCATAAAGGTTGTCTTTTATTGGTCGTCGACGTGCATAAGTATTTGATTGTAGCTTGAGTAAGCGTCCATGAACGTCAAGAGTTCATGTCCAGCAGTCGCGTCGACCAATGCATCGATATGTGGCAAAGGAAATGGATCCTTTAGACATGCTTTATTCAGGTCTGTGAAGTCTATGCACACCCTCCATTTACCGTTTTTCTTTTGTACTACCACGACGTTAGCTATCCAGTAGGGGTACTTCACTTCTCGGATCTTTCTGGTTTTGAAGAGGTTGTAGACTTCATCATTGATCACCTTGTTTCGCTCTGGAGCGAATTTTCAACGTTTTTGTTTTATTGGTTGGAATGACGGATCCACATTCAATTTATGTGAAATGATGTCAGGGTTGATGCCAACCATGTCTTTATGCATCCAAGCGAAACAATTAGCATGATCCTGCAAAAAGGATATTAGTTCTTTTTTAATAGAAGGGACAAGTGATGAACCCATGAAGACGAGTTGCTCCAGATTGCTTTGGTCCAGGATAACTTCCTCCAAACGATAGTCGTCGACAGTATCGGGAGTATCCTGGTTCTGTAATTGCTAGATGGATTGCTTTCTGGGTTTCATCGTGGTCTTGTAGCAATCCCGAGCAACTTTCTTTTCACTCTTGATCTCCTGGATCCCCCATGCAGTTGGAAATTTCATCGTCTGGTGATACGTCGAGGGGACTTCCTTCATGTCGTGGATCTAGGGTTGACCAAGGATTACATTGTATGCTGATGAACAATCTATGACGTTGATTCTTGTCTGCTTGTTGATCCCCTTTGCATAGATTGGTAAGATGATTTCTCCATAGTTACTCATCGCGTCTCCGTTGAAGCCAACCAATGTTGTCGAGCGTCGGGTGATCTCTGACTTGTAGAGACCCATAGCTTTGATGGTGTCAAGGAAGATGATATTTGTCGAACTGCCTCCATCAACCAACACTCTTCGGGTCAAACAATTGCCGATCTTGAGTTGAATGATTAACCCGTCGTGGTGTTTCTGATGTAGGTCGCCTAGATCATCTTGATCGAATGTTATCTTCATGGACTCTAGCTCCAATTCTTCTTTCGATCGTGAGGATCGTGAGATTGGTTGGTTATTTGCACTTTATGACGCATGCCTTTTCGCCGCCGAATAGGTTAGACCGCATACGTCTCACCCTGCCGTAACATAGTTCACAACTTTCTCATGATTAGGGGACGGTGGTCGAACGTTATTGTCAGGTGTTGCTGATCCGTCGAGGATATACTTGAGATTATTCTTCAGGACGTGCCAGTCGAGTTCCTTCTTGAGCACTATGCAGTCGTCAGTTGTATGACCATGGTCGTCATCAAAGTCTCACCATTTGGTCTGGTCTTTCTTGTCGTCAGCTTTGTCACTTTTCTTTCACCAACGAACAGTTGCTTGCGCAGTTCTCAATGCCTCGACCAAGTCGTTAGAAGTACCCTTGAATCCATAAGAGGAAATTTTGGGGTACTGAGGAAACTTGGCCACGGTCGAGACCTTCTTCTTTTCGAATCTGACATTCAAGATTTGTCTCGACGACTCAACTTTAACTGTCGGTCTGGTTTTAAAAATCTGGTTTGTTCACACTCAACGGTCTTTTGTCGCTGGAGTGTTTACGACGAAAAGTTTCATCATCTTCGAGCCTCATGTGGGCCAAAGTTCTTGCTCGAACGTCTTCGAAGTTCTCTGGGGGGTACTTTGTCAGGTCAGTGTAAAGAACTGAACTCTCGTCAAGACCGCGCTTGTAGGATTCTATCGCAGTCTTGATATCACAATTTCGTAGGATGATCATCTCTGTGTTGAAGCAATTGAAATAACTTCGAATGGATTCCCCTGCTTTCTGCACGACATAATACAGGTCGCTGGTTTGTTTCACCATCTTGCAACTACTGGTGAACTGTTGAGAGAATTGATTCACCAGTTCTGGGAATGACCCGATGGATTTTGGCTTGAGGCCAATTAACCGTTGCAAAGCCGCACCAGTAAGGGTCGCCCCAAAGCTTTTACATATACACACCTCTTGATACTGGTACAGGATCGACGCTGTCCACATCAATTTCTTGTACTGAGAGACGTGTTCAGTTGGATCCGAAATACTAGAATATTTTGGTGTGAACATTGGAATACAGTATTTCTTTGGGACGTCGACCATTGCAATCTTGTCGACGAAGGGTGACGCCTGGAACCCAGTGCGGGGTTCGACATCGACAGGAACGGCTGCACCTAGAAGCTTGGCAAGTAGCGATAGGACGCGCTCATTCTGCTCTTCCAACATCTTCAATCTCTGGGTGACGGGATCGTCTGGAACACTTCCTTGGACACCCGACGGAATATGTCCTGAGCTCTGGAATCCATTCCGTTGTGACGAGTCAAAAGCATATCTGTTGAACTGGAAGGATGTCATTGGCATTGAAGGGATCGACGCTGCGGGAGGCATCGTAGGGAGTGGTGCTGTCGAGTGAAAGAAGGGTGGAACCGATGTTGCAAACGACATCGAGGGGACCTGCGCCGCCGAAGAGAAGAAAGGTGGAGGTGGAGGTGGCAACATCGGCATAAGCTGACTGAAAATGCCAGAGAAAAGTGGTATGGGATAATTGGGAAGTGGTGGTCCTGTCCAGGGTATACTGAAACCATTTTGACCGTGTGTTAGATTAGAATTGTATTCAAGATTAAAATAGAGGGTCAATTCTATAATAGTTTAAAAGTTTTAGGTTCGAGTTGTAAAGTCAACTAAGGTTGACTTAGTATAAATTGTCCCGTGTCTTTGTGTTTTTAGACATACGAACACGCACAGAATTGGTAAGAGTTCGCACACTGTAAAACACACACATACGTGAGATTTGTGACACCTTGTTAGATCTATGACTTCATTGTAATCGTGTGTTTAATCAATAAAGAATTGTTTGATAAATTGTGTTTGATCTATGCTAGTAATTTGGGATCACATTTGGTATCAGAGCACAGATTCGACATTTTGAGAAAAACGAGTTCGTATTCAGTTTCTTGAGTTTCTTGAGTGTATTTTTGTGCAAAATTGTGTTTTTGATAAAATATTTGGTTAGATTTTGATCGAAGTATGTCTAAGAACATCTTTGTGTGGTTGAATTTCACAGAAAAATCATTTTTGATAGTAAATTTGTGATTTTTGGTAATTTCTGTTCGAACGATGTCTACTTACTGTTTGATCGAGGTTTTTGGTGTTTGAGTGCGATTTAGAGTTTGATATTGAATTGGATTGATCTTCGTACTAATCTGTTCATTGTTGTGAAGATACAGCCTCTGGGTTGCAGATTTTCATTGGTTTTTGGACTAGAATTCGATTTTTTAGGCCCATAACTCTAGAACTCGTAAGATCCGTACTTTTCGTACGAAGAACTCGTAGGACCTTAAATTCGTAGAAAGAATTCGTTTAAATTCTAACTAAATTCATCAAGTATGGAATTCTTATCACTGTGGTGTACGAAAAATTAAAGAATTCGCATAGGATTTCTTGAAAAATCATTTAAGTGTGGAATTCGTATACTGCTATATACGAAAAGCAAGAATTCGCAGAAGTCTGTTGTGCGAAAAGTGATTTTTGAAAGTTTTAAGGCAATAACTCGCATATCTGAGTGATGTGAATTGTGTAGAATTCGCATATTAGAGTTGTGCGAATTGCCAGATTTCGCATATTTTTCATGCGAATTTTCAAAGATTTCGCATAATTCTTCAAAAAAAATTTCCAAATCCATAATTCGTATGAGATGCGAAATGTTTGTGATTTTAAAAAAAAATTCTAAGTAAAGGACTCGCATACTCTTGTCATACGAATTCATTCTGCGAAAAGTTTGTGTGCGAAAAGTTTCAGAAATTTCAATTTTTTTAAGGAAAGAACTCGCATAAGAGAGACGTACGAATTGTGAAGAACTCGCAGAAAGCTTTATACGAATTCTTAAGAATTCGCATATAAGGTCATGCGAATTGCTTGATTTTGAGTGTCTCTTCCTGCGAATTCTAGACTTAAGCGAATTGTTTCTTGCTTTATACGAATTATATCACTTTGTGCATAAATTACTCTTCAATCTTAGTGCATGCGAATTCTGTACTTAATGTTTTTAGAAATTTCAGTTTCTGAAAATTTTTAAGTCTTGCTTTCATTATCTCAAATTGTTGAATTAAAAGATCAATACTAGCACTTTCTCTTTGTGTGCAGATAAACTCATCATGTCTAAAGAACTTCTTTCGATGGGTTCTCAATCCAAACCGCCTGTTTTGTCTGTCGGGGAATATTCTCAGTGGAAGAGGAGGATGATTGAATTTCTGAACCACAAGAATCGAGAATATATGAAATCCATTATAGAAGGACCAGTTGAACCGGTAGTCACAGTACCTGGACAAGCAGCCACAGAGACTTCTCCAGAAATACCCGTCCGATATGTGCCTAAGCCATATCAGTACTTCAGTGAGAGAGTGAAGGAACTCTACAAAATAGATGAAGAAGCTCTCATCTATCTCACTATGGCCATTCCTAATGATATCTACAACAGAGTAGATGGTCATGAATCAGCCAAGGCCATGTAGGATGAGCTCGAAAGGCAATTCCAAGGTACTGAACGGTCGATACAGGCAAAGCTTAACCAAAGCATTAATGCAATGCCTATGAGGGATTTCATGCCAAGGAAGGGGAAGCCTTAGTGGATACCTACAACAAGTTTAATGTAATACTGAACGACTTGAGGAGAAACGGGATGAACAAATCCGTATCTGAAATCAATTACAAGTTCATCAAGAGCTTGAATCCCGAATGGAAGAGCTATGCCATAAACATTCAGATGACCAAAGATATGGCACAAGAGAACGTAAATGACATCTTAACTACCCTTGCTCAGCATGAGGATGAAGTCAAACTTCTGAATGAAGAAAAGAAGATTGTCAAGGACTCTCTAGTTCAATTAGCTGAAAGGAAAAAGGGTTCAAGTTCAAAGACCGTCTATTCCTCAAAATATAAGAGCAAGAAGTCCAAAGCTTTTCTCACAAAACTTAGTGAGTGAAGTTCTGAATAATCCTCTGATGAAACTGAAGTGTATTCTGATGACGACATACAAGGATTCGCTGAAAACATGGCCCTCATCACCAAACAGTTTCAGAAAAGCTTTGGTAAGAAAAGGTACTCAAAGCCAACATATGAAGGGTACGGGAAGGACCGATCAGAGAAGTACAAGCCAAAGTTTGGGAAGAAAGAAGGAAAAAGAGAAGAGAAAAGAGAAAAGAGAAGAGAACACAGAGCCTAAATTCGGCAGGTGTTATAACTGTGGTAAGCTTGGCCACTTCTCAAAAGACTGCAAGTTCAAGAGGGTAAAAAATTCAGAGTACTATGCCAAGAAGTCCTTATTAGCAAAGAAGGAAGAAGAAGGCAAAAAGTTGATGGTTGAGGAAGAAAATTGGTTCTTTCAGAGTTCAGATGACGAATCAGCCCACTTTACTCAAGTCTGCATGATGGCAAAGATAGAGGATGAGAATGCAGAAAGTTCTTCTGAACAATCTGAATGTGACTCTGGGGTAAGTACTCCTTATAACTCTGAACTTGTTTAATCTTTGATGGCTCAGATTCAAAATATGGAAAAAGAGTTTAAAAGCTTAAAAGGCAAATTTAGCACTGAACGACAATCAATGATGAGTTTTCGTGATGAAAACGCATTGTTGAAGGTTTTTGTTGATGATAAGGAATCAGAAAAAGATGCCTTGAAGAAAGAAAGAGAAATTTTGAAAGCTAAAATTACTGAGCTTGAAAGAAACTTAGTTAATTTGAATTCTGAAAAGGGTGAATTTAAGATCAAGTTTGAAGCTTGCTTTCAAGAACAGAATGACGCTTATTATAAAATCAAACAACTAGAGGATTTGAATCTAAAAAGAGGACAGACTGACCAAACATTGAATTTGCTAACAAACAAACTCCAAGATGACCGATTTTATAATGCTAAGACGGGTTTGGGTTTTGAAGAAAATGATGTTTTTAAGAAAGCCCCAGAAAACTTGTATAATTTTGATAAATTGGGGTCAAAACCAAAGAAAATCCCAGACATTCATGACACATTTGTCAAAGCTGAAACTCCTAAGTCTGACATCTCTTCTAAAGGTAAAGAAGTGATAGATGACGATACGTCGAGTTGTACTGATTCACATTCAAGCTTTAAATATGTTGGGTTTTCATACAATGATTTGAACAAAAGCTATAAAAATAGGAAACTTGAATTTGTTGAGTTTCAATCATTATTTTCTACATCATCACCAACAGAATCAACCAACAATGATACAGATATACCTGAAACTCAATGTCAATATGATGAATATGAATCAGACACTGATGTTGAGACTCAGACTCCAATATCTGAATCAGTCACTTCTGAATATCCAAAAGAGGTTAAGGCTGAAGAGTGTTCAAATGTCATGAATTTTAGCATTAAAATTGATTTTACAAAGAAAATGACTGAGGAGATTTTTGAAAATATGATGAATGCTTCAGATCCTGTTCCTATTATTGAGAAGTTAGAATCAAACTCTGTGTTGGATCAAACATCTGCTTTTGAAAAACAAATCAGTGAACTACAAAAGACACTTGAAGAGTTAGGAGATGAGAATTGTGATCTCAAATTCAAACTTGACAAGTCTTTTGATGAAAATAAAGAGCTTTCCAATGAGTTAAATGATTTAAAAGCTTATTTGTTTAAGCAAAATTTAAATGAGAAAAAGATGTTTGAATCTCAAAAATGGAATGTTCATTCAAATCCAGAGTTTGAGACTGCTTCTTCCAAAACCTCTGTTGTTTATTCCAAAAGTCCTGAATGTCTTCCGAGCATATTTGAAAAAGGCGAGTCTTCCGGTATTTTAAAGAAAAAATCATCTTTTAAGAAGAAAACTAACAAGGTTTCATTTTATGTTTCAGATTTAAAAAGAAGAAATGATAAAGGAGAATGGGTGAAGAAAGATAATGAAAAGAAAGATGTTAAAAGTGAATGTATTGTTACCACTAGTGATGATTTGTCATGTAAAAGTTCAAACGACAATAAATGTCAAAATTGTATGAATAAATGTAATCATTTTGATAAATAAAAAATGTTGACATTTGCTCGCAAGAACTTGCTTTGCAAACACTGTGGTGATAATGCTTTTACATCTCACTCCATTCCTCCTAAGCCTAAATTTGCTAAAAAGGCATCTCGAGCTAAACCTGTATCCAAATCCTCAACATAACACCCTAATGTGTTTCATGCTAAGAATGCTCATCTTTCAAACAAAAAGAAATTTCATGAGCTTAATGTTAATATGATCTAGAAATGGGTACCAAAGCCTCGTTCTGAATGACGAGTCAAGGCTAAGGTAGAAGATATCCATAAATTGCTTGATGCTAACAGAAAAGGACCCTTTTGGATATGGGTACCTAAAAAGAAGTGATATGTTCTTTTTGCAGGCCTCACATCTGTGGTATATTGACTCAGGATGCTCGAGACACATGACAGGATTTAAGCATCTATTACATAATTATGTTGAGGAACCTGCAGGAATGGTCAGCTTCGCCAACTCTGAGCTCAACGGTATAATCAGAGGACACGGTTCTTTGAAAAACGAAACTGTGACAATCAAGAAAGTACTGTATGTAGAAGGACTTGATCACAATCTATTCAGCACAAGTCAATTCTGCGACAGTCAAATTTCAAGTTCGGTTTACAGTTGACAGCTGTTTCGTTGAAGATGGGAACGGTGATGAGATTTTTAGAGCAGAACGTCAAGGTAATCTATATGCGGTGAATTTTCCAAAACTGTCTGCAACTAGATCTGTGTGTCTACTTGCCAAAGCATCTAAAGCTGAAAGTTGGACATGGCACGACTTCTATCTCACCAGAACTTTAAAGCGATAGATCAGTTAGCGAGACATGGTATAGTCAAAGGTCTACCAGAAATGAGGTTTGAGAAAGATTTTCTTTGCCCCACTTGTGAGATGGGAAAGATGAAACGAAGTTCACATAAAGCAAAGACATAATTTTCATGCTCAACACCTCTAGAACTCATTCACATGGACCTTTGTGGCCCAATGCGTACTCAATTGATCAACGGCAAAAAGTACATACTTGTTATGATTGATGAGTACTCGAGATACACTTGGTTGGAGTTTCTAAGAAACAAATTTGATGCGCCATAATTAATCATTACCTTCATAAAAAAGATCCAAGTTCGACTTCAATTGTCGGTTAAGACGTTGAGAAGTGATAACGGCCCAGAATTCAAGAATGATACGCTTCAAAGTTATCTCACATCTGTTGGGATTTCACATAACTTTTCTGCTGCCTACACTCCACAACAGAACGACGTGGTCGAAAGGAAAAATCAAACCTTGGTGGAAGCTGCAAGAACTATGTTGGTGTATTCTAGTCTACCGATGTATCTTTGGGTTGAAGCCATTGCAACCGCATGCTTTACTTAGAACCGTACCATTGTGATTAAACGACATAAGAAAACAGCGTATGAGCTTATTAACAAAACAAAGCCTAATATTAAATTTCTTCGCGTTTTTGGTTGCAGGTGCTTTATACTGAACGACCGTGATAATCATGGAAAGTTCGACAAGAAAGCGGACGAAGGCTACTTTGTGGGATATTCTTTGATGTCTAAAGCCTATCGTGTATATAACCCCAAGACTATCATGGAAAACATGAATGTGTCGTTTGATGAATCTTCAACATTGACTTCTAAACACAACTGTTCAGGACTCAAGCTTAAAGAAAATGCTTCTATTCAAAGCGGAATAGAACCCGAATATTTAAAGACTAAGCTTTCTGACTCATCTAATGTAACATCTGAGTTAGATTCATTGTTTCTTGATGCATTTATGGACATTTGTGCAGATTTCGAAAAATCAAACGAGTCCGCATCAACATCAGAGGTCCCGACTGTTACTGAAGTTATTTCTGGACCTTCTGAACCTGTCACTACAACAACCTCGTCTGGTACATCTACACCTGTTATTTCTGAAAATACTAATTTGGATTCTGCTTCTGCAGGTATAGATTCTGGAAGAGAAGTCCCGAGTACTTCTTCAGTTGCTTCAGAATTACCTTCTTCAGAAACAAATGTACAAGATGTCCCGTGTACATCTGAGGTTGTGCCTGCTGTGTATGATGAATATGATGATGATAATACGCAAGAAAATGTTCAACCGATTCCGAGCTCTACACGTTGGGCAAGAGATCACCCCCTACATAACATTATCGGTGATGTACACAGTGGAGACAAAACACGGGCAACATCTGTAAATTTTTGTCTGTGTTCTAGTTTCCTTAGTTTCTTGGAGCCTAAAAAAGCCTCAGAATCCTTGCGCGATCTAGACTGGATTCTTGCCATGCAAGATGAGCTTTTGCAATTCAAGAGGAACAAGGTTTGGCGACTTATCCCACTATCTGAAGGAAAATCCGTGATTGCCACAAAGTGGGTTTTCAGAAATAAGAGGGATGAAGCTGGAGTAGTAGTACAGAACAAAGCTCGCCCACTTGCTAAGGGTTACTGCCAACAGGAGGGAATCGACTACGATGAGACATTTTGCCCCTGTAGCACGGATTGAGGCCATTAGGATCTTATTATCTTATGCAGCCCATAAAAACTTTATGGTCTATCAAATGGACATAAAGTCTACATTCTTAAATGGGATTCTGCATGAGGAGGTCTATGTTGCTCAACCTGAAGGCTTCGTCGATTCAAAACACCCAGATCATGTCTACGTTCTAGACAAAGCGCTTTATGAATTAAAACAGGCACCAAGAGCATGGTATGAAACTTTAACTCAGTTCCTACTCGCTTCTGGTTTTAAGAGAGGTACGATAGATACTACCCTCTTTCTGAAAAAGCAAGGTAATGATATGATTCTAATACAGATTTATGTGGACGATATTATATTCGGGTCTACTAATCCTAAATTCTGTAAGAACTTTTCAAAAATCATGGAATCTCGTTTTGAAATGTCGATGATAGGTGAACTAAATTTTTTCCTTGGCCTGCAAGTAAAACAGTCACCCGAAGGCATATTCATAAATCAGTCTAAATACATTAGAGATATCCTGAAAAAGTTCAATATGCTTGATAGTTCAGTAATGAAAACGCCGATGGCAACCGGAACACTTTTAGATGCTGATTTGTCTTGCAAACCTGTTGATCAAAAAGTGTACCGCAGCATGATTGGATCGTTACTGTATCTAACTGCAAGCAGATGCGATATAATGTTTGCTACATGTTTCTGTGCGAGATATCAAGCGAATCCGAAGGAATCTCACCTAGTTGCTGTAAAAAGAATTCTTAGATACCTCAAAGGCACTCCCGAGTTAAACCTTTGGTATCCTAAGTCTTCTGGTTTCGATTTAACTGCCTATACAGATGCTGACCACGCAGGTTGTAAACTGGATCACAAGAGCACATCTGGATCATGTCAGTTTTTAGGAGACAAATTGGTTAGCTGGACTTCAAAGAAACAAAACTACGTTTCTACATCCACCGTTGAGGCTGAATATGTAGATGTGCTAGTTGTTGTTCTCAAGTCCTCTGGATGAAGACATAGTTGAAAGATTTTGGCTATTCATACCAAAGAGTCCCTATCTACATTGATTCCAAGAGCACGATAACAATAACTGTTAATCCGGTGGAACACTCAAAGATAAAACACATTGACATACGCTACCACTTCATCAAGGATCACGTGGAAAAGGGCGACATAGAAATGCATTTCGTACAAACCGACTACCAATTGGCTGACCTTTTCACTAAACCGTTAGATGATAAGTTTTTCAATTCTTTAGTAAGCAAATTAGGTATGTTGAATGTCAATCCATGATCCAAGGGGGAGTATATCTCATTTTTTATTTCTATTGACTGTGTCTTGGAATTTATGAACAGATAAGAATATTCATCAACTACCGACTAAGGCAGAATCATTTTTAAAATGATTACCAAAATCTTTTATTTTGTAGGTCAATTTCAAGTGACTACGATTTTTGGTTACATCAGATCAGGATCCGGTCTTCTTTGATAAAGCTGAAAATTATTATTTTCACTGGAGAATACGTAATAATGGTTTCTGAATATTTTAGTTCAGAACCCGACCTCAAAAGTTTTTCTTCTGACGGATGCTTATAAGATAACATCTTTTCGAGAAGTTTTTTATTTGGGGGGGAGTTACTGAAATTTAAACTGTCATATCTTTTAGGGGGAAAAGATAGACGCTTATACTTTGATTGTTATATTTTTCTGATGACTTGAATTTTTACAGATATTGATGGGAAGAATATCTGAAGTTTTGTCAGGGTGCTTATACGATGGTATTAATTTTAGGGGGAGTTAAGATTCTATACTGAAGGTATATTTTTCTGAATCTTAAAACTCTATCACTTGATGAAAGAAGGACAACTTTCACTTGTGACAAATGCTATTCTTAAATGTTCAAACCACTTCGCGTTCTTAAATTGTTTTATGAATTTTGAAGTGTGTTTTTAAATGATTTTCTTTGGATACTTTGATGCTTATCTGACCGTGTGTTCTTAAAGAAAAATACTTGTGTATTTTCTTTTCATAGACTTTGTCAAATATTCATACACACATCGGTTCAGTCCATTTATTGACTTTGTTATTACCATGTATCAAATGATAAATCTTTCTATGGTAATACACCCGTTTGTAATTCAAATTTGTTTGAGATCAGAAGTCATTTCTTACTATAAATGTGCTTTCATTGTTAACATGTTTATATTTTGTTCATATAAACATCTTACGTCTTTGATCCCTTATTCATTTTTCTTCATGATAATTTGATCTGATTCAATCATTGTCAGATTCTCAAAACAATTCTATTCATTTCATGATATTCATTCATTCAAATTGTTTTGAGAGATCTTAAATGTTTAAAATGCTCAAATTTCATTCTTATCTTTAATGAGCATACATACACTGACTATGATTTCTTGTGCGTAACTGTCAAGAAAATCATTGAGCAACACATTATTTTATGACAAAATACATGGGATTCAATGTGTGAGCTTAAATGACTTCCATGGATTCACGTTAACCAAGGTTTATTTCCTACCCCAGAAGTAATCCTTTGAGTGATGAGGGGAGAGGTGTCAAAAGATTTGAGTGTTGGTGTGTGATGAGGTAAAATGGAAATGAGAGTTTGGTTAGAAGTGAGCTTAAAAGATTAAAAGAAAGAGGGTGTGAGAACAGAGTAAAAGAATATCAGACTCTACCCCAAATTCTTTCTGAGCCGGGAAGTCGCATAATCTGTTGTTTCACATTTCTTCGTGAATGACATTGAAACAAGCACTTAGCCCATGCGAACTCTTACATATAACCTCACCAGCTACTTATTCTTTTCTTAAAAAGAGAATGTTTCACATTTTCTGGGGAAGCAGCACATAGTCTATTAGTTCTTCACTCGGTAGATATTGATATTGAAAAAGAAGGAAAGTTTCCCCACCTTCGACCCTTTCTCATGCACATTGAGTCTATGTATAACTGTTACTGTCTCAATGGTTTACATATTTGATCCTGTTAAAGCAATCATTGTGCTAATTCTTTCATAACACAAGCACGAGCACACAGAAAATCTGTTTTTCTGCCAGAACATTCATAGAATTACTTTGTGTTTTTCAATGATTGAATGGAAGTCCTGGGGAGTGAACATCACCCAAGCTCCTTACAAAGTACATTCGTTGTACTAAGTAACTTCGTGTTACTTACAGGCACTTTAACTGTTTCATTTGTTGATTCAGGGTTACCATTCATAATTTGTCTGAATTTGAAAAGATTCAGATGAATACATTCATGAATTGACATAAACGTATCAGATCAGTTGAAGGAGAGTGTTCATATCCTACCAAAGGTGAAGTTGATTACTCATGGAGACTGTGCTTATCTGATGATTTGGGGAAATCATTCAAAGAGTGTGCTAACCTTGAAAAGTTTTGATGATTCTGATTCTCACAATTCATCAAAAAGGGGGAGATATATCAAGGTTTTCAAAGTCATATTAAAGTTGATCATATCGGATTGGGGAGAAAATTTGAGAATTCAAAGTTAGATCAGTTTCAAAGTGAAAGTCAAGTGAAGAATTTCAAAGAGGAAAGTACAAGACTGAGAAAGATAAGTCAGATGGTTAATTTGTTTCAAAGAAAGAGATAAATCTGAAAGTTGCTTCAATGTTTGAGATTGAAGAAAAGTTTTTCTGAAGAATATGTGATTCTGTTGAAAACAAAGGAGGAGATTGATGAAAATGTTAAAGAGCTACTCAAAGTTGATTCAAAGAGAGAGATTCATTTCAAGTGCTGTCAAAGATTGACCAAAGATTTCAAGGATTAAAGCTGTAAAGATTATTTACTGAAGATGTTTTTGAAGATAAGAAGACCTGAAAATAATTGTCAAATTTTTTTTAATCTTGAATCAAAAGGGGGATATTGTTAGATTAGAATTGTATTCAAGATTAAAATAGAGGGTCAATTCTGTAATAGTTTAAAAGTTTTAGGTTTGAGTTGTAAAGTCAACTAGGGTTGACTTAGTATAAATTGTCCCGTGTCTTTGTGTTTTTAGACATACGAACACGCGCAGAATTGGTAAGAGTTCGCACACTGTAAAACACACATATGTGTGATCTGTGACACCTTGTTAGATCTATGACTTCATTGTAATCGTGTGGTTTAATCAATAAAGAATTGTTTGATATATTGTGTTTGATATATGCTAGTAATTTGGGATCACATTGTGAAGGTCCTACTGCGTTGCTAATGTTCTGGTTTCTTAAGGATTCGATCTCTTCCACCGCTTGCCTATGTTGGTTTGTCAAAGCCTCAATTCAAGCATGAGTTGCGTTCAGCTCCATGTTTATTTGGGCCACAATGTGTTCTTGAGTTCCCTGAGGAGCTAACATTGTCTTGTAAAACAAAGATACTCGAGGAAATTGTTAGTACGGCTCACTATTGTCTAGGATTTTCTTTAGATGCTGCTCCACAGTGGGCGCCAAACTGTTAATGCCAAAAATTACCCAAAGAATAATTTAAGGTCGACGTGGAGCTTTATCCAACTAAAGAAAGTAGCCGATCGACAATATGCGCAATAAATAATAAAATAAAGAGACAAGGAAATTGGTGACGCGGAAAAACCTCAATGAGGAAAAAACCGCAGGCGACAGAGGGTTGTTGTCGTGCACTATGATCACCAATCAAGGGTGATGTCCTTGAATGTTACAATGTTTTACACGATAAACGTTAAAAACAAGTATAAGAAATAGTAGTAAGTGTCGATCGTGTGTGAAAACAGATATGTCGTGAGAATAATATTGCTATCGTGTAAGTGGAAGATTATAGAGATCTTTCAGAGAGCTTGACAGTTGTTTTCTCCCAATATCCGATATCCATTGTCCGAGTGAGATGTGTATCTTCAGTATTTATAGTCTTGGTCTCTCATAAATGAGTCTTTTGTAACGGTTGAGTCTTCATAAATGATCTTGATGATGTTGATCCGTTATGACCGTTGGTATTATGAGCATTAATCCTGCATTAAATGAACAAGAAAGGAACGTTGGGTCGTACGTTAGTATGGTCGAGGTCGAGTGTAAATCCCTGCGATGGTCGTGCGACGCTCGACCAACCTTCGAGTTAGTCTCGACGGAGGTCAGGGTTATGCTCGGTCGACATGACCTTATCTTAATACAAGACAAGTCATGTGAAATACGCATTAAAGGTTACTTCGTTGTGATCGTGTGTTTTTGACCCAAACAATAACTGAACACTTTTTGTAAGTTTTTGGTTTGAAAAAAGTTGAAACACTGTGATAAGATCGAAAATGATGATTCAGTGATATTTGTGAAAAAGTTTGTGCTACAAAAGTGTTCAGAAGTTATTCGTGAACAAATTCTCAAAGTTTGGTACTAATTGATCAAGATTTGAAGGAATTATGGCAACTTATTGAGTTTAGAGCTCGGTTCTCGCAAGATCTGAAGAACTCGTAAGATTCATCGAAGAACTCGCAAGATGCATATTTGGATTTTGTGTGGTTTTGCTAAGTGAAGAACTCGTAAAAATCTGTGTGCGAGAAGTCAAGAACTCGCAGAGCGTTACATACGAGAAGTCAAGAACTCGCAAAGCTTATTGTTCTGATTTTGGTTGTTGGTGAAATTTGCCAAGTGTTGAACTCGTTCATTGTTGCTTACGAAAAGTAGAGAACTCGCAAGGGCCTTATAAGAGAAGTTATTGTTCATTGAAGAACTCGTAGAGCTCTTTATACGACATGAAAATTCACAAGCCTCTTTCTACGAGAAGTGAGAACTCGCAAACCATTGTTCACGAAAAGTTGATAACTCGCATGCTTTGAGTTACGAAAAGTGAGAATTCGCACTCAGTGGTCTACGACAAGCTACAACTTGCAAGCCCTTGTCTGTGACAAGTTGAGAATTCGTAAGCCTTGATCTACGACAAGTAGGAACTCGCAAGTCGTGGTTTACGAGAAGTTGTTTGCCACAAGTGAAAGTTTATGTGATCTTCGACAAGTGCTTAACTCGTAAGCATACGACAAGTGCATTCCTTCAGTCTACGACTTCCATACTAAGAATTTTGGGTAAACTACGATTTTCGTTCCTATGGTTTGATGTTTATAACGATTTTCGTCCATGGTCTTTTAAAACTGTTTTTTTCGTCCCTGTGGTTTCTATTTATTTCTATTTTAGACCCTTCATCCAACATTATTAAAATTAATGTTAATTCATCCAAAAAGTAAATAAGCAAATTACATATTTGGTCCTTGCGGTATATAAATATTTACATTTTTATCCTTAAAATTACCTACTTTACATTTTTTTTTACTTTTTCTTTATTTATTGTATTTCATGAAGACATTTATTTTCTATTAATTAAAGTGTATATTTTCATAATTATTATAACTTTAATTATAAAAATAATCAAATAATTTCATTAAAAATAGTGATAAATACATGATATTTTCTTCAAAACTTTAGGTTTAAATCTCCTAAAATTAATATTTTTTATATATTGATTTATTAAAGCTTTTTATTTATTTTAAATTACTATTGACAAAAGTTTAATAAAATTCGAAAAAAAATAGTCTTATTTTATAACAACCAGTTGTTTTTTGTTAAATACACTTTACTCCCACTATTCTAAATTTTCATTTAAAATTCATTTTTTATTAATTAATCAAATTTGTTTAATATTTAAATTAAACATACACACACATAACCATGCACACACATACACACACCATATATATATATATATATATATATATATATATTAAGGTTCTAAATAGCATGAGATTTAAGACTTGTGTCTACGTTACGTTAAGTCTGTGGCACGTCATGACCCAATGCATGATTTTTATAACACCATATTGAAATTTTATTATCTTTTTATTGTCTTATTTTTTGTTTTTAATATATAACCTAATTTAAGATGTGCAATATCATTATCTCATTGAGCAATGTAGAAAACAAAGGTTTATATATATATATATATATATATATATATATATGGTCCCCTTCTTTTGTTAACCATGACATTGGTATTAACTGTGTTAATCAATCTCAACTATACATTGTTGAGATCGATGGTTAATAATTAATTGATTATTCATTTAAATAAAATATTCCAAAACAATTGATAATAAACATTGCATATATGCACAAGGGTATTTTAGTAAAAATACCATCCCATTTATTTATGGGAACATGTGCTTACCAAAACAAATCCCATTTAATTAGGGATTTCTTCCCCCAAGATAGATTTAGCCAAACCAAAACTCACGAACACACCATATCACCAGCCAACCACCGGCCACCTCCATCACCGACCAACCACCGGCCATGTGCACATATGCACGTTTAACGTCAACCAACCACCGGCCATATACACATCAATAACCTCTCGATGTTCTAAAAGATATCGTCAAAATGTTACCTGCGCAAATCGTAAAAAAAAACTAGAAGATACTTACATCACAAAATGACCAGAAAATATGTAAACAAATGAAAACAAAGTTATGCACTGTACCAACAAATTAATATGCATAAATGCATATCCATATATGCATTGTTTAAAGAATACGCACATATGCACAAATGAATATATGCACATTGTTACAAATGTGGATATGCATGTATGCACATTCATGCATATACACATGTGCACAAATGCACATTCATGCATATGCACATATGCACAAAATTTAAGTGTAAACGACGCCGTCGTGGACGAGATATGTGATCGAAATAGGGTTTTGGCGAGCCGGTGAGTGAGGTCGGAATGTGTGGTGTGGCGGTCTAGATGTAACATTGGGATTTGTCGTGAGGACGATGTGACCGTCGTAGCTGGACATTAGCCGGAGATTAGTCAAACCATCAGCTGCCACCCCAGTCACCGTCGTTGTAGGACCGTTATTTGGTAGGTATAGAGGATTTTTCTTCGCCCCATGAATCATTTTTTCAGGAACGAGGTGAGGAGTCTACAAAGTCAGTGTGTGTAGCGGTGGTAGCTAGTGGTGGCTGCCGTTGTGGCAATGGTGGTGGTGGCGGAGATTGGCGGGAAAAGTTGTGCAATTGTAAGGTTTATAATTGCTTAAAATAAGGAAAAATATAACTTCCCCAAAATAAAGATGAATATTAGAGATAATATCTAATTTCAATTTCAATTTATTCTATTTAATAACTAAATAGATAATTATCAAATTAAAGAAACCCTTAAAATAAGGAAACAAAATTGATAGGCATGAAACAATGGAATTCCAATATTACCCCTTTGAGATTTAATAGGATTTTAAGTTGATAGACAATCTAGGATTATTCTGATTAGCTGAAAATTGGTTAACACGCTTAATACCAATTTCTTGGTTAACAAATGAATGGGTCTCTCTCTCTCTCTCTCTCTCTGTATATATATATATATATATATATATATATATATATATATATATATATATATATATGTAGGGGCTAAATCAAATGAAAACTATAAATATGTTACAAATATGTGAGAACCAATATAAAAATATTTTTTCACATGATATATTTTAACCAAATGTTTGGATTTAATATATTTATTCCCATATATTTGTTTCATAATATGATTGTTTTACATGTATTTGTTTCACCACATTAATATTTTTTACCTGTATTTTTCATTTCACTATGTGAATCAAAGTTTATTTTTCACGTGTAATGTTTTCACAAGGTGAACAAAAACATATATGAAACAATATATTAAATCATAGGTTTTGATGAAAAAAATCATGTAAAAAAATATTTTTATATCTGTTCTCAAGGGGTTGTAACATATTTTTGTTTTTCATTTGATTATCGGCCTATGTATATATATATATATATATATATATATATATCAAGGTACTAAATAGCGTGAGGCGTGACTTGTGGGGGAAAATTTATATAACGTTACACATATAAACATTTGTTTTATACTATTATTCAATGAGATAATGATAGTGCACATTTTAAATTAGGTTATATATTAAAAACAAAAAATAAGACAATAAAAGGATAAGAAAACTTCAATATGGTGTTACGAAAATCATGCATTGGGCATTCCCACTTTTATTATCACTTACGGTACTGGCAGGGGCTATAATAAGAAAGTTCCATCAAGACTCAGAAATTACCCTCGATCTTGACGTGCCATAGAATTAACGTGACGTCAAGCATAAAGCTTAAATCTCATGTTATTTAGATCCTTGATACATATATATATGTGTGTGTGTGTGTGTGTGTGTGTGTGTGTGTGTGTTTAATTTAAATATTAAACAAATTTGATTAATTAATAAAATTAAAGTTTAAATGAAAATTTAGAATAGTGGGAGTAAAGTGCATTTAACAAAAAACAACCGGTTGTTATAAAATCAGACTATTTTTTTTCTCGAATTTTATTAAACTTTTTCCCAATGCTAATTTAAAACAAATAAAAAACTTTAATAAATCAATAGATAAAAAATATTAATTTTATAAGATTTAAACCTAAAGCTTTGAATAAAATATCATGTATTTATCAATATTTTTAATGAAATTATTTGATTATTTTTATAATTAAAGTTATAATAATTATGAAAATATACAATATAATTAATAGAAAAATATAAAGAAAATGTGAAAAAATGTAGACTAGGTAATTTTAAGGAAAAAATATAAATATTTATATACCACAAGGACCAAATATGTAATTTGTTTATTCACTTTTTGGATTAATTAAAACCTAATTTTAATAAAGTTGGATGGAGGGACTAAAATGGAAGCAAATAGAGACAACATGGACGAAAAAAGCAGTTTTGAAAGACCTAGGATGAAAATCGTTATAAACATTAAACCGTAGGGACGAAAATCGTAATTTACTCTTGAATTTTTATGAGAAATTTTTGAGTTGACCAAGAAGTTTTCTCATTTCTTTGCTAGCAATCATTTCAGGTTCATACGTTTACAGATTCTAATCATGTTTAAAGACTTGTTGAGTATGGGTTCTCAGTCAAAGCCTCCAGTTCAATCTATTGGAGTGTATCCTCAATGGAAGAAGAGAATGATTCAATTCTTGAATAACAAGGATAAAGATTTGATGAAATCTATTCTAAATGGTCCTGTAAATCCTTTGATTAGAGTACCTGGTTAGCTAGCTACAACTAGGCATGAGAATTTGACTCGACCCGGGGGGGAACTCCGTTCACCCGACCCGACCGAGGCCGGGGATTCCTCGCTTAAACGGGTCCTGGGGCCGGGGATCCACGTTGTGAAGAAAGCGGGGATGGGGTCGGGTACGAGTGTCACACCCCTCGACCCGCCCCATACTCGGTATATTTATAAATAATTGTAATTTATTATTTATTTATAAGATTTTATTATTTCTTTTCCTAATTTGGTTTCATTTTTCCTAATTAGACTTCAGTTCACAAGAATCAATACTTCACATCTTCGTCTACTCGCCTTCTGCCCTTCCAGAATCTAGATCGAAGTCACCATCGGCCCACTTCCATTGACGCCTTCCAGATCTAAGTCACCATCTCCATCGTCGCCTTCCTCACCAAGTCACCACCGCCAGTCCGCCACCGCCCACCAGACACCAGTCGACGACCACTCTACCAGTCGACCACCACTAGTCGACCACCACCACCAATTGACCACTTTGGGGATTTTTCAACTTTGACTGCATTCTTGACTCCGTTACTGTGGTAGTAGCATGTAATCTATAATCAGGTATTCTTGAGCATTGACTTCATTATTGTGGTCTTCATTTCAGTTTTGCTATTTCAATTTTGAGTCTTGACTCCAAAATTCCATATTTCAGTTTTGCTATTTCAATTTTAGCTACTGTTAAATGTTACTTGTTGACTTCATTATTGTTAGTGGTTGGTAACTTGGTTGTTGGTATTTAGCTACTATAAGCTGCTGAAAATGTCGGATCGGGTTTAGGTCGGGGGACCGGGGACGGGTCTTGAACAGGGTTTGACCGCCTGTTGATCGGGGATGGGAAGTTTAACCCCGGGCCCGGGCCTCTCTACTAAAAATCGGGGTCGGGGCCGGGGAATGTGAACCCCGCACCGTTCCCATGCCTAGCTACAGTACCTCTCATGAGATACCTGACAGATTTATCCCTAAACCTTATGAATACTTTAGTGAAGCTGAAAGAGCACATGCTAAGATTTATGAGCAAGCATTGATTTTATTGACTATGGCCATCCCAAATGATTTATACAACAGGGTGGACAGTAGGGAATCTGCTAAGGCAATATAAGATGAATTGGAAAGACAGCTCCAGGGTATTGAAAGGTCAATAAAAGCTAAGTTGAATCAGAGTATAAATGCATATGAAGGATTCAAAGCTAAAGAGGGTGAATCTTTGACAGATACATACTACAGGTTTAATGTAATTCTGAATGATTTGAGAAGAAATGGGCTGAACAAATCAGTGTTAGAGATCAATTACAAGTTTCTCAAGAACATGAATCCAGAGTGGGATCACTTTTCTATCAACGGTCAAATGACCAAGAATATGGATCAGGAAGATGTGAATGATATTTTTGTGACTCTAATCCAACATGTAGCACAAAATTTCTCACAAATATCATTGAATCATCATTTTCGATCTTATCACAGTGTTTCAACTTTTTTCGAACCAAAAACTTACAAAAACATGAGATTGATCAAATTTACTAAGAATTAGACAATGTGATTTACACAAAAATCAATCTACAACATCATACGAATACAATTGAATCAATTTCCAATTCAAACAACTTCAAATTTGCAGATTCGAAATCTCAACCGTGCGACTTGCGAGTTCTTCCAACTTCTTCAAATTTTGAGCATTTTCTCTAAAATCTTTGTTTGCTTTAATACCAATTGTTGTATGTAATAGAATAAGCTTGTCGTAAGCTTCAATTGTTGTTCCAGTTATCAAGTTCAATCTGATTAAACACATATCTACAATCACAAAGTCATATGTATTGATCTTGAATGATTTACAATACTTTCTCTCTCTAAGCTCAATGACTCTCTCTCTAGAACCACAAATCTCACTTGTAGAATTATGGCTCTCTCAATGTATGTGGTTACTCTCTACCTACACACAAATCTAACAAAGGAACAACGTATTTATACCTAGTCAACAAAGTTGACTTCCAACACAAAAGTATTAAAGGAAAGTCAACACCTTGACTTTTACAACTCAACTAATACAAAAATTACACTTTAAACCCTTTAATCTTGAATACAACATTTAGGCTCAACATAGCTTCAAATCCCTATACATTTTCGTGCTTCCCGGATGGATGGAGTACTTGGACTTATGGGCGTATTCTAGAAGTAGTTCCCGAGTTCCTCCAATTTTGGGCACCCATACACATCCATTAAACAACTTCACCCGACGGTTATCCTCCATCAATAGTAAGCGTTGTTTTGTCATCACCTCTTATTTGATATTTTCTTCCAACAAAGTTTCGGTTTATGATGACATAATCCTTTCGATGAGATTTGACAGTAGCTCGATCCTTGAAAGGATGGCCCAAATGCTTCCGCTATAGTTCTTCCGACTCAAAACATCGGCTACCACGTTTGCCTTACCGGGATGGTAGAGCAATTCACAGTCATAATTCTTGAGTAACTCAATCCATCGTCTTTGCCTCATATTCAACTCTTTATGATCGAAGACGTACTTCAAGATTTTATGATTGGTGTAGAGGGTACACTTCATGCCATAAAGGTAATGTCTCCACATTTTCTAGGAGAACACCACTGCCGCTAACTCCAAATCATGGGTGGGATAATTTTTCTCATTAATCTTGAGTTTTCTTGATGCGTAGGCGATTACCTTGCCCCTTTGCATCAAGACGCAACCTAAAACTGACTTAGAAGCGTCGCTAAAGACTATAAAATCTTCGGTTCCTTCGGGTAAGGATAGAATCGATGCTTCACATAATTTATTCTAAAGAGTACGGAATGCTTTCTCTTGGGCATCGGTCCATATAAACTTCACATTCCTTCGTGTGAGAGCCGTTAGGGAAGAGGCAATCTTTGTTAAGTTTTGAATGAGTCTCCGATAGTAGCCCTCTAGACCCAATAAACTTCGGATTTCAGATGGACTCTAGGGAGGTTCCCAATTCAGTATGGCTTCGATCTTCGAGGAATCAACCTTCACTCCTTCTTTGATGACCACATGCCCCAAGAATTGCACTTCTTGAAGCCAGAATTCACACTTAGGGAATTTAGCATACAACTTTTCTTTTCTTAGCACTTCTAGGACTTCCTGGAGGTGTTGCTCTTGATCTGTATCGCTCTTGGAGTATACGAGTATATCAATGATGAACATTATTACCGACTAATCAAGGAATGGTCGGCACACTCAGTTCATGAAATCCATAAACACCGCCGGTGCATTAGTTAGACCAAACAGCATGACCAAGAATTTATAAGTTGGACCGAAAGAGCACATCTAGATCGTGTCAGTTTTTAGGCGATAAATTGGTTAGCTGGACGTCGAAGAAATAAAACTGTGTCTCAACTTCGACAGCAGAAGCGGAATATGTTGTTGCAGCGAGTTGATGTTCACAAGTTTTGTAGATGATGACACAATTAAAAGACTTTGGCTACACCTACAACAAAGTGCCAATCTACTATGATTCGAAGAGCGCGATTGCAATAAATGTTAACCCGGTAAAACACTCCAAGATCAAACACATCGATGTATGCTACCATTTCATCAAAGACCATGTGGAGAAAGGTTCGATAGAGATGCATTTCGTACAAACGGACTACCAACTTGCAGACCTTTTCACCAAATCGTTGGATGAAAAGAGGTTTAAATTTCTAATCAACAAGTTAGGTATGCTAAATATGTCTACATGAGTCTGTTTGATTTCTATGCATGCGTCTAGGGGGAGGTCATGTTCATATATTCTTGATCCGAGGGGGAGTTCGTTAATTTGATTACATTCTTTTTACATACGAATGAGGAATCATCCTAGATGATTACCAAAATCTTTTATCTTTTGCAGATAATTCATTTCTCTAACGAGAATGGCTTCTGAACACTTCAGTTCAGAACCCGTACTTCAATGATTTTATTCTTCATTGTGCTACATGGAGTATTTTTGTTTTTCAAGGGGAGAAAATATTTTTGATGATATTTTGACTTTTTTGCAGATATTAAGGGGGAGAGTATCTGATTTTTGTCAATTAATCATGTTTTGAGGGGGAGTTAAGAATCTTACACTGAATGTAAGTATTTCTGATTCTTAATCTCTGCATGTTTAAAAGGACACTTTTAAGCATGAAAAACATTTTCTTAATTTTCAAACCACTTCTTATTCTCAAAACGATTTTATGAATTTAGAAGTGTGCTATTAAATATTTTTCTTGTGAATATTGAATCATATCATTTCTGACAGTGTGTTTCTAAAGATAAATACTTGTGTATTATCTTGTCTATATACTGTCAAGTATTCACACACATCGATTCAGTATTTCTTATTGACTTTCTTATTACCATGTCTCTAGACGAAACATATTTCGATGGTAATACTCTCGTTTGCTTTCACTGTTGTTGGCATCAATCATCATTTCTAAATTTGTGTGTTCATTGCAAAATTCTTTATATTTATTCATATAAACAAATACCAAGTTCTTTGATACCCTAACCTTTCATGTTCATATTTCATGATATTTGATCTGACTGAGACATTGTCTGATTCTCAAAACAAATCTATTGTCTTTACTTCATTCATTCAATTTTCTTCTTTTGAGAAGATCTTCAAAGTTCAAATGCTCAAATTTCATTCATAATATTGTAGAGCATACATTCATGTGACAATGTTATCACATTTTGATCTTTATTTGTTCAAG
This sequence comes from Arctium minus, assembly GCA_954870635.1. NCBI lineage: Eukaryota > Viridiplantae > Streptophyta > Magnoliopsida > Asterales > Asteraceae > Arctium > Arctium minus. The sequence goes on from OX941086.1 coordinate 48,879,503, forward strand.
TTAAACTGTTGGACAATACATTTTATAGGACAAAATTTCATGGGATTCGTGTGTAAGCTTAACATAACTTCTATGGATTCTCATTAACCAGTGTTTCCTACCTAAGAAGTTGTCCTCGAGTGATTGAGGGGTGAGGGGTCATTAAATCAAAGAGTGGGGAGATAACTCAATGGGATGAGTTTTTCTCAGAGTGATGAAGTAAAATGTAAATGAGAGTTTGGTTAGACGTGAGCTGATTAAAAAACAGAAAGAAGGTGTGAGAACAGAATTAAAAGAATATGAAAAATCTGCACCAAATCTTTTCTGAGTCGGGCAACCACATTAGTGAACTTCATTGAAACATGCAGTTGAGCCCATGCCAACTCTCGCAATAACCCCACCAACCACTCGTTTTTTCTTAAAAAAGAAATGTTTCATTTTTCTTGGGGACTCAACATATCTACTATCTCGTCTTCATTTGGAAGATGTGGATATTGAAAAAGAAGGAAGTTTTCCCCACCTTCGCACCTCTTTCATGCACATTGAGTCCGTGTAAAACTTGTTGCTATCTCAACAGTTTACATATTTTGAGTCTGAAAAGGCTGAAGTAGCTTCAATCATTCCTAGACGTATACGTACACAGAAGAAATATGTTTTCTTGTCATAACGTTCATAGAAAATTCCTTTATGGTTTTTCATTGATTGAATGGAATCCCTGGGGAGTGAACATCAAAAAGCTCCTTTTCAAAGTGCATTCATTGTACTAAGTGGCTCTGTGCTACTTACAGGCATTCTAACTGTATCATATGTTGATTCAGGGTCACAATTTTTAATTTGTCTGAATTTGAAAAGATTCGGATAACTACATTTTTGAATTGACGGATATTCAGATCAAAATATTGAGATTCTTATATTATTTGGAGGAGATTGTCACTCTATCAAAAGGTGGAGATTGCTATTTTGTTATAAAGGGGGAGATTAGTATTTAAAGACCGTGCTGACATTGAAAAGTGTTTTGATGATTCTGATGACTCATAATTCATCAAAAAGGGGGAGATAGTTTGAAATTTTCAAAGTCAGGATTACAGACGCAAAGAATGAAATGAGGAGATTGTTAGAATTTTGAAGTTTTATTGAAAAGAGTTAAAAAGGAGAAGATGTTTCTAAAGTATCAATTTCAAAGTTTTGAGAAGATATTTTGAATTATTTTCAAGTCAGAAATTTATTTCAAGATTTTATCAGAAAGAGGTAGATAATTTGAATCTTCCATATCTGAGAAGTTTGATGATATTTTGTCTATGAATAAGAATTTGAGAGAGATTGTATTGGAAAGACAAAAAAAAGATACAAATTGATAAAGATGTATGTTTTTAGCAAAGGGGGAGATGAATAAAGTTTTGAAGAAACAAAGTTTGCAAATAGAAGATATGTACAAAGTTAAGATGTTTGTCAAAGATGAAGACAAAGAAAGAGTGGTCAAAGTTCAAGAAAGTTTATTTGAAAGATGAAGATGTCAAAGTTTTAAATTTCTGAAAGCTACATTGTTGAAGACATTCCAACAAACGAAAGAGCTGAAGATTGTTGACGATTTTTTTTTAATCTTGAATCCAAAGGGGGAGATTGTTGAGCCTAAATGTTGTATTCAAGATTAAAGGGTTTAAAGTGTAATTTTTATATTAATTTAGTTGTAAAAGTCAAGGTGTTGATTTTCCTTTAATAGTTTTGTGTTGTAAGTCAACTTTTGTTTACTAGGTATAATACTTGTTCCATTGTTAGATTTGTGTGTAGGTAGAGAGTAACCACGTACATTGAGTGAGTCATAATTGTACAAGTGAGATTTATGGTTCTAGAGAGAGAGAGTCATTGAGCATAGAGAGAGAAAGTATAATAAATCATTCAAGATCAATACATATGACTTTGTGATTGTAGATTTGTGTTTAATCTGATTGAACTTGATAACTGGAACAACAATTGAAGCTTACGACAAGCTGATTCTGTTGCATACAACAAACTACGTTATTAGTGGTTGGTTATGAAGCTAGATATGACACGCTAGATGGAGCGGTGTGTGACTTGCTTACAAGTGAATGTCGAGCACCACAACCATATAGAAGTCTTCAGTCCCTGGAGATTCCCGAGTGGAAATGGAAACATATTACCCTAGACTTCGTGACCAAATTTCCAAAAACCATAAGAGGTCATGATACCATTTGGGTAATAGTTGACCGATTGACCAAGAGTGCTCACTTTCTAGATATGCTTGAGACTTTATCAATGGACAAGTTGGCAAAGATATACATCGATGAAGTGGTTTCTAGGCATGTTGTGCCTTTTTCCATTGTCTCGGATCGTGCTAGTCGATTCACTACAAATTTCTAGGATGGCCTGGAAAAATGAGATATATACAAGAGTGAAGTTAAGCACAACGTATGATCCCCAAACCAACGATCAAAGAGAGAGGACGATTCAAACATTGGAAGATTTTCTAAGATCGGGTGTGATCGATTTCGGTGGAAGTTGGGACTCCCACCTACCCTTGGTGGAATTTGCCTATAACAATAGCTATCACTCTATTATTGGTATGGCACCGTTTGAGGCACCATATGGACGGAAGTGTATAACTCCCGTGTGTTAGTTAGAAGAGGAAGTGAAGTCGTTCGCTGACCCGAGGATCGTTCAAGAGACGACCGACAAAGTCAAAGGTATCCGAGAACGATTAAAAGCGTCTCAAGATCGACAAAAGAGCCATGCCGACAAAAAAATGTGGTCGATGGAGTTCCAAGTGGGAAACCGAGTGATGCTAAAAGTGTCCCCTTGGAAGGGTGTTGTTTGGGAAGCGTAGCAAGTTGAGCCCACATTTTCTTACACCGTTTATTATGACAAAGCGTGTGGGACTCCAAGCTTATCAATTGTAACTCCCACCATAGATGAATGGAATTCACATCACATTCAATATTTGTTATATTCGGAAGTGTTTGGTAGAAGAGGAGAGTGATATTCCCCTCTCAGAGATAAGGGTGGATGAAGGTAACCATTATGTGGAAGAACCCGACGCCATTCTAGTGTGAAAGACGAAGAAACTCCATCACAAAGAAGTCATGATTTTGGTCAAAGTATAATGGAAGCATCACCGGGTGCGACGTGACTTGGAAAGCCGAGGAAGACATGAACCGGAGATACCCTCGTATAGTTAAGATTTTGATGACGAAATCATTCTTAAGTTGGGGAAGATTGTAACACCCATAAATTTATTTATCAGTTTAATGGCATCGAAACCCAATTTGAGGCCTATGAATCGTAAGTATTGAGAGAGCATACTTTACTTTGAAAACACCTTTGGTGTAGAAAGCGTTTGGTCGAAAAATGGGAATTTTCAGGGCTCACAAAACCGAAACCCACTGCATTTACTCCGATTTTGGGAGCATTTAAGGCCTAAGTTTGGAGCTCTAAATTGAGCCATCATCATCTTCAAACTAAGATTTGCAATCTACACATCAAGGGTTCCTCATCCCATTCTTCTTTCAACAAAATTTGAGTTTTCTATGTTTTTACCAAAACCTAAAAGTTGTGAGTTCATTCTATTTTAAGTAAACTTTATACATGTCAGCTTGTGGATTTTGTCTCCTATATATCTCCTAGATCTCTTTCCTATTTTTATAATTGTAAACTCGTTTTGAGGGTTTTAGGAGATTCTAGGGTTTGAATGTTCTTAGTGTTTATTTCCCAATTGAAAGTCCAAACTAGTTATAAACTTATCTTTATGGTTCCTCAAAGTTATTATCGCTCCATTACTCATACTTGGTTGATTTTGGGAAAAACATAGGTCGAACTAGGGGTATGAATATTTTAACTTTTTTGCACTAAAATAATTATGGGTAGTTATTTCAAATGCATAAATGATACAAGTTTTATTTTTTGATGTGTTTTGGAATCAAATGGGTATTTTCTCCATGATTATGGTTCTTGGCAAAAATGAGGATTTTATCATTTGGTACTCCATGGTAATTACTTGTTGAGTACTGAACAATAGTTTGGTACAATTTAGAAGTAGTTTTATGTTGACTATAATTTAATGGATTCCATAAGCATAGAAGTCTTTTATGTTTTGACTTGGATAAATATGGAGTAGGCATTGAGTCTCGATGAGAAAGTAAGGTGTGGGTCACTTGGTCGGCATTGCCCAAGAGCGGTAAAATGTAATTTCATAGTGATTAGGACTATCTCGGATTTTGGATATCTCAAGGTATAGATCTGGTATGGTTGAACTTGACACTCGATGGGCAATAGACTTGGAGTAGTTGAGCTTGATACATCAATTGATTATAATCTAGAGTGTGCCTTATTTAACATGTGTTGTGGCTTACTCTTGTGTTCCGTCACTGATCATGTAAATCAGGTCTCCCCCGTCATCGCAAGATTTTATGTTTTCTACTTGGGTCCATATCTGACTCGAATGGTAAAATGTATTATTTTAAAGCTATAATTCTAATTCTTTTACTTTCAGCTTTATTTTATAAATGTTTGATCTCCAGAGGATTTAGTGTAACAGTTTTTCTTAAATGACATGTATATCAGGTCATTCTAGTGGTGGGACTCTGTAACACTCTAAAATTTTAACGAATAAAAAAAATTAGTAAAATTCGGCAATATGATGTCTAAAATTACGAAAGTCTAAATACCCTGTAGAAATAAACTTCCAACCAGGTAAATCCAAAATATGAACAACTAAGACCCACGTAAAGATGGGTTGGTTTGCAACATAAAGTTTGCTAATGATGGGACAATAAACTTACAACAACCTACTTATTCTAGAATAAATTCCAAACTAGATTAAAATGGGTGTAGCAATTTCTGTATAATCTCTCTTCACAAGAATCCCCAAAAGACCGACACTTCAGGAAGTCCTACGTGACCGGTTGACAAGCTCGATTGTCTAATTTCCACCACGAGGAGGATCTGTGAGGAAACAACAACCACAACAAGTGTTAGGACGAAGCATAGTGAGATCCCATAAGTATGTAAATCACAAACATGATATTATAAAATGATAATCGTGTTACCAAACCCTTCTGCCTCACAAGGAAACAATTATCCGCCATCAGATTCTTAAAACTAAATATAAACATACACAAGATACCTTTTGAATTACGGGGGAGACCCATTTTCATCGGGGCGACGTTTACACGAAAGTGGGGTCACCCGTGATGGTAATGGATTAAACCTCATGCCCCGATCTTAGTTCCCATGCCATAACGACATCACAACCTCAGACCGTATTTACTGCCCTTATTGCCTACTCTGTCGAGTTACACCTCAAGGTCTTACGGACATTATTTCCTACCCATATCTAGACGAGTTACACCTCAAGGATTCAAGATCCCTTATTTCCTACTCGCTAGTAACACACACCATCATTATTACAAGGTTCATACATTAAGCTACTACCTCCTCGTGCACAAGGAGTAGTAACCACATTCTTATCAGGTGATTAACATTTGATAACAATTATAACATCATAAGTACTTCTTTTCTACATGCGAATATCTGTTCACCTTTACATCCCATGGTATCACATTTTATATAAATCACCCAAGTTCATTCTACTCTTACTAAAAGTTCATAAAGTTATCAGCAGTTGGATCAAAACTATGGTAATAAGGATTTCCTTATGAACTCATCATACAAGCATAAAATCCAAGATCCAAATTCATTTAGACTTCATAAGATAAGATAATAGTGTTTACTAGTCATGCTCACCCCTTTATAGTTCATAAAATTGAGTACCCTACCATTTAGGTCACAAATCCCAATCAATACTCACATATGCATAATGTCGGTCTAATACAAGTAGCAAGTAAGTATAATGTATGATAATCCACGGTGATAAATAAATACTAGAGCATTTATGGAAGAATAACTCACAATCTAGGGTTTGTATGAAAACCCAAAAAATGGTGATGAAGTCTTGAGGGTGAAAATGAAGAAGGAGAGATTGTAGGTTCTTGAACCCTAGCCTTCCAAAGCTCCAAATAATAGACCCAAACTCGAAGTTTGAATAGGATTGAGTAATAAGTGACCCTAGGTCGAAGTTAATGAAGAGGGAGGAGAAGAGAGGCTTCTTTGTGAGAAATATTTGGAGTTAATGCAAGAAGGGCTGATTTTCCCCCTTTTTAGACGATCAAGTGGTCCCGCGCCTAGACCCGCGCGGTAAGTCGCGCCGTTACTGGACCCGCGGATAGGCAGTGCTCCGCGCAGCTAGTGGAGCAGTTCAAGTCGCACCATAACCCGCGCGACGCCCTGTGGTTCCTCAAATCAACTATTTCCAACATTAGAATTTAACCCACAATACACTCGAATTCGAGGCACGGATAAACACAACTTCTAAATAACAATTTATGCATAGATTAAGTTAATAATACTTACACCAAAATTGGGGTGTTACAATCCTCCCCCACTGGGAATAGATTTCGTCCCTGAAATCCCACACTATTTGAAAAGATGAGGATACCGGCTCTTCATATCCTCCTCCGCTTCCCACGTCACGTTCGCGCCTCGATGATGTTTCCATTGAACCTTCACCATCACCACCTCTTTGTGGCGAAGTTTCTTCGTCTCTCTCTCTAGGATGGTTTTCGGCTCTTCTATGCAACGATTATTGTCCACACGAATCTCCGATAACGGTATGACGTTTTCTTCCTCTGCTAAACACTTTCGTAAGTATCAAATATGAAAGGTTGGGTGAATTCCACTCATCTCAGGCGGTAATTCAAGTTTGTAGGTTTGGAGTCCCACACGTTCAACGATAGGAAAAGGCTTGAGGAAATGGGGGCTAAGCTTCCCTCTTTTTCCAAACCTTATAATTCCTTTCTAAGGCGACACCTTCAACATGACCCGGTCGCCCACTTGAAATTCCATCGGACGTCGCTACTTGTCAGCGTAACTCTTTTGGCGATCTTGAGCCGCTTTCAAATGCTCCCGTATCCCCTTAACCTTGTCCGCTGTTTCTTGCACTATTCCTAGTCCAGCGAACTGTTTCTCGCCCGCTTCAAGCCAACAAGTTGGCGTTCTACATTTTCGTCCATATAATTCCTCGAATAGTGCCATACCCAAACTCGAGTGATAACTATTATTATAGGCAAATTCCACCAATGGAAGATGAGAGTCTCAATGTCCCCCAAAGTCAATCACATACGATCGCAACATGTCTTCCAACGTTTGAATTTGTCCGCTCACTTTGTCCATCCGTTTAAGGATGGTACGTCGTGCTCAATTTTTCTTTTGTTCCCAATTCTCGTTGAAAGGTACTCCAGAAATGGGAAGTGAAACGACTGTCTCGATCAGACACAATGGACAACGGCACCCAATGCCTCGAGACCACTTCATTGATATAGAGTCTCGCTAGCTTGTCCAATGGTAACGTTTCCCTCATGGCCAGAAAATGCACGCTCTTTGTCAACCGATCCACTATCTCCCAAATGGTGTCGTGGCCATTCAACGTCTTTGGTAACTTTGTCACGAAGTCCATTGTGATGTGATCCCACTTCCACTCTGGTACCTCCAACGATTGCAGACTTCCATACGGTCGCTGGTGTTTGGCCTTCACTAACGAGAAAGTAAGGCATTTCTCCACATAGTTCGCCACATCCAACTTCATCACGGGCCACCAGAAGTTCAACTTTAGGTCTCTATACATTTTGGTGCTCCCGGGATGAATAGAATACTTTGATTTCTGCGCCTCTTCCAAGAGCAGTTTCCGACATCCTCCCGACTTGGGTACCCAAACCCGTCCTTGGAAGAGTTTCAACCCTCTACCATCTTCCGTCAGGCTAAGGTGTTGCTTCGTCATCGCTTCATCTTTGAGATTCGTCTCAAGTAGTGCCTCGGCTTGAGCGACTTTTATCATTTCCATGAGATTTAAGATAATCTCAATCCTTGCCAATGAGGTTTTCACCGTTCCACTATACTCCTTTCGGCTTAGTGCGTCTGCCACTACGTTTGCCTTGCCTGGGTGATATTGAAGCTCACAGTAATAATCCTTCAACAATTCCAACCATCTTCTTTGACGCATATTCAACTCTTTTTGGTCGAAAACATATTTCAGGCTTTTGTGATCGGTGTAGAGTGTACATTATGTACCGTATAAGTAGTGTCGCCACAACTTCAAGGCGAACACTACCGTCGCTAACTCGAGATCATGCGTTGGGTAATTCTTCTCGTGCTCCTTCAATTGCCTCAACGCGTACACTATTACCTTACCTCTTTGCATGAGAACACAACCCAATCCCATCTTGGATGCATTGTTGTAGACGACGAAGTCTTCCTTTCCCTCTGGTAGGGATAATATTGGAGCTTCACACAATTTCCGTTGAAGGGTGCGGAAAGCCTTCTCTTAGGTCTCGGTCCACGCAAACTTCACATTCTTTCGATTCAATGTGGTTAATGAGGAGGCGATTTTGGAAAAATCTTGAATGAACCTTTTGTAGTAACAAGCGAGTCCCAAAAAGCTTCAGATCTCAGTTGGGCTTTCCAGGGGTTCCCAGTTCATCATTGCCTCAATCTTCGCGGGGTCTACCTTCACTCTGTCTCGAGTCACCACATGACCCATAAATTGCACTTCCCGCAGTCAGAATTCACACTTAGAGAACTTAGCATAAAACTTCTCCTTCCTTAGCACCTCTAACACTTCTCTCAAATGTTGCTCGTGCTCCTCTTCATCCTTAGAGTATACTAAAATGTCATCGATGAACACTATGACTGACCAGTCCAAAAATGGTCGGCACACACGGTTCATCAAGTCCATGAATAGTGCCGGCGCGTTCGTCAATCCGAAAGGCATGACTAAGAACTCGTAATGCCCAGACCGAGTCCTAAATGTCGTCTTCGGAATGTCTTCTTCTCGAACCTTCACTTGATGATACCCCGAACGAAGATCAATCTTGGAAAATCATCCGGCCCCTTGCAGTTGGTCAAAGAGGTCATCTATCCGGGGTAGCGGATATTTATTCTTGATGGTCACCTTGTTTAATTCTTGGTAATCGATGCACATGCGCATCGATCCGTCCTTCTTCTTCACAAAGAGTACTGGAGCTCCCCACGGAGATGAGCTCGGTCTCACAAACCCCTTCTCTAGCAATTCCTGAAGTTGAGACATCATTTCCTGCATTTCCGTTGGTGCAAGACGATACGGTGCCCGAGCTATCGGTGTCACCCTCGGAATCAAATCGATTCGGAACTCCACTTGTCGATCGGGTGGTAAGCAGGGTAAATCGTCAGGAAATACGTCCGGAAACTCGTTGACAATCTTCACGTCCTCCATCCTCCTCTTTTCTGCTTTGGCATCTACCACGAAGGCTAGATACGATGGATACTTCTTCGTCAGCTACTTCCTCGCCTTGATGGATGAGATGATAGCCACTTCGCCGTTTTGTTTCTCGCCATACACAATTAGGAAGTCACCATCTCGAATGGGAATCCGTATGAGTTTCTTTGAACATAAAATCTCTGCTTGATGCGTCGCCAGCCAATCTATACCAATCACCACATCGAAACTCCCGATGGTCATAGGGAGCAAGTCTACCGTAAATGTTTTGCCACTGATTTCAAGTCGGTAATCTCTCAGAATATCTCTCAAGACCACCCGTTCCCCATTAGCTACTTCTATTACCGTGGCGTCACTAAGGGCTCTAGCCGACAAGTTTAAAGATTTGCAAAACACATCGGACACAAAAGAGAAGTTTGCACCAGAATCAAATAATACTCTAGCAGGTGTGGAGTTGAGTAAAAACGTACCCGACACCACTTCGGCGGTTTCCTTTGCTTCCTCCTTCGTCATTTGAAAGGCCCTCCCTTGAGCCTTAGGAATGGCCTCTATTTTCGTTTGGCTTCCAGAATTACCCCCTCTAGCCCCACCTCCCAGTTTGGGACACTCTCTTCGAACGTGACCAATCTCCTTGCATTCAAAACAGACTGTCCCTTGAATGGGGCACAAGAAACTGGTGTGACCCGGCTGACCGCATTTGAAACACTAAATCGAGCCCGGGTTTTGGTTAGAGTTGGTCTTGCAAAACCCGAAGTGCTTACTTTTACATTTGGGACACCATTTTGCTTCCCGTCGATTGTCAAAACTCTTATTCGAAGGTTGAAACTTCGGCTTTTTGCACTAACTTGGCGGGTTCTCCCACCTCCTCTTCTCCACGGTCTTTGCCTTCTCGGCTTTGTCTTTCGCAAAGAGTCTCTCCGTCACCTTAGCTTCTTCAATTGTCTCTCGGAGGTTAGAGTCTTTGGAATTGCGAACTATTTGGATCATGTCCGCTGGTAATCCTTTTAGGTAAGCCTTCACTTTCTCCTTCTCCGTCGGGGCCACGTGCCCTACTAAGTCAAGCTTTTCCATAAAGAGTCTGGTATACTCTTTCACTGACAAGTCACCCTTCTTGATCGACCGGAATTCTTCTTCTATTGCATCAAACTCCTCCTCAGTGCAATACTCCTCTAAAATCTTCTTCTTGAACTCGGCCCACGACATTTTGGCCAACACCGACTCTTCAATGGTTAAGGTGAAGACATTCCACCAAGTTAAGGTCGTGCCCTAGAGCAATTGAGACCCATACTTCCCCTTTTGGCGTTGTCCACAGTCGCTAGATCGGAAAGCTTGTTCGATCTCTTTAAGCCAACTCATGCACTTCGCGGGCTCATCGGACCCGGCGAACTCCGGTGGTTTGCAGCAAAGAAACGACTTGTAAGAACACCCCCTCTCCGGTTGCCCTGTTTCCAAAGTTGCTACCCCATCAGTGCGGACCTCTCCCCCGGTACCTCCGGAACCTACTATGACGATGTTTTCCTCAATTGTTTCGTGTCGACATTGATTCCCCTCGCGTTCCTCTAGTAGCTTCATGAATAACTCTTGTTGTTTTGCCATAGTCTCGTTCATGGCCCTCATCATGTCCATCATTTGAATCTGAGGGGTTACCTCAGTCATGATCGGATCGGCAGTGGCTATGTTGGTCCTCGGAATTTGTTCCACTCTTCCGACGAGCATAGGTGGAATCGGAGGTCCATCTGTTACGGTTGCATTGGGCCTGTCGGCCATGGATTCGTTTACCGCTTGACCCTCTAGCGATGACTGTACATGACTTCGAGTATTTACCATTTTCGTCTGTCATTTAAATCAAAGGAGAGTGAGAGAGGGATACACAAGATTATACACGCGAAACGTACTAATACAGCTTATCAGTCATCATAATTGTAGTAATCCAAGCATGTTGACGTAACCACATATTCATAATAGCAGTAGCTAATTGAAATTATGAACATATAATACAAAAAAAGTCTCATTACCACTTTTATAACTCTCAACAAGGTAGTTTCTGTTGACTCTAAGAATGTCCCATCTTAGAATTTCTACCCCAATCTCACACTTAATTGCCTAAAAGTCTTAGTTTAAGTCTAGACATCTAGATCCCATACCTAGTTCGCTTAAACTAGAGCTCTGATACCAACTTGTAACACTCTAAAATTTCAAGGAATAAAAAAATTAGTAAAATTCGGCAATATGACGTCTAAAATTACGAAAGTCTAAATACCCTGTAGAAATAAACTTCCAACCAGGTAAATCCAAAATATGAACAACTAAGACCCACGTAAAGATGGGTTGGTTTGCAACATAAAGTTTGCTAATGATGGGTCAATAAAGTTACAACAACCTACTTAATCTAGAATAAATTCCAAACTAGATTAAAATTGGTGTTTCAATTTCTCTATAATCTCTTTTCACAGAAATCCGCAAAAGACCGGCACTTCAGGAACTCCTACGTGCCCGGTTGACAAGCTCGACAGTCTAATTTCCACCATGAGGAGGATTTGTGAGGAAACAACAACCACAACAAGTGTTAGGACGAAACCTAGTGAGAACCCATAAGTATGTAAATCACAAACATGATATTATAAAACGATAATCGTGTTACCGAACTCTTCTGCCTTACAAGGAAACAATTCTCCGCCATCAGATTCTTAAACATGAATATAAACATACACGAGTTACCTTTTGAATTATGGGGGAGACCCGCTTTCATCGGCGCGACGTATACACGAAAGTGGGGTCACCCGCGATGGTAATGGATTACACCTAATCCCCCGATCTTAGTTCCCATGCCATAACGACATCACAACCTCAGACCGTATTTACTGCCCTTATTGCCTACTCCGTCGAGTTACACCTCAAGGTCTTACGGACATTATTTCCTACCCATATCTAGACGAGTTACACCTCAAGGATTCAAGATCCCTTATTGCTTACTCGCTAGTATCACACACCATCATTATTACAAGGTTCATACATTAAGCTACTACCTCCTCGTGCACAAGGAGTAGTAACCACATTCTTATCAGGTGATCAACATTTGATAACAATTATAACATCATAAGTACTTCTTTTCTACATGCGAATATCCGTTCACCTTTACATCCCATGGTATCACATTTTATATAAATCACCCAAGTTCATTCTACTCTTACTAAAAATTCATGAAGTTATCAGCAGTTGGATCAAAACTATAGTAATAAGGATTTCCTTATGAACTCATCATACAAGCATAAAATCCAAGATCCATATTCATTTAGAATTCATAAGATAAGATAATAGTGTTTACTAGTCATGCTCACCCCTTTATAGTTCATAAAATTGAGTACCATACCATTTAGGTCACAAATCCCAATCAATTATTACATATGCATAATGTCGGTCTAATACAAGTAGGAAGTAAGTATAATGTATGATAATCCATGGTGATAAATAAATACTAGAGCATTTATGGAAGAATAACTCACAATCTAGGGTTTGTAAGAAAACCCTGGTGATGAAGTCTTGAGGTTGAAGATGAAGAAGGAGAGATTGTAGGTTCTTGAACCCTAGCCTTCCAAAGCTCCAAATAATAGACCCAAACTCGAAGTTTGGAGAGGATTGAGTAATAAGTGACCCTAGGTCGAAGTTAATGAAGAGGGAGGAGAAGAGAGGGTTCTTTGAGAGAAATATTTGGAGTAAATGCAAGAAGGGCCGATTTTCCCCTTTTTTAGACGATCAGGTGGTCCTTGCGGGTTCCCGCGCGGCTAGACCCGCGCGTTAAGTCGCGCCGTGTACTGGACCCGCGGATGGGCAGTGCTCCGCGTGGCTAGTGGCGCGGTTCAAGTCGCGCCCTAACCCACTCGACGCCCTGTGGTTCCTCAAATCAACTATTTCCAACATTAGAATTTAACCCACAATACACCCGAATTCGAGGCACGGATAAACACAACTTCTAAATAACAATTTAAGCATAGATTAAGTTAATAATACTTACACCAAAATTGGGGTGTTACAAACTCCTTGGGATTGAGTGGAGACCCAGATGGTTGGTAGTGGCACATTTTGGTCAAGTTGTGCCATGGCGATTATTTTTGTTGGACATGATTCTTTTAAGAAGAGATAGCAACACCCGTATTTAATCTAGACTAGACTATTTTAGATTAATAGGTTGTTGTACTTATCTCTTTTATTTGGTATTGTAAATACCTTACCATTTCCCCATTATTGGGTGATCTATTTATATAAGTTTTAATTTTGCCCATATTTAGGTTTAAATTTACCCTCATTTTTAGTGGTGTTACAGTTGTGGGGCGTAGTTTCGAAGGATGGCGCAAGGTCTGCTTGTTTGGATTCGGGACCAGTCAGGATCCGATAAACTATGACCGGTGATCCAGGTGCCAGTAGCAGCAACGAGAGCTCGCACGACAATCACGATGAGGAGGTATGTTTGTCAAATATTGACTAATTGTTCTATCGTTAAGATTTTATCGTCTAACATTGTTATATGTTTGTCTAATGTTTAATAATTTCAAGTAGATGCGCTAAAATAGAAGTTGGTTACCTATAAGAAGCGGCTAGAGGAAGAAAGACAAGCGAGGAGGAACTTGGAGGAGCAAATGAAGCGAAAAGAGAAGCTAACCGCGCAGTTTGTCACCTTCATGAAGTTGTTCCATGATGGAAACCCTTCCCTCCACTGTTTTCCATCCCCTGTTTTAGGATGCTTGTATTATTTTGGATACTAAACGTATTTGGATATTGGATGTATTTGGGATCGTTTTATTTGGATATTCAATGAATAATTGGGCAGATTTTGTACATGAAATTTTGTATTTTTATTTATTTATATTAAATTAAAAACAATATACCGACAAAAAATCCAGCGCTAAATGTTTTTTGTTTTATTTTTACTTGTTTTAATTTTTAAAATTCGTTGGTGATTCGTGGAGGTTTCTAGCAATCGGTGATCCGTCGATGTTGTACGCCGCCGATGATCTGTCACTGTTGGAGGCCGTCGGTGATCCTTCGGTGAAAGGTGTTGTCGGTGATCTATAGGTAACTGAATCACGTCGTTGATCCGTAGGTGATCATGTCCGTCAGTGATCCATCGGTTATACCCTTTGGTAATATCCGTCTTTATGCAATAATTGTAGAAAAAGCTCCTTTCATTCTTGAAAGTCTTCAAAAAATAATATTAAACTAAAACACCTCAAATTGAAAGATTATAAAAGCAACATACCGAATGAGAAACTGGCCTAACTATAAAATTTAAAATAAAAACAAACAATTCCATTACAGTCAGTGACCGGAAACAAACTACGACAAACTATATGATAAAGAAGTTAACCAAACGACAACGAAAAGCAACAAACGAGACAAGTACACTCGAATATGAAATCGTTTAATAAATGATCGAAAAAGACAGACTACAAAAACCGATCAACAACATAATCAAGAAATTCTTTAGAATGGATAGCATTAAATCAAATTCCAAACAAAAGCAGTTGATACAACAACATAGAATCATAAATCTCGGATACAACATAGGAAGTTTAGAAGTTTGCAAGAAGCTTTTAACCTCTTATTTATAGAGGGTACCCAAGTGTAATTTAATAAAGCTTTTGGGGTGGATTTGGCTACTCTAAGAAAGTGCCTCAAAAGGGTACCTCTCTAGGCAATCAAGCCAAGGGTTGTTGCTTGAAGGTTTCTTTATGCGACGAACCGATTTCCACACGGCACTGTTGCATTTAAACCCCGATCCGAACGATAGTTGCCAAATCCGGTCACCCCGTTTCACCCGTCCTTTCGCCTCAAGATACGCCAGCTCGTACCAAATACTGCTGCTTGAGGTATTCCCGAAGCGATGGAGGGTGACTCGAGATGGCTCCACGTTAGCATCGCTGAGCCCTAGATTGCGTTGAAGCTCGTTTACCACTGTTTTACTAGCGGCGTGGACACAAAAGTGTTCGAATGCCAACTTGTAGTCAGGGATGTAGGGTTTGTTCCCAGACGTCACTGTTTGCAAACCGTTGGTGGCTGTAGCAGTGGTGAGACCTTTCTCTTTCGTGCCAGATAGGTACCGCTTCACAAGTGTCGCAAAAAAAAGAATTTGCTCGGATAAAGGCAAGACAAGTGGACCTAGAGTCGTGATGTTGGTCTTGAGAGCATCGCCGCCTATCTCGACCAGATCTTTGCTAATCCGCAACCCTTTGAACCGTTGTTCGTCTTCCTCTTGATACACGCTCCTGTCAAGGTAACCGTATGATTTAAACTCTGCTTGCAAATTTTTTGTAAATTAATTTAATAATTCAAACTCAATTGATAAATTTTTTGATTTGTTAGCCAAAGATCACCTATTCAAGTCCACACCTTGTTACTAAAAGTTTGACCGATTTAAAAGAATAATAATGGAATGACGTTTCTATAATAAGAAATATGGGGAAAAGAGTACCTAAAGTATCGGTCGTCAGCTCCTTTATGTGTACGAACGATGTGCTCAAGTCTGTACTTTGCACGGCGGTAGTCACGGCCGCGGTTGGAAAGCAGCACGGCGGAGCAACCCATCCTGATATAACAGTTTGGGATGAGCATAGACCGATCTCGTCCAGGATACCAGTTGTACCCCACCATCTCCGTGCTAACCACCACCGCCACATTGTTGGGATTCGCCTGAAGCATGTCACGCGCCAAATCGACGGCGATAATTCCCGCACTACACCCCATCCCGCCCAAATTGAAGCTCAGAATGTTTCCCCTCATTTTATAGTGATTGATGATCATAGCAGATAGCGACGGTGTTGGGTTGAAGATGCTGCAGTTTACGACCAGTACTCCGACGTCCTTTGGACGGATCCGGGTCTTGTTGAACAGTTCGTCAAGTGCTCCGAATATCACCATCGACGCCTCTGCCCTCCCTTCTTTCATGGTGGAGATGTTTTCCGGCGACGTTATCGCTTTGGGAACGTAAGTCTCGTCGCCGATCCCCGACGACTCAAGTATCTTCTTCTGGAACTCCAGGCTATCTTCATCAAATTTCCCAGATCTTCTTGCTAGCTCGATAAATTCCTCCTTGGTCACCTAAAATTGTAGATATACGTACGATTATGTTGCAACGCAGAACATATATATATAACAATTAATAAATTTTGGTTCAAAATAATTAAGAAAAAAGCAAGCTGGTATAGACCTTCAAATCATCGGTGGGTTTGAAACAGGCGAAATCGATGAGATAGATGGATCGTGGACGAGACATGAAATAAACGGAGAGAGTGAAGACGAAAACAGCGAAAAAAGCGAGAACAGTCGCAAGGTCATAACCGGCGGTGCTGTCCCAGAGCTTCCGCCATAGCTCCTCCCGGCTGAGACTTCCGATCTCCGCGCTAAACACGAGAACCAGCACCGGAACAGTGGCCAAGTAGATGGCATGGTTGATTAGATAATGGTAACCAAGCTTCACATACTTGAGATTGACAGACTGGACAAAATCCGGCAAGCGACGACGGACCCTGACGGAGAAAGTGATGGAACCGGCGTCAGGACCAGAGGATTCAATACCACGGTTGACGATCTCCGTGGAGAGAAGGTGGTGTTCTCCCATGGTTGGTTAGAGGGAGGAGATGAAAAGTGGGTTGGGTATGGGGAAGAAGAGAGAGTGGGTGGTGAATTTATGGGGGTTGGGAGAGTAAATGAAGGACAACGAACTAAAGGGAGTGTAGTTGGAAGATTAGAAACTGCATTAAATTGGTACTTGAATTTCATGATTGATGCAATGGGGTTTTGGGAAAGTTGTTTGGGAATCAAACTCAAATTTGCATGCGTATGTATATATATGCATGTACAACTCCATCACAAACCCTAACAAGAAAAGAAAGCTTGCGTCCGCCATGGCTCCACAACGTGCACCTCCCATGACAGATCTTTAAGGCCCTAACCCCGGCCCCATCCACACACATTCAACAAACCATCTTTTTAAATTATATGCACTTAAGTTTGTTAAAGCAACTCGAACACGTTATGCTAAAGTTTTTCTAAAATAGAGTAAAAGAAATTAAAATCTCTAAAAAAAATTGCATTCAACTCCAACAGCTATTCCATTTTAGCAACTCTAGTATTAATTATCTTATTAAAATATTTAATTTATTTAGTTATATTATTAAAATATTGAATATATAGAAAGTTGGGAAAGGAAAAGTTTACTTTTTAGAGATAATAATTAGTTTTGGGAGAAAACTATCTATTTAGAGATTTTTTTAAATTTATAGAATTTTATACTCTCTCGTCTCTTTTTTCTATTTTAGTATAGATGATAGCATAGCTGTTAGAGTAACAAAAATGTTAAAATTCCAATTTTTTCTATTTTAGCATAGCTGTTGGAGATCCTCTTAGAGACCAAACAAAAAGAACCAACTTTCTCTTGCTTTAGAGACTAGCAATGTGTGAATTTAATCTTGTGGGATTATTGGGGGAGACTAATTAGAGATTAAAATGTGTGATTTTAACAATTTTTCACATAAATTCCCTGGAGGCCGTGGTTTTTCTGTGCTTTAGGAGTTTCCATGTAAATTCCTGTCCTCTTTTCTTTTCTCTATAATTGTTTATTGTTCGGATTGTTGGTAAACATTGATGCCAATTTCTCAACAAGTGATATCAAAGCTCCAGGTTGGAGGCACTACAAAACATAAGACTTTCACCAACGGAAAAATCCGTCGGTAAAAGTGGGGATCCCTTGGATATTACCGACGGACGTTGTCACCGACGAATCACGTACAGTTACCGGTTATCGACGACTTACCAACGGGTCACGTACGGTTACCGGTTATCGACGACTCTCCAACAAGTCACCGACGACATCCGATACCGGAGGATCACCAACAACACTTATCACCGAGACGGGTTTATAAAAATTAAAGAAAATAAAAATAAAAGTAAAAACATTTAGTGACAGAATATCTGTCAGTAATCCTTCGGTAAATTGTTTTTAATTTTAAAAAAGTAATGAAAGATACAGAATTTCCTGTACAAATACAAAACCAACCCAAAATTTTCATTGAATATCCAAATACATTCAATACCCAAATGCATTCCACAATCTCAAATACGAATACTAATACGGGGGAGGGGGAGGGTTTCCACCCTGGAACTGCCTCATGAGGGCTTTAAACTGCACGGTCAACATCTTCTGTCGAGTATGTTCCTCTTCTTGTCACTTCATTTGCTCCTCCAAGGTCCTCCTCACTCTCCTTCATTCCTCTAGTTGCTCCTTATAGTTCTCCAACTTCTCTTTTAGCGCATCTACCTGAAATTATTCAACGTTTGACAATCATATAACATAAATAATAAAATCTTATAGCTATAACAATTATTCTACATTTTACAAACACACCTCCTCATCGTGATTGCCGTGTTAGCTCCCGCTGCTGCTTTTGGCACTTGGATCACCGGTCATAGTATATCGGGGATCCAGACTTTTCCCGAATCCAAACAGGCGGCCCTTGCGTCGTCCTTCGACACTATGCTCCCACAACCCTACGTCATCGGGAGGAATGGTGTTGGGATCTGAGCCGGCGTATGTCTCCTCCCTATGACATGGATACATATCCTTGTTAGAGCATGAATTATGTTGGATACAAGATCATGAAGACTAAAGTCAAAGTTGGAAAGTCAACTCTTAGTGAAAGTCAAAGTTTTTGTTAATAAAGTCAAAGTCAACCCTTGTATTTGTATTTCCTTGTATTTTAGTTGTAAGTATAAATACCTTAGTTTTTCTTTTTAATGAGTGTGTGACTAGTTGAAAATTTAGAGAGAGTTTTAGAGAGAGAGAGAGAATTGTCTAGAGAGAGAAAGTGAGAAAACAGTTGTAATCGTTTGAATTGAAACTGAAATCAAAACAGGTAATTGATAATCTTGTTTGTTTTTTTTTTTTGTGAAAATGCAATAGGAATCTAGATTTCAGGACTAACAATTGGTATGAGAGCTTAATCCAATTTGAAATCAATTCAAGAAAGTGTTTGACACTGTGTTCGTCAAAGTCCAGATCAATTTTTAAGTTTTAGTGTGAATTTCAAGTTGTAATCGATTAGGTTTTGTTTGCTGAGTATAATCGATCGAGTTTGTATAGGTAATTTCACGAATCGCACTGTAATTGATTGATAATTTTGAGTTTTGTTGAGTTTTTGAGTTTCACGAGTCGAACACTGTAATTTCAATTAATCATTGTAATTTTCACTTGTATTTGAATTTTCAGAATTGTAAATGTATTTCGTATAGTGTGGGGATGAAATTGTACAAATTTTAGAGTCAGAAATCAAGTTTACTTGATTTTTTGATCGATCAGATCAAGAACACGCAAGGAAAGTCCAAGAACGTGCAAGATCTATAAAACGCGCAAGTTCATCGAAAGAACGCGCAAGCTTCATCTGGAAGAACGCGCAAGTCGAAGTAAATTGATTTTTGGACAAAACGCGCAGAGGGTTATTTGCGAGTTCTAGAAACGCACAGATCCAAGTCTGCGAGTTTGAAGATTGGGGAAATTTTTCTAAGTATTGAAACGCGCATGTAGACCTTAGCGAGTTCTACAAACGCGCAAGTCTAAGCTTGCGAGTTTCTTCGGAAACAGTGATCTGCGAATTTATTCAATCTGCGAGTTTCAGAAAACGCACACGCTACCATTAGCGAGTTTAAGAGATTAGATCGATCTGGGAGTTTGTTCAAACGCGCAAGTAGTGCTTTGAGAGTTCAGGGAACACGCACACCTCTATCTGCGAGTTTCTTTATGAACAGTCACTTGCGAGTTTAGGCTTCTGCGAGTTTCAGCGATCTGCGAGTTTGCCAAAACACGCAAACCTTTGCGTGTGAGTTTCACAAACACGTAAGCTAAATCCTGCGAGTTTATCAGTGAATAGTGACTTGCGAGTTTCAAGCTTCTGAGTGTTTTTAAGCTTCTATAGTGCTTTGCGAGTTTTATCACTTAGTCAAAATTTCTGAGTTTCTGAATTTTTCTATATTTCAAGATTTCTTGTATTTTTTTTTTTGATTTCATAATTGGACTAACGATCAGTTTCTAGTTTCTTATTGCAAATTTTTCAAAACAGGTACAAATAGGATGACTTCAAAGGACGCTCTTTCAATTGGCACGGATGTCAAGCCCCCGGTTCTGTTTAAAGGGGAATACGAGCAGTGGAAGGACATATTTCTTGACTTCGTGGACCGATACAAAAATGGAGAAAACATTCTTTTGTCAATCATGGAGGGTCCTATGGTTCCACCTACTGTCTAGATACCTGATGACGATTCATCTGACAGTGAGGATGGTGATGTGGACAGAGAGCAAAAGATGAAAACTGTTCCAATGGATTTTGCACAATATTCTGAGGAGCAGAAAAGTCGTTTTAAAGCAGATAAACAAGCAAGATACTTACTTCTTCAAAGCATTCCGAACAAGATATACATCAAGATAGACAGTTACAAGGCCAATGCTAAGAAGATGTGGGATCAACTTCAGAAGATGATGATGGGATCGAAAGTTGGAAATCAGATGAAAGTAGTTAACTGCATTAACAGCTACGAAGAATTTAAAGCAAAAGAGGATGAGAGCTTAGAAGACACCTATGAACGGTTTGTCCTGCTTGTAAATGAATTGTCCAAGAACAAAGTGAAAAAGAAGCAGATCGAGAACAATGTCAAGTTCCTAAGCATCCTGCAACCTGAATGGAAGAAACATACGCGCAGGATGAAACAGATGAAGGATCTAAATGACATTCCGTTACATGATGTTTATGAGACGTTGCGTTAGAATGAAGAAGAAGTGGAAGAGAAAAGAGCAGAGAAAAAGAAAGTTGAGAAAGTTCCCGATCCTATAGCATTGGTAGCCAGAGAGAAGAAGAAAGAAAAGAAAGAGAAGAAGAAAAAGAAGAAAGTTATTACCAGTTCTGAATCAGAATCCGAATCTGATGGAGATGACGGAGAAAGTCTCAAGCAAGCAATGTTATTACTGACCCAAGCATTCCAAAAGAAATTCTACAAGAAGCCGGGATCCAATTCTCAGAGATACTCTTCGTCTAGATCCAAGAACCATGAGCACAGAGAAAGGGTAGAAGGAAACAGATTTGTTAAGAAGAAACCAGAAGAAAGAAAGAAATATGTGAATGATTATACCGGTGATGAAAAGCCAGCTAATGATCTAATCAAATGCTACAACTGTGGCAAGATTGGACATTTTGCTAAAGAATGTCGAAAGCCAAAGGTTCGCAACTCACAGTATTATCAGAACAAGATGCTATTGGCCAAGCAACAAGAAGCTGGCATAGCATTAATGGCTGAAGACGAATTTTGGTTGGATCATTCCGATGAAGAGGAAGAAAAAGAGAAAGAAGAGTCTGCTCATCTCTGCTTAATGGGAAAAGAAGATAAAGAGGATGATTCTGATGAAGAAACTGCTGATGGGGTAATAAACTTAACTGAACATGATTTCTTGACCAAAATGGAAGCTATGATGGTCGAGCTTCAAGATCTTCATGTTAAACTGAAAAAGGAAAAGGACAGAGTTGCTAGACGAAATCAGAAGATCTTTGAACTTAATAAATCAGTTATTGGGAACAAAGATCTAATTGATTCTCTACGCAAATCTGCGTCTGATTTTAAAATTGAAAAAGATTATTTTGAAAAGATTTCTGAGTTTGAATCTATAATTTCTAAGTCTGATTTAGAAAAGAAAGAATTTGCACTAACTGTTCATAAATTGCAGGTTGAGAACAAGAGCTTAAATAAGAAGGTAAATCGTCTGGAAGTCAAACTTTATGCAAGAGGCCAAACAGATCAAACTATTTTTCTTAATGCACCTAATGAGGAGGATGATGTTAAGGAAAAATGGGGACTTGGTTTTGAAAATCCTCATTACTTAAAGAAAGCCATCAGAAAACAACCAGCATTATATAATTTTGATTTTCTTGTTGTTGCTGGTAAACATACTAATTTAAAACCAAATTTGTTACCAAATTACCAGAAGAAGTTGAGGCCAAGGAAACTGAAAATAGAAAGAATGTTAAGAAAATGCAACTACCATTTAACTATGAAAAGTTAAATGATAGTTATCTTTCTGAAACACCAAAAGTTCTTTCAAACGACTATTTTGCTAGTTATTCTGTTCCTGAGATGGAGGCAAAACCTGCAATTGCAAAATTTTATGTCCCTCCACTCATTCTGGAAAGCAAAATAGTTGAACTTGAAAATGTTTTATCTGATGAAAGAATTTTGGTGAATTTAGAACAAGATGTGTTTTCTACAATTTTAAAGAACACTGTTTTTCATTCTAAATCTACAAAGTGTTCTAAAGTTTTAAAAGCACCTCACACTTCTACTGATAATTTTGATGACTTATTTGAGTCTGCAAATGATTTTCTAAATTCTGATGATGGGTGTATAGAAGAAATAGATATGTTTGATTAATGCTCCACTTCCAGATCATTCTACTTTCATCATAAATGGAAAAGCTTTACCAAGTGTACATGAAAAGGGTGAATCATCAACTAAGGTTGGTGAATCAGTTTCTGGGAATGTTGATTACTATGCTAATGGTAAGAAATGATTATCGGAGAAATGATTTTGCTTATTGTCATAATTCTAATGATTGGTTTGGGTCATATCATGTATATTCTTCTAAACCGAATGTTTTCAAAAGTTTTCAAAGAAAAGGAAGATCCATATTCAAATGGATACCAAAATCTTGTACCAATCTGTTAGGACCCGTTTTTAAATGGGTACCTAAGTCTGTTGTTTCCTGATTTCTCTTGCAGACCCGACATATGTGGTACTTGGATAGTGGCTGTTCCAAGCATATGAGCGGACATAAAGCTTTTCTAACTAATTATACAGAGAGATTCAGCGGCAATGTAAGGTTTGGAAATGACCAGTTCTCACCAATTTTAGGCTATGGTGATGTTGTACATGAGAACTTAACGATAAAGAAGGTGAGCTGTGTAGAAGGCTTAGGGCACAACTTATTCAGTATTGGTCAGTTCTGCGACAAAGAATTAGAGGTGCATTTCAAGGCCAAGAAGTGTTCGGTACTCACTGAAGATGGAAAAGAACTTTTGGTCGAGACTCGAAAGTCAAACCTCTACACCATAAATCTGTCAAAGGTCCAGACTGTCAATCAAGTGTGTCTACTCTCTAAAGCCTCGATGCACCAAAGCTGGCTATGGCATCGACGACTTTCTCACCTCAACTTTAGGTATATCAACAAACTGGTGAGTAGAAAGTTAGTCAACGGACTTCCTGAGCTCAAGTACGTCAAAGAACATTTATGTGCAACATGTGAAAAAGGAAAGATGAAGAGAGCTCCGCATAAACCGAAGCCTGAACCAAGTACCAGCTTTCCGTTAGAGTTGTTGCATATGGATTTGTGTGGTCCAATGCGAACGCAGAGCTTGGGTGGAAAGAAATACGTGCTGGTTATCGGGGACGATTATTCGCGATACACATGGGTCAAATTTCTACGATCAAAAGATGAGACACCCGAAGTTCTCATTACATTTCTAAAGACGACGTAGGTGAATTTGCAGAAACCAGTCAAGCTTCTTAGAACTGACAACGACACAGAGTTCAAAAACAAGATTGTTGAAGAATATCTCGAATAGGTTGATATTTCACATCAATACTCTGCTGATCGTACGCCCGAACAGAATGGAGTAGTCGAAAGGCGAAATCGAACGCTAGTCGAGGCCGCTCGTACTATGTTTAGCCAATCTGACTTACCTCTCTTTCTCTGGGCAGAAGCTGTGGCGACTGCATGTCATACTCAGAATTGATCCATGATACACCGTCGTTTTCAAAAGACTCCGTATGCTTTGATCACCAACAGAACACCGACAATCAAGTATTTTCACGTATTTGGGTGTAAGTATTTCGTGCTTAACGATAGAGAGAGTCTGAACAAGTTCAGTGCCAAGGCGGATGAGGGTATCTTCATTGGTTATTCTTCGACATCTACTGCATATAGAGTCTACTTAAAGAAGTCAAAGACAGTCGTCGAGAGCATTAATGTCACATTCGATGAAGAAATGGCTTCTGAACAACTCAGTTCAGAACCCGTGATAACTAGAGTATTAACTTCTGGGCAGATCAGTCCAGAACCTGTTTCTACAGAGAACAATTCGAATAACGCTTCTACTTCACTTTCACATTTATCTGATTTAGATTTGTTATTTGAATTATTTTATGATGAGTTTCTAGGATCTAATTTGCCTAAATCTTCTGTGACTGACAGGTCTGAAGACACAAGTTCCAATCATCCAGTCACTTCAGAAGTTATAACTGAACATGAATCCCCCATTCAGTCAGAAACTCATATTCCATCGAATACTCCTACAGTTGAAGATATACAAGTAACTGTTGAGCCAGAAGTAACTGTATCAGTTGGGTGTGATACACTGTCTACTCAACAGCCAGAATCTGTTGTTCCAACTGATGCTTCTGCACCTGAAACTTCATCTGCAAACCCCCCTCCAACTACTCAAACTGAAAAGTCTGATAGTGGATTTCAAGATGATTATCATGATCAATCTGTATCTAATTCACTCCCTCATGAGCAAAAGTGGACCAAAGAGCATCCGATAAGTCAAATTATTGGAGATCTACATAAGCCAGTGCAAACTAGGTCAGCTACCTTAAATATGTGTATGCATGATTCCTTTCTGAGCAAGATTGAGCCTACTCGAGTATCTGAGGCACTTGCGGATTCAAATTGGGTGACAGCTATGCAAGAAGAGCTAAACCAGTTCGAAGCACTCAAAGTCTGGAGACTCGTACCTAAACCTGAAGGTAAAACAATTATTGGTACGAAATGGGTGTTCAAAAACAAGAAGGATGAAGATGGTATCGTAATTCGTAATAAAGCAAGACTTGTCGCCAAGGGTTATCGGCAAGAGGAAGTCATAGATTATGATGAGACGTATGCTCCAGTAGCGCGTATAGAGGTGATTCGGATGTTTCTAGCCTATACAGCTCACAAAAACTTCACCGTCTACCAAATGGACGTGAAGACAGCCTTTCTAAATGGCTTACTTAAGGAAGAAGTATATGTCTCGCAGCCAGAAGGGTTTGTGAATCCAGATAAGCCTAATCACGTCTACATCTTGGATAAAGCCCTTTATGGACTCAAACAAGCTCCTCGTGCCTGGTATGATGTGTTATCTAAATTCTTGGTCAAGTTTGGTTTTACGAAAGGTACGATTGATACTACTTTATTCATTAAAAAGGAGAAAGTCGATATCATTCTTCTTCAAATATATGTAGATGATATTATTTTTGGCTCTACAAATCCTAAGTACTGTAAGAACTTTTCAAACCTTATGGTGTCACGTTTTCAGATGAGTATGATGGGAGAGATGAATTTCTTTCTCGGATTACAAGTCAAACAATTTAAAATGGGGATTTTTATCAATCAATCAAAATACATTTTGGATATTCTTCGGAAGTTCAACATGGAAAACTGTAAACCGATTGGTACCCCGATGGCACCTGGTACTAAGATTGGCACTGATCCTTCGGGAACAACTGTGGATGTTAGGACATATCGTGGAATGATAGGTTCTTTAATGTATCTAACTTCTAGTAGGCCAGATATAATGTTTTCTACATGTTTATGCGTTCGATATCAGGCTAATCCTAAAGATTCCCATATGTCTGCAGTAAAACGTATTTTCAAGTATCTGAAGGGGAATCCAGATGTCGGTCTGTGGTATCCTAAAGATACTAGCTTTGAACTAACAGCCTTCTCAGACGCAGATCATGCAGGTTGTATGTTAGACAGGAAGAGCACTTCAGGTCACATTCAATTTCTTGGGGATAAGCTCGTTAGCTGGGCGTCAAAGAAACAATTATGTGTTTCCACTTCGACTGCTGAAGCAGAGTATGTAGTTGCTACCAGTTGTTGCTCTCAAGTCTTGTGGATGCGAACACAGCTGCGAGACTATGGATTCAAGTTTGATAAAATTCCGATATATTATGACTCGAAGAGCGCAATCGCGATATCTGCTAATCCTATACAGCATACGAAAACCAAACACATTGATGTCAGGTATCATTTTATAAAAGATAATGTAGAAAAAGGTAGAATAGAACTTTACTTTGTAAAAACTGATTATCAACTTGCAGATTTATTTACTAAAGCTTTAGATGAAAAGAGATTTAATTTTCTTGTATCTAAGCTTGGTATGCTAAATCTCAAGGTCTAATCAGTAATTACCTATTAAAGTTTCTTTTATTGTCATTTTTCTTCATTTCTTTATCATTATTTCTGAAGGATATCTGCACTTTAATAGTTTGTTCATGATCTCAGGGGAAGAATGAGAAGAACTTTAAGATGATCTACATTCTTTTGAGGGGGAGTTTATCTAATTTCTGCATTTCCTACACTGACAATTTTTTTTTGTGATGCATGATTTTAGGGGAAGCATATAAGTCATATCAAAAGGAGTAAGACTATGATTTCTGATTACTTCTGATCAGAACTCGTACTGTTAACTGTTTTAATGATTTATGTCTTTTACTTTTGAATAAATGTTGTTAATAAAGTTGTTTTTGACATGACTTTGAGACTTTTTCAGAATGAGAGAAGTTTACAAGATCATATTTTTATAACTTCGGCTGACTTCATGAGATTTAAGACGAAGCGAAAAAGGTTAATTTCTTATCTTAATCTCATATATGGTTGAAAGAAGGACAACCTTCAATCATAGAAAAACATGTTCTTAAAATGTTCAAACCACTTCCCGATTCTTAAACAGATTATATGAATTGGAAGTGTGATTTTAAATGTTTTCATTTTATTTTGTGCTTAAATGTTTATAAACCGTGTGTTTCCAAAGATAATTACTTGTGTATTGTCTTTTCTATATACTTTCAAGTATTCACACACATCGGTTTGACTTATTGTTCAAATTTTTCTTACCATGTCTCAAATTTTGAAACATATTTTTCGATGATAAGACACCTCGCTTGTATTTCAAAGAATTTTGAGCGTTATTTTATTTCTAAGCGTTCATTTCAAGAATGTCTATATTTTTGTTTCGTATAGACACTATCAATTTTTCTTGACCATAAGCTTTAAATGCTATATCATTCATTTCTGATCATTTTTCATACAATGTCAGATTTTCAAACAAGTCTTTTGCATTCATTTTCGTTCATTCAATATACTTGTTTGAAAATACTTCAATGTTTAAAAATGCTCATATCTTCATGATTATATCGTGTGAGCATACATTTATCTGACATGTATTTTTGAGCTTTAACTGATAAAGTTAAATCATTTGAGCAACACTTGTTATCTAGGAAAATACGGGATCATTGTGCTAGGAATTAAATGAACTTCTATGGAATCACGTTAACCAGTGATTTCTTCCCAAGAAGTTAATTCATAGTGATTGAGTGTGAGGAGTCGAAAAAGAAATGAGTGTGAGATGTGCGTTGAGGTAAAATGGAAATGAGAGTTTGGTTAGATGTGAGCTTAATGATTAAAAAGAAAGATGGTGTGAGATCAGAGTAAAAGAATATCAAACTCTGCACCAACTACTTTCTGAGCCGGGCAGCCACATTACTAATATTTCACAATTCTTTGGTGAACATTATTGAAACATGCAACTAGCCCATGCCAACTCTTGACTAATACCCCACTAGCCACTCATTTTCTTCTCAAAAAGAAAATGTTTTATATTTTTATGGGGACGCAACACATTATCTATCTAATTTTCATTTGAAAAATCTGGATATTGAAACAGAAGGAAGTCTTCCCCACCTTCGCACTTCAATCATGCACATTGAGTCTGTGTTTATCTACTGTTGTCTCAGTTGTTTACACAATTTTTTAGCCTTAAAGCAATCATCAAGTGCTTAATTCTTTCTATCACAAGCACGAACACACAAGGAATTCGTTTCTTTGTCATAACATTCATAGAAATTTTCTTTGTGGTGTTTTCGATGATTGAATTGAAGCCCTGGGGGAGTGAACATCAAAAAGCTCATTTCCTATGTGTATTTATTACACACAGTGACTTCGTGTTACTGACAGGCATTTTAACTGATTCATTTGTTGATTCAGGTGTTACATTTTTTAATTTGTCTGGATTTGACAAGATCTAGATGAATACATGGTTATGGATCACAAAATTAGAGGCTCTTGGACAGATCAGAATGGTCAAAGACATTTCTTGGTGAAGGTTTTGATGATACCGATGCTCAAATCATCAAAAAGGGGGAGATGGTATCAAGAAATATTAAAGTTTTGGAGTTTTGGGAGATGATTTACAGAAATGTCCAAGTCAGAAGATTCAAAGTAAAGATTTGAAAATTTTCAAAGAATTTCTGAAGATGTGCTGATTTTGAGGAAATTTTCTTTGAAGATTATTTGTTAAAGCAATCCGAGTTGAATCTGAAGATAATTTCTTTCCATAGTCTGAAAGAGATTTGTGTAAGTTTTGGGGAAATTATTGAAGATTGTTTCTACTATTCTTGGGGGAGATTGTTATTTGTTTGAAGGCAGACTTGGAAAGTTTACAATGTTAAAGGGAGAGATTGCATCTGACAGAGTTTAAAAGAGAAGACTGTATTGCAAGACCTTTCAACAATGATCTTGAATCCAAAGGGGGAGATTGTTAGAGCATGAATTATGTTGGATACAAGATCATGAAGACTAAAGTCAAAGTTCAAGAAAGTCAAAGTTGGAAAGTCAACTCTTAGTGAAAGTCAAAGTTTTTGTTAATAAAGTCAAAGTCAACCCTTGTATTTGTATTTGTATTTGTATTTCCTTGTATTTTAGTTGTAAGTATAAATACCTTAGTTTTTCTTTTTAATGAGTGTGTGACTAGTTGAAAATTCAGAGAGAGTTTTAGAGAGAGAGAAAATTGTCTAGAGAGATAAAGTGAGAAAACAGTTGTAATCGTTTGAATTGAAACTGAAATCCAAACAGGTAATTGATAATCTTGTTTGTTTTGTTTGTGAAAATTCAATAGGAATCTAGATTTCAGGACTAACAATCCAACAGTTTACCAAAACAATGCGTTAAAGACATGTAGAAAATATTTTGGCAACATCAAGACAGTATTTTGAACATATACGTTACCTGTTTTTATTAAAACAATCCTATCATCTACCCAATAATGACATCCTAAACTAATGAATCATTTGGGTATACAAAATTGAAAAGTTACAGTACTATGTAACGAACTTTGCTCAAATATCTATTTATTCTATAAAACAAACAAAAATCCAGTACGAAAATTGAACTCACTTTGCATGAGCCGCCTTCGGGTAAACGTAGACCGGAGGATCCTTGGACAGACCGGACACACCCGGTACAAGCTTCCTGTTGCTACAATGCATCCTCTCAAAAACCACACCAACATCTCTACAATAGACAGCTTAAATTATTTGTAGATAAAACAATCATATATATATATATGTATTCATAAACTATATACATTTAGTATATAGCAGATGATGAATCACCAAGCGATCCCGATGCTGAGCAACACTAATAGATCCCTCGATATGCTTGGATGACATCCCCTCATATTGGGTAGCAGGAGTGGCCCTAGATTGACGCCTAAATGCATCAGTAGCCTACACATGTTAAAATAACACATAAAGAAATATACAAACTATTACGACCCAATACAAAGATTCTATCACACGTAGATCAATCATTTTCACCCAATACTCCTCTGGGATCCACTCCGGGTGGTGTGCCTTAAGCTGCGTGAAGTCCTCATCGTTGAACTGTACGTGATCAATATCTAAAGCCCGCTTCGCGGACCATTTACGAGCATCCCCCATGATGTCTGCTTACCTATTCTACAAGGTACGACATAAGGCATAGTATACGTCTGCCTCCATATGAGGCTCCTAATAAACTGCCCCTACATACACATTGTTTATATTAAGTAAAAGATTTGAAACATATAGTTTATATGGACTAAAATACAAAACCGAAAATGCTCGAACATGATTCTAAGGTGTGGCTTAGGGACATCCCCATAGTGAGCCCATGGACTAATGAAAAGCCATTAGGATCAATTTATAATTGCAAAATATATAAGACAAAATCCATTAGGATCAATTTATTATGTACTAGTTTAAAACCTTATACCGCATCTACTTACCCACCATCTAAAAGGAGAAATGGTTCCACTATTCCGAAGTCAAACAATAGGCGTGAATGCATAAATGTACAACAATAAATCATCATATATATGTCTTTACAATAATTCAGAGATGATTTAGACGACTTTAAAAACATAAGTGTACAAACACAAAGATATAATTCTTAAGTATGCAGACACAAAGATATAACTATCGTGAAATACTCTCTACATAACTAAGGCACACTAGTCATCAAATGAACGATCAAATAGCATTGGTTCGTTTCCGCTGCCTGAATCATCGTCCATATAGTAACCGAAATTTTATATTGAACTTTAAGTGAAAAGTTAGTGTTTGGAGTTAGTCATTGCTTTGTATGCTTGTACACATAGCATATTGACTTAAACCGACTTAACTTTGTCAAACATGGCCATTAGAGGGGTTAAACATGGATAACTGAAACTAATTATACCAAAGTGAGAAGAAATTCTCTAACCATTGTACGGATGCAATTCAGGAAATTTGAGGGACCAAAAGTGAAAATCTGAAAATTATAAAAACAAAATTTGAGATTAAAAATCTCATAATCAAATTTTATTTTCATCTTGTTCACGACTCTTCTTCAAACCCTAGAACCAAACACTTCTCCATGAAATTACGCTTCAAACCTTGAAGAAATGGTGAGATTTTGAGGATTTGGAGCTAAATCATGAGGTAAATAATTGGGTAAGATTATAATCTTGAAATGTAGGTTATTTGATGAAAATATATATTAAGTTTTTGTGTATTTTTGTTGTTAGGGGCTGGATTTTGTAAGGGTTTAAAGGAATCAACACCTTGAAGAGGTATAATCATCTTTGAGGTAAGAATTTTGTAAAACCTTGGTGTTAGATACTTGGTGAGTTAATATTCAAGAATGTTTTGGTTTATATGATGTTAAAGGTTTTTAAATCAAACCAAAGTACTATAATTTTGCAATAGATAGGCTTAGAATGGTTATCAAATCAAATGATAGTGTTTGGTATGTTAAACAAGTTAAATATGATGTTGTTGGAAAAAAGTGAAATCTGCAGGTTACTTTAAAAATGTGTATAAAATTAAACATTGATCCAATTGAGGTGTGTGATACGTAGTTGGAAGCCTTAGTGTGTCTAGTAACACTTCTATAAAGAGTCCGAAAGCTAATTTTAAGCTTAATTGTGCCAAAATACCATATTACAGTAGTTGGTCTTTGTAAACTCGGGAATTGCACACTGTTAGTATAAAATTCATATAAAATCGATAATAGCTTCAAACAACATGAATCTAGTGCAATTGGAATCCTAAGAGGCATAGTTACAACTTTCATTTAGATAATAACATCAAATTAATCTCCTAAGTATGAGTAATATGTCCAACACAGAGATGGACAGAAGCTGAAATGTGCAGGGGAATTTTCCTCTACAATATTTTGGTTGTTTTGTTCAATTCATTTTGCACCATTTCATAAACACTAGCATTGAACTATAAGCATATAAAGATGAAAATAAAGTTAAATTAAGCTAATAGAAGGGTGCCAATAGGCTAAATAGATTAAACAAATATTGGTAATCATTGTATAATTCTAAGTGTATATTACCTGTGATAGGAAATCCCATTAGCAAGGATTGGAAACATTGACATTCAAGAATCATGTTTGATTTTCTCGGATATATAATGGTATGGATCTATTATTATATTGGAACGGGATTGACCTATTTGTTGAGGGTCAGTCCATTCAAATTTGATTCACCGAATAGTGAACTTGAGGTACGAAAATACCTCAATGAGGTTGATTCTTGGATTTTCATCGTTTTTATTCCTCTGTTGAATTCCATTTGGTGTCCCATTAGTTGAGCACGATTTAGGAATGTTATAAAGTCTTCTGCCCCTAATAGGGACTGTTGGCCCGATTCTTGAGTTTTACTCTGAATGTTGACGCGCCAATGGAATGTGATGAATATGATTTTTTGACTCGGTCCAATGACCATGATATTATCGGATTGAGAATGACACGACTAGATAGAGTCAACCCATATTGACTTATTCATCAATTGTTGTTATATCTTTATGATTCAGTTAGATTACATTGCTTGTAATCCTTTACCCAGACACTTCATCGGGGGTACCGACCTTGTGATGCTTCCATGGTGGCTATAATCACGATGGTATCCTCGTGTATGCATGGAGAGTATAGCCCTGATCCAGCCATGGGGGCGAATGGATATCCTAGGAACAGATTAGAACTATGACTACTTTAATAATAGTCGAGGGCTAGTGGGTGTCGTGCCCACACTGCTAGTTCTCACTTATGCCCATAGGACCATACATTCTTTAGGAACAACGAGTTTAGTGTATTTTGGTGATTTATGTGAACTTGAATAACACAAAACACGGAACGGGTGATTACGTGAACCACTTTGTTATATATTTGTGATATTAAATTGATTTATTTTATCATTTCATGATGTTAAGTCTAAATATTGTATCCAAGATTTAATAGGAAAGTCAAAGATGTAAAAGTCAACATTGTCTTTGTAATAGTTAGTCTTTGTATGTTTTGCTTTCCTTAGTGGTTAAGTCTTTGTTAGTTAGTTGGTTTATATAGGTTTGGCTTTCATAATCTTGTAACGATGCTAGAGAACTATTCACGTATTGTATGTGTGAGATTTGTGACTAATGCAAGATCTACTTTCTCTCTCTACTCTCTCTCTCTAGAAATATTCATTGTTCTTAATTGATTTTGTTGAATTGCTTGATAAGATTGGGTTTTTATGATTAACAATTGGTATCAGAGCTGAACCAAACTTTTTAGAAATGATTTGATCATGATTTGAATTGAAATCTGGAGTATTTTGGATCGAAAATCAATATTTTCGAAATTTTTTCAAGAAAACGAGTATTGGTACTGTTCATCTGAATTTTGTGTGTAAAATCGTTTTTAGTGCAAGAAAATGGAATCATTGATTTCGATTTATGTTGGTGATTGATTCTTGTTTTGATTTCATATCGTAATTCGTTCATTTCCAATGTCAATTTTCGATTTTTGAATTTTCTTGAAATAACGACTTTGAACTCTGTTCTTGTTCGAATTCATGTGAATTGTTGTTTTAATCGAAAATTGATTGTATTCGTGTGTTTAGTACTGTTTATCGTTGTTACTTATAAGTTTTTGAGTTCAAATTTGCAGGTTTGAATCGATTTGAGAAAGAATCAGTCAAGAACTTGATTTACGCAAGTTCATCTTTGGTTTGCGCAAGTTCATCTGGTTTGCGTAAGAATCATCAAGTGCCATCTACGTTATTACAAAAAGTCCAGTTTGCGTATTCCACGGGTTCCGAAAAGTGTACTTTGCGCAATACATTGATCAAGAGAATTGCACTTTGTGTCTTGTACTCTTCACGAAAAGCTACTTTGTGTTTCAAGGCAAATACGGAAAGTCACATTTGCGCATCCTTCGGCGTACGCAAAGCTCACTTTGCGCATCAAGGCTAACACACAAAGTTCACTTTGCGCATCAAGGCTCCTACGCAAACTTACTTTGTGCAACACGCTTATCCCGAGAACCTTACTTTGCGCAACTCTCTACTTACGAGAACCTGTCTTTGCGCATCACGTTGATTCCGAAAAGCTTGGTTTGCGCAACTCATTACTTACGCAAAACTCAATCTTGCGCAAGCGGGACCCCCGTGCTAAGTCTGCGGAGGGGGACATTGTTCTGATTGTGATCAAATATTTTCTGATTTACAGTTTGGGAACGATCATTCTTATCAAGCTGTTTTCTTATTCAAGATATCAAGTTTGTACAAATCTGAGATATCTGTTATTGAAGCTGAACGAAATGATCTGAAAATAAAAAATTCAGAATATCTCAAAAGGATTCAGGAGTTGCAACTTAAATTGTTCAACTGTGTTAAAACTCCTGAATGTATAAAGTGTACTGATAATATTTCTAAATTTTCAGGTATCGTCTATGAGAAGGAAAAAGAGATAAAAGAGAAAGAGAGAGAGATTATAAATCTTCAAAGCCTACTGAAGACAACTGAAGAGAAATCACCTGAGCTACAAGCAGAATCAGTTGAGCTTCAAAACAAGTTGAAGGCTTTCAAAGAGAATATATATGTCTTGGAAAGTTCAAATGCTGAGCTTCAAAGAAGAATATATGACTTGGAACAAACGATGGTCAGAGAAAAATCTGATTTTGAAAGTAAAAAGAAAGAGTTCACTAAGAAGTTTTCAGAGTTTTCCAGGAAGAGTGCTGAAGAGAAGAAGTCAGTGGAGCTCAAATGCATTAAACTTTCTCAACAAATATCTGATTTTGAGAAAGTACTTATTTTGGAAAGAGAAAAGTTTGCTCAAGAAAAGAAGGCCATAGAACAGAAGAATGTGGGATTCTTTAAAGAATTATTCGGCCAAAGAAATGAGTCAGAGAAAGGATTTGAAGAAGAACGATCAATCTTTGAAACTGAAATCAAAAGACTGACTTCAAAGTTATCTGAACTGTCTGCTAATGCGCTGAAAGAGCAGAAAACGAAGTCTGAGTTTTCAAAGAAGATTGACCTGCTTGTGAAAGAAAGAGACAACTTTGCATCAAAGATCAAAGAGCTTGAAAAGTCTGTTTCAAGTTCAAATCAGAAATTTGTCTCTTCACAAAGGTCAGTTAAATCTTTTAATCAGATTCGTAGAACTAACATTTTCTATGATCAATATTTAGATGGTTCAGATACATATCCGAGGAGAAGAAGTTCCAAGAAAGAGGAACTGATCTGGAGAAAGAAATCAGTCAAAGATGACAAGACTGATGAGCTGAAAGGAAACACATCATATGTACATGAACACAAAGCAAAGGAGAACAAAGCATCTAAAGGTAAGAAATATTATTGTTCTATCTGCTGTACACATGATCATTTTCACAAAACAAATGATCATTAATGGTATGGTTCTTACTCCATAACCCCCATAAGAACTGCAACTAACATTTCTAGACCCAAATACCAGTGGGTACCAAAGAAGAAAACTGATTCTTTGTTGTAGGCACCTCACGTCAAGGGGGAGTAAGAGAACTATGGCTCTTGAATAACACAGTTCAAGACCCGCATCTCAATGTCAAGTTTATGGCTTCTAAGCACATCAGCTTAGGACCCGGACTTCAAAGGATTAAAGCCCTCTACTCCCGTGATATCATAAGAGATCATATTCCAACACTCAAATGAGGACATCAACCTTCAAGGGGGAGTACACTCTTTCTGCAATAGAGAGATATGATGGACTACATTCCAAAAGGAATTGTGGATCTCTATCCTAGACTTTTCATTGATAGATTTTCCTGATATGACGGACCGCATTCCAGAAGGAGTTGTGGATCTCTATCTTGTTTTAATTGATATATCTACTAATGCATAAATTATAGAGGGAGTACAGGTGATGGCTTCTGATCACATAACAGATCAGGACCCATTCTTCAAAGCTCAGAAGTATGGATATTTTGCTAATATCCAGGGGGAGCTTAAAAGATATAAATCATTTAATCATGATTTAAGGGGAGCTTAAAAAGATAAATATCTTCTGATCTAGATCTCTGAGTGTTTGAAAGAAGAACAACTTTCAAGCATGAAAAACAATTTCTGAAATGTTCAAACCACTTCTGATTCTCAAAAGGTTTCATGAATTTAGAAGTGTGATTTTAAATGTTTTTCAAGTTTTGAGCTTTAATGTTTAATTGACCGTGTGTTTTCCAAAGATCAATACTTGTGTATTATCTTCTCTATATACTGTCAAGTATTCACACACACCGGTTCAACATTTTAGTTGAAATTGTTATTACCATGTCTCTAAATGAACCAATTTTTCGATGGTAATACCCCCGTTTGCTTTCAAAGTTGTTGAGCATCATTCATCTTTTACATATTTGTGCTTTCATTGATAAATTGTTTATATTTGTTCATATAAACAAATTTCCAATTCTTTGATACCCTATCCTTTTCATTTGATCTGATTGATACCTTGTCAGATTCTCAAAACAATTCTCTTGACTTCATTTCATTCATTCAATATCCTTGTTTTAAGAAATCTTCAAAGTTCAAATGCTCATATTTCATTCATATTTTTAAATAAGCATACATTCTGACACTGTTATCACTTTGTGCTTAACTGTTCTGTTAAATTGTTGAGCAACCATGCATTTTAGGACTCACATGGGATTCATGTGTGAGCTTAAACAAAACTTCCATGGATTCACGCAACCTGTGTTTCCTACCCAGGAAGTTATTCTTGAGTGATTGAGGGGTGAGGGGTCAATATCAAAGAGTGGGGGAGATAACTCATCCGGTTAAGTTATTCTCATTGTGTGGAGCGGTAAAATGGAAATGAGAGTTTGGTTAGAAGTGAGCATAAAGATAAAAAGAAAGAGGGTGTGAGATCAGAGTTAAAAGAATATCAGAACTCTGCACCTACCACTTTCTGAGTCGGGCAGCCACATCTACTGATTGGTTCACATTCTTTGGTGACCATCATTGAAACAGGCAGTGAGCCCATGCCAACTCTTGATATTACCCCACCAACCACTCATTTCTTTCTTAACAAAGAAATGTTTCATTTTCTTTGGGGACGCAGCATATATGCTATCTAATCTTCAATGGGAAGATTTAGATATTGAAAAAGAAGGAAAGTTGCCCCACCTTCGCACCTCTTTCATGCACATTGAGTCCGTGTAGTACTTGTTGCTGTCTCAACGGTTTACATAATTTGAGCCTTATGAAACACAATCATTGTGCTAAATTCTTTCATACACAAGCACGAGTACACAGAAAATTTGTTTTTCTGTCAGAACATTCATAGATAAACCTTGTGTTTTTCAATGATTGAATGGAAGTCCTGGGGAGTCATCATCAAACCAACTCCTTACATTGTACATTCGTTGTACACAGTAACTTTGTGTTACTGACAGACATTCCTAACTGTTTCATTTGTTGAATCAGGGTTACACGTTCATTATGTCTAAATTTGAAAAGATTCAGATATATATAGTTCATGATTCGGCTCTTTAGATCAAAGTGCGGCAACTGTAAAAGGGGAGATTGTTAGTTGATCAAAAAGGGGGAAATCAAAGTCTGTGCCGAAATTGAAGAAGTTTTGATGATTATGATGCTCACATCATCAAAAAGGGGGAGAATTATACAAAGATCAATTTCAAAGATGATTCAAGATGATTCGTGAAAGTTTGTTTCTTCCAAAGACGTTTCAGAGATCACAAGTGATGAAGATACAAGTTGTTCAAAGATAGTTTTCAAAGATGTTTCAAAGAATGAAGTTTCAAGTTCATAAGATGTTGCAAGAATTCAGTTTTGCGTTCAAGGCATGTTGACTTTCCAAAGCTTCAAAGTCTAAAAAGACTTTTCAAGATTCTTCAAAAGGCTGAAATTAAGAGTAAGATTGTGAAAGCTTCAAAGAGACAAAAGCTGAAGAATCAAGAGCTGAATTTCAGTATCAAATTTTTATTAAATCTTGAATACAAAGGGGGCGAGATTGTTAAGTCTAAATATTGTATCCAAGATTTAATAGGAAAGTCAAAGATGTAAAAGTCAACATTGTCTTTGTAATAGTTAGTCTTTGTATGTTTTGCTTTCCTTAGTGGTTAAGTCTTGGTTTATATAGGTTTGGCTTTCATAATCTTGTAACGATGCTAGAGAACTATTCACGTATTGTATGTGTGAGATTTGTGACTAATGTAAGATCTACTTTCTCTCTCTACTCTCTCTCTAGAAATATTCATTGTTCTTAATTGATTTTGTTGAATTGCTTGATAAGATTGGGTTTTTATGATTAACACATGATTATAGGGGTAACTTGTAGTTACCCTATATTGTTTATTGTTGATTTTGTTGACCTGTTCACTGAGTTATTGTTCATTCACATTTGTTATTCTGTGGCAGGTTCTATAGACAGACTTGTGGATTATTCGGGTTGAAAGACCAGGAGTGGATATTTTGAAGACTGACTTACCGGACAACCTTACTTTTGTATAGTTGTTGATCCAACTCTCTCAGTGATTTGATAATGACCCTCTGTTATACTTAGTGAAAATTACGTTTAACTTCTGTATGTATAAATGTTTCACCATCAGCGATTAAATACTGAGTGTGTTCAGTATCGCTGATGATTTTTTAAGTAAACAGTTAGACGTAATCCCTGAAGACAAGTTTCGCGACAAAAGATGTTCACTTCTGAATCGAAGACAAAGTTGTTGAACAAAGGACAAGTCTACTCATGACCTGATGCGGATATCAGCGAAAACAAGACAAGTCTACTCACACGCGAAGAAACCTGAGGAAAAGCTTCAGCGATAGATAAACTTCTTTCTATCCCTGTGAAGGAAGAGATATTCAGCGATCAAAGATCACATAGCTTATGCTCCATGTTTCTTTTGTTTTACCCTTTGCACACTTAGTACAACTGTCCGAAAAGACATACCTCTACGACAGATCATACAACAACTCAGATATCTACATTGTTCACCATACGACCAATAACGTGTCTCCAAAAGCCAGACGCATGCAACCAACCATAGAAGGACACATGTAAAGTACTATGCCATACATTTAATGCATATGGTATAAATAGAAAGATCGAGACACTATCTGAGAGTTGCTCCTCAGCCTTCAATCTTTCTAACAAATATAGAAACCCTTGCTTTCTATATTCTTTCAATCTCCATTCTCTAATTCTTGTGCAACCATCTTAGTGTTTCTTAAATTTGTTTAGATTAGGTT
This sequence comes from Arctium minus, assembly GCA_954870635.1. NCBI lineage: Eukaryota > Viridiplantae > Streptophyta > Magnoliopsida > Asterales > Asteraceae > Arctium > Arctium minus. Next base: position 48,918,737 of record OX941086.1, read on the forward strand.
CTTACTAAATCTTATTCCGCAACAAACTTGTAAATTGTATTTTGATTTATCAATAAACAATTTATTAAACTTTAAATTTTGTGTTTGTATTCAATTCCCCCGTTCTACAAACTTGTTAAGCACCTTCGGGACCAACAAGTGGTATCAGAGAAAATTGTTTAATCTCATAAACAAGATGTTGCTTTATTCTCTTCCTTGCTATTCAAACTATGGCACTCAACACAAACACTAACTACTATGATAATGGTTATCTCTCAAAACTCCTCGATTTAGCAGAGATAACTTTTCTCTCTGGAAAAATAGAATGATGTTATTTCTAGAAGGTGTAGATACCACTATACCTGAATATGTAGCAAATGGCCCTTATGAACCCTTTACAATCATAGCTGCAGTTCCAGCTACCGCCACCCCTCCTGCTATCCTTGAAAGATATGCTATTAAGAAAATAAGACAATGGAGTGATGAAGATAAAAAGAAAGTTGGTTTAGATGCTAAGGCAAAAACCATTATCTCTATGGCTCTGCCTGATGAAGCCTTTCATTCCATCATGCATCTGAAAACGACTAAAGAAATGTGGGACACTATATGTGTTCAATATGAAGGTACCACTGAAATCCAAGAAACTAGAAAGATTAATTTGTCAAAACAATATGAAAGTTTTATCTGTGGTAAGAATGAATCCCTATCTGATGTTCACTAGAGATTTAACTATCTCATCATTGATCTAAGGACTGTTGGTAGAACCTATTCTAACTCCGAGGTCTTAACTAAATTATTGGAATGTCTTCCAGAAAGCTGGGACAGTTACTCAATGTGTCTTAAACTGACAAAATACGTAAATTTTCTCTCTCTTAGAACCTTATATGGAATATTGCTCAACTATGAGCAATCAAATCTTCTGAAGAAGAATCTTATAAAAGATTCTAAAGACTCCAAAAGCACTCTTGTCGCTTTAGTCTCTTCAGAGATCATTCCATCTCAGCGATCTACTCTCACTATCACTGAGTTAGATTCTGCCTCTGAGGAATTATCAGACGCTGATCTTTCAGAGTTTGATGAATCCTTAGCACTCTTGACAAACTCCTTCAAAAGATTTGCAAGAAAGAGCAATTTCAGAATAAATAAGCCTCTCTCTATAACTGACAAGACAAAATCAACCCTTGTTGATAAGGCTACTGCTACTTACTTTAACTGTGAAAGATTGGATCGCTGGATCAAGCCAGCAAAATTCAACTTTAGATGGGATACTCACTGCTCGCTGGCAAGCAGTTTGACTATGCTGGAGCGATCTTTGACGATATCATGTCAAAGATTGAGAAGCCTGAACGGGACACGAAGATTCCCTATGTCCGGTTCGTCTCTGCAATCCTCCACTTTTTCCTCAGACAGAAGTACCCCACCAAAAGTGACTGCAATTTCTCCAAGGTTGGTCTAAGAGTCCTCAAGGTGAAGCCCGCTGACAATAAGGTAAGTCTTCAAACCTTACGCTTACGCCTCTCCCAAATTTCTTCTCTTTCAGTGGCCACACCGATGGTTTCTTCATCCGCTATCCCTGCCATTACCACCCCTCACAAAAGACAATCATCAGTTCTTCCTGGTCCTTCTAAAAAGGCCAAGAAGACTAAGGAGTCAACCCCCTCGATTAAGGAACCTGAGGTAGTCTCTCAACAGACTACCTTAGATGATTTTGTGGCTCGCTCCTCCACATCAGCAACCACAACATCTGTAGCAGTGACTTCAATTGCTGATACACCACCGGTGATCAACCAAATTCCCCCAGTCTCTCAACCAGCTGAGGTAATTACTATAATCACCAGTACTTCTCCTTCTATCCCCATTGATTCTTCTTCTATCTCTTTGGTCCCTAACCCTCCCTTTTTACAGCAGCCAGCTTCTGTCGCTGCATCAGTAGGACCTGTTGTGGTTCAAACATCTCAACCCTTCTCTCAATTTGAAGGTGACTTGAACTTTTTCAACATGTTTGACACTTCAGGTAACCCCAAAACCATATACACCTCTCCCAGCTCTCTAAATAATCCTGAGCATAAATTTGCTTAAATACTAACTTCTTTTTCAGGTCCTACTTTGGGAACCGTTGACACCAACGTCAACAAGCTCGCTAAGAAGGTGGAGAATCTCGCTGCCTCTCTTAACACCAACACCACTGCTGTTAATCAGGCAGGCGAAGAGCTAAAGAACTTATCATCAGTAATTACCACCAAAGTTGAGGCTTCTCAGCTTAGCTCTCTTTAGGAAGAGGTCAACATGCTGAAGGAAAACATGGACCGAAATACAACACAAATTCAATTCCTCACTGGCCATGTTGATCACCTCACTGGTGAAGTCAAGAACCTCAACAACAAGCTGGAGAATGCCAATCAGCTACTCACTTAGATTCTATCAGCGGTGAATGCACCAGCTCCCGCTTCCACTCTCACATTCACTGAGAATGGTAGAGTGTTCCTGAATGTTGAAGTATAATTCATTCATGAGGCCATTTATGTTATTCCACAGATAGAAGGACGAATGAATAAGCAGGAAGCTGATGTCCGCCAAGTCCCTGTCGCTGATGTTGCTGCTGCAACAAACGCTGACCTCCCCCATGATGATGACAAAGAGGGGGAGAATACTACAGAAGAAAATACAGTTGTTGAGGCTCAGGTAATAGCAGATGTTCCTCCTCACGTTGAGGGGGAGAAGATAGTTGATGTATCATCTACTGAAGATCAAGCCCCTCCTTCTTCTCAAGTATTAGAAGAAGAAGAGGATTAAGAAGAAGAAGAAGAAGACAAGGAAGAACTTGATCTTCAAGATCAAGAGGATGATGCCGCTGCTGATGATGATGACGATGATGATGAGGAAGAAGACCATTCTCTTTCGTTCTCAACAATAAATGCGTCATCATCGCCTCAGACAAATAGCATTATCATAGATGAAGCAGGGGGGAGAGAGAAAGATAGTGCTCCATATTCCTCCACTCAAGGCAAGTAGAAAGGGATCACTGCCAAGAGGAACCCAAAGCTACTATCACCATCTGAGGGGGAGCAACCATCTCAGGTATGCCTCTCCATTGTCCCTCTCTCCTTCTATTCCTACCAAACACCCCTGACTTTTTAAATCTTTATCTTTCTCTTCCCAAAAATATACACTAACTCCCTGTTCTTTTCGCTCAAATAGTTCTCTCCTCTGCTTAAGGAAACTCAGTCTCTGCAAATAATCCCATCTCCAATAGCTGAAGATCCAATAATCCTAATCTCCTTCAATGAGCTTGATGAACAAGAAGAAAAAGAAGAATATGAATCCCTGGATCATCTAGGAAGGCCCTCTCGACCATTTCAAAGGTCAGAGGATGATATTCAAATAGGAGCTGAGATGATCTCTCATCTGGAGAGTCAACGACAAAAGATCCCTCCCAAATATCTTTCTGAATAATTGGATTTCCTCTCTGAAGCTGAATATGAATAATCTATCAAAACTGAAAGATTGTTCGCTGAGTACCAGAAAGATGCCGATCTAGCTCTCATGATACATGCGTCCATGTTTGAAGACGACAAGATGAAGGAGAGTGCAACTGTAGTTCAAGCTACAATTCTGAAAGAGATTGAAGAGGAGCACTCTAAAAAAAAAGTGGTCAGCGATGAAAGTCTAGAATGGTGTAAACAAAAGATAGACTATCACTCTAACCCATTGAAGATCATTGCTGTTACTATCTCTGGGAGAAAGAAGAAGGACCGAACATATGTAATTATGGAGATACTTAGAGAGGATGGAAGTTCAAAAGCTATGTTCGTGTCAAGGCTGGAACACTTTGGTTACGTTGAGTGGTTAGAGTTCAAAGAAGCACTGAAGAAATCGAAATCAACGTATAAAGGCAATGTTGAAGGTCTCGTTGGAGCTCTCATCAATAGAGTCGCTACTATATTGAAAGTGTCCTCTGCTCTTCCACCAAAGCCAAAGCAAATCAAAAGAAAGCCTGCCTCCTCCTCCTCTGAAAATGTCGTAGTGATAACAAATGACACCTTCATCAAGTTTTCAAAAGAAGCATTGTTTGGGCCTCCTATTGATCTCTCAGTTCTTTATCTATCTCTACCTCCTGGTGGACCATTCATCCCAGGACAAGTTTTAAAGAAACCTTTTGGAATTTCTTCAGAGATGATGAAGGTCAATTCAGGTTCCAAAGAGTCTCTGAAATCCTTATCTGCTCTCTAAATCATCTCAAGGACCTTCTATGTTTATGGTGTACTTACTCTCCCTCTGCTGAACCGATCAAGACTCTTATTCGACAAGAATCAGCTGATCGAAGACAGAAAGGAGAGACAGTACTAGATTATATGATCATGGTCCTAAAGTCTTATTTAGATAGATGATAGATTTTCTATTTCTTCTTGTAATCTGTTAGTTAGACTTACAGTAGTTTAGAACTTCACTTGTACTTGTAGTTTTCATATCTCTTCTTGTAATTCTCTTATGAATTAATGAAAATTTTAGTGAAGTACTTAAATCCATCAGTACTGTAAAAGATCCCTCAAAATAGTAATTGGGACATGTATGTTACGAGTCCTGACTATCCTTTTATTTTGACTTAAAGTAATTTTCTTCATAGTTACTTTGTCATCATCAAATAGGATATGTTCAGATATGTTCAACGTGACTATCCTTTTATTCAATGTCTCCTTATTCGGATATGTTCAGCGTGTGACCCATTGGGTTCTCGACATGTTGGTAATAAATATAAATCTCGTATTTATAGTTATAAACGATGAGCGGTATCTAGCAATTCATCATCGTCACCCAAATGACGAGAATTGGTCATACAACAAATTATCGGTTTGTAGTCAATTTTAGTTTACACATTTAATTTTTTTGTCCTTGATGTCCAGATTGAACACGAGACATTGAATGTGTTATTCTCGTTATGTCTAATATCTAGTTTCTTGATTCCCTAATATACTAATAAAAACAGAAATTGATATCTCATATCATTTATCTGAGCATGCATGCATTTCCTTAGTATATATTTATCAAGGGGCCCAGAGACATCACTCCCGTCATAAAGGAGGGACAAATCCTATCACGATACATGCTAGTTCTATCATGTGATTTATAACATACCTAACAATAATTCTGTCACCCAGTTACAGAATGATTAGAACAAATGTCAAAATATATTACTCACACATAACAAACTCCATATTTCTCAAGTCAAAGAATTACATGTACATTGACAACATCAGAAACACTTATGACACTCACATGACATCCAATGAAGTGTTCCCATAGCGAGTCACGTCCGATACACAAAATCTCTATTTTGTACCTATATGTAGATTCAATATCTCTATATGAATCCCTACATATGCTAGTCATTATCATATTACTTCAACCTTAAAACCCAAATAATATTTAACTAAGGACATTTAGAATACATTATTCTAAGCTTATTTATTATGAATAATTAAAAACACAGAATATAACATAGACATAATAAATTGGGCAATGACTTTTATTTATTTATTAATTTCATGAAACAAAACTCAAAACTACAATCATCGTATGATTAGATTTTGGGCATTCACTAACACTTTTTGCTTGGCAAGTAGCATCTTGTTCTTGTAGTATTCTGAGTTTCTAACTACCGGCTTCCTGCAATCTCTAGTGAAATGGCCTGTCTTTCCACAGTTGTAGCATTTGATTGACTCGTCACTATCCTTATCATCTTTCTTTGCTACAATTGGCTTCTTGCTTACAAACCTTTTCTTCCCTCGTATTTATCCTTGTAGTCGTAGTGTTTAGTTCCGAAAGAGTATCTCATATTGTTGGAGGAAGGATTCTTGTAGAATTTCTTTTGAACAACCTTAGTAAGAAAAGCTATGGCTTGTTTGATATCTTGAAACTCTGAGTCTGATTCACTACCATTCTCTTCTCCTCCTTCAGATTCACTTATCTCCCTATCTTTTTTGAAACTGCGAGAAGGATGTCTCTCTCTCTCTCTCCTTTCAACTAGAAATAGGCATTGTTATTATTAATCCCTATTGTAGTTAGAAGTAGGTATTGGGTCATCGAGGACATCGTAATATAGACTTATAGAGTCAAAACTACGTCATTGGTTGAACTCGTACCTCGCGAGGCCCAAAAAGGGGTTGGGCAGGCCATTGACAATACATTGTAAGTCTAACCGTTTTTTATTAAGCTTAAACTCAGTAGGCGTTAAGCCTAATCCTTTTTATTTGTCGGCATGTGCATCAAGTCCTCGTTGGGAATGGTAATAGCAACACTGCGGTGAGATGAGTGCTAGTTAGAGGCACGAGAAGGAATTATCTAATTGGAGATGTCTTCAATACAATGGAGATAGCGATAGTCTTTGGTAATACTCGTCGTTAAACTAGATTTTATGTAAGCTTTGGTTTATCATTTGTTTTTTTTTTGGGAAGGGTATCCTGGGCCTATGGCCCAGACTAATCCCTAGCAATTAGGGCCTTTGGCCTAGCTGCTAAAGCGTGCAGCCCTAAGTTTATCCTGTAGATGGTAGTATTAAGACCAAAGGGCATCGTTTCTTCTACTATTTCCCCCATCTTTTTAAAAGCATTAAATTCATTATCGCTCATCTATTATTTTTTTTCATGAAATTCGTTTCTATTATTGTCTCTATAACATCTTCATCCTTTTTTCTGTTTTGAAAATGGCGTTGGAAGGTTTTCTTAATGTTTTTTTTTTTGTTGTAGTTAAACTTGGTTTTTGATTTATTACATGGATTTGCTTTTGGTTGAATGTTTTCATAAGCATAGACTTTTTATAATCCATTAGCTTCTCTTCAACGAAGATCATCAAGAATAAATGCTAAAAATGGAAAAATAAGTTATAATTTGTGTTTTATGTAGGAGATGATGATCGAAGGAGGGGGATTTATTGACGTGAAGTACGTACAAATTTACATGTTTATAAAAGATATTTCTAAAAATATATCTTTTTCGGATGGTATGATTCATTTAGACAATATGTGATTTTTCTTGATGCTTATTATTTTTCATTTTAAAATTATTTTTTATTCTATTTATTTTTATAAGTATTTTTTATTTATTTGATATTGTTTTAATTATTTTATTATACACTAACAAAAACCCCTGAATCTTGCCGTCAATACCAATTGTATCAATTAAACTGATACCAACTTAAATCGGTTAATAGTATCATATCAAGTATGTAAACTTGATTGATACATTGTATTAGATAAGGTCTACCATGATACTACCAAACCATATCATACCGACATTATATACTAATTATTAATTAACTAGAAGTATACTCACGCAATGCAGCGAGATACATTACGATTTTAATGTTTTTTTTATTGATTTACAATACGATTTTGGATGGTTTTGTGAGAGTGTTAATGGTATTTTTATAAATTTATTTAATTTAGTCTTAATAATATAATGCTTTTTATAGAGAAAAAAATAAGTATTTTGTTAGAATTCAATGATTATCTTATATATTTTAAATTTTTTATATTTAAATTGAGATGTTTATCATGTTATGATTATGTTTATCAGTTAGTTATGAATTCAAACATATATCTTTAGAAATTTGTACTCATGCATCAGACTTGTAATTTTGAATTTTAAGTAATGTATATCAATAAACGGTATTTATTGCATAAAAACTTGTTTTTAAGATTTTTTTCGATAGTTTAATACTAACGTAATTTATTTTAGGTTTAATAATATAATGTGTTTTTTATAAAATAAACATTAAATATTCTGTTAGATTTTTTTAATTATATTTTAGATTTATTATATTTAAAATTTGATTTTTATTCTGTAGTTAGTTATGTATGGAGTGATTTTTGGGAGTTGAAATGTAGAGTGATTTTAGTGGGAGTTAAAGTGTTAAAGATAGGGATTGAAAGTTAATAAATAACATTAAATGAGTACATTATGCTGTAATGGTTGTTTTTAAGAGATTTTAAGTAATTGACATTAAATAGCGATACATTAAACTTTAGCAATTGGTTTTAATGGTTTTTTATAAATGCTTTATAATATAGTATAGATTCGTGTAATAACTTATTTTTCATTTTGAGTCATTAGCTAATAATTAGTTAACTAACCCTAATTGGATTTCATTATTTTCCCTACGCAGTTACCCAATAATTATCATTTATCTGAATTTATTTTTGACACATTTTTGTTATTTGTTTTGTAAAGGTCGCAAGGAACACGCCCATATTTGAATGTAATAGTTTTGGAAGTATTGACTTATAGAACTTTTTTAATGTTGTTACAAAATTAATATCAATATGTATCAATCATTAAATTTGATATCAAGTAAAGTTTACCGGTATACCGTATATGATTTTACGTATCAATTTTAGTTAGTTGATACTTGATACATAGTATAAAAAAATATTGCATCATCTTCACACCTATATATACAGAATACCGAAGTCACAATAGTGCTCGTAAAACTTTTTAATACATATACAACATAGACAAAATACGAATAAAAATTCCAGTCAAAACTCCTAAATTTTGTGAATATTTGCTCCTAGGGCTTTATTCATTTGAGAACTTATATAACACTACAAAAATCGACCTTATCAGTGACGAAAAATTTCGTCGTTGATCCGTCACTAAAAGTAAATTCCGTCACTAATATGTCGTTGTCCGTTGCTAAAAAGGTGGTGGGTGATACTATCATTGACGGATTAGCAACTGATTTCAGCGACGGATCAGTGACGGACTATATTAGCGACAGATCAACGACAGACCATATTAGCGACGGGTCAGTGATGGACTATATTAGCGACAGATCAACGACATATTAGTTTAGCGACATAATTTTAGCGACGAATTTCCGTCACTATTCTGTCGCTGATTTTTGGTAATAAAAAAAAATTAAAATGATGCATTTCTAGCATTTTTATACAATGCCTGCTATAAATTCAAAAATAAATTAAATTCTCCGAGTACAAATACATATAATGTAGATAGAGTTGCCTAAGAAACGGATTAGTTTAGCGACATAATTTTAGCGACGAATTTCCGTCACTATTCTGTCGCTGATTTTTGGTAATTAAAAAAATTAAAATGATGCATTTCTAGTATTTTTATACAATGCCTGCTATAAATTCAAAAATAAATTAAATTCTCCGAGTACAAATACATATAATGTAGATAGAGTTGCCTAAGAAGTTTTATATAAAAAAAACATCTCATAAACCGCATCTAAAATATTCATCTACATTGAATTCCCAATGTCTCTTAGAAACTTGTATTGGCATTACCGATTTATGGGAGACATACATTATATAATTACTATGTGTATATAATATTTACATACATATATTCACAACCTCTCTTCCTCTCTCGAAGGCTCTCCATTGCTAGCAAACCTCCCTGTCTTCATCCATTTCACAGTCTTCATCCACTTTGACTGAAAATCACACAAGTTTGTAAAAAAATCATTAACATGGGAACAAAGATCATTCATCTATCATTCATTCTTATCAAAATTGGGCATCCAAAAGAAACAATACAGTCAACCCTTGAAACTCACCTTATCAACGAAGGGCCAAATCTTTGTAAGATGAGCATTAAGCCAAGTCAACTGAACAAAAAAAGACCAGAACAATCAGTCCCACACAAACTGAAAAAACAAAGAGAGAAAACAAATAAGCTCGAAGGAATGTGGGTTCGGAGAAAACACTCAACTTTTGTCTTTGGGGCAAGCAACTTTTTTGAATCTTTAACTGCCATTCTTGCAAAAGCCACGATTGTCGTCACCTTCATCACATTCAACCCAAAACTTAGATCAATCTGTGATTCCAATTTCAAGCACTCTATCACAGATCAATCACACACAAGTATGTAGAAATCATTTTATTACATGAATCTTGATTACATAATGATTTCTCTCTCTATACAGTATGTCATATACCTATTTCTCTCTCTTGAACAATGATTTCTCTCAAGGTATGAATGTGTGCGTGTGTCTTCGTGCCTAATGGTTACAAGACACAAGGAATTTATACATAGTCAACATTGTTGACTTTACAACTCAATACAAATAATGAAAGTCAAACACATTGACTTTACAACAATTACATATTTGACCCTTTTAATTTTGAATTCAACATTTAGGCTCAATAATCTTCCCCTTTGGAATCAAGACTAAAAAAAAATTGACACTAATCTTCAGGTCTTTTTTCTCTTGTAGATTCTTCAGCATAACATCTTTCACATATTTGAAACTTTCAAATCTTTATCGCTTTGAACAAACTTTCTTGAACAACATCACTTAATCTTTGAACTTTCTCATCACTTTGAATGAATCTTCATCTTTGGATTTCTTCACCACAAAATTGCTATAACTTTCTTCACAAACTTTGACTCTTCAAAACTTGAAACAACTCTTTATCTCTCTCTCTGAATCTCCAAAACATTGAAACTGAACTTTTAAAATTCTCCTCCAAATATCTTGCTTTAACATTTCCAGAAATACATCAACACTGTCTTCACTGACATTGAAAAACTTTCTCCCACTTTCACTTGGAATTAAGCTTTGGATTTTTCTCCCCCTTTTGATAAAAGTAACAGAAACCTGGCTTTGAAATACTTAGAATTTCTCCCCCTTTTTGATGAATGATGAGATATCAGAATCATCAAAACACTTTCAATGTCAGCACGTTCTTTGATAACATCCCCCCCATATATCAACAAGATAAGCTCTTCATGATAAATATCCCCAAGAATGTAACAATAAGCACCATTTGATCTGAACAACCGTTAATTCATAGTATGTATTCATCCTAATCTTTTCAAATTCAAAAAAAATAAGAATTGGAATCCTGAATCAACGGATGAAATAGTTAGTATGCTTGTAAGTAGCATAGAGCCACTTAGTACAACGAATGTACTTTTCGAAAGGAGCTTTTTGATGTTCACTCCCCCAGGGATTCCATTCAATCATTGAAAACCAAAAAGGAATTTCTATGAATGTTATGACAAGAAAACATATTTCTTGTGTGTACGTGCAATGTGTAGGAATGATTGAAGCTACTTAGTTTTTCAGGCTCAAAAAGTGTAAACTGTTGAGACAACAAGTATTACACGGACTCTATGTGCATGAATGAGGTTCGAAGGTGGGGCAACTTTCCTTCTTTTTCAATATCCAAATCTTCCTAATGAATACCAGATAGCATATAAGTTGCATCCCCAAAGAAAATGAAACATTTCTTTATTAAGAAAGAAACGAGTGGTTGGTGGGGTTAATGCAACAGTTCGCATGGGCTAGTGCCTGTTTCAAGGATGGTCGCCAAAGAATGTGCACCAATCAGTAGATGTGGTTGCCCGACTCAGAAAAAGTTGGTGCAAAGTTTTCATAGTCTTTTAACTCTGATCTCACGCTCTCTTTCTTTTTAACATTTAAGCTCACTTCTAACTAAACTCTCTTTTCATTTTACCTCATCACACCCCCACTCTTTGATATATGACCCCTCACCCCTCAATCAGTTTAGGATAACTTTCGGGGTCGGAAACACAGGTTAACGTGAATCAATGGAAGTTCTGTTTAGCTCACACAAGAATCCCATGAAATGTTATCCTAAAAGATATGTTGCTCAACAATTTAACTTGAACAATTAAGCACATGATATCATCGTCATATAAATGTATGCTCATCAAGGATATGAATGAGATTTGAGCATTTAAACATTGAAGATCTCTCAAAACAAGGATAATGAATGAATGAAATGAAATCAAAAGAATTGTTTTGAGAATCTGACAATGTATCAATCCGATCAAATATCATGAAGTATGAATATGTAATGGTTGGGGTATCAAAGAACACGATAGTTGTTTATATGAACGAATATAAAAAAAATTTAGCAATGAACACACAAATTTTAGAAATGATGTCTGATACTCAACAACTTTGAAATCAAGCGATGGTATTACCATCGAAAAATTGGTTGTTTTAGAGACATGATAATAACAAAGTCAACAGGAATTACTAAACCGTTGTGTGTGAATACTTGACAGTATATAGAAAAGATAATACTCAAGTATTGATCTTTGGAAACACATGGTCAGTGAAACATGAAAGTTCCAAACAAAATCATTTAAAAAATCACTTCTAAATTCATAAAATCATTTAAGAACAAAAAGTGGTTTGAACATTTAAGAAAACAATTTGCATACCTGAAAGTTGTTCATCTTACAAATATGTTGGAGACTAAGAAACATAAATACTTACATTCAACTTGAGATTCTTAAGTCCGCTAAAAATAAAGTTTTATCTCCCCCTTCAATTAAGAACGGGAAAACAAAATGTAATCAAGTAAGCTCCCCTTGACAAAACATCAGATATTTTCCCCTTCAATATCTGTAAAAAGTCAAACATATTAGAAGGAAAAAAATATCAATGTAACAATTAATCTCATTTCTTCCCCTTAAAAATTCAATAAAACTTCCTGATAAAGATTGATCATTCAGTTTTCAGTAAAGATCAAACACTTTGAAGAACAGGTTCTGAACTGTAGTATCCAGAAGCCGTCGTCACATATTCTCCGGTGAGAACAGTAACTCCCCTAAATATAACAATCAATTTATATTTTAATCTCCCTCTTTAATTATGATAATTCAGATAAGATCCCCCTAAAAAATCAGAAAATATATCAGCAGAAAATATAAAGAATATATGTTCCCCCTTAAAATTTTCACAATACTTAATCATTAAACCGAGTTCTGAATTACAAGGATTGAATTAAATTCAGAAGTCAATCTCCCTTTGAAAATTTGCATTCACACATTTATCAGAAGATATAATATGTACTCCCCATTGACGATTGAACATCTTTTATGCGTCAGAGTACACAAACTCTTTATCATTGAAGATCGGGTTTTGAACTATGTTGTCCAAAAGCCATTATCATACTCCCCTTAGACTTTGGTGCCTGCAACACAGATGGAGCTTTTGGTACCCACTGGTATTTGGGTTCAAATTTGTTACTTGCAGTTCTTTTAGGAGAAACATAATAAGAACCACACCAGTAATTGACATTGTTAAACCCAGATATTCTAGTTGATAAACAATCACACACAATAAAGATCAAGAGATAAAAAGATCAGAATAACATACCACAATCCCTTGATTAATCAATGAAAACCAGTGTGTGTTCTTGGTACCTTGAATGTAGGATTACAGAATCCGACTACCTCTCTCTATATGATTATGAAAGTAATAATGAGGATTCTTAGAGGATTAACCCTAAAACCTAATAATTAAAACCTATTAAATATTTAGGCCGTATAATCCTAATGGGCTTTTGGGCCCAGTTACAAATAACTATTAAATAAATACAATTTGAACCCTGAACTTTAATCTTGAATACAATTTATGATCCAACAATCTCCCCCTTTGGATTCAAGATTAAAAAAAAATTGGCAATTTGCTTCGGGTAATTCACTTCTCTTGAAAACTTGTAGTCTTTCTTTATCTTCAATTAGACACTTTGAATTCTCTGAAATCTTCAACAGTCTTCAGAGTATATTCTCCCCCTTTGTATTCTCCCTTTCTTGATTATTCTGCCCCTTTTTGATGAGTGGTGAGAATCATCATCAGTTAAGCGCTGTCTTCTTGTATAGATCCCTGTGTGGAAATAAGAGCAGTCTCTCTAAATGGAGAAAGTGATTATTTCAATCTTTTTAGATTCAAATAAAATAAATGTGGTAACCCTGAATCAACAAATGACTCAGTTAAAATGTCTGTCAGTGACACAAAGTCACTGAGTAACACAAAGTTACTATATAAGGAGATGGTTTTGATGTTGGCTCCCCAGGACTTCCATTTAATCATCGAATAACACATGGTTATCTATGAATGTTCTGACAGAAAACAATTTTTTGTGTGCTCGTGCATGTGTATGAAAGAATTAAGCACATATGATTGCTTTTCAATTTAGGCTCAAAGTATGTAAACTTGTTGAGACTGCAACAAATTATACAAAGACTCAATGTGCATGAGAAAGGGTTCGAAGGTGGGGCACCTTTCCTTCTTATTCAATATTAGTATCTTCCAAATGAAGAAACCAATAACATATATGCTGCTTCCCCAAAAAATGTGAAACATTCTCTTTTTGGGAAAAGAATGAGTAGATGGTGGGGTTGTATGCAAGAGATGGCATGGGCTAGGTGTCTTTTTCAATTATGGTCACCAAAGAATGTGAACCAATCAGATTATGTGGCTGCCCGGCTCAGAAAGAAGTTTGGTGCAGAGTCTGATATTCTTGTACTCTGTTCTCTCACCCTCTTTATTTTAATTCTCACTTCTAACCAATCTCTCTTTTCCATTTTACCTCTTCACACACCAACACTCATTTTTTTGACCCATCTCCCCTCAATCACTCAGGGAATACTTCCTGGGTAGAAAACACTGCTTATCGTGAATCCATGGAAGTTCTGTTAAGCTCACACACTGAATCCCATGTATTTTCCTGAAGAACATGTTGTTCAACAGCCTTTCGTACATGTAAGCACAAAGGGATAAACATGAAGAATAAAATTTTGGAGAAGTCAAAACATAAAATGTTTGACAATGCAATTTTCCCCCTCAAACTAAAAAGAGTTTGACAACTAAGCTCTAAATGAAGATCTAAAGTGGTTTTTTTTAATTAAGCTCTTTGACAATTAAGCTCCCCCTCAACTTAATTTTTTTTTTTAGAAAACAAACGAAAAATAAAGCACTGAAGTGCGGATTCTAATCAGATGCGATTAGAAGCCATTGTCACTTGAACAAACCTGCACATAGAAGAAAATCATGGTAATCATTTAGGAAAATGATTCCTCTGTCATTAGCAACAGTTGGAAAATAAATATAGAAAACACAACATTAAGAGTCAGAATACTCCCCCTCAAATCATGAGTAAGGTTAAGAAGACATGTTCAACATACCAAGTTTGCTGATTAGAAACTGGAACCTCTTTTCATCCAACGGCTTGGTGAAAAGATCAGCTAACTAGAAGTCAGTTTGAACAAAGTGCATTTCGATATCACCTTTTTCTACATGATCCTTGATGAAGTGATAGCGTACATCGATATGCTTGGTCTTCGAATGCTGAACCGGGTTAGCAGTTATGGCGATTGGGCTCTTGGAATCACAATAAATAGGGATGTGCTTGTAGTTATATCCAAAGTCCCTTAACTGAGTTTTCATCCATAGGAATTGCGAACAACAGCTACATATTCTGCCTCAGCAGTGGATGTTGAAACACAGTTTTGTTGCTTTGAAGTCCAACTTACAAGTTTGTCACCTATAAATTGACATGATCCAGAGGTGCTTTTCCGGTCTAGATTACATCCTGCATGATCAACATCTGTAAAGGCGGTTAGAACAAAACGAGAATCCTTTGGATACCAAAGGCCTAAATTAGGAGTGCATTTGAGATATCTAAGGATTCGCTTAACAACGTTAAAGTGCGACTCTTTAGGATTAGACTGATATCTCGCACAAAAACATGTGGCAAACATTATGTCTGGGCGACTGGCAGTCAGATAAAGTAAAGAACCAATCATGCTACGATACACCTTTTGATCAACAGGTTTCCCAGAGGGATCTGCATCTAAGAGTGTATCAGTAGCCATTGGTGTTTTCATGATTGAACTATCTGACATATTGAACTTTCTTAACATGTCTTTTATATATTTAGCTTGATTAATGAAAATGCCTTCGGGTAATTGCTTTACTTGTAAACCAAGAAAGAAATTTAATTCACCCATCATCGACATTTCAAACTTTGTTTCCAAGATTTTAGAAAAGTTCTTGCAAAATTTCTGATTTGTCGACCCAAATATTATGTCGTCAACATAAATCTGAATGAGAATCAAGTCCTCACATTGCCGTTTAAGAAATAAGGTAGTATCAACCGTACCTTTCTTGAAACCAGAAGCTAGAAGAAATTTTGTTAGAGTTTCATACCAGGCTCGTGGTTCTTGCTTGAGACCATAAAGCGCTTTGTCTAACACATAGACATGATCAGGGTGATGAGGATCAACGAAACCTTCAGGTTGTGCCACGTAGACCTCCTCATGCAGAACGCCATTTAGGAAAGCTGACTTTACGTCCATTTGATAGACTGTAAAGTTTTTATGTGCTGCATATGCTAAGAAGATTCTGATGGCTTCGATCCTTGCGACAGGGGCAAATGTTTCATCATAGTCAATGCCCTCCTGTTGACAGTACCCTTTTGCAACCTATCGAGTTTTGTTTCTCACAACTACTCCAACCTCGTCTTTCTTGTTTTTGAATACCCACTTTGTTCCAATAACAGTTTTACCTTTAGGTAGTAGGATCAAGCGTCAAACCTTGTTCCGTTCGAATTGCAGAAGCTCGTCTTGCATAGCTGAAATCCAGAAGGGATCACGTAGAGCTTCTGATGCTTTCTTTGGTTCTAAGGAACTAAGGAAGCTTGAAAACATGCAAAAATTTGCTGATGCAGACCGTGTCGTGACTCCAGATTGTACGTCACCTATCACGTTATGCAGGGGATGATCCTTAGTCCAACAATGTGTGCTTGGTAAGGATTCAACTGTTTGTTGCGTGTTTGATGCATTGTATTCATCATGTACGGCAGGTAGATCCACAGATATACCCGAGACATCTTGTACAGGTGTTTCTGATACTGAGGTTTCTGGAATAGTAGCTGAAGTACTCGTGACTTCATTTCCAGAAGAACTATCTGCAGAGACAAATTCAACATTACTAGATTCAGAAACTGATGGTTTAGTTGTACCTGATGGAGATGCAGTTTCAGTGACTTCTTCGGCAGGTCCAGATATATTTTCAGAAATAGCAGGGACCTCCGAGCTTGTTGTTGATGTTGATATGCCTTTGTCAAAATCTGCATAGATATCATCGAAGGCATCAATAAACAACAAATCTAACTCAGATGAAGTAGACTTAGAGGTAGAAGAAGTAGATTCTTAGGAAGCTGGTTCTATTCTGGAGTGAATAGAAGCTTTGTTCTTAAGTCCTAGTTCTGAACTGTTGTGTCCAGAAGTCTGTGTAGAATTCTCATCAAAGGAGACATTCATGCTTTCAACAACCGTATTGGTTCGAATAATGTAGATTCGATAAGCTTTGGTTGTCAGAGAGTATCCAACGAGATATCCTTCATCCGCTTCCTTATCAAATTTTGATAGTCCTTGACGCTCTCGCAGAATGTAACACCTGCAACCAAAAACACGAAGGAATTTGATATTAGGTTTACGATTGTTGATTAACTCATATGCTGTTTTGTCAAATCGTTTGACCACAATGGTGCGATTCTAAGTAAAGCATGTTGTTGCGACTGCCTCAGCCCAAAGATACATGGGTAGATCCGAGTGCGGTTCTTTCGTTCAACAATGCCATTTTGCTGTGGAGTGTAGGCTGCAGAGAAGTTATGTGAAATGCCCACATAGATAAGATAACTACGCAAGGTGTCATTCTTGAACTCCGTGCCGTTGTCACTGTGAAGAGTTCGGACTGGCAATTGAAGACGTACTTGAATGTGCTTGATAAAAGCGATAATCAATTCAGGCGCATCTGACTTGGTGCGAAGAAACTCGAGCCATGTATACCTGGAATAGTCATCTATCATTACTTAAACGTATTTCTTTCCGTTGATAGACGCTGTTCATAATGGGCCACAAAGGTCCATATGAAGAAGTTCCAGTGCAGATGAGGTTGATGATTCAGTTTTGGACTTGAATGAGCTTCACTTCATTTTGCCCATCTCACATGCAGAACATAGTGAGTCTTTCTCAAACCTCATTTCTGGTAGACCTTTGACCAGATCTTGTCTCTGTAGCTTAGCTATGGATCGAAAATTCTAATGAGACAAGCGGCGATGCCACGTCCATGATTGTGCTTTAGATGCTTTGGCTAATAGGCATACTGGACTTGTAGCAGACAGTGTAGGAAAATCTACATAATATAGATTTCCATGGCGCTCAACTTTGAAGACTTCGTAACCATCGGGATCCTCAAGATAACAATGAGTTGTTGTGAAGCGAACTTGATATTTCATGTCACAGAAGTGACTGGTGCTAAACAGATTGTGATGAAGTCCTTCAACATATAACACCCTTTGAATCTTCACAACTCCATTATCGAGCATTCCATATCCTATGACGTGTCCTTCTACTTCAGAATTTGCAAACCTAACTGCTCCGACAGGCTCCTCCACATAGTTATGCAAGAGGTGCTTGAATCCTGTAATGTGGCGTGAACATCAGGAATCTATCACCCACAGTCGACAGGCCTGCAAAAGAGACAATTAGTTTTTCTTAGGTACCTATATCAAGATGGGTCCTTCGCGGTTAGCACCAAGCAATTCAGGAATATCAGCAGGTTTAACTTTCACTCTCCATTCATAACGGGATTTTGGAACCCATTTCTAAACCATTTTAACATTTAATTCCTGAAAGTACTTTTTAGAACATGGATTGGTAACCTTAGCCCGAAATACTTTGGGTTGTGTGGAAGAATTAGAATTAGAATTAGACTTAAGGTTCGGTTTAAGTTTTCTTTTACTCTTTTTGGACTTAGGAGTGGAGTAGTATTTGAAAGAATTATTCCAGCAGTGTTTGCAATATAGATTCTTTCGAGCAAAATTCATAAACTTAGATTTATCGGAACAAATCTTACATTCATGTTCATCAAAAGAATTACTTTTCAAAATAACACTGTCTGAAGTACAATTGTTTGTAACAAAAGATTCACTAGAATTCAAACTATTCTTTTTATTCAAAATATCATCCTTATTCTTCTTACTCCTCCCAACTCCATTTCCTTTTATATCTGAAACAGAAACAGGAATCTTGTTAGTCTCTATCTTAGAGGGCGGTTCTTTTCAAGAGTTACTTGAAGTCTCACCCTTCTAAAAAATACTAGGTGGATATTCAGGACAATCAGAGTAAACAACTGAAGGTTTTGCAGGAGCATCAAATTCTGGATTAGTTCTTACCTTCCAGCTTGGATCATTGAACATCTGTTTATCATTTGAAGCATTCTTGAATAAAGTAATTTTCAAATCATTGATCTCTGTGCAAAGCTCTTGATTTTCTTTCAAAGATTTTTCAAGTTTAAATTTGAGATCAAAGTTTTCATCTTCAACCTCATCAAGAGACTGTTGCAACATATCAATTTGCTTCATCAATTCAGATGTATGATCACTCACAGAATTTGACTCCTTTGCAGTAGAAACAGGATCAGAATCTGAAGCATTCATCATTTCAGAAAACCTTTCCTCAGTCATTTTTTTAATAAACTCCATTTTATCATTTTTAGAACAAGATCCATTCGTGATGACAGTTTCTTCTTCAACCTCTTCAACAAGTAAAGGTTTAGAAGCAATGGGATTTGAGACTGATGGTATAGTTGATGGATCAACATCCGATTCATACTCATCATATTTGCATTCAGTCTCAGGTGGGACCATGTCATTGCTGACTGATTCTTTTGAAGATGTGGTAAACAGTGATTCCAACTCAGTTAATTCGATCTTTCGAGTCTCATAGCTTTTATTCAAATCACTGTATTTAAAACCAACTGATTTAAAAGAATTTTGAGAATCAGTTTCACAAGAATTGTCCTTTCTCATTTCTTCTCGACCTTTGGTCTCTGTAAAAGAGTTAGAAGTACTTGCTTCAACAAAGGTTGCACGAATGTTAGGAATGGGTTTGATTGCGGAGCCAAATTTATCAAAATTATATAAGTGCTCCGGTGCCTTTTTCAAAATATCGTTAGTTGGCACACCCAAACCTGGTTTTAGTTTATAAAACCTTTCATCTTGGAGTTTATTTGTCAACAGATTTAATGTCTGCTTAGTCTGACCTCGTTTCATATTAATACCCTCCAATTGCTTGATTTTAGTGAAAGCTTCATTTCTTTTCTTGAAAACAGACTTCAAATTTAATTTTGAACTCACCTTTTTCAGCATTGAGATTTACAAGATCCTTTTCTAAACCAAATATTTTTCTTTTTAAAGATTCCTTTTCAGCTTTTAAACCATCATTTTCTTTTTCTTTTTCTTCCACAACAACTTTCAGCAAGGCATTTTCATCACGAAAACTCAAGACTGATTGATGTGCAGAGCTAAGTTTACCTTTCAGTAAAGCAAATTCATCTTTCATATTATGTATTTGGGCCATCAAAGATTTAATAAGTTCAGAATTATCACTTACCTCAGAGTTCACATCTTCGGAATGTGCCTCAGAAGCTTCATCGTCACCATCCAGTTTTGCCATGTAGGAAACTTGGGTGAAGTGTGCCTGCTCCTCGTCATCAGAACTTTGGAACAACCAGTTTTCCTCTTCAGCCATAAGTACCTTTCCTTCTTCAGCTTTCTGGGCAATGAGCGACTTCCTTGCGTAGTACTCTAAATTCTTCACTTTCTTGAACTTGCAATCTTTGGAGAAGTGCCCAAATTTGCCACAGTTGTAGCATCTGCCAGGATCATCCTTTCTTTATTCTTTCTTCTCCTCTATCTTTTCTTCTCTTCTATCTTCCTTCCTCTCTTCTTGTCTTTCCTCTCTTCTTCCATGCCTTGGCTTGTATCTCATTTCAGACTTCTCTTTGTTGTGTTCTTCATACTTTGGCTTCGAGTAGTAATTTTTCTTGCCAAAACTCTTCTTGAATTGACGAGTTATCATGGCCAGGTTCATAGAGAACCTTTGTACATCATCATCAGAGTCAATCTCCAGTTCTTCATCACTTGAAGCAGAATCGGACTCTGTAAAATCCGTAACAAGAGCTTTAGACACCTTTTTCTTTGACGTTGAAGAGGATACAGGAACTAAACTTGAACTCTTTCCTTTGCCAGCTATGAGAGCCACGGAATCCTTCAGATTATTGGACTCATTATTAATGGTTCTCACCTCATCCTCATGTTGAGAAAGAGTAGAGATGATATCAGTGACGTTTTCTTGAGCCATGTTCTTTGACATCTGAAGGTTGATGGCAAAGTTTTTCCATTCAGGATTTAAGTTCTTGATAAACTTATAATTTATCTCTGAAGCAGATTTAGATATATTGTTCCTCCGTAAGTCATTGAGAATGATGTTGTATCTGTTGTAGGTCTCTAGTAGCGTCTATCCTTCCTTTGCGTGAAACCCCTCATAGGCATTTATGCATAGATTCTGCTTTGCTTGAATTGAGGCTTCACTTCCTTCAAACTGTCTTGATAATTCATCCCAAACTTCTTTAGCAGAGCTCCAACTGTCTACACGGTTGTAGATGTCATTTGGAATTGCCATTGTCAGATAAATGAGAGCCTCTTCATCTATCTTGTACAACTCTTTCTCCTTTTCACTGAAGTACTGATACGGTTTTGGGACAAATCTATCAGGAATTTCTGGAGAGGTTTCAGTTTCTGCTTGACCGGGTACTCTGATCATTGGATTTACTGGGCCATTGATGATTGATTCCATGTAGTCTTTGTTCTTGTGATTCAGAAACTGGATCATTCTCTTCTTCCATTCCTGATACTCATTAGCCATGAGGACAGGAGGTTTGGACTGAGAGCCCATTGAGAGAAGCTGGTTCGACATCTTAGTTGTATGGTTAGAAATCAAACTTATCTGTACCAAGAGAATCAACTAGATGAGATCGTTAGAATCAAGTATTGGATAAAAACTACACTCAAAAATTTTCAGAAAAATAAATTTCCAAAAATAATTTAAAAGTAGAATTTCCAAAAAATAAACTTATTTGGCTTAAAATTGAACTAAGGCAGTGACGCAGAAGGATGGTTTGCGCGAGAGACAGGTCGCGCGAAATAAAGTTTTGCGCGAACAGTGAATGGCGCAAAGCTGAGGTTTGAACGAGTAAGGGGTTACACGAAGTGAGTTTTGCGCGAGTGAAGGGTGGCGCAAAAATGGAATTTGCGCTAGAAGAGGGTCGCGCAAAATGAGTTTTGCGTGAATAGGCAGTGGCGCAAAGGTATGTTTGCGAAATGACCGGGTGGCGCAAACCTGAAGATTGTGCGAATAACTTATGGCTCAAACAGAGCGACCGGGGTCTTGCTCGACCGGGATCTAGTCGACTGGGGTCTTGCTCGACCGGGGTCTCGTTGACCGGTATTTCGACCGGACCAAGCGATGCGACAGGTATGGCGACCGGTATACTGTGACCGATAGGGTGCGACCGGTATGATGTGACCGATAGGGTGCGACCGGTATGAAGCGACCGGGTCCGGACCACGATGAATAACGACCGGTGTTCTTGAGTTCGACCCAGAACAACGATAATCAACCCATAAAACTCAACAAGCAATTAAATTCCAGTGAAAAAGACATACTTTAGTATTCATATGCATGTATCGATCAATTCCTAATAAAAAATAGTGCCTAACAACAACTATTAAGCTTCAATTTTAATGAGATAGAGGTCGACAGTTTATGAACCCAGAATTCACAAAATCATCAAAAGCCAGTCTATTGATTGATTTAAATGCAATTAAACAATCAGATAACATTCAGAAGCATGAAACACATATAATCATATCAATTTTATGCTTAAAAACTCATAAATTCATGAACTCGATTATCACACAGTACGTTATCGATAAACACAGTTTCTGTCCAAAAAAACAGCTTGATTCTTTAGGCTCTGATACCACTTGTTAAACCCAGATATTCTAGTTGATAAACAATCACACACAATAAAGATCAAGAGATAAAAAGATCAGAATAACAAACCACAATCCCTTGATTAACCAATGAAAACCAGTGTGTGTTCTTGGTACCTTGAATGTAGGATTACAGAATACGGCTACCTCTCTCTATATGATTATGAAAGTAATAATGAGGATTCTTAGAGGATTAACCCTAAAACCTAATAATTAAAACCTATTAAATACTTAGGCCGTATAATCCTAATGGGCTTTTAGGCCCAGTTACAAATAACCATTAAATAAATACAATTTGAACCCTGAACTATAATCTTGATACAATTTATGATCCAACAGACATAATTTTTACTAACGAAATCATTTGAGCCACAGTAAGAACAAAGTCTTTTATTTTGTGATAACCTGATTAACGGATTGAATGTGTAAACAAGATCAGGTTTCACAAAAGATTTGCCTTTCGGTGCATTGTTCTTTTTGGCATTTGGTGTATGCACAAATGATTTCTCAACCTTCTTCTCATCTGAATATATATCTCTTCTTCTCCAAACCATATTTTCTTTGCCATATGTGTTTTTAAATTTACCTGAACCATCAACATGTTTATCATAGAAAAGGTTAGAAGGACAAATCTGATCTTTGGAACTTGCTGACCTTTTTGAAGAAACATGTGTATGGTATGAACTTGAAGTTGTTTTGAATGAGCATTCGAATTCAGCTAAATCATATCTCGGTGATTGAAGAATTGATTCTGGAGTCTTTTGCTCAATCAAATTCACCTTGAAAATAATTTTTCAAGTCCATTTATCTTTGCAAACAAAATGTTTCTTTCTTTTGAGAGCAGGTCAAACTTTTTATTCAGTTCAGACTTCGCGTTCTTTTCCTTCATTGTAGTTGTTGACATTTCAGATAATTTCCTTGTAAGCTTCTTTATCTCCGTCTCAAAAACTTTTCTTTCCTCTTCAAAATCTTTCTCCACAGACTTTCTCTTATCAAATATTTCTTTAAAAACACCAACATTCTTCTGCTCAACTTTCTTCTTCTCTTTCTCAAATTTATCTCTTTCCATGATAATTACTTTCTCAAAATTTGACACTTGTTGAGAAATTTTTCAACATTTAAGTTCAACAGTTTTCTTCTCTTCAAATGATTTTCTTGAGAAATCAGAGAACTTTTGAGCAAACACTTTTCTTTCTTTCTCAAATTCTTCTATTTCTTTAGCAATCTGCTTTTCCAAAACTGATATCGTCTTCTGTAGCTTAGCATTTGCAGATTCTAATCCTTTGGCTAACTCCTCATTCTTTTTTACAGTGTCTTCTTGCTTGAATTTGATGATCTGAGCTTCCAATTCAGAAATCTTTCTCTTCAATACAGTATTTTCACTTTCCAATACCTTTGAACTTTCTTGGAGCTTTTTCAGATCATCTTTAAGACTTGAGATATCTTTCTCTTGTGTTGCTTTTTCTTTCAGAACATTAATATCCACCTCAAGGCTAAAGACTTTCTCCTTCAGTCTGTCTCTTTCAGCTTTAAGATCTGGGCTTTCAGATTTGCTATTTAGATCTTTTATCTCGGATTCAAGATTAGAGAATTTATCTTGCAATCCATCTTTCTTAGCTTTAATCTTTGTATTTTCTGTCATTAGCCATTTTGGTGTAGATTGATAATTGTCCAGCAAGATGTTTCAGATTGGCTTTAGCTTCAGAAATGTTAATTTGACCAAAATCATAACTGTGACCTTGAGACATCTTGAAATCTATAATGAAGTAGCTTGAAGTGATCGTTAGTCAGAAAAATCAGAAATCTTGACTAAAAAAACAAACTTGAAAAATCTTAGAAAAACTTCCAAAAATATTCTAAGTATAGAATTCACAAGATATTGTGCGAATCCAACACTTTTTGTAGAAAGCAAAATGAACTTTTCGCAGAAACAATTCGCAGGCAGTGGATGCGAATTCTGAGCTTTTTGCACACTTCAGTATGCGAATTCCTTGCTTTTTGCAAGTAGTTGTGTGTGAAATCCTCACTAAGAAATTCAAAGATCAACTGGAGCTTTTCGCAGAAGAATGCTTGCGGATTCTGGACTTAGTAAAATTCCAGTGATCACTTTTCGCACAAAATTTAGCGAAATTTGGACTTAGAAAAATTTCAAAAGTCTGTGCGAATTCTTGAACTTTTCGCTGGCAACTGACAAAGAACAGTAACTTTTCGCACGCTGTTGTATGCAAATTCTACACTTTTCGTATACAATGTCTTGCGAAAAGTGTACTTAGAAAAAAAAATCAGCTCAAACTTTACGTATAAGGCCCCTGCGAAATCTAAGCTTTTCGTATGAAGAAGTCTGCGAAATTTGATTTTTTCGTATGAATCTTATGCGAATTCTTGACTTATGAATTTTCAACAACAAAACAATGAACTCTGTGAAATCCTCGATGAACCTTGTGAATTCATTGAATCTTGTGAGTTCTTCAATGTTCGACTCGAATTTTCAAAAATCCTCCATATCTGATCCAATATTCAACCAATTGATTTCAAACTTCACAAAAATGTTCTCGAAGATGTTCTGAACAATCCTTTAGCACCGATTTTATCAGAACACAACTGAATTGATGAACTCAATCTGAGCACAGTTTGATAGAACTTCGAACTCAAGAACTTACAGATTCAACAAATTGAACGAGAATTACATAGAAATTCCTAATACAATCTAAACAAAATACATTCTAAACATCAAATCGCAATCAATACAAGCATCAAAACAACAATTACAACTCAAAATTGAAAAAATCAAACTAAACACAGTAGCTTTGCGAGTTCTTCATTTTCTGAGTGTAAAAACGATTTCTGAGATCTTAGATCTGCTCTGATACCAAATGTGATTCCAGTTTCAAGCACTCTATCACAGATCAATCACATACAAGTATGTAGAAATCATTTTATTACATGAATCTTGATTACACAATGATTTCTCTCTCTATACGGTATGTC
Organism: Arctium minus; assembly: GCA_954870635.1. NCBI lineage: Eukaryota > Viridiplantae > Streptophyta > Magnoliopsida > Asterales > Asteraceae > Arctium > Arctium minus. The sequence continues at coordinate 48,944,391 of OX941086.1, forward strand.
ATATACCTATTTCTCTCTCTAGAACAATGATCTTTCTCAAGGTATGAATGTGTGCGTGTGCCTTCGTACCTAATGGTTACAAGACATAAGAAATTTATACATAGTCAACATTATTGACTTTACAACTCAATACAAATAAAGAAATTCAAACACATTGATTTTACAACAACTAACAAACCAACCTTTACAACAATTACATATTTGACCTTTTTAATCTTGAATTCAACATTTAGGCTCAACACAATCCACAAAATATAGATACACATGTGAAGGGTGTTTTTAAAATGTAATAGCACCCCCAATGACCCCTTGCATACGGTTCAAACTTGTATAAACTCGAGCTGAATCCTTTAACACAAAAACATACAAGTATTTTAAGTGCATGAAAGTTATGCTAATTAGTTTATTAACAAGGTAATGGAGAATTGAAAGATTACATGCATATTATCCACTTTATTAACCACATCTTCCTAATCATCTACAAACTTATTAACCACATCTTCCTAATACATATTGTCCAGAATTAAAAGATTACATGCATCCCAATGAAAACCATAGACAATATCAACAAGGTAATAGAAAAAACAATATGGTGGTAATTTTATACAACCACTTGAAGACACTAATTTGTACTAATGATTTTATTCATTAGGATAGAATTTATGCATAATTTATACTATGTTCTTCATTGCAAGTGCTCAATGTCAAAGTAGCAAATCAGACCAATAACTAACATAATCGACCAAATCGTGTCTACCAAGGACTTACTACGTTTCAAAATCAGAATCCTAACAACCATAAATGTTATCAACAATTTGAACAAATAAGGAAAGTTGTACCTCCACCGGTCCTCGTATGAGCGACAAACATCTTAAGAACCTTGTCCGGAATATTTGGCCGAAATGGAAAAGTTGTACCTCCATCGGTCCTCGTATGAGTGGACTAGCGGTGAAAGCTTTACCAGTAGGAACAAAATCAAAGAATGAGAGGTGTAGGACAGATAAGGGTTTGAGAGAGTGAGAGGCGTGTTATGAGAGAGGCGTAGGAGGGATATTAGGGTTAATATGATTTAGGCCTCTTTATCTAGGGCTTTGTTTAATTTTGGGGGGAATAACAAAAGGTTTAGGGGGAAATAATTGAAGGAAATTTTTATAGGGAACTTAAAATTTTGGCATAAAACAGAAAATTTATATGTAAAATAAATATAATATTATTAAAACATATGTAGAATTTTATTTTAAATAAATAAATATATTTTTATAAATTTTAAAATTTTAATAAGTTATTTTATTAAAGTTTTATTTTAGTGTATGTATATGCATGGACCAAATATTAAACTAGTTAAAAGCCAATAGAATCGATTAAAGTCCAATAGAATCGATTAAAAGCCAATAGATCCATTGAGGCCCAATGAAACACTTTAAATTCCAATGAAACCCTTTAAAGTCCAATAGAACCATTTAAACCCCGATAGATCCATTAAGGTCCAATGAAACTCTTTAAAGCCCAAGAGAGCCTTTTAAAGCCTGATAGATCCATTAAGACCTAATGAAACTCTTTAAAGGCCAATAGAACCGATTAAAGTCCAGTAAAATTAATTAAAGCCTTATAAGTCCATTAAGTCCAATGAAACCCTTTAAAGCCCAATAAAACCCTTGAAAGCCCAATAAATCCATTAAGGCCCAATGAAACCCTTTAAAAGCCCAATAGAACCCTTAAAAGTCTGATAGATTCATTAAGTCCCAATAAAACTCTTTAAAGCCCAATAGAACCTTTAAAAAGCCCAATAGATCAATTAAGACCTAATCAAATCCTTTAAAGCCCAATAGAACCCCTTAAAGCCCTGTAGATCTATTAAGGCCCAAATGAAACCCTGTAAAGCCCAACAGAAACCTTTAAATCCCAACATAACCCTTTAAATCCCAATAGATCCATTAAGGTCCAATAAAACCATTTAAAGTACAATAAAACTCTTTAAAGCCCGATAGATCCATATATATATATATATATATATATATATATATATATATATATATATATACACACAACACAACATATAAGCAAATAGATTCAATCGTGGTTAGGAACCAACACGGACCAAAGAATACATAAAATACAACCACATGTAACACATACAAATAAACATGTAACACATGCGAATATGAAAAATAGAAAAATTAGAATCCGTCGTTAATCCGTCACTAATTAGTGATGGATTCTATATTCCGTCACTAATCCGTTTCTAATTAGCTACGGAATCTATCTAAAAATAAATAAAAAATAAAATCCACGTGTCCGTCGCTAATCCGTCACTAATTAGCGACTATTAGCGACGGACACGTGAATTTTCTTTACTTATTTATTTTTAAATAGATTCCGTCGCTAATCCATCATTAATTAGCGACGGAATCTATTTATAAAATAAATAAAAAAGAAAATCCATGTGTCCGTCGCTAATCTGTCACTAATTAGCGACGGACACATGGATTTTTCTTTTTTTATTTATTTTTTAAATAGATTCCGTCGCTAATCTGTCACTAATTAGCGACTGAATCAATTCCGTCCCTAATCCGTCACTAATTAGCGACGGATTAGTGACATAATTGATTCCTTCGCTAATCCGTCACTAATCCGTGACGGAATTTTCCGTTACTGATACCCCTTTTTTTTCTAGTAGTTAAAAATTTGTAAGATCTATGAGATTCATTCTAAGCCACTAATTTAAAATAATTAATGTTAGAGGGCAAGTCAAATACAAACCTTGTATATGTTGCATTCTTCACAAACCAATCCTAACCTTCCTTTTTTTCATCTAATGGTCTAGATTAATACGAGTAAGAATTGTAAATATATGATTTATGGTTACCAAAACTGAAAAAGCAAAAGGCACGGGGAGGGCAAAAATGGAAGAAGAAAATGGAATTTCAAATAAGGAAAAGACAATCAATCCTACCATCTCTGACGACGATTTTTGCACAACGCATATCTCGGGTTTTCTTAGAGCGGTTACCATGGTGATAGCACCACCGTCTCTCAGCCTCCTCCTCCTCATACTTTTCGTGACAGCACTCGGACAACTTGAAGCCCTTTTTAGAGATCATCAACGTACAGTTGTTTATCTGACCAGCCAATCGAATTATTCGTCTGAATATGGAACGTCATCGTACGACAAGAACAGAAGAACTGATTACGAGTTCGAAACCGATGAATTAATAACTGCAATTCAGGAATGGAACAAGTCACATCTTTTGTAACTAATGGTTTAACAAGATGAATGGGGGGAAGATTTTGTGTGCCATTTATCGAAATGACCAAAAGAAGGTGGTTATGGTTGAAAATTAATGGCGGAAAGATGAGTGTAACACCCGTAATTTTTGGTAAGTAAAGGTCACCTGGACGTTGTTATAACTTGGAAATGGTGGGATTATTGTTGGGAAAGCATTATTTAAAGTCCCTAAGAGTATCGGGAGTGTTGGCGTTGAAAAAGTCGGGATTCGGGGCTTGGAAAGGGTCCAGCTACAATGCCCGGCGACTATAACAATGTTATAGTTGCACGGTCATAGTCGCACAAGTTGGAACGCCCACGGTACACTTGGTGCGACTGTGACACGCGACAATGACCGTGTCATAGTCACGTGTCAATGTGGCACAAAGTGTGCGACTATGACACGCGACAATGACCGTGTCATAGTCGCGTGTCATTATAGCACCAGTGGGAGGACCTGCTGATAAAAATCAGATTTCAACCCTTTTCTTCATTTTTCACTTTCTTCTTCTTCCCAAACTCTCTATAGAACAAACCTAAAATGTATGTTGTGATTTTGGGTCATCTTTGGCTAAAATCCTTGGGTATTATGGAGGTAAACCATCATTGAGTGGTAGATTAGAAGTTATGACCAAGAGTTCACCATCTCCATCTTCATCTTCATCTTCAACCACAAGCTCCAATTTAGGGTTTTCTAGGTTTTCACCAAAACCTAAATGGTAAGTTTATCCTCTCCATTTCTAAACCTCATTATAAGATATAAACGTTTCATTGATGATATCTTAGTGTTTTATTTCTCCAATTTCGGTTTGGAAGATTTTGAGAGAAGTTATGTCAAATTAGGGTTTTGTCCAAAATGGAGATTTGGATATAAGATGTTTGAGGATTGATTCTGAACATTTGGATATGTGTATTTATGGTTGGATATCTATGGGTCTAGGTTGTGGAGGTTTTGACTGAGGATTCAAGTTTTTTCAAGGAAGCTCAAAATGGGGTAAAATCTAGATTTAGCCTAAATCTATTAAGGTGAGTTCAACTAGATTTATGAAAACGGTGTACATGCCAAAATGTCAAATTTTAAATGTTTATATGTTTTACATGAAATTATCAACTGTTGTGCTATTTGATCAGTTTGGATTATTTTAAGTGTTTAACTTTATAAACTTTGTAAAACACCCACTTTGGGGATTTTGAGCATTTTGTGGAATAAAACATAAATAATGGTATTTTGATGATTTATGTTATAAAATGAGGTATTTGAGTATCAATGCATTTTATTGTGTGTTTTTGGGAAATACGTGTTCTTGGCTTACGAGACATTTTGAAGGAATAAAGGGTATAAACTCATTGGAAAATGACTTGTCTCGGTCTAACTTCGTGTAGAGTTTATTAATGCTTTTTGGAGTGTGAGTTTGCAAATGTGTCATTTGTGTTTATCACATTTTATGACTTTTGTCAATGGTCAGTTAATGGGTGGAGCTTTAGGCTTGGTTGTGTCTCAAATGAGTCTTGTGGGCATTTGCTTGTTTTATTGGCTCAAAGAGGAGCCTTGGTTTTATGGTGCATTTAATTGTGTCTTGATGGAAATTACACGTTTTGAGTACGTTGTCATCCCTTTTGAGTCATATAATGTTTAGACTGTAATGCATTGGATCCATAGGCATAGAGGTCGATTTATTATATAAATGCGGGATAAGGTCCCCGAGTTGTAATTTGGAAATAGGCATTGGTGATACGGTGTATTTTTCCAAATGAACAAGCGTGTTAAGGACAGTGAGGTCCCAAGGTAAAGATCCATGAGTAGGGTTGAACTTGGCGATTCTTTGGGCTAAAGATCCATGGATAGGGTTGATGTCAAAGGTTGTCCATCCTTGTAGATATGCTTATAACATAGACATCTGGCATAACTTTGTGTGCCCGCCACAATCGATGGAATCGGGTCTCCCCCGTCTCCGAAAGGTGTTGTTTTGGGCATTGTATTTTAGTATCCATGTTTTCGATGACGTTTTATATATATGGGTCTTATCCATGATTTATGAGTTGAGTATTATGTTCCACCCGTGTTTGGGTGTTTTGGGGAATAAAGTTTGTCTTCGTTTTTATAAATTGGGAGTTCAATTCCTATTTAATGCTTTGAGTGAGTTTTGGGTTAAATTGATTTTACGAAGGAGTATTTTATATTGGAGTATTCGTTTTTAAAATGTGCATATTTGGAAAATGAGTCGTCTCATATTAAAGTAAATCATTTTGGAAAGTCATGATTTAAATGTCATTCTTTATTGTTAATATTAAGTAATTATTTTATGTCGAAAACTCTTGAACTCACTAGGCGTTAGCCTTATATTTTTATTTGTCGGCATGTGCATCAGGTTCCGTATGGGGGAAATGGTTCTAGCGTTTCTGTAAAGTGAGGAGTGCTAGATGTCTGTGCAAGAGTGAGTAGCTTGGGGAAGTCTTTCGCTTTAGTCTTTAAGAGGAGCAACTGTTATTGGGTTTTAGTAGCACCCGACCTTGAATTAGTCTCTATGTAAGATTTTATTCGTTTTGGTTGAAGGATAATTCTAGAATCGTATTTTAAGTAGGGACTTGTTGTATGAAGTTTCATCCATATTGAGGTATATTTGAAAGTTTTAAACTAGTTGCTCTTTCCAAATTTGGGGGGTGTTACAAGTTGGTATCAGAGCTTCAGTTTGAGAGAATTATGTATTGATTTTGGATGCCTAGACTCAAACTAGCGTTCTTTAAGATATGATATTTTGGGAGTGATTTTGTGACCCAGATTACTAGCATATATTTCACACACAGATTAACAAGAACAGATTTATTGATCAAATCATATGGTTACAATGAAATCACAGATCTAACATGTAATCACAAGTCTCACGTATGTGTGTTCTTAGTGTGTGCGAATCCTTACCCAATCTGTAAAATGTATCTAATGCGCGTGTCTACCAATCTAACACAAAGACCCACTATATATACTAAGTCAACATAGTTGACTTTACAACTCAAAACCCTTAACTATTCAACTTTTACAAACTAGACCCTCTATTTAATCTTGAATACAATATACATCCAACAATCTCCCCCTTTGGATTCAAGATTAAATTTTTTTTTTGACAATAATCTTCAGGTCTTCTTATCTTCAGAACAATCTTCAACAAACAATCTTTATCAGCTTTGACAACTTTAAAAACTTTGACATCTTCAACAAACTTTGACTATCTTGAAATCTTTAAAACTTTTGTCACTTTGGTCAATCTTCAATCTCCCCCTTTATCTTTAACAAAAACACATTATCTTCAGAAAACTATTCTTCAAACTCAGACTTTGATTCCACTTTCAAAATTATCTTTGAAATAGTCAACCATCTGACTTTAACATCTCCCCCTTTGAATCAATTTGAAACTGACTTGAACTTTAAAATCTGAAACTTTTAATCTAACTTCGTCTGACTTTGAAACTTTATATATCTCTCCACTTCTGAAATCTTCTCCTTTTGACACATCTTTCTCTATGAAATGAAATTGACTTTGAAATTCTGAAATTTTCCCCCTTCTTGATAATATCAACTTTGATTTGACTTTGAAACATCAAACTTTCTTTCTTTTCTCAACTTCTGCAACAATTTGACTTCTTTCAGATACACTTAACTTGCAACTGACTTGAACTTTGAACTTTCTTTTAAACTTCTCCCCAATTCTTGATAATATCAACTCTAATCTGACTTTGAAACCTTGACACATCTCCCCCTTTGTGATGAATTGTGAGAATCAGAATCATCAAAACTTTTTCAAGGTCAGCACAATCTTTGAATGATCTCCCCCAAATCATATGATAATGAGCCGTCAATTCATGAATGTATTCATCTGAATCTTTTCAAATTCAGACAAATTAGTAGTTGTAACCCTGAATCAACAAATGAAACAGTTAGGAATGCCTGTCAGTAACATAAAGTTACTGTGTACAACGAATGAAGAATTTAAGGAGCTTGAAATGACGTTCACTCCCCAGGACTTCCATTCAATCATTGAAAAACACAAGGTATTTTCTATGAATGTTCTTGACAGAAAAACAAATTTTCTGTGCGCTCGTGCTTGTGTTATGAAAGAATTAGCACAATGAATGCTTCATCAGGCTCAAAATAATGTAAACCATTGAGACAACAACAGTTATACATTAACTCAAATGTGCATGAAAAAGGGTCGAAGTTGTGGCAACTTTCCGTCTTTTTCAGTATCAGTATCTTCCGAGTGAATAACCAATGGAGTATGTGTTGCTTCCCTAGAAAATGTGAAACATTCTCTTTTTAAGAAAAGAATGAGTAGCTGGTGGGGTTATATACAAGAGATGGCATGGGCTCACTGCCTTTTTCAATGATGGTCACCAAAGAATGTAAACCAATCAGTAGATGTGGTTGCCCGACTCAGAAAGAATTTGGTGCAGAGTTTGATATTCTTTTACTCTGTTCTCACACCATGTTTCTTTTAAACATTTAAGCTCACTTCTAACCAATCTCTGATTTCCATTTTACCTCTTCACACACCAACACTCAAATCTTTTGACCCCTCTCCCCTCAATCACTCGTAGGATTACTTCCGGGGTAGGAAACACTATTTATCGTGAATCCATGGAAGACAGTTAAGCTCACACATTGAATCTCATGTATTTGTCCTAAAAGAATGTGTTGCTCAATGATTTTCTTGACATTAAAGCGCAAGAAATCAATGTCAGTATATGTATGCTCATCAAAACTCAGAATGAAATTTGAGCATTTTAAGCATTTAAGATTTCTCAAAACTTTGTATGAATGAATAATCATGAAAGAATAGAAATGTTTTGAGAATCTGACAATGATTTAAATCAGATCAAATTATCATGAAGAAAAATAATAAGGGATATCAAAGACGAATGTTGTTTATATGAACAATATATAAACATGTTAACAATAAAAGCACATATAATGATGAAATGACGTCTGATTCAAACAATAATGAATAGTAAACTGGAGTATTACCATAGAAAGATTTATCATTTGATACATGGTAATAACAAAGTCAATAAATGTACTGAAGCGATGTGTGTATGTATACTTGACAAAGTATATGAAAAGAAAATACACAAGTATTATTCTTTAAGAACACATGGTCAGATAAGCATCAAAGTATCCAAGAAAAATCATTTAAAATCACACTTCTCAATTCATGAAAACATTTGAAGAATGGGAAGTGGTTTGAACATTTAAGAAAATTATTTTTCACAGGTGAAATTTGTCCTTCTTTCATCAAGTGATAGAGTGTAAGATTCAGAAAAATATACCTTCAGTATAAAACCTTAACTCCCCTTAAAATGAATATCATCGTGTAAGCACCTTGACAAAACTTCAGATATTTTCCCCCTTAATATCTGTAAAAATTCAGTTAATCAGAAAAATATAACAATCAAAGTCTAATGAAATTCTATATCTCCTCCCCCTAAAAGATATAACAATGTAATGCATACTAACTCCCCCTCAAATAAAAAACTTCTTGAAAAGATGTTATCTTGAAAGCATCCATCAGAAGAAAAACTTTTGAGATCAGGTTCTGAACTAAAGTATTCAGAAGCCATTATTACATATTCTCCGGTGAGAATAGTAATATTCAATTTTATCACTGAATAACGGGTCCTGATCTGATGTAACCAGAAACCATAGTTCTGAAACATTGAGGAACGGGTCTTGAACTGTTTTATTCAAGAGCCATAGTTCTTTGAAGAACGAGTTCTGAACTGTTGTATTCAGAAGTCTTAGTTCTTTCTCCCCCTTAGTCTTTATTTTCCTGCAACACAAGTTTAGCTTTTGGTATCCACTGGTATTTGGATCCTGAATTACTAGTTGCAGTTCTAGTAGGAGAGATAAAATAAGAACCATACCAGATATTTTCAAAATTTTTATTAACAAAATCATTTGAACCACACTAGGAACAATTTATTTTCTTTTGAGATAACCTGATCAGTTGATTAATAGTGTAAACCAGATTAGGTTTGCCAAAAGTTTTACCTTTAGAAGCACTCTTCCTTTTAGCATTGAATGCATGCCCAAATGATTTATCTTCTTTCTTCTTCTCCTCTGAAGATCCTTTAACTCTCCAAAACCAATTCTCTTTATCTTTCTCATCTTTCTTTCTCCATGTCATTTTCTGCTGAGTTTTATTCCTTTAAATATGACATGAACCATCAACATTTTTGTCATAGAAAAGATTAGAAGGACGAACTTGTTCTTTAAGTTTAGAAGTATGACTATCAATTGAATCAAATAAAGGATTAATAGAAACATGTGTGAAAATTGAACTTGCCGCTGATTTGAATGAGCATTCGGATGCAGCTAGATCATCTCTTGGTGATTGAACAATTGATTCTGGAGTCTTTGACTCAGTCAACTTCACCTTGAACATGATCTCCTCAAGTTGTTTGATCTTTGTAGCCAGACAATTTCTTTCCTTTGATAGTATGTCAAACTTCTTATGCAACTCAGAATTTGCATTCTTCTCCTTCTGAATGTTTGTTGACAACTCAGATAGCTTTCCATTCAGCTTTTCTATCTCAGACTCAAATACTTTTCTCTCTTCTTCAAAATCTTTTTCAACATTATTTCTCTGTTCAGATATCTCCTTGAATACACCAACAGTCTTCTGTTCAGTTTTATTCTTCTCCTTTTCAAACTTATCTTTCTCCATGATGATTACTTTCTCGAAGTTTGAAACTTGTTGAGAAAGCTTTATGCATTTCATCTCCATGGATTTCTTTTCTTCAAGAGCTTTTCTAGAGAATTCTGAAAACTTTTGAGCATAAGATTTTCTTTCTTTCTCAGAATCAACTCTTTATTTCTTCTCTTTATCCATTTGAGCTTCTAATTCAGATATTTTCTTCTTTAGCTTAGCATTATTTCTCTCAATTTCTTTTCTTTTCTTCTCAGTCTTCTTCAACTCATCTTGATATGTTGAAATTTTCTTCTCTTTAATCGCTTTCTCTTTTAGCATGTATATCTCAACTTCCAAACTTCAGTTTATCTCTTTCAACATAGAGTAAAGAATTTGACTTTCTAAGTGCATCAGATGTTTCACTGGAAATATTTTCTCTTCTTCTCAGTTCATCTAACTCTCTTTGTATTGATTCCTTCTTTGGCCAGCTTGAGCTAGAATTAAGACTTTCAGACCTTTCCAGCTTGTCTTGAAGATTTAAGATCTCTTTCTCTTTAGATTCAATTATTCCTGCAAAATTAATCTTTGCGTTAGCTTCACAGTTTGAGCAAATAAAATCTTTCTTTAAATCTTTATCATTTTTCAGTCTATCAATTTGAGCAAGAAGAGATGAGTTCTGAATCTTCAGATTCTTGATTTCAGCTTCCATGGCCGGAAGCTCTGGCATATATGCTAAAGCACAATCTTTCTTTGTAAGCACAATATTTCCTTTTTCATCAATGGATGGCATTTTGATATCTGCACAACACCAAAAATTAGCTAGTAATGATCTTTTAATTCAACAATTTGAACAAGACTTGAAAAATTTTCAGAAACTGAAATTTCTAAAAACCTTAAGTCTAGAATTCGCAAGTATCACTAACAAAAAGGAATTCACATACAAAATGGAATAGAATTCGTATAACACTTGGAAGTTAACAATTCGCACAAGTAAGGAATTCGTAGACAAGAGAGAACAAAATTTAAGCAATTCGCATGAGCTTATATGCGAATTCTTTAGAATTCGTATAAAACCTTCTGCGAATTCTTCACAATTCGCACTTCTCTATGATGCGAATTTTATCCTTGGAAACATTTTCTTGAAAAACTTTTCGTATAAATCTCTCTTGCGAATTCTTCAGAATTCGTATACAACGAAATACGAATTCTTTACTTGGATGATTTTCTTGAAATTTTATGCGAATTCTACGAGAATTCGTAGACTACTATGTTGCGAATTCTTTTTACTTAAAGAATTTAGCTAGACATTATGCGAATTCTATCTGCGAATTCAGAGTTCTTGCGAGTTCTTCGTAAGAATTGCACGAATCTTGCGAGTTCTTGAGTTCACAGTCTAAAAATTCGATTTTAATCCAGAAATCCATCCAAATCTCCAAATCAGAAGCTGTAACTTCACAGAATCAGTCAAGTTAGTACAATGATCAATCCAATGCAATATCACAATCAATTTTACATTCTATCACATTCATCTTAATCAAACAGTACCCGACAAACTTTCGAACAAAACTTTTAAGAAATCACAAATCGACTATCAAGAAATGTTTTTCTGTGAAATTCAATTGCACACAAATGATTCAAAACATTTTTCGACCACAAATCTACCAAAACATTTACCAAAAACACATTTTAACCAAAAATCGCATCAAGAAAACTCAAACTCAAACTCAGATACGAACTCAAAAACCTTTCAAATTGATTAATCCTAGGCTCTGATACCAATTGTGACCCAAATTACTAGCATATATTTCACACATAGATTAACAAGAACATATTTATTGATCAAATCATATGGTTACAATGAAATCACAGATCTAACATGTAATCACAAGTCTCATGTATGTGTGTTCTTAGTGTGTGTGAATCCTTACCCAATCTGTAAAATGTATCTAATGCGTGTGTCTACCAATCTAACACAAAGACCCACTATATATACTAAGTCAACATAGTTGACTTTACAACTCAAAACACTTAACTATTCAACTTTTACATACAAGACCCTCTATTTAATCTTGAATACAATATACATCCAACAGATTGAGTCAATAGAAACGGGAAACATGTCGAGAATAGGAAGTTTGATCATGTACGGTACGTTCATAATGGCACTTGGCAGCGTTATGGTGAACCTACATGTTACATGTGTATACATGAACTGCCTTGGTGTTAGATATGAATTGTATTCAAGATTAAAATAGAGGGTCTATTGTGTAAATGTTGTAATTTCAAAGGGTTTGTGTTGTAAATTCAACGTTAGTTGACTTAGTATAAATAGTTGTTGTTTCTTTGTAACCATTAAGTCACGCGCATTAAGAGAAAACACACACATAGAGAGAACTCAGAGAATTCGCATAGATACATCAAGTGAGATCTGTGACACATAGACTTGTTACTTCGTTGTGATCATATGAATTGAATACAAATACTTGTTTGAATTAGACTGCTAGTATTCTGGGATCACATTTGGTATCAGAGCACAGATTCGACAAAATTGAGTTTTTCAGAGTTCGTATTCTGTCTTGTGTGTCTTGATTGAATTTTTGTGATTAAAAGAGTTTTTGATAAATCTTTTGGTTGAAAAGTGGTCAAAATATGATTTAGAATATCTTTTTGTGAGTGAATTGCATTGAAAAATCAAATTTGATCATCAATTTGTGATTTTTTTGAAAGTTTTGTTCGAACGAGTTCAGTTTACTGTTTGATCAAAATTCTTGATGTTTGAGTGTGAATTTGGATTTGATAATGAAATGGATTGTTCTATGTACTAATATGATCATCTTTGTGAAGTTACAACCTCTGGATCGAAGTTTTTGATTGGAATTTGGACTAGAATCGATTTTTAGGACCGTAACTCAAGAACTCGCAGGATCTGTACATTTCGTACGAAGAACTCGCAAATCTAAGATTTCCCAGAAAGAATTAGCTTAATTTTGTCTAAAATCATCAAGTATATAATTCGTAAAACAGTGATGTACGAAAAGTAGAGGAATTCACATAAAATTTATTGAAAAATCATTTAAAGTGTGGAATTCGTATACCACTATATACGAAAATCAAGAATTCGCAGAGGTCTAGTATGCGAAAAGGTGAGTTTTGAAATTTCAAGGCAAGAATTCGCAAGTGGTCTTATACGAATTGCACAGAATTCGCACATGTATGTGATGCGAATTGTGTAGAATTCGCATATCTGTGTGGTGCGAATTGTTAGTTTTCGCATAAGTTTTCATACGAATTTTAAAGGATTTCGCATAATTCTTCAAAATTCTTTCTAAGTTCAGAATTCGTATGAGATGCGAAAAGTTTGTGATATATCAAAAATTTTCTAAGTAAAGGACTCACATCATCTTGCTATACGAATTCTGTTTGCGAAAACTCATTGTGTGAAAAGCTTAAAATCAAAGTTTTTTCTAAGGTTGGATTTCGCATAAGAGATACATGCGAATTGTAAAGAACTCGCAGAAAGCTTTATACGAATTCTTAAGATTTTGCATATAAGTTCATGCGAATTGCTTAGTTTTGAGTGTCTCTTGCATGCGAATTGTAGACTTATGCGAATTGTGTCTTGCTTTATACGAATTCTAAGTGATATACGAATTCTGTCATATTTTTTTTTCATGTGAATTGCTCACTGATCTGCACCATACGAATTCTGTACTTGAAAGTTTTTGGAAATTTCAGTTTCTGAAAATGTTTTAAGTCTTGCATCTATTATCTTGATTTGTCGGATTAACGATCATTTCTAGCATATATTTTTACAGATTTCAAGATGCCATACATTGATGAGAAGGGTAATACAGTTCTAACAAAGAGAGACCGTGCTTTAGCTTATATGCCAGAGATTCCAGCACTCGAAGCTGAGAACAAGGATTTGAAAATTCAGAATTCATCTCTTCAAGCTTAGATCATTAAGTTGAAAGATAAATCTAAAGTTTCAGAGAATGTTATTTGCTCAGATTGTGTTGCTAACTCCAAAATAAATTTTGCAGGGATCATTGAATCTAAAGAAAAAGAAATTTCAAATCTGCAAACAAATATAAAGGAGTTTGAAGGACTAAATGCAAATTCTACATGGTTAAAGAATGAGTTGATGCAAAAAGAGATTAATGATCTCAGACGAAGAGAAAACATTGCTGGAGAGACTTGTGACGGGCTGAGAAAGACAAATTCACAAATCTTTGCTGAAAGAGATAACTTGAGAGATAAGGTGTTCAGTCTTGAGGTTGAAATCAATATGATGAAAGAAAAGGACAACTCAAGAGACAAATATGATATGAAGAAGGTTGAGAAGAAAAGAAAGGAATTGGATAAAGATAATGCTGAGCTGAAAAAGAAAGTTTTTGAATTGGAAGATCAAATGAATAAAGAGAAGAAAGATAAAGTTGAATTTGAAACAGAAAGAAAAGCCTTTTCACAGAAATTTTCTGAATTCTCAAGAAAGGCATTTGAAGAAAAGAAATCCATGGAACTTAAATGCATGAAGCTTTCTCAACAAATGTCAGACTTTGAGAAAGTGATCATAATGGAGAGAGATAAATTTGAAAAGGAGAAAAAGAAAACTGAACAAAAAAGTGTTGATGTATTTAAGGAGATTTCTGAACAGAGAAAGAAGGTAGAAAAAGATTTTGAAGAAGAAAGGAAAGTGTTTGAGACTGAGATAGAAGAGCTTACAAAGAAATTATCTGAGAGGTCATCAACTATTCTGAAGGAGAAGAAGACGAAGTATGAACTGTAAAAGGAGTTTGATCTGATTTCAATGGAAAGAAACAGTTTGTCTTCAAAGATAAAAGAACTTGAAGAGATCATGTTCAAGGTGAAGCTGATTGAGTCAAAGACTCCAGAATCAATTGTCCAATCACCAAGAGATGATCAAGCTGATTCAGAATGCTCATTCAAAACAGCTTCAAGTTCACATTTTACAAATGTTTCTAATAATCCTTTATTTGATTTTGATGATAGTCATACTTCTAAATCTAAAGATCAGATACTTCCTTCTAACCTTTTCTCTGATAAACATGTTTATGGTTCCGGTAACATCAAGAAGAACAAATCTCAGCAGAAAAGATTTTGGAGAAGGAAAGATGAGAAAGAAAAAGAAAAGTGGATTTGGATAGTGAAAGGTTCCTCGGAAGAGAAGAAGGAACAAAAATCATTTGTGCATACATCAAATGTTAAAAGGAAGAGTGCTCCTAAAGGTAAAACTTTTAGTAAACCTAATCTTGTTTATACTGTAAATCAATTGATCAGGTTAGCACAAAAGAAAATTAGTTGTTTCTATTGTGGTTCAAATGATTTTGTAAACAAAAATTATGAAAATTACTGGTATGGTTCTTACTACATCTCTCCTAATAGAACTGCAACTAACAAAACTAGGATCCAAATACCAATGGATACCAAAAGCTAAATCTGTGTTGCAGGCACCCAAAGAGTAAGGGGAGAAAGAACAATAACTTCTGATCATATATAGATCAGGACTCGATCTTCAAAGATCAAATGATGACTTCTAAAGACATCAGTTTAGGACTCGTTCTTCAATCATAAAGATGGAGCATTTGACTTCTGAATTCACTTCAATCCTAGTAATTCAGAACTTAGTTTAATGATTAAGAATTATGCATATGTTAAGGGGGAGCTTACATGTTTTATATTTTTACTGATATATTTTCTGATTTTTCAGTAGGAGATTAAATGATAAATTCATTATTACATTTTAGACGGAATTACTATTCTCACCGGAGAATATGTAACGATGGCTTCTGAATACTTCAGTTCAGAACCCGACCTCAAAAGTTTTTCTTCTGACGGATGCTTACAAGATAAATATTTTCAAGAAGTTCTTTAATTTGAGGGGGAGTTACTGAAAATTACACTGTCATATCTTTTAGGGGGAGAAGATATAAAAAGTTTATTAGACTTTAAATGTCATATTTCTTTGATGACTTGAATTTTTACAGATATCGAGGGGGAGAATATATGAAGTTTTGTCAAGGATGCATAAATGATAATATTCATTTTAGGTGGAGTTAAGATTCCTACATTACAGGTATATATTTCTGAATCTTAAATTCCATCACTTGTTGAAAGAAGGACAACTTTCGCTTGTGAAAATCATTTTTGGATTAAAATGTTCAAACCACTTCGCATTGTCAAAATGTTTTATGAATTTCGAAGTGTGATTTTAAATGATTTTCTTTGGATACTTTGATGACTAACTGGATGTGTGTTTCCAAAAGATTAATACTTGTGTATTATCTTTTCTATATACTGTCAATTATTCTTACACACATCGGTTCAGTACATTCGATTTGACTTTGTTATTACCATGTCTCAAAAGCAAAATCTTTCAATGGTAATACTCCCATTTGCTATTCAATGTTGTTTGAAATCAGACGTCATTTCTTACTAAATGTGCTTTCATTGTTACAATGTTTATATCTTGTTCATATAAACAAATGTTCGTTCCTTGATACCCCATTACATTTTTCTTCATGATATTTGATCTGATTAAATCATTGTCAGATTCTCAAAACCATGAAATTGAATGATCTTAAATGTTCAAAGTTTTGAGAGATCTTAAATGTTTAAATTGCTCAAATTTCATTCTTATTATTCATGAGCATACATTTTCTGATAAGTGATTTCTTGTGCTTAACTGTCAAGTTAAACTGTTGAGCAACACATGCTTTTAGGTTAAAATACATGGGACTCAGTGTGAGTGCTTAAATGACTTCCATGGATTCACGTTAACCAGTGTTTCCTACCCCGGAAGTAATCCTTGAGTGATTGAGAGGAGAGGGGTCAAAAGATTGAGAGTGGGTGTGTGCTGAGGTAAAATGAAAATGAGAGATTGGTAAGATGTGAGCTCAAATGTTAAAAAGAAAGAGGGTGAGAGATCAGAGTAAAATAATATCAAACTCTGCACCAAACTTTTTATGAGTCGGGCAGCCACATAATCTGGTGGTTCACAATTCTTCGTGACCGTCATTGAAAAAGGCAACTAGCCCATGCCAACTCTTGTATTAAAACCCCACCTTATACTCATTCTTTTCTCAACAAAAGAATTTTTTATTTTTCAAGGGGAAGCAACACATATTCTATTTGATCTTTATTTGGAAGATTCGAATATTGAAAAAGAAGGAAAGTTTCCCCACCTTCGACCCTTTCTCATGCGCATTGAGTCTGTGTATAACTATTGTTGTCTCAATGGTTTACATAATTTTGAGCCTTATAAAAAGCAATCATTGTGCTAATTCTTTCATACACAAGCACGTACACACGGAAAGTTCGTTTTTCTGTCAGAACATTCATAGTTTAACCTTGTGTTTTTCAATGATTGAATGGAAGTCCTGGGGAGTGAACATCACTCAAGCTCCTTATAAAGTACATTCGTTTTACTAAGTAACTTCGTGTTACTTACAGGCACTTTAACTGTTTCATTCGTTGATTCAGGGTTACCACTCATAATTTGTCTGAATTTGAAAAGATTCGGATGAATACTGTGGCCCAGTGATTACTAGCATTAACACATTTAGATTGACACAAACACTTTTATTAGATCAATAACATGAATTACAATTAATCAAAGATCTAACATCTAGTCACAGATCTCACGTATGTGTGTGTTCTTTGTGTGTGTTCTTACTCTCTCTTAACTACCACCAATATTACACCTTCACTTTCACACACTAACTCTCTTGCACGTCTTTAGAAAACACAAAGACTTGCTTATATATAGGTCAACATGACCAAGCAAGGTCAACCCTTCTACGCTCATTACAACACACATCAAAACACTAATTACAACAATGACCCTCATTTAATCTTGAATACAATTACAGTCTAACAATCTCCCCCTTTGGATTAAAGATTAAAATTTTTTTTGGCAATAATCTTCAGGTCTTCATATCATCAGAATTAACTTCAACTTCAAATCTTTTCTGGCTTTGACATCTCGAAAACTTTGACAAATCTTCAAACTTGTCTCTCCCTTTGAATTAACTTTTGCATAAATTCTTACTTTCTTTCAAACTCTGACTTTCTTTCAAACTCTAACTTTCTTTCACTTTCTCTTTGATAATCTGACAACTTTATCTCCTCTGAAATCTTTAAAACTTCAATCTGATCTTGAACTTTGATTATTCTCCCCCTTTTTAATGATTTGTAAGAATCAATCATCATTAAAACACTTCAAGGTCAGATCCGTCATTGAATGAATTTCCCACCATCTGATAAGCACATTCTTCATGAACTTTCATCTCCTCTTTTTAATAATAGACAATCTCCCCCATATAGGAAAATTATAAATCTCTCCAATACATGATGTGATAAAATCTGTCATCTGATCTGAAAGAGCCGTTGAACCATGAATGTATTCATCTGAATCTTTTCAAATTCAAACGAAATAAGAGTTGTAACCCTGAATCAACATATGAAACAGTTAGAAATGCCTGTCAGTAACACAAAGTTACTGTGTATAACAAATGTACAATATAAGGAGCTTGTTTGATATTGACTCCCCAGGACTTCCATTCAATCATTGAAAAACACAAGGTAATTCTATGAATGTTCTGACAGAAAAACATATTCTCTGTGTGCTCGTGCTTGTGTATGAAAGAATTAGCATAATGATTGTGTTTCATAAGGCTCAACATATGTAAATCACTGAGACAACAATGATTATACATGGACTCAACGTGCATGAGAAAGGGTCGAAGGTGGGGCAACTTTCCTTCTTTTTCAATATCAGTATCTTCCAAATGAAGATCCAATAGATTATGTGCTGCTTCCCAAGAAAATGTGAAACATTCTCTTTTTAAGAAAAGAATGAGTAGCTAGTGGGATTGTATGCAAGAGATGGCATGGGCTATTTGCCTATTTCAATGATGGTCACCAAAGAAATGTGAACCAATCAGTAATGTGGCTGCCCGGCTCAGAAAGATGTTTGGTGCAGAGTTCTAATATTCTTTTAACTCTGTTCTCTCATCCTCTTTCTTTTAAACATTTAAGTTCACATCTAACCAATCTCTCATTTCCATTTTATCTCAGCGCACTCCCACACTCAATTCTTTTAGACCCTTCCCCTCAATCACTCAAAGGATTTCTTCCGGGGTAGGAAACACTGGTTATCATGAATCCATGGAAGATCTATTAAGCACTCACACTGAATCCCATGTTCCTAAAAAGTACATGTTGTTCAATGATTTTCTTGACATGTAAAGCACAAGAAATCATATGTCAGTGTTTGTATGCTCATTCAAAAATAAGAAATGAAATTTGAGCGTCTTAAACAGTTAAGATATCTCAAAACTTTATGTGAATGAAAAGAATAGAAATGTTTTGAGAATCTGACAATGATTAAGATCAGATCAAATTATCATGAAGAAAAAAAATTTGGGAATTCAAAGACGTATGTTGTTTATATGAACAATATATAAACATATTACCAATGAAAGCACATTTAAAAATGAAATGACGTTTGATTCAAACAACAGTGAATACCAAACGGCGGGAGTATTACCATAGAAAGATATATCATTTGATACATGGTAATAACAAAATCAATTTGAAAATACTGAATCAGTATATGTATGAATACTTGACAAAGTATATAGAAAAGAAAATACACAAGTATTATTCTTTGAAGAACACACGGCCAGATAAACAATGAAGTATCCAAAAAAAATCATTTAAAATTCACACTTCTCAAATCATAAATACATGTTAAGATCGTGAAGTGGTTTGAACATTTTAAAACCATTTTTCACAAGTGAAAGTTGTTCTTCTTTCACAAGTGTTAGAGTATAAGGATTAGAATGTTATACCTGTGAATTAAAATCCTTAACTCCCCCTGGAATGAATATAGCAATTAAAATATCCTTGACTAGATATCCTCCCCCTTGATATCTGTAAAACGTCAATCTTTTTAGAAATACTATTATAAAAGATATAGCAATATAATATCTAAACTCCCTTTCAAACGAAAAACTTCCTGATAGGATGTAATTTTGAAAGCATCCTTCAGAAGAAAACATTTGAATACGGGTTTTGAACTGAATTGTTCAAAAGCCAATGTCACATAAAATATCTTGCAAGAAAAAGATTTTGGTAATCATTATAAAAATGATTCCGCTTTAGTCAGATAGCATATGATGAAATATCTAAAATATATGCAAATAAAGTACAATATTAGAAAACTCCCCCTAGAATCATGAATTGGCGTTTAACATACCAAGTTTGCTAACTAAAGAGGTAAACCTCTTTTCATCCAACGGCTTGGTGAAAAGGTCAGCCAACTGGTAGTCTGTAGTCACGAAGTGCATCTCGATATCGCCCTTCTCAACATGATCCTTTATAAAATGATAACGCACGTCGATGTGTTTCGTCTTGGAATGTTGTACTGGATTAGCTGTTATCGCAATCGCACTTTTAGAATCACAGTAGATAGAGACTCGTTGGTAAGTATATCCGAAATCTTTTAACTGTGTTCGCATCCAGAGGACTTGTGAACAGCAGCTTGCGGCAGCTACGTATTCAACCTCAGCGGTGGATGTAGAAACACAATTTTGTTTCTTAGATGTCCAACTAACCAACTTATCACCTAAGAACTGACAAGAACCAGAGGTGCTCTTTCTATCCAGTTTGCATCCTGCATGATCAGCATCAGTATAGGCAGTTAAATCAAAAGAGGAACCCTTAGGATACCAAAGGCCTAACTCAGTAGAACCTTTAAGATACCTAAAAATCCGTTTTACAGCGACCAGGTGTGATTCCTTCGGATTAGCTTGATATCTCGCACATAAACATGTAGCAAACATAATATCCGGTCTACTGGCAGTTAAGTAAAGCAGTGACCCAATCATGCTACGGTACACTTTTTGATCTACTGATTTGCCAGAAAGATCTGCATCTAAAAGTGTGCCCGTTGCCATCGGTGTTTTCATCACTGAACTGTCAGTCATGTTAAATTTCTTTAAAATATCTCGAATATATTTTGACTGATTAATGAAAATGCCATCGGGTAACTGTTTTACTTGAAGACCAAGGAAAAAATTCAGTTCACCCATCATTGACATTTCAAAACGAGATTCCATGATTCTTCAAAAATTTTTACAAAACTTTGGATTTGTAGAACCGAAAATTATGTCATCTACATAAATCAGAATCAGAGTCAGAATCATATCATCAGCTTGCTTTTTCAGAAAGAGAGTAGTATCAATTGTACCTTTCTTGAATCCTGAAGCGAGTAAAAATTGAGTTAAAGTTTCGTACCAAGCTCTTGGTGCCTGTTTGAGTCCATACAAGGCTTTGTCTAAGACATAGACATGATCAGGGTTCTTTGGATCAACGAATCCTTCTGTTTGAGCAACATATACTTCTTCATGCAATATCCCATTTAAGAATGCTGATTTTACGTCCATTTGGAAGACCGTAAAATTTTTATGCGCTGCATAGGATAAGAAGATTCGTATCGCTTCCAGCCGTGCCACAGGAGCAAATGTTTCTTCATAATCAATCCCCTTCTGTTGACAATAACCTTTCGCATCAAGGCGAGCTTTGTTTCGAACTACAACTCCAGATTCATCTCTCTTGTTTCTGAAAACCCACTTTGTTCCAATAACAGATTTTCCTTTTGGAAGTGGTATAAGTCGCCAAACTTTGTTCCTCTCAAATTGTAGAAGTTCATCTTGCATCGCCAGTATCCAATCTGGATCGCGCAAGGCTTCTGAAGCTTTCTTCGGCTCGAGAGAACTTAAAAAACTTGAATATAGACAAAAATTAGCCGACGCTGCACGCGTTTGTACACCAGACTATGCATCACCAATGATATTATGAAGTGGGTGATTTCTTGTCCATTTCATTGTACTTGGAATAGGATGAATTTCATCTTGAGTATTATCTTCCTCATATTCATCATATACTGCAGGTAAGTTTTTATCAACCCCAGATGTGCTCGGGACATCTTGTACAGCCTCTTCTGAAGTAAATATTTCCGGAGCAATAGAAGAATCACTTGGAACTTCTGTTGCAGAATTTGGATCTGCATGCACAGAATCAACATTAGTATCTTCAGAATGTATATGTGTAGATGTACCTGATGTGGTTGATATTGTGACATTTTCAGAAGGTCCTGAAATATCTACGACTATAATTGGAACCTCTGAAGTTGATGCGGATATGTTTGATTTTTCAAAATCTGCACATATATCCAGAAAAGCATCAAAAAATAATAAGTCTAATTCAGCTGTAATTTTATTTGAATTAGAAGACTTATTCTGTTTGAATTCAGGTTCTATTCCATCTTGAATAGAAACTTTCTGTTTAAGCTTGAGTTCTGAACTGTTGTGTTCAGAAGTCAACGTTGATGATTCGTCGAATGACACATTAATGCTCTCCATGATCGTCTTGGTTCGTCTATTGTAGATCCGATAGGCTTTAGACGTTAACGAATAACCAATGAAATAGCCTTCGTCAGCCTTCTTGTCAAATTTACCAAGATTGTCTCGATCATTGAGAATATAACACCTGCAAACAAAAGTAGGAAAAAATTTAATATTCGGTTTTCGACTATTAATAAGTTCATACGCTGTCTTTTTATGTCTTTTGATGACAATCGTGCGGTTTTGTGTGAAACACGCAGTGGCTACGGCTTCAGCCCACAGAAACATTGGCAATTCGGAATAGGCTAACATTGTCCTTGCAGCTTCCACCAGTGTTCGATTCTTCCTTTCAACTACTCCATTTTGTTGAGGAGTGTAGGCAGCAGAAAAGTTGTGAGAGATCCCAACAGATATGAGATAACTCTGAAGCTTTTCATTCTTGAATTCCGTGCCATTGTCACTTCTCAAAGATATAACCGGCAATTGTAGTCGAACCTGGATCTTCTTTAAAAACTCAATGATCAGCTCTGTTGCATCTGATTTGTTCCTTAAAAATTCCAGCCAAGTATATCTGGAGTACTCATCTATCATGACCAAAATATATTTCTTACCATTGATAGACTGAGTCCTCATCGGGCCGCAAAGGTCCATATGTATCAATTCAAGAGGTGTTGAAGATGAGAATTATGTCTTTGCTTTATGAGATGTTCGCTTCATCTTTCCCATTTCACAAGCGGGACAAAGAGAATTCTTCTCAAACCTTAGTTCTGGTAGACCTTTGACAATGCCTTGTCTCGCCAACTGATTAATTGCATCAAAGTTTTGATGAGACAGACGCCGATGCCATATCCAACTTTCAGCTCGTGAAGCTTTTGCAATCAGACGAACAGGTCTTGATGCAGAAAGTGTTGGAAAATTCACAGAATAAAGATTTGCATTCCGCTTGGCTTTAAAAACTGCACGACCATCTTTATCTTCAATATAACAGCATTTATCAGTAAACCGAACTTGAAATTGACTATCACAGAATTGACTTGTACTGAAAAGATTATGATCAAGTCCTTCCACGTATAGTACTCTTTTGATTGTCACGGTGCCATTTGTTAACGATCCGTGTCCTCGAATGTATCATGTAACCTCAGAATTAGCATAACTTACAGTACCGGCAGATTCCTCAACATAATTGTGAAGTAGATGCTTAAATCCTGTCATATGGCGCGAGCATCCTGAATCTATATACAATGTATGTGAGGCCTGCAAAAAGAACAACTCATTTCTGTTTAGGTACCCATATCCAGATGGGTCATTCCTTGTTAGCTTTTCGCAACTTATCAACATCATCTACCTTAGCCTTAATTCTCCACTCATAGCGAGGCTTAGGTACCCATTTCCATACCATTTTAACATTAAGCTCATGAAATGTTTTCTTTTTCGAAAAATGATCAATCTTATCATGAAAAATTTTAGCCTGATGAGTTAAGGAATTTAAAGCTGATTTGACATGAGATGTTTTTCTGGCAACTTTAGATTTAGGATGAATGGAAGGAATAATAAAAGCATTATCATGACAGTGTTTGCAGATAAAATTCTTACGTGCAAATGTCAAAAGCTTAGATTTATCCAATGAAGTACAATCATTCATACAACTTTGACATTTGGAAACGTTTGAATTTTTACACATCAAACTACCACTATCACTGATATTACATTTATTTTTAACAACTTTATTTTCCTTGAAATTCTTCATCCTTTCTCCTTTACCATTTTGCCTTTTTATATCTGAAACAGAAAACAGAATCTTGTTAGTTTTCTTTGAAGAAAATGATTTTGGCTTTGAAGTACAAGAAGCTTCTCCTTTCTCAAAAATATTCAGGAGTAGTAGTATAAACAACTGAAGTTTTAGAATTAACAGTATCAAACTCTGGATTAGAATGAACATTCCAGTTTTAAGAGTCAAACATCTTTTTCTCCTTTAAATTTTGTTGAAAAAAATCATTTTTTAAAATATTTAACTCTCTAGAGAGTTCTTTGTTTTCTTCAAAAGACTTGTCAAGTTTGAATTTGAGATCAACATTCTCATTTTCTAACTCTTCAATTGTCTTTTGAAGATCTGTGATTTGTTTCTCAAAATTAGATGCTTGATTCACCTCAGAGTTTGATTCCATCTTTTCTATAATAGGAACATGATCTAAAGCATTCATCATTTCTGTAAAGATCTCCTCAGTCATAATTTTTGAAAAATCAGAATTAAGGTTTTGATTCATGATATTTTCATCTTTTGATCCATTTGATGAATTAGACGTGAATAAATCAGATAATAACACTTGATTCTCAACATCAGTTTCTAAATCAGATTCATCAAACTGACACTGAGATTCAGTATTATTTTCATCAATCTTGGCTGATTCTGTTGGAGAAAATAGAGACGTAAAATCACTAAATTCTATCTTTCTTGTTTTGTAACTTTCATTTAAATCTTTATAAGCAAAACCAACAGAATTTAAACTTGAAATGGAATCAGCGCAAGATAAAGTGTCATCATCATTCACAACTTTACTTTTTACAAAAGTATCATGAATATCAGGTTTTGTAGAAGTAGAGCCCATTTTATCAAAATTATACAAATTTTCTGGTGCTCTTTTCAAAACAGTATTTGGTTCAAAACCTAAACCTTTTTTAACATTATAAAATTTGACATCTTGGAGTTTGTTTGTTAAAAGATTTAATGTTTGCTCAGTCTGTCCTCTTTTCAGATTTAAATCCTCCAGTTGCTTGATTTTACAATATGCCTCGTTTCTTTCTTGAAAACATGCTTCAAATTTTAGTTGAAAATCACCTTTTTCAGCATTTAAGTTTACAAGATCTCTTTCAAGCTCAGATATTTTTGAATTTAACACATCTTTGTCCTTTTTCAAACAATCTTTCTCGGATTCTTTTTCCTTAACAACATCTTTCAACATTGAATTTTCATCACGAAAATTCAACATTGTTTGTCTTTCATGACTAAGTTTGCCTTTTAAAGTTTTAAACTCTTCTTTCATGAATTTAACTTGAGCCTTTAAGGATTGAATACGTATCTCGGAACCACAGTCGGAATGATCAGAAGATGATCCAATGTCCTCATCTACTTTGGCCATCATACACACCTGAGTAAAGTGTGCAGATTCATCATCAGAACTCTTGTAGAGGCAATTCTCTTCTTCCGCCATTAAGTTCTGACCATCTTCCACCTTCTTTGCTAACAAAGTTTTCCGAGCATAATATTCCGAATTCTTTGTACGCTTGAACTTGCAATCCTTGGAAAAATGACCTGGTTTTCCACAGTTATAGCATCTTCTATATTTCGGCTCAGTCTCTTCTTTCTTTCCTTCTCTCTTCTCTTCTCGTTTCTCTTCTCGCTTTTCATCTCTTTTCTCTCCTCTTTTCTCATACTTCTTTTCAGATCTCGGTTTGAACTTGTCTTTCTTGTAACTCTCATATTTCGGCTTGTACTTGTTCTTTCCAAAGCTTTTAAACTGCTTTATGAGAAGAGCCAGATTTTCAGCGAATCGTTGCATATCCTTATCTGAATATTCTTCACTTTTAGTAGAAGATTGATCAATGCTTGAATCAGTAACTTCAGTGAGGAAAGCTCTGGATTTCCTTGACTTTGACTTGTAAGAAGAACTGGACTTGAAACTTGACCCTTTCTTACGTTCAGACATTAAGGCTAGAGAATCTTTGACCATCTTCTTTTCAGCACCAAGCTGCTTTACTTCATCCTCATGCTGAGATATAGTTGTGAAGATATCATTGACGTCTTCTTGTGCCATGTCCTTAGTCATCTGAATGTTGATAGCATAGCTTTTCCATTCTGGGTTCAAGTTCTTGATGAACTTATACTTGATCTCTGATTCTGACTTGTTCATTCCATTTCTCCTTAGATCATTCAATATCACATTGAAGCGATTGTATGTTTCCAACAAAGTCTCTCCTTCTTTCGCATGAAAGCCTTCATATGCATTTATACTCTGATTCAGCTTTGTCTGAATTGACTTCTTTGATCCTTGAAACTGTTTCTCCAATTCATCTCATAATTCTTTTGCAGATTCCCTACTATCTACGCGATTGTAGATGTCATTAGGGATTGCCATAGTAAGATAGATAAGTGCCTCTTCATCTATCTTGTGACTTGCCTTTTCCACATCAGTAAAGAATTGATATGGTTTTGACACATATCGATCTGGAATAGCTGGAGATGTAGCTGTGGCTGCTTGTCCAGGTTCAAACGATTGTGGATTTCCCGGACCATCTATGATAGATGTCATATAATCTCTGTTCTTTAGATTCAAGAACTGAATCATTCTTTTCTACCATTGTGAATAATCTCCGACAGACAAGACCGGAGGCTTCAGATGAGATCCCATAGAAAGAAATTCATTTGCCATGGTTGAGATCTGTATATACCTACACAAGATGAAAAAATATTAGCTAGTAAAGATCTTTAAATCCAATCAAATCAAGAAAACTTAAAAAAAATTCAGAGATTTTGATTACTCAAAGAACTTTTGTCCCCCTGCGCAGACTTAGCACGGGGGTCCCAGAGAAAAAAATTTCACTATTAAAGGCCATATAACACTTTAGAAAAATTCTCAGAAAAAAAATTCTAAGTACAACTCAATGTGAAACGCAAAACGTGTGAACAACTTCGCGTTTGTAGTATGGAACGCAAACCTTGACTTTGCGTTTGCAGTATGGAACGCAAACCTTAACTTTGCGTTTGCAGTGTGGAACGCAAACCTTAACTTTGCGTTTGTGCCGTGAATAGCAAATCTTACTTTGCGTGTGAGCTGAGAAACGCAAACCTTAGCTTAGCGTTTGTAGTGTGAAGCGCAAATGCCACTTTGCGTTTGTGCTGAGGAGCGCAAACCTTTCTTTGCGTGTGTGCTGAGAAACACAAACACTACTTTTCGAGTATGTTGTGGAGCACAAACTCTACTTTGCGTTTGTGACGATGAGCGCAAACCTTAGTTTGCGTTTGTAGTGTGAATCGCAAACTCCACTTTGCGTTTGTGATGTGAAACGCAAATCCTGACTTTGCGTTTCTAGAGAAACGCAAACCAGGATGAACACGATGAATCAAGCGCAAACTACGATGAATCAAGCGCAAAGTTTAACGAACACACGCAAACCTCTAAAATCAATCAAAATCACACCAAAAACTCATCTAGACTCCGAATTTCGATCTGAAAATTTGACAATTCATTCACCAACACATTTCGAACACAATTTTAGCAAGCAATTTCGATTAAAAACACACAAATCATCAAATTGATTCAAGAACAGTACGTGAAACTCGTGAACCAAAAACTTCTTTAAAATCAAAATTACCAATTGAATATTGTGCAAACCTTGAAACAAATTATACAGACATGATCGATTTCACAATTCGAACATAACCTAATCAGATTCAACTAAAAAATTCCACTACAAATCAAAATTGATTTTGACTTCGTGAACAGTAACGTGAACAGTGTCGACTCAAAATATTTTCTTGATTTTCAAACGGATTTGGCTCTGATACCAATTGTGGCCCAGTGATTACTAGCATTAACACATTTAGATTGACACAAACACTTTTATTAGATCAATCATATGAATTACAATTAATCACAGATCTAACATCTAGTCACATATCTCACGTATGTGTGTGTTCTTTGTGTGTGTTCTTACTCTCTCTCAACTACCACCAATATTACACCTTCACTTTCACACACTAACTCTCTTGCACGTCTTTAGAAAACACAAAGACTTGCTTATATACAGGTCAACATGACCAAGCAAGGTCAAACCTTCTAAGCTCATTACAACACACATCAAAACACTAATTACAACAATGACCCTCATTTAATCTTGAATACAATTACAGTCTAACAAATACATTTTTGAATTGGCGGAAACTTATCAGATCAGTTAGGGGAGATTGTTCATATCCTACCAAAAGGAGGAGATTGTTATTCATGAAGACTGTGCTTATATGATTATTTGAGGGAGATCACTCAAAGATAGAGTTGACATTGAACAATTTTGATGATTCTGATTCTCAAAATTCATCAAAAAGGGGGAGAAGTTTCAAAGTTTAAGTCAGATTTAAAGTTGATCATATGAGATTGGGGAGAAAATTCGAGAATTCAAGGTTAGATCAGTTTCAAAGTGAAAGTCAAGCGAAGTATTACAAATAGGAGAATACAAGAATGAGAAAGTAAACTCAGACGGTTGATAGATTCAAAGAAAGAGATAAATCTGAAAGTTGCATCAAAGTCAGAGATTGAAGAAAATGTTGACTAGTCAAAGTTTCTAAAAGCTAATCCAAAGGGGGAGAATCGTTTAAAGTGTCATACATTGAAGATTAATGAAAGTGAAAAAGTTTTGAAGATGTAAAGTTTGTTGAAGACATCAAAGATTTCAAGATTTAAAGTTGTGAAAAATTCAAATGCTGAAGAGTTCTCTGAAGAAAAGAAGACCTGAAGATAATTGCCAAAAAAAATTTAATCTTGAATCCAAAGGGGGAGATTGTTAGATATGAATTGTATTGAAGATTAAAATAGAGGGTCTATTGTGTAAATGTTGTAATGTCAGAGGGTTTGTGTTGTAAAGTCAACGTTAGTTGACTTAGTATAAATAGTTGTTGTTTCTTTGTAACCATTAAGTCACGCGCATTAAGAGAAAACACACACATAGAGAGAACTCAGAGAATTCGCATAGATACATCAAGTGAGATCTGTGACATATAGACTTGTGACTTCGTTGTAATCATATGAATGAATACAAATACTTGTTTGATACTTCTGTGTTAATTGTTTGAATTAAAATGCTAGTATTCTGGGATCACACTTGGTAGGATGAACGTTGGGGTAGTGAGAAAGTTTCTAAGTGAGTATTCAAGATTAAAAGGAGGGTCTTAAATGTAAATTGTGTAAAGTGTGTGGGTGTTAATTGTAAAATGTTGATTAAGAGTTGACTATTTGCTAAAGGTCATGTTGACCATATAAATAGCAAGTCATAGTGTTTTAGTTCATAACACATACGCGAACTCAGAGTAAGAGCAGTGTAAAACACACACATAGAGCTTAAGTGTCAATTGCACAAAATAGGGATAATTGAGCAAAATAGGGATATGGATCATTGTAGATTGTGTGGTTAATAAAAATATTGTTCTTGATAAATTGTGTGTCGATTAATAGCTAGAAACTGGAACAACAATTGGTATCAGAGCCTAACAAAAATTCAGAAGTGGATTAATTTTTCACTCAGAAATTGAAGAACTCGCACGTAGTCTGTGTTTAGATTGATTTTGAGATTTGATGTTGTAATTGTCAAATTGTTTATTGTATTGTATGCGCACGATGTATTAGAATGATTTTTGTTCAGATTGTACATGCTAATTCAGTGTATTTCACATTCAATTTCACGAATTTGTAAATTTTTTTGTTCGAAGTTGAAACGCACTGTATTAAGATCAAGATCATAGATTCAGTTGAAATTTGTCAAAATTGTTTCTAAGGTTTTGTTCACGAACATATTTTGAACAAATTGTCAAATTTTGGTGATCAAATTCGAAGGATTCAGTGGAAAACAGTGAAAATCAAGCCGAAGAAAATCAAGATCCAAAGGATTTGCATCCTGATGAAGAACTCGCATCTTGTATGATGATGATAGAATTCGCATAGTGAAGAAAGTTGAATTTTGTTAAGGCAAGAATCCGCATCCCAAAGGATACGAAATTCCAGAATTCGCATCAGCCTTCATACGAAAAGTTCAGAATTCGCATAAAGCCTTGTACGAAAAGCTTAGAATTCGCATCGATACGAATTGTTAAAGTCTGAAAAAGATTCTAAGGGAGGAATCCGCATCACAGTGATATATCTTATGCGAAAAGTGAAGAATTCGCATCCTCCTTATGCGAAATGTGTAGAATTAGCACATAACTACATGCGAAAAGTTCAGAATTCGCATATAGTTACATGCGAAAAGTGAAGAATTCTTATCCCTTCCATACCAATTCTGTTGTGTGTGAATTCCTATGGTTGTGTGCATTGTAGTTTCTGTGTGTTGTGCGAATTTTGTGTGTTGTGTGAGAATTTCATACTTAGTCAAATTTTTACAAGCAGCAATATGAGATTTAATTGTCAAAATTTTTTCTCTAGGGGCGCTGCCCCTCGACCCCACCTGCGCTAACCGGGTAGTGGGACCCCTGTGCTAAGTCTGCGTAGGGGTGCATATTTCTGAGTGTGATCAAAGTTTCTGATTTTTGTTAACGATCATTTCAAGCTTATATTTTACAGATATCAAGATGCCTTACACTAACGAGAAGGGAAATACTGTCTTGACAAAAAGAGATTGTGCTATCGCTTATATGCCAGAGATTCCAGCCCTTGAAGCTGAAAAGAAGTATCTAAAAATTCAGAATTCATCTCTTCTTGATCAAATCAATAAATTGAAAGATAATTCTAAAGTTTTAAAGAAAGATTTTATTTGCTCAGATTGTGTTGCTAACTCCAAAATCAATTTTGCAGGGATCATTGGATCAAAAGAAAAGGAGATCTCAAATCTTCAAACAAAGTTGAAGAAGTCTGAAGGACTAAATGCAAATTATACATGGTCAAAGAAGGATTTGATGCAAAAAATAGATTGATGATCTTAGACGAAGAGCAAACATTGCTGGAGAGACTTGTGATGGGCTGAGAAAGACAAATTCACAAATCTTCTCTGAAAGAGACAAGTTAAGAGACAGAGTGCTCAGTCTTGAAGTTAAACATGCTTAAAGAAAAAGCCATAAAATAGATGAACAACTCAAGAGCTCAAGAGCTCAAGAGGAGATAAAGAAGATTGAAAAGTAGAGAAAAGATTTGGAAAGAGATAATGTTGAGCTTCAAAAGAAGATTACTGAATTGAAAGAACATATATTTCAAGATGAAAAGAAGTCAAATAAAGAAAGAGAAGAGTTTGAAAGAAAAGATTATGCTCAAAACTTTTCTAACTTTTCAAGAAAGTCATTTGAAGAAAAGAAATCCATTGAACTCAAATGCTCCAAACTTTCTCAACAAGTGACAGACTTTGAGAAAGTTATCATAATGGAGAGAGATAAGTTTGAGAAAGAGAAGAAGAAAGCTGAACAAAAAAATGTTGGTGTGTTCAAAGAAATATCTGGACATAGAAAGGCTGTAGCAAAAAATTTTGAGGGAGAGAGAAAAGTGTTTGAGGCTAAGATAAACAAGCTTATCAACAAACCATCTGAACTGTCAACTACTGTTATGAAGGAGAAGAATGCAAAGTCTGAAATGCATAAGAAGTTTGATCTACTTTCAAAGTAAGGAAACAGTTTGTCAATCAAGATCAAAGAACTTGAAGAGATCATATTCAAGGTGAAGCTGACTGAGCAAAATATGCCAGAATCAATTATTCAATCACCGAGAGATGATCCAGCTGCATCAGAATGTTCATTTAAATCAGCTGCAAGTTCGATTTTTACAAATGTTTCTAATAATCCTTTGTTTGACGCAAATGATAATCATACTTCTAAACATAACGAATAGATTCGTCCTTCTAACCTTTTCTATGACAAATATATTGATGGTTCAGGTAACATCAAGAAGAACAAGTCTCAACAGAAAATATTGTGGAGAACGAAAGATGAGAAAGAAAAAGAAAAGTGGATTTGGAGAGTGAAAGGATCCGCAGATGAGAAGAATGATTAGAAATCATTTGTGCTTACACCAATTGCAAAGAAGAACAATGCTCCTAATGGTAAAACTTTTGGTAAACCTGATCTTGTATATACTGTCAATCAATTGATCAGGTTATCACAAAACAAAATTAATTGTTCTTACTGTGGTACAAATGATTTTGTTTGCAAAAGATTATGTAGATAACTAGTATGGTTCTTACTACGTTTCTCCTAATAGAACTACAACTAACAAATCAGGACCCATGTACCAGTGGGTACCAAAAGCTAAACATGTATTGCAGGCATATAAAGACTAAGGGGAGAAGAACTATGACTTCTGATTGTGTATAGATCAGAAATCGATCTTCAAAGATCAAAGCTTGACTTCTAGACCAAGCACTCTAGGACTCGTACTTCAGAGATCAAATGGCTTCTGAATATCTCAGTTCAGAACCCGCCTTCAACTGTTTTTCTTCTAAAGGGTGCTTAATAGATAACATATTTCTAAAGAAGTTTTTACTTTGAGGGGGAGTTTATGAAATTTTCACTGTCATATCTTTTAGGGGGAGACGATAAAAATTCATTAAAATTTTTAACTGTCATATTTTACGGATGAATTGACTTTTTACCAATACGTAGGGGGAATATCTTATGTTTTTGTCAAGGACGCTTACAAGATGATATTCATTTTAGGGGGAGTTAAGAATTTCTACGCTAAAGGTATATTTTTCTGAATCTCTAACTCTACCATACTTTGAAAGAAGAACAACTTTCAAGTGTCAAAAATGATTTCTTAAATGTTCAAACCACTTCCTATTCTTAAAATATTTTCATGAATTAAGAAGTGTGCTTTTAAATGATTTTGGATACTTTCATATTTATCTGACCGTGTGTTTCCAAAAGATCAATACTTGCGTATTATCTTGTCTATATACTGTCAAGTATTCATACACACATCGGTTCAGTACATTCTTATTGACTTTGTTATTACCATGTCTCAAAAAGATAAATCTTTCAATGGTAATACTCCCGTTTGCTATTCTAATTTGTTTGAGATCAGACGTCATTTCTACTTGAAATGTGTTTTCATTGTAACATTGTTTATATCTAGTTCATATAAACAAACATTCGTTCTTTGATACCCCATTACATTTTTCTTCATGATATTTGATCTGATTAAATCATTGTTAGATTCTCAAAACAATGAAATTGAATGATCATAAATGTTCAAAGTTTTGAGAGATCTTAAATGTTCTAATTGCTCAAATTTCATTCTTATCTTTAATGAGCATACATTTTCTGATTATGATATCTTATGCTTAAATGTCAACATAAACTGTTGCGCAACACATTTTTTAGGACAAAATACATGGGATTCAGTGTGAGTGATTAAAAGACTTCTATGGATTCACGTTAACCTGTGTTTCCTACCCTGGAAGTAATCCTTGAGTGATTGAGGCGAGAGGGGTCAAATGAATGAGTGTGGGAGTGTGCTGAGGTAAAATGTAAAAGAGAGGTTGGTTAGAAGTGAACTCAAATGTTTAAAAGAATCATTTTATCAAATCAGATTAGGGGAGATTGAATATTTTCCTACATGGGGGAGATTGTTCATGAAGACTGTGCTTACATTAATTATTTGGGAGAGATGATTTCAAAGACAGAACTGACATTGAAATGTTTTGAT
Source organism: Arctium minus (assembly GCA_954870635.1). Taxonomy (NCBI): domain Eukaryota; kingdom Viridiplantae; phylum Streptophyta; class Magnoliopsida; order Asterales; family Asteraceae; genus Arctium; species Arctium minus. The sequence continues at coordinate 48,978,157 of OX941086.1, forward strand.
GATTTTGATTCTCATAACTCATCAAAAGGGGGAGAATTTCAAGATTTCAAAGTCAGATTAGAGTTGATCTTATTAGAAAGGGGGAGATAATTAGAGATTCCAAAGTCAGAACCATTTCAAAGCGAAAGTCAAGCAAGATGTTACAAAGGAGGAGAGTACAAGAATGAGAAAGTAAAGTTAAGCTGATAATGTTTTCTGAAGAGCTTATTGCATTGTTGTAATCAAAGGTGAAAACTGTCAAGAGTAATCAAGGAATCCAAAGAGGGAGATTAATCTGAAAGCGCTATCAAAGTTTGATCAAAATGTCAAAGATTTGAAGATGTCAAAGTCGTGAAAGATTAATTGATGAAGACCTGAAGATTCGTGTCAAAAAAATTTTTAATCTTGAATCCAAAGGGGGAGATTGTAGAGCTAAATTGTATTCAAGATTAAAAGGAGCATCTGAAATGTAAATTGTGTAAAGTGTGTGGGTGTTAATTGTAAAATGTTGATTAAGAGTTGATTATTTGCTAAAGGTCATGTTGACCATATAAATAGCAAGTCATAGTGTTTTAGTTCATAACACATACGCGAACTCAGAGTATGAGCGCTGTAAAACACACACACAAAGCTTAAGTGTCAATTGCACAAAATAGGGATATTGATCATTGTAGATTGTGTGGTTAATAAAAAGATTGTTCTTGATAAATTGTGTGTCGATTAATAGATAGAAACTGGAACAACATAGTCGATAACAGAGTCGATATTTATAGCATTGTCACTTTGGAGTATTGGTTAAGCGCGATGAATACATTAAGTTGACCATTTTGGGTCGGAGTTATTGGTTAGAACCATAGGCTTGTTAAATTGACTCTATATAAGGGAGAAGTTGTAAGTTAGTGAAATTTGTGTGATTATTACTTTAAGATGTTTGATGCATCCGGATGACGATAGCGTGGCTAGGAAATTGAGAAGCGTCGACCTAAGATGTTGAGTGCCGACCAAAATTCATGCACGAAATTTATTTCTGAAATAAGTTTGTATCAATTATTTATCATGTTTCCCGAATCATAAAGTGAAATATGTTATGAAATTTTGGAAAAACGTTTAGCACGCATCAGCTTTTAAACCGTGAGTTCAAGCATGCATGAAATTGTTTGTTACATGTGGTTGCACATTTTTATTGAAAATCTCTTCATTCCTGTTTCGTGTCTAATGCTATTTTCGGATGTTGTAATATCCATGTTTTAATGCTATACGGGGTATTGGGCAAGTAACTGCGAAGTTTTAACCTTGACATTGGCTCTCCTCCACGTATGTTAAGGTTTTAAAGGAAAAGTTATTCCCATGTTTTGCGTCTGAGTTTTCATGGGAATTTTAGTCTATACGAGTCTTGTTGAGTTTTATAGGGTTTTATTTTACGACGTTTTTCGACGCGTGAGTGAACTTTGAAATGCGTAAATTTTAATTATGTTGCGTGTAAATTTACGAGTTTATTAAGCGTCGTGTCTCATGCAAGTTTTGTTGAAAAGTGTCACTTTATTTTACATTGCGATAAAAGGGAAACTCTTAGAATTTTGACATTTTAGACATATCTTCGTCTTATGCTGTCCGTCCACCAATGTTTATATCAAGTTTTATAGAAACAACAACACAATATGATTACCAACCTTTATTGATTAATAACAATGGTTACAAGGTTGATCGATTCAAGCTCTAGATTGTGTTCTCTGTTTTTCTCTCTTTTTCACCTTTTGTGTGTTTGTTCTATGTTAATCTGATTGTGTGTTAAGAGAGTTGTTGAGAGATAAGATCATATCTTATCTCAGATCTCTCTCTAGCTTCTAACACACACTAACTTACAACCACTTGCAACATCAAGTTGCAATATTAAACTAATAAAACTAATATCTAAAACTAAACTAATATCTAACTATTAACTAACTAACTAACTAATATATAATATCTAAATATCTATTTATAAGATATTTAGATTAAACATAAAATACAAAATAAACAGTTACTTTGACATTTATTACAAATAAACATTAAACTTTAATATCGAGAGTCGACTTTTCGGCTTTAGCTTCAGATTGCGATCTTCAGTTTGGATGATCTTGAATCCAATAGATATGTGATCTAACAATCTCCCCCTTTGGATCAAGATCATTACTAAAAAGATTTTAGCAATTCAGTCTTCTTGTTCAGCTCAGAAGATGCAATCTCTTTCTCTAGCTCTTAAATCAGTATGTCTTCAGAATACTTGCTTTTGAAGATTTCAATCTTGGACATTATTCTTGAAACATGTGATCTTTGCCATTTCTTGTGTAGTCATTCTCCCCCTTTTTGATGTTAAGTGCAACGACTTCATCAAAACTCTGAGTAAGAAATGTCAACCATTTGGAGCCACTGATCCGTCAATTCAAAAGATATTCATCCAGATCTTTTCAAATCTAGACAAAATAGTCGTGTAACACCTGAATCAACTAATGAATCAATTATCATGCCTGTCAGTAACACTAAGTCACTGTGTGTAACAAATACACAATGGAAAGGAGCTGTTTGATGTTGACTCCCCCAGGACTTCCATTTAATCATCGAAACACCACAAAGGTAATTTCTATAAACGTTATGACAAAGAAACTAATTCCTTGTGTGTTCGTGCTTGTGTTAGAATGAATTAAGCACTTGATGATTGCTTATTGGCTCAAATTTTGTGTAAACCACTGAGACAACAGTAAGTTAAACACAGACTCAATGTGCATGATTGAAGTGCGAAGGTGGGGCAGACTTCCTTCTTTTCAATATCCAAATTTTCCAAATGAAAATCAGATAGCAAATGTGCTGCATCCCCTTAGAAAATGTCAAACACTTTCTTGTTGAGAAGAAAATGAGTAGATAGTGAGGTTTGATCAAGAGTTGGCATGGGCTAGTTGCCTGTTTCAATAATGATCACCAAAGAATTGTGAAACATTAGAATTGTGGTTGCCCGGCTCAGAAAAAGTTGGTGCAGAGTTATGATATTCTTTTAACTCTGTTCTCACACGCTCTTTCTTTTAAAGATTAAGAATACTCTAATCAAACTTTCTTTATCTGTGTTTGACTCACTCATTTCTTTTCGCTTTGCACACTCAATCACTAAGGATTAACTTCGTGGGTAGAAATCACTGGTTAAGGTGATTCCATAGAAGTTGTATTAAGTCCTAGCACAATGATCCCGTATATCCTATAAAGAATATGTTGCTCAAACTGGTTTAGCTTATCATGTAAGCTCATGTAAAACATTTAAAGTACACTCCCAAAATATAAAATCTGATGAAAAATCAGGAAGTGGTTTGAACGTTTAAGAATATGTTTTCAATGATTGAAAGTTATCCTTCTTTCAAACATTTATGAGATTAAGATAAATGATTGTACCTTTACGTGCAATCTTACATCTCGTGAAGTTAAGCGTAAAGTCATAAACATATGAACTTGTAAGCTTCTTTCAAAAATTCTGCAAAAGTCTTATGTCAAGTCAAAGTAAAATTTATTCACTTAAATTGAAAAGACAAAAAGCAGTAAAACTGTTAAAGTACGAGTTCTGATCCGAAATAATCAGAAGTCATATCCAAACTCCCTTTTTGTCTTGAAGAGCTCCCCCTAAATTCTTGCATTACAAGAAAAATTTGGCATTAAAAGGTACATGCAAAATTTTATGAGCTCCCCCTCGAAGTAATATTGACCACTTGTCAATTTCTTTTCATACTCCCCCTTGGATCATGAACAGTATATAGAAGTGCAGATATCTTGCGGAAATGAAGAAATGATGAAAAAGTATACAATTTAGAAAACGTTGATGGGTAACTACTGATTAAATCTTTAGATTTAGCATACCAAGCTTAGAGACAATAAAGTTAAACCTCTTTTCGTCTAAAGGTTTGGTAAACAAATCAGCAAGTTGATAATCAGTTTTTACAAAGAAAAGTTCAATTGTTCCTTTTTCAACATGATCTTTAATAAAATGATACCTGACCTCTATGTGCTTAGTCTTGGTGTGTTGAACAGGATTCGCTGATATTGCGATGGCGCTCTTGGAGTCACAGTATATCGGGTTTTTGTTAAAGTGGAAATCGTAGTCGCGCAATTGAGTTCTCATCCATAAGACCTGAGAACAGCAGCTAGCAGCAGCTACATATTCTGCTTCGGTCGTGGAAGTTGAAACACAAAGTTGCTTCTTCGATGCCTAACTTACGAGCTTATCACCGAGAAACTGTACATGTCCCGACGTGCTCTTTCTGTCTAACATACAACCTACATGATCTGCATCTGTGTAGGCTGTTAGTTCAAAACTAGTATCTTTAGGATACCACAGACCAAGATCTGCAGTGCCCTTTAGATACCTGAATATGCGCTTCACAGCAGACATATGGATTTCTTTAGGATTGGCCTGATATCGTGCACATAAGCATGTTGAGAACATTATATCTGGCCTACTAGAAGTAAGATACATTAAAGAACCTATCATCCCTCGATAAGTCCTAACATCAACAGCCTTTCCCGAAGGATCGGTGCCAATCTTAGTACCTGGTGCCATTGGGGTACCAATCGGTTTTGAATTTTCCATTTGGAACTTCCGAAGAATATCCATAATGTATTTTGATTGATTGATAAAAATACTCGTAGAAAACTGTTTGACTTGCAATCCGAGAAAGAAATTCATCTCTCCCATCATGTTCATCTGAAATCTAGACACTATAAGGTTTGCAAAATTCTTATAGTACTTAGTATTTGTAGAGCCAAAGATAATATCATCTACATAGATTTGAATTAAAATGATATTGGCTTTTTCCTTTTTGATAAACAAAGTGGTATCCACCGTTCTTTTTGAAAAACCAGACTTGACTAGAAAATTGGAAAGGACATCATACCAGGCTCGAGGAGCTTGTTTCAGACCGTAGAGTGCTTTGTCGAGAATGTAGACGTGATTCGGCTTCTCTTGATTGACAAAACCTTCTGGCTGAGAGACGTAGACTTCTTCCTTCATAATGCCATTTAGAAAGGCAGTCTTCACGTCCATTTGAAAGACCGTGAAGTTTTTGTGGGCTGCGTAGGATAGAAACATTCTAATTGCCTCTATTTGCGCCACAGGAGCATATGTCTCGTCGTAGTCGATTCCTTCCTCTTGTCTGTATCCTTTGGCTACTAGTCTTGCCTTGTTTCGGATTACGGTACCATCTTCGTCTTTCTTTATCTTGAAAACTCATTTCGTACCTATAATGGTTTTACCTTGAGGCTTTGGTACGAGTCTCCAGACTTGAAGTGCATTGAACTGATTTAGCTCTTCTTGCATTGACATCACCCATTCTGGATCAGCAAGAGCCTCTGATACGCGTGTTGGCTCGAACTTGCTCAGAAAGGAGTCATGCATGCACATATTGATTGATGTTGACCTAGTTTGCACCGGTTTTGATGGATCGCCAATGATCTGGCTTATCGGGTGCTCTTTGGTCCATTTATGTTCATGAGGTAGTGGATTATATGAATGTATGTCAGTTGTATCATCTATAAATCCACTTGTACCTTCTTCAGCTTGTTCAGAAGGAATGATGATTGCAGTTGAAGTGGTAGGTTCAGAAGGATCAGCAGGTACAGCTTGTTCCGGCTGTGGATGGATCTTTACAGAACATCCTACTGGTTCAGCTACTTCTGTCTCTTCATCACATGGAACTTCTTCAACTATTGGAGTCGGCATTTGAATTGGAACTTCTTGTTGAATCGGGGCATTGGATTCAATAGGAACATCTGAACTGGTTGGATGAGTAGTCGTTAAGTCTTCCATCCTGTCAACCACAACAGATTTCTTTACATTAGATCCAAGAAATCCATTATAAAACAATTCAAATAATAAATCTAAATCAGATAAATGGTTAGTAGAAGTTTATGCTTCATCTGATTTATTCTGTTGAGACGTAGGTTCTGGACTGATTTGCCCAGAAGCTAGAATTCCTGTTATAGTGGGTTCTGAACTGTGTTGTTCAGAAGCCATCTCTTCATCAAACGTGACGTTGATGCTTTCAATCACCGTCTTTGACTTCTTCAGATAAACACGGAATGCAGTTGATGTCGAGGAATAACCAATGAAGATTCCTTCGTCCGCCTTAGCACTGAACTTGTTGAGACTCTCCCTATCGTTTAGCACGAAACACTTACACCCAAATATATGGAAATATTTGATTGTCGGTGTTCGGTTGTTGATTAAAGCATAAAGAGTCTTCTTGAATATGTGATGTATCATGGAGCGATTCTGTGTATAGCACGCGGTCGATACAGCTTCAGCCCACAAAAATAGAGGTAAGTCTGATTGACTTAGCATAGTACGAGCAGCCTCGACTAGCGTACGATTTCTTCTTTCGACCACTCCATTTTGTTGAGGCGTACGAGCAGCAGAGTATTGATGTGAAATCCCGACTGATTCGAGATATTCTTCAACCTTGTTGTTCTTGAACTCTGTGCCGTTGTCTGTTCTTAGAAACTTGACCGATTTCTGCAGATTCACCTGGGTTGTCTTTAGGAATGTAATGAGAACATCTGGTGTCTCATCCTTTGAACGTAGAAACTCGACCCATATGTATCGCAAGTAATCATCCACTGTTAGAGCATAAATCTGTTGGATACAAGATCAAAAAGACTGAAGGTCAAAGATCAAGAAAGTCAAAGTTGAGGAAAGTCAAATCTCATTAAAGTCAAAGTCTTTTGTAATAAAAGTCAAATGTATTTGTATTTTGTATTTTAGTTTCCTTGTATTAGGAGTTGATATAAATACCTTGTCTTTGTATTTTGTTTAGTTAGTTTTTTTAGTTGTCTAATTGTCATTTTGAGAGAATACGTATCTGAGAGAGAGAGAGAGATTTGTAGACAGAGAGAGAAAGTTCTTGAGAGAGAAAGTTTGTAATCTAGGAATTAAAAGTGAAATCAAAACAGGTAATTGATTGAGATATCTTGTTTGTTTGATTAATCTTGTTTAGAAACTAGAATCTGGAACACACATCCACGATCACGAGTATGTACTTCTTTCCGCCTAGACTCTGAGTTCGCATCGGACCGCATAAGTCCATATGCAATAACTCTAATGGAGCGCTTGTACTCGGTTCAGGCTTTGGTTTATGTGGAGCCCTCTTCATTTTTCCTTTTTCACATGCTGCAGAAAGATGTTCTCTTTCATATTTGAGCGCTGGAAGTCCTTTGATGAGCTTTCCTCTGACCAGATTGTTGATATACCTGAAGTTGAGGTGAGAGAGCCTTCGATGCCATAACCAGCTTTGTTGCATCGAGGCTTTCGTTAGTAGACAAACCTGCTTGTTAGTCTGGACATTTGATAAATTGATTGTGTAGAGGTCTGATTCTCGAGTACCGACCAAGAGTTCTTCGCCTTCTTCATTGCGAACTGAACATCTCTTGGCTTTGAAGTTGACCTCTAAGTCTTTGTCACAGAACTGGCCTATACTGAACAAGTTGTGTCGTAAGCCTTCTACATAGCTCACCTTCTTGATAGTGACATTATCATGTTGTACATCACCGTATCCCATGATTGGAGAAAACTGGTCGTTGCCGAATCTGACTGTTCCGCAATATTTCTCTTTAAAATTGGACAGCATCTCTTTCTGCCCTGTTATGTGCTTGGAACATCCGCTGTCCAAGAACCACGTATGACGAGTCTGCATAAGAGAAAGTACAAATTTAGATAATCATACGACAACTTTGGAATAAACACTTTGATTATCGAAGTACGGGTCTTGAACTGATTTATTCAAAAGCCTAATTGACTTTGATGTTCGGGTTTTAAGCTGATTTACTCAAGAACCATTTCTCTTTGAAGTTCTGGTTTTGAACTGCATTATCCAAAAACCTATTTTGACATTGAAGAACGAGTCTTGATCTGTACATAATCAGAAGTCGAATTCCCTTTAAACTTTGTGTGCCTGCAACACAGATTTAGCCTTTGGTACCCACTGGAATTTGGGTCCTGCTGTGTTAGCACAAGATTTTGGTACCCATTTCAAATTGGGTCCTCTTTTCTTTTGAAATGCATTTGAAAAATTAGAATGAGATGAATGCACATGATAATTGCCAAACCAATCTTCAGAATCTTGACAAGAAGTAGAAACATGTTTATCATAAATAGAAGACTTTCTAGCAGATAAAGATAACTGAAATAATTGCTTCATTGTATATTGTTTACGAGAAACAGCAAGTTTTGAGTTCAAAATAACAACATCAGCAATTAAGACATCTTTACTAGGCGAAGTCTTACTACAATTAACACTACAAAACGATTTAACGGTCTTGTCAAGCTTCTGTTTTGGTTGCCACAGAGATTTTACTTCTAGCCTTTGCTTGCTCAGATCTGAAACATGTGAAACTGTTGAGTTAGACTTTTGAGCAACAAATGAATGCTTCTTCTTCGGATGACCAGTAGTGTTCGGTTTCTGTGAATGCTTAGATGTAATCTTACCTTTAGCATTTTTAGCTTTCACAGAGACTGAGTTATCAACTTTCGTTGATTTTGCACTGTTAACAGGCATACTGGTTTTTCCTAAAGATTTCTTAACAAATGATGAATGGTTAGGAAGTTTTGCATTAAAGTCAAATTGTTCAAAACAATCATCTAAACCACCGTCAGAGTTCAGAAAATCAATCCCTTTATTTGCTAGACTAAACATATCCTTAGAGTTTGAAGCCTTAGAAATAATAACATTTTTGAACACAGTTGAAAAAACTATTTGTTCAATATTCATCAAAAGTCTTTCATCTGTTAAAGAATTCTCGAGTTCAGAAATTTTACTTTCTAAAACGAGAGGAGGGACATATAGTTTACCTTGAATAGGCTTCGCCTCCATTTCTTTTTCAGAATAACTTTGAGAGAAATCACTTGAAAGAGTTTTCTTCTTTTGATATATTGAATTTTCATTATAACTATTATTCATCTTCGCATAATAAAATGGAAGGTGAACTTTAGATGATTTCAACCATTTTTCAGTTTCGTTGGCTTCATCCTTTTCAGATAGTTTAGTCCAGAAAGTTTTAAACTCAGGGATTCGTCGAGCTAATTTCATTGAAGGATGATCATAAAGTGCAGGCACTTCAGACATTCCTTTTTGAAGACAGTGAGGATTCTTATAACCGATTCCCCATCTCTCTATTTCCTCTTTGGGTTTGTTCAGATGAATAGTTTGTTCAGTTTGACCCATTTTGTATAACTTCTCTTCCAAACTTTTTAATTTTCCAAGTAAAGAAAAGTTTTCTTTGGTACATGAATAATGCAATTTTGTAAGCTCATATATATCAATCTCACTTTTTGTCAGTTTAGACTTGAGTTCAGAATTCTCTTTAAGAATTATTGTCTTTTCCTTTGCGTTGGTGTCATTATCTCTATGTAAAACCTCAACCAATACTTTCTTCTCAGTAATTTCATTGCTAAGTTTCTGTATTAGTTGGTTTTTGTCAGTTATAACACCATTTTCTCGCTCAGGATTTGATTCTAACTCTTTTTGTTTTAAAATCATGGCATGCATTTTATTCATGAAATCTGTATACGATAAATTACATACCTCTTCTTCTTCATCATTTGAATCAGCTTCAGCATCTGATTCTTGCTTTCCCATCAAGCACATGTTGACGGCTTCATCTCTTTCTTCATCCTCTTCTTCCTCGTCTGAGTGATCAAGCCAGTATTCATCCTCAGCCATCAGTGCCTTGCCAGCCTCCTGTTACTTTGCAAGAAGCATCTTGTTCTTGTAATAATCGGAGTTTCTGACCTTTGATCTTCGGCAATCCTTGTCAAAGTGACCTGTTTTGCCACATTTGTAGCACGTAGGTGGTTCTGGTTGACTGGATCCTTCAGCTTTGAACTTTCTTTCTTCTGGTTTCCTCTCCTCTATTCTCTTTCCTTCATACTGATATCTTCTCTCTTCAGGTTTCCTCTCCTTTGTTCTTTTCCCTTAAAATCTCTTTCCTTCATTTCTACTTCCTTAAACCCTTTCCTTGTGGATGTAGTTGTTCGGACCAGAAGAATATCTCTGACTATTTGAACTCGGCTTCGTGTAGAACTTTTTTCTGAAAAGCATTTGACAGAAGAATCATTGCTTGCTTCAGTTGTTCATTTTCATCCATGTCATAGTTTGCATAACCTTCATCTTCTTCTGATTCATACACAATTGTCTTGTTTTTCTTCTTCCTGACAACAAGAGCAACTGGGTCTTCAACTGTCTTTCCTTTCTACCTCTTCTCATCTAGAATTTCATCCACCTCTTCTTCATTTTGTCTGAGGGTTTCATACACCTCATGAAGTGGAATCTCATTCAGATCCTTGATCTGCTTCATCTGTCTGACAAATCTTTTCCATTCAGGTTGTAGAATACTCCGGAATTTGACGTTCAGCTCTATTTTAGATTTGTGGACCTTGTTTTTGCTTAGTTCGTTCAGCAAGGTCACAAACCTGTCATAGGTTTCTTCTAAAGTTTCTCCCACTCTGCCTCTAAATTCTTCTTAATTGTTCAGGCAGTTGGAGATTTTAAGCTGATTCCCAACCTTTGAACCCAGCATCATCTTCTCAAGCTGATCCCACATTTCTTTACCGGAGGCCTTGTAGCTGTCAATCTTTACATAGATTTCGTTTGGAATTCCTTGTAGAATGTATGACTTAGCTAATTTGTCGCCTTAAGCTCTTCTAAGGTTATCATCTTTTAGTTCATGAAACTTAAGTTCAACCTCAGTTGGCACGGTTCCAACCAAACGAGTCGTTTTGACTGGTTTCATAACCCCTTCTTCTATAGATTTCCTGATGAAATCACCCAGCTTATGTCTGTCAATAAAGCTCAGGAACCTATCTTTCCACTGTTCGTATTCTCCTTTAAAGAGAACTGGTGGCTTGGATTCAGTTCCGTTTGCAAGGGCTTCTCTGGATGTCATTTTGAAGAAAATTATATGTCTGGATTAGAGCAAAGAGAGGTTTGTGTATCAAGGTTTGCGTGCGCAAATGGAGGTTTGCGTGTCAAGCGGGTTGCGCAAACTGAGGTTTGCGTATCAAGCGGGATGCGCAAAGTGAGATTTGCGTATCAAGCAGGATGCGCAAAGTGAGGTTTGCGTATCAAGCGGGATGCGCAAAGTGAGGTTTGCGTATCAAGCGGTATGCGCAAAGTGAACTTTGCGTTTCGAGTGGGTTGCGCAAACTTGACTTGGTTTTTCGTGAAGAGTTGATTACTTGAACTGAGGTTTGCGTTTCCTTCTTGTTGCGAGAAGTGAAGTTCGAGGTTTGCGTATGTTGTTGGATGCGAGAAGTGGACTTTGCGTGTTGTTTAAGTTGCGCAAAGTAAGCTTTGCGTATCAAGTGCGTTACGCAAGGTGGACTTTGCGTATGACGTTGGTTGCGCAAAGTAAGATTTGCATGAGTTCTTCCTCTGGTTTGCGCAAGTTCGTCTGTATTGATTAATAAATTCAACTTTTCAACCTGTTTTTCCAAGATTAACAGACCCAAACTCTACCAAAATGTCTAAAAACACTTCTAGAACTGAATGTGACCACTTGATCTCGATAAAAATCACTTTTTGAAAATTAATTTGATCGCACAGTAACTTTTAGAAACTCGAACTCGGACCACAAAATCACCAAAATGGAACTCAATTAAAGCTTTTTACTGAAATTAAATCAATACAACTCGATCTAGCATGTATATCGATCACAACCTGATCGATTTTAACACCTAAAGCACTCAAAATCTCAAAAACGATTTTCAAACTAGAACACAGAATCATTTTTCTTAAAACTTGATTTTGATCTTAAATCAGGCTCTGATACCAATTGTCGGTCCACCAATGTTTATATCAAGTTTTATAGAAACAACAACACAATATGATTACCAACCTGTATTGATTAATAACAATGGTTACAAGGTTGATCGATTCAAGCTCTAGATTGTGTTCTCTGTTTTTCTCTCTTTTTCACCTTTTGTGTGTTTGTTCTATGTTAATCTGATTGTGTGTTAAGAGAGTTGTTGAGAGATAAGATCATATCTGATCTCAGATCTCTCTCTAGCTTCTAACACACTCTAACTTACAACCACTTGCAACATCAAGTTGCAATATTAAACTAATAAAACTAATATCTAAAACTAAACTAATATCTAACTATTAACTAACTAACTAACTAACTAATATATAATATCTAAATATCTATTTATAAGATATTTAGATTAAACATAAAATACAAAATAAACAGTTACTTTGACATTTATTACAAATAAACGTTAAACTTTAATATCGAGAGTCGATTTTCCGGCTTTAGCTTCAGATTGCGATCTTCAGTTTGGATGATCTTGAATCCAATAGATATGTGATCTAACATATGCTTTTCATGTTAGGAAACGAAGATTTTGACACCGCTTGATTTTAGTGTTAATGAGTTTTATGGAAATTTAGTTGGGTCTTATGGAGTTTTGTTTTACGACATTTTGTGTCGCATAAATGGACCTTGAAACACATATATTTAATTATTGTGTGCATTAACTTTTGGGTTGTTGATTAACATTATTGTCTCACACGGGTTTTTCATGTGTCATTTTGCAACCGCACGAGGCGTCTTGAGAGTCTTCATATTGCATATTTGCGCTTTTGGGTTTCTATACAAGGGTATTCCGTGTTGAACTTTTGCTTTAAACATTCTTCGGTTGTTGATTTTACTGTTATAAATGTCACGCTATACACTAAATAGGTTATCGGTATATATGTCGTTGTAGCCACTATTTTCGGACAAGATAATTTTACTTGTACGGCCTAAAGTTTGAAAATTGATGTAACTTATTTGACGTTTGACCAATCACATGCACATTTTGTCTTGCTAAGTTTTGAGAAACGAACTCCTGTTATAAATGTCACGCTATACACTAAATAGGTTATCGGTATATATGTCGTTGTAGCCACTATTTTCGGACAAGATAATTTTACTTGTACGGCCTAAAGTTTGAAAATTGATGTAACTTATTTGACGTTTGACCAATCACATGCACATTTTGTCTTGCTAAGTTTTGAGAAACGAACTCAGCATGCGGGTCTTGTTGGGAACTTTATTCCATGTCATTTTATGATTAAATGATAAAATTTTGAAACCTGATTACGTGAATTCCCTTTCTGGAGTTTTGTATGAACGCCTTCTTATATACTATTTTAGTACGTAAAATTATTCTCATTTGTGGCGTATTTTGATGCATGGCAGGACCGTGGTGGTCCATTTGAAAGGTCTATTATGTGTCCTTATTTATGGTTATTATAGTGTGAGTAATGATCAAATGTTTCTCTTTCGAAATGATTTTATATGTGGGGCGGTTGTGACCACTCTTCATGCCTACCGAGTAAACGGTAGTGGATTTTCATACGTATGAGTAATTGCTATAAAGATTTTGCGTTTAAAAGTTTTATAAAATTTCAATTGGAATTCTTGTTGAGTCCTATAGTTGAAAAACCTTTAACTCATTAGAGCTATAGATTTAAACCCTCTTGAGAAGGAAGTGGTGATAAGGGACTAGAGACACCTTCGAAATTGAAAATACGAATGATCCGAATTGTTAGCAGATTTGAATTGTGGAAATTCAACCTCATGAAGTCTGATCAGGTAAGACTATTTAAGGTAGTAGATATATATGACCATCCCAGTTATGCAAATGGTGATCTTCCCCTTTCGGTAAGCCTTCGGGTTGAAGCATTGTTTGAATTATTTGAGTATGGTTGGAATTGACTTGAGGGGTTGCTTGTTCGCTCGACATCATGTTATGGGTTGGTAGTGTATCACTTGAATGAGTCTTTGTGAATAGAGGAAATATTGGGGTTCATTTGTTAGAGATGTAAAAGTTGAATTTTAGTGTTATGATTAGGTGTCAACCTTAAATTCGGTAATGAAAATCCGGAATGAAATAATTGATGATATACCCATGCTTGCGGTATAGTCGTTTTGAGGATAGGTGTCGACATTCGATTTTGAGGATAATGACCATTGAAGGATTCAGTGCATTTCCGATGAATCCTGTATGGTTGCGATTTAAGTAGTAAACTTAAGGATACTGGATGTTAGTAATTAAGTACTGATGACTAAGATTTTCTTGATATGATAAAGGTTTATAGTGACTAAATGATGGATGTTTATTAACAATTTGGGAGGTTGCGAACCAGTCGGATTTGAATAAACCGACCCGTGGAGAACGTATTGGCACATCCCCGGAAGGATGGCTCTACCAATAACAAGGGAGAATAATTAATGGATTTTAGGAATTCTTTGAGTCGGGTGTTGATTATCGGAATACGGATCCAAAATCGTCTTGAACTGGTACAAATTTGTCAAAAATAGGTTGAGGTCACAAACTACCCTTGAGGTAGTACATGTCACCCAAGGTTGGGAGACAATCGTAGTCTCATGGTTAAAGGCTACTCTAGTAAGTTAAGCGTTCACTCGGATATAAGTGTAATGTGCCCAAGGGGACGGTTGTCGTGAGTATCAGCATAAGGTTTATGGTGGTTGTTCTGGAAAATGGATTAGAGACAACATAATATGCAGACAAGGTTAAATAGGAATATAGATTTCGAGGAAGAAATCTCTTTTAAGGTTGGGAGGATTGTAACACCCGTAATATTCGGTAAGTAAAGGTCACCCGGACGTTTTTACAACTTGGAAATGGTGGGAATATTGTTGGGAAAGCATTATTTAAAGTCCCTAAGAGTATCAGGAGTGTTGGCATTGAAAAAGTCGGGTTTTGGTGCTTAGGAAGGGTCTGGCTACAATGCACGACGACTATGACAATGTCATAGTTGCACGGTCATAGTCACACAAGTTGGAACGCCCACGGTACACTTGGTGTGACTATGACATGCGACAATGACCGTGTCATAGTTGTTAGAGCATGAAATAGTTGGATACAAGATCAAGAAGACAAAAGTCAAAGTTCAAGAAGTCAAAGCTGAGAAAGTCAACTCTCATTAAAGTCAAAGTCTTTTGTAATAAAAGTCAAAGTCAACATTTGTATTTTAGATGTAGGTATAAATAGCTTTGTAATATTTCTGTTTTGGTTGGTTGTCTAGTTGAGAATCTGATAATACGTTTTAGAGAGAGAAATCTGTAGAGAGAGAAAGAGAGAGTTCTAGAGAGAGAAAGTTTGTAATCTTGGTATTTGAAAGTGAAATCAAACAGGTAATTGAATTCTTGTTACTTGTTTGATTGTTTGATTGTGATCAATGTTCTAAAAAACTCACTGCACAACCGCCATGGCGCGCCATGGCACCAAGGCTTGTGTGTCACGCCACGTTAAGCCCATGGCACGCCATGGCCTAATGCGCAGTTATCGTAATGAGATATTTGATTTTTCTTTACGTTTTTAATGTCTTATTTGCAAGTTTTTAATATATAACCTAATTTAACTTGCTTATTACTATTGACTCATTGAGTAACACTACAAAACATACGTTTTTTATATATAATATTATATGTGAATTATAAATTTGACGCCATAAGTCACGCCTTGAAAACACCATGTCTTCGCCGTGGCTTCTAAGGCTTGAGGCTTAGCCTCGCCGCCACGCCACGCCTCACGCCATTTAGAACCTTGATTGTGATTAGGAACTAGAATCTGGGAATAACAATTGGTATCAGAGCAGATCCAAAAGTGAAATCAAATCAAGAAATTGTTCAACACTGTGTTCTTGAGCCGAAGAATCAAATTCTGAGTTCTAGTGCGAATTTTGTGCTGTAATCGATTAGGATTTGTATGTTGAGTGAATTCGATTGAGTCTGTAAATTTCATTTTGTTAATTTCACTGTAATTTTCATGAATTTTTTGGATTTTGTTGAGTTTTATGTCACGAGTTCTTGAGCACTGTTTCATAGATCAAATTGTATTTTTGAGTGTTTGATTTTGTAATTCGTGAATTGTAATCTGTTCTAAAGTTGTTTTGAGAAGTTCTGCAAAGTTTCGATTTAATTGAAGAAGAATTGAGTTGAAATCGAGGAAAAGTGAAGTTTTTGGTCGATATACTGAAGAACACGCTAGATCCAAGAAACGCGCAAGTTCTTCGCAAGAACGCGCAAGTTGAAGATTTTGGTCTTAAACGCGCAAGGCGTTATCTGCGAGTTCTAGAAACGAGCAGATCGAAGTCTGCGAGTTTGAAGATTTGGGAATTTTTTCTAAGTGTTGGAACGCGCAAGTCTTGGTTAGCGAGTTTGCTCAAACGCGCTAGTAGTATCTTGCGAGTTTCTCAAACGCGCACGCCTCAGCTTGCGAGTTTATAAGTAAACAGTGGTTAGCGAGTTTTATCAAAACACGCTAGTAGTGCCTAGCGAGTTTCCCAAACACGCACTACTCAGCCTGCGTGTTTATCAGTGAATAATGATCTGCATGTTCAGGCATTAGCGAGTTTCGTCGAGAACAGTTACTTGCGAGTTTTAACAATCAGCGAGTTTCAGCTATCTGCGAGTTTCTCAAAACACGCAAGTCTTTGCGTGCGAGTTTCACAAACGTGCAAGCCTTAGTCTGCGGATTTTTCAACAATAGTGACTTGCGAGTTTTGTCACTTAGTCAAATTTTTCGAAATTTCTGATTTTTTTTAAGATTTTTTCTTGTGATTACATATTTGGACTAACGATCAGTTCTAGTTTCTTATTGCATATATTTTTCAAACAGGTTTAATCAAGATGACTTCTAAAGATGCTCTTTCCATTGGCACTGATGTCAAGCCTCCTGTTCTGTTCAAAGGAGAATACGAACAGTGGAAAGACAGATTTCTGGATTTTGTAGACAGACATGCAAATTGGGAAAACATTCTGCTGTCAATTACATAAGGTCCTATGGTACCAATCACAGTTCAAATACCTGATGATGATTCATCTGATAGTGAAGATGGTACTGAGGAAAGAGAACAGAATATGAAAACAGTTCAAGTAGAGTATGGTCAATATTTAGAGGAACAGAAAAGCCGGTATAAAGCAGATAAACAAGCAAGATCCTTACTTCTTCAAAGTATCCCGAATGACATCTACATCAAGATTGATAGTTACAAGGCAAATGCTAAGAAGATGTGGGATCAATTGCAAAAGAGGATGATGGGATCCAAGGTCGGGAATCAGATGATAGTGGCTAACTGCATCAATAGCTACGAAGAATTCAAAGCCAAAGAGAATGAAAGCCTGGAAGACACCTATAAACGGTTTGTCTTGCTTCTGAATGAACAGACAAAGAACAAAGTGAAAAAGAAGCAGCTTGAGAACAATGTCAAATTCTTGAGCATCCTACAACCTGAATGGAAGAAGCATACGCGTAGGATGAAACAGATGAAGGATCTGAATGACATACCGTTACATGAGGTTTATGAGACTCTGAGACAAAATGAAGAAGAAGTGGAAGAGAAAAGAGTTGAGAAAAAAAGGCAGAAAAAGTTCCTGATCCTATTGCATTGGTGGCCGGAGAGAAAAAGAAAGAAAAGAAAGAGAAGAAGAAAAAGAAGAAAGTGCTTAAAAGTTCTGAGTCAGAATCTGAATCAGATGGCGATGATGGAGAAAGTCTCAAACAAGCTATGCTATTACTGACCCGTGCATTTCAAAAGAAATTCTACAAGAAGTCGGGATCCAATTCTCAAAGATATTCTTCATCAAGCTCTAAGAATCATGAGCACCGAGAAAGAGTTGAAGGAAAGCGACATTAAGAGAACCGGTATATGGAATGAAGCCGGAAGAAAAGAAGAAGTTTGTGAATGATTACACCATTGCTGAAAAGCCAGCAAATGATCCTATCAAATGCTACAACTGTGGCAAGATTGGACATTTTGCTAAAGAATGTCGAAAGCCAAAGGTTCGCAACTCTCAGTACTATCAGAACAAACTGCTATTGGCCAAACAACAAGAAGCGGGCATAGCATTAATGGCTGAAGACGAATTTTGGCTGGATCATTCAGATGGTGAAGAGGAAGAGAAAGAAGAAGCTGCTCATATATGCTTAATGGGCAAGGCGGTGAAATATGATGAGTCAGATGATGATGCGGCTGATGAGGTAATGAACTTAACTGAAAAAGATTTCAAAACCAAAATGGAAGCCATGATGGTTGAGCTTAATGACCTTCAAGTAAAACTGAAAAAGGAAAAAGATAGAGTTGCTAAAAGAAACAATAAGATCTTTGAGCTTAATAAGTCCGTTATTGGGAACAAAGATCTAATTGATTCTTTACGCAAGTCTGCTTCTGATTATAAACTTCAAGTAGATTGTTTTGAAAAGAAGATTTCTGAGTTTGAAGTTAAATTTTCTAAGTCTGAATTTGAGAAGAAAGAATCTACACTAACCATTCATAAATTGCAGGTTGAGAACAAGCTTTTGAATAAGAAGGTAAATGGTCTGGAAGCCAAACTTTATGCAAGAGGCCAAACAGATCAAACTATTTTTCTCAATGCACCTAACGAAGAGGCTGATGTTAAAGAAAAATGGGGTCTTGGTTTTGAAAACCCCCATTACTTAAAGAAAGCCATCAGAAAACAACCAGCACTTTATAATTTTGATTTTCTTGCCTGTACTGGTAAACATACTCATTTAAAACCCAAATTTGTTACCAAATTACCAGAAGAAGTTGAGGCCAAAGAAACTGAAAATAGAAAGAATGTAAAGAAAATGCAACTACCATTTAACTATGCAAAGTTTAATGATAGTTATCTTTCAGACACACCAAAAGTTCTTTCAAACGACTATTTTGCTAGTTATTCTGTTTCTGAGATGAAGGCAAAACCTGCAACTGCAAAGGTTTATGTTCCTCCACTCATTCTTGAAAGCAAAAAAGTTGAGCTTGAAAATGTTGTTTCTAATGAAAGAATTTTGGTAAATATTGAATAAAGTGTGTTTTCTACAGTTTTCAAGAACATTGTTTTTCAATCTAAATCTACAAAGTGTTCTACAGTTTCAAAGGCACCTCAAACTTCGTCTGATAATTTTGATGACTTATTTGAGTCTGCAAATGACTTTCTTAATTCTGATGATGGGTGCATAGAAGAAATTGATATGTTTGACTTCAATGTTGCTCTTCCTGGTCATTCTACTTGTCTTATAACTGAAAAAATGTTACCAAGTGTTTTTAATATTGGTGAATCATCAGCTACGGTTGGTGAATCAGTTTCTGTAACTGCTGATTACTATGCTCAAGGTAAGAAACATAAGAAACAGCGATTACAGAAACAGAAATACACTGGTACACAAAAGAAAACTCAATCTCAGAAATCTGATTTTCCTAATAATTCTAAATCTTATGTTTCAGATTTAAGGAAGAAAAGGTCGAAAGCGAGATCTGAATGGAGACCAAAAAGGAAGAATGATGAGATAGCTGAATCAGTTTCTGATAACTCGTGTAATAGATCTGATAGTAGTGATATTGATGTAGTTGGTCAACTTGCTTCTCATAAACAAAACCTTGTAACTTCTTACAAGCGTTATTCAATAAAGCAATTGATTCAACTATCTCCTATTACTACTAAATCTTTTCATTATCGGAGAACAGATTTTGCTTATTCTCATAATTCTACTGATTGGTTTGGATCTTATCATGTTTATTCTTCAAGATCAAATATTTTTAAAAGTTTTCAAAGAAAAGAAGGGTCCATATTTAAATGGATACCAAAATCATGTGCTAATCTGTTAGGACCCATTTTTAAATGGGTACCTAAAGTTATTGTTTCCTGATTTCTCTTGCAGACCCGGCATATGTGGTACTTGGATAGCGGCTGTTCCAAGCATATGACCGGGCATAAAGCTTTATTGTCTAATTATACAGAGAAATTCAGCGGAAGTGTCAGATTTGGGAACGATCAAGTTTCACCAATCTTAGGATATGGTGATATTATTCAAGACAACATAACGATTAGGAAGGTGAGTTATGTCGAAGGCTTAGGGCACAACTTGTTTAGCATCGGTAAATTCTGCGACAAAGGGTTAGAGGTCAACTTCAAAGCTAAGAGATGTTCAGTTCGTTCTGAAGACAGCACAGAACTCTTAGTTGGCAAGCGAAAGACAAATCTCTACTCCATCAATCTTTCAAAGGTCCAGAATGACAGTCATGTTTGCTTATTATCAAAAGCTTCGATGCAACAAAGTTGGCTTTGGCACAGACGACTATCACATCTGAATTTTCATTATCTCAACAAGTTGGTAAAAGATAAGTTGGTAAAAGGACTTCCTGAATTGAGATATGAAAAAGAACACTTATGCGCAGCTTGTGAAAAGGGTAAGATGAAGAGAGCCGCACATAAACCGAAGCCTGAATCAAGAACCAATTCTCCACTAGAGTTGTTACATATGGATCTCTACGGTCCGATGAGAACACAAAGCTTAGGAGGAAAGAAATACGTGTTGGTTATTGTGGACGATTATTCAAGATACACGTGGGTCAAATTTCTACGATCAAAAGATGAGACGCCCGAAGTTCTCATTACTTTCTTAAAGACGACCTAGGTGAATATGCAGAGACAAGTCAAGCTTCTTCGAACTAAAAACGGCACAGAGTTCAAAAATAAAACAGTTGAAGACTATCTCGAATCGGTCGGGATATCACATCAATACTCTGTTGCACGTACACCTGAACAGAATGGAGTAGTCGAAAGGCGAAATCGAATGCTAGTCGAGGCCGCTCGTACTATGCTTAGCCAATCGGACTTACCTCTATTTCTGTGAGCAGAAGCTGTGTCAACTGCATGTCATACTCAAAATCGATCCATGATACACCCACCGCCGTTTCCAAAAGACTCCATATGAGTTGATCAACAACAAAACACCGACAATCAAGTATTTTCATATATTTGGGTGTAAGTGTTTCGTGCTTAACGACAGAGAGAATCTGAACAAACTCAGTGCTAAGGCGGATGAAGGCATTTTCATTGGCTATTCTTCAACATCTGCAGCATACCGTGTTTATCTGAAGGAGTCAAAGACAGTCGTAGAGAGCATCAATGTAAAATTCGATGAAGAGATAGCTTATGAACAACTCACTTCAGAACCCGTGATTACTAGAGTATTAGTTGTTGGACAGATCAGTCTAGAACCTGTTTCTATAAAGAACAATTCGGATAACGCTTCTACTTCACTTTCACATTTATCTGATTTAGATTTGTTATTTGAATTCTTTTATGATGAGTTTCTAGGATCTAATTTGCCTAAATCTGTTGTGACTGACAGGTCTGAAGACACAAGTTGCAATCGTCCAGTCAATTCAGAAGTTTTAACTGAATTTGTATCCCCCGTTCAGTCAGAAACTCACATTCCAACATCTACTCCTACAGTTGAAGATACACAAGTAACTGATGAGCCAGAAGTAACTGTTTTAGTTGGGTGTGATATATTGTCTACTCAACAGCCAGAGTCTGATGTTCCAACTGATGCTTCTGCACCTGAAACTTCAACTGCAAACCCCCCTCCTATTATTCAAACTGAAGAGATTGATAGTGTATTTTTAGATGATGATCATGTTCAATCAGTATCTAATCCACTCCCTCATGAGCATCGCTGTACCAAGGAGCACCCTTTACACCAAGTGATTGGAGATCTTAACAAGCCTGTGCAAACTAGGTCAGCAACCTTAAACCAGTGTCTGCATGACTCATTCCTCAGCAAGATAGAGCCCACACGTGTATCATAGGCTTTAGCTGATTCGGATTGGGTATCTTCTATGCAAGAAGAATTAAATTAGTTTGAAGCCCTGAAGGTCTGGAGATTAGTTCCAAAACCGGAAGGAAAATCCGTAATTGGCACTAAATGGGTATTCAAGAATAAAAAGGACGAGGATGGTATTGTCATAAGGAACAAAGCTAGACTTGTTGCTAAGGTTTACCGACAAGAGGAAGGCATAGACTACGATGAGACGTATGCTCCAGTAGCGCGTATAGAGGCAATCCGCATGTTTCTAGCCTACGCAGCTCATAAGAATTTCACAGTCTATCAGATGGACGTGAAAACGGCCTTTCTGAATGGCATTCTTAAGGAGGAAGTCTACGTGTCTCAACCAGAAGGGTTCGTGAATCCAGATAAACCAGATCATGTATACATCTTGGACAAAGCCCTGTATGGTTTAAAACAAGCCCCTCGAGCATGGTATGATGTTCTATCTAAATTCTTGGTCAAGTCAGGTTTTTCCAAAGGTAAAATTGATACCACTTTGTTCATCAAAAAGGAAAAAGCCGATATCATCCTTATTCAAATATATGTTGATGATATAATATTTGGTTCTACTAATCCTAAATATTGCAAAAACTTTTCTAACCTCATGGTGTCACGTTTTCAAATGAGTATGATGGGAGAGATGAATTTCTTTCTCGGATTACAAGTTAAACAGTTTTCAACGGGGATTTTCATTAACCAATCTAAGTACATTTTGGATATTCTTCGAAAGTTTAAAATGGAAAATTGTAAACCAATTGGAACCCCGATGGCACCAGGTACTAAAATTAGCACTGATCCTTCAGGTAAAAGTGTTGATGTTAGGACTTATAGAGGTATGATAGGATCGTTAATGTATCTAACTTCTAATAGACCAGATATTATGTTTTCAACATGCTTATGTTCTAGATATCAGGTTGTTCCTAAAGAATCCCATTTGGCTGGTGTCAAAAGGATTTTTAGATATCTGAAGGGCACCGTAGATCTTGGTCTGTGGTATCCTAAGGATACTGGGTTTCAATTGACTGCCTATTCAGATGCAGATCATGCAGGTTGCATGTTGGACAAAAAGAGTACTTCAGGTCACATTCAATTTCTTGGAGACAAGCTCGTTAGCTGGGCATCAAAGAAACAATTATGCGTTTCCACATCGACTGCTGAAACAAAGTATGTAGCTGCTGCCAGTTGCTGCTCTCAAGTCCTGTGGATGCGAACACGGCTGCTAGACTATGGATTCAAGTATGATAAAATTCCAATATATTGTGACTCGAAGAGTGCAATCACGATATCTGCTAATCCTGTCCAGCATACGAAAACCAAACACATTGATGTCAGGTATCATTTTATCAAAGACAATGTAGAAAAAGGAACAATTGAACTTTATTTTGTAAAAACAGATTATCAGCTTGCAGATTTATTTACCAAACCCTTAGATGAAAAGAGATTTAATTTTCTTGTTTCTAAGCTTGGTATGTTAAATCTTAAGACATAATCGATTGTTACCTAATAAAGTTAATTATTGTTATTTTTCATCATTTTCTTTATCATTATTTCTGAAAGATATCTGCACTTTAATAGTTTGCTCATGATCTCATGGGGAGAATGAGATGCACTTTAAGATGATCTACATTCTTTTGAGGGGGAGCATATCTAATTTCTGCATGTTGCTTAACTGACAAATTTTTGTGATGCATGATTTTAGGGGGAGCATATAAATCACATCAAAAGGAGTAAGACTATGATTTCTGATTATTTCAGATCAGAACTCGTACATTAATCGTTTTACTGCTTTATGTCTTTTACATTTGAATAAACTTTGTGAATAAAAGTTGCTTTGACTAGACTTTGACACGATCATATCTTATTGACTACAGCTGACTTCATGAGAATTAAGATTGAGTGAACAAGTATATTTCTTATCTTAATTTCATATGTATCTGAAAGAAGGACAACTTTCAGATATAGAAAACATGTTCTTAAATGTTCAAACCACTTTCCGATTCTTAAACAGATTTCATGAATTGGAAGTGTGATTTTAAATGTTTTCATTTTTCATTTTGATCTTCAATGATTAATAAACCGTGTGTTTCCAAAGATAAATACTTATGTATTGTCTTTTCTTTATACTTTCAAGTATTCACACACACCGGTTTGACTTTTTGTTCACATTATTCTTACCATGTCTCATATTGAAACATATTGTCGATGGTAAGACACCCCGCTTGTACTTCAATGAATTTTGAGCGTCATTCCATTTCGAAGCATTCATTTCAAGAATGTCTATATTTTTGTTTCATATAGACTATATCTGTTATTCTTGACCATAAGCCTAAATTGATATATCATTTCATTTCTGATCATTTTCATACAATGTCAGATTTTCAAACAAGTCTTTTGCATTCATATCTATTCTTTTAATATACTTGTTTGAAAATACTTCAATGTTTTAAAAATGCTCATATCTTCATGATTATATCATCTGAGCATTCACTTCATCTGACATTTGTAAATGAGCTTTAACTGATAAAGTTAAATCATTATGAGCAACATGTTCTTTTAGGAAATTATGGATCCTTTGTGCTAGAACTTAAATGAACTTCTATGAAATCACGTTAACCAGTGATTTTTACCCAAGAAGTTAATCCTTTAGTGATTGAGTGTGAGGTGTCGAAAAGAAATGAGTGTGGGTGTGATGAGGTAAAATGGAAAAGAGAGTTTGGTTAGATGTGAGCTTAATGATTAAAAAGAAAGAGGGTGAGAGAACAGAGTAAAAGAATATCAAACTCTGCACCAAATACTTTCTGAGTCGGGCAACCACATTACTAATGTTTTACAATTCTTGGTGAACATTATTGAAACAGACAACTAGCCCATGCCAACTCTTGATACTACCCCACTAGCTACTCATTTTCTTCTCAAAAAGAAAGTGTTTCATATTTCAAAGGGGACGCAACATATAATCTATCTGGTTTTCATTTGGAAAATTTGGATATTGAAAAAGAAGGAAGTCTGCCCCACCTTCGCACTTCAATCATGCACATTGAGTCTGTGTTTATCTAATGTTGTCTCAGTGGTTTACACTATGTTGAGCCTTAAAAAGCAATCATTTGTGCTTAATTCTTTCTACACTTGCACGAACACACAAAGAAATATGTTTTCTTGTCATAACATTCATAGAAATTGCATTTGTGGTGTTTCGATGATTGGATGGAAGCCCTGGGGGAGTGAACATCAAAAAGCTCCTTTATATTGTGTATTCGTTACACACAGTGACTTCTTGTTACTGACAGGCATTTTAACTGATTCATTTGTTGATTCAGGTGTTACACATTTCTATTTTGTCTGGATTTGCAAAGATCTAGATGAATACTTGGTTACAGATCACAGAATCAGAGGCTCAGTTTGACAGATCAGAATGGTCAAAGACATTTCTTGGAAGAAAAGTTTTGATGATATAGATGTTCAAATCATCAAAAAGGGGGAGATGGTATCAAGAAATGATAAAGTTTTGAGAGATGATTTTCAGAATTACTACGGTTATCCGAGTAGCAGATACCATCAAACAAACTATAACTGATTTAATGAGCCATTCGCAGTTTCACAGTCTGAATTTGTTCATACTTACACATGCATGGCTTAATCTTTGAGACAAGCATATGACTACTGGCAGGATCAACCAGGTAGCATTCCTCTTCGACGTAGCCCGCCACGCAAGGACAAGCCAAGACAAGACGGACAATCGTTTTAGAGAAGCAAGAACGCTTAACAAGGGCAAATGTAGGATCGATTAAGACCCACGCCCAAATCAGGTTTCATACACAAGAGACAAAGCAATGCTTCATGGGCCACATCGTCGATGCAAAGGCACCAACAAGGTGGATCACAAAGACCGCTTCAAGGTTCATCCCACGTCGCAAGAGCGACACATGACGAAAAGGAACATCCATCCAACCACACGATGTCGTCGGTTAGGTATGCAACACAGGAAACCCACAAAAATGCTCAAGACAAAAGAAGCCTTGCCGCACAACTGAAGAGGTATGCACGCGTGAAAGTTGATGCGCAAGCAGACATCCAACCACCCGTAATAAACCAAACACCACTCATGCACCTTTACGGTTTCCCGAAACCGCCAAACTAGTAGCGACCTGCCAAGCACAAATGCCAAGCAAGCAACCAAAAGCCAAAACAGCCCCCAGAATGCACCGGACGATGCGAAAAGAAGAAAAGCAACTATTAATCCCACATGCCTTGTCACGATACCCGCATCACCATGTCCTAAGCACGTATGGTCGCTAGCCGGGCTTGGGCAACCAAGGTGCTTCGAACAAGGATCAACAAGCCTCCCACCTAAATAGTGTTGCAAGGCAAACAACACCACGTAATCGGCATATTCTTCAGAAGATTCAAAGTAAAGATTTGAAGAAGATCAAAGAATTTCTAAAGATTTGAAGAAATTTTCTTTGAAGATTATTTGCTAAAGCAATCCGAGCTGATTCTGAAGATAATTTCTTTCCAAAGTCTGAAAGTATCTTGTGAAAGTTTTGGGGAGATTGTTAATCGTTTGAAGATAGTTTTGGAAAGAATACCATCAAAGAAAAAGGGGAGATTGTACTGACAGAGCTTAAAAGAGAAGACTGAATTGCTAGATCTTTCAACAATGATCTTGAATCCAAAGGGGGAGATTGTTAGAGCATGAAATAGTTGGATACAAGATCAAGAATACAAAAGTCAAAGTTCAAGAAGTCAAAGCTGAGAAAGTCAACTCTCATTAAAGTCAAAATCTTTTGTAATAAAAGTCAAAGTCAACATTTGTATTTTAGATGTAGGTATAAATAGCTTTGTAATATTTCTGTTTTGGTTGGTTGTCTAGTTGAGAATCTGAGAATACATTTTAGAGAGAGAAATCTGTAGAGAGAGAAAGAGAGAGTTCTAGAGAGAAAGTTTTTAATCATGGTATTTGAAAGTGAAATCAAACAGGTAATTGAATTCTTGTTATTTGTTTCATTGTTTGATTGTGATTAGGAACTAGAATCTGGGAATAACGATAGTCGCATGTCAATGTGGCACAAAGTGTGCTACTGTGACACGCGACAATGACCGTGTCATAGTCGCATGTCATTGTAGCACCAAGGGGAGGACCTGTTGATAAAAATCAGATTTCAACCCTTTTCTTCAATTTTCACTTTCCTCTTCTTCCCAAACTCTCTCTAGAACAAACCTAAAATGTATGTGGCTATTTTAGGTCATCTTTGGCTTAAATCCTTGAGTATTATAGAGGTAAACCATCATCGAGTGGTAGATTGGAAGCTATGACCAAGATTTCACCATCTTCATCTTCATCTTCATCTTCAACCTCAAGCTTCATTTTAGGGTTTTCTAGGTTTTCACCAAAACCTAAGTGGCAAGTTTATCCTCTCCATTTATAAACCTCATTATAAGATATAAATGCTTCATTGATGATATCTTAGTGGTCTATTTCTCCAATTTCGATTTGGAAGATTTTGAGAAAAGTTAGGTCAAATTAAGGTTTTTGGCCAAAATAGAGATTTGGATATAAGATGTTTTGGGAATGATTCTAAACACTTGGATATGTGTATTTATGGTTGGATATCTATGGATCTAGGTTGTGGAAGTTTTGACTGATGATTCAAGTTTCTTCAAAGAAGCTCAACATGGGGTAAAATCTAGATTTAGCCTAAATCTATCAAGGTGAGTTCAAGTTGATTTATGAAAATGGTGTACATGACAAAATGTCAAATTTTAAATGTTTATATGTTTTACATGAAATTATCAACTGTTGTGCTATTTGATAAGTTTGGATTATTTGAAGTGTTTAACTTTATAAACTTTGTAAAACACCCACTTTGGGGATTTTGAGCATTTTGTGGAATAAAACATAAATAATGGTATTTTGATGATTTATTTTATAAAATGAGGTCTTTGACTATCAATGCATTTTATTGTGTGTTTTTGGGAAATACGTGTTCTTGGGTTACGAGACGTTTTGAAGGAATAAAGGGTATAAACTTATTGGAAAATGACTTGTCTCGGTCTAACTTCGTGTAGAGTTTATTAATTCTTTTTGGAGTGTGAGTTTGCAAATGTGTCATTTGTGTTTATCACATTTTATGACTTTTGTGAATGGTCAGTTAATGGGTGGAGCTTTAGGCTTAGTTGTGTCTCAAATGAGTCTTGTGGGCATTTGCTCGTTTTATTGGCTGAAAGAGGAGCCTTGGTTTTATGGTGCATTTAATTGTGTCTTGATGGAAATTACACGTTTTGAGTGAGTTGTCATCCCTTTTGAGTCATGTAATGTTTAGACTGTAATGCATTGGATCCATAGGCAAAGAGGTCGGTTTATTATACAAATGCGGGATAAGGTCCCCGAGTTGTAATTTGGAAATAGGCATTGGTGATACGATGTATTTTTCCAAATGAACAAGCGTGTTAAGGACAGTGAGGTCCCAAGGTAAAGATCCATGAATAGGGTTGAACTTGGCGATTCTTTGGGCTAAAGATCCATGGATAGGGTTGATGCCTACCTTGACTAATGATCCATGGATAGGGTTGGTGTCAAAGGTTGTCCATCCTTGAAGATATGCTTATAACATAGCTATGTGGCTTAACTTTGTGTACCCGCCACATTCGATGGAATCGGGTCTCCCCCGTCACCGAAAGGTGTTGTTTTGGGCATTGTATTTTAGTATCCATGTTTTCGGTGACGTTTTTTATGTATGGTTCTTATCCATGATTTATGAGTTGAGTATTATGTTCCACCCGTGTTTTGGTGTTTCGGGGAATAAAGTTTATCTACGTTTTTATAAATTGGGAGTTCAATTCCTATTTAATGCTTCGAGTGAGTTTTGGGTTAAATTGATTTTACGAAGGAGTATTTTATATTGGAGTATTCGATTTTAAAATATGCATATTTGGAAAATGAGTCGTCTCATATTAAAGTAAATCATTTTGGAAAGTCATGGTTTAAATGGCATTCATTATTGTCAACATTAAGTAATTATTTTATGTCGAAAACTCTTGAACTCACTAGGCGTTAGCCTAACCTTTTTATTTGTCGGCATGTGGATCAGGTTCCGGATGGGGGAATGGTTCTAGCGTTTATGTGAAGTGAGGAGTGGTAGATGTCTGTACAAGAGTGAATGGCTTAGGGAAGTATTCCTCTTTAGTCTTTGGGAGGAGCAATTGTTATTGGATTTTAGTAGCACCCGACCTTGAATTAGTCTCTATGTAAGACTTTATTCGTTTTGGTTGAAGGATAATTCTAGAATCGTATTTTAATTAGGGACTTGTTGTATGAAGTTTCATCCATCTTGAGGTATATTTAAAAAAATTTAATTAGTTGTTGTTTCCAAATTTGGGGGGTGTTTCAATGAGGCAGCTCGATTGGCTCACGAATACGAATCTTAGGCGAACCACGTGGCTCGTATGGAGAATGCGAGACCATCGTAATTATGATTAGTTCATATATGGAACCTGATGGTAACCCATATATATCATGTACATTCACATATGCACCTTCAATAGGAAGAGAAAGGCCTTTCATATGTGAAGCATGGTAATATGATTATTTCATATATGAAATCGTATAGCCATGGTAACTCATCAGTATATCATGTACATTCACCAATTTAACATATGCATATTTAAAAGGAGAAAATCCAGATGTGCACAAAAACTTCATTTACAATTGAAATCCATATATATACACTAAAGCACATATTGTTAGGATCTGATTCTTAACAAGAATAATGAAACTCAGAAACAATATTAAAGAAGTTGCGGAAAAACACTTTAATATTCAAAGATCAATGTAACAGTAAAGTATAAATCACAACTTGTAAACTTTATTGAATGATTAAAGTTACAAGCTTTCACACAAAACCTCAATCTTGATGAACAGGCTCACCAAGACGAATTCTACTTCTCTAGAACTAGGGTTGTAAACCTTGAGGTTAATTCTCTCTCTAAAACAAAAACTCAGAATACTTGTATATCTTTCAAACTATTCTAAATAAATCTATACATATACTGAAAATAAAAGATAATTACAAAACATAAAAGATCTTCAGTATATTCTTCCATAATTATCTTCAACCTTCCATGATTATCTTCAAACCTTGATCTGCGCGTATCTAGATTATCACATAAGCAGTATTAAGTCATAGCAGCATTAACACTCTGAGCAGTATTAATCTTCAGCAGTACTAACTATGCTTAGCGGTATTAATTTCTTCAAGCAGTATTAATTTGGCTCAGCAGTAGTAACCTTGTTGTACTGGAAGCAGTAATCATACTTAAACAAATCTTCAGTTCCTAACAATCTCCCCCTAACTTGACTTTTAGAGAAGGGAAGTCAAGTTCTTCAGATGCTCCCAAAACTCCATTGCTCATAATCCTATATCAGGATTCAGCCCCAAACTTTGATTAAGAGTTCTCTGGATCAAGTATCTTGCCATTGCAGAATCTGGTGCACAACCAAGCTTTTTCTTCAATATAGCATGCAGTTTTAGTCTGCTATGGTTGTAAACTCTATCCACTAAGAAGTATTCAAAGTGACTTGTATCCATAGCTAGTGCATATACTCCACTTATTTCATACAGAGTCCAGTTGTTAATGGTTTTGAAAACATTTCTTATAACATGCTGAACTTCCTCTGGCTTGAACAACATGCATAGATATTCCATCACAAGTTTTGTAACTGGTATCCCTGGTGTTTTCAGCTTATCAGCATATAATTTCATCCCCACCTCAAACATTTCCTCTAAATCAGATCTGGAGCATACTCTTACAATCTTGGCCCAAGTAGGATACACTTCAAACTTGTCATCTTTCCTCTTAAGCCTGATATACTCCTTTCCATATACTTCCATGGTATCCCAGTGAATAATCTCAGGAGGCTTGACACCAACTGGTTCAGCTGTTATAGGCTCAGGCACTTTTTCCATCACTACCATGTACATACTCACATCAGAAGTACTGGATGGTTCTTCCTGAGATTGAGCTTTCTATTCATCAGACTTAGGTGCCTCTTCTTCTTCAGCTACCTTCTGTTCTTTCTTAGCTTCTTCCTCATCCACTCTAGGTTTCTCAGCTGGTTTTCTTCTTGCCATCATTTTTGTTCTTTTCAGAGTCCTCAAACTTTCACCTAGAGTAGCTTCCTTCCTTGGTGTTTCTTGATCATCAGGAAAGGGTTTTTGTATTTGAAGGTCATGCCTCTCTTTCATCTTCTTTTCCACTTCAACTCTTGCTTTGTCATTTCCTTGTAACTTGGTCATTTCTGCATCATACAAACCTTTGATTTGATCAAATGACATTTTTGTAAACATTTCCTTTTTGACTCCCACAACACCTTTGAGGAAAGTGATCATCTTCTTTCTCTCTTGAGTGCCAAGGTAGGTCTTTGAAGGTTGCCTCTTCTTTGCACCCATTTTGATCATTACAGGCTTCTTGCAAATTGCAGATTTCTTCTGTGCCATCTCTGTTGCCAAACTCTTTTGAAATGCTTCATTAAGTTCTGCAGCTAGAGCTCTTGCCATCTCCCTATCTTTTTCCTCTTAATCCTTTTCTTCTTGCTCAAGTTCTGCCTGGATTTTCTTAGCCAAAGCTTCATCTGACTCAATCAACTTTTACTTTTTAAGTGGTTGGTCAGATTCCACTATCTTGGTTTTGCCTTTGTCCTTGCTTGCTAGCTTATTAGCACTAGTTTTCTTGATAACCTCAGCATTGTCTTTGATGACAACTCCTTTGGCCTTTGAAATGACCTTAGAAGTATCATGTTTAGCCTTGATTAGTGCTTCAGCTATCTCAATTTCTTCCAAATTTCTGCTAATGAGGTCAGTTAATACCTCTTGAACAATTTCTGCTGCTTCATTTATTTCAGCAGCATTAACTGTTTCTGCTGCTTTGCTTTCTTCAGCAGCATTAACTGTTTCTGCTACTTTCTCAAACATTGTTTCTTTTTCTACTGCTTTTTCAAACACAAACCCTGTTTCTGTTTCAGTAAACTCCCCCTCATCTCCATGTTTCTCCCCCTTATACTTATCATTCTCCATGTTGACCTCAGCTTCTGACTCCCCCTTTTTGGGAGCATCATCCACTGGTTTCCTTCTTCTGAGCTCAAATCTTTTCTTTGACCTTCTTTGAGCCATCTTCTTAACCATCTTCTTTAAGGTGCTGAGCTCTTCTTGCTGGTTTATGATGACTTTCTTGAGTTCATTTACAACCTTCTTTTGAGAATCCAGTTCAGTTGCCATTTTGGACATGGCAGAAATCAATTCCTGGTAGTCATATATATCCTCACCTTCTCCAGGAGTGTTACCCCCTTTTGAGGGATCATTGGAATGTTTAATAGGGATCTCCAGCCAAGCTGAAGCACCACCTATTCCCTTGGTTTCTGGGCACCTGGGACCTTTGAATGATTGCTCATTCAAAGTTGCCATGGGTAAGGTCTTAGTGATGTTACCACTGGCCTCCTCTGTGCTAGCAGGAGTAGTGGCAGCCTTCTCACCCAGATGCTCATGCATCTCCTTAGTGAGCACCTCCTTGGGGTTGGGAGACACCCCAGTGGTTTCCCTATGGATATTCCCTAATGGAGAATGCTCCATTAGAGGGCTTTGAGGTTCTGGGTTTGTAGGAGGTACAACAAGGGAAGGAGCCTTGTGTACCTTTCTCTTAGTATATGTTTTGGATATAACTGGTGTTGGCTTAAGAACAAGGGACTAAGGAAGTGATATAGTGGTTGAAGGTTGGGTTTGGCTATCAGTGGGATGGTCTAGTGAGGGCCTTGACCCTGATGCCATACCTTCTTGGTTGTGGGACACCACCATCATTGTAGAGAACAATGGGGTGTCAACTCCTTCCGAGTCCTTGGCAGATCTTTTCATATTTGAAAAGACCTTGCCCTTAGGGATTTTAGGTACATATACCTCATTAAACTGAGGTATATCCGTCAATTCAGAGGTGATAACTGCCTGGAAAAATCTTGGATACATATAGAAACTCTTTTTATTTTCCAAGTTTGACACAAGGTCATTGAAAATCATTTTGGAGAAATTATACTTTCTGGCAGTGGACAAGCAGACCAAAGCAAAAGCGATGGTACTACTAAACTGACTCCATCCAGTAGTTTTTCTAGAAATACAGTGCATAAGAGTATGAACAAAGAAACGCCATTGGGAAGAAAAGTTAGCTTTGTAAAATTTGAAAACACCCATTTGGCCTTCATACCCCATTCTTGTGAGATTGGAAAACAAATCCTCATTAGGGATAGAGGTAATACCTGAGGCATCGTCTAGTCGTAGACTGATGCGAATGACCTCTTCAGAGACTATCAAGGGTTTGTCACACACCCTTGTCTTGATAAACTGCACACCGTTTTTAGTAACAGCGGTGGCATTGGCCCAAAATTGCTTCTGGTGCTCGATGTAAATTGGTGGTGACACTGTAAGAGCATAAGCTATATGACTGGTCTTGAGAAAATCAACTATTTGATGGAATCCATCAGCCTGCGTAGGCTTTTGAAGCATTGCGATCTCATTGTGTTGATCAATAAACGCCATGGATGCCATCGGGCTTGAGGATACTTGACTGAAACACACTGGTTGCTTGAGAGAAAAGACTTAGAGAGAAGATGAATAGTATTCAAAGAGTCGTTGTGAGCTTTTAGGCGGGCAAAGAGGGTATTTATATAATTCAGGAAAGAAGCAGTATTAACCCTAATTTCAGTTAAAGCAGTACTAACCCACTCGCAGTATTAACTGAGAGCAGTAGTAAATAACTAGCAGTATTAACTAACTACCAGTATTAACTAACTACCAGTATTACCTAACTAGCAGTATTAACTAACTAGCAGTATTAACTAACTAGCGGTATTAATTAACTAGCAGTATTAAAAACATACCTGAAGTAGTAACTCAGACTAGCAGTAGTAATAATGAACCTGCAGTAGTAACTTTGCACTGGCAGCATTAACAATACTTACACTGTTGAAGCTTGTGTTAGTCTGAGTAAGGCAATAAACTTCCTGAGAAAGATGATTAGTAGCACCAAAAAAAATAAAATAAACAAATAACAGGTATACAAACACTTTTTAAACATGAGCTCATTCAGAGTTGATCATGCCCACACTTGTGACCAAGAAAGTGAATCTACCCACATCAAAAGCTTTAGTGAACAGATCAGCAAACTGGTTATCAGTATGACCTTTAGAAACTTTAATAAGCTTCTTTTCATTGCAGTCTCTAATAAAGTGATACCTGATTTCAATGTGCTTTGTTTTGGAGTGCTTGACTGGATTGTTAACAATGCTAATAGTACTGCTATTGTCAATGAAGATTGGAGTGTGAAGAAAGGTTACCCCATAGTCCAGCATTTGATTCTGAATCCATAGAACCTGAGAGCAGAAACTTGCAGCAGCAATGTACTCAGCTTTTGTTGTTGATAAGGACACTGTGGTTTGCTTCTTACACTGCCAAGATACTAGTCTTGCACCCAAAAGCTGACATCCTCCTGAAGTAGACTTTCTATCCATATTAGCACCACCCAAGTCACTGTCTGAATATGCAATCAAGTCAAAAGTAGATTCATAAGGATACCAAAGACCTAATCTAGGTTGCCCTCTTAAGTATCTGAAAATCCTCTTAACAGCTTGAAGATGTGACTGCTTTGGCTTGACTTGGAATCTGGCACACACACACACTGGAAACATGATATCTGTGCTTGAGGCTGTGAGATACATGAGAGATCCAATCATTGATCTATAAAGATGGACATCAACATCCTCCCCCTCGAGATTAGCAGTGATCTGTTTGTGTGTTTCCATTGGTGTGCTTGCTGGCTTTGAGTCTGATAAACCATACTTATCTAGGATGTCTTTCACATACTTTGATTGACTTATGAAAATACCATCTTTCTGCTGTTTCACTTGAAGCCCAAGGAAGAAGGTGAGTTCACCCATTGAACTCATTTTGAAGCTCTTGTGCATCAACTCTTCAAAGTCTCTACACATCTGATCTTTTGTGGATCCAAATATGATGTCATCCACATAGATCTGAACAAGTATGGTGTTCTTCTTACTTCTTTTAATGAAAAGGGTCTTATCAATGATTCCCCTTTCAAACCCATTTTCCAAGAGATAGGTAGACAGAGTATCATACCATGCTCTTGGGGCTTGATGTAGACCATAGAGTGCTTTCTTAAGTTTGTATACTCTGTCAGGATATGATGGATTTTCAAATCCAGGGGGCTGACAGACGTATACTTCTTCATCAATTGTTCCATATAGAAAGGCACTCTTCATATCCATCTGATATACCTTGAACTGCATATATGAGGCATAGGCTAGAAACAGCCTAATTGCCTCTACCCGTGCAACTGGAGCAAAGACTTCCTCATAGTCTATGCCTTCTTCCTGAGTGTACCCTTGTGCCACTAGCCTTGCTTTGTTCCTGATTACTATTCCTCTCTCATCCTTTTTATTTCTGAAAATCCACTTGGTGCCAATTGCTCTGTGACCTTTTGGAAGGTCCACCAAGTCCCAAACATCTTGCAATTTAAACTGTAGCAACTGTTCTTGCATGGCTTCTATCCAACTTGAATCTTTCATTGCATCATAAGCCTTCTTAGGCTCAATCTGAGATAGAAAGCAAGAGAGTATTGTATGTTGCTGATCCTGAAAATCTTGAAGTCTGCTTTGATTCCTAGTCATCATAGGAGAAGAGATGTCTCCTATTACCAGCTCAGGAGGATGATTCTTCTGAGTTCTTGTCTGATGACTAGGTTCTTCATTAATTCCCACATCTAAATTGGAATCATTCAAGTCAGCTGAGGGGATCTCATCAGCTACTTCTGGCTCTTCATGCTCTGGATTCTCCTCATCTCTTCTTTCTTCTTCACTCTGAATTGGTTCAGTAACAGTTTCCGTTTCACAGATTTCAACAGGGTTCATTGTAGGTATGGGAAAGATCACAGACTGAGAAATAATATCTTGTACTTGTTCATTCCCTGATCCTCTACTTTCTGATCCTGCATGATCATCACTACTAAAACCCAAAAAGTTAGTTAGTGAATCAATGTCAAATAACCACTGAGGACCTGAACCAATAGGATTTGGTGAGTTCTCATTGCATTTGACATTGTCACTTTCCTCAATTATTCTAGAAGAAGAATTAAACACTCTGTAGGCCTTACTCTGAGATGAGTAACCAACAAGAAAACCATCATCTGCTTTGCTATCAAACTTTCCTAAGTGAGTTTTGGTATTGAGAATGGTACAAGGACACCCAAAAGGTTTGAAAAAACCAATAAATGGTTTTCTTTTATTTAACAGCTCATATGGTGTCTTGTTCTTAGGCTTGACTACTAGAACTCTGTTTTGGACATAGCAAGCAGTATTAACTGCTTCAGCCCATAAAGTAATTGGAAGTTTTGAATCAGCTAACAGAGATCTAGCAGCCTCAATCAGTGTCCTATTCCTTCTCTCAGCAACACCATTTTGTTGTGGAGTCCTAGGAGCACTGTATTGCCTCTCAATTCCTTTTTCCTCACAAAAGGTGTTTAGGTCAAGATTTTTAAATTCAGTACCATTATCTGACCTAATGACTTTTACCTTTTGATTTGTTTGGTTTTCAATTCTTAGAATAAAGGATTTGATCAGTCCACTTGTCTCATCCTTAGTCCTTAGAAAATATACCCAAGTAAATCTAGAGTAATCATCAACAATAACTATGCAGTATGATTTCTTACCTATACTCATGACATTTGTAGGACCAAACAGATCCATATGCAACAACTGAAGAGAAGAAGAAATTGTGTTCAACTCTTTGGACTTATGAGAAGTTTTGTGTTGTTTGCCTTTGAGACAAGCAACACAATGATCATCACATGAAAAGACTTTTGAAGGCAGACCTCTTACAAGGTTGTTTTTAACAAGTTTATTCATTGTTTTAAAGTTCATGTGACACATCCTTCTGTGCCAAAGTGATGATTCATCCAAAAAGGCTTTTGAAACAAGACAGTTTAGGGATGAATCATTTGAAACATTTTCCATATCCAAACAATAGACATTATCCTTTCTAGGAGTTCGTAGTAGTATCATTTTTTCATCAACTACCTTGAATCCAGGAGCAAGGATAATGCATTCTGAATCAGTGAATAATATACTATGCTTTTTGTCACAAACCTGTGATACACTTAACAGGTTGTACCTTAACTGCTCAACATAGTAGACATCTTCAAAGGTCATCTTACCTTTTGTTACATCTCCCTTACCACTAATCTTACCTCCATCTGGAGTATTACCAAAGGCAACATGCCCTCCATCAATTTTCTTGAAATTCTTGAGGCAAGCCATGTTCCCTGTCATGTGCCTAGAGCAACCACTATCAACATGCCAAATGCTCTTTCTCTTGAGCTGTTGGTTGCCCTGCACATAAGATAAATCAATTAGTATTGATTGGGAACCCAAGGAAAGTGGTCTTGGGCCTCCCTTTCTCATCAAAGTACTTACACTCCTTTTTGATGAGATTTTTAAAATTAGAATACTCTTTACTGGAGTACTTTGTCAAGATGATTGGTCTAGAAGCACAAACACTAGAAGCAGTACTAATTTTAGAAGTACTAACAGGTTTAGCAGTACTAATCTTGTTAGAAGCACTAACAGAGTTAGAAGTATTAACATCTGATGAAGTACTAACAATGTTAGTTTTAGAAGTACTAATACTCTCAGCAGCACTAACATTGATAGCAGCAGTATTGCTTCTGGCAGCACTATCTTTGTCAGCAACACTATTTGTGGTAGCAGTACTAACAGTTTTAGTGCTTTTGGGAACCCACATCTTGACACTCTCTTTTATAGTCTTTTTCTTCATGTGGCTTTTAGATTTAACAGGTTTCTTAGCCACATGGTTCCTTTCATCCTTCCTATAACCCAAGGGTTTTTGCACAGATCTTTGAAAATTTATCCTTTGGTTAATAGGATTAAAATAACAGTGCTTGGCAAGATGGTTCATTTTGCCACATATGAAACAAGGTTTTGGTCTGATGATTCTACTCAGATCAACTCCTTGTTTCTGAGCCCATTGATTATTCCAATTTCTTTGATTTCCCCTCCTTTTATCATGTTTTAGAGGCTCAGACTGATACCTGCACACTGTTTGCAAAGAACAGGATTCACAACTGTAGTCTGCTTGTAATGGACCTTTTTAGACTTTCCCTTAGTCTTCTCTACATCATCAGATTTGACCCAATCCCTTCCACCACCCTCATTGGTAATAATGTTATTTTCTAAGGGAATCTCACCACTCACAGTGTTATCCTTACTCTTACCAGCTTCTTTCTCAGTCTTGTCCTTAACAACTACTTCATCTAAAGGATCTATCTTAGTGGCTCCCTCATGCAAGTCCTTCCTATCCTTGGTCTCTAGAAAGTCTGATTTAGGAGGGATGTAGTTGTTGTTGTATGGTGGTGGTGTGGTATTGTACCCAATTCCTGGTTTAAGCTTATCATGGATTTGGACCTTTAGAATTGAATCCATGGCTTTAGAAGCATATGAAAACTTTTCCACATCCAGCTTAACCTTGGCTAGCTCTCCTCTCAACTTTTCATTCTCCTCTCTAGACTTTGTCAGTTGGATTTCTAGATCATTTTTCTCCCACTTCCAGTAATTTGTATCATATGTGTATTGAAGTTCATTGGCTTGGAAACCTTTAATTTGTTCCTCAAACCTCTCAACAATTTTCACATAGTCTTTTCTATCCTTTTCTAACCTCTTAAGGTCATCACTCATACTCTGGTTGTGATCCCTGTACCTTTTAACAGTGTCTATGCAAGTTTGAGAACAGAGATTAGAAAGTACCTCAGTTGGGAGATCTGATACCTCTGCCATGAGAGCTTGATTTTGAATGGCCTCTTCTGCTTGATCACTCCAGTCAAACCCCATTCCTTGTTGAGAAACAAGAGCTTGAGCATAGTTTCTGTTATGGTTGAAACTTCCAGTCTGAGCTTGTTGGAGATTGTTGTGAGACACTCCACTTCTGCATTCCCTAGCAAAGTGTCCCTTCATATGACACTTGTAGCACTCCACCTTTGACTTATCAAAGCCTGCTCCATCTTCTCTTCTTTGGGACAAGTTGTTCCTCCCAGTCCTCTTGATGAAGTTCTTCACCCTCATAGAAAGCATGGCCATCTGCCATTTAATATCCATCTCTTCAAGATCATCAGGATGAAGTTGTTCCAAGTCATCATTGATTAAAGAAGAGTTACCATGGCTGGAAAGAAAGGCTTCAAAAACAGATTCATTGCCTTTTTCTTGATTTACTCCATTAGCAACATTAACCGATTCAGGGATAGCAGTAGAATCGGTTGATGCTGATAGGAGTGCAGCATTATGAACATATCCAGTAGGCTTCTTCTTTGCTTCCACCTCAGATTCAAACACTCTCAGATCATTGTACAAATCATCCAGTTCCTTTTCTTCCAATTTGTCATTCTGTCTGAATGAAACAGTGTACATGGTCCATTCATCTCCAAGAGATCTGAGGAACTTTCGGTTGACATCATCTTGTTCCATCTGGACTCCAACAGTAGCCAACTCACCAATTAACTTATTGAATCTATCAAAAGTTTGAGTCATAGACTCATTCTTTGAAGATGTAAAATTCTCATATTGCTGCTTGAGAATATCCCTCAGATTCCTCTTAGTGCTCTTGGTGCCAGCAAATCTCTTCTCTAAAGCATTCAATAGAATCTGAGCATCAGTGCAGTGGTGAAACTGATGTTGATACTCATTAGGAATGGCCAAAAGCAGGGTGCTTAAGGCTTTCATCTCCAATTGTCTCACTTTCTTCTCAACATCAGTTTTTGGAGGTGGTCTTCTTCCATCTTGTCCAATTTTACCTTCAGCAGAGAGACCATTCTCAACAATGTCCCACATAGAAAAGTCTGTAAGGAGGATGTACTGCTTGATCCTAATTTTCCACATGTCAAACTCATTAGGTTTGAGCATGGGAACCTTTGATACAAGAGTACTGTTTGATTCAACTGTGTTGTCCATGATGAATGAAGGTTTCTGAGAATACTAGGCTCTGATACCACTTGTCAGGATCTGATTCTTAACAAGAATAATGAAACTCAGAAACTATATTAAAGAAGTTGCGGAAAAACACTTTAATATTCAAAGATCAATGTAACAGTAAAGTATAAATCACAACTTGTAAACTTTATTGAATGATTAAAGTTACAAGCTTTCACACAAAACCTCAATCTTGATGAACAAGCTCACCAAGACGAATTCTACTTCTCTAGAACTAGGGTTGTAAACCTTGAGGTTAATTCTCTCTCTAAAACAAAAACTCAAAATACTTGTATATCTTTCAAACTATTCTAAATAAATCTATACATATACTGAAAATAAAAGATAATTAGAAAACATAAAAGATCTTCAGTATATTCTTCCATAATTATCTTCAACCTTCCATGATTATCTTCAAACCTTGATCTGCGCGTATCTTGATTATCACATAAGCAGTATTAAGTCATAGCAGCATTAACACTCTGAGAAGTATTAATCTTCAGCAGTACTAACTATGCTTAGCAGTATTAATTTCTTCAAGCAGTATTAATTTGGCTCAGCAGTAGTAACCTTGTTGTACTGGCAGCAGTAATCATACTTAAACAAATCTTCAGTTCCCAACACATATGCTGAAATGAAACGAACGGTCTATATTTAGGAATTTAAATATATGCATTATATGAAACAAGTCTGAATATGATGTTATGCATGAATATATGCATTAGATGGAAAACATAGTTGCCAAAATTGTCCTTAATATATCTATACTATATTATAAAAGAGACATAAAAAACTCTTAATTACAACATTCTAAACACAAAATATAATTAATTAAAGCCAATTACTTAATTTACAATTTCATAATGCATTGGTACAACTTATCCAACCACAATATCTCACATCATCATCTATTTTATTTTCTTTGCACTTGGTTAATTTGGAAAGTATTGCAGAATATTTTTATTTTAAAGAATACGATAATTTATTAATGTATCTCGTTATTTTTTATTTTTAATTCATATCAACCTTCTTTTTTCTTCTTTTAATGGTTGTGAAAAAAAAATACGTGTAGATTTTATATTATGCTTAATATTCTCTACATTCACTATAAATATATATAACTTATCTATGTATGCTTAATATGCTTAAAATGCATTCACTATAAATATATATAGCTTCTCTATATATATTTAGCTTATAGTGATTTTAAAATCATTCACTATAAATAAAAGATTTTAAAATATATTTATATTCTAAAATATTTAAAATATATTTAAAATATTCTCTACATGTATCTATATCTATATCTATATCTATACTATATTATAAAAATGACATAAAAACTTTTAAAAACATGTCTTAAAGTTTAATGTACCGCTATTTAATGCTAATTACTTAAAAAACAACCATAAAAGTTGTATGTACTACATTTAATGTTATTCATTAATTTTCAATCATTATCTCTAACCATTTTAACTCCCCTAAAATCATTTCTCACTTTAACTCCCCTAAAATAACTCTCAGCATATTTTAGATATAAAAAATCTAAAATATAATTAAAAAATCTTACAGAATATTTTATAAAAAAAAATTATATTATTAAACCAAAATAAATTACATTATATTATTAAGTCTAAATTAAACAAATTTATATAAAAAAATCATTATCACTCTCTCACAACCATCCAAAATCGTAATGTAAATCGACAAAAAAACAGAAAATAAAATCAAACATTAAGATCGTGATGTATCTAGTTGCATTGCGCGAATACACTTCTAGTTTATTATTATGCACATATATGTCTTTTAGAAGTTGGGTTGCACATCTATATACGATAAAATGAATTCCAAACCTGCACATGCACAAGAATAGAGATAGAGATGGATGTTACAATTTCAACACACAATTAGGAAAGAATGGAAGGATTATGGCAGTTTCAGCAAAAAATTAAAAAATAATAGGAGGATTAAGGTAGTTATGATTTTATCTATAATTAAAATTTATATTATTTAATAAAATTAATTAAGCCAATTACAATATTACCCCTCCATAATATTTTTATTTTAAATAAAAAAGGAAAAAGAGAAGGATAGATCAAGAATTAAGATTGGTTTGCAAGGAATGCAACATATACAATGTTTGTATTTGAATGAGTCTCATTAATATTATTCTGTAATTAATATTTGAAAGGTAATTACGCAATTTAATTTTTAGTTTATATGGCCGCCTATAAATTAATTTTCTCTCTCAATAAATTAATTTTCTTTCCATAAATTAAAAACTTTTATTATAATCCCTTTCCCCCACTCAAAAATTTATTTATTTTTTATCAACTTTTTCTTTCCTATTTTATGATATTCTAGTTTGTTCATAAATGTGAATATTCATTCTATTTGATATGTATATATGCATTGATTTTTTTTTTCCAAAAAGTTAGTATTTGACTTTGTGGTTTTTTTGTTATAAATGTTATTGGGTGTTCACAATATGTTTATAAGGTTCACATCGTGTTCATAAGGTTGTATTTTTAGGTTTAATTTTATCATGTTACTTTACAACATATTCACAAGCTATACAAGATGTCATAGATCCACAATATGTTTACATTGTGTTCACAAGATGTATGTTTTTTGGTGTTTTTAAAATTTTGTTCGATTGTTTAGTGTTCATAGAGGTGTTCACTTGTGTGTACAAGTAAACTAAGATTTTAGTAATTTTTTGGTTATGTTATTAATGGTAAGGGAAAGGAGGGAGGGGAGAGAAGATTTGTAAAATAACTGTTGGATCCCAGATTTAATATTATAACAATGATATAAACAATAATAATAATGACAACGTAAGCAATACCGTTTAATATTAAAGCAAATTCAAATCACAGTTAATAAGAAGATATCCAATAAGGTAAATATAAGATCGAGCTTAATATTCACCGGATAAATCAGATAGATTAATAAGAACACCAAAAGGTGGATAAATCGTACAAGATCTTCTTAGAATATTTTTCAGTATCTTAATGATAATTAAAATACAAGATATAAGGAAAATCACACTTCAAGTAATGGGGTGATGGTCCTATTTATAGGACCATAAAGTGAACAATGTATTATCCTGACATAAGAAGAATGCTTGAACAGTGTTTTATCTAATAGGTAAACTCAAGACATGTTTGAACAGTAACCTACTCTAAAAAGTAAGTCTTATCACTATGTGACGTGTCATTTATTCTTCTGTCAATACTTATAGAAATCATAAGTGCATTCTTCAGAGAGGAGGTCTTCAGAGCTCTGATGTAGGAACCTCTGATGAAGTCATCTCTAATGTTCTTCTGCTGAATCTCTATCTCTGAAATGTACTTCAGAGGCAGACATGTCCTCTAAAGTCTATCTTTGGAAGTCTTCTGA
The DNA here is from genome assembly GCA_954870635.1 of Arctium minus. Lineage (NCBI taxonomy): Eukaryota > Viridiplantae > Streptophyta > Magnoliopsida > Asterales > Asteraceae > Arctium > Arctium minus. The sequence continues at coordinate 49,021,317 of OX941086.1, forward strand.
AATAGAACTTAGAATATTTTCAATACTTTTAAATTCCAAAATTGGGGCTAACAATAACCATAATGCCTTTTTATAAAAAGAAATTAATTCAAAATTACTAAATTATTAATTTAATATAACATATGATTTATATTAGATCTCACATCTCACAAATTACAAAATTCTAAAAGAAAAAAAAGGTCTCCAATGCTCCTATAGGGCTTGTGTTGTTGGACATTTAAGTGTTCGCACATGATCTATTTAATGGTTGGAAATGTGTTAAATGAATTGGTAGGGAAGCCTTTTATTGACCCATTCATAACAATTCATGGTTCATTATGAGTTATATATATAGGTAGAAATATGTTAATAGTAAATGTCTTAAATACCCTTTTCAAATATTTGTGAAATTTTGGCATATCAAATTATGCACCCACAATCCGAAAGTAGTCTTCAAAATTGAAACATCCAACCAAACTACCTCGTCTCTTTTAGAAGAGTTCAAAAAGTTTGTAACCAAACTATTTTTTTAGATTTACTGGAACTATCACGTGTGTTAAGATTTGTCCAGGTGATAAAATTTCGTTTTGATGGAAACAAATGTTACGTCTTAGGAAACAGACGTTTCATATGTCTTTCTATTCAAATTACTTTTATCGGCTTTGTTATTTGTCTTTTTCTCATTATTACAAACAAGAAAAAAGGGGAAAACGCCTTCCTTATTACCAATAAATGCTCGAATGTATCGTATCAACATGTTTCATATATACATAAAAGCCGATATTTTTTATCTTTCAACTTTGAAATGACATTATTTTGAATTTATATTTAATAAGTAAATTATATATATATATATATATATATATATAGGGGGTCATTCAAGGGAGAACTCGGTTATCTGTGGTAATCGTGAGATCCAATCTTAACCACAAATCAGAAGATAAATTAGGAAATCAATAATTTTGGTAATTTTAATTAAAGGTATTTTAGGTATTTTTGAGATCTCATCTCTCTTCTCTTCTCTCTCCTCTCTCCAGCAAATATTATTCTGGGAATACATGATGTCTATTGTGATACACCTTATAAACATTGAAAATACGTGATACACACTGTGATACACTGTGTAAAGATCGAAAATACATGATAGCACACTATGATACCCTTTTGTAAACATAAAAAATACATGATAGCACACCATGATACACTTTGTAAAGATCTAAAAAACGTCGAAAATAAGTGTGCACACTGTGATACACTTTGTAAATATCGAAAATACATGATAGTACACTATGATACCCTTTTGTAAACATAAAAAATACGTGATAACACATTGTGATACCCTTTTGTAAACATAAAAAATACGTAATAACACATTGTGATACCCTTTTGTAAAAGAAAATAAAAAAATTTAGGAATTAGGTTATATTTTAGGAATTAAACAAATTTACTAAAATATTATTTTCTATTTATTTAAAATTAATATTAACTATTCTAAATGTGTGGCTCATATTGGATCTCATGGTTACCACAAACTACCTAGTTCTCATTTGATTATCTTAGTAATCAAATCCTTGATGTTGTTAAGTTTGTTATGGTATGTAAACTCTTTTTGTTTTGTGCTTATAAGTACTTGAAAAATTGATTAATTTGGATTCCATTTTATTTCCAAGAGATCAAGTAAATAATATTTAATAAACATAGCAAAAGAAAAGCAAACACTAAGGTGGCGTTTGTTTTTTAAGATGTCTGAAGTTTGAAGTCTTATTTCACTTCTGATTAATAAGAGGTGGTGTTGAAGTCTGAAATCTGAATCAATAAGACTGTTTTTGTAACGTCTGGAGGCGTCTTGAGAGAAAGAAAAAATATAAAATAAGGCGGCAATAAAAAGTTTTAAAAAGTTAGGTCACAACTTCTTATTTCAGATGTATTTAAGAGTTGAGAGATTCTAAAAACTGTAAAAAAATAAACAGTGTGAATATAAAAAGGTATGACCATTTCAGACTTAAGAAGGATTAAGAGTTTTTTTTTAACAAACAACCCCTAAATCTAATATTTACAACATTCTAAATATATTTAATAAAAAAATTAGATTATTATTATTATAATATTATCAATTTGTAATATATTTAATACATTTAATAAAAAGGTATTTGTAAGTCCATCCATCCAAACTCATATTTAAGAAACCATTTGTCATGACTCGTTATCCAACCATTCATTTTTCCATAAGTAATTCAAGATATTAAATCTATAATCACATATTTATTTAATCGTATATAACTTAAACATTATATTCTTTTGAGTGCATTTGGTATCTAGATAGGACATAAATGACAGAATAGTTAAATGTTTGATAAGATAAAACTGGATAAAACGGAACAGATAAAATAACTAATTTACCCCTATTAAGTTGTTTATATAGTTTAATTAATGTATGTAACTTATTAAATTAAAATAAAATAAAGAGTGAATTATGCTAGTGTTCCCTTTGGTTTGCTCATATATTGAATTTGGTCCCTAAATTAAACTATTTATGCTGATGGTCCCTAACTTTTTATTTTCATAACACTCATGGTCCCTCCATTTAACAACGTTAGTTAGCAACCATTAGGAAGGACTAATGTGTCTTTGCACAAGCTATAAGGACCAAAAGTGTTCTACACTAAAGTTTAATCTCATTCACACTTTATTCTATTTTTTATTAAAAAAATATTTTATATATTCGATCACAAATCAGAATTCTTAAAATAAATTACATATTAAATAAAAATATTTATATATATTTAAAAAACTATTAAATTTACAAAAAAAAAAGTTAGCGCAAAAAAATCTCAAGTTTAAGAAAACAAAAAAAATAAAGATAAATTCACATATCTTCTGAGTTGATAATTGAAATATACGAGGAAAATATTGAAAATTAAGTTCGTTTAATGTGAGATTATTAATATATGGTCAAGCTACAAGTAATTAAAAGAACAACAAAACAAAAATTATAAATTAAGATTTAAAAAACGTTGTTTTTCAAACAATTAAGAAAAATATTAGTACGACTAAATTCGTTTTATATGATGCCCAAAACAAAAATTAAACCTCCTAATAAACCACTTTATAAGACTTAATTTATATGATTAAAAAATAAAGTATTGTATCTAAAATCATTGCAATAAGTTTATAAGACTTTGTGGACGTTCTAGCAAGTTTTTAGAACACTTAAAATACAAAGCGTCACATTAGCAATTATATATATGACATCATTTAAAAAAGTTTCCTATAAAAACAAGCATTTGATAAAAACATGGGTTTTAAGGATGCTTAATTTTTTTTGACGTCATATAAACCTAATTTTGTTGCAGTGATAGTTTTTTGATTGTTCACATATCCGTTTTTTTAATATTAATTTATAAATTTATTTTGTTGTTATTTTAATTATTCGTTGTTTGACCATATATTAATAATCTTACGTTAATCGAACTTATTTTTCAATATTTTGCTCGTATATTCAATTTCAATTTGAAAGATATGTGAATTTATCTTGGTTTCCTTTGTTTTCTTAAACATGAGATTTTTCAACGCTAACTTTTTTTTGGTAAATTTAATAGTTTTTAAATAAATATAATTTTTTTTACTTAATATGTAATTTATTTTCAGAATTTTGATTTAAATATATAAAATAATTTTTAATAAAAAATAGAATAAAACATGAATGACATTAAAATTTAGAGTAGAACATTTTTGGTCTTTATAGTTTGTTCAAAGACTCATTAGTCTCTCCTAACGGTTGCTAACTAATTTTGTTAACTGGAGGGACCATGGGTGTTATGAAAATGAAAAGTTAAGGACCTCCAGTGTAGATAGTTTGGTCAAGACAATTAAAATGCTATAAAAATGTATTTGAAGGTGACCTCTTCGAAGTTCTGAGGCACAATAACTTTGAAATAGAACCTGAAGTTGTGCCTTGCAGAATGAAAGAGGTAAGCAATTCCTTAGAGAGGGATGTAAATGGATATGACATATATCCTGGAGATCTGGCCTCTAGATGTGTTGAAAAGGAATTTCTTGATTCAGACTCAGATTCTGAGGATGACTCATCTTATGTCACTCCAAAGACCGGCTTTGTGGAGCCAGGGATAGTTGTCAAGGAATCAGAGGAGACCAAGCTTCCCTCTGGTATTCCAAATGGACCCATTTCTACAAAGAAATCTAATAATATAATACATATATGCTCAGATTTCATTGATATGTATGTAAAAGCTAAATCATCCATCGACCTTGAAAAAGAATAAAAAAGAAAAAGCTTCTATCAATTCAACTCCACAAGTTTCTAAACCTTTTGTGTTCAAACCTATGAAGTTCACAAGAGAACAAAAAGGTAAATGGGTTGAAAATGATAACTCTGTTCCTTTTATGGTAGTGAATTCTATGAAAAAAGGGAAGTGGGTTGAGCAGAGACCCAAACAAGCAAACAAGAGTTTTGAAAATAAATCCAAACTAAATAGAAAGTTTCATCAAACCTCTGATGCTATGAAGGATACAAAAATCTTTTGTACCAACTTTTGAGAAATCCAATGATAAGTTTAAGCAATCTTCTTGCATTTATAACTGTCATTGTATTAACTTATTGCATCAATTGAAAAAGCATTTCTCAAATCCCAACTGCCTCCTTTCTAGGCCCAAGAAAAAGAATGAAAAATTCAAGGGCCAAAAAAGAAATCACAGAAGACCTCTGAGCAAAATGCAAAGTCTAAGGCTTCAGAGGGCAATCAAAAATCTCCTAATAAGAAAGGACTCATCTGGATATGGGTACCTAAAGCTCATTAAACTGTTTTGCAGAAACAACATGTGCCAGTATGGTACTTCGACTCTGGGTGCTCGAGGCACATGACTAGGAATAAGAAGTTGTTAACCTCTTACAAAGACAAATCCGGAGGATCCGTAACTTTTGGTGATGATAGAAAGGGTCAAATCATGGGATATGGAGCCATTTCAAAAGGAGATATAGTTGCATCCAAGGTTGCTTAAGTTGATGGACTGAAGAACAACTTACTAAGCAGAAACCAACTTTTTGATAGTGGCTTTGATGTCAAATTTAGGAGAAGGTACTGCTCTCTCTATAGAATCAGATGAAGAATTGCTCAGAGCTGATCGTAAAGGTGACCTATACCTTATGAACTTCAACACCATAAGCAATACAGAGAAGCTCTCTCTTGTCTATAAAAGAAATGAAGAAGCCTGGCTCTGCCACAATAGGTTCTCTCAACCGAACTTTCATACCTTAGACTAATTAGTGAAAAACAATTTCGTAAGCGATGTCCCTTCTCTCAAATTTGACAAAGATTACTTGGGTTCTGCGTGTGAATTTGGCAAATTAAAAAAATGCTACACACAGAACCAAGTATGATATTTCTTGCACCAGACCTCTGCACATGCTACATGTTGACCTCTGTCGTCCCATTGTTGTGCAGAGCTTATCAGGTAAAAAGTATATTCTGGTACTAATAGATGAATTCTCTAGATATACTTGGGTAGAGTTTGTAAGAAAGAGGACTGATGTCCCTGATCTACTAATCAATCTATTGAAACAGATCTAGGTTATGTATGACTGCAAGGTTCAAAAGCTGAGAAGTGACAATGGGACTAAATTCAAAAACACCAAGATAGATGCTTATCTAGTCAATGAAGAAATATCTCAGAAACTTCTCTGCAGCTAGGACACCTCAACAGAATGGAGTTGTTGAGAGAATGTTATCCCAGATAACAATGTAAACAAGATGACAATTCACAAATCACTCAATTTCCAATTTCATTCAATTCAGAATACGATTACATATTGCTCTCTCAAAGACTTTCTCTCTCTACAACTGATACGCTTATGACATACTTACAATTCTTACACGCACACCACAGAGTCATATCCCTATTTAAACAAAGGGACAAAACACTCAAGACACAATACACACATACTACACAAACACGCACACTAAGAGAAACACTCACACTACTAAACTCTTACAACACATGACATTTACAATGCTTGACTTTGACTTTATTACAAAGAGACTTTGACATTCTGCTTGAGCTTTGACTTGGTTTGACTTTCAGTCTTCAGTCTTCAGTCTTCATGATCTTGTATTCAACAAATATGTGCACTAACATTCTCCCCCTTTGGATTAAGATCATCTTCAAAAGGATTTTGCAATTCAATCTCCCCTTTGTTGCATTGTTAAACTTTAAGAATTTATCTCCCCCTTATAAACTTCTTGTCAACTCAGATCACTTTCAGAAATAAACATAAGCATTGAAGTTCAGTCTTCTCTTTATGCTCAAAACAATTCTGTATTCTTCCCAATGTCTGTCTTTAAGAACAATAACATTCTCCACCAAAGTTGTAAAAACCTATTTCAGGCAACGGAAAGAAATTATCTTCAGATTCAGCTCAGTTTGATTCAGCAAATTGTCTTCAAAGAAAATTTCAGTAAAATCTGTTTGCTTTCAGAATTCTTTGAATTTGCTCTTTCAACTTTAAACAAACTTTCTTTAAAATAACTATTTGGACACAAATTTCTTCTTTCAGCTCCAACTTTTCTTTATCAAACCAATAATTCTTGATCACTTCTCAAACATTTCTTGATCCTCTCCCCCTTTTTGATGAAATGGCATTGACATCATCAAAACTTTCACAAGAAATGTCATGAACCTGATTTGACCATTCATCTTTTACAAGAGCCTCTGACCATCTATAGATCCAAAAGATATTCATCCGAATCTTTGCAAATTCAGACAAAATATGAGTGTAACACCTGAATCAACAAATGAATCAGTTAAAATGTCTGTCAGTAACACAAAGTCACTGTGTGTAACAAATACACATTGGAAAGGAGCTTTTTGATGATCACTCCCCCAGGTCTTCCATTCAATCATCGAATAACACAAGTTTATTCTATGAACGTTTAGATAGAAAAACGAATTTCCTGTGTGGTCGTGCTTGTGTTTGAAAGAATGAAGCACAAATGATTGCTTTTAATAGGCTCAAAATTGTTTAAACCATTGAGACAACAATAGTTAAACACAGACTCGATTGTGCATGATCGAAGTGCGAAGGTGGGGGAGACTTCCTTCTTTTTTAATATCCAGATTTTCCAAATGATAACCAGATAGATTATGTGTTGCGTCCCCTTGAAATATGAAACATCTTCTTGTTGAGAAAAAGATGAGTAGATGGTGGGGTTTTTTTTTTATCAAGAGTTGGCATGGGCTAGTTGCCTGTTTCAATGATGTTCATGAAGAATTGTGAAACACTAGCAATGTGGCTGCCCGATTCAGAAAAAGTTTGTGCAGAGTTTGATATTCTTTTACTCTAAACAAGATCAGCCTCATGAAAACCTTATATTCCCTGAGGAGGTTCTACCCCGTGGAAACGCTCTTTAATGGAACTTTAGCTTTAGTCACACCCTCTTTCTTTTAATCATTGAGCTCACTCCTAAACAAACTCTCATTTCCATTTTACCTCATCACACAACCCACACTCAGTTATTTTGACTCCTCACACTCGATCACTCAAGGATTAACTTCTTAGGTAGGAAACACTGGTTAACGTGAATCCATAGAAGTTTCATGTAAGATTACATAAGGAACCCATGTTGTCCTAAAGAACATGTTGCTCAAAATGGTTTAACTTTGCAGTTAAAGCACATAATGTGAAATACAAGTCAGATATCTATATGCTCTTAAAGATAATCATGAAGTTTTGAGCATTTTTAAACAGTGAAGAGATTTCAAACAAGTATATTGAATGAATGAAATGAAGACAAGAAACTTGTTTGAAAATCTGACATTGTATGAAAAAGATCAAAATCGGAATAATTTATCAAGTAAAGCTTAGGTCAGCAAAAAATGGATATTGTCTATACGAACCAAAATATAGACACTCTTGAAAGAAATGTTTTGAAATGAAATCAATGCTCAAAATTTTGAATAACAAGCGGGGTGTATCACCATCGAAAAATTTAGTTCAATTTGAGACATGGTGATAACATTTACAACAAAAAGTTAAACCGGTGTGTGTGAATACTTAAAAGTATATGGAAAAGATAATACACAAGTATGTATCTTTGGAAACACACGGTTTGTTAATCAATAAAGCACATATAACACGAAAACATTTAAAAATCACACTTCTATATTCATGAAATCATTTTTAAGAATCAGAAGTGATTTGAACATTTAAGAACATGTTTTCATATCTGAAAGTTGTCCTTCTTTCAGACACGTATGAGATTAAGATTAGAAATAAACCTTTTCGCTCAGTCTTAAATCTCATCAAGTCAGCTCTAAGTCATATTAGATATGATCATGTAAGCTTTCTCTCAATTCTGCAATAGTCACAAAATTTGTCAAAGTACAAAGCTTTATTCACAAAATTTATTGAAAAGTAAATGACATAAAGCAATAAAACGTTGAAATTACGAGTTCTGATCAGATGTAATCAGAAATCATATACCATATTCCTTATCTCTTACTCCCCCTGTGATTATGCATCAGAAAATTTATCAGTTAAGAATATATGCAAAAACTTATAAACTCCCCGTCAAATATATGTAGATCATATTATCTTGTGTCATCTCACACTCCCCCTGAGATCATGAACAACATTAAGTGCAAATATCTTTCAGAATAAAAATAAATAAATGAAGAAAAATAACAATAGCAAAACTTTAGTAGGTAATCACAGATTTACTCTGAACTCACACCCTCTTTCTTTTAATCATTAAGCTCACTTCTAACCAGACTCTCATTTCCATATTACCTCATCACACAACCCACACTCAGTTATTTTGACTCCTCACACTCGATCACTCAAGGATTAACTTCTTATGTAGGAAACAATGGTTAACGTGAATCCATAGAAGTTTCATGTAAGCTTATACAAGGAACCCATGTTGTCCTAAAGAACATGTTCCTCAAAATGATTTAACTTTACAATTAAAGCACATAATGTGAAATACAAGTCAAATATCTATAGGCTCTTAAAGATAATCATGAAGAGTTGAGCATTTTTAAACAGTGAAGAGATTTCAAATAAGTATATTGAATGAATGAAATGAGTATTTTGCAGCCTGAATGGAAAAGATTTACTAGGCATATGAAGCAAATGAATGATTTGAATGAAATACCACTCCACGAGGTATATGAGACTCTCAGGCAGAATGAAGAAGAGGTTGATGAGATTAAGGATGAAAAGAAAAAGACTGAAAAGGTTGTTGCTGATCCAATTGCCTTGGTTGTCAAGAAAAAGTCAGTAAGTTTGAAAAAGAAGAAGAAAGTCATAGTTTTTGAGTCCGAGGAGGCGGATAGTGAAGATAATTCTGATTCTGACGATTGTGAGAACTTAAAGAAGGCTATGATGATGCTGACTAAAGCCTTTCAGAAAAAGTTCTACAAAATGCCTAGCTCAAACCGTCAGAGATATTCTTCTAGGTGCAGAAATTATGAACACAAGGAGAGAGTTGAAGGAAAGAGAATACAGGAGAAGAGGTATGATGAGAAGTAGTACAGAGTTGAAGAGAAGAAACAACCAGAACCGACAAAGTGCTACAATTGTGGCAAAATCGGACACTTTGCTAAGGATTGTCGAAAGCCCAAATTCCGAGACTCCGAGTATTACAAGAACAAGATGCTCTTAGCCAAGCAACAGGAGACTGGCAAGGCACTTATGACGGAGGATGAGTTCTGGCTCGACCATTCAGACGAGGAAGAGGAGAAAGAAGAAAAAGCCCATTTGTGTTTCATGGGTAAGACAGAGATTGAAGCTGAAGCTGAATCTGATGAAAAGGATAACGAAGAGATATGTGATATGACTGAGTCAGAATTTTTAAATGCTATGCAAGCTATGATGATTGAACTCCAGGAAGTAAAGTATAAACATGAACATGAAAAAGGTATCATGAAAGAAAACAATCAATTAATACAGAAACTTAGCAATGATCTTGCTGAGAAAAACGTATTAATTGAAGCTTTACATAAAAATATTGATACCAGCGCTAAAGAGAAGACTATTATTCATAATGAATTAGCTGAAACTACTTCAAAATATAAATTGTGCCAATTTGAATCAAAAGAGATTGCTAAAAAGTGTTCATCACTTTCAAAAGATAATAAATCTTTAACTGACAAGGTGAATGTTTGGCAGGAAAAGCTTTACAGTTTAGGTCAAACTGAACACACTATTCATCTAAACAAACCTAAAGAAAGTAGTGAGTGTTGGGGACTTGGTTACGAGAACCCACACTACGTCAAAAAGGGTATTTCAAAAGTGTCTGTGCTTTATGACTTTGGATTTTTAAAACTGGCACCACAATATCCTGAGCTCAAAGTTAAGTGGACCAAATTGTTTGATGAGGATGAAGCTAAAGAAAAAGAGAAACGAAAGAATACAACTAAAATGCAACTTCCATTCCGTTATGAGAAGTTGAATTATAGTTACAGTTCTGATAAATCAAAATTTCTTTCTAATGACTATTTTGAGAGTTATTCTTCAAAAGAGTTGGAGGCTAAGCCTATCGAAGGTAAGATTTATGTACCTCCTCTTGTGTTGGAAAGTAAAATTTCTGAACTTGAGAATACTCTAGCAGAAGAAAGAGTTTTGATGGATTTAGAACAAACTGTGTTCTTCACTGTGCTTAAAAATTATGATTTTTCTAAATCTTCTGTTACTGTATTTTTAGTTTAGATCATTTGTGTTGACTTTTGTTAGCTTTTCTTTATTTCTTGTTTGACCTATAAATAGGTCTTCCTTGCTTTTGTTTAGAAGGTAACTAGTCATTTTGAAATCTGAGAGAAAATCCTTTGAGAGAAACCTTGTAACCCTTTCACTTGTGATATCAATACACTTGTGATTTCCTCTTTGATTTTCATTGTTCTTGATTGTGTTCTTATAATGATTTGATTGGACATTATCATTTGGTATCAGAGCAAACAAGAAGAAGCAGATTTGGATCAGATTTGATACATTTTTGAATATTTTTTGGCGGACTAGTTCTTGTTACTGTTTGATTTTGTATTTTCATGTTTTTGCACAATTTAATCAAGAAATTGATTAGGTTGTGTACGTTTTATCATTAGGAACAAGTTTTATTCAGATCACATAGCCAATTTCGCACTCTAGTTTGATCAATTTGATCAAATTGTTAGTTTTGTGAACAGTAACTTCGAACACTGTAATTCGAACGAAACACTGTAATTTTTGGTTTCTTTTGAAAATTCATTGTTGTAATCTTGTTCAGGTTGATATCGTAGACTAATTGAGTGTTTTGCAGAATCAAAAATCAAGTTTTACTCGATTTTTGATCGAACAGTGAAGAACTCGCAAGGAAACCCAAGAACGCGCTAGATCCATAAAACGCGCAAGTTCTTCCCAAGAACACGCAGATTTCGTGAAACGCGCACGTTCATCACTAGAACACGCAAGTTGGAGATTCGACCTCAAACGCGCTAATCGAAGTTAGCGAGTTTCCATAACGCGCTAGTCGAAGTTAGCGAGTTTCTATAACGCGCAAGTTAGTCAGCGAGTTCCTTATATCTGCGAGTTTGTCTGCGCGTTTGCCTGCGTGTTTGTCTGCGAGTTTGCCTGCGCGTTTGTCTACAAGTTATCATCTGCGAGTTTTATAAAACGCGCACGATTCAGCTAGCGAGTTTCTTCGAAACAGTACTCTGCGAGTTTCCTCGGCTTGCGAGTTTTCTCGAAACAGTGTTGTGCGAGTTTATTGGTCTGCGAGTTTCAAGCAATTCTGTGGTCTGCGAGTTTGAGTACTTAGTCAATTTTTGTCTGTTGATTCAAATCTGATCAGTATTTTTACACACCGAGTGTAATCTGCACTTCTTGAACGATCGTTTCAAATCATATTTCTGTTACAATCATGTCTAGAGATCTACTCAGCATGGGTTCGAAATCCAAACCACCGGTTCTTCAAGCTGATGAATACCCACAGTGGAGGATAAGGATGATTAATTTCTTGAATAATCAAGATAAGAAATTAATGGATTCGATTCTAAATGGTCCAGATTTTCCACATGTGACAGTTGCAAGAATTCCTGCTACTGGTAATAATCCTGAAATTCCTGAAAGGATTGTAGCTAGAAATCCTATTCAATATAGTGACACTGATACGGAGTTAGTGGAAAGGGATGCAACTGCGTTGACATATCTGATTATGGCCATCCCTAATGATATTTTCAACCGTGTTGATAGCCGGGAATCTGCTAAGGACATTTGGGATGAGCTAGAAAAACAGTTCATGGGAACAGCAAAATCTGTCAAGACTAAAAGGAATCAGAGTATAAATGCTTATGAAGGATTCAAGGCAAAAGAAGGAGAATCTCTGAGGGAAGCGTATGATCGTTACAACATCATTCTAAATGATTTAAGAAGAAACGGAGTTCAAAAGTCTGAATCTGAAATAAACTTCAAGTTTATCAAGAATCTTCAGCCAGATTGGGATGTCTACACTATTCAAATGCAGATAAATAAAGACATGGATGAAGAAAAGCTGAATGATCTTTTTTGTGCTTTAAACCAACATGAGGACAAGATAAAGGAGCAAGCTTCTGTGAACAAAGAGTTACTTCAGTTAAAGGACAAACAAAAGAAGGTAGAAGACTCTTTGGCTCTAATTGCTCAAGACAAGGGAAAGACAGTTAAATCAAGTTCTGGTTCGGGAAAAAGTTTGAAAAAGAAAGCACTGATCACCAGCATGGTCAATAGTTCAGACAGTTCAGAGAATGATGTTTCAGATGATTCTGATGATGAATTGAACGAATTTGCAGAAAAGCTTGCACTTCTGACTTCTAGCTTCCATAAAAGGTTTGGTCGGAAGAAATTTTATAACAAGCCGAAGTTCGATTCCTACAAGTACAGCAAGCATAAAGACAGATTTGAAGAAAAGAAAGAGAAAGAGAAAGAGGAGAAAGAAAAGTCGGATAAATGTTTTAACTGTGGAAAGCCCGGTCACTTTATCAAGGACTGTCCAGAGAAGCGTGTCAAGAATTACGAGTATTACAAGAAAAAGGCTCAATTGGCGAAAGCTTTGGAAAAGGGTACAACTTTAAAGGCAGAAGATGAGATATGGCTTGGCTACTCCGACGATGATGAAGAGACTGAGGTTGCTAAAGCGAATCTGACTCAAGTCCATTACAACTTAATGGCACATTTGAATGATGAGTCAGATTCTGAGGTAAATTCTCATTCTAATTTTTCTGATAATTCTGAATTCTTAAATGATGATGATGAAGCAATGAACTTGATATCCGAGCTTAATGAGTTGAAATCTAAGTTTTTGAAATTAAAGAAATATTTCAAACAACAAAGGAGTACAATACAAGGATATCAAGATCAGGCTTACATCTTCAAAATCTTGGCTGAAGAAAAAGAAGAAGAGAAAAATGTTCTGAAATTGGATATAATCAAACTTCAAACAAGAATTTCTGAACAACAAAAAGAAATCATGTCTTTAAAAGAAAAAAATCTTGATCTAACAATTTAGTATGATATTGTTTTGAAAGACAGGACGGAAGCTTACACAAAGATCAAGGAATTGGAAGATCTAAATTACAAAAGAGGTCAAACGGAACAGACTCTTAAAATTCTAACCAACAATCAGAAAGACACTCGTTTCTATAAAGCAAAACCAGGTTTAGGTATCTCTGATGTGGATGTGTTGAAAAAGGCACCCGAAAATCTTTATAATTTTAAAAAGTCGGGAGATGAACCAATTGTTTTAATTCCACACATCATAGAAACATTTGTAAAACCTGAGACTCCTGAGCCTGAATTTCCTAAGACAGAAAAGGAAGAGACAGTAGAAGAAAAGACAGAAATTGAAACTGAATTAGAAACTCAGTATTTTAAATCTGTTAAATTTTCATATGATGAACTGAATACTTCTTACAAAAGTAACAAGGATTCGTTTGTAGAATATGAAAATATCTTTAAAGAAAAACCTGAGTCTTCAAGATCTAGTTCAAATTCTAACAATTCTGATTCTGAAAATTCTGAAATTGTCTTGACCTGCTCAATCTTAGAAGATAAAAATGAAAGTGTCATTTCTGATAAGTCTAATTCCGTTTGTACTTCTAAATTTTCTTATCTTGAATATCAACAAGCCTTGGATAAAATTGAAGTTTTACAAAGGCAAATCTCCCATCTCAACAACACAATTGTTGAATTGGAAGATGCAAATGAAAATTTTGGGATGGAACTAGACTCAAGCTTTAATCAAAATGAATCTTTGCAAAAAGAAATCAGAAGTCTAGAATCTCAAATTTTCAAATTATCAAAAGGCAAAAAGGTTATTGTTGATAAAGATATTCCAATTTCTGTTATCAAATGTGAGTCTTCATCTGAATCTGGATATCTTTTTGTACCATCTGTTAACATTTCTAAATCTGTTTCTATTTAAGATGAAACTGTGAAGAAAGACTGTTTGGAGCAAAAGAAGACTGTAGTGGAAAAGACTGTGAATGAAATGGATAAATGTCAATGTAGTAGAGTAGATAATGCTTGTTCTTCTGTCAAACAACAAAATTTCAATAAAACGAATATCTTTTCCCGAAAAGAGTTGTTGACGCAAGCTACTACTAAATTGCAATGTTCATACTGTCTTAGTAGTTCATTTTCTTGGAAACAAAAGTCTTCAAAGAAAAATAAACATATCCAATTAAAGAACATAAAATCTTTTAATCATTTTAAAGCCAACAATGCTGAGATTTATTCTTTAAAAAAGAAAAATAATGATTTTCGTGTTAATAAACTTGCTGATGTGAAGTTTGTGTGGAAATGGATTCCAAAAGCTAAGCTAAACACACAAACTCCACCAAAAGGACCAAGATTTGAATGGAAAATTAAAGGGTCATCAGCAAATTTAAATACTGTTAAAAGTACTAACAATAAAGGACCCATATTTATATGGGTACCTAAAGCTAAGTGATTCTTGTTTTCAGGCGTGTCATGTGTGGATCATTGATTCTGGAGCTTCAAGACACATGACAGCGCATAAACACCTGCTGTTCGACTACGTAGATCATTACGCAGGTACAGTAAGTTTTGGGAATGAGATGAAAGGATACGTCAGAGGTTATGGGACTATCAAGAATAGTTTGATCACAATATCAAAGGTTCTGTATGTGGAAGGCTTGGCTTACAATTTATTCTCCATAAGCCAATTTGCAGAAAAGAAATGCAAGATAGAATTTGATGCGGATTTTTGCTACATCAAAGATCAAAGTGGAGCAGAACTGATTAAAGCTGGTAGAATGGGATTGTTATATAGTGTTCACTTTCCAACTCTGAAAGCTTCAAAGCCTGTATGTCTAATCTCAAAGACATCAACAGAGGAAAGTTGGTTGTGGCATCGGAGACTTTCTCATCAACATTTTCGTGATTTAAACAAGCTGAGGACACAACAATTAGTGATTGGACTTCCTGAATTGAAGATTGAACAAGACATACTTTGTTCAGCCTGTGCAAAAGGAAAGATGAAGAGAAGTTCACACAAATTAAAGATATTATCAAACTGTAATAAGTGTCTCGAGCTAATTCACATGGACTTGTGTGGACCTATGAGAACTCAATCCATCAATGGAAAGAAATACATATTAGTGATGGTGGATGAATTTTCTCGGTATACTTGGCTAGAGTTTCTAAGACAGAAATCTGAGGCTCCTGATCTAATCATCAAGTTCATCAAGAAGATTCAAGTTCTGATGCAAAGCCCCGTAAAGCAACTGAGAAGTGATAATGGAACAGAATTCAAGAATGCTACCTTGCAAACATTTCTAGAATCTGTAGGCATATCACATAATTTTTCTGCTGTGATGACACCTCAACAAAATGGAGTTGTTGAACGTAAAAATAGAACTTTGGTTGAGGCTGCAAGGACAATGTTGGCATATTCAAAGCTACCAATGTCTCTATGGGCTGAGGCTGTAGCAACTGCATGCTTCACACAAAACAGGACTATTATCAATAAACATTTTAATAAAACCTCTTATGAATTGATTAATGGTCGTAAGCCTAATGTCAAATTTCTTCGTGTGTTTGGTTGCAGGTGCTATGTTCTTAATGATCGAGAGAACTTATCTAAATTTCAACCAAAAGCCGATGAGGGGATATTCATTCATGAATATGAGGGGATATACATCATCCTTTATATTTCTGAGGGGGAGCATTTCTTTACATTTGGTTTGTTTTTGTAATTCATTTACTCAATTTCAAAAAGCTGGATACTTTTAACAAACCTGGACTCATGCTCAATGAGTACCAAAAGTTTTTATCTGTTTTCCAGGTTTTGTACTGGACTATGACTTCTGATCAAATCAGATCAGGACTCGTACATCATGATTTGTGCTTGACAGAAAAAATCAAGGGGGAGAAATTAAGATGTGTGCATACTTCAAGGGGGAGCTTAATGGAAAAGTCTGTAAGTTTGAAAGTTCTGAAAAGTTCGAAAAGTTTTTCTTGAAAAAAAAAAAATACTGATTTTGTGCTAAAAAGTCAATTTTTTAAAAGAGGCTATTTTGAGAAAGTCAACTTTTTCATTTTTGGAAAGATTTCATTTTCTGAAAAATTTCTCAAAATTTTTCTAAGTAAGGAAACGCGCAAAGCACTATGCATAGCTTAAACGCGCAAGCTGAAGCTAGCGAGTTTGGAAAACGCGCAAGCTGAAGCTAGCGAGTTTGGAAAACGCGCAAACTGAAGCTAGCGAGTTTGGAAAACGCACATGGTAAAGCTAGCGAGTTTGCTTTAAACGCGCTGATAGAGGCGTGCGAGTTTCAGAAACGCGCAAGGCGTTACTTGCGAGTTTGGGCGAGAAAGTTCCTTCAGTCTGCGAGTTTCATCATTCTTATTTCTTAGGCTTGCGAGTTTCACAAAATTTTCACTTAAATTGTTTCTTAAGTGAAAATCACACACCTATTTGTCGATTTTTGAGACAAATACCTTGTTTTTGTTGATATGAGAGAAGAAAAACTCAAATCGTGCGTTGTGTGCGAATTTTTTTTCAAATGAACAGTATCTTGCGAGTTCTTTGAATGAACAGTAGCTAGCGAGTTATTTGACTAGCGAGTTTTGTCGAGTATATATATATATATGTGTTCAGCTTCATTCTCTCTCATTTTCAACTTGCGGGTTTGAGCACTTAGCGATTTTTCTCTCTGATTTTCTTGCGATTTTCGACTTTTCAGTTCTTTTCTTCGAAGATTCAAGTGCAGGTGGTTATTTTTATCATCATTTGATTGTTTGTTCCTAGTTTTATCGATTCTAGGGTTTGATTTTTTTTAGTATTGTCGATTCATGTTCTTGACTGTTCATCTTCATTTTCTAAAAATTGACAGAACACTAAAATGTTGGATTTGTTCTTTCAAAATAATGTTAGTATTGAAAATCATACTTGATAGAATCTGGGTTTGCTATATATATTGATTTTTGCAGGTTTCCATAACTATTGGATTTGTTTGAACCGAACTGATTTTGGACTGAACAGAACCATTGTTCATATTGGACTGAAAAGAACTCAACCCATACTCTGGAATCGACCTGATATTCTGATAAACTCTAATCTGGACTTAAAAGATGAACGCATAAATTCATAATCCTTATTCATCTTGTTCAAGATTAAAAGAAGCTTAAAAGTTTTTTTTTTAATAATAAGGTGAAAAGTTTGAATTTTGAAAGTCAAATTTGAATTTGAATTTCAAAATTTTCAAATAAAAAGTTGGCAAAGTTTGGGTGATTGTTGAAATTTAAAAAAAAAAAAAAAATTCAAATAAAGAGTTGAAAGTTTTGGTTACTTTTGCAAAATCAGCATGATTTTTTTTAAAATACAACATTAATTTGACAGAACAAATTCGAAATATAAAGTGTTAGTGTCAATTTTTTTTAAGTTTTTTTTGTGTGTTGTTGTGTAAGTTTGTTCATTCAAAGTTGCAATTTGTTTTCTGCAACTTACTGTGCTTTCTTTGCAAGATATCAAGTACATTGTTCTGTACTTCATTTTAAAAAAAAAAAAAAATAGGTTTTTGGAGCTATACTGACATATTGGATTTTATCCAATACATTTTTATGATTTTGCAGGAAATCAATGGCGGAGGAAAATTTTCATGACCAAAGTGTTCAGATGGATGAACATGATCCAAATGTTTCACGGGAAATGCCCATGCCTTCTTCCCGATCTCATTTTTCTGAAGTTGATGCTAATCCTGATCTTCAATTGATTAATCCTCAAGAATATCTTTCTTTGTCACCAAATAATCATCATGTAATATTTGAAAATCTCATGGTCAAGCCAGTGATAAAGGAGATACTGAAAAACCATCCAATATGTACTGCTTTAACTACAACTGCTACTGTGCCAATGATCTATTTACAACAAGCATGGAGAACCATTGAGCATGTAGTGCAAGGCAACATAAAGTATTTCACCATTCGCATTGACAACTTCACATCCATCCTGACCTTTCAAAGACTTCGTCTGCTTCTTGATCTACCTTTGCCAGATTCCAGAGAAGGAAAGACAACTTTTGATCCTTATCCGTCTGATCATGAAATGTTTGCTGGTATTCGTGCTCTTGGTTATGTTGGAAATCTTACAAAGATGAGTGACTTTCGGAAGTCAAACTTGCCACCATTCTACTATCAGTTTTTCTCAGTAATCAACAAGTGCTTGACTTCACGACACTCTGGGGACGACAATACAAATATTCATACTCTAAGACTGTTTCATGCCATCATTTATGATCTGCATGTTGATTATGTTGTGGCCATCTGGACTGAACTGTATGAGAAAGTTCTGAGCAAGAGACATACAAAGAAGCCAAAATATGTCCCTTATCAGAGATTTTTACAAATTATTATCTGAGGCATTTTGAGATCCAACCGAGATGTTCTAAAGAGATCACATCATTGAACTGCCCCAGAAAATGAAATGACTCATCTTCAAAAGCAGAAGCAATCCTTCCCTTTTAAGATGCCAGTCCCTGTTGCACTACTTGCTTATGCCGATCAGAATGCTCCGAGTGTTAGGCAATATAGGGAGTCCATGGGATTGCCAGAGCCGGAGATCCCTACCCAGGACTTAGAACCTGTTAGTCGAGCGGAGTCAGTGAGGGTTCAACATACTACGGGAGTAGTTGAACGGGAAAGTGAGCATAGAGAAAATATAGAGAGGGGTTCAGGAGTGGGTCGGACTTCTGTACTGGAGGGTGTGGGAACACAGGCACAATCTGCCACACATTTAGTGATTCCTACATCTCAACCTGAGATTGCCATCATTCCTCAATTGGGCACTCAGGAAGAGAATCCCAATGAAAGCCAGAACTCTGAGAAAACAATATCGGTTGGACAAGCAAGTTCTTCTAGTACTTCGGTACCTTCAGCAACATCAGCACATGATGCAACAGATCAAGGAAATGATCAAAATGTTAATACTGATGATAACTTGGGTCATAGTTTTGGATTTTTGGAAAATGTTTCATTACACCAAAGTCTTGGTTCTACTGCAAGAGATCCTGACTTGGAAGGTGTTGATTCAATAATCAGGAACATTGTTTCTGACTCTGGAGTTATAAGGCAGGAAGAGGGAGTATTAGTTGAAAACTCAGAAAATGTGAGGACTAGTGTGAATGTAGAAAAAGAACATGGTGAGAGTGTGTGTATCCGAACTTACCATTCTAGAAGGGTAGCCACATCCACTACCTCGCCGCATGTGTTGCGAGCAAGAGGTATTGAAACAGACATTAGTCTCCCACTAATGCATATGCACACCTCAGCCAGCCATTCTATTGCCTCTCAACAGGCTATAGTCTCAACTTTTCACGGGGAATTAGCACATACTCTATCTGCCTTTCACTCGGAAATGGCAGGTATTGAAACAAGAACTTAGTTGCCCCCGAGTTTGACTTCTTTCAGTGCACCATTGAGTCTAGAACCAACTGTTACATCTATTTTTCTTCCTAGGACACAACCAATTATATCTGCTATCACCGGTCGTCTTAGTGACTCGGTCGGAACATCTGTAGTAGATCCGCAATCCGGACTACGAGGATCAGGTGGAAGTCCTGTCATTGCTAACATCATGCCAGCTTTGAGCACAGGCCACACTGTTGTATCTTCAACAGCTGTGTTAACGGGAAGCTTAAGTAGCCCCGGTGTTACGTTACCCGAATTTGTTTCAAGGGAATTTCTCAATGACGCCCTAAAGGTCGTTGAAACCTCTTTATCGCAGAAATTTGAGTCGGAGATGAGTAAAGCATCTGAAAAGTTTGAGGAAGAGATTGGAAAGGTGATGAGGATGTTGAAAGGAAAAAATCCAGTTGTTGATGAGCCTGAGCAAACAGTTCCACTACCATCTGTTACACAACCACCACCAGTTCAATCAATTTCTGAGCTGAAATCTCTACTTCTAGCCCAACTGTTATCAGAAGCTCCAGCAGATCAAGCCGAAGCAGATCTTATTGGTTTACTGAGGCAACAATCCCAACCAATTGTTCCTCAGGTTCCAGTAGATTATGTTACACAATCTCAGTTCAATCAGTTCAAAGATTCAAAAGAGAAGCACTTACAGGATCTAACCACAGCTGTTCAACTTTCTTGCAAGGCTCAATCTGATGCAATTTTGAAGAAAAGACATGATCGTGATTCTGATCAAGATCATGAGGGGGAGATGAACAAGAGATTGAAAACTGCGGAAGACACTGTTATTATTACTGTTGAGGAACAGGGAACTGAAGTAGCTGAAACTATTCATGGAGAACAGTCAGAAAATGAACAAATGGAAGAGAATATTCCAGAGGCTGAAGTTGAATTGATGATCTATGACAATACGGAATCAAGGGTTGAAAAGCCTGCGATTGCCACTGTTGAGGAAGTAATGCAGATGTTAGGAGTTAATGTTGATAACTTTGTCAACCTAGACGACTATGAAAGTGATGATGATGAACAGGCTGCTGCTAGGTATGACAGTTACTGGAAAGTTAAGGAGAAAGGAATGAACGTTATTGAGCATAATATTGAAAGTGATGGACCTGATCTAGAGAATTCAGTTACTGTTGAAGAATTTGTACAGAATTCTATTGCACAAGGAAATCTGAGTCAAGGAGAGAATGTGTTGGATGATTTATTTGGAGAAACTTTAGATGAAAATTTTGATGATCTTGAAGATGAAGAGTTTGTAGATCTTGATCAAACGTTTCCATTTCAACAAGCCAAAGTTGTGGAGGTTGCACAGTTTGCTGGTACCATTGATTATACTCCACCATCTTACAGACTATTTGATGAAGACGAGATCTTGACAGCTATTCAGATAGTCTCTCCCACAAGAAACTTCTCTGTCCCTGAAACCATTGATGATTCTGAACCAAGAGTTGCTCTTCCTTTACCTAAAGATTTTGATTCTGAACAACCAGCTGATCAACCCAAGCAAAAACCAAAAACTGATAAGCCCAGAAAGTCAAAAAGATCAAGAATTCCTACCCCAAAGCCCAAACCAAAAGATCTTGAAGAAGAAAGGCCAATCATTATTGATATTCAAGATTTCAGGAATAAGCTGTACAAAGAAAGAAAACAAAGAGAAAAGGAGGAAAGGCAGATAATCAGAGAAGCTAAAGCTGAGTTAAGAAAAGAGGAAGAAGAAGCAGCCAGAGCAAAAGAAAGTGCACTTCCTTACATTCGAAACCCAGATAGTCCAAAGATTTTAAGTGCAGCTGAAACCTCTATACAGTTAAAGCCAAATTCTGTTTTTGTTACTCCTATGGAAGTGGAAGAATTCTCTAAAGCTCACGGTCCAGAACTTGAAACAATGCAAGCAGAAGAGCTCTTCACTTATGAAATCAGCAATTTGGGAAAGGTGATGTTCAAAGGAGATGTAAGAGTTGGTGCTCTTCCATATACTGGATATGATGTTGAAGGAGACTCTTTAAAGTTCATTGAGATCATTAGAAAGTCACTTAAAGTACCATTTCTGGAAGAGTCAACGAAAATCTTTGTTTCTTCTCTGCAGCCTGTTGATGAAGCCTGTTTTTATGGTGTTGGAGATAGAGACAAGGTTTATCAGGCCAACTATATCAGATTTATGAAGACTCAGAGCAGAATGTCCCCATTTGCTAAAAGACAAGAGATTCTGCAGATTCAAAATGTTCACATTTTCAAGGTTCTTAATGTTTACTATCCAAAGTTCACAGTTCAAAGGAAAGACATGAAGATTAGTACTTTTTCTGAAGCTGATT
Organism: Arctium minus; assembly: GCA_954870635.1. NCBI lineage: Eukaryota > Viridiplantae > Streptophyta > Magnoliopsida > Asterales > Asteraceae > Arctium > Arctium minus. The sequence goes on from OX941086.1 coordinate 49,043,565, forward strand.
TTGACAACTTGAACATCTCAGACATTATGTTCATTGTGAATGAGTTCAGAGATAGGAGAAACAGAAGGAGGTCACAAGCTGTTGCTTATGCTTTGGATGCTATTAAAAGATTTATTACAAGGAGTGTTTACAATGCTTATTCATTTGATTTTCAGCTTGGTATTGAAACCAATCAGAACAGAGTAAACCTACTGACACCAAACTTCAACCATCCTAAGATCAGAATTCTAGAGCCTTTTCAGGTATCCAAATATCTAGAGTTGGGTGTGATGTATGTTAACACCAAGACTCATAAGAAGCAGTTCATGCGAGCATCAGAATTGGCTAAGTATTCAGATGGTACTTTGAAGTATCTGCGGAAAGTGCTCGAAGATAAACTGTTTCTGTCTGAGTAGGAAAGATTTAGAAAGAATGAAGCTGTCAGAACTGTTGAGTCTCTTAACATGGAAGCTATGTTAGAAGATATCAACAAGAAGATTGATTTCAGAGAATACATCAGGAGGTTTGAAGCATATCTTGGGATCAGAAGAATCTGTTTTAGAAGATGGGACCAGAGCAAAATTGTCAAATGATCTAAAAGGGGGAGATTGTTACTGTATTTTTAGTTTAGATCATTTGTGTTGACTTTTGTTAGCTTTTTTTTATTTCTTGTTTGACCTATAAATAGGTCTTCCTTGCTTTTGTTTAGAAGGTAACTAGTCATTTTGAAATCTGAGAGAAAATCCTTTGAGAGAAACCTTGTAACCCTTTCACTTGTGATATCAATACACTTGTGATTTCCTCTTTGATTTTCATTGTTCTTGATTGTGTTCTTATAATGATTTGATTGGACATTATCATCTTCTAAAGCTTCAAAATCTTATGATATTTCTGATCTATTTGATGAAGAGTTTGATTTTTTAAACTCTGAAGGTGTGTTAGATGATTGTGTTGGTCAATTTGATTTTAATGCTAAACTTCCTGATCATTCACAGTTTATCATAAACTCTTTCGGATTACCAAGTGTGTATGAAAAAGGTGAAACATCAACGAAAGTTGACAAAACAGTTTCTGTGAATTCTAAGAATGCCGAAGGTAAAAAGAAGAAATCTAAGCATTCACAGAAATAGAACACCACTGGTAAGCCAAAGAAAAATCAATATATCACAACTCACAGTTCTAATTGTAAAGTTTCAAATGTTTAAGATGTGAAAAAGAAACGGACTGGAGTGAAATCAGCATGGTTACCAAAGCAGAAGATTGAAGATACTGCTAAATCATTTTCTGTTTCTGATTGTAATAGAGGAACATCTAGTACTACTGATATAGTTAAGAATATTGCTTTCAATAAAAAAAACTTGTATCTTCTTACAAGAAATATTCAATAAAGCAATTATTCCAATTATCTCCGTCTGCTAGAAAATCTTTTAATTATAAAAGAAATGATTATGCGTCTCGACAATATTCTGATGTTTGGTTTGGCACATATCATGTATATTCTTATCATTCTATTGGTTCTAATGTTTTTCAAAAGTGTGTGTTCCAGATTCTAGTTTCTAAACAAGTTTAATCAAACAAACAAGATTTAACACAATGATTACCTGTTTGATTTCTTTCAATTCTCAAAATGTACACTTTCTCTCTCTAGAACTTTCTCTCTCTCTCTCTAAGTATTCTCTATCAATTCTCAATTCTGATATTACAATTTTCCAACTTCCAACTCTTTGATACTCCTGAAAATACAAGAAGAAAAATGTATTTATACTAACACCTAATACTAAGGAAACAACAAATACAAATACAACTAAGTTTGACTTATTACAAATAGACTTTGACTTTTAATGAGATTTGACTTTCTTCATCTTTGACTTTCTCAACTTTGACCTTCAGAATACTTGATCTTGTATCCAACAGATTTATGCACTAACAATCTCCCCCTTTGGATTCAAGATCATTGTTGAAAGATTTAGCAATTAAGTCTTCACTTTAAGCTCTGTCTGAACAATCTCCCCTTTTTCTTTGACTGTCTTCTTTCCAAAAGTATCTTCAGATGATTAACAATCTCCCCAAAACTCTCATAGAATGCTTTCAGACTTTGGAAAGAAATTATCTTCAGAATCAACTCGAATTGCTTTCAGCAAATAATCTTCAAAGAAAATTTCTCAAAAATCAGCACATCTTCAGAAATTCTTTGATCATCTTCAAGTCTTCAAATCTTTACTTTGAACTTTTCTGACTTGAACATTTCTGAAAATCATCTCTCAAAAACTTTATCATTTCTTGATACCATCTCCCCCTTTTTGATGATTTGAGCATCTATATCATCAAAACTTTTCTCCAAGAAATGTCATTGACCATTCTTATCTGTCATACTGAGCCTCTGATTCTGTGATCCATAACCAAGTATTCATCTAGGTCTTTGCAAATCCAGACAAAATAAGAATAGGTAACTCCTGAATCAACAGATGAATCAGTTAAAATGCCTGTCAGTAACACAAAGTCACTGTGTGTAACGAATACACAATATAAAGGAGCTTTTGTGATGCTCACTCCCCCAGGGCTTCCATCCAATCATCGAAACACCACAAAGGAAATTTCTATGAATGTTATGACAAAGAAACAAATTCCTTGTGTGCTCGTGCATGTGTAGAAAGAATTAAGCACGATGATTACTTTTCAATAAGGCTCAACATTGTGTAAACCACTGAGACAACAGTAGATAAACACAGACTCAATGTGCATGATTAAAGTACGAAGGTGGGGCAGACTTCCTTCTTTTTCAATATCCAGATTTTCCAAATGAAAACCAGATAGATTATATGCTGCGTCCCCTTGAAAATGTGAAACGTTTTCTTTTTGAGAAGAAAATGAGTGGTTGGTGGGGTTTAAGCAAGAGTTGGCATGGGCTATTTGCCTATTTCAATAACATTCACCAAAGAATTGTGAAATGCTAGTAATGTGGCTGCCCGGCTCAGAAAGTAGTTGGTGCAGAGTTTGATATTCTTTTACTCTGATCTCACACCCTCTTTCTTTTTAATCATTAAGCGCACTACTAACCAAACTCTCATTTCCATTTTACCTTATCACACCCACACTCATTTCTTTTAGACTCCTCACACTCAATCACTAAAGGATTAACTTCTTGGGTAGGAAACACTGGTTAACGTGAATCCATAGAAGTTTCAACTAAGTCCTAGCACAAAGAACCCATAGTTCCTAGAAAGCATGTGTTGCTCAAATGGTTTAACTATAGCAGTTAAATCTCAAATACAAATGTCAGATAAATGAATGCTCAGATGATATAATCATGAAGATTTGAGCATTTTTAAACATTGAAGTATTTTCAAACAAGTATATTGAATGAATGAAAATGAATGCAAAAGACTTGTTTGAAAATCTGACATTGTATGAAAATGATCAGAAATGAATGATATAACAATCAAAGCTTAAGGTCAAGAAAAAATGGATATTGTCTATACGAAACGAAAATATAGACATTCTTGAAATAACGTTTCGAAATGAAATATCGCTCAAAATTCTTTGAATACAAGCGGAGTGTCTTACCATCGAAGAAAAATTGTTCCAATTTAGAGACATGGTAAGAACATGTTGACCAAAGTCAAACCGGTGTGTGTGAACACTTGAAAGTATATAGAAAAGACAATACGCAAGTATTTATCTTTGGATACACACGATTTGTTTATCGATTAAGCACAAAAGTTAAATGAAAACATTTAAAATCACACTTCCAAATTATAAAATCTGTTTAAAAATCAGGAAGTGGTTTGAACATTTAAGAACATGTTTTCTATACCTGAAAGTTGTCCTTCTTTCAGATACATTTGAGATTAAGATAAGAAATTTACCTTTTCGAGCAATCTTAAATCTCAGAAAGTCAAGCTGTAGTCATTTAGATATGATCGTGTCAGCTTCTCTCATCCTGCATAAGTCTCAAAGTCTAGTCAAAATTTATTCACAAAAATTTATTTGAAAATAGAATGAAATAAAGCAATAAAACGATTAATGTACGAGTTCTGATTTGAAGTAATCAGAAATCATAGTCTTACTCCTTTTGACTTATAAGCTCCCCCTAAAATCATGCATCACAAAAATTTTGTCAGTTAAGTATAAAGCAGAAATTAGTTATGCTCCCCCTCAAATGAATGTAGATCATCTAAAATCTTCTCTAACTCCCCCTGAGATCATGAACAAACAATTAAAGTGCAGATATCTTTCAGAAAATAAAGATAAAGAAAATGATGAAAAATAACAATACGTAACTTTATTATGTAACAACCGATTATGTCTTAAGATTTAACATACCAAGCTTAGAGACAAGAAAATTAAATCTCTTTTCATCTAAGGGTTTGGTAAATAAATCTGCAAGTTGATAATCTGTTTTTACAAAATAAAGTTCAATTGTTCCTCTTTCTACATTATCTTTTATAAAATGATACCTGACATCAATGTGTTTGGTTTTCGTATGCTGAACAGGATTAGCAGATATCGCGATTGCACTCTTCGATTCACAATAGATTGGAATTTTATCAAACTTGAATCCATAATCTCGTAGCTGTGTTCGCATCCACAATACTTGAGAGTAGCAACTAGCAGCAGCTACATACTCCGCTTCAACAATTGATGTGGAAACGCATAACTGTTTCTTTGAAGCCCAGCTAACGAGCTTGTCTCCAAGAAATTGAACGTGACCAGAAGTACTCTTTCTGTCCAACATGCAACCTGCATGATATGCATCTGAATATGCAGTCAGTTGAAACCCATTATCCTTAGGATACCACAGACCAAGGTCTGCAGTCCCCTTCAGATATCTAAAAATCCGTTTGACAGCAGCCAAATGGGATTCTTTGGGAGCAGCTTGGTATCTAGAACATAAACATGTTGAGAACATAATATCTGGTCTACTGGATGTAAGATACATTAATGAACCTATCATACCTCTATAGTTTCTAACATCAACACTTTTACCCGAAGGATCAGTGTGAATCTTAGTACCTGGTGCCATCGGGGTTCCAATAGGTTTACGATTTTCCATTTTGTACTTCCGAAGAATATCCAAAATGTACTTAGATTGATTTATGAAAATCCCCGTAGAAAACTGTTTAACTTGTAATCCAAGAAAGAAATTCATCTCTCCCATCATACTCATTTGAAAACGTGACACCATGAGGTTAGAAAAGTTTTTACAATATTTTGGATTAGTAGAACCAAATATTATATCATCAACATATATCTGAATAAGAATAATATCAGCTTTTTCCTTCTTGATAAATAAAGTAGTATCAATCTTACCTTTGGAGAAACCAGACTTGACCAAGAATTTGGATAAGACGTCATACCATGCTCGAGGGGCTTGTTTTAATCCATAAAGGGCTTTATCCAAGATGTAGACATGATCTGGCTTATCTGAATTGACGAACCCTTCTGGTTGAGACACGTACACTTCCTCTTTAAGAATGCCGTTCAGAAAAGCTGTTTTGACATCCATCTGAAAGACTGTAAAGTTTTTATGAGCTGCGTAGGCAAGAAACATTCTGATTGCCTCTATACGCGCTACTGGAGCATACATCTCATCATAATCAATGCCTTCCTCTTGCCGGTAGCCTTTGGCAACAAGTCTATCTTTGTTTCTTATGACGATACCATCCTCATCCTTTTTATTCTTGAAAACCCATTTAGTTCCTATCACGGTTTTACCTTCCGGCTTAGGAACTAATATCCAAACCTTTAGGGCTTCAAACTGATTGATCTCTTCTTGCATTGCAGATACCCAGTCCGAATCAGCAAGAGCCTCTGATACTCGTGTTGGCTCAATCTTGCTGAGGAAAGAGTCATGCATACATTGGTTAAGTGTCTCTGACCTAGTCTGTACAGGCTTGTTGAGATCTCCAATTACTTGATGTAATGGATGCTCTTTGGTCCAGCGATGCTCATGAGGAAGTGGAGTATATGAAGTTTGAATATGATCATCATCTAGAAATCCACTTTCAGAATCTTCAGTTTGAATATCATGAGGAGGATTCTCAGTTGAAGGTTCATGTGCAGAAATATCAGTTGGAATAGCAGACTCAGGCTCTTGAGTAGAAAAAGTAGTACACCCAACTGAAATAGTTACTTCTGGCTCAACATTAACTTGTGTATCTTCAACTGTAGGAGTAACAATAGGAATATGAGTTTCTGACTGAACGGGGGATACTTGTTCAGTAATGACCTCTGAAATGACTGGATGATGACAACTTGTATCTTCAAACCTGTCAGTCACAACAGATTTAGATACATTATTTCCAAGAAACTCATCATAAAAGAATTCAAATAACAAATCTAAATCAGTTAAATGAGAAGTAGATGTAGAAGCGTTATCCGAATTTTTCGCTGTAGAAACAGGTTCTGGACTGATCTGCCCAGAAGCTAATACTCCTGTGATAACGGGTTCTGAACTGAATTGATCAGAAGCCAATTCTTCATCAAATGTGACATTGACACTCTCGATAACTGTCTTTGACTTCTTTAGATAAACATGATATGCAGCAGATGTTGAAGAATAACCGATAAAGATGCCTTCGTCCGCCTTAGCACTGAATTTATTCAGACTCTCTCTGTCGTTAAGCACAAAACATGTACACCCAAATACATGAAAATATTTGATAGTTGGTGTTCTGTTGTTGATTAGCTCATATGGAGTCTTCTGAAATCGGCGGTGTATCATGGAACGATTTTGAGTATGGCATGCAGTCGACACAACTTCTGCCCACAAGAATAGAGGTAAGTCCGATTGGCTAAGCATAGTCCGAACGGCCTCGACTAGCGTTCGATTTCGCCTTTCGACTACTCCATTTTGTTCAGGAATTCTAGCAGCAGAATACTGATGTGAAATCCCAACTGATTCGAGATATTCATCAACAATCTTGTTCTTGAATTTTGTGCCATTATCAGTACGAAGAAACTTGACTGGTCGCTGCATTTTCACCTGGGTCGTCTTTAAGAAAGTAATGAGGACTTCGGGAGTCTCATCTTTTGATCGAAGAAATTTGACCCACGTGTATCTTGAATAATCATCCACAATAACCAACACGTATTTCTTTCCTCCCAAACTCTGAGTTCTCATTGGACCACACAAATCCATATGTAGCAATTCTAACGGAGAACTAGTGCTTGGTTCAGGCTTCGGTTTATGAGCGGCTCTCTTCATCTTACCCTTTTCACATGCTGCGCATAAGTGTTCTCGTTCATATTTCAGCTTAGGAAGTCCTTTGATCAATTTCGCACAAACCAGCTTGTTGATGTAACGAAAGTTCAAATGAGATAAACGTCTGTGCCAGAGCCAACTTTGCTGCGTTGAAGCTTTTGTCATTAAGCATACTTGAGTGTCAATCTGAACTTTGGACAAATTGATGGTGTAGAGGTTGGTCTTTCGATTTCCAGATAAGAGTTCTGTTCCATCTTCAGTGCGAATTGACCTCTAACCCTTTATCGCAGAATTGACCTATGCTGAATAAGTTGTGCCCCAAACCTTCGACATAACTCACCTTACTTATCGTTATGTTGTCTTGAATAATGTCACCATATCCTAAGATAGGTGAAAGCTGATCGTTTCCGAATCTAACATTACCACTGAATTTCTCTGTATAATTAGACAATAAAGCTTTTTGCCCAGTCATATGCTTGGAACATCCACTATCCAAGTACCACATATGCCGGGTCTGCAAGAGAAATCAGGAGACAATAACTTTAGGTACCCATTTAAAAACGGGCCCTAACGGATTAGCACAAAATTTTGGTATCCACTTGAAAATGGATCCTCTGTTCTTTTGAAAACTTTAAAAAACATTTGATCTCGAAGAATTAACATGATAAGATCCATACCAATCAGAAGAATTATGAGAATAAACAAAATCAGTTCTCCGATAATTAGGACGAGATTTAGTAGTAATAGAAGATAATTGAATCAATTGCTTTATTGAGTAACGCTTGTAAGAAGTTACAAGGTTTTGTTTATGAGAAGCACATTGACCAACTATATCAGAATCACTACTAACAGATTTAGTACAAGAATTATCAGTAACTGATTCAGCTATCTCATCCTCCTTCCGTTTTGGTCTCCATTCGGATTGAGCTTTCAACTTTTTCTTCCTTAAATCTGAAACATAAGATATAGATTTATTAGAAAAAACAGATTTCTGAGACTGAGTATACTTTCGTGTACCAGTGTATTTCTGTTTCTGTAATCGCTGTTTCTTATGTTTCTTACCTTGAGCATAGTAAGCAGCAGTTACAGAAACTGATTCACCAACCTTAGTTGATGATTCAACAATATGAACATCACTTGGTAACACTCTTTTATTTTTAAGACAAGTAGAATGATCAGGAAGTTTAGAATGGACATCAAACATATCAGATTCTTCCATGCACCCATCATCAGAATTAAAAGAATCATTTGTAGACTCAAATAAGTCATCAGAATTATCAGAGACAGTTTGAGGTGCCTTTGAAACTGTAAAACACTTTGTAGATTTATTTTGAAAAACAGTGTTCTTTATGACTGTAGAAAATACATTTTGTTGAATATCAGCCAAAAGTTTTTCATCAGATAAAACATTTTCAAGCTCGACTATTTTGCTTTCAAGAATAGATGTAGGAACATAAACCTTTGCAATCGCAGGTTTTGCCTTCATCTCAGAAGCGGAATAACTAACAAAATAGTCAGTTGAAAGAACTTTTGGTGTTTTTGAAAGGTAACTATCATTTAACTTTTCATAGTTAAACGGTAGTTGCATTTTCTTTTTATTCTTTCTATTTTCAGTTTCTTGGTCCTCAACTTCTTCTGACAATTTGGTAACAAATTTGGGTTTTAAATGAATATGTTTATCAGCACAAGCAAGAAAATCATAGTTATAAAGTGCCGGCTGTTTTCTGATGGCTTTCTTAAGATAATGAGGGTTTTGAAAACCAAATCCCCATTTCTCTTTAACATCATCCTCTTCATTAGGTGCATTTAGAAAAATGGTTTGATCTGTTTGACCTCTCGCATACAATTTTGCTTCCAGACCATTTACCTTCTTATGCAAATTCTTGTTTTCAACCTGCAATTTATAAACAGTTAGTGCAGATTCTGTCTTTTTAAACTCATATTTAGAAATCTTACCTTCAAAAACAGAAATCTTCTTTTCAAAATCATCTACTTTAGATTTAGAATCAGAATCAGATTTGCGTAAAGAATCAATCAGATCTTTGTTAGAAATAACAGAGGTATTAAGTTCAAAGATCTTTTTGTTCTTTTTAGCAACCCTTTCCTTTTGCTTTTTCAGATTATTTTGTAAATTTTGAAGCTCAACCACCATGGTTTCCAACTTGGTAATGAAATCTTTTGGAGTTAAGTTTAATACCTCATTAACTGCCTCATCATCTGACTCGTCATCCTTTTCTTCTTTGCCCATGAGACAGATATGAGTTGTTTCTTCTTTCACTTCTTCTTCTCCTTCTGAGTAATCCAGCCAAAACTCATCTTCAGCCATTAGAGCGACACCCGCTTCTTGCTGTCTTGCCAAAAGCAACTTTTTCTGATAGTACTGAGAATTGCGAACTTTCGGCTTTCGACAATATTTTGCAAAATGACCCATCTTGCCGCAATTGTAGCATTTGATGGAATCTGTTGCCGGCTTCTCGGCAACTGTGTAGTCATTCATGAACTTCTTCTTCTCATCTGGTTTCTTCTCCATATATCTATCCTCTTCATACCTCTTTCCTTCCACTTTCTGTCTATGCTCGTGATTCTTTGAACTAGATGAAGAATACCTTTGAGAATTTGATCCCGGCTTCTTGTAAAATTTCTTCTGGAATGCACGGGTCAACAATATCATGGCTTGTTTCAGACTTTCGCCATCATCACTATCTGTAACTGAATCTGACTCAGAACTGGTAAGAACTATTTTTTTTTTCTTCTCTTTCTTTTCTTTCTTCTTCTCTCCAGCTACTAAGGCAATAGGATCAGGAACTTGTGCTGCCTTCTTCTTCTCAGCTCTTTTCTCTTCAACCTCTTCCTCATTCTGCCTTAATGTCTCAAATACCTCATGTAGTGGTATTTCATTCAAATCCTTCATCTGTTTCATCCTTCTTGTATGCTTTTTCCATTCCGGACGTAGGATACTCAGAAATTTGACATTGTTTTCCAACTGCTTCTTTTTGACTTTATTCTTTGTCAGCTCATTCAGAAGCAATAAAAACCTCTCATATGTATCTTCCAGACTCTCATTCTCCTTAGCTTTGAATTCCTTATAACTATTGATGCAGTTTGCCACTTTCATTTGATTTCCAACCTTGGATCCCATCATCATCTTTTGCAACTGATCCCACATCTTCTTAGCATTGGCTTTATAGCTATCAATCTTGATGTAGATCTCGTTTGGAATGCTTTGAAGAAGTAATGATCTCGCTTGTTTATCTGCTTTGTATCGGCTTTTCTGATCTTCAGAATATTGAGAAATATCCACTGTCACTGTTTTCATCTTTTGCTCTCTTTCCTCAGTCCCATCTTCACTATCAGAAGAATCAACATCAGGTACTTGGACTGTTATTGGAGCCATTGGACCTTCAGTGATAGACAGAAGAATATTCACTCCATTTGAATGCGGATCTATGAAATCCAAGAATCTGTCCTTCCATTGTTCATACTCGCCTTTGAATAGAACTGGAGGCTTTACATCGGTGCCAATTGGAAGTGCATCTTTGGAAGTCATCTTCTTTAAACCTGTTTGAAAAATATATCAATTAAGAAACTAGAACTGATCGTTAGTCCAAAATGTGAAATCACAAGAAAAAATCTTGAAAATAAATTCAGAGATTTTGATCACAGAAAGAACTATGTCCCCCTAGGCAGACTTAGCACGGGGGTCCCGCAGACTGAGAAACACGCAGATCGAGATTTGCGCGTTTGATAAACTCTCAAGCAAACTCGCAGATAAACTCGCAAGCAAACTCGTAGGCAAACTCGCAAGCAAACTCGTAGGCAAACTCGCAGATCAAACTCGCAGATGATGAAACTCGCAAGTACCTAAACTCGCTAAAAACTGTTCACGCTGAAACTCGCTAACAGAGGCTTGCGCGTTTACTAAACTCGCACGTCGAAGAACTAGCAAACCACCAAACTCGCACGTCGAAGAACTCGCTAATCACTATTCCTCCTGAAACTCGCTAGCTTCTATTAGCGAGTTTGTAGAACTCGCTGGCCACTACTAACGCGTTTCTTAGAACTCGCAGAGAGCCCTTGCGCATTTTAGACCAAAAATTTATTCCTTCGACTTGCGCATTCTAGCTTATGAATCTTGCTCGTTTCACGACGAACTAGCGCGTTTCACGAAGAACTTGCGCGTTTGAGAGATCTAGCGCGTTCTTCCTTCTGTCGACCCAAAGAGTAACTTTTCCATCTGATTTCGATCTTTTCTTGTTCAAATGATCTGTAACTTTGAACGAACCTTTGGAATCTACCCAAGAACAAGTTACAATACACGATTTTTACAATTAAACACTTACAAATCACATAGATTGATGAAACAGTGACTTACGACTTTGTGTACAAAAACTTAACAAAAAATCACAAAATTCGTGTGATTAACAATGCAATACAGAAATTGAATTACAAAGACTCGATCTAATACACTTTTAGAACAATTCCTAAACAAAATCTGCTCCAAAATCTCACTCAAACTCAAACTTCGATTTTCGGCTCAAGAACAGTGACGAACCAAGCTTTTCTCGAATTTCTTGATCTGATTTCACCTTTGGATCTGCTCTGATACCAATTGTGTGTTCCAGATTCTAGTTTCTAAACAAGTTTAATCAAACAAACAAGATTTAACACAATGATTACCTGTTTGATTTCTTTCAATTCTCAAAATGTACACTTTCTCTCTCTAGAACTCCCTCTCTCTCTCTAAGTATTCTCTATCAATTCTCAATTCTGATATTACAATTTTCCATCTTCCAACTCTTTGATACTCCTGAAAATACAAGAAGAAAAATGTATTTATACTAACACCTAATACTAAGGAAACAACAAATACAAATACAACTAAGTTTGACTTATTACAAATAGACTTTGACTTTTAATGAGATTTGACTTTCTTCAGCTTTGACTTTCTCAACTTTGACCTTCAGAATACTTGATCTTGTATCCAACAGATTTATGCACTAACAAAAAGGTAAAAGGGTCCATATATAAATGGATGCCAAAATCTTGTGCTAACTCTGTAGGACCCAAATTTAAATGGGTACCTAAAGTTGTTGTTCCCTGATTTCTTATATGCAGACCCGTCATATGTGGTACTTGGATTCTGGTTGCTCCAAGCATATGACCCGGCGAAAAGATATTTTATCTAATTATACAGAGAAATATTGTGGGACAATTAGATTCGGCAACGACCGGTTCTCATCAATTCTAGGTTATGGTGATGTGATTCATGACAATGTGACGATTACGATGGTGAGATATTGTTGATCCCAGTTATGATGTTCTTTAACTTGATTTAACCTTTTACTACACACAGATTGATTGAATAGAGTGCGGAAGCGTTTACGATGTGTAGAAAAGATTGAACATGCAAGGTAGTAAACACACAAGTAATTAATGAACAGAAAGTAAAGTATTATAAGAAGATTACTCAAAGAACTGTTTCATTGATTACTGAAGAACACCAAGAACACGCACTGGTATGTGTAAATATGCTCAAGGATTATACAGACTGCTATGTTTTTGTGTGTGCTCGTCTTTTCCACTTTTTTTAAACTCTAAGGTGGTGTTCCCTTAATATACAAGAAGGATGCACCCCTTAGTACAAGACAAAAACTGACATTCCACATAAGGAATGCCACCTGTAAAGTGAACATTGTGGGACACCCATTACTTTGATCTTGAGGATCTTCGTACAGCAGGCCTCAGGTGTTCTGCACGTGGTCTTGTCTGGAACAGTCTTGCCACTCCAACACTGATCTGCAGAGGTTAGCCCTTACAGAGGATCTGTGAGTGATCACAGAGGCTCTGTGATCTGAGAATCATCTAGGCTTTGCATCTTCTGCGAAGTGGCCTCTGAGCTTTGCATCTTATGTGGTGACTTGGCAGACTACAGAAGTTTCTATACTTAGCCTATTTTTCAACACTTCCAATCTTGGTAGATGGAGCTAACAATCTCCCCTTAAATGATGAAAAATAAAATTTTGAATTTTGAGGTGTTGGCTAAGCTAGAAACAAAAAGAGGTGAAAGGAACTCAACCTCTAAAAAAACGATATTCATTCATAAAAGAAAAATGCCAAAAAGCAATTACATTAAGCATCGAAATACATGAATGAACAACAAAAGATTACAGAAGTCATTAGGGAAAATCATGTATCGGGTTGGTAAATCTTTCAGCTAGAGTTCTCTTCATCGATAGAATGAGTTCCCTGTACTTCAGTTGAGCATCAATCTGCCCAATCATTGTCTCTGCAGGTCCCACTTGTACAGTTTATGTGCCCTTCTTCCTCAGAATCGTGTTCTTTATCTTCAGTAGAGTGTTGTTCGAGTACTTGTGACTTTGATTTGGCCTGTACATCTTCTTAAGCCCATCATCGTCTTTGTAGATGAACCCGAACTCAGGCTCTGTGATTAAGGAGTTGAAAGGAACGTTTTCGATTCCGGGGAATTGGTCATGCGGCTTGGTGATCGATAGTTTCTCGACTCCGAGTTGTAGAGCAACCTCGAAATCCATTTTGCTGTGATATTTTACATGTTCGCGCATCACTTCCTTGATCCTGCCATTTGCTATCATGTACTCCTTTCGCTTTTCAAGTCTTTGCTCTGCGAAGGCATGTAGTTGAGGAAGGTCGTAGGCGCAGAGGTTCTTTAGGTCTGCATCTGTGAACGTGTACTGCTTCCCATCTTTTCTCTCAACTAAGTACTTAGCATACATGATTGACTTGTTGGAGAAGGAGTGCAGAGAGATCCTCATTACAGTCTTTATATCTTCTGTGGAGAACACTTCATTCCTTTCTTGTACGGTTTGCTCAAAACGTCTTCTGATGTCCTCTTTGATTAGGGGATGCAAGTTCGGTGCTAAGAAGACAGCCTCGGGCTCTACGCTGTAAAGATAGGTATGAATGTTTTCTTGGAACTTAAGTTCTTTCGGTGGAGGCCTTGGGATTGGAACCCTCATGGCGTCCATCGATTGAATGATCTCTTTTACTCTGTCCTCTTGATGTTTCTGCTCTAAGGGCTGTTCTGAGGGCTTTTTTTTGTCAGGTTTAGAGATGTTTTGATCTTTGTTCCGTGGAGAGGTCTCTGAAGTATCTGCAGCGTTTACTGGATCAAGGCTTTGAAACTGTACAGCGGGTGTGGGTGCAGTGGGCATGAGTTCAGGACTTGAAGGTTCTACAAACTTTGTGAGTCCTTCTGCGATCTGTTCAGAGCCCACACTCACCTTTCCCTTCAGTGACACTGTAGAGGTTGTTCCTTGGACAATTGGAGAAGTCGGTATTGGGTCCTCAGAGGCACAGGGCATGAGGTTCTATGTTTTGTGTGCCTCTGAAGATGTTCTTTGTAGGGGTAGAGCTTGAAGAGGAGTGGCAGAGATGACAGGTGCTTTTGGTGTTAAAGACTTCTCCCCCTCATGAGGGCCAGGGCCAGGGGCATCTGGATCCTGGTCCTCATGTCTCGACACCTTCTGCGAGGCCTCCGCTTGGCAAGTAGCCGGAGCCTTTCTCTTTTTCCTTTTGCAGAGGTGTTCATCAACATGTTTATTGATCTTCTGTAGCGCGTCCCCTGTGGCCATTGATAGCTCGTTGATTTGCAAGTCAGACTTGAACCGAAATGTGGCTACGGTTTTCTTCAAGTCTGTTGCCACCTTTTCTCCTTGTTCATTGAAGTTGGATCGAGGGAGGTTGAGGTTGCCTTGAAACTGATTGCCCATTGCTTCTAGGTCGGCTTTTGTCGCGAAAGCAGAGGGGTCAGGTACAGAGGTTGATGCCTGTGGATGAAAGGGGACCATAACACTGCGAGTCATGTCCTTTATTTCCTCTCGGAGCCTGGCCATTTCATTCACTCCGGTCTGAACTCCTTGTGTAGCATACTTTGGGAACTCTTCTGTGCAAAGATCCCCGAGAACCTGAATTTGATTAGAGTGTGCAATGATGGTTTTACCACAAGCTTGAAGGTCAGCTCTGGTCGCGCAGGTTGTTCCGAGGGCATGCAGAGCTTCAGTATTGGCTTTTAGGGCCTCTGCAATAGTTTGAGAGTTGGCTTGGGACTCTCTGGAGATAGAGATTTGCAACTCGTTAAGTTTTGTGAGCACCATGTCAGCAAAGGCTTTAAACTCGCCCTTTGTGACAAAAGTGTCAGCAGTAACCTCTGGAACAACACATGTTCCAGATTTAGCCAACGAGTCTTTGGCACCCGTAGAGCCTGTGGGGATGTTGAGCTCTGAGGGATTTCCTTCCAATCCTCGATGTTTCACAGAGGAAGCATCTATGGAAGTTCTGTCAACATGTTCTTTGGGGGAGGGTTCAGAGACTCCCTTAAGAGCTATGTTGAATGGATCCTGTGGTTGTTCTAGAGCCACAGAATCATCGTGTTCTTTCACCACCAACTCTGAAGTGGTTTGGATGTCACTCTTATGTGTGACAGAGGTAACGAATACCTCTGTGTATGGAAGAGATGTGTCCTGGGCGAATGGACACGCAGAGCAACAGTCACACCCTTTTGAGAGGGTGAGGTGGATTTGGTTTCCCCGGTTTTGGATGGTACAGAGGATGAAGGAATATCCTCTGTCTGGTCGGCTAGGGTTCGGTTCGGACTGTGCGGTCCTGTTTCAATACCCCTCTGTACTAGAACTGCAGGGGTAGAGGTGTGGGTTGCATTGGGAGTTGGTTTTGGTTGTGTGCCCATGACATCTTTTTCTCCTATCTCCTTCTCCAAATATTGTTCACCCTCATCTTCAGAGCTTGGAAGCCCTGTGACATCTTGTACCTCAATGTTCGCGGTTTCACCCAATCCCACAGAGTGCTGCTGTTGAATTTCCATTGCTATGTCCATTGCGACATGAAGAGGGTTGGGTGATTTTTCTTCTGAGCTTTCAATGATCACCTTTTTCCTTCTCCTCTGCAGAGGTTGTTCGGACTTTGCAGGTTCATTCACTTCAAGGGAAGGGACAGGTTCAGAGGTTGCTTCTTTGGTCAATTTCTTAGCCTTCTTCTTTGGCTTGACAACCTCTGTTGGTGACTTTGGAGTCTCTTCTTCTGCGACTCTCTTATTGGGTGTCCTTTTCTTTTTATGCTTCTTTTCTCGTTTCTCAATTACAGCTTCTATCCGAGCTTCAGCTTATTCACCCTCCTCTGTTCTAACTTCAGCTCCCTCACCTATTTCTGTCCTAAGGTAAACAACTATCTCACCCACTTGGAATCCTACACGTGGGGGGGGGGGGTTGCAGGACTCGGTTCAGGAGTCCTGTGCCCACGAATGTAAGTTCTCACCCCATCTTCACTACTCAGGTAGGCCAAAATACGGGCTGGCAGAGGTCTTGCTCCCGGATACCCAGATTTTAAAACAGTGGGCTTGTGCGACTTCATGTCATAGACTTTGACCATCTTACCCTCTGCAGGTAACTTCCCTTCTCCTATCAGAGCATCTCCTAGCATAAGTGCAAAGAACCTGTTGAAAACAAGATTTTTGGGCTTTGTGCCTCGAGCTTGGTCCTGTTGCTTGGCTTTGACCGCATTTCTGATCTCCCTGAAAATAAGTGTTGCATAGTCCAGAGGCAAATCGTAGTACATACCATACATTATTGCAAGTATGGTATGGATAGATTAGTCAGTACTGCCTACCTTGCAAGTCAAGCAGCGATTTAGGATAGAGAAGAGAATGTTCCACAGAGGTGGAAGGTTCTGTCGTCTGAAGTCGGTTCTTTTGGAAATCGGTGCTGCGTACCCTATGAATCTGAGAAACTCTAGGATTTCATCATCAGAATAGAAAAGGTGAGATTCTACTTGTACAAATTTATGTCGATGACATTACAAATGATTTGTATTGCAAAAAGTTCGAGTCATTGATGAAAAGTGAGTTTGAGATGAGCATGATGGGAGAACTTACATTCTTCTTAGGATTGCAAGTCAAACAAACCACAGAGGGTATTTTCATAAACCAATCAAAATATGTCTCTGACATACTTGAAAAATACAAGCTCTCTGACTCTTCACCAATGAAAACTCCTATGGTCACTGGATCCAAGCTCCATGCAGATCCAGAGGGTAAATCTGTGGAGTGCAAACTCTACAGAGGGATGATAGGATCTCTGTTGTACTTAACCGCGAGTAGACCTGATATAATGTTTGCCACATGTCTCTGTGCAAGATTTCAAGCTAACCCCAAAGAATCTCATCTTTATACTGTCAAGAGGATCTTCAGATACCTAAAAGGGACCAAGAATCTTGGCCTCTGGTATCCGGAGAACTCTGGCTTTGATCTCATGGCTTATACAGATTCAGACTATGGAGGATGCAAGCTCGACAGAAAAAGTACCTCTGGGAGTTGCCAATTCCTTGGAGGGAAACTTGTAAGTTTGACTTCCAAGAAGCAGAACTGTGTCTCAACCTCTACGGCAGAAGCAGAATATGTTGCTGCTGCCAGTTGTTGTTCCCAAGTTCTGTGGATGAAGACCTAACTTAGAGACTATGGATTTGATATCGAAAAAATCCCCATCCTCTGTGACTCCAAAAGTGCCATTGCGATCTCCGCCAATCCCGTGCAGCACTCTAAGACCAAGCTTATCGATATCAGGTATCATTTTCTGAAACATCATGTGGAGCATGGAACAATAGAGATGTACTTTGTGCCCACAGACTACCAGCTTGCCGACCTTTTCACGAAGGCATTGGATGAGAAAAGATTCACTTTTCTACTTGGCAAGATTGGTATGCTCAACATGAGTTGACCACAGAGCTTATGTACCCTTGCACAGAGCCTCTGTTGTACATTTTTACCTTTATGCAACATATTCCTTGTTTGTAAATAGTATCTTAAGCTATCCCTAGTATTTTTTTCTTCCAATACTATATTTTGTACATGTCTTATCCTTATATGATCCAAGCATAGTTGAAGGGGGAGCAGACCGAACCAACAAAGACCAATCTTCACTATTCAAGGGGGAGCAAGACAGTCTGCGCAACACAGATTACAGAGTGAGGTTAGTCCATCTGAACCAAGAGTCAAAACTCTTTCTCGAGCACTATGTACTCAGAAAAATTCCACTTTGTACCCAGCTTTCTGTCAAAACTTTGAAATGATCAAATCTTTGAAAATCTTTCCTAAAAAGGAAATTTTTGGTCTCAGAACCTCTGAGGTCGACCGCAGAGCCTCTGCGATCTGTCACTGAGGATATTTGACCAAATGCACTTTAAAAAGAACTCGATCATTTCATCGCACTTTCCTTCCTCTTAAAATGCTCTGTTAATCACAACCTTGCCTATGACCTCAAAAGCCTCTTATCCTCAGAGCTTCTGTCATTCCCATCACTTGAAATTCGGGTCATTTGCTGCGGGTTATTTCTTGAACGTCACTGTCATGTGACAATAGCAAATGCCACGCGCGTGAGAATAGGGTGGCGCACGTCCTAGATCGTGCACCGCCATCATCTGACGTGGCAATATTGTATTGGTTCGTAACCTGTACCGTCGTTTTTCAAAAACGGCCTCTTATCAGTTACCACTCATGACGGATTTCAAATATTTATCTTTTACCGCTAATTCTTTCTACCCACCCTCTCTGTATAAATAAACCCCTCTTCTCCTTCGTTTTCTTTTTGTCTGCTATCTTCTTTTTCTCAAGAACTTTTCTGCAAAGGATCGATTGTTCTTCTATTTCCATGGCATCTCAATCTGCTTCCTCCAAGAAATCCAAGGGTTCTTCTGCATCAAACAACTCGATTCATTCTGAAGCCAAAAAGGCCGATTCCCATTCTGTTGAACAAGAACATGTCCTAACAAGCAGAATGCTCTCCTTCACACACCATGATTACCACTCCAGGCAACTGAATCTCAAGCCTAACAATCACTATGTTGTCTTGGAACCCAAGGGATATCCTGAGGAGGCTGCTCCTTTACTTCAAATCCTGAAGAACCACATCCTCACAAAAGCCCTAACCCTAAAAAGCTCTGATACCAATTGTCAGATCCCATTTAGGCAAACAAAAGAAGAACTCCATATAATAGAAGATACAAGAGAGAAATGAAGAACAATATTCATCAAAATCACATCTCATATGCTTAGATTGATTAACAATGGAGGAGAAAATGGGAAGAACACCACACTAAATATTAATCGACTCTCATGGAAAACCTAGTTTGTGTGTGTAACCTGTGTTCTCTCCAAAACCTAAATGACCAAATGAGCCATGTGCACATATTAATAGGGCCCATTTACAATAAAAAGGCTCAAGCCCATACAACTAATTAAAAAGCCCAAAATACAATTCTTTATAAAACATTCAATTAAATTGGGGGCTAATTTAATCTAACAGATATGTTGAAGGATTAGGGCATAACCAATTCAGCATTGGTCAGTTCTGCGACAAAGATATAGAGGTAAATTTCAAGGCCAAGAGATGTTCTGTTCGTACTGAAGATGGTAAGGAACTCTTGGTCGGCACGAGAAAGTCTAACCTCTACACAATTAATCTGTCAAAAGTCTAGCCTGACAATAAGGTATGTCTACTGTCAAAAGCCTCGCTGCAACAAAGCTGGTTATGGTACCGAAGGCTTTCTCACATGAATTTTCGTTACATCAACAAACTGGTAACGGGAAAATTAGTAAAAGGACTTCCTGAGCTGAAATTTGTCAAAGAACATCTGTGCGCAGCGTGCGAGAAAGGTAAGATGAAGAGAGCCGCTCACAAGCCGAAACCTGCACCTAGTACAAGTTCTTCATTGGAGTTGCTGCATATGGATCTCTGTGGTCCTATGTGTACGCAGAGTATTAACGGCAAGAAATATGTATTAGTTGTTGTGGATGATTATTCGCGGTACATATGGGTAAAATTTCTAAGGACAAAAGATGAGACGCCCGAAGTCATCATCACTTTTCTAAAGACAACCCAAGTGAATTTGCAAAAGCAAGTCAAGCTTCTTAGAACGGACAACGACATAGAGTTTAAGAACAAAATTATGAAAGATTATCTCGAATCGGTTGGGATAACACATCAATTCTCTGCGTAACAGAACGCTAGTCGAGGCCGCTCGTGCTATGCTGAGTCAATCCAATCTACCTCTATTTCTATGGGCCGAAGTTGTTTCGACTCTTGTTACACGCAAAATCGATCCATAATACATCGCCGGTTTGGTAAAACTCCATATGCTTTGATTAATAATTGTACACCTAGTATTAAACACTTCCATGTTTTTGGATGCAGGTGTTTCGTTTTAAATGACAGAGAGAGCTTAAACAAGTTCGGATCGAAGGCTGATGAAGGCATCTTCATTGGATATTCTCAAACGTCTGCAACATACAAAGTGTATCTGAAGAAATCAAAGATTGTGATTGAGAGCGTAAATGTAACATTCTCCGAGAATTTGGCTTCTGAATAAAGCAATTCAGAACCCGTATTTACCGGTGTACGAGCTTCTGGGTAAATCAGTCCAGAACCTGTATCTACTGAGAAGAAATCAGATGAAGCGTCATCGTCGACATCTCATTTATCTGATTTAGATATTTTGTTTGAATTGTTTTATGATGAATTTCTTGGAACTAAAGTGTCTAAACCTGTTGTGGTTGACAACTTAGAAGATTCACAAAGACATCAACCAACCAGTTCAGACCTCTCTACTGAATCAAATTCCCCGATTCAGCAAGAGATTCCAGTTCAAACACCTACTCCAACGGTTGAAGTTGTGAACGTTAATGAGGAGACATAAGTTACTAAATCAGTTGGTTGTACCGTAACGACAAATCAACAGTCAGAAAATGTTGTTCCAACTGAAGCTTCTACACAAGAAACTTCAACTGTACCCCCATCAATTCCTAAGCAAACTGATGAAGCTGACAGTGGATATCTAGATGATAGTCATGATCAATCTATATCAAATCCACTTCCTCATGAACATCGGTAGACCAAAGAGCACCCGATAAGCCAGATAATTGGAGATCCATCAAAGCCGGTGCAAACTAGGTCAGCTACATTGAATATGTGTATGCATGACTCATTCCTGAGCAAGATAGAGCCAACTCGCGTATCTGAAGCTCTAGCTGACTCGGATTGGGTAACTACCATGCAAGAAGAGCTGAATCAGTTCGAAGCTTTAAAAGTCTGGAGACTTGTGCCAAGACCGGAAGGTAAATCTATCATTGGTACAAAATGGGTATTCAAGAATAAAAAGGACGAAGATGGTATCGTAATCAGAAATAAAGCAAGACTTGTGGCTAAGGGATATAGGCAAGAGGAAGGAATTGATTATGACGAGACATACGCTCCAGTGGTACACATTGAAGCAATCAGAACGTTTCTTGCGTATGTTGCTCATAAAAACTTCACCGTTTGCCAGATGGACGTGAAGACTGCCTTTCTCAACGACATTCTAAAAGAGGAAGTCTACGTCTCACAGCCTGAAGGCTTTGTCATTCAAGAGAAACCAAATCACGTCTACATTCTCGACAAAGCACTTTACAGTCTAAAACAAACGCCTCAAGCCTGGTATGAAGTTTTATCTAAGTTTTTGGTCAAGTCGGGCTTCACAAAAGGTAAAATCGATACTACTTTGTTCATTAAAAAGGAAAAATCCGATATCATTCTAATCAAGATATATGTGGATGATATTATATTTGGTTCAACAAATCTCAAATACTGTAAGAATTTTTCTAACCTCATGGTGTCAAGATTTCAGATGAGTATGATGGGAGAGATGAACTTCTTTCTGGGATTACAAGTCAAGCAATTTTCAACGGGGATTTTTATAAATCAATCCAAGTACAATTTTGATATTCTTAGAAAATTTAAAATGGAAAATTGTACAACAATTGGAACCCCGATGGCACCGGGAACTAAGATCGGCATGGATCCTTCGGGAAAACCTGTCGATGTTAGAACCTATAGAGGAATGATTGGTTCTTTGATGTATTTAACTTCTAGTAGGCCAGATATTATGTTCTCTACATGTTTATGTGCTCGATATCAGGCTAATCCCAAAGAATCCCATATGTCTGCAGTTAATCACATATTTAGATATCTGAAGGGCACTGCAGATCTTGGTCTTTGGTATCCTAAAGATACTAGTTTTGAACTGACAGCCTACTCAGATGCAGATCATGCAGGTTGTATGTTAGACATGAAAAGTAAATCGCGTCATATACAGTTTCTTGGAGATAAACTCGTAAGTTGGGAATCAAAGAAACAACTTTGTGTTTCCACGTCAATGGCTGGGGCAGAGTATGTTGATGCTGCAAGCTGCTGTTCTCAAGTCTTTTGGATGAGAACACAACTGTGTGATTATGGCTTTAAGTTCGACAAGATCCCGATATACTGTGAGAGCGCCATTGCAATATCTGCAAATCCTGTGCAACATACAAAGACCAAACACATAGACGTACGATATCACTTTATCAAAGATAATGTGGAAAAAGGTACAATAGAACTTTATTTTGTAAACACTGATTATCATCTTGCAGATTTATTTACCAAGCCTCTCGATGAAAAGAGATTTAATTTTCTCGTTTCTAAACTTGGTATGCTAAATCTCAAGACGTAATTGGTGATTAACTACTAAAGTTTTCGTTATTGTTATTGTTATTTTTCTTCATTTCTTTATTTTTAATCTGAAATATATCTGCACTTTAAGGTATGTCCATGATTTCAGGGGGAGTGAGAAAAGATGAAAAGATGATCCACATCCAATTGAGGGGGAATTTAAATGTTTTTCACTGATAAATTTTTTCTGATGCATTTATGTAGGGGGAGTAAGAATATGAATAAGGAGTATGGATTATGACTTTTGATTACATCTGATCAGAACTCGTACATTCAATGTTTTACTACTTTATGTTATTTACTTTTTAATAAATGTTGTGAATAAAGCTTTGCACTTTGATGGATTTTATGTCTTTTTCAGAATTGAGAGGAAGCTTAAACGATCATATTTGGTATGACTTAGAGCTGACTTGATGAGATTTAAGACTGAGCGAAAAGGTTTATTTCTAGTCTCAATATCATACGTATCTGAAAAAGGACAACTTTTAGGTATGAAAACATGTTCTTAAATGTTCAAACCACTTCTGATTCTTAAATGATTTCATGAATATAGAAGTGTGATTTTAAATGTTTTCATTTTTATTTGTGCTTAAATGTCAATAAACCGTGTGTTTACAAAGATAAATAATTGTGTATTATCTTTTCCATATACTTTCAAGTATTCACACACACCAGTTTATATTTTGTTGAATATGTTCTTATCATGTCTCTAAATTGAAAAAAAACTTTTTGATGGTAAGACACTCCGATTGAATTTCAATGAATTTTGAGCGTGATTTCATTTCGACATATTCTTTCAAGAATGTCTATATCTTGTTTCGTATAGACAAAGTTCAATTTTTGTTGACCTACGCCTTAATCGATAAATCATTTCGATTATGATATTTTTCATACAATGTCAGATTTTCAAACAAGTTTCTTGTATTCACTTCATTCATTCAATATACTTGTTTTGAAAAGTATTCAATGTTTCAAATGCTCTAATCTTCATGATTATCTATGTGAGCATACAGACATCTGAATTGTATATTTTGTGCTTTAACTGATATAGTTAAAACATTTGAGAAACATGTTCTTTTAGGACAACATGGGTTTCTTTTGTGAGGACTTAACAGAACTTCTATAGATTCATGTTAACCAGTGTTTCCTACCCATGAAGTTAATCATTGAGTGATCTAATGTGTGAGGAGTCAAATATTGAGTGTGGGTTGTGCGATGAGGTAAAATGAAAATGAGAGTATGGTTAGAAGCGAACTCAATGTTTAAAAAGAAAGAGGGTGTGAGAACAGAGTAAAAGAATATCAAACTCTGCACCAACTTTTTTTGAGTCGGGCAGCCACATTACTAGTGTTTCACAATTCTTCGTGAACATTATTGAAACAGACAATTAACCCATGCGAACTCTTGATTAAAAACCCCACCAACTACTCATTTTCTTCTAAAAAAGAAGATGTTTCATATTTTCAAGGGGACGCAACACATAATCTATCTGGTTTTCCTTTGGAAAATCTGGATATTTAAAAAGAAGGAAGTTTTCCCCACCTTTGCACTTCGATCATGCACAATAGAGTCTGTGTTTACTTACTGTTGTCGTAGTGGTTTACACAATTTTGAGCCTATAACAATATCAATCATCTGATTTATTTCTTTCTAAGACTTGCACGAACACACAAGAAATATGTTTTCTTGTCATAACGTTCATAGAAATTACTTTGTGGTGTTTTGATGATTGAATGGAAGACCTGGGGGGTGAACATCAAAAAGTTCCTTTTCAATGTGTATTTGTTACACAGTGACTTTGTGTTACTGACAGGCATCATAACTGATTCATTTGTTGATTCAGGTGTTATATTCTTAATTTGTCTGAATTTACAAAGATTCAGATGAATATATTCTTTGGATCGGCAGATAATCAGAGGCTTTTGTTAAAGATCATTGGTCAGAATAGATTTCAGAGACATTTCTTATGAAAGTTTTGATGATTTCATACCTCATTCATCAAAAAGGGGGAGAAGTTTTGTTCAAGAAATGTCTGGAAAGCAAAGTTTGTATCTGAATTGTCAGAGATGATCAAGCAAAGTTTAAAGAATTGAAAAGTTTGGCAAAGATTGAAAGCTTGAAAGAGAAAAGTTCAAAGATTTCTGAGAATGTGCTAAAGTTTACTGAAATTTTCTTTGAAGATTATTTGCTAAAGCATTCTGAGCGAATTCTGAAGATAATTTCTTTCCGAGTATTTGAAAAAGGTTTATACCATCTTTGGAGGAGATTGTTAATACTTTTGAAGACAGACTTTGGAAGATTATTTCGAGCTTAAAGGAGGAGTTTGATTTGCAAAATCTTTTAGAGATGATCTTGAATCCAAAGGGGGAGATTGTTAGAGCATATTTGTTGGATACAAGATCATAATTACTGAATAAATGTCAAAGTCAAAGTGTCTTGTTGTTTTGTTTTGTAAGCTTGTATCTTTGTTTTGTTTTAATAGATATACGACTAGGGGTCTTTTGTGAGATTGTAACTAGATAATTGATTTTGTACGCACTTGAGTTATGGAGAGAAAGTTTGAGAGAGATTGAAAAACATATTGTAATCAAATTCCTTGTGAAATTGAAATTGAAATTGAAAACAGGTAGTTTGTATATCTTGTTTTGTGATAGAATTAGATAAGAACTTGTCATAATCTAGGATTAATATTAAGTCTTGAGATTTAACATACCAAGTTTAGAAACGAGAAAAGTAAATCTCTTTTTGTC
Source organism: Arctium minus (assembly GCA_954870635.1). Lineage (NCBI taxonomy): Eukaryota > Viridiplantae > Streptophyta > Magnoliopsida > Asterales > Asteraceae > Arctium > Arctium minus. The sequence goes on from OX941086.1 coordinate 49,069,061, forward strand.
AAGAGGCTTGGTAAATAAATCAGCAAGTTGATAATCGGTGTTTACAAAATAAAGTTCAATTGTACCTTTTTCCACATTATCTTTGATAAAATGATATCGAACATCAATGTGTTTGGTCTTGGTATGTTGAACAGGATTCGTAGATATTGCAATCGCGCTCTTCGAATCATAGTAAATCGAGATCTTGTTGTATGTGAAGCCATAATCTCGAAGTTGTGTTCTCATTCACAACACTTGAGAACAACAACTCACCGCATCGACGTACTCTGCCTCAGCTGTTGATGTGGATACACAGAGTTGTTTCTTTGAAGCCCAACTCACAAGTTTATCGCCCATAAATTGTATGTGCCCCGACGTACTTTTCCTGTCAAGCATAAAACCTGCATGGTCTGCATCTGAATATGCTGTCAGTTCAAAATATGTATCCTTAGGATACCACAGACCAAGATCTGCAGTGCCCTTCAGATATCTAAAAATTCTTTTAACTGCAGACAAACGAGATTCTTTTGGAGAAGTCTGATATCGAGCACATAGACATGTAAAAAACATTATATCTGGCCTACTAGATGTTAAATACATTAAAGAACCAATCATACCTCGGTAGGTTCTAACATCGACAACTTTACCCTAAGGATCGGTGTTAATCTTGGTTCTAGGTGCCATCGGGGTTCCAATAGGTGTACAATTTTCGATTTTGAATTTTCTAAGAATATCGAAAATGTACTTTGATTGATTGATAAAATCCCTGTTGAAAATTGTTTGATTTGTAATACGAGAAAGAAATTCATCTATCCCATCATACTCATCTGAAATCTTGACACCATGAGGTTAGAAAAATTCTTACAATATTTTGGATTTGTTGAGCCAAATATGATGTCATCCACATAAATCTGAATTAAAATGATATCGACTTTTTCCTTTTTGATAAAAAGAGTAGTATCGATCTTACCTTTCGAGAAGCTAGAATTGACTAGGAATTTAGATAAAACTTCATACCAGGATCGAGGGGCTTGCTTCAGACCATAAAGAGTTTGTCCAAAATATAAACATGATTCAGTTTCTCTAGATTGACAAAGCCTTCAAGCTGAGAGACGTAGACTTCCTCCTTTAAGATGCCATTGAGAAAGGCAATCTTCACGTCCATTTGGTAGACGGTGAAGTTCTTGTGGGCGGTATATGCAAGAAACATGCGAATAGCCTCGATGCGCGCCACTGGAGCATAAGTTTCGTCATAATCAATACCTTCCTTTTGCCTATACCTTTTAGCCACTAGTCTTGTTTTATATCTAATCACGATACCATCTTCGTCTTTCTTATTCTTGAATACCCATTTTGTGCCAATTATGGTTTTACCTTCAGGCTTAGGCACTAGTCTCCAGACTTTTAATGCTTCGAACTGATTCAGCTCTTCTTGCATTGCAGTTTCCCAATCTGAGTCGGCTAGAGCTTCAGATACGCGTGTTGGCTCTACCTTGCTCAGAAATGACTCATGCATACACATATTTAATGTAACAGACCTAGTTTGCACCGGTTTGGATGGATCTCTAATTATTTGCGTTATTGGGTGCTATTTGGTCCACATGTGTTCATGAGGGAGTGGATTTGATGTAGATTGATCATGATATTCATCTAAGTATACACTTTCAGTTTCTTCTTGTTCAGGGATGAGTCCATTTGAAGGATTCTTTGCAGAAGCTTCAGTTGGTACCACAGTTTCTGGCTGTTGATTAGTCATTACAGTGCAACCAACTGAGTCAGCAACTTCTGTTTGGACAGTTTCATGTATAACTTCATCCAAAGGAGTAGTTGTTTGAATCGGAGTTTCTTGCTGAACCAGGGGAACGAATTCAGTAGATACATTTGAAGTGATTGGCTGATGACTGCTTGAATCTTCAGGTCTGTCAATCACAACAGATTTAGGCGATTTAGAACCAAGAAACTCATCGTAAAAGAATTCAAACAATAAATCTAATTCTGATAAATGAGATGTAGAAGTAGATGGTTTATCAGAATTAGTGTCTTTAACCACAGGTTCTGCACTGATTTGTCCAGAAGCTAGTACTCTAGTAAGTACGGGTTCTGAACTGTGTTGTTCAGAAGCCAACTCTTCGTCGAATGTAACGTTTACGCTTTCAACCATGATCTTTGAATTCTTCAAATACACCCTGTATGCAGCACACATTTGAGAGTAGCCAATGAAGATGCCTTCGTCAACCTTTAGACTGAACTTGTTCAAGTTCTCTTTGTCGTTCAGTACGAAGCACCTGCATCCAAAAATATGAAAATGTTTAATGCTAGGTGTACGATTATTTATCATAGCATATGGTGTTTTACCAAACCGGCGGTGGATTATGGATCGATTATGCGTGTGGCAAGCAGTCGATACAGCTTCGGCCCATAGAAATAGAGGTAGATCCAATTGACTCAGCATAGTTCGAGCGTCCTCGACTAGCGTTCTGTTACGTATCTCTACGACTCCGTTCTGTTCAGGCGTTCTGGCAGCAAAAAACTGATGTGTTATCCCGACCGATTCGAGATAGTCTTCTATAGTTTTGTTTTTGAATTCTGTACCGTTGGTAGTTCGTAGAAGCTTGACCGTCGTTTGTAGATTCACTTGAGTAGTCTTTAGAAATGTGATGATGACTTTGGGAGTCTCATCTTTTGTTCTCAGAAATTTGATCCAAGTATACCGCAAGTGTTTATCCAAGCTCTCTCAGTGATTTGATAAACGACCCTTTTCTATACTTAGTGAAAATTACGTTTAATATGTATTAGTGTTTCACCATCAGCGATCAGACTGAGTCTGTTCAGTTATCGCTGATAGTCTTTCTCAAACATTTAATATGTATTAGTGTTTCACTATCAGTGATCAAACTGAGTCTGTTCAGTTATCGCTGATAGTTCTGATGTAAACAGTAATGTAATCCCTGAAGACAAGTCTCGCGTCAACAGATGTTCATAGCTGAATCAAAGACGAAGCTGCTGAACAAAGAGAAGTCTACTAGTGACCTGATGCGGATATCAGTGAAGCAAAGACAACTCTACTTATACGCAAAGGAACATGAGTAATGCTTCAGCGATCGCTGAACTCTTGATATCTCTGCTGAAAGAGATATTCAGCGATTGAATGATCACTTAGCTTATACCTCAAGTTTCTTTTTGTCTAACCTTGCACAACTCAGTACGATATGTCAGAACGGACATGCCTCTGCCACAATTCGTACAACAACTCTGTCAACTACACTGTTCATGATCCGGCCGAAAGTATGTCTCCCAAAGTCAGACATTCAAAGCCAATCAGTAAACGCCACGTGTAAAGTGCCCTGCCATGCATTTAATGCATAGGGTATAAATAGGAAGTTCACCCCTCCATCTGAGGGTGTGCTCAATCCTTGAACTCCAAATAGAAACCTTTGTTTTCTATATCTCTTAATCCTCCTTTCTCTGAATTTCTTGTGCAACCATCTTAGTGTTTCTTAAGTTTGTTTAGATTGAGTCTGTCTTAATCTTATTCCGCAACAAACTTGTAAATTGTATTTGATTTACCAATAAACAATTTATTAAACTTTAAATTCTGTGTTTGTATTCAACCCCCCCTTCTACAAACTTGTTAAGCACCTTCGGGACCAACAGCAAGTAATTGTCTACAATCACTAGAACGTACTTTTTGTCGTTTATGCTTTGTGTACGCATAGGACCGCAGAGATCCATATGCAACAATTCAAGTGAATAACTTGTACTAGGATCAGGCTTTGTCTTATGAGCAACTCTCTTCCTCTTGTCCTTCTCACACGCTACGCACAAATGTTCTTTCTCGTACTTAAGCTTAGGAAGTCCTTTGACTAATTTTCCCGTGACCAGTTTGTTGATGTAACGAAAATTCAGGTGAGAAAGCCTTCGATGCCATAACCAGCTTTGTTGCAGCGAGGTTTTTGACAGTAGACACACCTCATTGTCAGTCTTGACTTTTGACAGATTAATCGTGTAGAGGTTTGACTTTCTTGTGCCGACCAAGAGTTCCTTACCATCTTCAGTACACATATAACATCTCTTGGCCTTGAAATTAACCTCTAGGTCTTTGTCATAGAATTGTCCAATACTAAACAGGTTATGTCCTATTTCTTCCACGTAGCTCACCTTCGTCATCGTTACGTTGTCTTGAATCACATCACCATAACCTAAAATTGGTGAAAACTGATCGTTCCCGAAGCGCACGTTCCCGCAGTATTTCTCTGTATAATTAGACAAAATATCTTTCTGCCCAGTCATATGCTTGGAGCAACCAGAATCCAAGTACTACATATGACGGGTCTGCATAGGAGAAATCAGGGAACAATAATTGTAGGTACCCATTTAAATGTGGGTCCTTTCAGATTAGTGCAAGATTTTGGCAGCCATATAAATTTGGGTCCTCTTTTGTTTTGAAAAACATGAGAAGCTTTAGAATTATAAACATGATAAGAACCAAACCAATCATCAGAATATTGGCGAGAAACAAAATCATTCCGTCTATATATAGATGACTTAGTAGTAGACCGAGATAATTGGAGTAATTGCTTTATTATATATTTCTTGTAAGGAATTACAAGTTTTTGTTTATCAGAAGCAACAATACCAATTACATCAGAGATACTACCAGTCTTGCTATTACAAACTATATCAGGACATGATTCTGCTTTCTCATCAACCTTCTGTTTTGGTCGCCACTCAGTTCGTTCTTCCGACCTTTTCTTTTTCAACTCTGAAACATAAGATTTAGATTTGATAGGAAAATCTGATTTCTGAGTTTGTCTTTTCTTAAGCTTACCAGTGTTAGTCCGTTTCTGTGAGCGCTGTTTCTTTTGCTTCTTATTTTTTTCATAGTATTCAGTACTCACAGAAACTGATTCACCAACTTTGGTTGATGATTCACCTACTTCATACACACTAGGTAAAGCTTCACAGTTAATGATAAAAGTAGAATGATCTAGAAGTGTAGCATTGAAGTCAAACATATCAATTTCATTAACACACCCATCATCAGAATTTAGAATATCATTTGCAGACGCAAATAAGTCATCAAAATCATCTTCTGAAGTTTGAGGTGCCTTAGAAGATGTTGTACACTCTTTGGATTTAGATTTAAAAACAGTGTTCTTCATTACAGTAGAAAATACAAGTTGTTCAATATCAACCAAAGTTCTTTCATCAGATAAAGCATTTTCAAGATCAATTATTTTGCTTTCTAACACAAGTGGAGGAACATAAATTTTTTCTTTAATCGGTTTTGCCACCAACTCTATAGTAGAACAACATGCAAAATAATTATTTGATAAAACTTTTGGTTGATCAGAAATAAAACTGTCATTCTGCTTTTGATAGCAGAATGGTGGTTGCATTTTCTTTATATTCTTTCTGTTCTCGTCTTCTTTGGTCTCAACCTCATCAGGTGATTTGGTAACAAATTTGGGTTTCAAATGAGGATGTTCGGTAGCCGCTTGTAGAAAATCAAAATTATACAAGGCTGGCTGTTTTCTGATTGCTTTCTTTAAGTAGTGAGGGTTATCGTAACTGAGTCCCCACTTCTCTTTAACATCAGATTCCTCATTTGGTGTGTTTAAGAAAATGGTTTGATCTGTTTGTCCTCTAGCATACTGCTTGGCTTCCAAACCATTTACCTTTTTCTCCAAACTCTTGTTTTCAACCTGCAGTTTATGAGCTTTTAGAATACATTCTTGTTTCTCAATACCAGACTTGGAAAGTTTAGAAATAATTTATGAAATCTTATTTTCAAAACGATATTTTTGAAGTTTAAATTCAGAAGCAGATTTGTTTATTTTCAAAACAATTTCAGAGAGTCAATCAAACTTTTGTTCCCAACAAGTTGCTTGTTGAAATCAAAAATAGTTTGACGTTTTTTCGCAACTCTGCTCTTTTCCTTTTTCAATTTATATTGAAGGTCTTGTAGCTCGATCATCATGGTTTCCATTTTTTTTACAAAATCAGATTCAGAAAAGTTTAATACCTCATTAGATGTTTCGTCATCAGTCTCATCATACTTCACTTCTTTGCCCATCAGACACATGTGTGTTGTTTCTTATTTTTCTTCCTCATCGGAGTGATCAAGCCAAAATTCGTCTTCTGCCATTAAATATTTTCCAGCTTCCTTCTGTTTGGCCAGTAGCATCTTTTGCTTGTAGTAGTCGGAATTTTTGACAGTAGGCTTGCGACAGTATTTGGCAAAATGTCTCAACTTACCGCAACTGTAGCACTTAACCATATCCTCAGTGTTCTTCTCACTTCCATAATCATTGATAAACCTTTTCTTCTCTTCAGGCTTTCTCTCCATAAACTACTTCTCCTCGAATCTTCTTCCTTCAATTCTTTCTCTGTGCTCATGATTCCTTGACCCTGACGAGTACCTTTGAGTGTTTGAACCTGGCTTCGTGTAGAACTTCTTTTGAAACGCTCGGGTCAGCAGTAACATTGCTTTCTTTAGGTTTTCCCCGTCTTCAGAGTCAGAATCAGAATAAACGGATTCATCAGAACTTGGAAGCACCACTTTCTTTTTCTTCTTCTTTTCCTTCTCTTTCTCCTTCCTTTTCTCAGCTACAACCAAAGCTATTGGATCAACTACTTTCTAAACTTTCTTCTTCTCTCCTCTTTTCTCTTCTACCTCCTCTTCATTTTGTCTCAAAGTTTCATATACTTCATGGAGTGGGATGTCACTAAGGTCTTTCATCTGTTTCATTCTTCGAGTGTGCCTCTTCCACTCAGGCTAAAGGATGCCGAGGAACTTGACATTGTTTTCTATCTGCTTCTTCTTTACTTTGTTCTTGTCAAGCTCATTAAGCAGTAGAACAAATCTTTCATATGTTTCTTCAAGGCTCTCATTCTCTTTTGCCTTGAATTCCTCATAGCTATTAATACAATTGGCAACCTTCATTTGCTTTCCGACCTTAGATCCCATCATCATCTTTTGAAGTTGATCCCACATATTCTTTACATTATTTTTGTAGCTATCAATTTTGATGTAGATCTCATTGGGTATGCTCTGTAAGAGTAGAGATCTCATTGAGCTCTATCCATGTTTCCATCTTCACTGTCAGAAGACTCATCATCAGGTATTTCCATTGTGGGAGGTATCATAGGACCTTCAATGATTGACAGCAAAATGTTCTCTCCATTAGCATGTCTGTCCACAAAAATCCAGGAATCGGTCTTTCCATTGTTCGTATTCCCCTTTGAACAATACCAGAGGTTCTACGTCAGTACCAATAGAGAGTGCGTCTTTGGAAGTCATCTTGTCTTATACACTGCTTTGAATGTTCGTCAAAATTCAGAAATAAACTAGATCTAAGGATGTGCGAGTTTCTTCTTCTCGCACAAAGTTCTTTGTGAGTTCTTCAGTTATGCGAGTTCTTCCTCTGCGTGTTCTTCCTTTGCGCGTTTCGTGGATCTTTCGAGTTCTTCACTTATACGTTCAAAAAATCGATTTTCTCACAGAAATCGATTCAAATCTTCACCAATTAATCTGAAAACTTGCAGAATTACTCTAAACCAATCCATGAACAGATTACAAACACTTAATTTCAGCCTAATACAACAAAATTACAGATTTGATCTTAGAACAGTGCGTATGAACTATTTCGAACAAAACTTAAGAAAAATCAAAATTCACTCGATTCTGATTTAAATTTTGCTAATCGATACACATGTGATATGTTCTAAACACAAATTCGAGTATCACAGTACAAAATTCAAGTCAAAAACACCACAAAAATCAAAAATTGAATCTGCCCATGTCGTCTTGCGTGTTCTTGAATCTGTCGACCAAGAAATTTTCGAATTCAATCCTTGTTTTTCGAATTTCGATCGGTTCTGATACCAATTGTTATCCCAGATAACAATGTAAACAAGATGAAAATTCACAAATCACTCAATTGCCAATTTCATTCAATTCAGAATACGATTACAGATTGCTCTCTCAAAGACTTTCTCTCTCTACAACTAATACGCTCATGACATACTTACAATTCTTACACGCACACCACAGTATCATATCACTATTTAAACAAAGGGACAAAACACTCAAGACACAATACACGCACACTACACAAACGCGCACACTAAGAGAAACACTCACACTACTAAACTCTTACAACACATGACATTTACAATGCTTGACTTTGACTTTATTATAAAGAGGCTTTGACTTTCTTCTTGAGAGTTGACTTGAGCTTTGACTTGGTTTGACTTTCAGTCTTCAATCTTCATCATCTTGTATCCAACAAATATGTGCTTCTTAACCAAAGCAAACCTAACATAAAATTCTTTCATGTCTTTGATTGTTAAGAGACATATGAAGACTTCTTATGAGCTTCTCAACCAAAGCAAACCTAACATAAAATTCTTTCATGTCTTTGGTTGCAGATGGTTTGTGCTCAATGACAAAGATCAACTAGGCAAATTCAATAAAAAGGCTAATGAGGCGAAATTTGTTGGATATTCTCTAACCTCAAAAGCCTACAGAGTCTTTATCTTAAAGACAAAAATGATCCTTGAGAGCATAAATGTCTCTTTTGATGACATTACTGTAAAGACTTCTGAGCAACTCAGCTCAGGACTCGATCCTCAAAACTTGCTACATTATTTGAAGATGTCTTTGACGATGAAGAGGTATCTTTGAATATCACAGAGCTTCTAGGGTTGAAGACTCTGCGGCTCCAGAGTCAGGTACGTTAACTGGACCATCTATTGACTTGTAACACCCTAAAATTTAGAGTAATTTAAAAATTTTGAAAATTCGGCAATATGACGTTTGAAATTGGAATAAACCACCCAAAAGGGTAAATGTATGATAGCATTTACAAAACCTGTGCATGAATATGGGAACTAACAACAAACTACTCTAAATACATCCTATCTAGATTACATTGGTTGTCAACCCAAAATTTCAAAATAATAAATTCGTCTAAACGCAAAGACTCCAAAAATATATCATCACACTCATCACTCCAACCTTTGGCAACCACCGCTAAGAGTACCTGTTATACACATCATTTGAGAAAAAGTGTTAGGCTTAAAGCCTCGTGAGAACACACAGTTTATATAAGACTTGAGAAATAATTTAAGTGCGACAATAAATAATCTTTTCCAAAAAGTTGAGTTTACAAAAAGGGAGTAACAACCACATAGTGACCATTCGGTCCAGAATACATCTTGCGATGACGGGGGAGACCCGATTTCCAAGAATCGTGGCAGAACACAAAAGTAAGCCACTCTCTGAGTTGTGAGCTCAATACTTGGACCCATGGCCACGAACAACTCCAGCTCGCTTAGATGTGGGGGAGGGCCCACGAACAACTCCACGAACAACAACTCCAACTCCAACTCCAGCTCGTTTGCTAGGATTACATTTACGGCCCATGGCTTGTATCCGGTCCCACATAACCGTACTAAATTTCCTCCGAGGACCCAATGTCTCAACTAGTTACAAAGGGGAATACATCCCAAAATAAGTCGACTCAATACCTATGGATTCACTAGTAATAGTCTAGACTTGTCACAATTACATTTGTAACCAACTATAATCAATCATATAGTTCTTAGTACCAATCATTTCCCAAAATGCATTTCTTTGTATAAATGACAATAAGTAAAACGAAATCCATTCATGAGCTATAATGTGGCCATTTTTCCATTTCCAAATATGCTTCCTTTACCAAGTACACTTTTCAAGGGTTATACCATTTTAAAGTGGTCATAGACCACAAAAACAATAATCCATTTATTTTCCTCTCAAAGGTTCATTTTATCAAGTAAAACCCAATCATAAATATGATAATATATATATTCTTTCAAGTAACTCACCATAAATATGCAAGTAAAACTATATTTCACATCACATATGATGAAACCCTTCATTTTAGTTGAAAGTCATAAAAACCCTAAAATCTCCGAAAATACAAAGTTAGGTCGAAATCATTCAAACATGAATATAATAAAGGATAATTTTAGGAGTTCAAGATGTAATGTTTTTGACATGTGTAAAGTTTAAGAAAAGGAAGTATGAACTCACAATGTTTGGTTTGGGTAAACCCTAGAAACCAAGAGACCTTCAAAAATGGAAGCAACCTTGACCTTGGACCCTAGATTAACAATCTTGATGAAGGACCAAGGCCCTATCTTTGACATTTAATATGTGTATTTCATGCCAAAGAGAGCCCACTAAGAATACCACACTCCAAGGACCAAGAAATTAAATGATTTATTTAATGCTCATTGATTGGAGTTTATTAAGTGATCTAATTTTTATTTTGGCTCCTATGTGGGACAAAGTTTCTCCTCTAACCTTTTTACCACTTAAGGGTCACAGTCACATAAAAACACACATATATCACAAGTGGGTTATTCTTACCGAAAATTCGGGCGTTATAATCCTCCCCAACTTGGAAACGATTTCTTCCTCGAAATATGAGCTACCCGAACAGGTCAGGATATCTCCGCTTCATATCCTCCTCGGCTTCCCACGTCACATTGGCTCCACGATGATGTTTCTATTGCACCTTGAACATGATGACATCCTTGTGGCGAAGTTTCTTGGATTTCCTCTCTAGGATAGCTTTGGGTTCCTCCACACAACGATTCCCTTCGTCTACTCTTATCTCCGAATGAGAAATGACGCTCTCCTCTTCCGCCAAACATTTTTGGAGATAGCATATATGAAATGTGTTGTGGATCCCGCTCATCTCCGATGGAAGTTCCAATTGGTAGGCTTGCAAACCCACACGCTTAAATACTGTGAATGGTCCAAGTAAATGGGGACTCAACTTCCCACGCTTTCCGAACCGGATAATGCCCTTTTAAGGTGACACTTTAAGCATCACACGGTCAACCACTTGGAACTCCATCAGTCATCTCTTCTTATCGGCCTAGCTCTTTTGTCGATATTGAGCCGCTTTCATCCGCTCCCGAATGCCCTTTACCTTATCGGCCGTTTCTTGCACAATTTGGGGTCTGGCGAATTACTTCTCTCCCGCTTCAAGACAACACACGGGAGTTCTGCACTTCCTCCAATACAAGGACTCAAATGGTGCCATTCCAATACTCGAGTGGTAGCTATTATTGTAGGCGAACTCCACCAAAGGTAGGTGGGAGTCCCCACTGCACCCGAAGTCGATCACACAAGACCTTAGCATGTATTATAGCATTTTGATGGTTCTCTCACTTTAACCGTCGGTTTGAGGATGGTAAGCCATACTCAATTTCACTCGTGTACCGAGCTCTTTCTGTAAGCCATCCCAAAAGTTCAAAGTGAACTGACTATCACGATCCAACACGATAGACAAGGGCACTCCATGCCTCGAAACCACCTCATCGATGTAAAACTTTGCCAACTTGTCCATCGGTAGTGTCTCACGCATAGCCAAGAAGAGAGCGCTCTTGGTCAACCGATCAACTATCACCCATATAGTATCGTGATCTCGAAGAGTTTTGGGCAACTTAGTCATGATGTCCACGGTAATGTGTTCCCATTTCCACTCAGGAATCTCCACGGACTGAAGGCTCCCATACGATCGTTGATGCTCGGATTTCACTTATAAATACGTCACATAACGCTCCACGTAAAACGCCACATCAAGATTCATTACCGACCACCAATAATGTAGCTTCAAGTCCTTATACATCTTTGTACTGCCCCGATGGATGGAATACTTGGACTTATGGGCATCCTCGAGAAGAAGTTCTCGGTTGCCTCCAACTTTGGGTACCCACACACGACTGTTGAACAATTTGACCCCACGACTATCTTCCATTAAGTGTAAATGTTGCTTCGTCATTACTTCTTCTTTGAGATTCTCCTCCAACAAGGCTTCTATTTGAGATGCCTTGATTCTCTCAATAAGACTTGACACGAGCTCGATTCTTGAAACGGTAGCCCGAATGCTTCCGCTATAGTCCTTCCGACTTAACGCATCGGCCACCACGATCGCCTTACCGGGGTGGTAAAGCAACTCACAATCATAATCCTTTAGTAACTCGAGCCACCGTCTTTGCCTCATGTTCAACTCTTTTTGATCAAAGACGTATTTCAAACTCTTATGATCCGTGTAGAGCATACATTTCGTGCCATAGAGGTAATGCCGCCAAAGATTCAAAGCGAAAACCACCGCTGCCAAATCCAAATCATGGGTAGGGTAATTCTTCTAATGAATTTCGAGTTTCTTGAGGCGTAGGCGATCACTTTGCCTCTCTGCATCAACACGCAACCCAACCCCATCTTTTTCAGCATCGCTATACACCACAAAATCTTCCGATCCTTCGGGTAGTGACAAAATTGGAGCTTCACACAACTTCTTTTTTAAAGTCCGGAACGCCTTCTCTTGCGCCTCGGTCAAACGTGACTTTCTACCAAGTCAAAGTCGTCAAGGAAGAAGCAATTTTTGATAAGTCTTGAATAAACCTCCGGTAATAACCCGCCAAACCCAAAAAGCTTCGGATCTCAGACAGACTCTTGGGAGGCTCCCAATTCATCATGGCTTCAATTTTTGAGGGGTCCACCTTCACTCTATCTCGAGTGACAACGTGACTCAAGAATTGAACCTCTTCAAGCCAAAAATCGCATTTGGAAAATTTGGCGTACAACCTCTCTTTTCTTAACACCTCTAGAACATCACAAAGGTGTTGCTTGTGTTCCGTCTCACTCTTGGAATACACAAGTATGTCATCAATGAATATGATAACCGACTTGTCGAGGAATGGTCGACACACTGTATTCATCAAATCCATAAACACCGTCGGTGCATTCGTTAGGCCAAATGGCATTACAAGAAATTTGTAATGGCCGTAACGTGTTCTAAAGGTCGTCTTCGGGACGTCTTCTCCTCTCATCTTCACTTGGTGGTATCCCGAACGCAAATCAATCTTCGAGAAACAACCCGCTCCTTGGAGTTGATCGAACAAGTCATCGATTCTTGGAAACGGGTATTTGTTCTTCACTGTAGCCTTATTCAGTTCACGGTAGTCGATGCACATCCTGATCATGCCATCCTTTTTCTTGACGAACAGGACCGGAGCTCCCCAAGGTGATGAGATCGGTCTTATAAAACCCTTCTATAGAAGCTCCTAGAGTTGAGCCATTATTTCTTGCATCTCCGATGACGCCAACCGGTAAGGGGCCCGAGCGATCGGAGCCGCCCCCGGTATAAGGTCAACCCGTAACTCCACTTGACGATCGAGCGGTAAACTGGGCAAGTCATCTGGAAAGACATCGGGAAACTCGCGCACCACCTTCACGTCTTCAAGCTTCTTCTTCTCGAGCTTAGCATCAATCACTTATGCCAAAAAGGACGAACATCCTTTCACCAAGCATTTTCGTGCCTTAGCCATGGTGATAACCTCCAAATCGCCTTTTCTCTTTTCTCCATAAACTATCACCATTTCAATATCCGATATAGGGAGTCGGATCAGTTTCTTGGAGCATAGGATTTCGGAATGATGGTTTGCCAACCAATCCATGCCGACTACCACATCAAAGCCGCCAACGACCATCGGCATCAAGTCGATCAAAAATTCCTTCCCTTCGATTCCAAGAGTACACTCCCTCAAGACATCGCGGATTAATACTTGGCTACCATTCACTATCTCTACCACTAAAGCATTCTCTAGACTACTAGTGGGCATAGCAAGATTTTGACGGAATGATTCACATATGAAAGAGAAACTGGCACCCGAATCGAAAAGTACACGAGCAGGTACAGAGTTTAGGAGAAACATACCCGATACCACATCGATGGATGCCTTGGCCTCATCGGCCGTCATCTGAAAAGCTCAACCCGGAACCCTATATGGGTTCTCCCTCTTCTTTGGCATACTACCCGGCTTGATGTTCGAGCAATCTCTCTTCACATGCCTCGGTGCCTTGCACTCAAAGCAGATAATTCCTCTTATCGAGCAGTCTCTGGTGGTGTGATCAGGTTTCCACACTTGGCACAAGAGTGGGGAATTGTGTTACAGCTGCCATGGTGCTTGCTTTGGCACTTTTGGCACCATCTAGCTTCTTTGTGATTGTTGAAATTTCGATTTCCAGCAAAAGGTCGAGTCCTCTTCGGATGTCCGGAATTGCTTTCCCATTTCTGTTTCTCTCCTACCACCACCACAGACTTCTCCACCTTGTCTCTGGCATAGACATCCTCCATGATTTGCGCCTCCTCTATGGTCTCACAGAGATTTAAGGCCTTAGTATTGCGGACGATTGACATCATATCCACTGGTAGGCCCTTGAGGTAGGCCTTAATCTTTTATTTCTCCATTGGGGCCACATGACCCACAAGCCCCAACTTCTCCATGAAACAATGGGTGTACTCCCTCACCGTCAAGTTCCCCTTTTTGAGAGACCGGAACTCTTCTTCAATGCGATTCAAGGCCCTCTCATTGCAGTATTCGTCCAAGATCTTCTTCTAGACCTCGACCTAAGTCAGTTGAGCAAGAAAAGTAGGGGAGAGGGTGGACTTGGTGACATTACACCAGGTGAGTGCCGTGTCTCTGAGTATTTAGGAACCGAACTTCACCCTCTGATCTTCCCCGCATTTGGACGAGTCGAATGCCTGTTCGATCCCCTAGATCCACTTCATGCAGGCAACTGGGTCTTCAGAACCGGAGAACTCCAGTGGATTACAAATAGAAAAGACTTGTACGAGCAAGCTTTCTTGCCTTGTCTCGCATCAACAGTTATTGGTTCCTCAGTTTGGTTCACATGACCCGCACCACCAGATCCAATCACTTCAGAAGGAACTCTTGCTGTTTGTCCATGGCTTCATTCTTCATCAACATCATGTTGGCCATCATCTCGGATTTGGGAGTTACATCCCGAATAACTGGGTTGGACGAATCCAGGTCCACCCGTGGAATGATCTCAGGCCATCCGACTAGCAATGGTTGGGTAGATGGGCATATAGTAGCCTCAATCCTATCCAGTTGATCAGCCGTTGAAGCGGTCGCCTCCCCACCATCCACACGTGTACGCGGACTACCGCGCGTAATCACCATCCTTAATCTGCCACACACGCACGAGAAGGGAGGTAAGAGTAGGTTATACGAATTAAACACAAGGAAACATACTAATACATTCATCAATCATCGTAACGATAGTACATCAAGCATGCTCTCGTAACAATATATTCATAATAACATTAGCTAAGTGAAATTATGAACATATTTTACACAAGAAGCCTCATTACCGTTGTCATAATTTTCAATTAGTGCACTTCCGTCGACCTCTAAGACCGTCCAATCTTAGAAATTCTACCCAAACTCACCAATCATCACTTAACATACTCAGTCTAAGTCTAGACATCTTACATTCATGCCTATTTCATTTAAACTAGAGCTCTGATACCAACTTGTAACACCCTAAAATTTAGAGTAATTTAAAAAAATTTAAAATTCGGCAATATGACGTTTAAAATTGGAATAAACCACCCAAAAGGGTAAATGTATGATAGCGTTTACAAAACCTGCGCATGAATATGGGAACTAACAACAAACTAATCTAAATACCTTATCTAGATTACATTGGTTGTCAACCCAAAATTCCAAAATAATAAAGTCGTCTAAACGCAAACACTCCAAAAATATATCATCACAAAAATGCCTCAAGCCTCCACTTCTACTTTGCGCAATTTAAAGTGTTGTTTAAATTTTTGTCCTAGATTTCAATTCTATCTGATTTTTGATTTTCTGATATATTGTATGGAACGATCATTCATATTAAGGTGATTACTCATTAATCATGGGATTTCTTTCAGATCTTGAAGAGAAGAATAGAAAGCTGAAACTAGAGAACTTTAATCTGGGTCATGGTGTTGACTTTCATTCGCAAAAATCAAGAGAGTATTTTGCTGAAATCATCTCTTTAAAAGAAGAAATCAGTGTTTTAAAGACTCTCAATGAAGATCTTCTGAAAAGATCATCTGGGCTGAATGATGAGAAAATAAAGAGTTTGGAATCTGAGAACGCGGAGCTTAGAAAGAATTTATCTGACCTTGAAAAACAGCTTGCTGAAAATAAAGCTGATTTTGATTCTGAAAAGAAAGGTTTTTCAAGGAAGTTCTCAGATTTTTCAAAGAAGTGTTTTGAAGAAAAAAAGTCAGTAGATCTTAAATGCATAAAAATTTCTCAACAAATTTCAGATTTTGAGAAAGTATTGATTTTGAAAAGAGAGAAGTTTGATAAAGAATAGAAGGCCATAGAACAGAAGAATGTGGGATTCTTTAAAGAATTATCCGGCCAGAGAAATGAGTCAGAAAAAGGATTTGAAGAAGAACGTTCAATCTTTGAAACTGAAATCAAAAAGCTGACTTCAAAGTTATCTGAACTGTCTGCTTCTGCGCTGAAAGAGCAAAAGACGAAATTTGAATTCAAGACAGAGATTGACCTGCTTGTTAAAGAAAGAGACATATTTGCTTCAAAGATCAAAGAGCTTGAAAAGTCTGTTTCAAGTTCAAATCAGAAATCTGTCTCGTCACAAAGGTCAGTTAAATATTTTAATCAGATTCGTCGAACTAACATTTTCTTTGATCATTTTTTAGATGGTTCAGATACTTATCCAAGGAGAAAAAGCTTCAAGAAAGAGAAACTGGTCTGGATGAAGAAATCTGTCAAAGATGACAAGAAAGAAGAGCTAAATGGAAAGACATCATGTGTACATCCTCATCAAGCAAAGAAGAACAAAGAGCATAAAGGTAAACCTGACTTGAAATCCTCAAAAGATCAATTACTCAGGTTTTCAGATAATAAATTTTATTGTTCTTACCGCTGTACACATGATCACATCCACAAGACCAGTGATCATTTCTGGTATGGTTCTTACTCTATTACCCCCACACGAACTGCAACTAACATTTCTGGACCCAAATACCAGTGGGTACCAAAAAAGAAAACTGATTCTGTGTTGCAGGCACCTCAAGTCAAGGGGGAGTAAGAGAACAATGACTTTTGAACATAGCAGTTCAAAACCCGGACTTCAATGTCAAGATTATGGCTCTTGAGTAAATAAGCTCAAGACCCGGACTTCAAAGTTGAAAGAGTATGGCTTTTGAACATAGCAGTTCAAAACCCGGACTTCAATGTCAAGATTATGGCTCTTGAATAACACAGTTCAAGACCCACACTTCAATGTCAAGATTATGGATTCTAAGTAACTCATCTTAGGACTCGGACTTCAAAGGATTAAAGCCCTCTACTCCCGTGATAATATGAAGAGATCGTATTCCAACACTCAAATGAGGACATCAACCTTCAAGGGGGAGTACACTCTTTCTGCAATAGAGAGATATGATGGACTACATTCCAGAAGGAATTGTGGATCTCTATCCTAGACTTTTCATTGATAGATTTTCCTGATATGACGGACCACATTCCAGAAGGAGTTGTGGATCTCTATCTTGTTTTAATTAATATATCTAATAATGCATAAATTATAGGGGGGGGTACAGGTGGTGGCTTCTGATCACATAACAGATCAGGACCCGTTTTTCAACGATCAAAGAAGGATATTATGCTAATATCCAGGGGGAGCTCAAAAGATATAAATCATTTAATCATGATTTGAGGGGGAGCTGAAAAGGTAAATATCTTCTGATCCTAGATCTCGGATTGTTTGAAAGAAAAACAACTTTCGAACATGAAAAACAGTTTCTTAAATGTTCAAACCGCTTCTTATTCTCAAAAGCTTTTATGAATTTAGAAGTGTGATTTTAAATGTTTTTCATTTTTGGGCTTAATGTTTAACTGACCGTGTGTTTCCAAAGATCAATACTTGTGTATTATCTTGTCCATATACTTTCAAGTATTCATACACACCGATTCAATATTTTATTTGAATTTGTTATTACCATGTCTCTAAACGAACCAATTTTTCGATGGTAATACCCCCGTTTGAATTTCAAAGTTGTTAAGCATCAATCAACTTTTCATATTTGTGCTTTCATTGCTATATTGTTTATATTCGTTCATATAAACAAATTTCCAATTCTTTGATACCCTTGCCATTTCATTTGATCTGATTTTAATCATTGTCAGATTCTCAAAACAATTCTTTTGATTTCATTTCATTCATTCAATATCTTTGTTTTGAGAAATCTTGAATGTTTAAAAAATGCTCAAATTTCATTTCTGATTTTTGATGAGCATTCATACACTGACATATGATTTCTTGTGCTTCATTTCAAGAAAATCATTGACCAGCATGTACTTTTTAGGAACATGGGATTCAGTGTGAGTGCTTAAATAGATCTTCCATGGATTCACGATAACCAGTGTTTCCTACCCCGGAAGAAATCCTTTGAGTGATTGAGGGGAGAGGGGTCTAAAAGAATTGAGTGCGGGAGTGATCTGAGGTAAAATGGAAATGAGAGATTGGTTAGATGTGAGCTTATATGTTTAAAAGAAAGAGGGTGTGAGAACAGAGTTAAAAGAATATCAGAACTCTGCACCAAACATCTTTCTGATCCGGGCAGCCACATTACTGATTGGTTCACATTTCTTTGGTGACCATCATTGAAATAGGCAAATAGCCCATGCCATCTCTTGCATTAACCCCACTAGCCACTTATTCTTTTCTTAAAAAGAGAATGTTTCACATTTTCTGGGGAAGCAACACATAATCTATTGGTTCTTCTCTTGGAAGATACTGATATTGAAAAAGAAGGAAAGTTGCCCCACCTTCGACCCTTTCTCATGCACATCGAGTCCATGTACAATCATTGTTGTCTCAGTAATTTACATACTTCGAGCCTTATGAAACACAATCATTGTGCTAATTCTTTCAAAACACAAGCAAGAGCACACAGAGAATTTGTTTTTCTGTCAGAACATTCATAGAATTACCTTGTGTTTTTCAATGATTGAATGGAAGACCTGGGGAGTCAACATCAAACCAACTCCTTATATTGTACATTCGTTGTACACAGTGACTCCGTGTTACTGACAGGCACTTCTAACTGTTTCATTTGTTGATTCAGGGTTACCATGTTCAATATGTCTGAATTTGAAAAGATTCGGATATATATCTTTCATTAATTGACCGCTCTCAGATCAAAGCGCGTAAATTGTCAAAGGGGAGATTGTTTTTGTTCACAAAGGGGGAAATCAAAGACTTTGATGAAATTGATGAAGTTTTGATGATCATGATGCTCACATCATCAAAAGGGGGAGAATTTTATAAAATTCAATTTCAAAGTTCAAGTCAGAAATTCAAAATGCTTCCGCTGATTTAAAGAAAAAGACTCTGAAGAAAGATAATTCAAAGTTAAATCAAGATGTTTCGTGAAAGTCTGTTCTTCCAAAGATTATCCAGAGATCAAAGTGATGAAGATACAAAGAAGTTTGTTTTTCCAAAGAAAGTTTCTTCAAAGAAGTTTTCAAACGTTTCAAGAAGTATGTTTACCGTTCAAGGCATGTTGACTTACAAAGCTACAAAGAGAAAAAGACTTTCCAAGATTCTTCAAAGGCTGAAAGACTGAAGACTGTGAAAGCAAAAGCTGAAGAATCAAGAGCTGAAGATCAGTATCAAATTTTTATTAGATCTTGAATACAAAGGGGAGATTTTTAAGTCTAAATATTGTATCCAAGATTTAATGTGGAAAGTCAATAATGTCAAAGTCAACATTGTCAATGTATTGTAAAAGTCAAAGCTTGTTTAGATTTACTTTGTCATTAAGTCTTGTTTAGATAGTGGTATAAATAGGTTTGTCTTGTAGGAATCTTGGAACAACAAACACAACAATACAACGAAGCTCATATTGTAATATTCAGACTTATGAATACGAGATCTACTTTCTCTCTCTAGATTCTCTCTCAAGTTCTTGTTCTTAATTGTTCATATTTTGAGTAATTGCTTTATTTGATTGGGATTTATTGATTAACACATGAATATAATCAAGGAGAAGTTTAGGAGTTCAAGATGTAATGTTTTTGACATGTGTAAAGTTTAAGAAGAGGAAGTATGAACTCACAATGCTTTGTTTGGTAAACCCTAGAAACCAAGAGACCTTCAAAAATGGAAGCAACCTTGACCATGAACCCTAGATTAACAATCTTGATGAAGGCCCAAGGCCCTATCTTTGACATTTAATATGTGTATTTCATATCAAAGAGAGCCCACTAAGAACACCACACTCCAAGGCCCAAGCAATTAAATGATTTATTTAATGCTCATTGATTGGAGTTTATTAAGTGCTCTAATTTTTATTTTGGCTCCTATGTGGGACAAAGTTTCTCCTCTAACATTTTTACCACTTAATGGTTACTGTCACCCAAAAATACACATAAATCACAAGTGGGTTATTTTTACCAAAAATTCGGGAGTTACATGACTCACCCTCTGCAACTACTTCTACAAGACATTCTGTTGAGGGGGAGTGAGCAGAGACAACCTCGCCAATAGAGAGCTCAATGATGAACATGCTTACTATTTCAACTATAGAGGTTGAAGTTTCCTCTGCACACCAACCCCGGATGACTAAATGGACAAGAGAACATACCTGAAGTGAAATCCTCGGTAATCCTTCTAATGGTGTCAAAACTAGATCAACTACTGCTAACGAGTGTTACATTGTAAATTTTCTTCGCATGGTTGAACCTAATAAGGTTTTTGAAGCCCATGATGACCCAAGCTGGGTAGAAGCAATGCAAAAAGAGCTTCTGCAATTTGAGGGAAAAACTGCTATTTGGACTAACTGGGTGTTTACAAACAAGAAGAATGAGGATGGTATTGTGGTTAGGAATAAAGCAAGGTTGGTTGCTAAGGGATATTTCTAGGCATAAGGTATAGACTATGATGAAACCCTTGGTCCTGTGGCAAGGCTAGAAGCCATCAGAATCTTTCTGGCCTTTGCTATGCACAAAGACTTCAGAGTCTACCAAATCGATGTTAAATCCGCCTTCTTAAATGGTAAATTACAAGAAGAAGTATATGTCCACCAACCACCTGCATATTAGAGCTCTGTGCATCCAACTCATGTATATTATCTTGACAAGGCTCTGTATGGGCAGAAGCAAGAACAAAGAGCATGGTACGAGCGTCTCTCATCTTTTTTACTTAAGAACAAGTTTAAAAAAGGTGCCATCGATACTACTTTTTTTATTAAGAGGCATAAAAATGATATAGTTCGGTGCAAATTTATGTGGACGATATATTTTTCGGTTCTACTAATCAATTTTATTGTGATGAGTTTTCTAAGTTAATGAAGAGTAAGTTTGAAATGAGAATGACGGGGGAATTAACATTATTTCCCAGACTTCAAGTGAAACAAATCACAGAGGGCATATTTATCAATCAATCTAAGTATGTCTTTGACATCTTGGCAAAATATAAGCTCTCTGACTCTTCTTCTATGAAAACACCAATGGTCACAAGGTCAAAGCTTGAACCTGATCCCTTTCGGAAACCTATAGAGGAAAAGCTTTACAGAGGCATGATTGGTTCACTCTTATATCTAACCGTAAGTAGACCGGACATTATGTTTGCCATTTGTCTTTGTGCCAGATTTCAGTCTAAACCAAAAGAGTCTCACCTTATTATAGTCAAGAGGATCTTCAGGTATCTTAAGGGGACCCAACATCTTGGCCTCTGGTACCCTAAAGATTGTAGATTTGATCTAATAACATATACAGATGCAAATCATGGAGGTTGCAGACTTGACCGAAAGAGGACTTCTGGGAGTTGTCAACTTCTTGGCAACAAGCTAGTGAGTTGGACCTTTAAGAAGAAAAAGTGCATGTCAACATCAACTGCAGAAGCTGAATATGTAGCTGTTGCAAGTTGTTGCTCACAAGTTATCTGGATGAAAACTCAACTCAAAGATTGTGGGTTTGAGTTAGACAAGATCCCCATCCTCTGTAACTCCAAGAGTGCAACAACCTTCTCTGCCAATCTGGTGCAACACTCTAAAACAAAGCATATCGATTTAAGATAGCATTTCATTAAAGATTACGTAGAGAAAGGCACAATAGAGATGTATTTCGTTCCCACAGACTACCAACTTACTGATATATTCACTTAGGCTCTTGATGAAAAGAGATTCAATTTCTTGATTAGCACGTTGCGTATGCTCAACATGGTTGGATGAATTCAAGGTGATCAGAGCCTCCGCACTGTGGTACAAAGCCTCTAATACAAATAAATAGAGCTCTACTCTACACCTTACTTTCCAGCATAGTCTTTACTTCTAAAGAGCATATTTTGTTTGTTTGTCCGTAGTCATCAGAGTCTTTGCACTCCTAGTCAGAACCTCTATACTAGGGTACATAGCCTCTTCATAACTTGTTCTATGTCTTGTGCAACACTTATCTCATTTGATCCAAGCATAGTTCAAGGGGGATTAGAGATGTCCTATATTCGAGGGAGAGCTGATTCTTTTTCTCAATAGAGATTCTACATGGATAACACAAAACTTATGTTGCAAAAATCAGTTGTTTTGAGATTGCTTATCCATCTAGATCTATACCATCGTAAATTAAGGCATGTTACTTCTTTCAAAATCCTCCAAATTTGTTTTTCACCAAGTAAAACTTTGGGTGGTCAAAACCATTATGTGTAAGTGTCTCAAAGGATTATTTTTGGTCTAAGAGCCTCTGCACTTAGTTACAGAGCCTTTGAGTCAAAAATATATCCTCTGTGACACTTATTCTCGACCATTTCATTGATTTTCAAATGTTTATTTATACAAAGGTGTAATCACATAAGCAGAGCTACCGGTCTTAGAGTCTAGAGGATCTATTTTCACATAACCACTTCTTCAGATACTTACACTTGTGCGTTTATCCTCTTCTAAGAAGCATGTTATTCTTTAAAAGACACAACCCTATTATTCAAATTAACCTCATGTGCTTGTACCATGATGTATACACACGTCCCTTATTTCTAAAACGTATATGGACGTTTGTCAATCTTTCATTGGTTGTGCCTCAACCGTCGTTTGGGAAACACCCCATCCACCTGAGTACCTTTTTCAAATCCCATTGAAACCCCAATTTCCCTTATTTTTCAATTTATGCTTTCATCTTCTCCAACCTTTCTCTCAGCAAGAAACCTGAAAATCACTTTCAAGCTTAAATGGCTTCCCATTCCGAGAACTCTATTAACCCTCTTCCTCCAAGGAACAATGACGAAAAACGCTCCAACAGTGACCAATCGCACAACCTAGGTACTGCTAGCCGACTTCGATCCTTCGAAGCTTTGGGTTACCATCTCGCCCCTCTTTCCCTGAAAACGAACAACCACTATGTGGTCCTAAACACCCAAGCATTCAACAGGGAATTTGAACCCCTGATTCTTCTTCTGAAAACCCACTTCTTAAACAAATCCCTAACTTTGAACCAAAACGATATCCCTATAAGAGATGTACATCAATACTGGCAAAGTTTCCGCTTTGATGAGGACATAAATGTAGTAGTCGGTTACATTTACACAACTGATGGAGAGCATGTATTGGGACTAGGAATCAATCGTTTGTTGATTTCCGCTATCTTTTAAATTCCCATAAGAACACAGTTAGGGATCATTAAGTATGCTGCAGAACCTACAGATGGTGAGCTATTAGAGTTCCTAAGGTTTATAGGGTACAAAAAACTGATAAACAAGAGATCCAAATTCCGAAGGCAACACTTACCCCCTATGTGGAATGTTCTCTTTTCCATCTTGAACCGAACACTCTCTTGGAAAATTGGAGCCCTGATCAGTCTAGCCACAACATCTTGGCTATAATGTATGGAGTTTACTTTGACCAGCCAATGGATTATGCCAGATTAATTCTGAGAGATATTGTAGGTGCAGTGGTCAAGAAGATAGAGGATCAGGACAGAAACAAGGCTCTGCCTTCATTGATGTTCCCCAGAATCATCACCGTTCTACTTGCCCAGTTCTTTATAGATGATGGTTTCCCAATGAATGGCAACCCAATCCAAATTTTGCCATGAGAAGCCACAAACCCACCATTAACGCAGATGGATACCCGAATGCCAGACCCTTATCAGAAAGGATGCTGGTGTATATGAGTGAGAACTTAGTATGGTGGGAGTACAGACGTAGGTTTAGGACTCCAAAACTGAGGCCTGTCACCCCCCACAGATAGGTTTAGCCCAGTGAGGAGGTATTGCAAAGGAGATGAGAGAGAGTCGAGGGTGAGCAAGGAGGTGAAAGAAGAGAGGAAAGAATTGAGAGCAGAGAAGAGAGACTTGAGATCGAATATAGGGTAGAATATTAATAAATCCCTCAAGTACAAGTGCCCACAAAAGTACCTTCTACTGTAGAGGTGAATGCACCTCCTGAGGTTCCTGAAGACCAACCTCTACAGAGGAAGAGAAGGAGGTTGAGGAAAGTGATAGTTGAATAAGATCCCATTCTTCCAGAAGACCAAATACACCAGAACCCTCCAAACCTAATTGCTCTAGTTGCAGAAATTGCAAGGGATGTGGCTGAACCCTCAAGCCCACAAGAAATCATAACAGAGCCTCTGACTCAAGTCAAAGAGGCTCTAGCATACATTACTAGTATGTATGATGAATCCCCAAGTCAATAAGAGGTAAGGCAGAGCCTCTGGTGCAATCCTTATAACCTCTGCAGAGAGTTCTAGAGATCGAGTTCACCGAAGGGATGACCTTTACAGAGACACCGTTGGGAACTCTCCATTGGTAGAAGAGGTAGATGAGGGCGAACAATCGGAGGAGGAGACTGGAGCAAAAGATTCCCAAGATGGCACCCCACCCCACCCCCTCTTAGTGCAAACCAAGTTACTGACTCTGTTGGTCTAGCAACAAGAGTCATTGAAGAAGAGGTGTGTACCTTGATCCCCAACCAGCCTAGTTGGACAGAGGAACCTCCTTCCTCCTCTGTTCCATTAAACAGCCAGGGAACCACCCTACAGGTTGTTTTCTCTCACAGCCTATGATGAAATGTCACGTCTGCAAGAAGCGGTTACTACACCTTTCAAGATGGCAGTACCCCATTAGGTATAGGATTGACTTTGTGTAATATTCCCCTATAAATAGGGAAATTTTCTTTGTGGATGATACATTTAATAGATTACACACACTTCACACAGTGAACAACAAACAATATCTTTAGAGAGAAACGTGAGTCTGAGAAAACTCTACACACAGTGACTAGGTGTTCTTCATTGCAACTTCTAAGATTCTAATACAAATCATGATGATGATGGATCAATTATTCAATAGTATATGCTTTGGTTATTCTCTCAAGTTATTCACTGTTTCTACCTTAATTGATCAAGTTTTATTAAGCTTCCGCACCTCACTCTGTTTTTGTACTTTATTGATAAATATGAGTTAATCTGGACAACATAAACCATACACGTCACCTTTGATTAATCTCGCTCAATAAACTCAATACATATTCTTGATAATTATGAACTGAATCAATGGATGTTTTCTCACTATGGTGAGCCTGAAGCATCCTTCTATAATAACCCTCCATCAGAACAACACAACGTTGATGAGGATCCTATCATTATAATGAAGTTGAGTCCTCTTCATGGATCTCAGCTGAGCCTATAAATACTATATCTCCCTCTGAATCCTTAAACTCTAAATTACCCTCAACCTCTAACCTACCTTTAGTAAATGTTTCTTAATCTAAACCTCATCCTCTAATTGCTAATGAACCACTTATTGAAGCCTCCTCTTCTGTATCTCAACCTCAACCTAATATCTCTACATATATAAATGATCAACTTCCAGCTTAGGGACAGACAAAGAATCACCCAATTGATCAAATTCTTAGTGATCTAAATGCAGGTATTTAGACTCAACGTAATACAGGTAATATTGGCCTCCTTGTTAACTCCATATCTATTCTTGAACCAAAGAAAGGTAATGAAGCTCTTCAAGACCCTAATTGGGTCAATGCTATGAAATAAGAGCTGAGTGAGTTTGAAAAAAATAAGGTTTGGAATCTTCTTCCTCATCCATCTAATAAAACTGTTATAGGTACAAAATGGGTATTTCGTAACAAGTTAGATGAACATGGCACTGTTATCCGCAAAAAATCTCTCATGGATACAGACAAGAAGAAGGCATATACTATGATGAAACCTTTTCCCCTATAGCTAGGCTCGAAGCCATTTCACTCTTCTTAGCCTATGCAACTCATAGAGAATTTAAACTATTCTAAATGGATGTCAAGTCATCCTTCCTAAATGGAAAACTGAATGAGGAAGTCTATGTAGAGAAACCTTCAGAGTTCCTTGACCCTAAACATCCAGGTTATGTCTATAAACTAGATAAGGCTCTTTATGGGTTAAAACAAGCTCTTTGTGCTTGGTATGAAACCCTTTCCTCCTATCTTATCGCTGAAAAGTTTGAATGTAGAAAGATTGATAGTACCATATTCCTTAGAAAAAAACAAGGGTCATATCATTCTTCTACAGATATATGTTGATGACATAATATTTGGATCCACGAATCCTTCGTTATGTGCTCTTTTTGCTGACAATATGAAGAAGGAATACAAAATGACAATGATGGGAGAACTAACATATTTTCTTGGTCTCCAAAAAAAACAATCTGAAAAAGGAATATTCATAAGCCAAACTAAGTATGTTAATGATATGCTGAAGAAATTCGATCTTACTCAATGTTCAGCAATGAAAACTCCTATGGTACCACCACTAACACTGAGTAAGGACCCAAATGGGAAACTAGTCAATATCACTGCCTATAGAGGAATGATCGGCTCCTTACTATATCCTATAGCTACCCGACCTGATATCATGTACTCTACATGTCTGTATGCACGATATCAAACTAAACCCAATGAATCACTTCTAATTGTTGTGAAGCGAATCTTTAGATATTTGAAGGGTACAACGAACCTAGGTATATGATATCCCAAAGACTTAGGTTTTGGTTTAACTGCCTATTCAAATAGTGATTTTACAGGTTGCAAACTAGATAGAAAAAGCATCACTAGTGGCTGTCAGCTCCTAGATGGTAAGTTGGACAAGTAAGAAGCAAAACTCAGTGTCCACATCAACCGCTGAAGTTGAATATGTAGCTGTTGGTAGCTATTGTGCTCAGGTCTTGTGGATGAGAAATCAACTCAATGACAATGACCATCAGCTTTCAAAGATTCATATTTACTGTGATAGCACTAGTGCTATTGTGATAGCCAAAAATCTAGTACTTCACTCAAAGACTAAACACATTGAGATCATATATCTCATTATCAGAAATTATGTTATGAATGGAAACATTGGACTTCATTTCATTCCCTTCGAATCAGTGAATATATGAAAATTTCTTAGTAATGGCTAATGTATACTTGCGTCATTTGGAGCGAATTCATTTAAACCCAGCAGATCCACTCACTGAGTATCAACTCACTAATATCTTTACAAAACCTCTTGATGAAACAAGATTTAATATCTTGATCAACGAACTTGGTATGCTAAATCTTGAAGAGTAAATCTTTAGTGATAAACATAACTCAAAATGAATTTGTTCTAATGTCTATCATTCATTCTCTAATCTCTAATCAAAATGATATTCAACTCCCAAGGTATGATCCGTTCTCACTCCTCTCTGAAGTTACATCAGCGAGACACTTTGAAAACTTAAAGTTAATCCCTGAACCTTTTTCAAGTAATTAATAGCTTTTGAAAACAAAAACATCAGTGACTCTCTCTTTTAAGAGACATGTCTTTCAAAATATTAAATCACAAATTTATTCAAGTGATTAAAAGCTTTTTGATAATGAAAAGACGTTCCTTATTATGACGTCATTCTTGATAATAGTTTGGCACATGCTCTCTGACATACGACGCCTCTTCCAATTCTATGTCTAATGAAATGCGTGCAACGTGTCATGGTCATCATGACCTTTCATTCTCTCTCATATAAAATCCCTTCACTTTCCAAATTCAAACTTTACGCACACAAATCTTCCTAAGCAAGAATAACATTCTCTCTCAAGAACCCCAAGAACACACACTACTTGTTCATCCTTTCACTTCAGTAACAAGTATGTTTTTCTGAGTGTTTTACTCCTTTTTTTTCTAAAATCATGTTTAAGTCTTAATCTTCTCTAAATAATATCTTAGGATATGTTTTGTTTAATGGATCATCTTGTTCATGATTTTTCTAAAAACCCTAAAAAAACTCTCAAAAGTTTTTAGATGATGTTGAACTTTCTAAGTGTGTTTTCTTCAAATACCACGTTCAAATATAATTTCCTTGTGGTATTTTTTCTTTTAACTCAACATTTCACTTCCTTGTTTTTTTATTCTCACTTCCTTCAAATATGTTTTGGAGATTGATAATTTCTTTGAAATACCAAATTTTCTCTATGGTATTTGAAAAAGTAAGATTCACAATCAAATCAAGCACAATCAAATAATCTCAATCAAGATTTAGATTTGACAGTGTATAAAATCTAGAGAGAGAGTAGAGAGAGTAGAGAGAGAAATATTTCTATATTCATATATCTGACAATGAATGCTTCTTGTTACAAGATTATACAAGACATAGGTATTTAAACCACAAGTCTATACAAGATACAAAACATTCACATGACTAAACACCATATTGACTTAACAAACATTGACCTTGTTGACTTATCTTGACTTGACTTTTCTCATTAAATATTGGATACAATAATACACTAACAATCTCCCCCTTTGTATTCAAGATTTAAAAACAATTGACATTAGTCTTCAACGCTTGATTCTTCAACTTTTGACTCTGACATCTTGGACTTTGAAGATCTAACAATCTTCAGTCTTTCAATCTTTGAAGAATCTTGAAAAGTCTTTTGCACTTTGCATTTTTGAAAAGTCAACAAGTCTTGAAAGAAACTTTTAAACTTTTAAACTTCTTCGAATCTTTGCAGACTTCGAGGAATCTTTGAAAATCATGTATCTTCATCACTGTAATCTCTGATCGGTCTTTTGAAAAACAAACTTTCTCGAATCATCTATCTTTAGAAATCATCTTCAGAATCTTTCTCTGAAACATAGTAAGCATCTGAATTGTCTTGAACTTTCAGAATTATCTCTTCAGGATTATCTTCACCATTTGTCTTTCAAATTGATCTTTGTAGATATCTCCCCAAGTCTTTGTTTGAAAATGATCTTTGTAGATATCTCCCCCTTTTTGATGATTGTGAGCACCATAATCATCAAAATATCTTCAATTTCAACATTCTCTTTGATCATCCCCCTTTGTATTCAACGTAACAAGCTCTACATTTATGATTATTTGACATTTTCCATCCTTTGATCTGTGTATCTGAATCATGACTGTATATACCCGAATCTTTTCAAATTCAGATATAATGAACGTGGTAACCCTGATTCAACAAATGAAACAGTTAGGAGTGCCTGTCAGTAACACGGAGTTACTGTGTACAACGAGTGTACAATTGAAGGAGGTGGTTTGATGATGACTCCCCAGGACTTCCATTCAATCATTAAAAAACACAAGGTTTATCTATGAATGTTCTGACAGAAAAACAAATTTTCTGTGTGCTCGTGCTTGTGTATGAAAGAATTTAGAACAATGATTGTGTTTCATAAGGCTTAAATTGTGTAAATTGTTGAGACAACAACAGGTATTACACGAACTCAATGTGCGTGAAAGAGGTGCGAAGGTGGGGCAACTTTCCTTCTTTTTCAATATCTAAATCTTCCGAGTGAAGACTAAATAGCAGATATGCTGCGTCCCCAAAGAAAATGAAACATTTCTTTGTTAAGAAAAAAACGAGTGGCTGGTGGGGTTAATGCAAGAGTTGTCATGGGCTCACTGCCTGTTTCAATGATGGTCACCAAAGAATGTGAACCGATCAGTAGATGTGGTTGCCCGACTCAGAAAGTGGTTGGTGCAGAGTTTTGATATTCTTTTAACTCTGATCTCACACCCTCTTTCTTTTTAACATTTTGTTCACTTCTAACCAAACTCTCATTTACATTTTACCTCAGCTCAATGAGAAAAACTCAACCGGATGAGTTATCTCCCCCACTCTTTGATTTTGACCTCTCACCCCTCAATCACTCAAGAATAACTTCCGGGGTAGGAAACACTAGTTAACGTGAATCCATGGAAGTTTTGTTTAAGCTCACATATGAATCCCATGTAAGTCCTATAAAGAATGGTTGCTCAACAATTTAACTTTAGCAGTTAAGCTCAAAAATGTATGATGACATTGTCAAAATGTATGCTCATGAGATTTGAGCAATTGAACTTTGAAGATTTCTCAAAACAAAGATATTGAATGAATGAAATGAAATCAAGAAAATTGTTTTGAGAATCTGACAATGTATCAATCAGATCAAATAAGATGGTTTAGGGTATTAAAGAATTGGATAGTTTTTTATATGAACGAATATAAACAATTTAGCAATGAAAGCACAAGATTAGAAATGATGAATGATGCTCAACAATATTTGAAAGCAAACGGGAGTATTACCATCGAAAAATTGTTTCGTTATGAGACATGGTAATAACAACTTCAAATGAAATACTGAACCAATGTATGTGAATATTTTACAGTATATAGAGAATATAATACGCAAGTATTGATCTTTGGAAACACACGACCAGTTAAACATTAAATCTCAAAATGAAAAACATTTAAAATCACACTTCTTAATTCATGAAATATTTTGAGAATCAGAAGTGGTTTGAACATTTAAGAAACCGTTTTTCATGCTTGAAAGTTGTTCTTATTTCAAACAATCAGAGATCTAGATCAGAAGATATTTACCATTAAGCTCCCCCGCAAATCATGGTATAATAATTATGATCTAATAAGCTCCCCCTGGATATTTTCAAAATATCCTTATCTGAACATTGAAGAACGGGTCCTGATCTGTCATGTGATCAGAAGCCATAATCTTGACATTTAAGTCTGGGTTCTAAACTGAAATGTTTAGAAGCCAAAACTCTTTGACTTTAAAGTCCGGGTTTTGAACAATTGTGTTCAAAAGCCTAAGTTCTATGCTCCCCTTTAAACCTTGGGTGCCTGCAACATAGTTTTAGCTTTTGGTACCCACTGGTATTTGGGTCCTGATGAGTTAGTTGCAGTTCTTGTGGGGATTACATAATATGAACCATACCAGTAATTGAAAAAAAATTTACTTACAAAGTCATGTGCTCCACAGTAAGAACAGTAGATTTTCTTCTGAGCAACCCTGATCAAGTGATTAGTAGAGTAAAACATTTCAGGATTACCAAAAGATTTACCATTATGCACTATGTTCTTTTTGTCATTGGATGTGGATGCAAATGCTTTGTCTTTCTTCTTCTCTTCTAAAGAATCCTTCACTCGCCAGACCATCTGATTTTTCTTAGATTGCTTTCCAAGAGATTTAACATAGAAGTTTGTTGAACCATCAACAGATTTGTCATAGAATATATTAGATGGTCTGATCTGATTTGATTTTTCAATTTTAGGTTTGACACTGTTCTTTTTGAAAACATTTTTGTCATGAATAGAACTTGAAGTTGTTTTGAAAGAACAGACTGATTCTGTTGAGTTATCAACAGGTGATTGACTAATCACATCAGCTGTAATCTTTTCTGACAAATTAACGTTTGTAGCTTCCAAGCTTTTTATCTTTTCGGATAAAATGTTTCTTTCAGAAGTTAGTGTGTCAAACTTTTGTTTCAAATCAGATTTAGCCTTCTTTTCATTTTGGACATCTGATGATAGAACAGTTATTTTGGATATGAGCTTAGATATCTTAGATTCAAAATGTATACGTTCTTGCTCAAAATATTTTTCCAAGTTCTTGGTCTTTTCAGATATCTCATGGAAGATCCCAACATTTTTCTTTTCATAATTTTTCTTTTCAAGCTCAAAAGACTGCTTCTTTTCTTTAAAAATATGTCTTTCTTTTTCAAGTAAGTCTTGTAGAGTAGAAATCTGTGTGGGAAGTTCAGTTATTTTGGCTTCAAGAACTTGTTTTTCTTTAGCAAAGTATCCCGTTCAGTTATTAGAATCTTTTCAAATTCGTATACTTGCTTAGAAAGTTTTGTGTGTCTAAGCTCCAAATCCTTTTTCTCTTCCAATGTTTTCTTAGAAATTTCAGATGACTGTTGAGAAGAAGATCTCTTCACATTTGATTTATCTTTTTCTGCTTGGAGGCTTGTTTCAGTTCAACATTTTTCTTCTCCAGAGCAGATATTTGATCTTCAAAAGCCTTAAACTTCTGTTGAAGCTTAACTGACTCATCTTTCAGCTCAGATGATTTCTATTCAGTCATCTTCAGTTGGCTTTGAAGATACGCAATCTTTTTCTCTTTGAGTTTGATTTCTTTTTCACATGTTTGAACAGTGTTTTCTATTAAAGAAATCATTTTCTCTTTCTCTTTAATTTCTTTCTCTTTCTCTCTGATCTCTTTCTCTTTCTCTCTGATAATACCTGCAAAAATCAGATTTAACAATATCAGTACATTTTGCACAAACAGGAGTTTTATCAGAATTTGACAAATTTAACTTCAACTCCTGAATCTGTTTGAGAAGCTTTAAAATTTGATTTTTCAGTTGGTCTCTTTCTGCTTCTAGAACAGGTATCTCAGGCATGTACAATACTGCCATATCTCTTGCTGACAATACTGTATTTCCCTTCTCATCTGTCTTTGGCATCTTGAAAGATATATGAGTTTGATATGAAATGATCATTCCCAAACAAATAAGAAATGTTGACTAAAAAGTCAAACTTGGATCACCAAAAACAACTTTTAATTTCAGAAAAAATTCTATCTCTGAAACTCGCAAATCAATGAAACTCGCTAGGCACTAAACTCGCTAGACACTATTCACTGAGGAACGCGCAAGTAGTTGGTAGCGCGAAACTAGAACTCGCAGACCATTGGTAGCACGAAACTAGAAACTCGCAAGACGTTGGTAGCGCAAAAGTCAGAACTCGCTAGACACTATTAGCGCAAAAGTCGAAACTCGCTAGACACTATTGGCGCAAAAGTCGAAACTCGCTAGATGCTGGTAGCACGAAACTCAAACTCGCGAGGTATTGTTAGCGTGTTTCAACACTTAGAAAATTTTCAATAATTTCAAAACTCGCAAGCCTCTTCTAGCGCATTTCGCTCAAACTCGCAAGCTTTGACTTGCGTGTTTATGAAACTCGCTTGCCTCTGTTAGCGCGTTTGTCAAGAACTCGCAGACTGAAGTTTGCGCGTTCTTCAGAGTCTTTGCGTGTTCTTTAGTTGATGAACCTTGCGCGTTTTAACAGATCTTGCGCATTTTTGACACTTGCACGTTCTTCACTT
This sequence comes from Arctium minus, assembly GCA_954870635.1. NCBI lineage: Eukaryota > Viridiplantae > Streptophyta > Magnoliopsida > Asterales > Asteraceae > Arctium > Arctium minus. Next base: position 49,102,345 of record OX941086.1, read on the forward strand.
GAACCTTGCGCGTTCTACGGATCTTGCGTGTTCTTGGCACTTGTTCACGAAATCGATCCAAATCATTCTAAAACCTACAATTTGATTTTCTAATCCATCCACAGTGATCGAAATGCATCTTGTAACACATTTCTATTAATACAAACTTGCTAAAAATATCAAATTACAGTGCAATTGATCGAAAATACAGCCTTTGAGTTTGTGTTTTTCAAGAAATCACAAAAACTCAAAATTCAAACGATTTAGTGAGTAATTCGTGCACAAATTTGAGTACAATGTGATCAATGATCCTAATCGATCACAACTAAATCAATTTAACAATCTAAGAACAACAAAATAATGCAAAATCGATTCAACAGTGATCGCCTCTGTGTTCTTGAAAAATTTCAGAAATCTATCCAACTTTGATGATGTGATCCTTCTGAATTTGCTTGGTCTTCTCTGATACCAATTGAAAAAGTAAGTTTCTCAATCAAATCCAGCACAATCAAATAATCTCAACCAAGATTTAGATTTGACAGTATATAAAATCTAGAGAGAGAAATATTTCTATATTCATATATCTGACAATGAATGCTTCTTGTTACAAGATTATACAAGACATAGGTATTTAAACCACAAGTCTATACAAGATACAAAACATTCACATGACTAAACACCATATTGACTTAACAAACATTGACCTTGTTGACTTATCTTGATTTGACTTTTCTCATTAAATCTTGGATACAATAATACACTAACAGTATTTTTCTCATTTTTAATGATTGATTAGCAGAAATGATGGAATCCCAATATATTCTCATCACCCCTACTCCATGCATGAAGTTCCAACTCCCAGACATCGACTTCAAATCAAACAACCATCAAGCCCTTCTGACCTTCCTTAAGAACAAATTAGTTCCTCGTCTTGTTTACCCTCCAGGATGTAAAAGCCTTTTACAACAATTCTGTTTCACTGCTCAAGTTGCTCAGAAGAAGAACAAGGTGGGCAATGAGGTCACTGTTATTACTTTCAACTCTGAATTGGCCATGGGGATTTCGGCCTTGCCACTCTCAGGGTTGTACTGAACCTTCCCAAAGCTGCTACTTATGAAATAACACCTACTGATGCTAAGTTGATTGCATTTCTCAACTCATTGAGGTACGACTAGGAGATTTTCAAAGAAAAACCAAAGAAGGCACTAACAAAATTAGTTCAAAACCGAATGCCTGCTGCTATCAGCTTTATGTTCGCCCATTTCATTCATAGTATGGGTGGAAAGATTGGAGGAATGGAGCAGGAAGGCAGGATTGATCTCAACATTGGTTAGTCAGTGATCATAGGTCGAAAAGTTGACTATGCAAAGCTCATATTCGATGATCTAGTCGTAAGGCTCTCAAAGGAAGAAAGAGAGAAAAATCGTTCCTTAGATAAGTTTCATCAGTGTTGTACTTCAACGCCTATACAAGTCCTTGTACCCCACTAAAGGCGAGTTCCAACTCCCAAAGCTGGGAGTTCGTCTCCCTGACCAAAAGCCTGAAGAAAGTGAGGTATGTCTCTCTACTCTACTCTACTCCTTCTTTGCCTTCAGATACATACGAATGTGGCTCAACCGTCACAATCTATCCCAATTGTAAAACCAAATCCATCCAAAAGACAATCTGACGCCCCTCTTGGTATTTTAATGAAAGGAAAGAAAACACCAAAGGAGAAAGTAAGTAAGACGTTGAAGGACTCCCCACAGTCCTCGATAGCTGATTTCATCGTCTACTCCACGACAACCTCTATAGCCAATATGTTGGGTCTGAAATGTGCCAAGGATGGTTAATACTGCTAGACATGACTATTACTACTGCTAGAGGAAGTTAGTACTGCCAGATCATGATAATCCCAGATTCTAGTTTCTAATCAAGATTAATCAAACAAACAAGATTAACAATCAAATTACCTGTTTGATTTCAATTCAATTCCAAGATTACACTTTCTCTCTCTACAATCTCTCTCTAACAAACTCTCTTTCTCTTTGATATTTCTCTCTCTAAAATACAACTGAATAATGATTCAATTAAGTTATCTAAAACCGTATATCCTCTCTCAAATCTCAATTCTTATAATATGTACACCCTGAATTACAAGAACAAAAACTATTTATACTACCACCTAATACAAGAAAAAATACAAAATACAAAATACATTGACTTATTACAAATAGACTTTGACTTTGAATGAGATTTGACTTTCTTCAGCTTTGACTTTCTCAACTTTGACTTTCAGTATTTTTGATCTTGTATCCAACAGATTTATGCTCTAACAGATCACAATTACTACTGCTTGAAGGAGTTAATGCTGCTGAGACAAAATTAATACTGCTAGTTCAGAATTTATACTGCTCATGAAGATAGTGCTGCTTATGAGATGAAGACTCCGTTTGAGAATGAAGACAGCTGTATAGATTGAAGCTAAAGTAAAGGAGATAATTATGGAATGAAGATCAATTTATTTTGATAATTATCTTGTAATCTGTCTTGTTTATATAGTATAGAAGTAGTTGATAGAAAAGAAGATAATTGATTCATAAGTTTGTTTTAGAGAGAATTAACCTCAAGACTAGTTTAGATCCTTTCTATAGAGAAGTATAGAACGTCTGTTGAGCCTGTTCAACAGATTGAGGTTTTGTGTGTAATCATCATGTTGAATCAATATAAACGTGTGATTTAAGTGCATATACTGTTTCATTGATTGTTAGTGTTAAAGAGTTTTTCCACAACTTCTTTAGCATTGATTCTGAGTGTGTGTGAATTAATCTGACAAGTGGTATCAGAGCTTTGTTAAACTCAGAAAAACAAAAATCATCATGGACGGTTCAAGTGATAGCGTTCTGGTCTCAAAGGTTCCAATGCTCAGATCTAATGAGGTTGACATGTGGAAGATTAGGATCAGACAATACATTCTTCTCACAGATTACTCTATGTGGGACATCATTGAGAATGGCCCATCTAATTAAGGAAAGATTGGAGCAGATGGAAAAAGAATCCCACCAAAGACGGATGGAGAGAGGAAGATAAGGCAGACAGAGATGAAAGCCTTGAGCACACTGCTCTTGGCTATTTCTAATGAGTATCAACACCAATTCTGGAACTGCACTGATGCCCAGATGCTTTGGAATGCTCTAGAGAAGAGATTCTCTGGTACCAAAAGTACCAAGAGAAATCAGAAGGAAATATTGAAGCAACTTTATGAAAACTTCATGTCAACTAAGAATGAGTCCATGACTCAAACTTTTGACGGGTTTAACAAGCTGATTGGTGAACTAGCTACTGTTGGAGTGCAGATTGATCAACATGATGTAAACAGAAAGTTCTTAAGGTCCCTTGGAGATGAATGGACCATGTATACTGTCTCCTTCAGACAGAATGACTAGCTGGAGGACAAAAAACTAGACGATCTTTATAATGACTTAAGGGTGTTTGAGGCTGAAGTTGAAGCCAATAAGAGACCATCTGGATACACTCATAATGTTGCTCTTTTATCATCTTCTTCTTCTACTGATTCTGCTGCTAATACAGAATCAGTTAGTACTGCTTATGTATCTAAGCGGGATGTATCTAATGACTCTGTATTAGAAGCTTTTCTTGCTAGTCATGCTAATTCTGGTTTAATTAATGATGATCTTGAACAAATTAATGCAGATGACCCTGAGGATATGGATATAAAGTGGCAGATGGTCATGCTAACTATGAGGGTCAAGAACTTCATAAAGAGGACTGGAAGGAACAACTTTTCTCAGAGGAGAGAAGATGGTGCTGGGTTTGACATGTCAAAGGTGGAGTGCTACAAGTGTCACAAGATGGGACACTTTGCCAAAGAATGCAGAGGAGGAACTCCTAAGAATATAGCAGCAACCACCAGCAAGCACATTCCTCAAGCTTCCAAAACAACAGAAACTCCACTCAAGCTCTTGTTTCTCAAGAAGGAATGGGATTTGATTGGAGTGATCAAGCAGAAGAATATGTTCAGAATCAAGCCTTGATGGCAGAAGTCTCAGAATCTTCAATCACAAATATTCCAACAGAGGTAAAAACTAAACTGTGCACTGAAGAGTGTCTTCAGACTGTTAAAAAGTACAGGGATCATAACCAAAGCATGTGTGACGACCTTAAAAGGTTATAAAGAGATATAAGAGAGTATAAAGTGATTGTTGAAAAGTTTGAAGATCAAATCCAGGCTTACAAGGCCAATGAACTTCAGCATTACTATGAAACAAATTACTGGAAGTGGGAGAAAGATCAATTAGAGATTCAAATAGAAAAATCTAAAGAGGAGTGTGAGAAGATAAAGAGTGAGTATGAGAAAGCTAAGCTTGACATTGAGAAGTTTTCTTATGCTTCCAAAGCAATGGACTCTTTGCTTAAAGCTCAAGTTCATGATAAGATGAAGAGTGGTATAGGATACAATGCAACACCTCCACCTTATAAGAATAATTACATCTCTCCCTCTTCAGATCTTTTAGAGAACCAAAATAAGGAGGACTTACCTATAGGAGCAACAGAAGTAGATCCTATAAATAGTGTGGTGGTTGAAGAAGAGAATAAGGAAGAGAATTCTTAGAGTAAGAATGCAGAAGAGATTCCTGTAGAAAATCATATCCTCACAAATGTAGGGGGGGTAAACCATTCATCAAGAGTGAAAAGGTGGATAGCTCAAAGAGAGAAAAGGGAAAGGTACAGGGAGTCCACTATATGCAGACCACAGTTGTGAATCCCTGTACATGTAAACAACATCAGCCCCAAAAACATGATAAAACAAGGGGTAATCAAAGAAACTGGAATAATCAATGGGCACAAAAACAAGGGGTTGATCTGAGTAAAATCAATAGACCAAAACCTTGTTTTATTTGTGGAAAGCTTAACCATATTGCCAAATACTGTTATTTCAATCCTATGAACCAGAGGATAAATTTTCAAAGACATATACAAAATCCTGTTGGTTATAGGAATCAAAGAAGGAATCATATGGCTGAAAATGTAAAAAGAGCACCTTTAAAAGCTCATGTTCAAAACAAGTTTGCAAAATCAAAGAAAAATACTCCAAATAAGCCAAGGAGTACATTAAAGACAAAGAAAGCAAACAAATTTGTTCAGGTATGGGTTCCAAAAATAAAGAAAGTTGTTAGTACTGCTACTTCAAATAGTATTGCTGACAGAAATAATGCTGTTGTAAGCAATACTACTGCTAACTCAGATAGTACTGCTAACCCAATTAGTACTGCTAATGATGCTAGTACTGCTAACAAAGTTAGTACTGCCAATCAAGTTAGTACTGCTTCCAGTGTTAGTACTGCAAGACCTATAATCCTGACAAAATACTCAAGCCATAAGATTCCCCAGACTGAAAAGCTCATCAAAACTGATTATGAATATGTTGATGAGAATGGGAAACCCAAGACCACTTTGGATTGGGTTCCTATTAAAAAACTAATTGTTCTACTTTATGTGCAGGGCAATCAACAGCTAAAAGGGAAGAGCATTTGTCTTGTTGATAGTGGTTGATCTAGGCACATGACAGGCAACAAGTCCTGCCTACAAAACTTCAAAAGAATTGATGGAGGACATGTTGCATTTGGTGATAATCCATCTGAAAGAAAGATTAGTGGAAAAGGTAATGTGTTAAAGGGTAAGATGAACTTTGAGGATGTCTACTATGTTGAGCAATTGAGATACAACCTGTTAAGTGTATCACAGGTTTGTGACAAGAAACATAGTATATTATTTACTGATATTGAATGTATTATCCTTGCTAAAGGGTTCAAGGTAGTTGATGAAAGTATGATACTACTGAGAACACCAAGAAAGGACAATGTTTATTGCTTGGATTTAGAGAATGTATCTAATGATTCATCATTTAATTGTCTATTTTGAAAAGCTTCTGTTGATGAATCATCTCTTTGGCACAGAAGGATGTGTCACATGAACTTTAAAACAATGAATAAACTTGTGAAAAACAACCTTGTAAGAGGTTTACCACAAAAGGTATTTTCATGTGATGATCATTGTGTTGCATGTCTTAAAGGCAAACAGCACAAAACTTCTCATAAGTACAAAGAGATAAATACAATCTCTTCACCTCTTACTTTACTGCATATGGATCTGTTTGGCCCTACTAATGTGATGAGTATTGGCAAGAAATCTTACTGCTTAGTTATTGTTGATGATTTCTCTAGATTCACTTGGGTCTATTTTCTGAGGACCAAGGATGAGACAAATGGACTGATCAAATCCTTTATTCTCAGAGTTGAAAACCAAACAAATCAAAGAGTTAAAATCATCAGGTCTGATAATGGAACTGAATTTAAAAAACATGATCTAAACAGCTTCTGTGAGGAAAAAGGTACTGAGAGACAATACAGTGCTCCTAGGACCCCTCAACAGAATGGAGTTGCTGAGAGGAGAAATATGACACTGATTGAAGCTGCAAGATCCTTGTTGGCAGATTCAAAACTGCCAGTTACATTTTGGGCAGAAGCAGTTAATACTGCTTGTTATGTTCAAGTATTGACACACGATGAATTGATGGAAACTATTGCCAATATCAATAATGATGTCCTATCTCAGGGCAAACTTATTGAGGAGATGCAACAAGTGATCTTATCCCAACAAGTCCATATTTTCAACCTCAAGAAAATGGTCCTCAAGCATGTGCAAAAGAAGAAGAGGACCAAATTCATATTGAAGAAGAGGAGCATCCCTCATGATGCTTCCAAAGAGGCGGAGAATAGAGTTGAATCTGAGAAACATAGTCCTGTTGGAATGGATTCTACTTTTGAGGGGGAGAAGGGCAAAGAAGCAGAAACCAGTCCAGCAGTAGAAACAGAGGCAGCAGCAGTAACAGGACTTTCTGTTGAAGAAATAGAGATAGCAGAAACCCTTCTAAAGGCCAAAACAGACACTCCCAAAGCCACTCAAAAGGCCAAGGGAGTGGAAATCAAAGAGGGAGACCCTGAGCTAAAGAAGAAAGAAATAAGTGAGGCTGAACTGAAGAGGAAAGGAAAGGCAAAGGTGGATGAATCTGCAAAACCACCAAAGAAGCTAAAACAGATTGAACTAGATGAGGAACTGGCAAAGAAGCTGCAGGCTGAGCTAGAACAAGAAGAAGAGACTCAAAAGGCCAAAGATAGACAGATTGCTCTAGATCTATCCATTAAGCTGAATGAGGTATATCAAAAGAGATTGAAAGTTGCAGCTGAGGCCAAGAAAAGTACAGTGAAAGCATCCAAGTATAGACTGCCAGCAAAGAAGCAGAAAAGACAACCTTCTAAAACTTACCTGGCCAATCAACAAAGGAGAAAGATGATTAACTTTCTGAAAGGCTCAGTGGGGGTTAAGGAAGAAATGTTTGCTGATATGTCCTACTCAAGAGTTGAAGATCTATACAAGAAGGAAATGGCAAAGCTTCAAGGGGACTTCACTTAAAGGATAGAATTTGAAAGACAAATCAAAGAGAGACATGATCTCAATATTCAACAACCCTTCCCTGAGAGTGAGGAGACCACCCCTAAGGCTGAAGAAAAGCAAGAGGAAGCTACTACTAAAGAAGTCAAATCTGTTAAAAGGTTGAAGACAATAGCTTCCAAGAAACTGTTTAAGAAGCCAAGGGTTGCAGAAGCTGAGAAAGAAACATAACCATCTGTTACAGGTCAAGCTGAGCAATCAAGTCAAAGTGCACAACAACCAAGTCAATCTGATGTGAATTTTAAACTTTACATGACTGTAATAGATAATGATCCAGTGAAGGCAGATCCCATTTCAGTCCAAGCTCCTGAAATCATCCACTGGGATATTCTTGAAGGTCAAGGCAAAGAATATTTTAGAATCAAAAGAATGGGTGATCACTTTGAAGTCTACTCTACTTGGGGGAAGATAGTCAGATGTTGTTTAAGGTTAGACTTGGAAGAAATGTTTAAAGTGGGAATGAATCTGTATGGGGATGTGCTGAAGACTCCAGGGATGAACATCAAGAAACTGGCAATGGAGTATTTATGCATGATGTTCAGTCCAGATCTTGTCAAGCATGTCATCAAAGATGTCTTCAAGTCTGTGGACAACTGGATGCTTATAGAAAGGTGTGGGGTGTATATCTTAACCATTGACAAAAGCTTTCATGAATATTATCTGGTGGATAAGATATATGACCACAGCCTAGCCAAGCTACATGGGATGCTGAAAGCCAAACTAATATGTCCTCAAGGCTCAGAAATGGCAAGGATTGTGGTTCGCAGAATCATCAATCAAAACTTGGGTTTGGATCCTAATCTAGGGGTGTAAACTTAGGTTTTGAAAGAATCATTAAGACCAGTTTTGAATAACTTAACTTCTCATTTTGAAAAGTTAAGTTAGGGGGAGATTGTTGGGTCTGAAATGTGCCAAGGATGGTTAATACTGCTAGACATGACTATTACTACTGCTAGAGGAAGTTAGTACTGCCAGATCACAATTACTACTGCTTGATGGAGTTAATGCTGCTGAGACAAAATTAATACTGCTAGTTCAGAATTAATACTGCTCATGAAGATAGTGCTGCTTATGAGATGAAGACTCCGTTTAAGAATGAAGACAGCTGTATAGATTGAAGCTAAAGTAAAGGAGATAATTATGGAATGAAGATCAATTTATTTTGATAATTATCTTGTAATCTATCTTGTTTATATAGTATAGAAGTAGTTGATAGAAAAGAAGATAATTGATTCATAAGTTTGTTTTAGAGAGAATTAACCTCAAGACTAGTTTAGATCCTTTCTATAGAGAAGTATAGAACGTCTGTTGAGCCTGTTCAACAGATTGAGGTTTTGTATGTAATCATCAAGTTGAATCAATATAAACTTGTGATTTAAGTGCATATACTGTTTCATTGATTTTTAGTGTTAAAGTGTTTTTCCGCAACTTCTTTAGCAATGATTCTGAGTGTGTGTGAATTAAATTCTTGTTTGAATTTCGATCCTGACATAATATCATCTATTCAGCACCTTCTACGGCCGCTAAAGTTACGTTGGCATCTCCCCACCCAACTCGGTGTCTCAAAACACTGAAGTTGTTCCTTCGAGCATCAACAGTGCTCATCTGCATCAACACAAAGCCCCATTCTCAATACCACTTGATTCTACTACATCCCCATTGGTCTCAACACAAAGGGTAGATGACACATCAGGTTTTGTCCAATCTAATGCTTACACTCGACTACTAGACAATCTAATGTCTAAAACGCAACAAACACAACACCCGAGGAATCCCCTCTCGATGATTTACAACACAAACCACTCACGAATTCTTTCGACCGTAAGATGGAACAATTCTTTGATGGTAATCAATCAGATATCATCATTGATCCCTTAGGTACTATCTCTTCCCCACCTCAAATTCTTTCGCTTACTAATCTAGAGCCTCCATGAGCTCAATTTACTAATACTCTTTCAGGTCCTAAATTGGAGGCGATAAACAAGACCCTTGAGGGAGTAGTTGAGTCCTTAAACAAAGTTGTTGCTGACATTTCTTCGAACAAGGAAGGCATCCAGTCATTCCAGCAAATCGTTCAATATCTCTCCCAGGGTATCTCCTCAAAGGTCGAAAACTCAAAGATAAATGGTCTTCAGCAAGTTGTAGGAAAGCTTCAGATGGACGTCACTGCCAACACCACTTTTATCACCGATTTCACCAACCAAATTGACAGTGTTCGTGACAAAATAAACTCTCAAGACAAAGTTCTGAAAGAGATCCTCCACCATTTGAGAAATCCTCCTACTCCAGCACCATCCTTTGCTGAAGCTGATAGAAAAGATCTACAGATGGTTGCTGAATTTGGTGTCCTAGCCACTGCATCCTTCATTGAGCTAGCAGACAAGGTCGAAAAATAGGCATCCTTGCACAAGAAGAAAGTTGTTGAAAAGAAGGCCAGAAGGCCAATAAAGCTCAAGATCTGGCAAAACCCTCAGTTATTCCTACTGTTGATGCCTCCCCCATTGATGACAAAGATCAAATATGAATGATTTATCATTAAAAGCTTAGGTCATGAAAAATTGGATGTTGTCTATAACAATTATAGACATTCTTGAAAGAAATGTTTTGAATGAAATAACGCTCAACAAACTTTGAATTTCAAACGGGGTGTCTTACCATCGATAATTATGTTCCATTTTGAGATATGGTAAGAACATAGTCAACAAAAATACTAAACTGGTGTGTATGAATACTTGACAGTATAAGGAAAAGAACACACGATTTGTTGAACATTAAAGCTCATAATATGAAAAACATTTAAAAATACACACTTGTAGAATTCATGAAAACTTTTAAGAATTGAGAAGTGGTTTGAACGTTTAAGAAACATGGTTTCATATCTGAAATTCGTCCATTTTTCAAATATGTATGAGAATAAGGTTAAAATAATCCTTACGCTCAGCTTAAATCTCATAAAGTCAGCTTCAAAGTCATGATAGATTTGATCATGTAAGCTCCCCCTCAAAATGTGCATGTAATAAAAAAGTCGTCAAAGTACAAAGTCTTATTCACAAAATTTATTGAAAAATAAAGACATGAAAGTAATAAATCATTTAAGAATGAGTTCTGATCAGATGTAATCAGAAGTCAATTTCCTTACTCCCCCTGAACATATGCATCACAAAATATGACAGTGAAAAATATATGCAAGAAAATATATGACTCTACCTAGAATGTAGATCAATTTAACTTTATCTCACTCCCCCTGAAAGCATGAACAGAACCTTTCAGTGCAGATATCGTTCAAATTAAAAAATAAAGAAATGAAGAAAAATAACAAAAATAAACTATACTAGGTAATTACATATTATGTCTTGAGGTTTAACATGCCAAGTTTCGAAATGAGAAAAATAAATCTCTTTTCGTCTAACGGCATGGTAAACAAATCTGCAAGTTGATAATATGTGTTTACAAAGCAAGTTCAATTGTACCTTTTTCGACATTATCTTTGATAAAATGATATGGCACATCAATATGTTTAGTCTTCGTGTGCTGAACAGGATTATCTGATATTGCGATGGCGCTCTTCGAATCACAATATATTGGAATCTTGTTGAACTGGAAACCATAGTCTCGAAGTTGTATCCTCATCCACAATACTTGAGAGCAGCAACTGGCAGCAGCTACATACTCTGCTTCAGCAGTTGAAATGGAAACACAAAGTTGTTTCTTTGACGCCCAAATTAGGATCTTGTCTCCAAGAAATTGAATATGACCCGATGGGCTTTTTCTGTCTAGCATACAACCTGCATGATTTGCGTCTGCATACGCTGTTAGCTCAAAACTTGTATCCTTACGATACCACAAACCAAGATCTATAGTTCCCTTCAGATATCTAAATATCCGCTTTACAACCGACATATGGGATTCTTTAGGTGAAGCTTGAGATCTAGCACATAAGCATGTAGAAAACATAATATCTGGCCGACTAGCCGTCAAGTACATTAAAGAACCAATCATTCGTCTATAGGTTCTAACATCAACAACTTTTCCCAAGAGATCAACTCCGATTTTAGTTCCTGATTGGGGTTGAAATTGCAGTACAATTTGACATATTAAACTTCTTTAAGATGTCAGCAATATACTTCGATTGATTTATAACAATCCCAGTGGAAAATTGTCTAACTTGTAATCCGAGAAATAAGTTCATCTCTCCCATCATACTCATTTGAAAATGTGAAACCATGAGGTTAGAAAAATTCTTACAATACTTTGGATTAGTTGAACCAAATATTATATCGTCCACATATATTTGAATTAAAATGATATCAGTTTTCTCCCTTTTTATGAATAAAGTGGTGTCGATTTTACCTTTGGAAAATATAGACTTAACAAGGAATTTGGATAACACGTCATGCCAGGCTCAAGGGGCTTGTTTGAGTCCGTAAAGTGCTTTGTCTAGAATATAGACTTGACCTGGTTTGTCTGCACTTACGAATCCTTCAGATTTAGAAACTACACCTCTTCTTTTAACAATCCATTCAGAATGGCTGTCTTGATATCCATCTGATAGACCGTAAAATTCTTATGTGCAACGTAGGCTAGGAACATCCTAATTGCCTCAATTCGTGCAACTGGTGCATACGTCTCATCATAATCAATGACTTCCTCTTGTATGTATCCCTTGGCTACAAGTCTTGCTTTATTTCGAATAACAACACCATCTTCATCCTTTTTATTCTTGAATACCCACTTGTTGCCAATGATTGTCTTTCCTTCAGGTCAGGGCACCAATCGCAAGACTTTAAGTGCTTCAAATGGGTTGAGCTCTTCTTGCATGGTTGTAACCGAATCTGGATCACAAAGAGCTTCTAAAACTTTTGTGGGTTCTATTTTGCTCAGGAATGAATCAAACATACATTCATTTGCTGTTGCAGACCTAGTTTGCACCGGGTTTGAAATATTGCCAATAATTTGATGTACGGGGTGCTCTTTGCTCCACTTGTATACGTGAGGGAGTGGATTAGATATAGATTGATCATGTTGATTATCTATGTATCCAATATTTTCTTCATGTTGGGGTTCAGTTGAAGTAATCGGTCCAGAAGTTTCAGTGGATTAGACATTTGATGTCTGTTGAGTAGGCATTACCGTACATCCAACAGAATGTGTAACTTCTGGCTCTACAGTTTCATTTGCAACTTCAACTCAGTGAGTAGGTATTTGAACTGGAGTTTCTTCTTGAATCGGGGAATTTGATTTAGTCGATACATCTAAAGTGATTGGATGATGATTGCTCGAATCTTCAGATTTGTCAATCACAACAGGTTTAGTCACTTTTGAACGAAGAAACTCATCATAAAATTGTTCAAACAACAAATCTAAATCTGTTAAATGAGATGTAGACATTGATGCTTTATCAGAATTAGAAACTTTAACCGCAGGTTTTGGACTGATCTGCCTAGAAGCTAATACTCCTGTTATCACGGGTTCTGAACTGATTTGATCAGAAGCCATTTGTTCATCAAATGTGACATTTATGCTCTCAATAACTATCTTTGAATTCTTCATGTAAATTCTATATGCAACAGATGTTTGAGAATATCCAATGAAAATGCCTTTATCGGCTTTTGGACTGAACTTGTTCAAGTTCTCCTTGTCGTTCAGTAGAAAACACCTGCATCCAAAGATGTGAAAATGTTTAATGCTAGGTATTCTATTGTTTAATAAAGCATATGGTGTTTTACCAAACTGGCGATGAATGATTGAACGATTTTGCGTATAACATGAAGTTGAGACAGCTTCGGCCCACAAAAATACAGGTAGATCGGATTCGCTTAGTATCGTTTATGCAGCCTCAACCAGAGTCCGATTTCGTCGTTCAACTACACCATTTTGTGCCAGAGTTCTGGCAGCAGAAAACTGATGAGTTATCCCGACCGATTCAAGATAATCGTCAACCGTTTTGTTCTTGAATTATGTGCCAGTATCAGTTCTGAGAAGCTTAACTGTCTTCTGCAAGTTCACTTGAACGGTCTTTAAGAATGATATGATGACATCGGGTGTCTCATCTTTAGATCTTAGAAATTTGACCCCAAGTGTATCTTGAATAATTGTCCACAATCACCAAGACGTATTTCTTGCCGTTTATGCTTTGAGTTCGCATTAAACCACAGAGATCCATATGCAACAGTTCTATAGGAGTACTTGTACTTGGTTCAGGCTTAGGCTTATGATAAGCTCTTTTCATCTTACCTTCCTCACACGCATCACACAGATGTTCTTTGATATATTTTAGCTCAGGTAAATCCTTAACCAAATTTCCAGTCACCAACTTGTTGATGTATCTGAATATGAGATGAGATAGCCTTTTATGCCATAACCAACTTTGTTGCATAGAGGCTTTAGAAAGTAGACACACTGCATTATCAGTCTTGACTTTTGACAAATTGATCGTGTAGAGGTTTGACTTCCGCGTCCCGACCAAGAGTTGTTTACCATCTTCCGTTCTAACACAACATCGCTTGGCCTTAAAATTCACCTCTAAATCCTTGTCACAAAACCGACCAATGTTGAATAGGTTGTGTCCTAATCCTTCAACATAGCTCACCTTTTCAATCGTTATGTTTTCTCTCACAACATCTCCATATCCCAAGATTGGTGAAAATTGGTCATTTCCAAATCTGACGTTGCCGCATAATTTCTCTGTATAATTAGATAAAATATCTTTTTTTCCCAGTCATATGCTTGGAGCAACTAGAATCTAAGTTCCACATATGACTGGTCTGCACAGGAGAAATCAAGGAACAACAGGTTTAGGTACCTATTTATAGATGGGTCCTAGCAAGTTAGCACAAGATTTTGGCATCCATTTGAATTTGGGCTCTTTGATCTATTGAAAAACTTTTGAAACATTATAACCATTATAGACATGATATGATCCAAACCAATTATCATAATATTTTCGAGACACAAAATCATTTCGACGATATGTGGAAGAATGAGTAGTAGACGGAGATACTGGATCAATTGCTTTATTGTATATGACTTGTAAGAAGATACAAGTTTTTTTCTATTAGAAGCAACTTGATCAATTACATCAGAAACACTATCAGTAACCCTATTACATTCAACATCAAAACATGATTTTGTTGTCTCATCAACCTTCTACTTTGGCCTCCATTCTGATTTCACTTCAGATCTTTTCTTTTTCAGATCTGAAACATATGAATATTGCTTGTTAGAACTATGAGACTTGAGAGATTGTTTCTTCATTGATTTACCAGTGTTGGTCCGTTTCTGTGAGTGTCTGTTCTTTCTGTTCTTACCTTTTGCAGAATAGGTGCTCACAGAAACTGGTTTATCAACTTTCGTTGATGATTCACCTTTTTCATACACATTTGGTAAATCTTTGGAATTAACAATAATCAAATTGATCAACACATTTATCAAAACAACCATCAGAGTTTAGAAAATCAAACTCTTTATCAAACAGAACATTAACATCATTTGACTTAGAAACTTTGGAAGTATTAGAGAAATCAGTGTTTATAAAAACAGTTGAAAATACCATTTGTTCTAATCCAATCAAAATTTTCTCTTCTACAAGAGTGTTCTCATGTTCGGAAAATTTACTTTCTAAAATAAGTGGAGGAATATAAATTTTTCCTTCAACCGGTTTTGCCTTCATTTCCTCTGTAGAATATCTTTGAAAATAATCGTTAGAAAGAAATTTTCACTGTTTGGAAATGTAACTAGAATTCAACTTTTTCATAACGAAATGGTAGTTGCATTTTAGTTTTATTTTTACTTTTCTCATCTTCCTTAGCTTCTACCTCATCTGATGATTTTGTCCATTTGACTTTGAGTTCAGGATATTTAGGTGTCAATTTTAGAAAACCAAAATCATATAAAGCAGACACTTTGGGAATACCTTTTGTCAAATAATATGGGTTATCGTAACCAATACCCCAACAATCAATACTCTCTTTTGGTTTATTAAGATGAATGGTTTGATCAGTCTGACCTCTAGTATAAAGTTTTTCTTCCAAACCACTCACTTTTTCAACTAAAGACTTGTTTTCTTTCTTTAAAGATAAGCAATTTTTAGCAACCTCTTTAATCTCAAATTCACAAAATTTGAATTTTGTGGATGTTTCAGATAATTGATTATGAATTACAGTATTTTCTCTAGCATTGGTATCAATATTTTTATGTAAAGTCTCAATCAATACATTATTCTCAACAATATCATTGTTGAGTTTTAGTATTGCTTGGTTTTTCTTTTCAATTATACCTTTTTCACGTTTAAGTTTAGACTGCTGATCCTGAAGTTCAACCATCATGGATTGCATTTGATTTAAAAAATCAGATTCAGTCATATCGCATACCTCTTCAAAATCCTCCTCATCTAAATCTTCTTCAGCTACTTTATATCCCATGATGCACATATGGGCAGTATCTTCCTTGTCACTCTCAGGCTCAGAGTGATCCAGCCAATAGTCATCATCAGCTATTAAAGCTTTGCCAGCTTCTTTCTGCTTGGCCAGAAGCATCTTGTTCTTGTATCTTGTTCTTGTAGTACTCAGAATTACGAATTTCTGGCTTTCGACAGTCTTTGACAAAATGGCTTACTTTGCCATAGTTGTACCACTTGACTGGTTCAACATCTTTCTTCTCCTCATACCTATTCACATACTTCTTTGTTTTAGGTATCTTCTCCTCAAACCTTTTACCTTCTACTCTTTCTTTATGCTCAAAATTCTTTGATCCTAACGAATACCGTTGACTGTTTGACCCTGGCTTCTTGTAAAACTTCTTCTGGAAAGCCTTGGTCAATAAGAGCATTGCTTGCTTGAGATTCCACCGTCATCAGAATCAGAATAATCACTATTCTCTTTCTCAGATTCAGAAACAATCACCTTCTTCTTCTTCATACTGACTGACCTTTTTTCTTTTCTCTTTACTACCAAAGCAACCGGATCGACCACTTGTTTCTCAACTTTCTTCTTCTCAGTAATTATCTCATCAACTCCTTCTTCATTTTTTCGAAGAGTTTCATAAACTTCATGCAAAGGAATGTCATTGAGATCTTTCATTTGTTTCATCTGACAAGTAAACCTTTTCCATTCAGGTTGTAAGATACTCAGAAACTTGACATTCAACTCAATCTCAGATTTCTTTACTCTGTTCTTTCTTAGCTCATTTAGAATAGTAACAAATCTGTCATAGGTTGACTCTAAGCTTTCACCTTCCTTTGCTTTAAACTTTTCATAGTTGTTGAGACAATTTGAAACTTTCAGCTGATTACCAATCTTTGATCCTAACATCATCTTTTCAAGCTGATCCCACATCTGTTTTCCTGTTGCTTTGTAGTTGTCTATCTTCACATATATCTCATTTGGAATACCTTGGAATAGAAAAGATCTAGCTAGTCTTTCAGCTTTGTGTCTCTTTTTCTGTTCATCAGAATATTCATTTACATCTATCGGATATTCTTTGTACACTACCTCTTCTCCTTCCTCTTCTGTAGAATGAATCTTTGTTGGAGGTTTCATCAGCCCTTCTTTCAAGCGTAGTCTGATATAATCACCAAGTTCATTTCTGTCGATGAAATCAAGAAATATGTCTTTCCACTGTTCGTATTCTCCTTTGAACAAAACTGGTGGTTTGACATCGGTTCCAATTGCAAGAGCATCCCTAGAAGTCACCCAGACAAATAAACTGTAAAATAAGAACTTAAAATGATCGTTAGTTCGAAAGAAATCAATAACCAGAAAATCTTAGAAAATTTTTTCAGAAAATAAATTTCCAAAAATTTCCTAAGGCAAGAATACTCACACAACTGTAGCTAAACAATTCGCACAAATTCCACAATTCGCACGCTGAAGAAATTCGCACACCACAGAAACAAAATTCGCATACCAAGAGAAATTCGCACAACTTGAGATGCGAATTCTTAGAAATTCGCACGCTGCTATGTGCGAATTCTGAGAAATTCGCACACTACTATATGAGAATTCTTGACTTTAAATTTTCTTGATCACCCAACTTTTCGCATGAACTTTTCGCACAACAAAGGGATGCGAAATTTATACTTAGAAATTTTCTTGATTTTCAACTTCCCGTATCGATGTGGATTATATACTTAGAAAATATTTTGATTTTCTATGCGAGAAGTACAAGAATCCGTATAAAGTTCTATGCGAATTCTGAGAAATTCGTATATAATACTATGAGAATTTAAGGAATTCGTATACTTCCTTATGCGAATTTCAAAGAATTCATATATAGTACGATGCGAAATTCTCACTTTTCGTATCTAACTTTATGCGAAATCTGCCCTTAGAGAAAATTGCAACAACTTTTAGTATAAGGCTTTATGCGAATTCTATATAATTTGTATCTGGATTTATGCGAATTCCACACTTGTCCTTTTCACAAATCAACTTCTATGCGAAATCCTCAGATCTTGCGAGTTCTTGAGATTTTCATGCGGGTTCTTCAAAATGCGATACAAAAACACTTCAATTCGTCCAAACACCCAACAAATCTTCGAATTTGAGTTTGAAACTTCACAAATTTATCCACGAACACTGCAGGAATCGATTACAAATACTGAATTACAATCAAATTGTCTCAACTATACATTTCGATTGAGATACAGTACTTTCGACTCGTGTTAACCAAAAATCGCAAAAACTCAAAATTAAACCAAAATTACAGTGCAATTATGAATCAAACTGATAAAAATCTATTCCATGATGCTAATCGATCAATATACAACCAAAATTTCACACAATTACATTACACAAATCGAAAATCAATCAAAACTCAATGAAATAGGGTACAAAGGACATTCTTGATGATTTTAATCGAATTATGCTCTGATACCAATTGTATGTCCCATGCTATTCAGTTATAATCAATAACAACAACAAGAAGCAATATTTTCAATTCAAATCGTTGTATGATTAGATTTCCAATTTCACAGTTTTACAATTCGATATTGAATGCTCTCAAACATTCTCTCTCTAAACTCACTGTGTACCATTAGCCTAATGAGTCTATGAACATAAAAGAAACTATTTATACCCCTTACAATTACAAAACCAAACTAAAACAAAAAAACACTTTGACTTTGACTTATTACAAAGACTTTGACATTTTGCAATAAGAGGCTTTGACTTGAGCATTGACTTGACTTTCATCTTCATGATCTTGGATCCAACATATTTGAGCACTAACTGATAATGTCCAATTCAAGCTTTCATAATCAATTCAAACACAAATAAGATCAAGATTCTAGAGAGAGAATTTAGTGCGAGAAAGTCATATGTCTATTAATCTCAAGTGATATGCGTACAATGACAAGTGTTACAAGCCTCTCTCAAACAAGACTATTTATACAAGAAAACTTCTCTCAAGATACTTCTCTACAACATTACAAGATAAACCTCACTACATGGTTCTCTCAAAGCATAGTAAAGTACAATACTTAAAGTCAAAGATAATAATCAAAAGTCAAACCCACTTGATCTAAATAATACATTAACAATCTCCCCCTTTTAGATCAAGTGTGAATGATAGGTCTTCCCCAACGAGATAGTCTGCCTTGACGTATCCCAAGCAATGACTCAAAGTTTCTGATACCGCGTCTGAAATTGAAATGATCATATATGGCATCAACTATTATTTCAGTGCGAATCCTGAGAAGCTTTCCCATTCCTTTTTCACCTTGCCTCAACTTCCCTTTATTTTCTTTAAGCTTCCTCTCCAATTGCACCTTGATTACTTTCAAAGTTCCATCTGAAAACTTGGCGATTTCGGATAATCTAAAGAACCTCTTCTTGTTCTCAGAAGTCTTATAAACCACACCAAGCTCAGGTTTATCAAGCACAGTGAACAGGTTGTACTCATCAATATTTTCCAGGCTAAGATCAGGTTTTTTCATGTTGACTTTCCTTTGATTTGTCTCTATGCCAAGTTGGAAGTCATAGCAATAAGTGTAGTTCACTTGTCTTCTCATAAACCTTTTTACAACATCCAAGGCAGCAAGAATATTATCTTTTCTGATAGTCATATTTCTGAAGAGATAGTAGAGATACTCGATGTCGTCCACATTCAGAAAACAGAAATCAGCTTTAGAAAATGTACATTCAGACAAATCTATTCTCTGCACATCGAATAATGGATACCAAATATAAACGAACTGTACAAGCCTCACTTGCTTTACAGTTATAATCCCAGACTTGTTTTTCACTTTCTTCTCAGATTGTCTGACCCAGCTCATCATTCGAGCATACTCTTCTTGATATTCTGGATGTTGATCTGAGACACCCAAGACTTTAAATCTATCCATCTCTCTGATCCTGTGAACAAATATACTTTTCATCTCTTCTTCCAGAAACGGTTGCCTCAAAGTATTCCTCATTTACCTGATTTGATCTTCAGAAGGGGCAAGAGGTAGTTGAGGTTGTTCAGAGGGTCCGACTTGGGTTTTAGCAGGTTCGGAAGGAAAGAAAGTTTCAGGTTCGGTGTTTATAGGTTGTTCATCATGGATTGGGCTTGGTAGTCTTTGTGGGCTTGGTAAGTTAGTTTGGATAGGTGGAATGGATTGGCTAGATGGGATTGATTGAGTTGAGGTTGGTTGGATAGTTTGGGTAGTTTGGATAGGTTGGGTTTGGGTTTGGGTTGGTTGGGTATTTTGGGTTTCTGGGCTTTGTGAAGGTTGGTTGGAAGGTTTTGAATGGTTTATGTCTTTTAAGGATGGGATATCAGGTAAGGTTAGTTTCTGGAAGTTCTGTGTTCACAAGACTGAGTTGGATATCCTCTTGAGAGCATGCAAGGATGTCCAGAATATTTGCTTCTCCTTCTTCAAACAACTCCCTTTCTTCCTCCTTAATCCTCCAAAAATTTTCATACTTTTCACCAGAAGATTCTTCATCATCAGAAGATAGATCTATCGCGTAAATTTCCTCCAAACCTGTGATCCTTATGATATCTTCTTTTGTAGCAACCACAGGCTTTTCAACCAGTGGTTCTACTTCTTCATTAACGTATAAGATCAGTTCCATACCCTGACCTTCACCCATGTATTCTTTCTCATTACCAACAAGATCAACCATCTCAGTATCTTCCCCTCTATCTGATCCACCAACAATAGTAAGTTCAGACTCTGAAGCAGTTCTTTGACGTTTACTGTTCTCCACCTCATCGTCATGATCTGAATAATGATCATGCCTTTTCTTTGATCCTGCTTGAGTCTTACAAGAATCCTGAACTGCTTTGGTTAACTCCTGGATATGCTGAACCATTTCTAATTTGAAAGCGTTGAACTCAGTAATGGAAACAGCTTCAGTTGAGATTGGAGTTTGTTGAGCTCTTAATAACCCAATATGATCAGCATCAGTATCCTCAACGGGTGCCTGAGAAAGCAGTTTGGCATACAGCATAGATTTCAGCTCCTCCATCGAGAGATCAATCGGTCGAACTAGTGGTGGTGGAGGTTGTTGAACAGGCTCTTCCACCGGTAGGCCTTTCCCTTTCAACAAGCTCCTAACCTTTGCAATCTCCTCCTGAAATGTGGCAGTTAGGCTCTCAGTAACATGTTTCTCAACAGCCTTTAAGGCGCCGTCGAGGTATTCCTTTGACACAAAGTCGGGTAAAGTAACTCCGGGGTCACGTAGACTTCCCGTTGACACAACTGTTGAGGATCCAACATTGTGGCATGTGTTCAAAGTTGGAATTTCATTAACAATGACAGGACTTCCACCTGATCCTCGTAGTCCGGACTGCGGAACTACTACAGGTGTTCTGACTGGGTCACTTAGATGACCAGTGATAGTAGAAATAATGGGTTGTGTCCTAGAAATGAATGATGAAACAATTGGCTCTAGACTCGATTGTGCAAACAAAGAAGTTGAGCTCTAGGGCAGTTGAGCTCTAGTTTCAATACCTGCCATTTCCGAGTGAAATGAAGATAGAGTTTGTGCTAAACCCCCGTGAGAAGATGAGACTACAGCCTGTTGAGAGGCAGTAGAATGGGTGGCTGAGGTGTGCAGATGCATAAGTGGGCGACTTATGTCTTGTGCTTCCGATTGCAATACATGCAACGGAGCACTTGATTTGGTTACCCTTTTGGATTGGTAGGTTATGTTGCACTCACTCTCACCATATTCTTTTTCTACAATCTCTCTTTGTCTCACACTTTCAACATTTTCAACTATAACACCCTCTAATATCCTTATATCTCCCAAAACTTGAGCAATCTCAGTACCAGCAGTGTCAAGCTACATATCATTATGATGTAAAGAGACATCTTCTAAGAAACCAAAACAGTGTTGGAGATTCTCATTATCAACATCAGTCTCATGAAATATAACATCTTCAGCATGATGATCCGAAGTAGGTGAAGGAACTGTCTCAGATGAACTATCATGTCGATCTGACTCAGTATCAGAATTCACACCTTCATCAGCTATCCTTACCTGAGGACTTGATTGTCGAATTTAAGTCCTTTCAGGTTCGGATGTGGAAACCTCTAGACGTGTGGCATCTTGTGTCGAGGTCCCCACAGCTTTAGATGTGATAATATGAACCCCACATGTTCCCCTCTCTTGATTTTCCCTCATCTCTCCCCGCTCTTGGACCCCCATGGTCTCAAGAACCCTCACCGACTCCTCTCGCCTAAGGTTTGAGTCATGGGTAGGGATTACTGGTTCTGGTATTCCCATAGACTCTCTATACTCAACTACGCACTAAGAGTTCGGATTGGCATATGAGAGTAGAGCTTGTGGAACTGGCATGGAGTAAGTGAACTGCTTCCTTTGCTTTTGAAGATATTTCATCTCGAATTCTGGAGCAAGTTCATGCTGATATCTTTTTGGAATATCTCTGTTTGATCAGATCATGCTTCGGATAATCAACTGTAGAAATCTCTGGTAAGGCACATAGAGAGGACTCTTAGAAGTTCTCTTGCTGATCACTTTCTCATAGAGTTCTGTCCAGAATATTACTGAGTAATCGACGTGTAGATCGTACACGACTGCATGAAATAACCTCAGTGTATGCATATTAGTGTTGTCCAGACCAAAATTTCTTGAAGTGAAGCATCTGTTGAATACTGAGAACATCTGATAGTAGAAGGGAGGAAGGTTGGTCTTCTTAAATTCACTGATCTTGGTGAGTGAACCAGTATAACCCAAGGCTAGGATACCTGCAAAGACTTCTGAATCTACTGGGTATTGATCAAATATGGTTCTGCCCTCTCTTGAGTTTACCTCTGGTAAGTCCAAGATCCATCTGAGTCTTTGATACGTAAGCACAGAAGTAAAGTTGTCAATTCTGAGCCTAAAATATTTGTTGGTGTCGCTTTCAACCACATATTAAATGGTCTTCCAGACTTGTTGTAAATAGATCAATGGAACAGCAGAAGTGTCTGTCATAGCATGATGAAGTGGATGGCCTTTCAGAATCTCCACAACTAGTGTATTAACATTCAGACTGTCAAAATCCACATGATGGTTGTTGGGATACAACAACAGGTACTCAGACTGGCTAATGAGGGCATGATCAGGATCTTCACCAATTTCATATTGAAAATGGGATCTTGAGGATGGCATATGAGTCTCTTTAGAACCATGTGGATCATGTTCATCCATATGGACACTTTGATCATGAATTTGTTCTTCCGCCATTGATTAGCTGAAAAAAAATAACAAGTATTGGATAAAATCCAATATGTTAGTCAATAAGCCCAAAACATTTTTTTAGAAAAGCATTTTGATACACGAAGTATCAAGTACAGAAAGATTGTACTTTAAGCACAGAACAGATAAGCACAGAAAGTTACAAGATTGCAAAATGTAACTTTGAACAAAATTAAAAAAAATGACTAAAAAAACACAAACTTGAACAAACCACTTGTTATTTTGAATTGTTCTTAAAAAATATTGAAATATTGCATTAACACTTAGGATTTCAAAAATCTTGAAAAAATTTCTAAGTCTAAAACTCTCAAGATAATGAGATAGACAAGAAACTCTTAAGTCAAAGAACTTGCAAAACTCTCATTACAAAACTCTCAAATCACATGAACTTTAAACTCTCATCACATAAATGAAATTCTCATGAACTTTAAACTGGAAACCCTAAAGAAACTCATGTGTTCAATGATGTTTTCTGAAACTCGCAAAACAGTTCTGGTAGCTAAGATCTCTTAAGGATATGTGTTCTAAATGAAGAACACTCACAGAACCAAGATTATTAAAAATTTGAAATTTTGAACTTGGAGCCCAAAAAAAATTCAAACTAAGTGTTCAAATTTTGTATTAATTTCAGATTTTAAATTTTTTCTTTGTAAAGATTATTTCAGTCCAAGTTCAATCGATTCAATAGTTCAGTTCAATTCATGTTCAATATCCAAAGTCCAAAAAGTTCGACTGTTCATGTTCAATATCGAGTTCCAACAGTTCCAATAGTCAAGGTAAACCTGCAAATCAACAATTTTGAACCAATCCAGATATAAATCAAGTAAACCCATAAGTGTTAATAGCAATAACAACAATATTTTGTAAGACCATATTCAAAATAACAAGAATCGTTTAAAAAGAAGATGAATAGTCACAAGACTGAAAAACCAGAAATTGAAACCCTAGAAATGATAAAATCGAACCTGTAAAAACAATACAAACAAACAAACAAGAATCGAAGATAAGAAGATATTCACCTACACTTGATTCGATGAAATAATGAGTCTGAAATCGAAAGTCGCAAAAGTAGGTTGAGAGAAAAAATGTTCTAAGTGTGAAAACTCGATGAAGTGAATGAGAGAAATGAGTCACAAATCTGGAAAACTCGCGAATATATACCCTGAGAATGAGTTGACACATGGCACGATTTGATTGGGTAATACACTTCTCGCATAACAAATGAAAATGGACTTGCCGCACAATGAGTGACAAGATGTGTGTGCACTTCGCGCATGAACGATGTGCGCGAAGTGGTATAACTCGCACGATATAGCTTGCGCGAATAGGAAACTCGCATGACCTTACATGCGCAAAGCTAAGTGAACAGTAACTACTCGCAAGTAGTTGTGTGCGCGAAGTAGAAACGCGCATGACATAGCTTGCGAGTTTTGGACTTCGCGTAGCCTTTGTCATGCGCGAAGTGAGAACTCACACGATGAAGTGTGCGCGGTCTACACTTTACGCACGCAATGATTTGCGCGAAGTAGAAACTCGCATAAGGCTATACGCGTTCTACACTTAGAAAAATTTTGAAAATTTTCCAAAAATGGAAACTTTCCAAAAATGCTTTAAGCTTTTAACTAAAAACAACAAGTTTTGTAAAAACACTTTTAAGCACAAAGATGAACTTTTTCTCTGAAAAATTTCTTTCTAATTTCAAATCCATTTGAAAATACACACTCACACACCAACTTACAGACTTTCCAATATGCTCCCCCTTGATAAGTGGAAGTCTGTATACTCCCCCTTGATAAGACATTCTGCTCATCTTACTGAAGTACGAGTCCTGATCTGATGTGATCAGAAGTCATAGTCCAAGGTTTGATCTTTCTGAGTACTACATGAAACTTTTACACTTCAAAACAAAATAAGTCTTTGGTACTCATTATACATGAGTCCACAAATGTTAAAAGTATCAAACTTTTCAAAGATGATATTGACCAAAACACTTAAGCAGTTGAAAATAGATGTAGCTCCCCCTCAACAACAGGTACAAAAATAAAATATTGCTATGCATCAAGGTTTACCATTCTAAGTTTGTTGACTAAAAATGTAAATCTATTTTCATCAAGAGGTTTTGTAAACAGGTCAGCAACCTCAAAATCAGCAGAAACAAAATGCATTTCAATATTTCTTTTCTCAACATGATCTTTTATAAAATGGTACCTGATGTCGATGTGCTTAGTTTTAGAATGTTGTACCGGATTTGATGTAATTGATATGGCGCTCTTGGAGTCACAGTAGATGGGAACCATTGTGAATGTATTCCCGTAGTCCTTCAGCGGTGTCATCATCCACAGAACCTGTGAGCAACAACTAGCAGCTGCAACGTATTCTGTTTCAGTTGTAGAAGTTGATACACAATTCTGCTTCTTAGATGACCAGCTTACTAATTTGTCAGCCAAGTACTGACATGCTCCAGAGGTGCTCTTCCTGTCTAATTTGTTCCCTGCATGATCTGCGTCTGTGTAGGCCATTAGTTCAAAACCAGAATCTTTTGGATACCAAAGGCCCAAATTTGGTGTGCCTTTGAGATATCTAAAGATTCTTTTTATTGCAGGAAGATGGGACTCCTTAGGATTAGCTTGATACCGAGCACAAAAGCATGTAGCAAACATTATGTCCGGTCTACTTGATGTCAGGTACAGAAGAGATCTAATCATGCTTCTGTAGGTCCGTTGGTCTACTGATTTTCCAGAAATATCAGCGTCCAACAGACTTCCAGCTTGCACGGGAGTCTTCATGGGTGATGATGAGTTCATGTCAAACTTCTTCAACATGTCTCGTATGTATTTAGCTTGGTTAATAAAAATCCCTTGCGTGGTTTGTTTAACTTGCAAGCCTAGAAATAAATTTAATTCACCCATCATTGACATTTGAAATCTTTTCTTCATGATGTTTTGGAATTCATCACAAAGTTCAGAATTTGTAGAACCAAAAATAATGTCATCTACATAAATTTGTACTAGCATCAAATACTCACTTTTCTTTTTAAGAAAAAGAGTTGTATCGATTGTAGCTTTTCGGAAGCCAGACTTGGTAAGGTATATTGAATGGGCTTCATTCAATGCACGTGGTGCTTGCTTCAGTCTATACAGGGATTTATCTAGCACGTATACATGGTCTGGAAATTTCAGATCAATGAAGCCTTCAGGTTGACTTATGTACACCTCTTCATGTAGTATACCATTGAGGAAAGCCGATTTGACGTCCTTATGATATACTTTGATATTTTTGTGTGCGGCGTAAGCAAGAAAGATCCTTATTGCCTCAATCCTTGCCACAGGAGCATAGGTTTCATCATAGTCAATTCCTTCTTGTTGATTATAACCTTTCTCTACAAGCCGTGCTTTGTTCCTGACCATAATACCAGCTTCGTCTTTCTTGTTTCTAAATACCCATTTTGTTCCAACAATGGTTTTATCCTTGGGTCTTGGTACAAGTCTCCACACCTCATTCCTCTTGAATTCATTTAGCTCGTCTTCCATCGCATTTATCCAATCAGGATCCTTAAGAGCTTCAGACGGCTTTTTGGGTTCCATGCTGCTGAGAAAATTTGAGAACATACAGAAATTGGATGATGCAGATGTAGTTGCAGATCTGGTTGATACTTTAGAATTCGGATCTCCGATAATGTTTTTTGGGCGGTGACTTTTTGTCCATTTATGTGTGTTGGGCAATACATCTCTTTCAGTCTGATTGTTTGAAGTGTCAAACTCATCATGTATTGTTGGTTGATCAGTCTCAGTAGCAGTTGGACTTTGTGCACTAGAAGATGCTTCAACTTCGGCAGTTATTGGTTCTGTTTGTTGTCCAGATGTTGCTGATGTAGATCCCACTTCAAATTGTGATGAGATCATTTATGTTGAGTTTTCTGGATCAACTTGTTCAGATACCTCTTGTGTTTTGCTTGTAGAAGGTTCACCAACTTCTTCAGATGGGCCAGAGATATCTGCACTGGAAGGATGTGAGTTAGTATTTACTAAATTTTCTTGACTATTATTTTCAACAGATAAATCATTGAAAGCATCAAAGAATAATAGATCAAGATCAAAATCAGTGTTAGGTTCAGATTTCTTTGCATGATCAGGTTCTACTCTTGATGAAGTAGAAACTTTGTCTTTTTCTTTAGATCCGAGTTCTGAACTATTCTGTTCAGAAGTCCTTGCTTTATTTTCATCAAAGGTCATGTTTGTGATTTCAATCATAATCTTTGTTCTGGTATTGGAGACTCTGTACGCTTTGGACTGAAGAGAGTATCCTACGAAAATCCCTTCATCAGCTTTAGGTTGAAATTTTGACAGGTTCTCACGATCATTAAGTACATAGCACCTACATCCAAACACACGAAAGAATTTAACAGTAGACTTACGACCATTAATTAATTCATAAGAAGTTTTATTAAAGCGTTTATTAATAATGGTCCTGTTTTGTGTGAAACATGCAGTTGCTACAGCTTCAGCCCAGAGAAATAATGGCAGTTCTGAATATGCAAGCATTGTCCTTGCTGCCTCTACCAAAGTTCTGTTCTTTCTTTTGACTACCCCATTCTGTTGAGGTGTCATTGCCGTAGAAAAGTTGT
The DNA here is from genome assembly GCA_954870635.1 of Arctium minus. Lineage (NCBI taxonomy): Eukaryota > Viridiplantae > Streptophyta > Magnoliopsida > Asterales > Asteraceae > Arctium > Arctium minus. Next base: position 49,130,149 of record OX941086.1, read on the forward strand.
GTGATATACCAACATATTCCAGAAAAGTTTGTAGAGTCGCATTCTTGAATTCTGTTCCGTTATCACTTCTCAGTTGTTGTACTGGGCATTGTAGAAGAACTTGAATTTTCTTAATAAATTTGATTATCAGATCAGGAGCCTCAGACTTCTTCCTTAGGAACTCTAGCCATGTATACCTTGAATACTCTTCCACCATGACAAGAATGTATTTCTTGCCATTAATAGATTGAGTCCTCATCGGTCCACATAAGTCCATATGAATAAGTTCCAGATATTTGTTGCAGTTGGATAACATCTTCAGTTTGTGCGAACTTCTTTTCATCTTTCCTTTTTCACAGGCAGAACATAAAGAATCTTGTCCTATCTTCAAGTCAGGAAGTCCAGTCACAAGATGTTGTGTCCTCAACTTATTCAAATCCCTGAAGTGCTGATGAGATAGTCTCCGATGCCACAAACAACTCTCTTCTATAGATGTCTTTGAAACCAGACACACTGGTTTTGAAGCTTTAAGTGTTGGGAAGTGAACACCGTATAACAGTCCCATTCTACCAGCTTTGATAAGTTCTGCTCCACTCTGATCTTTGATGTAACAGAAATCAGTATCAAACTCAACCTTGCATTTCATCTCTGTGAAATGACTAATTGAGAACAGATTGTAAGCCAAGCCTTCCACGTACAGAACCTTTGATATGGTGATCATGATGTTCTTGATAGTGTCGTAACCTCTGACATAACCTTTCATTTCGTTTCCAAAATTTACTGTACCTGTGTAATGATCTACGTTATCGAACAACAGGTGTTTATGCGCTGTCATGTGTCTTGAAGCTCCAGAGTCAATGATCCACGCATGACACGTCTGAAATTAATAATCACTTAACATTAGGTACCCATATGAATATGGGTCCTTTCTTGTTAGTACACTTAACAGTATTTAAAGATGCTGATGACCCCTTAATTCGCCATTCAAATCTTGGTCCTTTTGGTAAAGTTTGTGTGTTAAGTTCAGCTTTCGGAATCCATTTCCACACAAACTTCACATCAGCAATTTTATTAACTTGAAAAGCATTGTTTTTCTTTTTCAAAGAATATATTTCAACTTTGTTGGCTTTAGAGTGATTGGAAGAGTTCATGTTCTTAAATTGGATATGTTTCTTTTTCTTTGAAGACTTAGGTTTCAAAGAGAATGAACTTTTAAGACAATATGAACATTGCAATTTAGTAGTAGCTTGCGTCAATAACTCTTTTCGGGAAAATATTTTTGTTTTATTGAAACGTTGTTGATTGACATTAGTACAAGCACCAACTACTCTATTACATTGACATTCATCTAAATCATTCACAGTCTTTTCCACTTCAGTCTTCTTTTTCTTCAAACAGTCTTTCTTCACTTTTTCATCTGTAACAGAAACATATTTAGAGATATTAACAGTTGATGAAGAATAAGAACATTCACCTATTTCTTTTGTTTTGGCAAATTCGGATGTAGGCTTAACATTTTGTGACACAGAAATTGGAATTTCTTTATCAACAACAACCTCTTTGCCTTTTGATAGTTTGAAAATTTGGGATTTTAGACTTCTTATTTCTTTTTGCAAAGATTCATTTTGAATAAAGCTCGAGTCTAGTTCCATCCCGAAATTCTCATTGGCTTCTTCCAATTCAACAATCATGTTGTTGAGATGGGAAATTTGCCTTTCTAACTCTTCAATTTTATCTAAGGCTTGTTGATATTCAATATCAGAAAATTTTGAAGTACAAACAGAATCAGACTTATCAGAAATGACCTCTTCATGTTTATCTTCTAAGATTGAGCAGGTCAAAACAGTTTCATTAGAATCAGAATTAGAACTGGCTCTAGAAGACTCAGGTTTTTCTTTAAAAATATTTTCATATTCGACAAATGAATCCTTGTTACTTTCGTAAGAAGAATTTAATTCATCATATGAAAATTTAATTGATTTAAAATGCTGAGTTCCTGATTCAGTTTCAATGTTTGACTTAATTTTCACTGTTTCTTCCTTTTCCATATTAGGAGATCCAGGCAAAGGAGTCTCAGGCTTTACAAACGTCTCAAGAATGTGTGGAATTAGAATAATAGGTTCATCACCCGACTTTTTAAAGTTGTAAAGATTTTCAGGTGCCTTTTTCAAAACATCCACATCCGATAGACCGAGACCTGGTTTTGCCTTATAGAATCTTGTGTCTTTCTGATTGTTTGTCAAAATTTTAAGAGTCTGTTATGTTTGACTGTGGGTCCACAATACTATATCTAGTTTATATCAACGACAATACAATAAGATTACCAACCTGTATTGATATATAACAAAGGTTACAAGGTTGATCGATTCAAGCTCTAGATTGTGTTCTCTATTTTTCTCTCTTTTACACCTTTTTGTGTGTGTTTGTATGTGATCTTTTTAATATCTGATCTGATTGTTGAGAGATATCAGAGATATTATCTCAAGTGTGTCTAACACACTACCTAAACAACTTGCAACATATTAAACTAATAAACCTACATAATATCTAACAAATAGATATTATATCTAACTAAGTTAATATAACTAACTAAACTAAAAACTAACTAAGTTAAACTAATATCTAACAAACTAGATATTAATTTAACTAGTACAATAATAAACAATTACATTGACATTTATTACAAACGACATTTCGATCTCTAGCTTCAGATTGCGATCTTTAGTTTGGATGATCTTGAATCCAATGAGACTGTGTCTTAACATTGACATCTTTTGAAATTCAGATCTTCCAATTCTTTGATCTTGGTGTAAGCTTCCGTCCTGTCTTTCAAAACAATGTCAAACTGAATTGTTAGTTCCATATTCTTATCCTTTAAAATAATTATCTCTTTTTGAAGTTCAGAAATTCTTGTTTGAAGTTTAGATTTATCCGATTTTAGAACATTTTTCTCTTATTCACGTTCTTTAGCCAAAGTCTTATAGATTAGTGCCTGATCTTGATGTCCTTGTATTGTACTGTTTTGTTGTTTAAATTTTTCTTTTAATTTCAAAAACTCAGAGTTCATCAGGTTTAGCTGGGACATCAAGTTCATCACTTTTTCATTATCATCAAAATATTCAGAATTGTCAGATGTAGAATTTACCTCGAAATTTGACTCCTCATTCAGATGTGCCATTAGATTATAATGCACTTGAGTCAGATTCACTTTTGCAACCTCAGCCTCTTCATCATCAGAATATTCAAACCATATTTCATCTACAGCCTTCAGTGTTGTTCCCTTTTCCATGGCTTTGGCCAGTTGAACTTTCTTCTTATAATACTCATAATTCTTCACGCGCTTTTCTGGGCAATCTTTGATGAAGTGGCCGGTCTTTCCACAGTTGTAACACTTATCTGACTTCTCTTTCTCTTCTTTCTTCACTTCTCTCTTCTCTTCTTTCTTGTCTTTCTCTTTCTCTTTCTCATATCTACCTTTGTACTTGCTATACTTGTAAGAATCGGGCTTCGGCTTGTTGTAAAACTTTTTCTTACCAAACCTTTTATGGAAGCTCGAAGTCAAAAGTGCAAGATTTTCTGCAAATTCTATTAATTCATCATCATCTGATTCTTCCACAAACTCATCATCAGAACTATCTGAGCTATCAATCATGCTGGTCATCAGGGCTTTCTTCTTCATACTCTTTCCAGAACCAGAACTTAACTTAATCATCTTAGCCTTTCCGTGAGCCAACAATGTTAAAGAATCCTCTACCTTCTTCTGCTTATCTTTTAACTGATGCAATTCCTTGTTTACAGCAGCTTGCTCCTTTACTTTGTCCTCGTGTTGGTTTAGAGCACAGAACAGATCATTCAGTTTTTCCTCATCCATATCTTTATTGATCTGCATTTGAATGGTATAAATGTCCCACTCTGGTTGAAGATTCTTGATGAACTTGAACTTAATCTCAGACTCGGATTTCTGCACTCCGTTCCTTCTAAGATCATTAAGGATGATATTGTACCGGTCATAAGCTTCTCTCAGAGACTCCCCCTTATTTGGCTTTAAATCCTTCATATGCATTGATGCTTTGATTCCTTTTGGTCTTAATAGACTTTGTAGAACCCATAAACTGCTTCTCAAGCTCATCCCAGATTTCTTTTGCAGATTCTCGACTGTCAACACGGTTGAAAATGTCGTTTGGAATGGCCATAATCAGGTATGTCAAAGCAAATGCATCTCTTTCCACTTACTCTTTATCTTGCTCACCATACTGAATGGGGTCACTTGCTACGATTCACTCAGGAATTTCAGGATTTGTGTCCGTAGATGGAATCCTGGCAACCGTGACATGTGGGAAGTGAGGACCATTCAGAATTGAATCCATCAATTTCTTATCCTGGTTGTTTAAGAAATTGATCATCCTTTTTCTCCATTGCGGGTACTCGTCGGCTTGCAGAACTGGAGGCTTGGACGTTGAACCCATACTTAGTAGATCTCGAGACATGATTGTTGAATAAGAGAAAGATATCTGAAAGAAATCTTGAATGTAGAAGATCTCCCAAAAGATTCATAAACAGTTGACTTGAAAAGTCAAACTCAGATTACCACTGAAAAAGATTTCCAGAAAAAAATACAAGTACAAAACTCGCACAAAACTAGAACTTGCAGAACTCAGAAACATGCAAGTGACTATTCACCAAACTTCTCGCTAGACGTCTTATGCGCGAACGAAGAACCCGCAGACTACTAAGTGTGCGAACTGAGAAACTCGCACGTAGAGTTGTGCGCGAAGGAGCTTCTCGCAATACCATTTATGCGCGAACTTGACTTAGAAAAATTTCGAATAAAAAGCTTCTCGCAGATGAATGGAAACTCGCAAGTCAAGTAAAACTCGCAGACTGCTTTGCGTGTTCCATACTTAGAAAAATATGAGAAACTTGAAACTCGCAAAACGGAAACTCGCACGCTAAGAAACTCGCAGAGAACACTTACGCGAACTAGACTTAGAAATTTTCAGAGATGCCAAGAACTCGCAGAACAAGAAAATAAACCCTTTATGTGAACTGATTTCTCGCAAACCGAACTGTGCGTGTAACAGATAAAACTCGCAGAAAAACCCTATCAACAGTATCTTGCGCGTTCTTCCTTAGCGCGAACTGTTGATCTAGCGAGTTCTTGACTTTGCTTCACGAATTCGACTGAAAACTTCAAAAATCCTGCGAATTGCTTTACACGTGGCGTAAGCTCTGATACCAATTGATAATGCCCAATTCAAGCTTTAACAATCAATTCAAACACAAATAAGATGAAGATTCTAGAGAGAGAATTTAGTGCGAGAAAGTCATATGTCTATTAATCTCAAGTGATATTGTTGGTCCCGAAGGTGCTTAACAAGTTTGTAGAAGGGGGGGGGGGTTGAATACAAACACAGAATTTAAAGTTTAATAAATTGTTTATTGATAAATCAAATACAATTTACAAGTTTGTTGCGGAATAATATTAAGACAGACTCAATCTTAACAAATTTAAGAAACACTAAGATGGTTGCACAAGAAATTCAGAGAAAGGAGGATTAAGAGATATAGAAAACAAAGGTTTCTATTTGGAGTTCAAGAATTGAGCACCCCCTCAGATGGAGGGGTGAAATTCCTATTTATACCCTATGCATTAAATGCATGGCAGGGCACTTTACACGTGGCGTTTACTGATTGGCTTTGAATGTCTGACTTTGAGAGACATGTTTTCGGCCGGATCATGAACAGTGTAGTTGACAGAGTTGTTGTACGAATTGTGGCAGAGGCATGTCCGTTCTGACACATCGTACTGAGTTGTGCAAGGTTAGACAAAAAGAAACTTGAGGTATAAGCTAAGTGATCATTCAATCGCTAAATATCTCTTTCAGTAGAGATATCAAGAGTTCAGCGATCGCTGAAGTTTTACTCATGTTCCTTCGCGTATAATTAGAGTTGTCTTTGCTTCACTGATATCCGCATCAGGTCACTAGTAGACTTCTCTTTGTTCAGCAGCTTAATCTTCGATTCAGCTATGAACATCTGTTGACGCGAGACTTGTCTTCAGGGATTACGTTACTGTTTACATCAGAACTATCAGCGATAACTGAACAGACTCAGTTTGATCACTGATAGTGAAACACTAATACATATTAAATGTTTGAGAAAGACTATCAGCGATAACTGAACAGACTCAGTCTGATCGCTGATGGTGAAACACTAATACATATTAAACGTAATTTTCACTATGTATAGAAAAGGGTCGTTTATCAAATCACTGAGAGAGCTTGGATCAACAATCTCCCCCTATTTGATAATGACAAAGTAATTGATGAAAATTACTTTATAATTCAAAATGATGGAATAATCAGGACTCATAACATACATGTCCCAATTACTATTTTGAGGGATCTTTTACAGTACTGATAGAGTTAAGTACTTCACTGAAATTCTCATTAATCCAAGAAAAAGGATTACAAGGTATGAAAATTACAAGTACAAGTGATGTATTAACTGCTGTAAGTTAAACTAATAGATTACAAGAAAGAAAACTAATCTATCAGCTATCTAAAGAGGGTTTAGGAGGATTGATCAAATACTCAGGTATTTCTTCTCCTTTTTGCCTTCACTCTAAAGATTCTTTGCAGATGATCGCTATGATTGGGTCAGCAGCAGGAGAGAGAGTACACCATAGCCACATGAGATCCTTCAGAAGAGCGAGGGGACAGATAGGGATTTCAGAGACTCTTTGAAATCTGAGCTGTTCCTCATCATCTCTGAAGAAGATTCCAAAAGGTTCTTCAAGAACTTGTCCCGCAACATATGGTCCGCCAGGAGGCAGAGAGAGATCCAGAACTGAAAGATCAGGAGGAGGACCGAACAGAGCTTCTCTTGAGAATTTGATGGAGGTTTCATTTCTGATCACTACGACATTATCAGATGAGGAGGAGACAGGCTTTCTCTTGATTTGCTTGGACTTTGGAGGAAGAGTAGATGGCACGTTTAGTATAGCAGCGACTCTGTTGATGAGGGCATCATTTACCCTTTCAACATAGCCTCTGTATGTTGACTTTGATTTCTTCAGCGCATCTTTGAACTCAAGCCACTCCATGTAGCCAAATTCTTCCAGCTTTGAAATGAACATAGCCTTGCAGCTTCCATCCTCTCTGGTAATCTCCATTGTGACAGAGAGTTTATCCTTCTTCTTTCTTCCAGAGATATCAACAGCTACGATCTTCATTGGGTCAGAGCGATAGTTAATTTTTTGTTCGCACCAATCGACTGTATTATCGCTGACCGTTTTTTCTTTGGAGCGTTCCTCTTCAATCTCTTTCAAAAAAGCTGCCTGGACTTCCACTGGTTTACTTTTCAGCTTCTTGTCTTTGACTTGAGAGGACTGAATTTTGAGAGCTAGAGAGGCATCTCTTTGACAGTCAGCAATCAGCTTCTCAACCCTGACGGATTCTTCGATTTCAGCTTCAGTCAGGAACTCCAAATCTGATGATGGAGAGGGGATCTTTCGTCGTTGACTCTCCAGATGAGAGATCATCTCTGTTCTTTTCTTTCTCTCTTCCTCTGACCAATGAGAGGGTCTAGAGGGCCTTCCATGATGTTGCAGGGACTCTTCTTCTTCTTCATCCTCTTCATCAATCTCTCTTACAGAGATTGGAATTATTTGATCATCAGCTTCAGCAGCTGGGATTATTTGGAGTTCTTTACCCTTAAGCAGGGGAGAGAACTATCTGGTCAGAGAAAGAAAAAGGTTAGATTTAGTTTTAGGGAAGGAGAGAGATAAAGGCTAGAAAGAAACAGGGGTTGGATTTTTATAAAAGGATTTTTATAGAAGGATAGGGAAGCTTTAGAGGCGCAGGTGGCAGTCAGCGTCTTCAGTGCTTCACCAGCTGATTGAATAGCGTTGGTGGTGGTGTTGAGAGAGGCAGTCAGAGATTCCACCTTTGCACTCAGATTATTGACATTTGTGTCAACAGACGCCAAACTAGGACCTGAAATATAAGTTAGTTTTTGAGAAACAGGCTTATATGGTGAGTTGGGAGAAGTGTTTAAGGTTATAGGGATACCTGAATTATCAAACATTTTGTAGAATTGTAAAGATTCCTCAAAAGATTGATGTTCAGGTCCTATGGGTCCAAACTGTGGAGTAGAAATAGATGGAGGGTTAGAGATCAAAGAAATAGAAGGACTAGAGATGGGGATAGAAGATGTAGGGATAGGGGTAGTTACCTCAAGTTGTTGTTGAACTGAGATTGTAGGTTGCGTCACTGTTGTTGTGACAGCGACCGAGATTGCTGGCACGGTTGAAGTGGTTATAGATGAGGATGTGGAGGAGAGACCCACGAAAGCATCCAAGGAAGTTTGTTGATAAATATCCTTAGGTATAGAGCTAGAGGTAGCTTTCTCCTTGGTGACCTTGGCCTTCTTCGAAGGACCAAGGGAGCCAGTTGATGGTCGTTTGGAAGGGGTAGCGGCAGGGATAGCAGAAGAAGGAACCTCCTGCGTGGCCGCTGAAGTAGAAGAAGTGAGGAGAGAGAGTCGGGAGCGAAGTTCAGAGATACTTACCTCGTTGGGGAGCGTCTTGACCTCCAGGGAGCGTTAACCCACTTTTGGAAAATATGCATCCGAGTTAGTGGGGTAAGTAGGAGGGTAGAGGAACTTCAGGTACGCGCAAATAAAGCGTACGTAGGGGACCTTGGGATCCCTTTCGGTCTTCTCTATCTTTGACTTGAGATCGTCAAAGATAGTTGTTACGTAGTCGAAGTTTCGTCCAGTGATCACTGAGTAAGCCATCTGGACCTGAATCTTGCTTGCTTGGTCCAGTGACCCACTCTTCCCACTCATACACTGAATGAAGTATGAGAAGATGTAGTTAAGCTGAGAAGGCATCAGTGCCTTCTTCACAAGAGTCAGCTTCTTGTTTGGAATCGTCGTCCTTGGCTTGGATTCCCAAGCGTATTCCATGGCATCCAGAAATTGGATGAGTTCAGCATCAGTTGGCAAGGTGTCGAATCCATTCCTGGGTTTGTCAGGAAAACGCAGAGCTTTCCTCAGGCCTAAAGCAGTCATCATCCCTGAGCTAAGTTGAGTGCTGAAGGAGATAGCAGGAACCTGTTCATCCTTTTTGTTAGTGATAGAGGTTTCGTCAGCGGTAAACCAGAATTGTTGGAGAAGAGCTTTGGAGGGTGTTGGATCCACAGTGATAGCATAAGCAATGCAGGATTGCTTTAGAAACATTGCAGCTTCCTTCAGATGTGGGTACTTAACACCGTCAAAATCGAGGCGAGCGAGATGATTGTTCTTTGGAAGCTCCGAGTCAGTGATGGCGAACTTGACGTTCTTAGAGGCGACAAGTGCAGATTGAGCCATTCTGAGCTATGAGTAGATAAAAGAGTAGAAGAAAGGTTTTAGTCTAAAAATAAAGAAGATTTGTCCAGTTTCTATTTTGGGAAAGAAACATAGGTAAATCAACAAATTTGAAGATTAAAAAGGTGTTCTTGACAGAAGATACAAGAACAAGAAGAAAAACCAAGGATTTTGAATGAAGAACAATCAAAATAGAATGGTTTTTAAAGAATAAAATCAAAAATGAAAATGATTTTATGTGATTAGAATCTTATAAACCCATAAATGGAGTTTTATGTAAAAAGATTTAAGATAAGAATTTGAAAAAGATCAAGAATAATATGTTGATCTTTGAAGAAGATGATGCAAATGCTTGAGAATGCTAGAATGCTTGAGAGAGTATTCTTGCTTTGAAAGTATTTCCAGAAAGCGTAAAATGATAAGAATGGAAAAACATTCCTTTTATATGTGAGAGAAAGGAGAGAGAATGTGAGAGGCGGAAAAACAAATGCTCATCATGACATGGACACGTCCCACAAAGTTGATTGGGTAGAAGGGCAATGGACAAACGTGTCAGAAAAAGGCATGTCGTGGATTGTCGGTTCAAATGACGTCATAGAAAAGAGACTGTTCATTTGTCCGTTTTGAAATTATCGCTGAAGAAAAGTCAGCGATAGGTTTTTCTTTTTGAAAGTATCCCTGATGGTAAAGATAGGGATAGATTTTCTTTTAAAGGATCACTGATTAGAAATATCAGTGATAAATTTATTTTTCAAAAAGCTTTTAATCATTTGAAGAAAGTTCAGTGATTAAGGTTTATATTTTGAAAAACAACTGAATGAAGATTCAGATGTATGGATTGAGAGAACATACCTGAGAGTCAGAATATTTATCAGAGAATGATAAAAGAGGAACTTATGAGTACTGACACAATGCATTAACGCTGAAGAATTATTCTTCGAGATTCAGCATTCCAAGCTCACTGATGAGAAAGTTGAACCTTGTCTCATCAAGAGGTTTGGTGAATAAATCAGCAAGCTGAAAGTCAGTAGGGATAAAGTGAAGTTCAATATCACCATTCATCACATGATCTCTAATAAAGTGATATCTGATCTCTATGTGTTTCGTCTTTGAATGTAGCACTGATTATTTGCTATAGCGATAGCACTAGTGCTGTCGCAATAGATAGGAATCTTTGACAGCTGAAGGTCATAGTCTAATAGTTGATTTCTCAACCACAAGATTTGAGAACAACAGCTTCCAGCGGCTACATATTCAGCTTCAGCTGTGGAAGTGGACACTGAATTTTGCTTTTTGCTTGTCCAGCTTACCAGCTTTCCTCCGAGGAGTTGACATCCACCAGTGGTACTCTTTCTGTCAAGTTTACAGCCTGCAAAATCAGTATCAGAATAACCAGTTAGATCGAACCCCGAGTCTTTGGGATACCAAAGACCGAGGTTAGGAGTTCCTTTCAGATATCTGAATATACGCTTAACAGCGATCAGATGGGATTCCTTGGGTTCAGATTGATAGCGTGCACATAAACAAGTAGAATACATGATGTCAAGTCGGCTCGCCGTAAGATACAACAGGGAGCCTATCATTCCTCTATAGGCAGTGACATTAACAGGTTTTCCAGAAGGATCTTTGTTAAGTGTCAGGGGTGGTGCCATAGGAGTTTTCATTGATGAAGTTTGTGTAAGATCAAACTTCTTTAGAATATCTTTAACATACTTACCTTGGCTGATGAAAGTACCTTTATCAGATTGTTTAATCTGAAGACCAAGAAAATATGTCAGCTCACCCATCATACTCATTTTATATTCTTTCTTCATTCTTTCAGCGAAGCGAGTACATAAAGATGGGTTAGTAGAACCAAATATTATGTCATCGACATATATTTGTACAAGAATTATATGACCTTTTATCTTTCTGAAAAATAACGTATTATCAATCTTGCCACGTTCAAATTTTTCAGAAATAAGAAATGATGAGAGAGTATCATACCAAGCACGAGGGGCTTGTTTTAGACCATAGAGAGCCTTATCCAATTTATAAACATAATTTGGATACTTAGGGTCATAGAACCCTGGTGGTTGTTCTACATAGACTTCTTCATTCAGCTTTCCATTGAGGAACGCTGATTTTACGTCCATTTGATAAACGATGAAGTCTTTATAGACTGCATAAGCTAAGAATGGTCGAATTGCTTCAAGCCTAGCCACAGGGGCAAAGGTTTCATCATAGTCTATGCCTTCCTCTTGTCTGTATCCCTGAGCAACAAGTCGAGCCTTGTTGCGGGTTACAGTTCCATGTTCATCTAACTTGTTTCTAAATACCCATTTGGTGCCTATAACAGTTTTTTCAGATGGTCTAGGAACGAGATTCCAAACTTTGTTACGGGTAAACTCAGTCAGCTCCTCTTGCATAGTGCTGACCCAGTTTGGATCTCTGAGGGCATCATCAGTCTTCTTTGGTTCTATTAAAGATAGAAAGTTGACAAAGAGACAGATATTACCTGAGCTTCGTCGTGTCTGAATACCTGCATCTGGATCACCAAGAATTTGATCTATTGGATGATCTCTGGTCCATCGCTGAGCAGGAGCATGATCGCTCAACGCAGAGGTTGAATCAACAATTGGGATGTTTACTGATAAGGACGTTTGAGGTTCATCAGCAATTAACTGTTGAGTAGTGGACAACCTGTTGTTATCAGAGAGGTTTTCAGACAGAGGTAGATCTGATGGTATCAAGGTGTTTAGAGGTTCAGCTGAAACCCATGAGTTGGATTCAGCGCTAGGAGGTATAATGTTTGGATCATCATCAGCGGTTGGAGAATCTGAATGCTGATGGTTTGAGAAGAAGGGTTCAGTTTCCTTGTAGTGAGAAAACATCCAAGCATTTAACTCTTCATTGTCAGTGATTGGTTTGGAATTCGCTGAGCGAGTTTAATCAAAAGTGACATGAATTGTTTCTTCCACAGATTGTCTTCGTTTGTTGAAAACTCTGTAGGCTTTTGAGATGGAGGAATATCCTAGAAATATTCCATCATCAGCTTTTGGGTCGAACTTTCCAAGATGATCTTTGTTGTTTAAGATAAAGCACTGACAACCAAAGATATGAAGAAAGCTGATAGAAGGCTTCCTTCCATGAAAGAGTTCATAAGTTATCTTACCAAATCGCTTTACTATCAGCAATCTGTTTTGAGTAAAACATGCAGTGTTTACAGCTTCTGCCCAAAATTGAGTAGGGAGATGAGAATCGCTGAGCATTGATCTAGCAGCTTCAATGATCGTTCTGTTTCTTCTTTCAGCGACTCCGTTTTGATGAGGTGTTCTTACTGTAGAGAAGTTATGAGAAATTCCCTTGTTTTCAAAGAAATTGTTCAGGGAACTGTTTTTGAATTCAGTTCCATGATCACTTCTTATTGAACGAACAGTAAGATTATTCAGCACTTCCATCTTTTTAACAAAAGATATTAGTTCTTCTGGAGTATCACTCTTACAGCGAAGAAAGATAACCCAGGTATAGCGAGAGAATTCATCTACAATGACAAGCGTATATTTCTTTCCAGATATTGATTGGATATTGATAGGGCCAAACAGATCCATATGCAAGAGCTGAAGAGGACTTGTCACTCAGGAAACTTGTTTAGACTTGAAACTAGCTTTTGTTTGTTTTTTTTTTTCACATGCTGAGCAGAGAGATTCTTTAGCATATGAGTGCTGAGGAAGACCAGAAACCAGTTCCTTAGATGAGAGATAATTCAAGGTTTTGAAGTTTAGATGAGAGAGCCTTTTGTGCCATAGCCAGTTGACATCAGAAGAGGCCTTAGAGAGAAAACATAAGTTTTCAGTGGTAGTAGAGTCCATATCTATTACGTAGACATTTTCTCTGCGATAACCACTGAGAGAAAGTTTTCCTTTCTCATCCACCACTAAACATGCTTTTTTAGAAAACCGAACTTCATAGTCTTTATCACATAGCTGACTGATGCTTAGAAGGTTGTGCTTCAGTCCATCTACATAAGCGACTCTTCGAAAGGTAGTTGTCCCATTGTTGAGGACACCAAACCCTCGGGTATATCCTTTTCCATTTCCACCGAAGGTCACAGAGGTACCTTTCTCTTCCTTGTATTCAGTGAGCAGGTCTTTTTGTCCAATCATATGACGAGAACATCCACTATTGAGATACCAGATGCCCTTTGATCCCTGCACACATAAGGAAGATTAAGCATTGTTTGGTACCCACTTTTCAATGGGTCCTTTAGAGTTAGTGGATGTGGAAGCTTCAGCAGTCTTCACAGCATATGAAGATTCAGCTTCAGTGGTGATCTTCACTTTGGTTAATTTCTTAACCTTAGTGGTTTTCTTCACTTTGGTTGATTTTTCAGCTTTAGTGACCTTTTCAGCCTTGGAGGCATTCATCTTCACTTTAACTGATTTATCAGCTTTAGTGGCAGTTGGACATTTGCTTGCAATATGGTCAGTAAAACCACAGTGATAGCATTTTCTATATTTGAAAATGGTTTTAGGACCAAAAGTAGAAGGTTTTGCAAGTTTAAGATGAGCAGGGCCAGGTCCAAGAATGCTTTTCTCATGAGATCTGGGAGGAATTTTCATTTCTTCAGATTTCATGGGTCTTAGATCAATCTTTAGCTTTGGAGGACAGAGATCGAAGATTTCTATCACAGAGCTAGAAGATTGATTTACTGAAGGTTTAGAAGGAACTTTCAGTTTTGCTTTCTTGGTAGCCTTCTGGGGACGAAGAATGGACTTTCCTTTATCCGCAGACTTAGTGTCTTTGGATTTTTCCTCAGGGATAGAATTAGAAGAAGGATAAAATTGATCCTACGAAGTGTCAGAGATAGGAGTGACAAACGTTCCAAACTTAAGCATGGAACTTTCTTCTTTAGGCTCATCCTGTGGTGTCCAAAAGCCAAGACCAGTTTTATCACTTTCAGGAGTTTGAGCATTTATTATCTCATAGATCTTTGTTGATGATTTGCACCATTTTTCAACATGAGCCTTTTCTGCTTTTAGAGCAACGATGGCTTGTTCCCGTTCAATGCTGATGATTTCATTTATAATGACTTGATCTTTCAACTTTTCTTCTAAAAGATTTAGTTCTCTGATCTTTTCATGACATTTCTCTAGCTCTTGAGTTAAATGAACATTTTTATTCTCAGCTTGAGTTTTGTCGTTTAGAGCATTATAAAGGTCAATCGTCAGCACATCAACAGCGCGACTTCTCTCAGCTTCAGGCAGAGAGGGATTTGTAGAGATAGATACCTGAGATGATATGTAGCTCATAGAAGGTTCAGATGGTTCTTCCACTTCTTCTTTAATCTCGGCCATGAGGCAAAGATTAGCGACTTCTTCTTCATCAGAACTTGATTCTTCTGATTCAGCCCAGTCATGTTCTTCAGCGATGAGACCTTTACCTTTTCGCTTATAGCTTTTCAGCTTTTGATATTTGTTCTTCATCTTTAGGTATTTGTCATCACTGGATCTTCTTGAGGTAGAAGGTTTGAACACCTTTTTCGATCTGCACTCACTAGCAAAGTGTCCAATCTTTTCATAGTTATAGCAAGTGGCAGTAGCCGTATCAACAGGCGTTGATTTTGGCTTTTCAGTAACAGAGAGAGGCTTACTTCTTCGGAAGTTGCTCTTTCTTGCAAATCTCTTAAAAGAGTTTGTCAAGAGTGCTAAGGACTCATCAAACTCTGAAAGATCAGGGTCTGATAGATCCTCATATTCAGAATCTAACTCAGTGATGATGAGAGTAGATCGCTGAGATGGAATTATCTCTGAAGAGACTAAAGCAACAGGAGTGCTTTTAGAGTCCTTAGAATCTTTAACAAGATTCTTTTTCAGAAGATTCGATTGCTCATAGTTGAGCAATATTCCATACAAAGAGCTTAGAGAGAGAGAATTTAAGTCTTTTGTCAGCTTAAGACATATTGAATAACTGTCCCAGCTTTCAGGAAGACATTCTAAGAATTTTGTTAAGACCTCAGAATTAGAATAGGTCCTACCAACAGTTCTTAGATCAATGATTAAGCAGTTAAATCGCTGATGAACATCAGAAAGAGATTCATTCTTACCAACGATGAAACTTTCATACTGTCTTACCAAGTTAATCTTTCGAGTCTCTTGGATTTCAGTGGTGCCCTCATATTGAACACATATGGTTTCCCACATTTCTTTAGAAGTTTTCAGATGCATGATGGAATGGAAAACTTCATCAGGCAGAGCCATTGAGATAATGGTCTTTGCTCTTGCATCTATACCTACCTTCTTTTTGTCTTCATCACTTCACTGTCTTATTTCCTTAACGACATAGCGTTCAGGAACAACTTCAGTGGTGGCAGTAGCGGGAACTGCAACTATAATTCTAACAGGTTCATAGGGTCCATTTTCTATATATTCAGGTATAGTAGGATCAGCACCTTCAAGAAATAGCATCATTCGATTTTTCCATAGAGAAAAGTTATCTCTGCTAAATCGAGGAGGTTTAGAAAGTGAACCATTATCATAGTAGTTTGTGTTTGTGTTAAGTGCCATTTAGAATAGCAACGAAGAGAATAAAGCAAGATCTTGTTTATTAGATTAAACAAACTGCTCTGATACCACTTGTTGGTCCCGAAGGTGCTTAACAAGTTTGTAGAAGGGGGGGTTGAATACAAACACAGAATTTAAAGTTTAATAAATTGTTTATTGATAAATCAAATACAATTTACAAGTTTGTTGCGGAATAAGATTAAGACAGACTCAATCTAAACAAACTTAAGAAACACTAAGATGGTTGCACAAGAAATTCAGAGAAAGGAGGATTAAGAGATATAGAAAACAAAGGTTTCTATTTGGAGTTCAAGAATTGAGCACCCCCTCAGATGGAGGGGTGAACTTCCTATTTATACCCTATGCATTAAATGCATGGCAGGGCACTTTACACATGGCGTTTACTAATTGGCTTTGAATGTCTGACTTTGGGAGACATGCTTTCGGCCGGATCATGAACAGTGTAGTTGACAGAGTTGTTATACGAATTGTGGCAGAGGCATATCCGTTCTGACACATCGTACTGAGTTGTGCAAGGTTAGACAAAAAGAAACTTGAGGTATAAGCTAAGTGATCATTCAATCGCTGAATATCTCTTTCAGCAGAGATATCAAGAGTTCAGCGATCGCTGAAGCTTTACTCATGTTCCTTCGCGTATAAGTAGAGTTGTCTTTGCTTCACTGATATCCGCAACAGGTCACTAGTAGACTTCTCTTTGTTCAGCAGCTTCGTCTTCGATTCAGCTATGAACATCTGTTGACGCGAGACTTGTCTTCAGGGATTACGTTACTGTTTACATCAGAACTATCAGCGATAACTGAACAGACTCAGTTTGATCACTGATAGTGAAACACTAATACATATTAAATGTTTGAGAAAGACTATCAGCGATAACTGAACAGACTCAGTCCAATCGCTGATGGTGAAACACTAATACATATTAAACGTAGTTTTCACTAAGTATAGAAAAGGGTCGTTTATCAAATCACTGAGAGAGCTTGGATCAACAGATATGCGTACAATGACAAGTATTACAAGCTTCTCTCAAACAAGACTATTTATACAAGAAAACTTCTCTCAAGATACTTATCTCAAACATTAGAAGATAAACCTCACTACATGGTTCTCTCAAAGCATAGTAAAGTACAATACTGAAAGTCAAAGATAATAATCAAAAGTGAAACCCACTTGATCTAAATAATACATTAACACTAACATTATCCTCTCCCGTGCATGAGTCCTCCATTCATGATCCAACATCTCTGACCGCTAAAGAACAAATAATCCCAGTCTACGTCCCAAAGACTAATGAAAAAGAAGAAGAAGACAAAGAGACATTACTATCTCACCCTCGAAGACCTACACTCCTTATTCCAAAGTGAGAGGTTGAAGGACCGAAGAGGATGGTTGAATCTCATATCAAGATTATTTCATGCACCAACGTTGATGATAAGCTGAGCTTCCTCACTTGTGCTGAAAGATAGGATTCCACTAAAGTGAGCAAGCCATAGCTGATCATAAAAAGAGTGTCAAACTGCCACTTGGTCTAAGTATAAAAACTCTCTCTGAAGCCAATATTAAAAAGAAGAATCCGATTAGCATTCAAGATCAACTCCTCAAACAAGCTGAAGAGGAAAACCATAAGCAACTCTTAAAACAACAAAAGGAACTAAAATGGTGTCAGAATAAAGTTGACTTAAGGATAAGTACTCATAAGATCACCAACACCACAATTTATGGAAGATCCAAAGATGGTGGTATTATGGTCACCTTAAATATTTTCAGAGATAACAACACCGCAGTCACTGACTACCCTTCTCAGCTTTAGAGATATGGATTCGATGAATTCGTAGAGATCAGAAATGATATTTAGAAGTGGAAGTCCAAGTACAAAGAATATATGGAAGACCAATTGAATAAGCTTTTTGATAAAGTATCGAAGATTGTTAAGATTCTTCCTCTACCTCTAAAGCATTCTCATAGAAGAAAATCTTCTCAATCTGAAGATGCTCCACTCTTTCTCACCAAACCTGAAATAAGATTCATCATCACAACAACAACATCGATCAGTACTATGACATCTAAATGCTGAATTTATCCTTTCCAGAGAAAGGCCCTTATGCTCCAGGAATGGTCATCTTGACCCTTGAACTAGGTCTCATGTTTATCAGCAGTCAAGGTGTGGATAGTTTTCAAAAGATTTTTGAACTACATCCCTGCCCATTACCTCATCTTGATTATCTCAGAAAGTGGGTAGAAGAAGATGAAGATGGAAAGATGATAATCACAAAGATCAAGAGAGAAGTGCTGAGAATAAAACAACAAGGAGAAGTCGTCTCTCGATATATTCATCTTCAGTGATGATTAGCTGATAGGTCTCTATTTTTTTGATATTGAAAAAGAATGAAGAACGGGAGGTGTGAAGTTTTTTTATCATCCTGGCGATCAACCGGTAGTGGGTGAGGGGATTGCTTTTTCCATGAACAATTTGATCTTATACCTTTCAGTTATTACTTTCAGTAATGATATGTCATTGTACTTGTATATTTCATTGATCCCTTTGTAATCTGATACGATTTAATGAAAAATTCAATGAAGTACTTTATTCCATCATAATGCTGAAAGAGATCCCTCAAAACAGTAAATGGGACATGTCTGTTATGAGTCTTATTTTCCTTATGTTTTGTAATTTAAGCAATTTTCTTATGTTGCTTTGTTATCATCAAATTTGGGGAGATTGTTAATCCAAACTCTCTCAGTGATTTGATGATGATCCTTTACTTAGTGTAAATTACATTAACTGTCATAAACTAAGTCTTTCAGCATCAATGATTGATCATTGAGTCTGTTCAATGATCGTTAAGTGCTTTATTAAGAAAATAGTTTTTTATGTAATCTTTGAAAAGACAAGTTTCACACTGAAAGAAAACCTCAGCAAAAGTCGAAGATCACGCTAATGATAAAGACAAGTCTACTCATGATCTGAAACAGGATTCGGTGACACCAAGACTAGTCTATTAAGTGTGATAAATCAGATCATGATTCTATGAAAGCTGAAGATGTTCATCAGGGAAAGATAAAGACACTCATCAACGATAGTTGATCAAGAATCGTGCAACACAAGATTTGTTTCTCTTATCCTCTTGAATAAATAGTACAAAAGCAAACATGCTTTTGTCTATATCCGTACAAACTCCCTCTTAATCCACTATTCATTATACGACTAAAATCATGGCTTAGGTGAAGTCAAATTCATGCAACCAATCCTTGATGAACAAGTGGAATGTACCTTCTGCCTTGCATTAATTGCATAGGGTATAAATAGAAATGAAGACCCCTTATCTAAGAATCATCTCTTCTGCATCTTTGAAGTAATATTTTCTCCATCAGTTTTCTATCATCCTTTATCTTCGTGCGCAAGAAACTTAGTGATTTTCAAGATTGTTTAGAATAGGTTTACCTTTTCTATTTCCGCAACAATCTGTAAATTTTGTTTTTGATTTCTCTATAATCAATATACAAATTTAAAAAGTAATTTTTGTGTTTGTATTCAACCCCCCGGTTCTACAAACATAAACTCTTGTAGAACCCTTATTGGACCAACACTACTAGTATCAAAACCTCTTACTCGAACCTTTTATGGTTACCTCAACTGACAATAAGAGCATCTCCAATGCATAAGTTGCTTTATAGCTTTTTACTTTACAATTAGCTATTATAAAGGGTAAGTGCCATTGGAGTGAAATGTTTTTTGAAGAAAAGGTTGGAGATGCATAAGCGGTCATTAGGGATGACTTTCCAAATCCAATTTTCACTTTACCCCCTTAACTTCTCATTTTATACCCCTTTTCAAAAGGTTATTGCATTGGGGAAGGTTTCTTAAAAAAGGTTTTTGTTAAAATAAGGTAGTGGAAAGCTGACGTGGAAAAAACAATAAGTTGTTGAATATATTATGCATTGGAGATTCTCTAAGGCTTGGTTCTTTAGGTACTACTCCTCATACGTCACCGGTTCAAGTTCTACAAAACCACTAGGGATTTTCATAATTGTTCTCCAAGGCCCCATCAGATTAGTTGAGGTGTGCGCAAACTGACTTGAACACGTTCAAAAAACATATTTACACCATTAAGAAGACAAAAGTGTTGGTTTATTTTTGGGTTCAAAAATAGACATTCAAACCATGTTGCACACTTATAGACCTAAGTAGTTGGAAGCACTTAAATATTGTCCCCACCCACAATTTTTTTATGCTTTATAGCATGTAATGAATCCCTCAGCCAGCCTTCCACTTAAGACAATAGAGGTTTGTAGTAAATGCAACCTTGTATTGCATACAGATTTGTAAAAATGTGTTTCAGATATCACTCAGTATGCATCATTCACTTCTTACAAGCTAGCAAACAACATAACCTACCTTCAATCCTATGCATATCAATCAACAAACAAAACAAACATCAAAGGTCTTATCAAATGCTTATGTGTTTGTGTCAAAGATCTAAATGACTTGAGACGTTATATGATATATGTATATTAACTCAGGTTCACATTATAATCACAAAAAAAAAATTGAGAACTTGTACATTCTTTGATGGATATACACAATCAAAACATAGATTCTGTCAATAAGTATATTCAACAATACATATCTAGTATGTACACAAGTATATACTCATCGATGCATATACTCACTAAAATTCATTACTGTATATGCATCAATAAATGTACAGGTTATCACAGTTCTCAACTTGTTTGTGGTTCTCACATGAAACATCGAAATTTTCTCACCATAATCGTTATTATCACATATCCCAAGACTCACTTATTCTCTTTCTCTTTCTCTCTCTATCTCTCTCTCTATGTATATATCTATATATATAGGGGCAGGTTTCGTAAGTAACCTGAAATTGGTTAGAAACCCAAGAACCACCCATAGAGCAACATGTGGCATATTTATCATGAATGTGTTATTCATGATGAATATTCAACCTGAAGAAACATAGTGGTGTGCTTTGGGCGCTTCTTGTGTTCCTAATAAATTTTGGGTTTATAGTGGAACTCCCCCCTTTATGTATGTATATATATATATATATACGGAGGGGGAGGATTAAACAAAGGAGAACTAGAAAACGGCCAAATCACATGTGATTTTATATGCAATTACGAACACGGTCAATGCACGGGTGAGCAGGCGACTTGGCCCACGACCCAAAGTCGTGTAAATCCCATGAGATTTTACACATAAACTTTAGTGTAAAATCACATGTAATTTGGCCATTTTATTGTTCTCGTATGAACCTGGCTATATATATAAGGTTGGATTCAATTGTAAACCTCATTTAGCTAGTAAATGATAACGCCATTTTAGGCGTTATTTTTGCTCCACTTTCCGGGTAATTTGGCTTGGTTTCCAAACAAACAAAGCGTCTTCTTACAGTTTATGCATAGCAAACCTGCTTTTGTGTATATCCATACAAACTGCCTCTTGCTCATGTATTCATCATACGGCTAAAAGCATGGCTTGGGTAAAGTAAAATTCATGCAACCAATACCTGATGGACACGTGGAATGTACCTTCTACCATACATTAATTGCATAGAGTATAAATAGAAATGAAGACCCTTCTCTAAAATAATCCTCTCTTCTGCATCTTTGAAGAAATATTTTCTTCATCCTCTTTTTGTCTTAACTAGGTAACAACCCCGCGCCTTGCGCAGCGAATCAAACGATTATTATATGAACATAAGTACGACGAATAGTGTAATCTATGAATATATTATCTTTTGAACTTATCAATAATGTAGCAGTAGAAATAAATGTTGGTCGATTTCATAAGTCATCGAACCAAAAAAATCCAATTTGTGAAATCTAAAAAAAAAATATTCGAAAATGAAAAGTAGAGATAGGGATGTTTGTTGTTAAAGTTCATCCTAAACGTTTTTGATGTTGCATTAGCAACATGGTAAAAATATATATCCATTTCCATCATGAGCGGTTAAACTACTAGAAACAAAACAGGATTTGTTAAGCAGTTATGCAGAGAGACACCACCCCCATTGCCATTGAGAAGACCAACTTGGAGACGGATGGTAGATACGGGACATGATAAAGTTTCGAAGGCCCACCTTCAGCAAGACGATCGCGTTCCATTTTCTCGACAGATGAATCCATGATAGTAAGCATGTATGTCATGAAAACATTTGTCATTAGCGGTCAGAGACATAATGGTTAAGAACTAAGATTAGCAAGAAATAAATATATATGAGAAAATTTTGAAAGCTAGAAGAAAGAGAGAATGAAAAAAAATATACCTTACAAATCCGAATTTTGATAATGTAATCATCACGATCATTTTTCAAGTTGTTTAGTAAAGAATACTCCATGACGCTTGAAATCAAATAACAAACAATGATTCAAGTATTTGGAAATAATTACCTTTTCTACAACCTTTATATAGAGAGAAATTGAATTAAAATAAATAAAATTATAATCATTAGTAAATCATAATTGTTATTTAATTGTATTCAATTGTCATAAGTATTTCATTTATGTAATGATAGGTTATAATAAGTTTTTTTAATTTTTAACTATTTAATATTAAAGTTCTTTTTAAACAATATGTATAATGGGGTTTTGTGTAAATAATAATATATTTAATGACTATCATGTAAGTATTGTGTCGATAATAATTAATGAAAACAGTCAAAAAAATTCATTAAATAAATTAAAACAATGTTCCTTTCGAGATATATATATATATATATATATATATATATATATATATATATATGATATTATAAATGTATATACACATAGATGCAAGGGAAATATTGTTATCATCATTTAGTAAGATAAAGTTATCTAAAAATACGTAAAATATTGTTAATGATAATGGTAGTTTATTTATCTAACATAACTCTTTAAAAAATGATAGGTTATAATAAATGTGACGTGATAAATAAAGTGAAATGTATAAATATAAAATAATTGTTATGTGTGTATATATATATATATATTGTATTACCTTTTATAAATAATTGTTTATGATAACATAACTATATAATGAATTAATGATATGTTATAATGAAATTGACTTGTTAAATAAAATTAAATATAATATCAATATTATGTAATTTATTTATAGAGTAAATTACATATTTGGTCCCTGTGTTATATCAAAGTTTTGGATTGGGTCCCTTAAAAGAATTAACTACATATATCGTCATTGTGGTTTCAGTTTTGTTTCAGATTGGGTCCCTCAACTTAACTCTGTTAAAATATATTTAGTTATACACGAGGCATTTTTGTCTTTTTATCAATTAATTATAAATATTTGAAGGCTCAATTAGAGAGAGTCATGTTTTCATCCATCAAATCACAAGTATCTCTGTAGATTTTTTTTACTGCGGCCTCGGCCTCCACCTCCTTCTCTGATCAAATCACAATTTAATACTCATTGTTGTTATTTCCATTTTTGTTGACTATTCAATCATCTCAATTATTGCTGACACTAATAGCTTAGAGACCAGTAGGTATATGTAATTATGAATGGCTATCTACCGGTGATAACAAAATTTCCGACCTTCTTCCCAATCTTCGACTACCACTATTTTCAGTCTCGTATCCCTTCTCCAGACTGTTGAATATATGTAAGTGTAAAATGAAAAACAGATTTTGGATGCTTCCCACTACTCATCCCACCCAATCCTCTTCAAAATCCAACCATGAAAACTGATTTCTCCGACCACAAACCCTCATCATTTAACAAGTTCGATTTCCACATACATTGCTATTTTCTTAACCAAACCAATCGCAATTATGAACGATCAATGAAGTTACAGTCATGTTCAAGTTTTCTTAAATCTAGCTTATGAAAGAAAGAAAGAACAGATCAATCTCTAGGAAATTTTAAATGAACTCATGATTAATAAAACTAAATACGCATTAAAAGGCATAAAATTGTTAACCTTGCTGGTCTTATTTCTTCCAAATTTCCACAAAATCACAAAACTAAAACTTCAAGGACATATATATATATAAATCAAGAAAGGAGAGGTGATATGGAGGAGAATGGTGAGGAAGGGGGTCGACGGAGTTCTCGGTGTGGGGTGGAAGTGATCGGAGAGAAAGAGGATGAGAGATGGGGAGAAAGAGGTACCGTCGTTGACATCTTAAGAGAGGGGAACACTGAAGTATGTGGGTTTTGAAAATGTCACACCACCAGCACCACTCATCGTCTCCATCACCAACAATATAGAGTTTTTTGCCTGCATTTCCCAGAAATCAGACAAAGACATCTTCAAATTTGGAGCTTTGTGAAGTTCATGATGAAGACAAGGGCATTGGGCGCTTGGGTAGGCTTTGGAGATGGGGAAGGATGCTGCTTAGAGATGGGAAGAGAAGGTCTACCTATGTGTGTTTGGCCGGAGATGGAGACGGCTTTGGGGAGAAAGTCATCGTCGGGAGTTTTGGGGAGGAGGAAAGAGTCAATGAGGTTATATTATTGTATATATAATAAATATCTTTCTTATTTTTTATTTTCTTAAATATAAAAAAGTGTAAAATGACTAGCAGGCCCCTGACTTAATGAAACTAAGGTTAACAAAGTTAAGATAAAGGACCTAATCCATAATAAAAATGAAACCATAGTGATCGTATATGTAATTATTTTGTTTGAGGGACCTAATCCAAAATTTTGTATAACCATGAGGATGAAATTTGTAATTTACTCTTATTTATATAACATGAATACATAATGACTAATAATTGTCATGAACATACTAATTAATGGTAACGGTCATTTTTTTATGCAACATAAATAAGTGAACTAAATGTTACTAAATGACTCTTAGATAATTGTTTATTGAAAATAATAATAATTTATTTTTAATGATAACATAAATTTATGTTTATATCATAATGAAATGGACATGAAATGAACATGATATGTAACATAAATAAGTAATGTAATTGTTAATAGTACAATAAATAATTATATATAAGGCTCATTATCTTACTAAGTAATAAAAAACAACTATTGATTTATAAGCATTGTTAGATAACTAAAACCATATATATATATATATATATATATATATATATATATAGCAAATGTTAAATAAACTTTTGGCCATTTATTAAAAAAATCAACATATAAAAAAAATAATAAATAAAAAGATTATAGAAGTAAAAGTTACAATGAAAAATAATAAAGAAAATAAAAGGTTGTATTCATTTAATGCACAATTTTATTTAAAAAAATCAAAATTCTAGGAAATTTTTAAAGACTTCTTGGAGGTCTCTCCTTCACTCTCTCTTCTATGCCTTCTTATATATATATATATATTGATTGATGTTAACTAATTAAAAAAAAAATGACTTTATAAACATTGTTAAATATGTTTAATATGATTTATAAACATTGTTATATTAGTAAAAAAAATAATATTAATGTAAGTTTTGATTTATAAACATTGTTAGCTTATTCAAAAAGAAAAAAAAAGTTTATTATAAATACTATGTTAAATATAAGTTTTGATTTATAAACATTGTTAGGTTAATATAATTTATAAACATTGTTAGGTTAGTAAAAAAAAATAAGATTCATTTAATTTTTGATTTATATGTTTAAATAATATAAATGAAGTAAATAAATAAAAAATTGAAGTTTGGCCATTTAAGTTTTGATTTGAATTTTTTTTTTTCAAATAAACATATATGTTTAAATAATATAAATGAAGTAATAAAAATAAAAATAAAAATAAAAATACTTTTTTTTAGCTAACCAAACATCAATATATATATATATATATATATATATATATATATATTTTTTGATGTTAGGTTAGTAAGAAAATAAGATGATTAAATTGAAAAGATTTTTTTTTTTCAAATAAACATATATGTTTAAATAATATAAATGAAGTAAATAAAAATAAAAATAAAAATACATTTTTTTAGCAAATGTTAAATAAACTATTTGCTATTTATTAAAAAAATCAACATATAAAAAAAATAATAAATAAAAAGATTATAGAAGTAAAAGTTACAATGAAAAATAATAAGAAAAATAAAAGGTTGTACTCATTTAATGCACAATTTTATTTTAAAAAAAAATCAAAATTCTAGTAAAATTTTAAAGCCTATTTGGAGGCATCTCCTTCACTCTCTATCGTATGCCTTCTTTTATATATATATATATATATATATATATATATATTGGTTGATTAGATTACTAAGAAAAACAAAAAAAATACTTAAATAAAAAATACTCTATTAAATATTTTGGTACATATTGATGATTTAATTCATCTAAACTTACAAAAGTTTTGATTTATTATCATTGTTAGTTTACTATTATTTTTAGATGATATAAAAGAGAAGAAAAAAAATCAATAATAATATGTGTTTGAATAATAATACTAATAATAATAATAATAAATAAATAAATAAAATAATAGTAATAATAATAATAAATAAATAAAATGTGAGATATACTATTTTGATTGGTAGAGATTATAGGTAATAATTGTTAAGTATAATAAAAAAATCAAAAAGAAATTGAAAAACTTCTCATTCACTCTCTCTCTCTCCCATGACTTCCTTTATATATATATATATATATATATATATATATATATATATATATATATATATATATATATATATTGATAGGTTTACCCTTTCTATTTCCGCAACAATCTTTAAATTTTGTTTTTTATTTCTTTATAATCAATAAACAAATTTAAAAAGTAATTTTTGTGTTTATATTCAACCCCTCCCCCTTCTACAAACTTAAACCCTTGTATAACCCTTATTCGGACCAACAATACTAGCATCAGATCCTCTTACTCAAACCTTGTATGGTTACCTCAACTAACATTAAAAGCATCTCCAATGCATATGTTTTGTTTTATAGCTTTTTACTTTTACAATTAGCTATTATAAATGGTAAGTGCCATTGGAGTAAAAAGGTTTTTGAAGAAAAGGTTGGAGATGCATAACCGGTCAGTGGGAATGACCTTTCAAATCCAATTTTCATTTTAACTGTTATCCCAGTTTAATCTAGTTGGTAAACAATCAATCAAGTAAACAAGAAACACAATAATAATCAAGAGATATATAAATCAGAGTAACATACCAATCCCTTGTATAAACTGTTAAACCTTGAGTGTTCTTGATACCCTTGGATTACAGCAACCTCTCTCTAAACAATAATTATGAAAGTAATAATAATGAGAGTTCTTACCTAAAACTAAACTAATCATAACTTTAAATACCTAAGCCTTATGGGCTTTAATCATAATGGGCTTTCAAATGGGCTTGGGCCCAATAGCTAATAACTATTAATCTATTACAATTTAAACCCTCTAACTTAACTTTAGCACAATTGCAGTTTAAACCCTTAACTTTAACTTTAATCTTGAATACAATTTATGATCCAACAATCTCCCCCTTTGGATTCAAGATTAAAAAAAATTGCAATTGTCTTCACTTTTCTTTAGATATAACATTGATATCTTCAAAACTTCAAAACTTCAAAACTTTTGATATTTGATATCTTCAGTCAACAATTCTTCTTGTATTCTCCCTTGTTTGATTATTCTCCCCCTTTTTGATGAGTGGTGAGAAGCATCATCATCAAAACTTTGCAAAACAATCTCCCCCTCTTCAAGACAATCTCCCCCATTATGTATGATCACGTAAGCACAATCTTCATCATGTAACGAGCCCTGTATGGAAATAAGAGCAGTCTTCCCAGATGGAAAGAGTGATTATCTCAATCTTTTCAGATTCAAATAAAAAGTAGTAACCATTCAAATCTTTTCAAATTCAAACAGTTAATAAGTGTAACCCTGAATCAACAAATGACTCAGTTAGAATGCCTGTTAATGACACAAAGTCACTGAGTAACACAAAGTTACTATATAAGGAGCTGGTTTGATGTAGACTCCCCAGGTCTTCCATTCAATCATCGAATAACACATGGTTATCTATGAACGTTCTGACAGAAAACAAATTTCTGTGTGTTCGTGTATGTGTATGAAAGAAATTAAGCATAGATGATTGCTTTTCAATTTAGGCTCAAAGTATGTAAACTTGTTGAGACAGCAACAAATTATACAAAGACTCAATGTGCATGAGAAAGGGTTCGAAGGTGGGGCAACTTTCTTTCTTTTTCAATATTAGTATCTTCCAAATGAAGAACCAATAGCGTATGTGTTTCTTCCCCAGAAAATGTGAAACATTCTCCTTTTGAGAAAAGAATGAGTAGCTGGTGGGGTTAATGCAAGAGATGGCATGGGCTAGTTGCCTTTTTTTCAATGATGGTCACCAAAGAATGTGAACCAATCAGATTATGTGGCTGCCCGGCTTAGAAAGTGGTTTGGTGCAGAGTCTATTATTCTTTTACTCTGTTCACTTACCCTCTTTCTTTTAATGCTCACGTCTAACCAATCTCTCTTTTTCATTTTACCTCTTCACACACCATCACTCAATTCTTTTGACCCTTCTCCCCTCAATCACTCAGGGAATACTTCCTGGGTAGGAAACACTGGTTATCGTGAATCCATGGAAGTTATGTTAAGCTCACACACTGAATCCCATGTATTTTCCTAAAAGAAACATGTTGTTCAACAGGCTATTGTACATGTAAGCACAAATACCACTTGTTACATGAGAAATAAGACTTTCGGAGATGTCAAAACAGTTATGTATGACGATGAATTTCTCCCCCTCAAACTAAAAGAGTTTGACAATTAAGCTCATATCATTTTGTCATGAAGAATAAGATTTTGGAGAATCAAAAACGAATGTTGTTTATATGAACAATATATAAACATATTTTCAATGAAAGCACATGAAATGACGTTTGATTCAATCAACAGTGAATACAAATAACGTGAGTATTACCATAGAAAGATTTTACTTTTGATACATGGTAATAACAAAGTCAAAATAGAATGTTCTGAACCATTATGTGTATGAATACTTGACAAAGTATATTGACAAGATAAAACGCAAGTATTATTCTTTAAGAACACACGGTCAGATAAGCATTTAAGTATCCAAAAATCTGTTAATATCACAGATATTCTCCCCCTTAAATCACTATTGGGTTTTTTTTTTTTTTTTTTTTTTTTTTATAAATAAATAAGGAAATAAAGCATATAAAAAATAGATAGAGCACTGAAGTGCGAGTTCTAATCCGATGTGATTAGAAGCCATATTCCGTTGAGGTACGGGTTCTAAGCTGATTTACTTAGAATCCATCTTTTTGACAATTAAGTCCGGGTTTTGAACTGTGTTGTTCAAAAGCCATAGTTCTTCCTCCCCCTTAAACATTGGGTGCCTGCAACACAGATTTAGCTTTTGGTACCCACTAGTATTTGGGTCCTAATGGGTTAGTTGCAGTTCTTGTAGGAGATATGAAATAAGAACCATACCAGTTATTAACGTAATCTTTTCTGACAAAATCATTTGAGCCACAGTAGGAACAACTAATTTTCTTTTGTGCTAACCTGATCAGTTGATTAATAGTGTATACCAGATCAGGTTTGCCAAAAGTTTTACCTTTTGAAGCATAGTTCCATTTAGCATTTGATGTATGCACAAATGATTCTTCTTTCTTCTTCTCCTCCGAGGATCCTTTAACTCTCCAGATCCAGTTTCCTCTTTCTTTCTCATCTTCTCTTCTCCATAAGCTTTTCTTCTGAGACTTAGTCTTCTTGAAGTTACCTGAACCATCAACATTTTTGTCATAGAAAAGGTTAGAAGGACGAATCTGATCAGTATATTTAGAAGTAAGACTATCATCTAAATCATAGAAAGGATTATAGAAAACATTTGAAAAATGTGAACTTGAAGCTGTTTTTAGTGAACTATCTGAATCAGCTAGATCGTCTCTCGGTGATTGAGCTATTGACTCTGGCGTCTTGTGCTCAGTCAGCTTCACCTTGAATACTATCTCTTCAAGTTCTTTTATCTTTGAATACAAACTGTTTCTTTCCTTTTCAATCAAATCAAACTTCTTATGCAACTCAGATTTTGCATTCTTCTCCTTCATGATGTTTGTTGACAATACATATAGCTTTCTTGTCAGTTTAGCTATCTCGGTCTCAAATATCTTCTTTTCTTCCGAAAATTCTGTATTTGTATCCTTCAGCTCGACTTTCTTCTTCTCATTCTCAGCCTTTTCTCTTTCAAGAATGATAACCTTCTCAAAGTCTGAAACTTGTTGAGAAAACTTAACACATCTAAGCTCTAATGATTTCTTTTCTTCAAATGCTTTTCTGGAGAAATCAGAGAATTTCTTGGCAAATTCTTTTCTTTCTTTCTCAATCTTCAACATCTCATCTTGAGCTAATGTATTGTCTCTGTCTTGGGTTGCCTTTTCTTTCAGCTTATTAATCTCAACCTCAAAACTGAGAACTTTATCTTTAAACTTATCTCTGTCCGCACAGAGTTGAGAATTTATCTGTCTTAGTCCTGTACTAGTATCTCTTGCAACACTTGTACTTCTTCTAAGCTCCTCAAGCTCTCTTTGCATTGCATCCTTCTTAGACCATGTAGAGCTTGACTCAGATCTAGTTGGTAAATAATCAATCAAGTAATCAAGCAACACAATAATAATCAAGAGATATATAAATCAGAGTAACATACCAATCCCTTGAATAAACAATGAAACCTTGAGTGTTCTTGATACCCTTTGAATACAGAGAAACCTTCACCTCACTATAATATGATTATTGTAAATATGAGGATTAAACCCTAAAACTAATTAATCAAAACATTAAATACCCAGGCCTAATGCCTATTGGGCTTTACTAAATGCTAAACGGGCTTGGCCCAATAGCTAATAACTATTAAACTATTACAATTTAAACCCTGAACTGTAACTATCAAGTAAATACAGTTTAGACCCTCTAATTTAACTTTGACACAATTGCAGTTTAAACCCTGAACTTTAACTTTAATCTTGAATAAAATTTATGATCCAACAATCTCCCCCTTTGGATTCAAGATTAAAAAAAATTGTAATTGTCTTCGGGTCTTCACTTGTCTTCACTTTTCTTTAGATATAACATTGATATCTTCAAAACTTCAAAACTTCAAAACTTTTGATATTTGATATCTTCAGTCAACAATTCTTCTTGTATTCTCCCTTGTTTGATTATTCTCCCCCTTTTTGATGAGTGGTGAGAAGCATCATCATCAAAACTTTGCAAAACAATCTCCCCCTCTTCAAGACAATCTCCCCCATTATGTATGATCACGTAAGCACAATCTTCATCATGTAACGAGCCCTGTATGGAAATAAGAGCAGTCTTCCCAGATGGAAAGAGTGATTATCTCAATCTTTTCAGATTCAAATAAAAAGTAGTAACCATTCAAATCTTTTCAAATTCAAACAGTTAATAAGTGTAACCCTGAATCAACAAATGACTCAGTTAGAATGCCTGTCAATGACACAAAGTCACTGAGTAACACAAAGTTACTATATAAGGAGCTGGTTTGATGTAGACTCCCCAGGTCTTCCATTCAATCATCGAATAACACATGGTTATCTATGAACGTTCTGACAGAAAACAAATTTTTGTGTGTTCGTGCATGTGTATGAAAGAAATTAAGCATAGATGATTGCTTTTCAATTTAGGCTCAAAGTATGTAAACTTGTTGAGACAGCAACAAATTATACAAAGACTCAATGTGCATGAGAAAGGGTTCGAA
Organism: Arctium minus; assembly: GCA_954870635.1. Classification (NCBI taxonomy): domain Eukaryota; kingdom Viridiplantae; phylum Streptophyta; class Magnoliopsida; order Asterales; family Asteraceae; genus Arctium; species Arctium minus. The sequence continues at coordinate 49,161,768 of OX941086.1, forward strand.
GGTGGGGAAACTTTCCTTCTTTTTCAATATTAGTATCTTCCAAATGAAGAACCAATAGCGTATGTGCTGCTTCCCCAGAAAATGTGAAACATTCTCCTTTTGAGAAAAGAATGAGTAGCTGGTGGGGTTAATGCAAGAGATGGCATGGGCTAGTTGCCTTTTTTTCAATGATGGTCACCAAAGAATGTGAACCAATCAGATTATGTGGCTGCCCGGCTTAGAAAGTGGTTTGGTGCAGAGTCTATTATTCTTTTACTCTGTTCACTTACCCTCTTTCTTTTAATGCTCACGTCTAACCAATCTCTCTTTTTCATTTTACCTCTTCACACACCATCACTCAATTCTTTTGACCCTTCTCCCCTCAATCACTCAGGGAATACTTCCTAGGTAGGAAACACTGGTTATCGTGAATCCATGGAAGTTCTATTAAGCTCACACACTGAATCCCATGTATTTTCCTAAAAGTACATGCTGTTCAACAGCAGTTTTGTACATGTAAGCACAAATACCACTTGTTACATGAAGAATATAATATTCGGAGATATCAAAACAGAAGATGTTTGACGATGCAATTCTCCCCCTCAAACTAAAAGAGTTTGACGATTTAAGCCTTTAAGGAGTTTTCAATTAAGCTTATAGACGATTTGTCATGAACAACAATATGCTGAAGAATCAAAAACGAATGTTGTTTATATGAACAATATATAAACATATTTTCGATGAAAGCACATGAAATGACGTTTGATTCAATCAACAGTGAATACAAATAACGTGAGTATTACCATAGAAAGATTTAACTTTTGATTCATGGTAATAACAAAGTCAATTAGAATGTTCTGAACCGTTATGTGTATGAATACTTGACAAAGTATATTGATAAGATAAAACGCAAGTATTTATCTTTAAGAACACACGGTCAGATAAGCATTTAAGTATCCAAAAATCTGTTAATATTACAGATATTCTCCCCCTTAAATCACTATTGGGTTTTTTTTTTTTTTATATAAATAAATAAGGAAATAAAGCATATAAAAAATAGATAGAGCACTGAAGTGCGGGTTCTAATCCGATGTGATTAGAAGCCATATTCCGTTGAGGTACGGGTTCTAAGCTGATTTACTTAGAAGCCATCTTTTTGACAATTAAGTCCGGGTTTTGAACTGTGTTGTTCAAAAGCCATAGTTCTTCCTCCCCCTTAAACATTGGGTGCCTGCAACACATATTTAGCTTTTGGTACCCACTGGTATTTGGGTCCTAATGGGTTAGTTGCAGTTCTTGTAGGAGATATGAAATAAGAACCATACCAGTTATTAACGTAATCTTTTCTGACAAAATCATTTGAGCCACAGTAGGAACAACTAATTTTCTTTTGTGCTAACCTGATCAGTTGATTAATAGTGTAAACCAGATCAGGTTTGCCAAAAGTTTTACCTTTTGAAGCATAGTTCCATTTAGCATTTGATGTATGCACAAATGATTCTTCTTTCTTCTTCTCCTCCGAGGATCCTTTAACTCTCCAGATCCAGTTTCCTCTTTCTTTCTCATCTTCTCTTCTCCATAAGCTTTTCTTCTGAGACTTAGTCTTCTTGAAGTTACCTGAACCATCAACATTTTTGTCATAGAAAAGGTTAGAAGGACGAATCTGATCAGTAGATTTAGAAGTAAGACTATCATCTAAATCATAGAAAGGATTATAGAAAACATTTGAAAAATGTGAACTTGAAGCTGTTTTTAGTGAACTATCTGAATCAGCTAGATCGTCTCTCGGTGATTGAGCTATTGACTCTGGCGTCTTGTGCTCAGTCAGCTTCACCTTGAATACTATCTCTTCAAGTTCTTTTATCTTTGAAGACAAACTGTTTCTTTCCTTTTCAATCAAATCAAACTTCTTATGCAACTCAGATTTTGCATTCTTCTCCTTCATGATGTTTGTTGACAATTCATATAGCTTTCTTGTCAGTTTATCTATCTCGGTCTCAAATATCTTCTTTTCTTCAGAAAATTCTGTATTTGTATCCTTCAGCTCGGCTTTCTTCTTCTCATTCTCAGCCTTTTCTCTTTCAAGAATGATAACCTTCTCAAAGTCTGAAACTTGTTGAGAAAGCTTAACACATCTAAGCTCTAATGATTTCTTTTCTTCAAATGCTTTTCTGGAGAAATCAGAGAATTTCTTGGCAAATTCTTTTCTTTCTTTCTCAATCTTCAACATCTCATCTTGAGCTAATGTATTGTCTCTGTCTTGGGTTGCCTTTTCTTTCAGCTTCTTAATCTCAACCTCAAGACTGAGAACTTTATCTTTAAACTTATCTCTGTCCGCACAGAGTTGAGAATTTATTTGTCTTAGTCCTGTACTAGTATCTCTTGCAACACTTGTACTTCTTCTAAGCTCCTCAAGCTCTCTTTGCATTGCATCCTTCTTAGACCATGTAGAGCTTGACTCAGATCTTTTCAACTTTACTTGAAGATCGAAGATCTCTTTTTCTTTAGACTCAATTATTCCTGCAAAGTCAATTAAAGAATCAGAATCTTTTAAATTTTCTTTTAAAGCATTGATCTGAATAAGAAGAGATGAGTTCTGAATCTGTAAAGCCTTGTTCTCAGCTTTGAGCATTTTGTCCTCTTTGTCATACTCATCAATCATGCGAGATGATGTTGATAACCGTCCAACAAGTTGTTTAGCCTTTGCTCTTACTTCAGAAAGAGTCATGTTGTTAAAATCAAGGCTGTAACCTTCAGACATCATTAGCTGATTCGACATCTTAGCTGTACCACTTGTTAGTAATTAAACTTATCTGTACCAAGACAACCAACTAGATGAGATCGTTAGAATCAAAATGAAAACCACACTCAAAAATTTTCAGAAAAATAAATTTCCAAGAATAATTAAATGCAGTATTTGCACAGTTTAAAACACAAAGAAATAATACTCAAGAATGAAATTAGGAAAATTTTGATCAAGCACAAAACTTTTGTCCCCCTTCGCAGACTTAGCACGGGGGTCCCGCTAAGTCTAGGACTGGAAAATGTGCTTCGAAGAATGAACTGTACCGGTCGAAGGAAAGACCGGAGTATGCAAGTACCCGGTCGAATGGCAAGACCGGAGTAACAAGTATCCGGTCGAATGGCAAGACTGGGAATACGAGTATCCGGTCGAATGGCAAGACCGGAGAAACAATTATCCGGTCGAATGGGAAGACCGGAGAAACAATTATCCGGTCGAAGGTGTAAGACCGGATTAATACGTATCCGGTCGAAGGACGAAGACCGGATTGAGCAAGTACCCGGTCGAAGGTTCAGGTCGAAAGACTATCAGATACGTTAAACTTGATAAGATCGGATAACTGATAAGACCGAAGAATACGATGAGTTTCTGGGATTCGACCAAGATCAAACCCAGAAACTTTAATCGACTGATAGACTATGTTCGATCTGAATGGTGTTAAGACCGATATGTTCTTAACCAGCCCAGAACGATGAACAGCACAGAAACACACACAATCATAAAATTCAATCACTCAGATAATTCTTAACGCAACTAGTTAATCAGATAGCATTTAGAAGCATAAATATCAACTATCATGCAATCGATTTTCGATGAACAGTAACTTTCACGATGAATAGTGATTTTTCGATGAACAGTAACTTTCACGATGAATAGTGATTTTTCGATGAACAGTAACTTTCACGATGAATAGTACTTTTCGATGAATAGTAATATCAAAAAATAGATTCTTTTGGCTCTGATACCAATTGTTATCCCAGTTTAATCTAGTTGGTAAACAATCAATCAAGTAATCAAGCAACACAATAATAATCAAGAGATATATAAATCAGAGTAACATACCAATCCCTTGTATAAACTGTTAAACCTTGAGTGTTCTTGATACCCTTGGATTATAGCAACCTCTCTCTAAACAATAATTATGAAAGTAATAATAATGAGAGTTCTTACCTAAAACTAAACTAATCATAACTTTAAATACCTAAGCCTTATGGGCTTTAATCATAATGGGCTTTCAAATGGGCTTGGGCCCAATAGCTAATAACTATTAATCTATTACAATTTAAACCCTCTAACTTAACTTTAGCACAATTGCAGTTTAAACCCTTAACTTTAACTTTAATCTTGAATACAATTTATGATCCAACATTAACCCCTTAACTTCTCATTTTATCCCCCTTTTCAAAAGGTTATTGCATTGGGGAAGATTTTTAAGAATAGTTTTTTGTTAAAATAAGGTAGTGGAAAGCAGACGTGGCAAAAACAATAAGTTGTTGAATATGTTATGCATTCAAGATTTTCTAAGGCTTGGGTCTTTGGGTACTCCTCCTCATAGGTTACTAGTTCGAGTTCTGCAAAACCACTAAGTATTTTCATGATTGTTCTCCAAGGCCACATCAGCTTAGTTAAGATGTGCGCAAACTTACTTGAACACGTTAAAAAACATATTTACACCACTAAGAAGTGATAAGTGTTGATTTATTTTTGGGTTCAAAATAGACATTCAAACCATGTTGCACACTTATAGACATAAGTGTTACATACAGATTTGCAAAAATGTGTTACACATATCATCAGGATGCATCATTCACTCCTTATATGCTACCAAACTACATTACCTACCTTCAATCATGTGCATATCAATCAACAAACATAACAAACATCAGAGGTCTTGTCAAATGCTTATGTGTTTGTGTCAAAGTTCTAAATGACTTGAGACGTGGTAAGATATATGTATATTAACTCAGGTTCACATGATAATCACAAAAAAAAAAAATAACGGGAACTTGTACATTCTTTGTTGGATATATACAATCAAAACATAGATTTCTTCTGTAAGTATATTCATCAATACATATCTACTATGTACACAAGTATATACTCATTGATGCATATACTCACGAAAATTCATTACTGTATATGCATCAATAATTGTACAGGTTATCACATTTCTCAACTTGTTTGTGGTTCTCACATGAAACAACGAAGTGTTCTTACCATAATCGTTATAATCACAGATCCCAAGACTCCCTTGCTTTTTCTTTCTCTCTCTCTCTCTCTCTCTCTCTCTTTCTATATATATATATATATATATATATATATATATAGGATCAAGTTTCATAAGTAACCTGAAAATTGATTAAAAACCTAGGAACCACCCATAGAGCAACATGTGGCATATTCATCATGAATGTGTTATTCACGATGAATATTTAACCTGAAGAAACACATGTGGTGTGCGATGGGTAGTTCCCGCGTTCCTAATCAATTTTGGGTATCTAGCGGAACTCCCCCCTCTATGTATATATATACATACATATATATATATATAGGGAGAGACAGGGGGAGGATTAACGAGAACATATTCATAATAAGAGAACTAGAAAACGGCCAAATCACATGTGATTATACATGCGATTACGAACACGGTCAATGCAAGGGTGAGCAGGCGACTTGGCCCGCGACCCCAATGTCGTGTAAATCACGTGAGATTTTACACATGATTTTAATGAAAAATCACATGTAATTCGGCCATTTTCGTGTTCTCTTATTTGGTTATTGTTATCGTAGGAACCGGACTATATATATAAGGTTAGGTTCAATTGTAAACCTCATTTAGATAGTAAATGATAACGCCATTTTAAGAGTTATTTTAGCGCCATTTTCTGGGTAATTTGGCTTGGGTTCCAAACAAACAAAGCGTCTTTTTACAGTTTATTTGTAAGTTTTTCAAGATTTGATCTTTCGAGAATAAACTAAGAATTTGGTTCAAAATAGACTAATTGTAGATGGAATGGAGTAAACGATAAAGTGAATGGCCAAGCGATAAACTCTCCATGTCAAAATTTGGGACAAGGCATTAAATCGGATGTCTGAAACCAAAATCAATGGTTACCGAGAGTTTCCAAGTTAGTTTAGCACTTCAAGTGAGTTTCAGAATTCACATTATCTTGCACGCGAGTTTAACTAACATGGATACTAACGATGGTGGCTGAAAACGTTTTTAAGCTATTTTCAACTAGGGTTTGACCTATTCAGCCTTCTACTTCATGAGTGACGACAAGGGCGACTTTGGACGATTTTTCTACTAAGATTTTGTATGATTGAAGTGGAGGAATCACGGTAGAACGTAAAATTTATGAAGATCAAGTCATCAATCGTGGGTATTGCGATTCAAAATAGAGTTTTTATAATTCTTAGATTTTTGTTCGAGAGACCAATGTTTTGTTTTATATTTCTTCTTTTTGAGTTTTGTTTTATTACTCTCTACATGAACTAATCTTTAGATGTTAAGGGTTAGGTTACTTTTATTTATAAGTATATGAACACGTAAAGTTGTGATTTTTATTAGGTTTTTCAATTAATGAAACATATGAATTGGTGTTTAATGTGTTTGTAAGCGTGACCATCTTTCAATTCATTTAATTGTTATAAGTTAATTTTGAGAGTAGTAACTTATAATTAGATTTACGATTTATATGCCTAAGGTGAGAACTTGGATAGAGATATACCAATTAAACCTTAGTATTATTTTGCAATCTTGTTCTTAATGAATTTCTGAAATCGTGTGTTGAGATCAAGAGATTAAACCTGCTTTTTCTAGAAATAATTCTGTTGTTGCTCGAGAAAAAATTATAGTTAAATTAGTGATTGTGTATTCATTTAATTGGAATTACCCGATAACTTTTGCAACTGGAATTTTCTATGTGAAAACCACTAGGATTCCAACCCTCAACTATTTTTCTCTTGATAAAGTTTTCAACTTTTCATTCTCAGGATTTATTCAAGATTTTTGTTAGTTTAATTAGTTAACTAATTATTCAATCAATTCACCAAATTTGACCGTCGAGTTAATAGTGAGTGTCGCCATTATGATACTCAGTCTCTAGTTCTCTTGGTTCGACACTCGTACTTACTTTACGTATTACTTGATTCGACACCATACACTCGTGGTTAGATTTAGGTAGGTGTAAACCCGCCTATCAAGTTTTTGGCGCCGTTGTCGGGAACTAGGTAGCCCTGATAGTACTACTAGCTATAAGCACTATTACATTGGACATTTTATTTTGCTTTATTTTAATTTCCAAACATTCCGTGATACTCTATTTTCCCTTTATAAGATTTATTCAAAATCATATAATGGGAGAGGAAACACCGGTAAGAGTTCCAAATGAGGGATTTAGCCAATCCAATTGTAGCTAACGCCAATCGAGCCGCCAGAGTGCCTACCGTAGAAGCAACCAATTTTGAGATCAAGACTGGGTTCATCACATTGGCTCATCAAAATCAGTGTGGACGGGCACCTACTGAAGACCCTCACTCTCATATCCGACTGTTTGAGAAAATATGCAACACCTTCAAGATGAATGGGGTCACTGAAGATGCCAGGAAGGTACGATTATTCAATTTTTTCTTTAAAAGGGAGAACGTCCATATGGGAAGAGATTTTATCGGCTGAAGATAGAACGACTTGGACTCGAATGCCACCTGCATTCTATTAGGTCCATTGAGATCAATGATTGGTACTCATTGAATGATAAACAAGGAATCAAAGGGATAGAAATCAGTATATTATTCAATGCTGAAAATAAACTACAACTACTAGAGCAAACAATAGTCGTATGTCTACATGGTGAATGAAATGCTTAACCTAAACTAGAATACAAGATTCCTATTTATACCCCCAAGCCCTTGTATACAATAAAGCCCAAACCCATATAAAGGCCCAATACAAATATGTAGATTACTTTACTAAACTTCTAAAGTGAACATATTTTATGTTCTAACATTTTCCCCCTAAGTTTTGTAAAGTAATCATTCTTTGATCAGCTCCAGGTTCAGCTCCTCCCCCCCTTGATTTCTTTAAAAAACTTAGTGTTGCATAAACATCAAAGCATCCTTAAGCTCGCCCTAGAATCTAGCTCTTATCCTTGGAGTTTCAACTGAAATATCAGATCTGATGTAGATGACTGAGTGCACATAAAGACAACTTTTATCTCTAGTAAATCCAACACATTCCTTAACGCCCACAAGAATGATATGTGCGGATTAATGAATGACAACCAAGTACATCTTCAGTTTATAACATCTGATCTCTCTTTGAACCATGAGTTGAAATTAGAATTCAACTTAAGAACTTCATCCGATAAGCATACGGGCGATAGCATCCGGTAGCAACACTACAAGGCAAGGGTTAGAAGGCAAGCAATTGTTCAACAACTGATAGAAGATACTCATACTGACTTCTTTCTAGAATACTAAATAATCAAACCCAGAACTCCTTTCTTCACGAATCAGCTTGATGATTATAAGCTCTCAGGATTCTAAATTACAACTCAAATAGCAGAACAATGATTGCAGTCGCTCACACTACTGAGTGATCAATTCAGAAGAATGATAAAGTGATCTCGACGGTCTAACAACTCAAGAAGCTTTCTAGACTGATGATTGTAGATGCTCAGGTAACTAACTCAATCCAAGCAGAGACCAAATCATCAAATCTAGAATATGAAAATCTTGCAAAGCATGAGCACTCGTGTAAGAATAGATCAGTTGCTAATAATATTTGACCAACATATGATAGGAGTGATGTCACATATGCATTACACGTATAAAGCTCAGAACAGGGTAAACTTGTACCAGAATGGGTTCAGAATAGTCAGAATTCTCAAAAATTCCAAAACTTTTCGCAGAACACCATCAATTCGCAGATCACTGTAGCAATTTAGCACAATTCGCAAGATGGACTAATCCTATCATCACAATTCGCAAAGGCTTTCCTGCGAATCCACAACTTTCGCAAGCCTTATATCTGCGAATTCTCGCATTTCGCAGACCTTATACCAACGAATCCTCAAAATTCGCAATACACTAACCTGCGAATCCTGGACTTTTTGCAACACTCTCATCTGCGAATCCTTGACTTAAAACATTTTTCAAATATGGAAACCACTTTTCTCATAGACAACATCAGAGAAATCTTGACATTTTGTATCAAGTGGCCTGCAAATCCCTTAGAATTCGCACACAACATATTGCACAGTAGTCTGTGAATCCTTTAACTTTCGCACGTAACTACTTGCGAAATCCATACTTGTAAAAATTTGTTGTGTCCAAATGTTCTTTCTGCGAATTCTTCAAACATCATTCTGCGAATTCTTTAACATCTACGAGTTCTTCCTTGAATCTTGCGAATTCTTGTAGATTTGGAACGATTTTCAATTTTATTCCAATAAAATCTTCAATACATCGAATCTTGAGTTGATACTTTGAACGAAGGTTCGAAAACACCTTATGAGCATATTTGTAGTTGATCATCATGACTAATTTCGACTCTAAAGCATACTTCGATCCAACCATAGTGATAAAAAGTTTTCGAACTAAAGTACTCAAAATCAATCCATTCAACCAGATTTGATGAAATTGTACATAACTATTGATTCCATTAGATTCGACTTTATCAACTGAACCAATTAAACAACAAAGAACAAACAAATTTCATCAAATCCTAAAAATCGAAAACTCAAACAGACTGTTCTATCAAAAACCAATCAGATCTCGATCGTCAAAGAAAAATATCTCTGTTAAGCTCTGATACCACTTGTTAGGTCCATTGAGATCAATAATTGGTATTGATTAAATGATAAACAAGGAATCATAGGGTAGAAATAAGTAGATTTATTCAAGACAAAAATTGTAAACTACACTACAGAGAGAACTGTAGCCGTATGACTACATTATGAAGGATAAGAGAATTACAAAATGAAAGTTTAAACAAGTTAACCTAAAACATATCTACATGATTCCTATTTATACCCCCAAGCCCTTGTATATATTTAAGCCCAAACCCATATACAAGGCCCAATTACAATAATATTGATTACTTTACTAAACTTCTAAAGTGAACATATTTTATGTTCTAACATTCTCCCCCTAAGTTTTGTAAAGTAATCATTCTCTGATCAGCTCCAATTTCAGCTCCTCTCCCCCTTGATTTCTTTAGAAAACTTAGGGGGAGAATGTTAGAACATAAAATATGTTCACTTTAGAAGTTTAGTAAAGTAATCAATATTATTGTAATTGGGCCTCGTATATGGGTTTGGGCTTAAATGTATACAAGGGCTTGGGGGTATAACTAGGAATCATGTAGCTATGTTTTAGGTTAACTTGTTTAAACTTTTATTTTCTAATTCTCTCATCCTTCACAATGTAGTCATACGGCTACTGATCAGAGAATGATTACTTTACAAAACTTAGGACGAAAATGTTAGAACATAAAATATGTTCACTTTAGAAGTTTAGTAAAGTAATCTACATATTTGTATTGGGCCTTATATATGGGTTTGGGCTTTATTGTATTCAAGGGCTTGGGGGTATAAATAGGAATCTTGTATTCTAGTTTAGGTTAAGCATTTCATTCACCATATAGACATACGGCTGCTCTCTGTGTAGTTGTAGTTTACATTTACTGTTTGAATAAATCTACTGATTTCTACTCTATGATTCCTTGTTAATCTTTCTATCAATCCGATCATGATCTCAAAGGACCTAACACATTCCTTCAGAAGTTCTTTCCATTGGACCAAACTGCACAACTTATGGTAGAGTTCATATACTTATCTCAGTGGGATCAAGAGACATTGTATGATACTTAGGGAGGTATAAGGATTTTGTAACACTTTCAAATTTGGAAAAAGCGACTAATTTAAAATTTCCAATAAAACATCAAGTACAAAGATGATACCTCCCTATAATTCAATACTTCATTTCCTCGAATAGTAAATCTAGATTTAACATTAACAACTAATAAATCAAGCCTTACATAAACACTTGATCAAGGTCGGGTGTTATTAAAAACCCAATGATAGTCGCTATCTCCAAAGTGCGTAAGACATGAACGAATAGCTACATCCTTCTCGTGCATCTAACTAGCCACGACTCTTCACTATGTCGCTATTACCATTCCCCCATCAAGGATATGATGCACATGTCGACAAATAAAAACGTTAGGCTTAATGTCTAGTGAATTCAAGCAATTTTCATCATAATTGTTAAAGGGTAGAACCGAAATACTGCTTATTTAGAACATAATTTCTCAGTGAAATGTATTTATCATAAAAGCAACATCTTTCCTAAACCAACTATTTTCATGATGAAACTGTAAATCAAAATACCCATTCAATACGACCTCCTAAACTTAGCACTCACTCGAAAACGTAAATCAGGTTTAATGTCTAAATATGGTAATTATAGATAAAAAGTCTATCATCCAAAAATACTCCAAAACATAGATAAGGTTCAATACCCAAAACCATAAATAATGGAAAATGGTCCATATTCAAAACAACTCCGAAAACGTAGATAGTACTCTATCCGAAAATAACACTAATTGATAACGGAGGAGACCCGTATCCATCGAATGTGGAGAACACAAAAGTTAGCCACAAAATAACGTTAACGAGCCTCAACTATGGATCATACGGTCACTATGTTTAACCACATGGTCTATAGTTTGTGTACCCCCACTGATCCTAGTCATGCTCGTTTGCTATAAATAACAGCCACTAAGGATTGCACGGTCATCTATTTCAACCAACCGTGGTCTATAATTCAAGTCCCCCCCCTCGGATCATATGGTCACCAAGTTCAACCACCCACGGTTTGTAGTTTGGGTCCCCCACTACATCCAAGTTCCTAGTAAGAAAACAGGGACAACAGTCCCATTCCAAACCACTGACTCCGATGCCTATGGATCCAATGCATTATAGTCTAAATTACATAACTCCAAATGAATGACCAACGCACTCAAAACATGTAATTCACAAATAAATATGTCATAAATGGATGTAACTCTAAATGCTCGACATAGAGTAAATAAAACCGCACAAATATCCCCGAGACTCATGTGAGTCAAAACAGAGCCAAAAACTCAAAATTTCAATTGACTATTCTATAGAAGTCGTTGTATGCGATAAAACGTATCTAATCGCTATGTTTATGCAAAGACATGCTCCAAAGACATGCTAAACTGAAAACTCAGCGTGGATATGGACAAACCATTTTCCAAATTATAACCATATCATTTATATTTTCAAAATGTCCCATAATACCACAATACGTGGGGTAACAACCTGTGACCCAGATGCCTCTAGTCGTGGTCTCTGACCCCTTCCAGAACCCCTCTCTGAATTTTTTCTCTTCGCTCCCCGTTTCTGTACCCCCGAGGTATCAGAAACCCTCACAGACTCCGCTCGCCTAGGGGTGAAGCCTTGGGTAGGGATGACCGATTCTGGTCATCCCATAGACTCTCTATAATCTATGATACTAGCACACTCTGGATCTACGTAGTCTAATAACAATTCAGGCATAGGCATGATAAAAGGAAATTCTCTCTTCTGCCTCATCAAATATCTCATCTCACTGACTGGAACATGTGAGTGATTGATTCTGTTTGGAATGCTCCTGTTACTCCTCAACATGCTTCGAACAATAAGCGTCATGAACCGTTGGTAAGGAATGTAGTTCGGAGCTTTTGAAGTCTTCTTAGCCACCACTTTCTCATATAGCTCAGTCCAGAAAATTTGAGCATAATCAATATGCAAGTCATGAAGCACTGAATAGAAGAGTTTCAGAATGTGACTGATGGCATTATATGATCCAAAGTTCTTGGAAGTGAGGCACTGGTTGATCATAGAGAACAGGGTATAATAGAACAGAGGCAAATTATTCTTTTTGAAATGGCTCACTTGAGTAAGGTGGCCTACATACCCATGTCTCTAATGCCTCGGAGTACTTCATCTTTAGAAGGTAATTCATCATAACTGGTTCTACCTTCCTTTTCAGTCACAGATGGAAGACTAAGAATAAATCTCAGCCTCTCTTGTGTGAGAACAGATGTGAAGTGGTCAATTTCCAGCTTGAAGATCTGAATTCTTACTCCTTTTTCGTTCATGTGGGAAACCCTGATAGTTTTCCATGCTTGTTGTACATAGAGTTCTGTAACAACAGCTTGAGCAGTAAGTGCATCTCGGAGTGGGTGGATTCTCAAGATATCCAGTACCAAAGGATCTATATGGATAGTGAACTGGAGATGATGATTGTTTGGCTGTTGTGGTTTCATTTCAGATGGTGAAATCAAGAATAGATCAGGGTTTGCATCTTGTGGAACTTGGAAATCAGATCGGGAGGATGGCATTGGGCACTGTTCAGGAGCCTCCTGTGCTTCTGGTGAATCTCACCGGTCTGTACTTGTTGATCTACAGTCTGATCTACCATTGGTACCTGAAAAAAAAATGAACAGGAATGGACAGGATCTAAATGGGTTAGTAAAGAACTGATTTTTGACACAAAAAAAAACTTTTTGAAAAACACTAAGTCAAAAAATTCGTAAGATAGGGATCTGCGAATTCTGTACTTAGGAATTCAAGGTTTCAATCAAGAATTCGTTAGAAGGATTTTGTAGACTCCAGAATTCGTAAGAGACAACTTTACGAATTTCACACTTGGAACAGTAATAACAATGAATAACTCCAGAATTCATAAGATGCAAGTTTACGAATTCCACACTTTGCAAAAATTTGACAATGAAACTCAGAATTCGTAAGGCACTATTATAATCAAGAATTCGTATAACCTTGTTTTCTTGAAAAGTTGCTAAGTGTTCGTAAGAACATTAAGAACACATTCAAAACTGCAATACGAACCCAAATTCAAAAAGTTGAAATTTCTAATTTTAATCCTAGAAAATTATTTTGTTAGGATCGATTTAGATTAAAAACACTTTTGGATCAATAAATCTTAGAACTTTAACAACAAACAAGCTTTTAATCTTGTTTTTTAGCAAGAATATCAAGAACCCAGATTATGAACACCAAAAGTCAGATTCATCAAACCAACCCAACAATATATCGAATTAGGTCAAAATTATGATTAGAAATAGTTCGATTTCAGTATATTAATGGTCCTTTAGTTCAAATTTCCACTTAGAAACATTATCAAGATCAAAAATCAAAGAAAATTAACAAGGTTAATACGAGTTCTTCGATAAGAACAGTTCCATTCGATTCAAAAACCCTAAGTCTAAGAAACCGATAAGGTATCCCTACAACAATCAAACAACAAGATCGATACAAGAATAAAAATAAACAATCAACAACAAGATTAACCTTTTAGATCGATGAAATCACAGAAAAAACGAAGCAAGAGAAGGTTTAAGAGTTCGTGGACAGAGAGAATTCGTAAGATAAACAATGAGTCTGGAAAAGTGAGGATTTCGTTGAAATAACCCTATTTATACTCAGGAGTGAGGGTGACACGTGGCACGATCTGATTGATCACTCACTTTTCGCAGATGAGTCTGATGCGAATTGTCTTTGAAAAATAAGACAATGTGTGTGAGAATTCGTAAGATACAAGTTCGCGAATTCTGTGCAAAACTTCAAGAATTCGTAAATCAGTGTGATGCGAATTCTTCACATTTCGCAGAAACACTTATGCGAATTGTTAGAATTCGTAACACTCAGATATGCGAATTCTTGACTTAGCATAATTTCCAGCTTTTGAAAAACTTTCTAAATGAGGAAAATTGCTAATTTTGGAAAAAAAAATTCTTAGTTTTAATTCTAAAAACAACTTTACACACACTGCACACTTACAACCCTTTTCATAATATAATGTGTAAGCTCCCCCTTGACTCAATGTCTGTTTCTTCTGTTCCTTGACATGACGTATTTGTCTGTTTGATTTTTGCTGGGCTCCCCCTTGACATTGTATGGAACTTGTGAACACTTGTACAAATATGATCCCCCTTCATATCTGCATACAGATAAAATATAACAATTAAGAACAATTTCTCTTTTGTTATACAAACTCTCCCAATATAAGATATAACAATTAAGCTTAAAACTTCCTGTTATGATTTGACATTCAAGTTCTTCAGTATCTTGACATTAAAGTTTGAGTCCTAGACTGCTTTGTCTAGAAGTCATAGTCTTTGTACATTGAAGATTGGGTCCTAAACTGTTGTGTTTAGAAGCCATTTCTCTTCTCACTCCTTCTTGAGTGGAGGTTCATGCATCACAGGTTGTACAAATTTTGGTACCCTATTAAGTTTGGGTCCATTCTGGTTAGTATATGGAAGCTTCATTGAGTGGTTTCCACCTCTGTGATAAGCAGTATCATTAAACTTCTTATTAGAAAAATACCTTTTGTGAACATGTGTTTTATGAACAAAATCATTACTACAGCATTATGAACAACAAAGTTTTCTTTTTGCTAACCTGATTAGATGCTGGTTTGACTTGATAACATCAGATGCAAAAGTTTTACCTTTTTGATCTCTGTTCATCTTTTTCAGTTCAGCTTCTGTAGATAATTTTTGGTATTTGACTGACTCTAGAGAACCTTTGACAACCCAAATCATCTTCTCTTTCTTGGAAGCATTGAGTCCAGAAGCATATCTATTAACAGATTTGACATAGAATGGACTAGAAGGTTTAACCTGATCTGTTTTCAAGTTTTCAGATTTAACATTTTGTTTGTTGAAAATCATTTTTTGAAACAAGCTATTTACTAATTCAAAAGAGCAAACTGATTCACTTGCATCATTATCATAAGTAGATAATACAGATGTGTCAGATGCTAACTTGTCAGATAAATCAACATTAGCCACTTCAAGTTGATTGATCTTGTCATTCAACTTGGCTTTTTCATTACAAAGTTTGTCAAATTTGCTTTGCAATTCAGAGTTAGTCTTCTGTCCCTTTTGTATATTTGTTAATAAGACAACAATCTTGTCAGTAAGTTTAGAAATCTCAGATTCAAAATGTTTTCTTTCAGTTTCAAATTCTTTCTCCAAGTTCTGATTTTTATCAGAAATCTCTTTGAATAATAAATTGTTTTTCTTTTCAGAACTTTTCTTTTCTCTATCAAAGACATCTCTTTCAGTAATGACTATTTTTTCAAAATCAGAAACTTGTTTAGAAAGTTTTGTACATCTGAATTCTAACTCTTTCTTTTCTGACTCAGCTTTCCTTGAAAGTTCAGATAATTTCAGATTGTAGGTTTTCTCAAGTTCAACTTTCTCTTTCTTGAACCTTTCATCAACTTTCTTTAGCCATTCTTTTCCTTTGGATTCATAAGTTGATACTTGTGTCTCACTTTAGTGAGTTTGACATTCAGGACATCAATTTGAGCTTTCAGCTTTGAATTTTGACTTTTAAGTTTCTCATTCTCAGATTCTATTTTTGGAATCTCTGGCATATATGACAATGCACATTCCCTGTTAGTAAGACATAAATTTCCCTTCTCATCAGTATAAGGCATGATTAGTATCTATGAACAATAATGCTTGAAATGATCTTTTATCATAAAAAACAGAAAAATTTGAAGTAAAAGTTCAGAAAAATTACTCAAAATGAAAAAATAAGGCAAGAATTTGTAAGGTTCATTCAAAGAACAATTCGTAAGCAAGAATTCGTAACCAACAATTCGTAAGGCATACACAAAAGAATTTTACAAGTATAGAATTCGTATGAAATAATTCGCAAAAAGGATATAGTGAAGGATATGAATTGTGTGCTTTTCGCAAGAAGGCTCATGCGAGTTTTAAGCTTTTCACAAGAACACGTATGCGAATTCTAAGAATTCGTATAAGACACAGGTACGAATTCTTCAGAATTCGTGTATCTCACACTTGCGAATCCTTGGCTTTTCGTATGATCACTTATGCGAATTCCTTCCTTAACAATTTATCTTCTCTGTGAATTGCGAATTCTTTCCTTAAGAAATGCTAAGATCAATAAATTTACGAATTTTATTGCTCTGCGAGTTCTACTTGCGAGTTCTTCATGGATTCTGCGAATTCTGTAGATCTCATCATATTTTCAACTTTTTCACTTGAAATCCACCCAAATGTTGATGTTTGATTCTGAAACTTTGTAGGATCACTCTCTATAGCATCGTAAGCAACCCTACGGAGTGAATTTTCATAAGATCAACTATATACATAGAAAACAATCTTTGACAGTCTGCGAGTGACAACTTTCAAAAACAAGAAAGATTGATCAAATTTTCACAATCTGTTGATCAATTGAACATTCAACCAAAACAAGAATCACTCTCCTATATCAGAAGAATACTGTGGTAGTAAATTTACATCAAAATCACCATGAAATCAAAATTTTGATTTCAATAGAATAGTAGCTTTCCGAATTTGAAAATATGATCTTTCTGTAGTCAAATCAATGCATCAAATCTCTTTTGAAGTTTCTGATCAAGCTCTGATACCAATTGTGGTCCCAATATTCAAGCAATCATGCACAATCACAATTACACAAACAATCAAAGAATCAAGATAAGATGAATTAAGTCACAAGATTAGTCGTATTCATATGTCTCACAAAGAAAGATTACAATGACTCTGAATGAAAAGCTTATTTGAATGTGTACTAAAACAAGACAAAGAAATGCTTTATATAGGGTCAAACAAAGACTTGACCTCTACACAAGCTACATGAAAAAGTCAACAATATTAAACACACAGACTTAACCAAATTGACTCAAAACATAACTCTATCAGAGGTTACATTTCTGATAACAACATCATGTTTATAAGAGGAGGCATGTTTCCGTCTGACTGTTCTTGGCTGTTGTGTAGGAGCTGAAGGCACATTCATTTTAGCATCGACCTTGTTGATGAGATTTTCAAGAAGATTTTCAACATGGCCTCTGTACATTGATCTTTACTTCTTCAGTGCTTCTCTAAACTCTAACCTTTCATAATAGTCGAAGAGTTCCAGTTTTGATAGAAACATGGCTTGTGAACTTCCATCCTCTCTAAATAACTCCATGGTGATTGTGGATCGGTTCTTCTTTTTCCTTCCAAAGATTGTTATGGCAGAGATTTTCAGTAGATCAGATTGATGGTCAAGCTTGTTTTTGCACCAAGCTAGACTAGCATCGTTGATCTCTTTTTATTTTCTTTTTTTGTCCTCTATCTCTTTCACAAGAGCAGCTTGTACTTTCACCGGGTTCTTTTTCATCTTATCATCTTCGAACGGGGATGAATGTACCTCGAGAGCTAGTTTAGCATCCCTTTGGCATTCAACTATTAATTTTTCGGCCCTGACATAATCTTCGATTTCTACCGATGAAAGAAAGTCAAAATCTTCAATGGAGATTTGAGGAGGGATCTTCAGCCGTAGACTCTCCAGCTCAATGGAGATATGAGCTTCATCCTCCGACCATTGAAGAGGTCGAGAGGGTCTTTTTGGATGATTTAGGGATTCATCCTCTTCTTCTTCATAATCATCAGTCTCTCTGATAGAGACTGGAATTATTTTATCTTCAGCTAGAGTGGTTGGGAATATTTGCAGAGACATTTCCTTAAGCAGGGGAGAGAACTGTCTGAGCAATAAAATAAGGAGTTAGTGTATGTTTTGATGGAAGAGAAAGTTAAAGGCTATAAGTACAGGGGTAAATGCTAAGAAAAGAAAGAAAGAGGAACTATAGAGAGACATACCTGAGAAGGTAGCCCCCCCTCAGATGGTGACAGAAGTTTCAGATTTCCTTCAGCAACAATGCCCTTTTCCATGCCTTGGGTTGAGGTATCTAGAGTTTTGTCTTGTTATCTCCCCCCTGCTTCATTTATTGAAATGGCTTTCATCACTGGGCTGAAGTGATGTTTGACGCGGAGAACCATAAGGATGGGTCCTCATCGTCATCATCATCAGCGATGATGTCTTCATAATCTTGATCTTCAAAATCAAGTTATTTTTTGTCTTCACCCTCCTCTTCCTCTTCTTCATCGAGCACTAGAGAAGAGGAAGGAGGTTCTTGCTCTTCAACAACAGCAGAGTCTTCAGCTGTCTTCTCCCCCTCAACCTGAGAGGGAGGTTCTTCCACATTCACTTGTGCGATCACTGCATTTTCTTCATTAGGATCTTTCTCGCCCTCTTTGTCATCATCACGGGAGAGGAGGGATGCAACAGCAGTATCAGTAGTAGTGGATTTTTGTTCATCAGCCTCCAACGCAACCAGACGTGCTTCGATCTCTGGAATGGCAGATGTAACAGAGTGAATAAAATCCACAGCTAAAGTCAGGGACATCCGGTCATTATCAGTGAAGGAAGGAGTAGGAGCGGGAGCTGGTGTATTCAACTTTGACAGAATTTCGGAGAGCAGTTGGTTGGTGCTGACATCCTTACCACTGAGAGTTTTTACCTCTCCAGTAAGGGTCTTTACATTGTTGGTGAGAGCATCAACGTGACCATTTAAAAATTGCAGTTGAGTAGAATTGGTAGTCACGTTTTCTTTCAGCGAGGTGACTTCAGACTGGAGAGCACTAAGTTGAGATGCTTCAGCCTTGGTGGAGATGTGGTAGAGAGATTTTTCAACTCTTCACCAGCAGTGTTGACGACTGTAGTATTGGTTTTGATGGAAGTAGCAAGAGAGTCCACATTCTTTACAACTTTATTCAGCGAGGCGTCAACGGTTCCCAAACTAGGACCTGAAAAATAAGTTAGTGGTGGAGCAAGGCGATGCTCAGGATTATTTAGATGGGTAGGAGAAGTGTGTAGGGTTGAAGAAATACCTGATATGTCAAACATGTTGTAAAATGCCATGTCCCTTTCTAAAGAAGAGGGTGGCAGGGATGTTTGAGGAAAACCTCCAAGAGGAAGGCCACCATGTCCTAGATTTGCAGCTTGAATGACAGGCTGCTCAATAGCGGGTGGAGAAACTGAAGTAAACGGGGTGGACACCAGTAGTGAGTCAGTGGTAGAAGCTACTGAAATGGTTGTTACGGGAGCAGGAGTGGAGGAGCGGTCCACGAAATCATCTAAGGTGGTTTGTTGTGAGACAACCCCAGTTGGAGGCAGCTGAGAGGTTTGCTCCACAATCTTTCTGGTCTTTTTAGGGATTCCAGAAGGAGCTAATGATTTGCGTTTTAAAGGGGTGGTAGTGGCGGGGGTAGTCTATGAAGGAACCATCGACGTAGCCACTGAAGAAGAAGAATTTAGAGAGATAAGAGAGCACAAGGTGCGAAGACTTACCTCGTTTTCAGCAGTGGGGACGTCGAGAATTCTGGAGCTAACTTTGGTAAATTTCCAGTCACTATTTGTAGGGTAGCGGTCCATTAAGAAGAATTGAAGGATAGCTGAGATGAACTGGACATAGGGAATTTTGATTTCCCTGTCAGGTTTCTCAATCTTGGACAGCAAGTCATCAAAGATTATACCAGCGTTGTCGACATGTCGGCCAGTAATCACTAAGTAACCCATTTGCAGTTGAATCTTGCTCGCTAGATCTAGCGAACCCTGTTTGCCACTCATGCATTGAATTATGTGAGAGAAGACATAATTCAACTCAGAGGGCATCTTCTCCTTGAGAATCTTTGTAAGTTTCTTATCAGGTACGGTGGTGCGGGGTTTGTAGTCCTATTGATATCCCATGTGGTCAAGGAATTGGATGAGTTCCTCATCAGTGGGTAAGGGGTCGAAGCTTGTTTTGGTGCGAGAAGGAAAGCAATGAGTTGTACGTATGACAAGAGGAGTGCTAGCACTAGTTCCATGTTGAGTCTGAATGTTGATAGTAGTGATTGGCTTTCCTTGCTTGTTCAGGACTTCACCCTTTCAGCAGTAAACCAGAACTCTTGAAGAAGAGTTTTGGATGGTAGAGGAGCTACTTTCTGAGCGTAGCCGAGAGAAGATTACTTGATGACGTCAGTGGCGTATTGAAGATGAGGAGATGGTTTCTTTTTGGGAGGATCCACAAGTCCCAAATGATTGTTGCTAGCAAGTTGTGAAGTTGAGAGTTCAAACTTCACATTTTTGGACTTTATGAGAGTAGCTTGGGAGGCCATTTCTGAAGAATGGTAAGAGAATAATGTAACAAAGATGGTTTAGAATTCAAAAAATGGATAATAATTTTACCAGTTTCTTATTGAAGAAAGAAACTTGTAAAAGAAGTTTGGTTAAGAAGATCCAGTTTCCTTGTTAAGAAGAGGACATGAACAGTCTTAAAAACCATAAGTTTGTTGCAAGAAAATCATTAAGAAAAATGATTTGATACCAAAAACAGTTTTAATCCAAGATAAAGAAAACATTTAGGATTAAACAAGGGTTTTTTGATAGAAAAGAAGTAAAGAATAAAAACCTAGATTACTTGAAGATTTTGAAGATTCAAGTGTTCTTGAGTTCATAACTTGAATGCCGAGAGTAATTCTTGCCTTTTGAATTTTGGAGAGTGTAAAAGGTAAAATTATGAATGACATTCCTTTTATATGAGGAGAGAGAAAGAATTAAGAGTGGGAAAAGGTGCTCATCATGACACGGACACGTCCTACGAAGTTGATTGGACAAGAAAGGCAACGGACGAACGTGTCAGAAAAGAAGTGTGTCATGGATTGTCAGTTCGAATGACGTCACAAGAGAGAGAAAGTCGTTTCGATTTTTGGAAAGTATCTCTGATAGAAAGTCAGCGATATGGTTTATTTTCAAAGGATCACTGATGAGAAATGTCAGTGATAAGTTCTGTTTTTCAAAAAGATTTTCATCACTTGAAGAAAGTTAGTGATTTAAGTTTTGGTTTTTGAGGAACATCTTACTGAATAGGATTTAGTGAGGAAAGATGTGAGAACATACATGAGGTTCAGAGATATTTAGTCAGATATGATGAAATGAAATAGAAATTTATGACAGACATAATGCATGAAAGTTGAAGAGTTATTCTTCAAGGTTCAACATTCAATGCTCACTAATAAGAAAGTTAAATCTTGTCTCATCAAGAGGTTTGGTGAAGTTCAATATCACCGTTCAATATCAAGAGCTGATAGTCAGTAGGAATAAAGTGAAGTTCAATATCACCGTTCATCACATGATCTCTGATGAAATGATATATGATCTCAATGTGCTTTGTCTTTGAGTGTAGTACTGGATTGTTTGCTATAGCGATGGCACTAGTGCTGTCGCAATAGATTGGAATCTTGGATAGCTGAAGGTCATTGTCTAATAGTTGATTTTTCATCCACAATACTTGAGCACAACAACTTCCAGCTGCTACGTACTCAGCTTCAGCTGTGGAACTGGATACTGAGTTCTGCTTTTTGCTAGTCCAACTTACCGACTTTCCACCTAGGAGTTGACATCAGCCAGTGGTGATTTTTCTATCAAGTTTGCAACCTGCAAAATCACTATCTGAAAAGCCAGTGAGATCGAACCCTGAATCATTGGGGTACCAAAGACCGAGGTTAGGAGTTCCCTTAAATTATCTGAAAATTCTCTTAACAACGATCAGATGAGATTCCTTGGGTTCTGATTGATAGTGTGTACAGAGACAGGTAGAATACATGATATCAGGTCGGCTTGCTGTAAGGTACATCAGGGAGCCTATCATTCCTCTATAGGCAGTGACATTTACAGGTTTTCCCGTTGGATCCTTGTTTAATGTCAACGGAGGTGCCATAGGAGTTTTCATCGCTGAGGTTTGAGTGAGATCAAACTTTTTCAACATATCTTTAACATACTTACCCTGATGAATAGACGTACCTTTTTCAGATTGCTTGATCTGAAGTCGAAGGAAGTAAGTTAGTTCACCCATCATACTCAGACTATATTCTTTCTTCATTCTTTCAGCGAAACGAGTACACAGAGATGGGTTAGTAGAACCAAATATAATGTCATCAACATATATTTGTACAAGAATAATATGACCTCTTATCTTTTTGAAAAATAACGTGTTGTCAATTTTGCCACGCTCAAATTTTTCAGAGATAAGGAAAGAATAGAGGGTGTCATACCATACGCGATGAGCTTGTTTTAACCCATAGAGAGACTTATCCAACTTATATATAAAATGTGTATGCTTAGGGTCAGAGAACCCTGGGGGTTGTTCAACATAGACTTCTTCATTCAGCTTTCCATTAAGAAATGCTGACTTGACATCCATTTGATAGACTTTGAAGTCTTTGTGAACTGCATATGCTAAGAATAATCGAATTGCTTCGAGTCTAGCCACAGGGGCAAAGATTTCATCATAGTCTACTCCTTCCTCTTGTCTGTATCCCTGAGCAACTAGCCTAGCTTTGTTACGAGTTACAGTCCCATTTTAGTCTAATTTGTTTCTAAACACCCATTTAGTGCCTATAACATATTTATCAGATGGTTTGGGAACGAGATTCCAAACTTTGTTTCTTGCAAACTCAGTCAGCTCTTCTTGCATAGTGCTGACCCAGTTTGGATCTCTGAGGGCATCATCAGTCTTCTTAGGCTCAATGAGAGAAAGAAAATTAACAAAGAGACAGATATTACCTAAACTTCGTCGAGTCTGAATACGTGCATCGAAATCACCAAGAATTTGATCTATGGGGTGATCTTTGGTCCATCGTTGAGCTGGAGCATAATTACTTAACTCAGAAGTTGGATCATTAATAGGAATGTTCACTGATGAAGAAGCTTGAGGTTCTTCAGCTATCAATTGTTGTGATTCAGATAGAACATTATTCACTGAGAGGTTTTCAAAAGTGGTAGGATCTGATGGAAGGAGTGTGTTTAGAGGAACAGCTGAAACCCATGAGGTGGATTCAGCGTTAGGAGGTATGATGTTTGGATCATCATCAGCATTTGGAGAACCTGCATACTGATGTGAGTTGAAGAGAGGTTCAGATTCCCTGTAATGTGAAAACATCCAAGCGTTCAGTTCATCATTATCACCGATAGGTTTCGAGTTCGCTGATTTGGATTCGTCAAAGGTGACGTGAATTGTTTCTTCTACAATTTGTCTTCTCTTGTTGAAGACTCTGTAGGCTTTAAAAACTGAGGAATATCCAAGAAAGATTCCATCATCAGCTTTTGGGTCAAACTTTCCAAGTGTATCTTTGTTGTTTAAGATGAAACACTGACAACCAAAGATGTGAAGAAAATTGATAGAAGGTTTTATTCCATGGAGGAGTTCATAAGCGGTCTGGTTGAATCGTTTAACTATCAGTGACCTGTTTTGAGTAAAACAAGTCGTGTTGACAGCTTCTGCCCAAAACTGAGTTGGAAGATGAGAATCACTGAGCATTGATCTGGCAGCTTCAATGATCGTTCTATTTCTTCTTTCAGCGACTCCGATTTGCTTAGGGGTTCTTACAGAAGAGAAATTGTGTGAAATTACCTTACTCTCAAAAATGTTGTTCAGGGAACTGTGTTAAACCCAGATATTAGTTGATAAATAGACAACACAACTCAATAAAGATAAGAGATCGATATGATTCCATCAAAATAGTCACAAATCTCTTTAGTCACAAGTAAATGTGTGAGTGTGTGTTCTTGGTGTAATCACTACCTTGTGTGTGTAATATTCAAATGATGCCCTAGGGATTGTAAAAGAAATAATGCCTTATATAGGTCCACATGACCAAGGCAAGGCCTAGCCTAAATAACTACTAAAATACTCCCTAGGAAAATATAAACATTTACATTTAAGACCCCTCTCAACATTTTAATCTTGAATACAATTACTGATCCAACAATCCCCTCTTTGGATTCAAGATAAAAAAAAATATCTCTGTTTAGCTTTGATACCACTTGTTATCTCCTTTGAGATCAATGATTGGTATTGATTGAATGATAAACAAGGAATCAAAGGGATAGAAATCAGTATATTATTCAATGCAGAAAATAAACTATAACTACTAGAGCAAACAATAGTCGTATATCTACATGGTGAATGAAATGCTTAACCTAAACTAGAATACAAGATTCCTATTTATACCCCCAAGCCCTTGTATACAATAAATCCCAAACCCATATACAAGGCCCAATACAAATATGTAGATTACTTTACTAAACTTCTAAACTGAACATATTTTATGTTCTAACAAACTGATTTTGAATTCAGTTCCATGATCACTTCTTATTGCGCAAACAATTAAGTTGTTGAGCACTTTCATATTTCTAACAAAAGATATAAGTTCTTCTGGAGTATCACTCTTAAAGCGAAGGAAGATTACCCAGGTGTAACGAGAGTATTCATCTACTATGAGAAGAGTATATTTCTTTCCAGCTATGGATTGAATATTGACAGGGCCAAACAAATCCATATGCAAGAGTTGAAGAGGACTTGTCACTGATGAAACTTGTTTAGATTTGAAACTAGCTTTAGTCTGCTTTCCCTTTTCACATGTTGAACAAAGGGATTCCTTGGCATATGAATGTTAAGGAAGACCGGAGACTAGTTCTTTTGAGGAGAGAGTATTAAGTGTTTTGATGTTGAGATGAGAGAGTCTTTTGTGCCACACCCAGTTGACATCAGAAGAGGCTTTGGACAGAAAACAAAGGTTGCAGTGGATGTAGAGTCCATGTCTATTACATAAACATTTTCCATACGATAACCACTGAGGGCAAGATTTCCTTTTTCGTCCACCACTGAACATGCTTTCTTACAAAAGCGTACATCATAGACTTTGTCACATAGCTGACTGATGTTGAGAAGATTGTGCTTCAGTCCATCTACATAAACGACTCTTTGGAAGGTAGTTTTCCCATTACTGAGTACACCAAACCCTCTGGTATAACCTTTTCCATTTCCACCAAAAGTCACTGAGGGACCTTTCTCTTCCTTATATTCAGTGAGCAGGTCTTTTCTGCTAGTCATGTGTCGAAAGCATCCACTATCAAGATACTAGATACCCTTCGATCCTTGCAAACATAAGGAAGATTAACTTATGATTGGTACCCATTTTTCTAAAGATCCAGTAGGGTTAGTGGAGATGGAAGGTTCAGGAATCTTCACGGCATCTGAAGATTCAGTGTCAGTGTTAAGTCTAAATATTGTATCCAAGATTTAATAGGAAAGTCAAATGTGTAAAAGTCAACATTGACCTTGTAATAGTTAGTCAAATCAAGTTTAGTTTCCTTAGCATTTAAGGCTTTGTTTTTAGTTAGATAGTATATATAGGTTTGTCTTTGTAAACTTGTTGTAACGAACTAGAGGCTTATGCATATTGTAATATTCTAGAGGGTGCAATACAAGATCTACTTTCTCTCTCTAGATTCTCTCTCTAGTTCTTGAGCTTATTTGTCATATCTTGAGTAATTAGCTTGATTGATTGGGATTTTATGTTTAACAATTGGTATCAAAGCTGAACCAAACTATTCAGAAATGATTTGATCAATGATTTGAGTTGAAATTTGGATTTTAGATTGAAATTCTGAATTTTTCGAAAGTTTTTCACAAAAACGAGTTCCTTACTGTTCATTCAAATTTTTGTGGAAAATCGTTTTTATTTGCAAGATAATGGTTTCTTTGGATGCGAATTGTGTTTTGGATTGATTTTTGTTTAGATTCCATATCGAAATTCGTTCAAAATCGATTCCAATTTTCGATTTTTTTTAGTTTTTCTTGAACATGAGTTCGGTATCTGTTCTTGATCGAATTCGTGTAAATTGTTGTTTTAATCGAAAATTGATTGCATGTGTGAGTTTAGAACTGTTTTTCAATGATACTAACAAATTCTTGAGATCAATTGTGCAGGTTTCGATCGATTTAAGTTTGTATCTGTCAAGAAATCGACTTTGCGCTTCAATCATAAGGGTTGCGTATCATTTTTGAAACGCAAAGTTCACATCTGCGAATCTTTCCTGCAACGCAAAGTTCAACCCGCAAAGTCCATCTTTGTGCATCTCTCTGTAAACGCAAAGTGTTACTTTGCGTGTCTTTCAACACCCGAAAACCATACTTTGCGTTTCAAGCAGGACCCGCAAAGCTTAGTTTGCGCATCCTTCAGGACCCACAAACCTCCTTGACCCGCAAACCTCTTCTTTTTTTTAGTCATCTATGAAATTTTTTTTAACTTTGGGCCATAATTCGTGTTGTTCAAATTTTCAATTTTCACGAAATATTTTTTTTAAGATTTCAATTTGATCTGATTTTTGATTTTCTGATACATAAGTTTGGGACGGTCATTCACTTCAAGTTGATTAATTTTTCAAGATGTCAATTTACTACAGATATGATATTTCTGGTATTGAAGCTGAACGAAATGATCTGAAATTGAAAAATTCAGAATATCTCAAAAAGATTCAGGATTTGCAACAAAAATTGTTCACATGTGTTAAAACTCCTGAATGTATAAATTGTACTAAAAATAGTTCTAATTTTGCAGGTATTCTTTATGAAAAGGAGAAAGAGATAAAAGAGAAAGAAAGAGAGATTATGAATCTTCAAAGTCAACTGAAAACAACTGAACATAAATCACCTGAGCTACAAGCAGAATCAGTTGAGCTTTAAAACAAGTTAAAGGCTTTCGAAGAGAATATATCTGTTTTGGAATCTGAAAACACTGAGCTTAGAAAGAATTTATCTGTTTTGGAAAAACAGCTTGTTGCAAATAAAGCTGATTTTGATTCTGAAAAGAAAAAATTTTCGAAAAAGTTCTCAGATTTTTCAAAGAAATGTTTTGAGGAAAAGAAGTCGTTGGAGCTTAAATGCTTAAAATTTTCTCAACAAATCTCAGATTTTGAGAAAATTCTGATTTTAGAAAGAGAGAAATTTGATAAAGAAAAGAAGGCCATAGAACAGAAAAATGTGGGATTCTTTAAAGAGTTATTCGGCCAGAGAAATGAATCGGAAAAAGGATTTGAGGAAGAAAGATCCATCTTTGAAAATGAAATTAAAAAACTGACTTCTAAGTTGTCTGAACTGTCTGCAGCTGCGCTGAAAGAGCAAAAGACGAAGTCTGAATTCAAGACAAAGATTGACCAGCTTGTGAAAGAAAGAGACAACTTCGCCTCAAAGATCAAAGAACTTGAGAAATCTATTTCAAGTTCAAATCAGAAATTCATCTCTTCAAACAGGTCAGTCAAATCCTTTAATCAGATTCGTCGCACTAACCTTTTCTACGATGAATTTTTAGATAGTTCAGATACTTATCCAAGAAAAAGTTTCAAGAAAGAGAAACTGGTTTGGCAAAAGAAACCAGTCAAAGATGATAAGGAAAATGAGCTGAAAGAGAAGAAATCATGTGTACCTGTGCACAAAGCAAAGAAGAACAAAGCACTTAACGGTAAGAAATTTTATTGTTCTATTTGTTGTACACATGATCATTTTCATAAATCAACTGATCATTACTGGTATGGTTCTTACTCCATAACCCCCACACGCACTGCAACTAACATTTCTGGACCCAAATACCAGTGGGTACCAAAGAAGAAAATTGATACTGTGTTGCAGGCACCTCAATCCAAGGGGGAGTGAGAGATCAATTGCTTTTGAACATAGCAGTTCAAAACCCGGACTTCAATGTCAAAATTATGGATCTTGAATACTACAGTTCAAGACCCGCACCTCAATGTCAAGAATATGGCTTCTAAGCAAAACAACTTAGGACCCGTACCTCAGAGATCAAAAAGATCTTAAAGTGAATAAAGTGGCTTCTGATCAAATGACAGATCAGGACCCGTTTTTCAACAATCAAATAAGGATATTGTGCTAATATCCAGGGGGATCTCTAAAGCTATAAATCATTTGATCATGATTTGAGGGGGAGCCGAAAAGGTAAAAATCTTCTGATCCTAGATCTCTGATTGTTTGAAAGAATGACAACTTTCGAACATGAAATTTTTTTCTTAAATGTTCAAACCACTTCTTATTCTCAAACAATTTCATGAATTTAGAAGTGTGATTTTTAAATGTTTTTTCAATTTTTGTGCTTTAATGTTTAACTGACCGTGTGTTTCCAAAGATCAATACTTGTGTATTATCTTGTCCATATATTGTTAAGTATTCACACACACCGGTTCAGTATTTTCTTTGAAATTGTTATTACAACGTCTCAAATTCGAACCAATTTTTCGATGGTAATACTCCCGTTTGCAATTTCACAGTTGTTGAGCATCTTTCATCTTTTTCATATTTGTGCTTTCATTGATAAATTGTTTATATAATTGTTCATATAAACAAATATCCAATTCTTTGATACCCTAACCATTTGATTTGATCTGTTTAAGTCATTGTCAGATTCTCAAAACAATTCTCTTGACTTCATTTCATTCATTCAATATTCTTGTTTTGAGAAATCTTCAAAGTTCAAAATGCTCAAATTTCATATCTGATTTTTGATGAGCATACATACACTGACATATGATTTATTGTGCTTTACATGTCAAGAAAATCATTGATAAGCATGTACTTTTAGGAACATGGGATTCAGTATGAGTGCTTAATAGATCTTCCATGGATTCACGATAACCAGTGTTTCCTACCCCGGAAGAAATCCTTTGAGTGATTAAGGGGAGAGGGGTCTAAAAGATTTGAGTGTGGGAGTGAGCAGAGGTAAAATGGAAATGAGAGATTGGTTAGATGTGAGTATAATGATAAAAAGAAAGAAGGTGTGAGATCAGAGTTAAAAGAATATCAGAACTCTACACCTACCACTTTCTGAGCCAGGCAGCCACATTACTGATTGGTTCACATTTCTTTGGTGACCATCATTGAAATAGGCAAATAGCCCATGCCATCTCTTGCATACAACCTCACCAGCTACTCATTCTTTTCTTAAAAAGAGAATGTTTCACATTTTCTGGGGAAGCAGCACATAATCTATCGGATCTTCTCTTGGAAGATACTGATATTGAAAAAGAAGGAAAGTTGCCCCACCTTCGACCCTTTCTCATGCACATTGAGTCCATGTACAATCATTGTTGTCTCAGTGATTTACATACTTTGAGCCTTATGAAACACAATCATTGTGCTAATTCTTTCAAAACACAAGCACGAGCACACAGAGAATATGTTTTTCTGTCAGAACATTCATAGAATTACCTTGTGTCTTTCAACGATTGAATGGAAGTCCTGGGGAGTCAACATCAAACCAAATCCTTACATTGTACATCTGTTGTACACAGTAACTTCGTGTTACTGACAGGCATTTCTAACTGTTTCATTTGTTGAATCAGGGTTACACGCTCATTATGTTTGAATTTGAAAAGATTCGGATATATACTGTTCATGATTCGGCTCTTCAGATCAAAAGTACAGAAATATCAAGGGGAGATTATTTGTTGTTCACAAAGGGGGAAATCAAAGCCTATGCTGAAATTGATGATATTTTGATGATAATGATGCTCACATCATCAAAAAGGGGGAGAATTATAAAGATTCAATTTCAGAGTTCAAGTTCAAAGTTCAAGCCTAAAATTCAATTTGCTTCCGCTGTTTCAAAGGTTGATTCAAAGTCAAAAGCTTCTTCAAAAGTTTCTTCAAAAGAAAATTTCAAGAATTCAAGTAGGTTTGTTCTTCCGAAGACGATTCAAAGATCAAAGTGATGAAGATACAATTTTGTTTGAAGACGAAAGATTTTTCAGAAATGAAGTTTCAAGTTTCAAAGAAGTTTCAAGAATTTCCTGTTTTGTTCAAGGCATGTTGACTTTACAAAGCCTCGAAGATTAAAAAGACTTTCCAAGATTCTTCAAAAGCTGCAAAAGAGCAAAGTTTTTGAAAGCTTCAAGAGACAAAAGATGAAGAATCAAGAGTTGAAGATCTGCATCAAATTTTTTATTAAATCTTGAATACAAAGGGGGAGATTGTTAAGTCTAAATATTGTATCCAAGATTTAATAGGAAAGTCAAATGTGTAAAAGTCAACATTGACCTTGTAATAGTTAGTCAAAGAAAGTTTAGTTTCCTTAGCCTTTAAGGCTTTGTTTTTAGTTAGATAGTATATATAGGTTTGTCTTTGTAAACTTGTTGTAACGAACTAGAGGATTATGCATATTGTAATATTCTAGACGGTGCAATACAAGATCTACTTTCTCTTTCTAGATTCTCTCTCTAGTTCTTGAGCTTATTTGTCATATCTTGAGTAATTAGCTTGATTGATTGGGATTTTATGTTTAACAGTCAGTGGTAACTTTCACTTTGGTTAATTGTTTAACCTTAGTGGCATTTTTCACCTTTGCAGATTTCTCAGCTTTGGTGACCTTCTTAGCCTTGGAGGCATTCATCTTCACTTTAGTTGTCTTTTCAGCTCTTGTGGCATTAGGACATTTACTGGCAATATGGTCAGTAAGTCTACAGTGATAGCACTTTCTATAGATGACAGTAGCGTTAAGACCAAAAGCAGTTGTATTAGAAAACTTAAGGTGAGCAGGGCTAGCTCTAAGAATGCCCTTAGCATTGGATCTCGGAGGAACTTTCAGTTCTTCTGATTTCTTAGGCTTTATATCAATTTTCAGCTTTGGAGTGGATGTCTGAATGATGTCAGTGATTTTTGATCCAGAGTTGAAGGATTGATTTACTGAAGGTTTGGATGAGACCTTCAGCTTTGCTATCTTTGTAGCCTTCTAAAAATGATGGGAATTTTATTTCCCTTTATCAGCGAGATTTGAGCTCTTAGATAAGTTCTCAGGGATAGGATTAGAGAACGTGGAGCACTGAGTGGAAGTAGTGTCAGGGATAGAAGAGATGAACATCCCAAACTTAAGCATGGAACAGTCTCTGCTTAGGTTCATCCTTTTCATATCGATAACCGAGACCGGTTTTGTCATGTGCAGGAATTTGAGCACTTAAGATTTCAGTGATCTTGGTTGAAGATTTACACCATCCCTCAACAATTGCCTTTTCATCTTTTAGAGCAGCGATGGCTTGTTCGCGTTCAATGCTGATAATTTTATTGACTATGACTTGATCTTTTAAACTTTCCTCTAAAAGGGTTAGTTCTTTGAAACATAAATGGCATTTTTCTAGCTATTCAGTTAAATCAATATTTTTGTTTTCAGCTAAAGTTTTGCCATTTAGTGCATTGTACCAGTCTATTGTTAGCACAACAACCGCGCGACTTCTCTCAGCCTTAGAAAGAGAAGGATTGGTGGAGATTAATACCTGAGAGGAGATGTAACTCATAGAAGTTCTAGTTGGTTCTTCCACTTCTTCTTTAATCTCAGCCATAAGACAGAGATTAGTGACTTCTTCTTCATCAGAACTTGATTCTTTTGATTGAGCCCAATCATGCTCTTCAGCAATAAGACCTTTACCTTTTCTCTTAAAGCCTTTCAGCTATTGATATTTTTCTTTCAGCTTGAGGTATTTGTTATCGCTAGTTTTCCTGGAAGTGGAAGGTTTGAAGATTTTCTTTGACCTACATTTGCTGGAAAAATGCCCAACTTTCTCATTGTTATAGCAAGTAGCAGTAGCCTTATCAACAGGAGTTGATTTTGGCTTGTCAGATAGAGAGAGAGGCTTATTTCTTCTGAAATTGCTCTTTCTTGCAAATCTTTTGAAAGAGTTTGTCAAGAGTGCTAAGGATTCATCAAACTCGGAAAGGTCAGTGTCTGATAATTCCTCAGAGTCATAATCTAACTCAGTGATGGTGAGAGTAGATCGTTGAGATGGAATGAACTCTGAAGAGACTAAGGCAACAGGAGTGCTTTTGGAGTCTTTAGAATCCTTCACAAGATTTTTCTTCAGGGGATTTGATTATTCATAGTTGAGCAATATTCCATACAAAGTGCTAAGAGAAAGATGATTTAAGTCTTTGGTCAGCTTGAGACACGTTGAATAGTTGTCCCAGCTTTCAGGAAAACATTCCAAGAATTTAGTTAGGACCTCAGAATTATAATAGGTCCTACCAACAGTCCTTATATCAATGATTAGACAGTTAAATCTTTGGTGAACATCAGATAGAGACTTATTCTTACCACAGATAAAACTGTCATATTGTCTTACCAAATTGATCTTTCTGGTTTCTTGGATTTCAGTGGTACCTTCATAGTGAACACATATAGTGTCCCACATTTCTTTAGCAGTTTTCAGATGCATGATGGAATGGAAGTGTGACATCCGTCAGAAATTAAAATCTTCAAGGTTAGAATCCTTTAAGATATTAGAGAATAGTTCATAGAATTTACTTTTCTAGAATCTAATTAGATTGGTTAGATTATAATTTTTTCCCGAAATATTTCAGTAGTCGTTTAGAAAGCCCGGTTCGGATCAGTAACTGACTAAAACGTCCCATAAAATGCCAAATATTATGTCACATGTCTAAAATACCAAAAATAATGAGGTTTATATTATTTAGGTAAAAATATATCTATTTGTAAAAAAAAATTACTCAATTTAGAGAGAATTGAGAATTTATAGATTGTCGGTTCTCAATTTATCTGTTTTATTTGAGAATTTATGTTGTAATTCATTTTTAAAAAAAAAATATTTTTGAAATGGGCTTGGAAGAGGCCAAGGCCGGCCCTCCTCCCTCCCCCTCTCTTTTTAAATTTTTTTTTCATTTGAAAGTTCATTTTCAACTCAAAAATTTAGATATCAACTTTTCATCTCCTCATTCTCTCTCTCTTTCTCTCATTTTCGATTTCATCATCCAAAACACCATCAAGAACACAAATGTTTCCAGCAAATTAAGGATTTTTAAGATCAAATCATCAAGATTATTGAAGATTTCCAAGTATACTTCATCATCTACACAAGGTACAAACCCTATTTCTTCATTTCTTCAAGTTTTATTCAAGTTTATTGTTTTGAACTTTATAAAAATCCTCATGCATGTATAGAAATATTTCATTTATGGTTTTAGAAGTGAAATGGACATCATTTATGAATAAAACATTCATAAAATGATGCCATAAGATGATCTTCCATGAAAAAAAACAAGTTAAAGAGTGAAATATTTGAGTCTCTTGTTGATTATGTCAATTTTATCATGGGTGCAACTTTGTGTACGAAAATCTTGATGTTTTAGTTGGTTTATAATCAACATTTTAGTAGTAATTTCAAGTTTAAACAAACTCTTATGATAAGATTATTCAATCTTGTGTGATTAAGAGTCTTGAAAATTGATAAGTGATGAAAAATCACTTATTTAGTGTTCTTTGTCTCATGCAATTCACTTTGGATGAAATTTTGTAGTTAAATGTGTCCAAGGTGTATGTTTTCATTCATATATCATTATTTAGTGAAAAAGGGTTTAAATCCAATTGGTTTCACAAGAAAATATGGAAAATGGACCTCTTATTGCTTAATACAAAAACCTTGTTCTACACAGCTTGCTGTCAAGAATGGAACTTCCACTTCCAAGCTGTGTATCTCAATATTTACTCCATGAAATTTGGGCATCTTGCTTTTATACACTAATTTGATGAGTTAGTTTTCAAATGAATCAAGAATCACTAAAAATTATGAGGTTTTGGTCATTCAAATGTATTTTAGAAGAAAATTGTGCAATCTGTCCCGAGCTGACAGATTTGTACACCCTACTTCTAACGACCATAACTCCCTCATAAATCATCTAAATGAGGTGAATTCTTTTTCATATTGTATATTTTTGAGTTAGATTTGCATCCATATATGGATCACTGAATTATGTTGAGTTTTGATCCTCCAAAAGCATGCCACAACAGAAGTGCGCAACTGATTCAAAAATCAGTAACCTACTGTTTTGTAGAAATTATTTGGGGCATCAAAACACTTCCAAAATTTATGAAATTTTACCTTAGAGTTCTTAATTCAGTATTTTAGCTCTTATAAAAAAAATGGTTAGGATTGTCAATTGGGAGGTTGTATTTTGAAAGCCATTATGTGGTTACAATTTCTGGACAGCAAGTGCTGAAATTCAGAAAGATGGTTCTAAAAACCTCAAATTTATGTATTTTGGTATAAGAATGTTATAATGATCATCAATTCTTATTTTGACAATAAAAATACATACATTGGCATTTTATAAGACGTGGGATTGGTTGGTTAGGCTTAAGGGCTGGATTTGACATTTAGCACTCTTTGTGCACCTTTCTCTATAGGAATTTAGAAGCTCTGGGATAAGGGATTTTGCTATTGCTTATCTTGCGTTATTATTCGAGGTGAGTATTCACAGCCCCACTTTTATTGTTTTGATTGAACTTGGGGTGAAAAGCATGTTAAAAATGGAATATTTAAAGATTCATGAGACTTTGATATAAAGCATTATGTATTGAAATTTATGAGGCTTTGTTGTAAAGCGGTTGGTGTAGAAGTTATATGACATATATGCCAATGATATGTTGAGTTTTAAAAATAGTTAAGTCCCCGGGTACACTACTAGTTAACCCAGAAATGGGCCTATAGTATTAGTGGATAGCGCTATTTGGTCTGACAAGCCCACCTTATACTGACGAGTAGGGGTGCACTGTACTAGAGAAAAATGACTACACATGTGGTTAAAGCCCACCTCTGAGGTAGATCATGGGGCGTTGATTTGGTCCGGAAAAGTTTAGTAGTGGCTCAACGTGGTTATATCAATGCATACCTTTTGTCATATAATCTAAATTATGATACTCATGAATCAATGGATTGAAGTTTGGTTTATGCGTATGATTTTCAAAGACAGCTTGCATATAAACTTGGCTTGTGCATATTTAAAAACCTGTGAACTCACCAACTCTCGTAGTTGACCTTATTTTGAACATGCTTTTCAGGGAACAAGAAGGTACATGGAAACGATTAAAGTTTATCTCGTGTGTAAACCGCATGCAATACTTTTAAAATAGAGACTTTTGTACTTCAACTTTTGATGATGTAATAGGATTGTAAACTTTTGGGAACATATTGTAAACAATGGTTGAATGTATGGTGGTATTTCTTTCTGTATCCTAAAGCTATGTCTATCGAACTGTCATGTTCCGTGTTTCCGCTTTAGCGGGGTGTGACAGATTTGGTATCAGAGCCATAGGTTATAGAGAATACTGGTTTTACTATAAAACCATACACTATAACCACTATTTTCAAAATTACTTTTGTAAAAAAAAAAAAGTTTCGAGTTTGAACATATTACTAGTATAACTAAGATGGGTGTCGGCTTAGCATATTACAATTAGGCAAAGCCTGATCACCTATGTCTAATTTAGTATGCATAAGAAGAGACTCTAAATGGTTATATTAAGAATTACTAAAAATAGAAACTTTTTGTTCAAAAATGAAGAGCATGAGTCAGTATGTGAGTTCGCGTAAGTATTTTGTGATTTCAACGTTTATCTAGCATGCTAATGTTTAAAAAAAAACTTATTATTTACCGCAGATATCATGCCTCATTCGTCGTCACACTCTGAGTCGTCCCCAGACGAGTCCGAATATATCACAGGCCGACCTAGGAGGGCACGTGTTAGTGAAGACTACGACCCATCCGAGCATAGTTACTCGGGGTCCGGACATTCACCAGCTAGGTCGTCTACTCCCATGTCTGCGCCCTCACTGCAGTCGGTGCCCCGACCTAGAGTCCGGGCGACTGCGCGGATCAGTGTTCCGATACCGGTCAGGGAGACCTTCATCATTCCACCTAGGAATGAGGCGGGGCCCTCCCGACTGAGGGTTAGACGAGTTATGCCACCACCACAGGTTGAGGAGCCGGCAGGACAGCCGACTGGTATGACATCACTTGAGAGTTTATGGGTCACAGGTTTGTCCTATGATGCGGAGATGTTTAGGGCTAGACTAGACCATTTTGGTCAGTCTCTCGACGGGTTGATGGGGATTTTGAGCACACACGATCAGACCATGAACGGAGTCTTGGCTATGCTTGCGAACACTAGAAGGGAGGTTCAGAGGCTATACATAGGTTTAGCCTTGATGTTGGGAGCGATGGTAGTTGTTATGGGATGGTTTATCTTGTACCTCATGCGTTAGGTGTTGGTTATCCGATGATATTTTGGGAACTTTAAAACTTGTTACTTTTGGGGCATATAGCCCATGAAATTGAAAATATGTTATGCTTGATGGTAAACTTATGAAATTAATGGTTGATATTTTGAAATTATTAAGTTTGGTAGTTATGATGAAATTTGAGCTGCAATATTTAACGTTTTATATAATTGAAAAATATGTTATCATTGTATCGTATGTTGAATGTATGTTTAATTATTAGATAAGTATTGTATGATGCGCGATGCATAAATAGATTGCTGGTTCAGACAAATAATTAGATTTCGATTTGGAAATTTTGTAGTGGAGTTATGCCTCCAAGAAGGGAAGACCCAGAAATTGCACGATTAGTGTCCGAGCAAGTTCTTGCTGCCCTCCCCAATATAGTTAGTCAGGTAGCAGCAGGCCTGAATGCTAACCAAACTAACAATCCTAGAGTCGGTGTGAATGAGAACAGAGAATGTACGTATAAGACTTTTAGATCTTGCAACCCGAAGGAGTTCCATGGTACCGAGGGAGCCGTTGGGTTATTGACTTGGTTAGAAGGAATGGAGTCCGTCCTGCATATTAGTAAGTGTATAGAAGCAAACAAGGTGGAGTTTGCAGCCTGTTTACTGCAAGGGCGAGCGTTAACATGGTGGAATACTCAAGTACAAACGCGAGGAAGGGAAGCAGTTAGTAGACTCACGTGGGACGAGTTCAAAGAGATGCTTAAGGAGGAGTATTGTCCGAGGAGTGAGATTCAGAAACTTCAAGCAGAATTGTGGAATCATGAGATGAAGGGAAATGATATAGACTCTTACACTGCCCGATTTCATGAGTTGGCAAAGTTAGTACCCCATTTAGTGACACCGGAGGAAAACAGAATTGACAAGTACATTTGGGGTTTAACTTCCGAAATACGGGGAGATGTGACTTCGGGAAATCCAAAAACGATGCAGGAAGCAATGAGTTTAGCAACCAAACTTACTGACAATGCAAACCGTTCAGGGTTGTTTTTAAATGACAAAGCCAAGGGCAAGAGAAGGATGGAGGAACCCAGGAGAAGACATTTTGATAGGAGGAAGGGTAAGGAGCAAAGAGTGGCGGGTAATTATGGAATCCAGGCACAGAATGTGGGTAAGGGGAAATAGGTACGCCCTAAATGTGACAAGTGCAACTACTATCATCAGGGGCGATGCGTCATATGTTATAAATGCAACAAAGGAGGACATTTTGCAAGGGATTGCAAGGAGGCACCAAGAAGAGTGTGTTACGAATGTGGAAGCCCGGATCACGTAAGGAGCTCTTGTCCTAGATTTAATAAGAGGGTGAATGCTAATCAAGGCCGACCAGTTAATCAGGGGAATCCAGGGAGACCAGCACGAGGGCGAGTGTTTGAGATCGGGGCAGAAGAAGCAAGACAGAACCCGGAGAGAAACAGGAGGAAGCATTTCAGTTACTCAAGCATAAGCTTTGTAATGCACCAGTTTTAGCTCTGCCAGAAGGAATTGAAAACTTCGTGGTCTATTGCGATGCATCACGTCAAGGCTTGGGATGTGTATTAATGCAGAAGGATAAAGTCATCGCATATGCGTCCAGACAACTTAAAACCCACGAGAGAAATTACACCACTCATGATTTGGAGTTGGGAGCTGTAATTTTTGCTCTAAAAATCTGGAGACATTATCTTTACGGCACAAAATGTACAATCTTCACCGATCACAAAAGTCTTCAGCACATTCTTGATCAGAAAATGCTCAATATGAGGCAACGAAGATGGGTCGAGTTGCTTAACGACTATGACTGTGAGATAAAGTACCACCCAGGAAAAACTAATGTGGTAGCGGATGCGTTAAGCAGAAAAGAAAGAATAAAGCCCATAAGGACACGAGCTATGGGAGTAATAGTCCAGACAAGCCTTAAGACGCAAATTCTCAAAGCTCAAAAAGAAGCATTAAAGGCGGAAAATTTGATTGGCGAAACTTTACATCATCTGGAAAAGGAACTTGAAATAAGATCTGATGGAGTGTGTTATTTTAAGAATAAGGTTTGAATACCAAAGGTTGACAACCTGAGGTCCACAATTATGGAAGAAGCACACAAATCAAGGTACTCGATTCACCCAGGAGCAGACAAGATGTATCAAGATTTAAAAGAGCATTATTGGTGGCCAGGAATGAAGCGGGACGTTGCCTTGTACGTAAGCAAGTGTTTGACTTGTGCAAAAGTCAAAGCGGAGCATCAGAAACCTTCAGGACTTCTTCAACAACCTGAAATACCCCAATGGAAATGGGAGCAAATATCAATGGACTTTATAACCAAGCTACCCAGGACTAGAAAAGGTCATGATGCAATCTGGGTCATTGTAGATCGACTCACAAAGTCCGCACATTTACTACCAATTCGAGAAGATTATAAGATGGAAAGATTAGCACAGATGTATATTGATGAGATCGTTTCCCGACACGGAGTACCCGTTTCTATCATCTCCGGTAGAGATAGCCGTTTCACCTCCAGATTTTGGCAGTCACTTCAGAAGGCTTTGGGCACTAGGCTGGATTTGAGCACAGCTTATCATCCACAAACAGATGGACAGACGGAGAGAACTATTCAAACGTTGGAAGATATGTTGCGCGCATGCGCAATAGACTTTGGCGGTAGTTGGGATCAGCACTTACCGTTAGTCGAATTTTCGTACAACAATAACTATCACGCCAGTATTCGATGTGCTCCATACGAAGCTTTATATGGACGTAAGTGTAGGTCACCACTTGGATGGATAGAAGTTGGAGATAATCAATTGATCGGGCCGGACATCGTTCAGGAGACCACGGTTAAGATATCAACCATTCGGGATAGACTCAAGACAGCAAGAGATCGTCAGAAGAGTTATGCTGATAATCGAAGGAAGCCATTAGAATTTCAAGTGGGTGATAAGGTACTTTTAAAAGTATCACCCTGGAAGGGAATACTACGTTTTGGGAAGCAAGGCAAACTGAGTCCAAGGTATATTGGTCCATTTGAAGTGTTGGAAAGAATTGGATCAGTCGCATATAAACTCAAGTTACCTCAGGAGTTGAGTGCTATCCACGACACTTTCCATGTGTCGAATTTGAAGAAGTGTCTGACCGATGAATCACTAGTCGTATCACCGGAAGAAGTCAAAGTTGATGAACGTTTGTGTTTCAGGGAAGAACCGATCGAAATACTCGATCGAGATATCAAACAATTAAGAAGATGCAAAATTCCAATTGTGAAAGTCCGATGGAATTCGAGGCACGGTCCGGAATACACTTGGGAGCGAGAGGATTATATGAGAAATAAGTATCCTCAGCTGCTTGTATAGAATTCATCTGAGGAAAGCAAAATGTGAATTTCGGGACGAAATTCCTTAAACGGGGGGAAACTGTGACATCCGTCAGAAATTAAAATCTTCAAGGTTAGAATCCTTTAAGATATTAGAGAATAGTTCATAGAATTTACTTTTCTAGAATCTAATTAGATTGGTTAGATTATAATTTTTTCCCGAAATATTTCAGTAGTCGTTTAGAAAGCCCGGTTCGGATCAGTAACTGACTAAAACGTCCCATAAAATGCCAAATATTATGTCACATGTCTAAAATACCAAAAATAATGAGGTTTATATTATTTAGGTAAAAATATATCTATTTGTAAAAAAAATTTACTCAATTTAGAGAGAATTGAGAATTTATAGATTGTCGGTTCTCAATTTATCTGTTTTATTTGAGAATTTATGTTGTAATTCATTTTTAAAAAAAAAATATTTTTGAAATGGGCTTGG
Organism: Arctium minus; assembly: GCA_954870635.1. Lineage (NCBI taxonomy): Eukaryota > Viridiplantae > Streptophyta > Magnoliopsida > Asterales > Asteraceae > Arctium > Arctium minus. The sequence goes on from OX941086.1 coordinate 49,202,206, forward strand.
AAGAGGCCAAGGCCGGCCCTCCTCCCTCCCCCTCTCTTTTTAAATTTTTTTTTCATTTGAAAGTTCATTTTCAACTCAAAAATTTAGATATCAACTTTTCATCTCCTCATTCTCTCTCTCTTTCTCTCATTTTCGATTTCATCATCCAAAACACCATCAAGAACACAAATGTTTCCAGCAAATTAAGGATTTTTAAGATCAAATCATCAAGATTATTGAAGATTTCCAAGTATACTTCATCATCTACACAAGGTACAAACCCTATTTCTTCATTTCTTCAAGTTTTATTCAAGTTTATTGTTTTGAACTTTATAAAAATCCTCATGCATGTATAGAAATATTTCATTTATGGTTTTAGAAGTGAAATGGACATCATTTATGAATAAAACATTCATAAAATGATGCCATAAGATGATCTTCCATGAAAAAAAACAAGTTAAAGAGTGAAATATTTGAGTCTCTTGTTGATTATGTCAATTTTATCATGGGTGCAACTTTGTGTACGAAAATCTTGATGTTTTAGTTGGTTTATAATCAACATTTTAGTAGTAATTTCAAGTTTAAACAAACTCTTATGATAAGATTATTCAATCTTGTGTGATTAAGAGTCTTGAAAATTGATAAGTGATGAAAAATCACTTATTTAGTGTTCTTTGTCTCATGCAATTCACTTTGGATGAAATTTTGTAGTTAAATGTGTTCAAGGTGTATGTTTTCATTCATATATCATTATTTAGTGAAAAAGGGTTTAAATCCAATTGGTTTCACAAGAAAATATGGAAAATGGACCTCTTATTGCTTAATACAAAAACCTTGTTCTACACAGCTTGCTGTCAAGAATGGAACTTCCACTTCCAAGCTGTGTATCTCAATATTTACTCCATGAAATTTGGGCATCTTGCTTTTATACACTAATTTGATGAGTTAGTTTTCAAATGAATCAAGAATCACTAAAAATTATGAGGTTTTGGTCATTCAAATGTATTTTAGAAGAAAATTGTGCAATCTGTCCCGAGCTGACAGATTTGTACACCCTACTTCTAACGACCATAACTCCCTCATAAATCATCTAAATGAGGTGAATTCTTTTTCATATTGTATATTTTTGAGTTAGATTTGCATCCATATATGGATCACTGAATTATGTTGAGTTTTGATCCTCCAAAAGCATGCCACAACAGAAGTGCGCAACTGATTCAAAAATCAGTAACCTACTGTTTTGTAGAAATTATTTGGGGCATCAAAACACTTCCAAAATTTATGAAATTTTACCTTAGAGTTCTTAATTCAGTATTTTAGCTCTTATAAAAAAAATGGTTAGGATTGTCAATTGGGAGGTTGTATTTTGAAAGCCATTATGTGGTTACAATTTCTGGACAGCAAGTGCTGAAATTCAGAAAGATGGTTCTAAAAACCTCAAATTTATGTATTTTGGTATAAGAATGTTATAATGATCATCAATTCTTATTTTGACAATAAAAATACATACATTGGCATTTTATAAGACGTGGGATTGGTTGGTTAGGCTTAAGGGCTGGATTTGACATTTAGCACTCTTTGTGCACCTTTCTCTATAGGAATTTAGAAGCTCTGGGATAAGGGATTTTGCTATTGCTTATCTTGCGTTATTATTCGAGGTGAGTATTCACAGCCCCACTTTTATTGTTTTGATTGAACTTGGGGTGAAAAGCATGTTAAAAATGGAATATTTAAAGATTCATGAGACTTTGATATAAAGCATTATGTATTGAAATTTATGAGGCTTTGTTGTAAAGCGGTTGGTGTAGAAGTTATATGACATATATGCCAATGATATGTTGAGTTTTAAAAATAGTTAAGTCCCCGGGTACACTACTAGTTAACCCAGAAATGGGCCTATAGTATTAGTGGATAGCGCTATTTGGTCTGACAAGCCCACCTTATACTGACGAGTAGGGGTGCACTGTACTAGAGAAAAATGACTACACATGTGGTTAAAGCCCACCTCTGAGGTAGATCATGGGGCGTTGATTTGGTCCGGAAAGGTTTAGTAGTGGCTCAACGTGGTTATATCAATGCATACCTTTTGTCATATAAGCTAAATTATGATACTCATGAATCAATGGATTGAAGTTTGGTTTATGCGTATGATTTTCAAAGACAGCTTGCATATAAACTTGGCTTGTGCATATTTAAAAACCTGTGAACTCACCAACTCTCGTAGTTGACCTTATTTTGAACATGCTTTTCAGGGAACAAGAAGGTACATGGAAACGATTAAAGTTTATCTCGTGTGTAAACCGCACGCAATACTTTTAAAATAGAGACTTTTGTACTTCAACTTTTGATGATGTAATAGGATTGTAAACTTTTGGGAACATATTGTAAACAATGGTTGAATGTATGGTGGTATTTCTTTCTGTATCCTAAAGCTATGTCTATCGAACTGTCATGTTCCGTGTTTCCGCTTTAGCGGGGTGTGACAGGAAGGCTTCAAATCACTGAGAGAGTTTGGATCAAATCACTGAGAGAGTTTGAATAATTTTCATTAATTATTTCAAAGGGTCGTCATCAAATCACTGAGAGAGTTTGGATCAACAATATGCTCCTTACATATACAAAACATGGAGCACACAATAGTACAAGACAAAGGTTGTCATTCCCTAAAAGGAATGCCACCTGGAAAGTAATCCATCATTGTGTACTATTTTGATCTTGAGGATCTTCGTACAGCAGGGGCACGTGAGAGTCACATGATCTTTAATCTCCAAGAATTGCACAAGTCTTCTACTTCCAGAAGTTGCCAGCACAGAGGCTCTATGAAGGATCACAGAGGCTCTATGGTCAGATGATGATCTTCACGTTAATTTCTTCACGGACAGTAGTCGACAGAGGCTCTGATCTTATGCTTCTGGAGAGTCTTCGTGTATGCAACAGATGTCTTATGTGGTTCTTGTACTTAGCCTATTTTTCAATACTTCTACTTATGACTATTGGAGCTAACAATCTCCCCTTAAGTATTGAAAAATAAAATTTGGAAGTTTGTGCTTTGGGATAAGTAAGAACAAGAGGTGAAAGGAACTCATCCTCTGAAGACAAAATTCATTCAATTTAAATTTGATGCCAGAAGGCATTTACAAAAGATAAAACTGAAAAATTACAAAAGACAAAAGACAAAATTCATTCAATTTTAATTAGAGCCTATATTTTGGTATCTGGAAAATCATTGAACCTCTGCCTAAAACATCCTTCTTTCTTTAGCTCTTTGTAAAAGAAGTCACATATGTCTTTGAACCTGAGAGTCGCATTGATGTTCTCCAATAGTTGATTTGCGGCTTCAGCGTTGACAAGTTGGGTGCCTATGTGGTTTAGCAGTTCTTGATTGAAGAACAGCAGAGATTGGGTAGAGTACTTCTGGATTTTGTGTCCTATGAATATTTTCTTGATGCCTTGGGGATCCAGGTACACGTAGCCAAATCTGGGATGGGTAATGATTGAGTTTGGTTGAATGTTGGCAGAGGCAGGGCAGTTTTCATCGGGGTTTGTAATGCTGATTTTCTTCACACCTAAGTCCAGAGCGACTTGAAAATCGACTAGGTTATAGTATAGTAGCTTTTCCGCATGACTTTTCTAACTGTTTATTGTGCCCTCTTGTTCTCTTTCCTCCAACCAAATCTCTGTTATGTCCACGTATAAAGCTCTGAAAGGTCGTAGGGGTGAATGTTTTTGAGATCTACGTCTGTGAACTTCATCTCCATCTCATCTTCCCTTCAAATAAAATATTGGTTGCACCAGAAGTTTTTGCACTGAGTGTGCAGAAGCTTTATCCCCAGACCCTCTTTGATGTTGGACATTGAGAAGACATTCTCCTTTTTCTGTGCCTTATCTTTGTAAAACCTCATTGTTACCTCTGAGATGATTTATGGATTTAGAGTAGGCTCTGGTAGCGGATCGTTGATCCCTTGGCTGTAAAGATACTTGTAGACAACCTCTTCCATGTCCTTCTTTAGCAGAGGAGTAGAATTGGTTTTCTCATAGCATTCATTCCTTGTATGATTTAGGCAACAAGATCCTAGGAGGGTTTCACAGAAGGGTCTAGGGATGGTAGAGTTGACAGGGGTTCTAAGCCTAAAGCCCTATCTTCTTCTTCTGGTTCGGGCATAATGAAAGAGTCAAAGGCACTCTTCATTAGCTTCTCTGTGTTGGGTTGGGATTTGGGCTTTGGCTTTTATGCTTCTATTGTTATCCCTTTCTTTTTATCTTCAGCAGAGGGTTTAGCTTTGGGGGCTTCTGCGGTGCATTTGGGTTCTTAGACTTTGATGCGAGAATGAGCTGCAGAGGCGGTTGTTTTTGTTTTCTTATGTTGGTTTGCCTATGAGCTCATGGGTACTGAAGTTAGGGGGTTGTAGATAAAGGTTTTGCAGTTAGTGATGGCAGAGCCTCCCCCTCATGATGAGCAGAAGGACTAGAACCATCTGGTCCTTAGTCATCATGCTTCCTCTTCTTCACTTCTGCCTGTGCTTGGCAGGAAGAGGGTTCCTTCCTTTTCTTCTTTTGGTCGGCAGGTTTAAGAATTGTCTTCACAGAATGTTCGATCATGGACACAATATCTCATACCGCCATGGTGGCCTTATTAAATTCGTAGTCGGTGATGAATTTTCTGCAGTGTTGGCCTTCTAAGTGAAATCACCCCCGGTCTTGTTCACTCAGTTGAGCAGAGCCTCTCCCATTCTGTGGAGCTCATCCTTGATTTCTAAGTTGGAAGGGAAGCTCACTTCAGTTTGAGGTTGGGAAGAGGATGCTGCAGGGACCATGGTACTGCAAACCATATCTCTTATCACTGAGCGGAGTGCCTTGAGGACTTCTTCTATGGATTTTGAAGTGCTGGGAGGGGCTTCTGGACCTTAGTCTTCTGTGTTACGATCTCTCCCTGGCACTTAATTGCCTCAGTGTTTGCCTGGAATACCTCTACCATTTTATTGAATTCGGCCCTAGAAACAGTATTGGCAGAGGCTTCTGAAAGTTTTGTGATGGCAACGGAGTTGGTCTTGGATACATTCTTCAGATTGGTGACCACCTCTGTGAGTTGCTCCACCTTGTGGGTTGCAAGAGAAGGGATCAAGATTTTCAACTCGTCCATTCTCTCGTACATATTGTTAGTAACGGGTAGGAACTCAGCCTTAGTAACAAATGCACTGGGAGTAACGTTTGTTCAACACATGATCCAGATTTTGCCATTATTCTTTTGGCACCTTCAGAGCTTGTTTTGGCGTTAGGCTCTGTAGGCTTTCCTCCTGATCCTCGAAGCTCTTCAAATGAAAAGGCATCTACATAAGGTCTTTCAATGTCGTCACCATGTGGGGATTCAGAGTCATCCATAGGTGATTCATTGATTTGACTCTGAGGTTGGTCTAGAACCCCAGTGTCTTTGTGGACACTCACTGGTTGCTATGAACAACCTTGGGTTTGACCCTTGTGTGCGGCAGAGGCAACGGATGACTCTGTGTTGGTTGGTGGCATGTTCTGGGGCAATAGAACACTTATGTCTACACCAACATCCTTTTGAGAGGATGTGGTGGATTGGGGTTCCCCGGCTATAAGTGGAGCAGAGGATGAAAAAGGATCTTTTGTCCGGCTGGTTGGGGTTGGGTTCGGATTGTGCACTCCTTCTTTAATACCTTTCTACGCTACACCGACAGAGGTAGATGTGTGGGTAGATGTGTGGGTAGCACTCCTCCTTCGAATTTTTCTCACTTTCCTCACTCTCTTCCTCTTCATTCCCCTCCTCCACCACCACCTCTTCTTCTTCTGTAGGTTTCTCCTTTGGTGGAGAGGGCTTTGGTGGTGTGGGAATATCCTCATACAAGCTGACTAGGTGAGCCAAAGCCTCTGGCAGAGGGTTCAGAAGTTCCTCCTCTGTAGTTGGTGAACATAGTTTTTCCACGGCATCCTTGGCTATTTCTGCTGCCAGCGCTATCGGGCTCTGAGGTTCATTTGGCCTTGTGTCCTCAGCCCTTTCTTCTACCTCTTTATTTTGAGGCTCTTCAATTATTACTTTCCTCAATCTTCTCCTCCTCCTATGCAGAGGTTGCTCCTTCTCCTCTGTAGTATCCTTCTGTTGTGCCAAGTCTTGTACCTCTGGTATCGATACAGAGGCCTCTTGTACTTGGGTTTCTTCTACTTCGACCCTCTTTCTGAGCCTCCTCTTTTTCTTTTTCTGAGGCTCTTCGACCTTTGTAACTTCAGTAGTGATTGGAATTGGAACCTCTTCTTATGAGGTTCTCTTTTTGGGTTTCTTTTTCTTTTTCTCCATCTATTTCTTCTCACTTCCCTCCCCACTCTCTTTTCTTTCCTCAACCTCTACTCTCTCTCTTCCCTCTGTCGCTCACCTTGTACACCCTCAGTCCTAAGGTAAACCACTTCCTCACCAGGGCTAGCTCCTATGCGTGGAGGGGTTCCAGGACTCGGTTTTAGAGTCATGTTTCCACGTATGTATTCCCTCCTAGCTTCACTACCCAAATAGGCTAACATTTTCTCCGGAAGAGGTCGTGCATTCGGGTAACCAGAGGGTACGATGGTTGGTTTGTGCGTGTTCATGGCGTGTATCTTGAATGGGTGGACTTTTGCGGGGAGCTTGTCCTCTCCTATCATTGTGTTCCCTAGAAGTACGGCGATGAATCCGTGAAAGATCAAGGATGTCAGAGCCTTGCCTCTGGATTTCTCATCGCAATTTTCACCACAGCGCCTATCATTACACACAGTATCAATTGGGCGTAATTCGGAGGTAGGTCAAAATAGATCTCATACATTATTGCCAGAATGTTGTGGCTCGTTTGGTTAGGGCTACCAATCTTTCCAGTTAGGATTCTGTTGAGGATCGATAAGAGCACATTCCAAATGGGTGGAAGGAATTGCCTTCTGATGTCAGTCCTTTTGCTTATCGGCTTTCTATACCCAAGGAAAGTTAGGAATTCCACCAACTCCTCATCAGAGGGTTCTTCAGAGTACTTGACCAAATTGAGTTGGGTTTTAGTTGGGAGTTGGAAGATGGTAGAAATTAGTTTCTTGTTTATACCCTGTTCTAAGACCTTGTTGGCAGATGGACTTGTAGCAAAACCAATGATAGTTGAACCAAATTTCGCATGTTTTTCAAATCTGCTCCTTTGCTTTTGCAAGTGCCTTGGTGTTCAGGACCACGTAGTGGTTGTTAGGTTTCAAGGCAAGGGAGGTCAAGTGATATTCATGGTTGGCAAAGGATACCAATCGGCTTGTGATAGGTTCTTGGTCAACACTGTCAGAGTTGTGATCATTGCTTTGTGGTGCAGAGTAGTTGGAGTTTTCGTCGTAGACAGATTGGGAAGCCATTGCAGAAAGTAGTAGAAGAATGGAGTTGCATGTTTCTCTTGCTTAAGTTCTTGAGAGAGATGAATAGCATGTAAAAAGTGAAAGGTTAAAAGGATTTGGGTATTTATGGTGAAAGAGGGTGAAAGATTGAGCGGTAAAATATAAATATTTGTAATTTGTAACCAGTACATAGTCGTTTTAGAGTAATGTTTCAAAACGACGGTACAAATCACCCACCAATCAGATCATGCCACGTCACTAAAGGCAGTACACGATGAAAGGATGTGCGCCTACCACTACTCCACATGCGTGGCGTTTGCTAAACCCAAATGGCTGTGACTATCAAAAGAACCCACACCCCAGATACCACTCGAAAAAATTCATAAGTGTTGAGAATAGCATAAGCTCTGTGATTGAGAGAGCTTCTGTGGTCTGGGGGTTGGTTTATGCTTGCACAAGATAACAATTTTTCTTTACCGAAAGTGTTGGAAAATCAAAAACATGATCAAAAAGAGTCTTTTCAGGCGTAGAGGCTCTGTTACATCTCGCAGAGGTTCTGTGAGAGGTCGCAGAAGCTCTATGACCAAAGATTTCTAATTAAGGAAAGTCCTCAAGAGATTTTGACCATTCAAAGTTTTGACTTGTTTTCAGGGGTAATTTTGGACATATTTGAAAGTTTGTGTCCGAGAAAAGTGTTTTGGACACTGGATTTGTGCGAAAAACTTACCTTCTTCAGCAATCTGCTCGATAGAATGGATCCTTTTGCTCCCCGTTGAATCAAGGTTTCCTTCTGCTCCCCCTTGAGTCAAGGTCTCCTTATGCCCCCTTGAACTATGCTTGGGTCAAAGAACCAAAAAGTGGAATAAAAAATGAAGAGAATAATTGTACATGCAAAAAGAAAGGTATATATACAAAGATAAATCTATATACACCAGAAGCTTTGTACCAAGGTGTTGAGGCTCTGTAGATCAACTCAAGTTTAGCATGCCCAACTTGCCAACTAAGAATGAGAATCTCTTCTCGTCTAATGCTTTGGTGAACAAGTCAGCAAGTTGATAGTCTGTGGGCACGAAATACATTTCAATCGTACCTTATTCCATATGATGCTTAAGAAAGTGATACCTGATATCAATATGTTTAGTCTCAGAGTGCTATACAGGGTTAGCAGAGATCGCAATGGCACTCTTTGAATCGCAGAGGATGGGAATCTTCTCGATGTCCAAACCATAGTCTCTTAGTTGTGTTCTCATCCAAAAAACTTGTGAACAACAACTAGCGGCAACAACATATTCACCTTTTGCCGTAGATGTGCATACACAATTCTACTTCATAGAAGTCAAACATACTAATTTTCCTCCTAGAAATTGACAAATTCCAGAAGTGCTATTTCGGTCTAACTTGCATCCTCCATAATCTGTGTCTGTATAATCCATTAGATCAAAGCCAGAGTTCTTTGGATACCAGAGGCCAAGATTTTTGGTTCCCTTAAGGTATCTAAAAATCCTATTTACAGCATAAAGGTGTGATTCCTTTGGGTTTGATTGAAATCTTGCACAAAGACAAGTCTGGTCTACTTGTTGTTAAATATAGAAGAGACCCTATTATGCCTCTGTAGAGTTTGCACTCGATAGGTTTTCCCTCTAGAACTGGGTGAAGCTTACATCCAATAGCCATAGGGGTTTTCATTGTAGAAAAGTCAGAGAGCTTGAATTTTGAAAATATGTCAGAGACATATTTTGATTTATTTACAAAAATTCCCTCTGTGGATTGTTTGACCTGGAGCCCGAGGAAGAAATTTAATTCTCCCATCATGCTCATTTCAAACTCACTCTTCATTAATGTCTCAAACTTTTTTCCAATAACTTCCATTTGTAGACCCAAAAATAATGTCGTCCACATATATCTGGACAAGCAAAATCTCACCTTTTCTCCTTTTATAAAATAGAGTAGTATCAGTAGTACCTCTTTCGAAATTGTTGGCAAGTAAGAAATTTGAGAGTCGATCATACCATGCTTTGGGGTTTGTTTGAGTCCATACTAGGACTTGTCCAGAAAATAGACATGAACTGGATATTTTGAACTCTCGAATCCTAGTGGTTGTTGGACGTATACTTCCTCTTGTATTTGACCATTCAGAAAGGTTGACTTTACATCCATTTGGTGCACCTTAAATCCTCTGTGGGTTGCAAATGCTAGGAATATCCTAATTGTTTCTAGTCGTGCGACAGGGGGAATGGTTTCTTCATAGTCAATCCCTTCTTCTTGGCAATATCCCTTGGCCATCAATCTTGCCTTGTTTCTAATGACCACTCCATCTTCATCCTTCTTGTTTCTGAAGGCCCATTTGATCCCAATAGCAGTTTTGCCATTTGGCAGAGGTACTAGGGACCATACTTTGTTGCGCTCAAACTACAGAAGCTCATCTTGCATAGCCTCTATCCAGTTTGGATCATCCAGGTCCTCAGAAACTTTCTTGGGTTCAATCATACTGAAAAAATTTGTGTAAAAACAAATGTTGGCAGTGGTTGATCGAGTCTTAACATTGTCAGAAGGATCACCAATGATTTGGCTCTATGGATGACTTTTTGTCCATCTAGTCATTCGTGGAAGATGATCACTATTTGCATCAAATTGTACTTTTGTGGATACATCATCGGGCACTTGATCATTCGTGCTCATCACAAGAGTAGATGTGTTGCCTTGAGTTAAGGTAGAGACCTCTGTGGTACCCTGAGTTGAGTTCTCGGCTAGATCTGGAGATGAGTCCTTTGTGGTTGTTGGAGTATGATCTTCAACTTGATTTGGCATGGATTCTTGATTTTATGTGTTCTCTGATTGCTCCCCTTCAATTGTTGTTTCTGCACAAGAAGTTGAAGAGGGTGAAATAATATTAGGATACAGTAAGAGATGTACCTTGTGGTGCTTGGTCTACAGAGAGTTCGACTCCAGAGGCTCTGTGATCATCTACAGAGGGATAATCATCATCGAACATTTTCTCGAATAGTTGATTTAACTCAGTTGCTCGAGTACATGTTCCACTAGAGACTTGTATTTGGTGTTCGAGTCCTGAGCTGATTTGCTCAGAAGTCATTTGAAATGAGTCAACAAAAGATACATTGATACTTTCCAGTATCATTCTCGATTTGAGTTGATAGACTCTGCATGCCTTGAAGGTTGATGAGTAACCAATAAACTTGGCCTCATCAACTTTGCGTTCAAACTTTCCAACATGTTCTTTGTTGATCAGAACAAAGCATCTGCATCTGAATACATGAAAGAACTTAATGTTTGGATTCCTCTGGTTGATTAGGTGGTATGGGGACTTTGAGTGTCTTTTCACGATCAGATATCTATTTTGAGTGAAAAATGCGATTGAGATAGCTTCTGCCCAAAAGGAAGTAGGTAATCCAGATGTGGTGAGCATAGTTCTTGCAGCCTCAACTAGTGTTCGATTTTTCCGTTCAACAACACCATTCTGTTGTGGAGTTCTCGCGGCAGAGAAGTTCTATGAAATGCCCTCTTCGGTAAGATAAGCATCAATGGTTGAATTCTTGAATTCAGTACCATTATCACTTTTGATCTTCTGTACCTTGCTATCATATAGAACTTGGATTTTTCTCATAAGAGTGAATAGTACTTGAGGAACATCAAACTTCTTTCGGACAAATTCAACCTATGTATATCTAGAGAATTCATCAATTAGAACAAGTATATACTTCTTGCCACGTAAGCTATTTATAGATATTGGACCGCAAAGGTCAATATGAACCATATACAGAGGCCTAGTGTAGGACACGTCTGACTTGGTCTTGTGGGAAGCTCTTTTGAGTTTTCCCATTTCACAAGCAGAGCATAGATGATCTCTGTCAAATTTTAAATTTGGAAGACCACCCACCAGATTCATTTTAACAAGTTTGTCAAGAGTATGAAAGTTTAAATGACAGAACCTGTTGTGCCAGAGCCAAGCTTCTTCATTTTTACATGAAACAAGACAAAAAATTTCATCTTTGTTTGTTGCTTTAAAGTTCATGAGGTACATATCACCTCTTCTGTCAGCCTGAAGAAGCTCTATGCATGTTCCTTCACTTAGCAGAGAGCAATATTTCTTTTTGAACATGACATCGAATCCATTGTCACAGATTTGGCTTACACTTAGTAGGTTGTGCATAAGGGCATCCACATATGCAACTCTGCAAACATCGACATCCTCCTTGGCAATGACTCGATAGCCTTTTATTTTTCCTTTCTTGTTATCTCCAAAGGTTACAGAACCTCCTCCAGATTTTTCTTTATATGAGGAGAGTAACCCTCTACCGCCAGTCATGTGCCTAGAGCACCCGGAGTCTAGGTACCATATGGGCACACGTTGTTTCTGCTGCACATATTAAGGAGATTTAGGTACCCATTTCCAAATGGGTCCATTCTTGTTAGGATTCTTTAAGGTTGCCTTAGCATCCTTAGGTTTGGCTTTAACTACCTTAACAAAAGAACCATTTTGTTCCTTCTGACCCTTGAATTTTGTATTCTTAGCTTTGGGTCTCGAGAGGAAACAGTGTGAACCAAAAAAATGTTGACTTAAATTATGCATGAGATTGAAACAATTACAATGATGAACACCAGAAGCAAGTTGCTTAAACTTTTCATTGAATTCATGAAAGATGGGTACAGAGGTTTTTGTAGTACAATCTTTCATATCATCAAACTTCCTTTTACAGAAGGACCTATCTAGGCTAGATTTATTTTATTAAAACTCCTCTCCGGTAAGCTCTTCGGATGTACCCACCTTTTGTGGTAACCTTCTCTCGGTTTCACTGCCACAGAAGCAAAAGATTTGTCATTATTAATCCATTTCTGCTTTTGTTGCCAAGTGTATTTTTCATGATTTGGCCTTGAAGGTCTTAGAGATTTAGGATTCTAAGATGACATTTCCTTTTGTTTGTTTAACTTTTCAAGCTCAAGAGAAGTTTTGGCTTGTAAACACATGTCCAGAAAGTCAGAGCAGATAGGGAACCTTGTAGAGCTTTTCTTGAAAGGAATTGTTCTATTAAGAATGCCATAGGGTAATTTAAATCCATCTAGTCTGCAGGGCACTATCTCTGGTTCGACAGAACCAGTCTCTCAGTTGATAGAGGTTGAGTGATCCTCAGGTTCTGAGTCTGAATCAAGAAAATCTCTGTTGACAGAGGCATGACTTGTTATACATGTGCAACAATCTTGACTATTATTGTCCATGAGATAGGTTAAGTCTTTTGAAATGCATAGGACAATTTCAGGAACTTTAAAGACTTCCATCAAGTCTTGCTCAAAGTTTTCTTTTATGATAGAGGTCATATCAGGATTATTAAAGAAATGGTTTCTATATGTTTCTTTCAAATCATTTTCAAAAAAATTCAACAAATTTCCTTCTGCAGAAGAGGGAATAAACTCAGGCGCCTCAGAGGACAATACATTTTTAGGAGCTATCATGCAAACAAAGGCCACATTAAGTTGTGTTTCTGGGTGACCAAATTTGAAGAGTCCTATCTGATCTTGGGTTTTCAGATATTTCTTTGGTTTAGATTCTCTTTTGACAGAGGTTGAATATGACAAATCTTTGTTCTCATACCAAACATTTGTCATCAACAATGGACTCCTTTCATGCGGTTCTCTAGAGGTTTTGCGCCTCTTAAATACATAAGTTAAGTTGGGAAGACCTGATTTTTGAACCTTCCCAATGCAGAAAATAGAGGATAAAGATTGGTTTCTTTTGCTTCCAGTATAGGGATCTATATCACAGAACCCTATACCTCTTCTACCAACTTGGGTGTTAACCTTTTCATGCACCTTCTGTGCATCCTGATATTTTTTTATCAGAAGATCTCTGTCGAGTAGGTCTTGATGGAGAACTTCTCTTTCATTTTGGAAAAAAAAATTTAAGAGCAAGAATATTCATTCTTTCACTCTCATTATCTTTAAGCTCTTTGATCTTGTTTTTCAAATCTAGATCAACACAAGTAACCTTTTCTTTCAAAGATTTCATTTCTGTTTTTTTTTTGGGAAGAGTACCCTAGGCTATGCCTAGACTAATCCCTTGGCAAATTATGACTGTCAAGGCAAGTTAATTTTTCATTTATGTGAAGTGTTCAGATTCAAGATTTTTCTTTTCAAGGAATAATTTATCCTTTTCTTGAGTGAGAAGTCTGGCTTCTCTCTCATAAAAGGCAAGTTAATTTTTCAAATCTGAACATGTATTTTCAAAAGCATGAAATTCTTCAGTTAGTTTAAGCAATTTGATTTCAGTGTCATCTGAGCAAGAGTCAAAAGTGGATACCTCACTATCAGCTTCAGAGTTGTTGAGCTCTACTAGACCACATAACAAAGCATTTATGTCACCCTCATCAGATGATTCATCAGATATCCAGTTTTCTTGTTCTGCCATCAGGGATTTCTGAGCATAGTACTCAGCTTTCTTTTTGTAGAATACAAAATCACGGACAGGCTGGCCTCTATTGGGTTGACTTCGGCATTCTGTAGCAAAGTGTCTGGGCTTGCCGCATTTGAAACACCCATTGTTCTTTGGAGCACTTGTCATGGCTTTCTCAGATCCTCTGTGGTCTTCCTTTTGTGCACCCCTCTATGAGTACTCGACCGATCTCTGCTGGTATTCACCTATTCTCTTCTCATTGCTTCTCTGGTCAAACACTCTCTGTTGGTCATGGTGCTCATATCTTCCGTCGCTTCTCGGTTCATACCCTTGTGGTGGTCCATATGGTCTTTGATCATGATAGACTATATCAATCTGTGGCCCATGACCTTGGAATCAACCACTTCTGTCTTATCTCTCTTCAGTCGCTCTGTTAAATATGGGCTTCTTCTTGAGTCCACGATTGAACTCCTTTGTGATCAAAGCCAGGGACTTGGCTATAGAAGCCATACTCACCTCATCTTCATCAGATTCTTCATCTTCCTCACTATCCGCCATCAGCACTTTCTTCATCTTCTTCTTCTTTGAACTTTCCTCCAGAGCCTTCTCCTTCTGTGGCTTCTTCTGGCCCTCTGTGGCTTTACCTACAAGTGCCAGAGGCCCACCCATTTGGATTTTGGTCTAGACAATGCCATTCTTCATTCAAGATCTTGAGGAGAATGACATTGTTCTCTTCAGAAGTTCTATGGATGCCGAACTTCTTGCACTTGTTAATCATAGAATTGAACTTATCATATGTGCTCTGTAGAGGCTCACTTGGCAGGTCTTTGAATGCATAGTACTCATTAATGCACTGAGTCGTCTATTCTTTTGGGTCTTAGCTCCTCCTTCTAACTGCTTCTCGAGCTCTATCCATAGATCTTGTACAGATTCACATGCATCAAGAGGTTGAAATAGATCATTTGGGATAGCCATGATGAGTAACCATTTGGATTTCTTTCCCAACTCGTATTTTTCCCAGTCTTGAGGGTTCCATTCAATGACAGGCTTTGGTTTTTGGTATTCGGGAACCTTAGGGGTGGTTGCAGTTGCAGGTACCCTTGGAACAATAATCATTGGCACATATGGTGGATTGTGGATATATTCAACAAGTCCTTGGTCAACCCCCTCCAGGAAATGGATCATACGGATCTTCCATTGAGGATATACGTCCCTCAATAGAGTAGGAGGTTTGTTTTGGGATCCAACAGTAAAGAAGTTTGCACTAGCCATTTTTGATAGATGAAGAGTTTTCAAAGAAAACAGAGTACGAACAGTGAAGAAGAAAACAGATGGTTTGAGGACAAAATGGAAAAAGTGATTAGGCTTAAACTAGAATAAAAGAGTTTTATTAGATCTGCAGCACACACTTGAATGATTTAGAATGAGAAACAACTCCTATGAATGTCTCAAATCCAAACTAGTTGAAAATAACACAAAAATAGGGACTGTTCTTAAGGAATGCAGAATAAGACTAAAATCAGTTCAAGTATTCTACCAAATATATTGGAATCATTGTAGAGATGATCCTTTGATATTGAACATAAAAGTTGGCTCTAATACCAATTGATGGAACCCAGATTGCTCAACAATGATGAAACTAAAATATGCAAAGAACAGATTAATAGGTGCGAAAGCGTTTTAATGCATACAAGGTTTGAGATATTTGGTAGAAATGCACACACACAAGTAAATAAAGATAATAGAAACAAAGATATGATTTTCTCAACAAATTATTTTCATAAACTTGAAAATACACCAAGAACACACACTAGTGTGTGTAAAAGCTCTCAACAGATTTCTCTCACTACTAATCATGCGTTTGTGTATTGTGTTGCTCAGTTCCAAAAATTGCAGGATATGCTCCCTACATATACAAAACGTGGAGCACACAATAGTACAAGACAAAGGTTGTCATTCCATAAAAGGAATGACACCTGGAAAGTAATCCATCGTGGTGTACTATTTTGATCTTGAGGATCTTCGTACAGCAGGGGCATGTGAGAGGAACGTGATCTTTAATATTCAAGAATTACACTAGTCTTCTACTTCCAGAAGTTTCCATCACAGAGGCTCTATGAAGGATCACAGAGGCTCTGTGGTCTGATGATGATCTTCAGGTTAAGTTCTTCTCGGACAGTAGTCGACAGAGGCTCTGATCTTGTGCTTCTGGAGAGTCTTGGTGTATGTGACAGATGTCTTCTGTGGTTTTTGTACTTAGCCTATTTTTCAATACTTCTATGTATGACTATTGGAGATAACAAAACATACACTTCCTCTTTTAAGATGCCATTCAGAAAAGTCGTTTTCACGTCCATCTGATAGACAGTAAAGTTCTTGTGTGCAGCATACGCGAGAAACATTCTGATCGCCTCGATGCGTGCGACTAGAGCATATGTCTCATTGTAATCAATGTCTTCCTCTTGCCGGTATCCTTTAGCTACAAGTCAAGTTTTGTTTCGGACAACTACACCATCTTCATCTTTCTTGTTTTTGAATACCCATTTAGTGCCAATAATTATTTTTTCTTCAAGTCTCGTCACGAGTCGCCATACTTTCAGTGCTTCAAACTGACTGATTTCTTCTTGCATGACTGTTATTCAATCAGGATCTTCAAGAGTGTCAGATACAAGATTCGGCTCTATCTTGCTCAAGAAGGAATCATACAAGCACTCATTTTCTGTTGCAGACCTAGTTTGCACCGGATGCTCTTTGGTCCACTTGTTGACGTAAGGGAGCGGAACATAGGTAGATTGATCATGTTGATCATCCAAATAAACTTCATTTAAGGGTTCAGTTGAAGTTACAGGTGCAGAAGTTTCAGCTAGTTGAACACTTATTGATTGTTGAATAGGCAATTCCACATACCCAACTAATTGTGCAACTTCTGGTTGCTCAGTATTTGTTTTATCTTCAATTGATGGAGTTTCTATCTGAACTGATTGAGTTTCCACCTGAAGTGGGGAAATCGGTTCAGTTGATACACCTAATGTGATTGGAAGATGTTCGCTTGAATCTTCAGAACTGTCAATCACAACACGTTTAAAACTTTAGATCCAAGAAACTCATCATAAAACTATTGAAACTATAAATCTAATTCAGTTAAATGTGAAGTAGACATTGAAGCTTTATAAGAATTAGAAACATTAGAACCAAGTTCTGGACTGATGTGTCCAGAAGCTAATACTCCTGTAAGCACGGGTTCTGAATTATTTTGTTCAGAAGCCACATCCATTGCTTCATCGAATGTAACGTTTACACTTTCCACAACAATCTTTGATTTCTTTTGATAAACTATATATGATGCTGATGTTTGAGAGTAGTCGATGAAAATCCTTTCTTCAGCTTTCGGACTGAACTTATTCAAACTCTCCTCGTCGTTTAGCACATAACATCTGCTTCCAAAAATATGAAAATGTTTAATGCTTGGTGTTCTATTATTTATAAGAGCATATGGCATTTTACCGAAGTGACGATGAATGATTGAACGATTTTGCGTATAACATGCAGTAGAAACAGCCTCGACCCACAAGAATAGAGGTAAGTTGGATTAGCTCAGCATCGTGTATGCAACCTCAACTAGAGTTCTGTTACGTCTTTCAACTACCCATTTTGTTCGGGCATTCTGGAAGCAGAATACCGATGTGTTATCCTGACCGATTCGAGATAATCTTCAACGGTTTTGTTTTTGAATTATGTGTCATTGTCTATTCTAATCAGCTTCACTATTCTCTGTATATTGACTTGGATACTTTTGAGGAACGAGATAAAGATTTCGGGAGTCTAATCCTTTGACCGTAAGAATTTTACCCAAGTGTATCGTGAGTAATCATCCACTATCCCCAATATATATCGCTTGTCGTTTATACTCTGAGTACGCATTGACCACATAAGTCCATGTGCAATAACTCCAAGGGATCATTCATATTCTATTCAGACTAAGGCTTACGCAAAGCTCTTTTCATCTTCCCTTTCTCACATGAATCACATAGATTTTCTTTTTCATATTTGAGCTCAGGTAAACCTTTCACCAAATTTCCCTTCACCAGCTTGTTTATGTATCTGAAATTGAGGTGAGAAAGTCGTCTATGCCACAACCAACTTTGTTGCGTATAGGCTTTAGAAATTAGACACACAGCGCTTTTGGGTTTGACAATGGATAAATTAATCGTGTAGAGGTTTGACTTTCGAGTGTCGACCAAGAGTTATTTGTCGTCTTCAGTCCGTACACAACATCTCTTGGCCATGAAATTTACCTCTAAATCTTTATCACATAACTGTATGATGCTAAATAAATTGTTTCCTAATCCTTCAACATAACTCACCTTCTTTATCGTTACGTTCTCTTGAACAACATCTCCATAACCAAGTATCGGTGAAAAATGATCATTCCTAAAACGCACATTGCCACAAAATTTCTCTGTATAATTAGACAAAAATTCTTTTCTCCCGGTCATATGCTTGGAACATCCTGAATCCAAGTACCACATATGATGGGTCTGCACAAGAGAAATCAAGTAACAACAGGTTTAGGTACCCACTTGTAAATGGGTCCTGTCTGGTTGTCTCAGATTTTGGCACCCAACGAAATTTGGGTCCTCTTTTCTTTCTAAAAACATTTGATCTAGCAGAATGATATATATGATAAGAACCAAACCAATTATCAGAGAAACTGCGATCAACAAAATCATTCCGGCCACAATTAGAACATTAATTGTAGAATGAGATAATTGAATCAATTGCTTTATTGTATAAATCTTGCATGGAAGTACAAGTTTTTTTTATTCAAAGAAAATTGATCAACCACATCACAACTGCTATCAGATGTCCTATTACATTCAGAGACTGAAAATGATTTTGCTGACTCCATTTCCTCAGTGGATTTCTTCTTCCTCCATTCAAGTTTTACTTCATATCTTTTAAACCTCATATCTGAAACAGAAAACTTATGATTGTTAGAACTATGAGAATATTGACTTTGTATCTTCTTAGATTTACCAGTGTTGTTCTGTTTCTGTAAGTGCTTCTTCTTCTTACCTTTAGCATAGTAAGCACTTACAGGAACTGTGTCATCAACCTTAGTTGACGATTCACCAACTTCAAACACACTTGGTAACTCTTCAGAATTAACAACAAAGTTAGTATGATCTACAAGTTTTGAATTAAAACCAAACATTTATCAGAACATTCCTCAAAATTCAAGAAATAAACTTCATCAAATAGATCATCATCATCTAAAGATTAAGATACTTTGGAAGATCTTGGATACATGAAATCATTAAATTCTTTTGAACACTGTTTTTGATATGGCGTTCGTTCAAAATCTGACAATGTTACTTTGCAAAAGATATCACCAATAAAAGCTTTACAAGAAGATGCATATGAATCAGTAGAGTTCTTCTCGCAAACTCTGTCTGCTTTTGATTTATCTTCTGTTTTGATAACATACTTTAAATCAGTGTTGAATAAAACAGTAGAAAACACAACTTTCTCTGACTCAACCAAAATTCTTTCATCTTCTAAAGTTTTCTCAAGCTGATAAATTTTGATTTCTAAGATGAGAGGAGGAACATAAATTTTTCCGTCAACAGGCTTAGACTCCATCTCTTCAGTAGAATAGTTGTTCAAATAATCATTTGAAAGAAATGTTGGTTGATCAGAAAGATAACTCTCATTCAGTTTGTCATAACAGAATGGTAGTTGCATTTTGAGTGTGTTTTTCTTGTTTATATCTTCCTTAGCTTCTACCTCTTCAGATGACTTGGTCCATCTGACTTTCAACTTGGGGTGTTTATCAGCCACTTGTAGAAAATCAAGATGATACAAAGCAGGCTATTTTGAAATGCCTTTCTTCAAATAATGTGGGTTGTTATACCCAATTCCCCAATAAGCATTGAAATATGTAAACTATTTTGGTTTGTTTAGATAAATGGTTTGGTCAGTGTGTCCTCTAGCGAAAAGCTTTGCTTCCAAACCAATTATATTTTCTTCCAAATACTTGTTTACGGATTTTAAATCTTTATATTTTCGAACAAACTCTGTCTTCTCAAGTTCACTCGAGTTGAACTTAGAATTTGCTTCAGATATTTGATTTTCAAGAAAAGTATTATGTTTTTCAAAATTGTTGACGTCATTGTTCAAAGAATCAATCAACATTGTTTTTACAACAATATCGTTGTTGAGATTAAATATTGTTTGACGCTTTTTCTCAACAACGCCTTTTTCCTTTTTAAGCTTTACCTGTAGATCTTAAAGCTCAACCATCATGGATTCCATCTTTTTAAGAAAATCAGATTCAGATGAATCATTTACCTTATCAAATGTGCCATCATCAGATTCATCATAGGTAACTTTCTTGCCCATGAGACACATGTGAGCAACTTCATCTCTTTAATCTTCTGAATCTATAAGATCAAGCCAATGATCATCTTTCGCCATCAGTGCTTTACCCGTTTCCTTCTACTTTACCAGCAGCATCTTATTCTTGTAATAATCGGAGTTACACACTTTCAACTTTCGAAAATCTTTGGCAAAGTGCCCAATCTTGCCACAGTTATAGCATTTCACTGGCTCATCTGTCTTCTTCTCTTCATACCTGTTGATATACCTCTTCTCCTCAGGATTTCTTTCATCCAACTTCCTTTCTTCATATCTCTTCTTTCCTTCCACTCGTTCCTTGTGCTTATAGTTTCGAGACCCAGATGAGTACCTCTAGTTGTTTGACCCTAGCTTCTTGTAGAATTTCTTTTGGAATCCCCTGGTCAGTAGAATCATATCTTGTTCCAAACTCTCTCCATCATCTGAATCTGAAACTGCACTTTCACTTTCTTCAGAATCAGAAACAACAATCTTCTTCTTCTTTTTCTCTTTCTTATTCTTTTTTCTTTCCACAACCGAAGCTACTGGATCAGACACAGGATTCTCAATCTTTTTCTTTTCTTCTCTCATATCTTCCACTTCTTCCTCATTCTATCTAAGTGGCTCATATACCTCATGAAGTGGGATGTCATTGAGATCCTTCATTTGTTTCATCTGACGAGTGAATTTCTTCCATTCAGACTGTAAGATGCCGAGGAGCTTGACATTATTCTCTATCTACTTCTTCTTAACCTTGTTCTTTTCCAGCTCATTCAACAGTGATACAAACCTATCATATGTAGCTTCCAAGCTCTCTCCTTCCTTAGATTTAAAATCTTCATAATTGTTGATACAATTTGCTACTTTCATCTGGTTTCCAATTTTAGAACTCATCATCATCTTTTCAAGTTGATTCCACATCCTTTTGGTTGTTGCTTTATAGTTGTCAATCTTAATGTAGATGTCATTCGGGATGCTTTGGAGCATGAGAGATCTTGCTTGCTTGTCAGCTTTACACCTTTTCTTTTGTTCAGCAGAATATTTTGAAATGTCAAGATAAAACTTCTTTGTCTTTTGCTCTCTTGGTTCATCACCATCTTCGCTGTCAAACGAATCATCATCTGAACCTTCACTATAATAGGCTTCATCACACCTTCATCAATGGACTGTTTGATGTACTCACCATTTTCGTGTCGATCAATAATCTAAAAATATGTCCTTCCATTGCTCATATTCTCCCTTGAACAACACAGGTGGCTAGACATCAGTACCAATATCCAATGCGTCCTTGGAAGTCATCTTGAAATCACTTGCTTTAAACGTTAAGAAAAATCAGAAACTTTTCTCCAAATCTGAAACTTGTCAAAAATTGACTAAGTATAGAAGTCGCAGGCTAAAGGAACACAAACTTCTCGCAAAGAACACTAAAGCCAAACTTGTCGCAAATTAAACAGAAACAACTTGTCGCAAAGCTCTATTGAAGGAACTTGTCGCAAGCTACTATGTACACAAGAACCTACTAATCGCAAAGCACTACACCCGAGAACTGACAACTCGCAAACCACTTGATATGAGTTATGTGGTTCGCAAACCAAAGAACACGAGTTCTGGACTTGGCACAATTCAAAAAGCACGTAGGATCCAAGAAGCTAGTTGTCGCAAATGCCTACACATGAGAAATCCATTACTCGTACACCAAAGGGATCGAGAAATACACTATTCGCTTGTAACTTGATATGAGTTTCCAACTTGTCGCTGACCATTCCACGTGAACAGTAACTTGATGTAGATAGAGCCTTGTGTCAAGTACACTTATCGTTTGTAACTTATTGCGAGTTCTGAGCTTGTCGTATGTCAAACTTTGCGAGTTCTCCACTTTTCGTAATCAACTAGATACGAGTTCCACACTTAGAAAAATCACGAAAAACACCAAACTCATCTACACCTTGCGACAATCACGAAGAATCTTGCGAGTTCTTCAGATAGACGAGTCTGTTCCACAATTTTGGCCACAAATCCTTCAATTCTCTGAATTAGCTCACAAAATTTTGCAGATTTCTTCACGACCACCTTCTGAATAAGTTTTTAGTTTATCATTTCAACTAAAATCAACTCCAAATTCAAATTCGATCCAAACTCACTATTTTCCAACTTTTGAACAAAAATACAACAAAAATCCAAAATTCACCTAAAGTGATGTGAATTAGACAATGTGATTCAAACAATACTTGTTCTAAAACATATTTCGAGTACAAATCAATCAAATTCTAACCAAAAACATCACAAACATAGAAAATCCGAATCTTGACAGTTGGAACTTGCGACTTCTTCAAAAATAGAAACAAATCTTCAAATTTGATTCAAGAATCTGATTTCTGTCTGCTTTGATATCAATTGATAGTCCCAATTATGCAAGTAATAACAACATTAACAATCACAATTCACAAATCTCGCTTGTCATTGATGTTTAAATCGATTACAAGCTTTCTCTCACTACTTTCTCTCTCTACAACCTCTCTCAATATATTCTCAATGATAAGTGTTCTCTAAGTTCTACATTATTAACAAAGACAACATCCTATTTATACCTACAAGTAAGGGTGAACGTGGGGGGATCGGGCGGGGCGGGGCCGAAAAGGTAAACCCGATCGGGGTTCGGGTAAGGAAACCCCATCCCCCGAATATCTCAAATCGGGTGTTGGACTAGTCGGTCGGATATATTCGGGTCGGTTGTCGAGTTAAAAAAACTAACTTTCTGTTTCAGTGTTTATGCAAATGGCAAACATATTACCAGGTTACCTGTTGTCCACTGTCGGATGGATGTTGTTGGTAAATGAGGGTTAAGTTTGAATTTGCAAAACAAAGAAGAATGTAATGGATGTCTTCCTGCTAGTCTCCTGCGTAAAAAACAAATAAGAAACTTTCCAACTTTCTATTCATGCTTGCTAGGAAAGTAAATAATAAATATGTAAATAGGTGATTAGACATTTAGGTGGCGTTTGTTTTTTAAGTGGTGCTAAAGTTTGAAGTCTGATTTCACTTCTGATTTTTACGTGGTGGTGTTGAAGTCTAAAATCTGAATAAAAAAAACTGTTTGTTTTTGCAAGCTGAAAACGTCTGAATATGTATTATTGTCTATTTTATCCCTGAAAATGTGATTTTGTTGAATTTAATTAAATCATACTACTAAAATCAGTGTTCATAACGACTAAAATCAATAGGAATCAATTTATCTATTGTATTATATTACATTCTATTATATTACTTTGCATTATTAATATGAGGAAAAGTGATGATGAAGAACATAGGAACCTGATACAAGTAATCTCCATCATCATCTTTCCCATCTCTCCTCCACCTACTCCATTTTCATTTCTTCATTTCTTGAATCTGTCCACAAGTCATATCCATCATCATCTTTCCCATTTCTACATCTCCCTCCACCTACTCCATTTTCATGATTGTAAAACCTACCCACCAAAATATAAAATAAAAATACAAGAACCACTGTTGTTTGATTTTTCCAGACGCATCCTCTTCTTAATTTTTCTCTATCTTCCTTCACTTTCTCTATCTATAATACTTAAAAGATGATGAATATGATTTGAGAGATGAGGATGAAAAATTCAAGCATTAATCTTCAAAATACCCATTTTCTACGCAAAATTCAGGCTTTAATCTTTAAAATACCCATTTCTTAGGTGGAGGTCTCCCATCCATTGTATGATTCTGAGCTAAAACTCAGAAAAAAAAAACCCATTTTTTATTTCAAAATACCCATTTCTTAGGCCGAGCGACAACCCATAGGGACGAAATCAACGGAAAAAATGGAGGGGGAGATCGAGATACATGGAGATCGATTGGATTTGGGTCGAGATAGATTGGAGAGGATGAACTTGGAGGTCGCAGAATTTGGAGGTTGAATAAACTTGGAGAGGATGATTGATGCGGGATAAGAGGTTTCTAGCGACTGTTATAAGAAAATAAGTGGAAAAAAGTTATTGGGTTACCATATTTTGTTGCAGATGGATTTAAGTGATAAGTGGGTCTGAAAAGGAAAAAAAAACAAACAGTCTTATTTAAAAAACGTCTGACCGAAAAAGTGATAAGAGGTAAATAAGTTCTGAAAACTAAAAAACAAACAACCCCTTAGACTAATGGCTAGGAAAGTAGGAACTAGGGAGATGGCCATTTCCCATTTGACTATTTGAGCCTAAGACAGTATATTACAAATAAATAAATAAATAAAAGTAGTCAAATCACAAATGGTATATTATACACAAATACAAAATTGCAATTTGCACACTAAGAGTTTAAGATATTAAATTAGTATATTACAAATAAATAAACAAATGCACAACATTCACAATTTCACATAAATTACATAACACTATGGATTATGGAATGTCATTTAATATATTATAAACAAATAAACAATCATTATTATTTCACATTTCATACGATCAATTAAGAAGTTAACAAATCAATTAAACAAATTAACAAACTAAACTCCATCTATAAAGTAATAAAGTAATAAATAATAAAGTTCAAACTTCAAAGTTTAAAGTTTAAAGTTTAAAGTGGTAATTATCAAAAATCATCGTGTCTTCCTCTAAGCATCATCTAGATCAACTAATGGAGTAGGATCCTCACGGTCACGAACAGAATTTGAACTTCCAATTCTCATATTTGTCAATTCTACATAAATAGAAACTAATTATAAGCACAATATAAATACACAAATTCAACTATATACTAGCATAAGTTGAAAATGAATACTCAAATAGTCAAATACATAATTAATAATTTAATGTCGTACCTTTTTCAAACTTTTCAATATCATCTATGTTTTCTTCAACTGCAACTAGCTGATTAGGGCCTCTTAGCCAATCTTGGTTACAAATAAGCGCTTCCACCATTTTAGGAGATAGAGAACTTCTAAAAGTGTTAGTGTATAATTGTATCCAAGATTTAATAGGAAAAGTCAAAGTGTTGTAAAGTCAAATAGTCAAGTCTTGTAAAGTCAACTTTAGTGTCTTGAGAGTTTGTCTTGAGAGTTTCTATTGTATGTTGTGAGAGAAGTAGTGTTGGTATAAATACTTTAGATGTTGTAAGTGTTTGTAACCAAGTATCATACGTGTAATTGTTAGACATTAATATACTTGTGACTGTTTCTCTCTCTACTCTCTCTATAGAATCTTGATTGTCAGATATTTAATTGATTGTGCTTGAATTGAATTGGGATTATTACAATATCAATTGGTATCAGAGCGAGACCAAATTAATTCAGATTGATTGGATCGTCAGAATTGGATCGTTTTCTTGAAAAATTCAAGAACTTGCAGAAAATTACTGTTGAATTGATTTTTCATTGAAAAATTGTTTTTGATGCAAGAAAATGGATTCATTGCATTCGATTCATGTTTTAGACTGTTTCTTGTATTGATCATATCACGAAATTCGAACTGTATCGATTTCAATTTTGAATTCTTTTTGTGGATTTTTCAGTTTTGGAAATATCGAACTGTTTTGAATCAAATCTTTGTGGTTTGTTGTTTTAATCGAAATCTTGTATTAAAAATGTGTTCCAAATGATAAATCGACAAACCCTGTACAATTTCATGTCTTAATTTCAGGTATTAAGGTTTTTGGATTGATTCTTGATCGACAGAGTCAAGAACGCGCTAGATTCAAACTTCGCACAACACCCAATCTGAAGAACACGCACACTGAAGTTCGCGCTAGCTACCAAGAACATGCATGTTGATCTTCAAAATGTTAAGTGCGGTTCGCGCATAAAGAGGTTGTGATAAGTGATAAAACACGCAAAAGCATTCTGCGAGTTTATAGTTCACGCACGAGGCGTCTAGCGAGAAGTCCAATCAACAGTGACTTGCTAGTTTTCTTGACATACGAGTTTCCATTTAGCGAGTTCTAAAGTTGTCAAAATTTGCTAAGTATGGAACGCGCAAGAATCATTTGACGTGCGAGTTTATATTCTTTTGCGAGAAGCTTACTTGTTCGAATTTTTTTTAAGTTCGAAACACGCACGTTGTATCTGCGAGAAGCTCAAGAACGCGCACGAAGCAACTTGCGAGAATCTACTTCACGCACATCCTTACTAGCGAGTTTCTCACTTCACGCATTCAGTGTTCTGCGAGTTTACTTTTCGCGCACATAACGTTTAGCGCGAAGTTTGTTGAACAGTACTTTGCGAGTTTATTGGTTTGCGAGTTCTTGTGTCCTGCTAGTTCTGGACTTGTAATTTTTCTGAGACTATTTTTCAAATGGTGATCTAATTTTGATTTTTAGTCAAATTTTTCTGAATTGTTTGGGAACGATCATTCATTCAAGACTAATCATTCTATTCAAGATGTCTACAGTTTTGTCAGGGAGAGACTGTGCAATCATGTACATGCCTGAGATACCGGCAATAGAAGCTGAAAGAGATAAACTGAAAAATCAGAATTCAGTTCTTCTTAAACAAATTCAGGAGCTTAAATTTAAATTGTCAAATTCTGATAAAACTTCTGATTGTATAATTTGTACTAATAATGCTAAATTTGATTTTGCAGGTATCATCAAAGAAAGAGAGAAAGAGATTAAAGAGAAAGAGAAAATGATTGTTTTAAAAGAGAATACTATTCAGACTTGTGAAAAAGAAATCAAGCTGAAAGAGAAAAAGATAGCAATTCTTCAAAGCCATCTGAAGACAACTGAACAAAAATCTTCAGAATTGCAAGCTGAATCAGTTGAGCTTCAACATAAGTTTAAGGCTTTTGAAGACAAAATATCTGCATTGGAGTTAAAGAATGTTGAACTGAAGAAAAGTCTCCAAGCAGATAAAGTTAAAGCAGATTCAGAGAAATCTTCTACTTAACAGATGTCTGATCTTTCTAAGAAAACTTTACAAGAGAAAAAGGATCTTGAGCTTAGATGTCTTAAACTCTCTAAGCAAGTGTCTGAGTTTGAAAAGATTTTAATTACTGAAATAGACACTTTTGCCAAAGAGAGAAAAGTTCTTGAAGATAAAACTGTTGAACTTCCCAAACAGATCTCTGCATTACAAGACTTACTTGAGAAAGAAAGAAAAGTTTATCAAGATAAGAAAAAATCTTTTGAGCTTGAAAAGAAAAATGCTGAGAAGAGAAATGTTGGGATTTTCAAAGATATTTATGAACAAAACAAGAACCTAGAAAAAGATTTTGAACAATAACGTCAAATCTTTGAATCAGAAATATCTAAGCTCACATCCAAGATCTCTGATATATCCTCAGACATTCTTAAAGAACAGATGGCTAAATCTGATTTGAAACAGAAGCTTGACACACTCATTGCTGAAAGAAACATTTTATCCGAAAGATAAAGGACTTGGAAGCTGCAAATGTCAATTTGTCAGAAAAGATTGCAGCTGATGTGATTAATCAATCACCTGTTGATAATTCAACAGAATCAGTCTGTTCTTTCAAAACAGCTTCAAGATCCATTCATGATAAAAATGTTTTCAAAAACAAAAGTGTCAAACCAAACATTGTCCAATCAAATCAGATTCGTCCATCTAATCTATTTTATGACAAGTCTATTGATAGTCCAGCGAGCTTTTATGTTAAATCTCTTGGAAAGCAATCTAAGAAAGAACAGATGGTTTGGAGAGTTAAAGGTTCTTTTGATGAGAAAAAGAAAGACAAAGCATTTGCTTCCACATCAAATTCCAAAAAGAACAGTGCACACAAAGGTAATTCTTTTGATAATTCTAATATGTTTTATTCTACTAATCATTTGATCAGGATTTCTCAGAAGAAAATTTGTTGTTCTTACTGTGGAGCACATGACTTTGTAAGTAATAATTTTGTCAATTACTGGTATGGTTCTTATTAGGTTACCCCCACAAGAACTGCAACTAACACATAAGGACCCAAATACCAGTGGGTACCAAAAGCTAAATCTGTGTTGCAGGCACCCAAGGTTTAAGGGGGAGCAATAACAAAGGCTTTTGAACAAAACAGTTCAAAACCCGGACTTAAATGTCAAGATTAAGGTTCTTGAATAACACAGTTCAAGACATGCACTTCAATGGTAAAGGACTATGACTTATAAGTACCACAACTTAGGACTCGTTCTTTAATGTTAAAGATAAGGATATTTTGAAAATATCCAGGGGAAGCTTAAATGAATAAAATCATTCTGTCAAGATTTGAGGGGGAGCTTAAAGGTAAGTATCTTCTGATCTTAATCTCTGATTGTTTGAAAAACGGACAACTTTCAATCATGAAAAACGTTTTCTTAAATGTTCAAACCACTTCTAGTTCTTAAAAGCTTTCATGAATTTGGAAGTGTGAATTTTAAAGGTTTTTCATCATTAAGCTTTAAAGTTTAACTGACCGTGTGTTTCCAAAGATAAACACTTGTGTAGTATCTTATCTATATATTGTCAAGTATTCATACACAATGGTTTAGTACTTCATATTGATTTTGTTATTACCATGTATCAAAAGTTTAATCTTTCTATGGTAATACTCCCATTTGTACTCTACATTGTTTGAATCATACGTCATTTCCATACTGAAATGTGCTTTCATTGTTAAAATGTTTATATTTTTTTCATATAAACATCTTACGTCTTTGATTTTCCAAAATTTTATTCTTCATGAATTTTGATTTGATCTTAATCATTGTCTATTCTCAAAACATTTTTATTCTTTCATGATTATTCATTTATACAAAGTTTTAAGAAATCTTAAATGCTTAACATGCTCAAATTTCATTCTTATTCTTAATGAGCATACACATACTGACAAATTATTTCTTGTGCTTAATGGTCAAGAAACTCATTGAGATACATATGCTTTTAGGATATATACATGGGATTCAATGTGAGTGCTTAACAGAACTTCCATGGATTCACGATAACCAGTGTTTCCTACCCAGGAAGTATTCCCTGAGTGATTGAGGGAAGAGGAGTAAAAAGATTGAGAGTGGTGTGTGATGAGGTAAAATGTAAATGAGAGATTGGTTAGATGTAAGCTTTATTGTTTAAAAGAGAGAGGGTGAGAGATCAGAGTAAAAGAATATCAGACTCTGCACCAAACTTCTTTCTGAGTCGGGCAACCTCATAAACTGTTGTTTTACAATTCTTCGTGAACAACATTGAAAAAGGCACCTAGCCCATGCCATCTCTTGCATAACACCCCACCAGCTACTCATTCTTTTCTCAAAAAGAGAATGTTTCACATTTTCTGGGGAAGAGCACATAATCTATTAGTTCTTCACTCTGAAGATACTGATATTGAAATAGAAGGAAAGTTGCCCCACCTTAGACCCTTTCTCATGCACATTGAGTCTGTGTATACCATTGTTGTCTCAATGGTTTACATATTTTGAGCCTAAACAACAATCATTGTTCTTAATTCTTTCATACACATGCACAAGCACACAGAAAATCCGTTTTTCTGTCAGAACATTCATAGAAAATACCTTGTGTCTTTTCAATGATTGAATGGAAGTCCTGGGGAGTCATCATCAAACCAACTCCTTAAATTGTACATTCGTTGTACACAGTAACTTAGTGTTACTGACAGGCATTCCTAACCGTTTCATTTGTTGATTCAGGGTTATCATTCCAATTTGTTTGAATTTGAAAAGATTCAGATAAATACATTCATGAATTGACGGCTCTTTATCAGATCAATTGGGGGAGAATGTTCGTATCATGAAGACTGTTCTACATTGTCTAAAAAGGAGAGAAGTTTCAAAGACTGAGCTGAAATTGAAATGAGTTTTGATGATTTTGATTCTCACAATTCATCAAAAAGGGGGAGAAATTTACAGAGTTCAATTTCAAATCAATTTTAAAGTCATGAAGAAAATTCAATGTGAAAAGATTTGTGGAGAAATTTCAGAAAGTTCAAGTCTGATGAAAAGAAATCATTCCGAGATGATTCAAATACAAGTAACGATGACTCGAGAAAGTTGGTTTTCTAAAGATGATCCAGAGATTACAGAGATGAAGATACAAGTTTTAGATAGATTCCTCAAAGTTCCAAAGATCAAAGAAATTTCAAAGACTTCAAGAAGATTTAAAATTCTTGTTCAAGACTTGTAGACTTTCCAAAGATGCCAATTGTAAAAGACTTTTCAAAGATTCTTCAAAGCATAAGAGATTGAAGATTGCCAAAGCTTCATCGTTTAAAAGTTGTCAAAGTCAAAGTTTGAAGAATCAAGCGCTGAAGACGATTGTCAAATTTTTATTAAATCTTGAATACAAAGGGGGAGATTGTTAGTGTATAATTGTATCCAAGATTTAATAGGAAAAGTCAAAGTGTTGTAAAGTCAACTTTAGTGTCTTGAGAGTTTGTCTTGAGAGTTTCTATTGTATGTTGTGAGAGAAGTAGTGTTGGTATAAATACTATAGATGTTGTAAGAGTTTGTAACCAAGTATCATACGTGTAATTGTTAGACATTGATATACTTGTGACTGTTTCTCTCTCTACTCTCTCTCTCTCTCTAGAATCTTGATTGTCAAATCTTTAATTGATTGTGCTTGAATTGAATTGGGACTATTACAATATCAAAAGGCATCTAATATTCTGCCACTGGTACTAAAAGTCGATTCAGAGACCACTGTTGAAATTGGCAACGCAATTATATCTCTACCCACTTTCGAAAGAATAGGAAACCTTTCACTGTTAACCTTCCACCATCTTAAAATGTCAAAATCATTTGTATCATCTATGGTGGACTCACTTAGATAAACTTCAAGTTCAGTTTGTTTATTAAGTGACGCCCCACTTTCCATCTTTTGTTTCTTTAGCTGGATTTTTAATCTAGATTCTACCCTTCCAACCGGAACATTATCACATGGAACAGGGGGAAGGCATCATACTTGTAGTAGATGATTCAGAATATGTCGAGACATACTCTTGAAATAACAACTCTAGTTTAGACTTTACCTTCTCGAAACATGCCTTACCTTGGTCATCACCATACATTTGATTTAGTTGAACTTGCATGTACTCGACCTTGTCTCTTGGATCCAATATGTTGGCAAAAAAATATTATAAAATTCATCTTCTCTAGATCACCCAGTATTTACTAAACTTATATTTCATTTTAGCACCCATGACCTGTTCATAAATCATAAATAAAAAAAACCAAAAGGTAGTCAACAACCAATATAATTAAATATTAAAGCTCTAGTTTATTTAAGATTTAAAATTAAAGGAAAATACACACACCTCTTCAATATTTGACTTGGACCATAACATATCGGCAATAATGCAACTTAAATCGGAAATCTGGGATAAGAAAGAATTTGAAGTAACATAAAGCGATCTAGATATTCTTATTGTCATCTCAAAAAATGTCTTCAAAAAAATCACCAAGCTCTCAATATATAACCAATCAAGACATGAAGGCACCGAATTACCCAATTCCAAACTCAACGTGTTGTCACTACTCTCATAAGTTTCAAACACTTGTTTGTAAGCTAGCGCAGTTCGAAGCATCATATAGGTGGAGTTCCATCTAGTAGGAACATCAAGACATAAAGAACTCTTATCTTCTACTTCAAGCAACTCTGCAAGCTCTCTAAACTTATGCAACCTAGATGGAGAACCCCTCACCCACCTAATGCAATCCCTAACCTTCTTAATTGATGCATCTGCTAATTTCAAACCATCTTGTACAACCAAATTTAGAATATGAGCAATGTATCTCATATGTATGTATTCGGTCCTAATAAAAGAACCACCCCAACTCACCAACTTGTTTTTCAAGAACCCCATGGAAACATCATTGCTTGATGCATTGTCAACTGTAATAGTGAAAATATTTTTTACTCCCCATTCAAGCAAACAACTCTCCACAGCTTCAGCTATACATTCCCCCCTATGTGAATATATTGGCACAAATGAGATGACTTTTTCATTTAGTTTCCATTCATCATCAATAAAATGTGCAGTGATGCACATATAATTAATTCTTTGAACAAATGTCCAAGTATCTGTAGTCAAACTGATGCGTTGCGTGCTTGACTTTAACAACTTCCTATTGTTCGTCTTCTCTTCAAAGTAGATAGCAAATGTATCCCTATTAACGGTCCATCTAGATGGGATCTTAAATCTAGGGCATGCAGCCTCAATAAACTGCTTAAAGCCCCTCCCTTCGACAAACCTAAATGGAAGTTCATCTATTATAATCATTTTAGCTAATGCCTTTCGAACAACCTCTTGATTAAAAATCCAAGATGTCAAAGCACCATCACTATTATCAGATTTTCTAGATTGAAATGCAAGCATGGACTATTTTGTTTCCTTAGCATGCGGATTTTTAAGACAAGCACATATGTAGGTATTTAAAGATGAAGTGACATGTTTTTTTAGCCTCAGTTGCATACACTTTTGAACAATATATACACTTACCTTTAATGACTACCTCAGCCTCATTGAAAATCTTCTCAAAATGTTCCCATATTTGAGATCTGGTTTATGACTGTTTTCATTTCTTTGTACTTTCTGGAACAGCTGATTGAGTTACAGTAGGATTAGATTCAGAAGGAGATTGTTGACTATTTTTCATCTTTAACCTATACAAGATAACAAAATTAAATGATGACAAATTAACAATAATATTTTATAATCTAGATCTTTACTGTTTTCAATTTCCATACATGTATTAATATATATATTTATGACTACTTTATCAATTTTGCTGGAAAATCATAACCTTCTCTCTCAATTTTATTTAATTATAGAATTATAGGGATATAGTAAATTAGTAATAATAGTATAGTACATTGTACATTAAATACAATTACATATAGTCATATAGAATTGTAGCCTATAGATATATAATACATGATAAGACTAATTGATTAGGTGATAAAGTCAAAAGTGTAAACAATAAAAGAAGAAAAGTAAAAGCCACACACACACACACACATATATATATATATATATTATAATACACTTGTAACGTAACACCTCTCTCACTCTCTCCCAAGTATATATATAATATGTATGTAAAATTGTAAACAACAAAAGAGTAAAAGACTAAAAGCCTGTAAACCTAAAACCTATGTGCCTAGGCATGTGTAAAGTCACTTTATTGATACACTTACACTCATACACCTCTCCCTCTCTCAAATATATATATATATATATATATATATATATATATGTGTGTGTGTGTGTGTAATATATATATATATACACTTTCACAGTTTACTTTCAACTTTTAACAAAGTGTAGTCCTGATTCGTGAAGAACAGGAAAAAAAACAAACGATACGGTATATACACTTTCACAGTTTAGTCTTGACCATGAACAAAATGCAGTCGTGAATGTGATTCGTGAAGAACAGAAGAAAAACTTACGTGATGTAGATGCATTCGTGAAGAACAAGTGGAGAATTCTTCAAGACGATGATTGACCGGAGTCTGGACTGGTATTCTTCTCGACTTCCCGCTCACGGCTCCCTCCCTCCCTCTCGATGATGAGATGAAAGATGAATAAAATATTAATAAATTAATAATGATCATTAGGTTTGGTAACTTTGGTTAAACACGTAAACTAGAATAAACTAGGAAAAAAAATTAATAAATACTATATATAAATCGGGTTTCGGACGGGTTCGGGCCGGTTTTTGGAGACCCTAACCGAACCTGTTAAGTCTGATTTTATAGTAATCATTGTATTTATAGGCTTGGTCTTATACAGTGTTTAGATTGCATAACTGTGTTGTATAAGTCCTGGGTATTTAAGTCCCTTTGGTCCTTGTGTCTTGTAAGACTTTCACGCACATCTAATACACTTTGTTACTTTGTGCTTCTAACTCTCTCTCTCTCTACTTTCTCTCTCTAAGATTTAGAGATCTTGGATTATCAATCGGTATCAGAGCCAATCTAAATCTGAGAGAATTGAGAGATTAGATTTTCGTATATGAATTTGTGCATTAATCTGAAAATTTGATCGATTTTCTTGAATTTTTTCAAGAAAATCTCGTTTTTGGATTTTTCATCAAATTCGGACTTGTTATTGGTCGAATTTTGTTGAAATTTGATTTGTTGTATTCGATTTTGATAGGGGAACACTTTTGATTCACATCATTTTTCAAGAAGTTCATTTTTTAATTGTCAATTTTTGCAAATTTTCGAATTCTGGAAAGTCTTTGTTTACGAACTGTTGGTTTCTTGATTCTTCGAAATTGTAGTTTTGAATTGAAATTGTTCATTACAAAGTGTTAGAATGTTGTTTTCGATCAAGTCTGTATGAGAGATTTTCTTTAAAATCATTTTTGTAATCATATTTTGGTGATTTTCTGAGTTTTGACTTCACTTTGCGCCAGATCTCAAGTTTGCGCGAGTTCATCATTCAGTTTGCGCGAGTTCATCATTCAGTTTGCGCGAGTTCATCAAGCTTTGCGTGAGTTCATCTTAGTTTACGCTAGTTGTCAGGATCTGATTCTTAACAAGAATAATAAAACTCAGAAACAATATTAAAGAAGTTGCAGAAAAACACTTTAATATTCAAACTATCAATGTAACAGTAAAATATGAATCACAACTTGTAAACTTTATTGAATGATTAAAGTTACAAGCTTTCAAACAAAACCTCAATCTTGATGAACAGGCTCACCAAGACGAATTCTACTTCTCTAGAATTAGGATTGAAACCTTGAGGTTAATTCTCTCTCTAAAACAAAAACTTAGAAATCTCGTATATTTTGAAACAAGTCTGACTACATCTATACATATACTGAAAATAAAAGATAATTACAAAACTTAAAAGATCTTCAGTATATTCTTCCATAGTTATCTTCAACTTTCCATGATTATCTTCAAGTCTTGATCTGCGCATATCTTGACTATCAAATAAGCAGTATTAAGTCACAGCAGCATTAACACTCTGAGCAGTATTAATCTTCACCAGCAGCACTAACTATGCTCAGCAGTATTAATTTCTTGAAGTAATATTAATCTGGCTCGGCAGTAGTAATCATGAAAGCCTGGCAGTATTAATCACTTAGACGTATCTTCAGTTCCCAACAATCTCCCCCTAACTTGACTTTTAGAGAAGAGAAGTCAAGTTCTTCAGATGCTCCCAAAACTCCATTTTCATACACCTATATCAGGATTCATTCCCAAACTTTGATTGATTATTCTCTGGATCAAGTACCTTGCCATTTCAGAATTTAGTGCACAACCTAGCTTTTTCTTTAACATAGCATGCAACTTTAATCTGCTATGGTTGTAAACTCTATCCACCAAGAAGTATTCAAAATGACTTGTATCCACAGCCAGTGCATATACTCCACTTCTTCCATACAGAGTCCAGTTGTTGATGGTTTTGAACACATTTCTGATGACATGCTGAACTTCCTCTGGCTTGAATTACATACACAGATATTCCATCACAAGTTTTGTAACTGGTATCCCTGGAGCTTTTAGCTTGTCAGCATATAGTTTCATCCCCACTTCAAACATTTCCTCTAAGTCAGATCTGTAGCATACTCTTAGTATCTTGGCCCAAGTGGGATACACTTCAAACTTTTCATCCTTCCTTTTCAGCCTGATATATTCCTTACCATCTACTTCCATGGTATCCCAGTGAATAATCTCAGGAGGCTTGACACCAACTGGTTCAGCAGTTATAGGCCCAGGCACTTTCTCCATCACCACCATGTACATATTTACATCATAAGTACTTGATGGTTCTTCCTGAGATTGAGCTTTCTTTTCTTCAGACTTAGGTGCCCCTTCTTCTTCAGCTACCTTTTGTTCAGCTACATCTTCATCCACTCTAGGTTTCTTAACAAGTTTTCTTCTTGCCATCATTTTAGTTCTTTTCAGAGTCTTCAAACTTTCACCTAGAGTAGCTTCCTTCTTTGGAGTTTCTTGATCATCAGGAAAAGGTTTTTCTATTAGAAAGTCATTACTCTCTTTCATCCTATTTTCCATTTCAACTCTGGCTTTGTCATTCCCTTGAAGCTTAGTCATTTCTGCATCATACAACCCTTTGATCTGTTCAAATGACATCTTTGAGAACATCTCCTTTTTGACTCCCACAGCACCTTTGAGGAAAGTGATCATCTTCTTTCTCTCTTGAGTGCCAAGGTAGGTCTTTGAAGGTTGCCTCTTCTTAGCAACCATTTTGATCATCACAGGCTTCTTTAGAGTTGCAGCTTTCTTCTGTGTTATCTCTGTTGCCAAGCTCTGTTGATATACTTCATTAAGCTCTGCAGCTAGAGCTCTTGCCATCTCTCTATCTTTCTTCACTTGAACTGATTCTGCTTTCTCAAGTTCTGCTTGAATCTTCTTAGCCAAGGCTTCATCTGACTCAATCAACTTTTGGTTTTTAAGTGGTTGGTCAGATTCCACTATCTTGGCTTTCCCTTTATCCTTGCTTACTGCCTTCTCAACTCTTGCTTTCTTGATAACCTCGCCCTTTTCTTTGATGACAACTCCTTTGGCCTTTGAAGTGACCTTGGGAGTATCATGTTTAGCCTTGATTAGAGCTTCAGCTATCTCAAATTCTTCCAGATTTCTACTAATGAGGTCAGATAATACCTCTTTAACAATTTCTGCTGCTTCATTTATTTCAGCAGCATTAACTGTTTCTGCTGCTTTGCTTGCTTCAACAGCATTAACTGTTTCTGCTGCTCTATCTGTTACTGTTGGTTCTTCAAACACAAGCCATGTTTCTGTTTGTACATTAAACTCCCCCTCAACTCCATGTATCTCCCTCTCCAAGTTGACCTCAGCTTCTGACTCCCCCTTTTTGGGAGCATCAGTCACTAGATTCCTTCTTTTGAGCACAAACCTTTGTTTCTTCTTCTTTTGGACCACCTTCTGAACCAACTTCTTTAAGCTTCTGATCTCTGCTTGTTGGATGATGATGACTTTCTTGAGCTCATTTACAACCTGCTTCTGAGAATCCAGTTCAGTTGCCATTTTGGACATGGCAGAAATCAATTCATGATAGTCATATCTATCCTCACCTTCTCCAGGAGTGTTAACCCCTTTTGATGGATCATTGGAACATTTAGTAGTGGAGGTCTGCTGCCTAGCAGAAGCACCATCCACCCCCTTGGTTTCTTGGCACCTGGGACCTTTGGATGATTGCTCACCCAAAGTTGCCATGGGGAAGGTCTTAGTGATGTTACCACTGACCTCCTCTGTGCTAGCAGGAGTAGTGGCAGCCTTCTCACACATATGCTCATACATCTCCTCAGTGAGCACCTCCTTGGGGTTGGGAGACACCCCAGTGGTTTCCCTATAGATATTCTCTAATGGAGAATGCTCCATTAGAGGGCTTTGAGGTCCTGGGTTTGTAGGAGGTACAACAAGGGAAGGAGCCTTGTGTACCTTTCTCTTAGTATAAGTTTTGGTTAAAACAGGAGTTGGCTTATGAACAAGGGACTAAGGAAGTGATATAGTGGTTGAAGGTTGGGTTTGGCTCTCAGTGGGATGGTCTAGTGAGAGCCTTGACCCTGATGCCATACCTTCTTGGTTGTGGGACACCACCATCATTGTAGAGAACAATGGGGTATCAACTCCTTTCGAGTCCTTGGCAGATCTTTTCATATTTGAAAAGACCTTGCCCTTAGGGATTTTAGGTACATATACCTCATTAAACTGAGGTATATCCGTCAATTCAGAGGTTATAACTGCCTGGACAAATCTTGGGTACATATAGAAACTCTTTTTATTTCCCAAGTTTGACACAAGGTCATTGAAAATCATTTTTGAGAAATTATACTTTCTGGCAGTAGACAAGCAGACCAAAGCATAAGCAATGGTACTGCTGAACTGACTCCATCCAGTAGTTTTTCTAGAGATACAGTGCATAAGGGTATGAACAAAGAACTGCCATTGGGAAGAAAAGTTTGCTTTGTAAAATTTGAAAACACCCTGTTGGACTTCATACCCCATTCTTGTTAGATTGGAAAACAAGTCCTCATTAGGGATAGAAGTAATACCTGAGGCATCGTCTAGTCGTAGACTGATGCGAATGACCTCTTCAGTGACTATCAAGGGTTTGTCACACACCCTTGTCTTGATGATTTGCACACCGTTTTCAGTAACAACGGTGGCATTGGCCCAAAATTGCTTCTGGTGCTCTATGAAAATTGGTGGTGACACAGTAAGAGCATATGCTATGTGACTGGTCTTGAGAAAGCCGACTATTTGATGGAATCCATCAGCCTGCTTCGGCTTTTGAAGCATTGCGATCTCATTGTGTTCATCAATAAACGTTATGGATGCCATCGTTCTTGAGGATACTGGACTGAAACAAACTTGTTGCTTGAGAGAAAAGAGTGAGAGAGAATATGAACAGTATGCAAAGAGTCGTTGTGAGCTTTTAGGCTGGCAAATAGGGTATTTATATGATTCAGGAAAGAAGCAGTATTAACCCTATTTTCCGTTAAAGCAGTACTAACCACTCGCAGTATTAACTGAGAGCAGTAGTAACTAACTAGCAGTATTAACGAACTAGCAGTATTAATTACGAGCAGTATTAACTAACTAGCAGTATTAACGAACTAGCAGTATTAACGAACTAGCAGTATTAACTACTAGCAGTATTAACTACTAGCAGTATTAACTAACTAGCAGTATTAACTCCTAGCAGTATTAACTACAAGCAGTATTAACACATACCTGAAGTAGTCACTCAGACTAGCAGTAGTAATAGTGAATCTGCAGTAGTAACTTTGCACTGGCAGCATTAAAACTGCACTGGCAGCATTAACTATACTGATACTGTTGAAGCTTGTGTTAGTCTGAGCAGGGCAGTAAACTTCCTGAGACAGATGATTAGTAACACCAAACAAAATAAACAAATAACAGTTATACAAACACTTTTTAAACATGAGCTTATTCAGAGTTGATCATGCCCACACTTGTGACCAAGAAAGTGAATCTTCCCACATCAAAAGCTTTAGTGAATAGATCAGCAAACTGATTATCAGTATGAACTTTAGCAACTTGAATAAGCTTCTTTTCATTGCAGTTTCTAATAAAGTGATACCTGATTTCAATGTGCTTTGTTTTGGAGTGCTTGACTGGATTGTTAACAATGCTAATAGCACTGTTATTGTCAATGAAGATTGGAGTGTGAAGAAAGGTTACCACATAGTCCAGCATTTGATTCTGAATCCATAGAACCTGTGAACAGCAACTTGCAGCAACAATGTACTCAGCTTCTATTGTGGATAAGGACATTGTGGTTTGCTTCTTACACTGCCAAGATACTAGTTTTGCACCCAAAAGTTTACATCCCCCTGAAGTAGACTTTCTTTCCATACTAGCACCACCCAAGTCACTGTCTGAATATGCAATCAAGTCAAAAGTAGATTCATAAGGATACCAAAGACCTAATCTAGGTTGCCCTCTTAAGTATCTGAAAATCCTCTTAACAGCTTGAAGATGTGACTGCTTTGGCTTGACTTGGAATCTGGCACACACACACACTGGAAACATGATATCTGGTCTTGAGGCTGTGAGATACATGAGGGATCCAATCATTGATCTATAAAGATGGACATCAACATCCTCCCCCTCAAGATCAGCAGTGATCTGTTTGTGTGTTTCCATTGGTGTGCTTGCTGGCTTTGAGTCTGATAGACCATACTTATCTAGGATGTCTTTCACATACTTTGATTGACTTATGAAAATCCCATCTTTCTCCTGTTTCACTTGAAGCCCAAGGAAGAAAGTAAGTTCACCCATTGAACTCATTTTGAAGCTCTTGTGCATCAACTCTTCATAGTCTCTACACATCTGATCTTTTGTGGATCCAAAGATGATGTCATCCACATAGATCTGAACAAGTAGGATGTCCTTCTTACTTCTTCTAATGAAAAGGGTCTTGTCAATTATTCCTCTTTCAAACCCATTTTTCAAGAGATAGGTAGACAGAGTATCATACCATGCTCATCCTTTTTATTTCTGAAAATCCACTTGGTGCCAATTGCTCTATGACCTTTAGGAAGGTCCACCAAGTCCCAAACATCTTGCAATTTGAACTGTAGCAACTCTTCTTCCATGGCTTCTATCCAACTTGAATCTTTCATTGCTTCATAAGCCTTCTTAGGCTCAATCTGGGATAGAAAGCAAGAGAGTACTGTATGCTGCTGATCCTGCAAAACTTGAAGTGTGCTTTGATTCCTAGTCATCATAGGAGAAGATATGTCTCCTATTACCAGCTCAGGAGGATGTTTTTTCTGAGTTCTTGTCTGAAGACTAGGTTCTTCATTCATTCCCACATCTAGATTGGAATCATTTAAGTCAGCTGAGGGAATCTAATCAGCTGCTTCTGACTCTTCATTCTCTAAATTCTCATCATCTCTTCTTTCTTCTTCACTCTGACTTGGTTCAGTAAAAGTCTCCCTTTCACAGATTTCAACAGGGATCATTGTAGGTATAGGAAAGATCACAGACTGAGGAATAATATCTTGTACATGTTCATCCCCTGATCCTCTACTTCCTGATCCTGCATGATCATCACTACTGAAACCCAAAGAGTTAGTTAGTGAATCAATGTCAAATAACCACTGAGGACCTGAACCAATAGGATTTGGTGTGTTCTCATTGCATTTGACAATGTCACTTTCCTCAATTATTCTAGAAGAAGAATTAAATACTCTGTAGGCCTTACTCTGAGATGAGTAACCAACAAGAAAACCATCATCTGCTTTGCTATCAAACTTTCTTAAGTGAGTTTTGGTATTGAGAATGGTATACGGACACCCAAAAGGTTTGAAAAATCCAATAAATGGTTTTCTTTTATTTAAAAGCTCATATGGTGTCTTGTTTTTAAGCTTGACCACTAGAACTCTGTTTTGGACATAGCAGGCAGTATTAACTGCTTCAGCCCAAAAAGTAATTGGAAGTTTTGAATCAGCTAACAGAGATCTAGCAGCTTCAATCAGTGTCCTATTCCTTCTCTCAGCAACACCATTTTGTTGTGGAGTCCTAGGAGCACTGTATTGCCTCTCAATTCCTTTTTCCTCACAAAAGGTGTTTAGATCAAGATTTTTAAATTCAGTACCATTATCTGACCTAATGACTTTTACCTTTTGATTTGTTAGGTTTTCAATTCTTAGAATAAAGAATTTGATCAGTCCACTTGTCTCATCCTTAGTCCTTAGAAAATATACCCAAGTAAATCTAGAGTAATCATCAACAATAACTAAGCAGTATGATTTCTTACCTATACTCATGACATTTGTAGGACCAAACAGATCCATATGCAACAACTGAAGAGAAGAAGAAATTGTGTTCAACTCTTTGGACTTATGAGAAGTTTTGTGTTGTTTGCCTTTGAGACAAGCAACACAATGATCATCACATGAAAATACTTTTGAAGGCAAACCTCTTACAAGGTTGTTTTTAACAAGTTTATTCATTGTTTTAAAGTTCATGTTACACATCCTTCTTTGCCAAAGTGATGATTCATCCAAAGAAGCTTTTGAAACAAGACAGTTTAGGGATGAATCATTTGAAACATTTTCCATGTCTAAACAATAAACATTATCCTTTCTAGGAGTTCTTAGTAGTATCATCTTTTCATCAACTACCTTGAATCCAGGAGCAAGAATAATGCATTCTGAATCAGTGAATAATATACTATGCTTTTTGTCACAAACCTGTGATACACTTAACAGGTTGTATCTTAACTGTTCAACATAGAAAACATCTTCAAAGGTCATCTTACCTTTTGTTACATCACCCTTACCACTAATCTTACCTCCATCTGGAGTATTACCAAAGGCAACATGCCCTCCATCAATTTTCTTGAAATTCTTGAGGCAAACCATGTTCCCTGTCATGTGCCTAGAGCAACCACTATCAACATGCCAAATGCTCTTTCCCTTGAGCTGCTGGTTGCCCTGCACATAAGATGAATCAATTAGTATTGACTGGGAACCCAAGCCAAAGTGGTCTTGGGCCTCCCTTTCTCATCAAAGTACTTGCACTCCTTTTTGATGAGATTTTTAAATTCAGAAAACTCTTTACTGGAGTACTTTGTCAATATGATTGGTCTAGAAGCACAAATACTAGAAGCAGTACTAATTTTAGAAGTACTAATAGAGTTAGCAGTACTAACAGGTTTAGCAGTACTAACTTTGTTAGAAGGACTAACAAGGTTAGCAGTATTAACATTTGAAGAAGTACTAACAATGTTAGTATTAGAAGTACTAATACTCTTAGCAGCACTAACATTGATAGCAGTAGTATTGCTTCTGGAAGCACTATCTTTGTCAGCAGCACTATTTGTGGTAGCAGTACTAACAGTTTTAGTGCTTTTGGGAACCCACATCTTGACACTCTCTTTTACAGTCTTTTTCTTCATGTGGCTTTTAGATTTCACTGGTTTCTTAGCCACATGGTTCCTTTCATTCTTCCTATAACCAAAGGGTTTTTGCACAGATCTTTGAAAATTTATCCTTTGGTTCATAGGATTAAAACAACAGTGCTTGGCAAGATGGTTCAATTTGCCACATATGAAACAAGGTTTTGGTCTGATGATTCTACTCAGATTAACTCCTTGTTTCTGAGCCCACTGATTATT
Organism: Arctium minus; assembly: GCA_954870635.1. Lineage (NCBI taxonomy): Eukaryota > Viridiplantae > Streptophyta > Magnoliopsida > Asterales > Asteraceae > Arctium > Arctium minus. Next base: position 49,244,902 of record OX941086.1, read on the forward strand.
CCAATTTCTTTGATTTTCCCTCCTTTTATCATGTTTTAGGGGCTCATATTTATTACCTGCACACTGTTTGCAAGGAACAGGATTCACAACTGTGGTCTGCTTGTAATGGACCTTTTTAGACTTTCCCTCAGTCTTCTCAACACCATTAGATTTGACCCAATCCCTTCCACCACCCTCATTGGTAAGAATGTTACTTTCTAAGGGAATCTGACCACTTATAGTGTTATCCTTACTCTTACCAGCTTCTTTCTTAGTCTTGTCCTTAACAACTACTTCATCGAAAGGATCTACCTTAGTGGCTCCCTCATGCAAATCCTTCCTATCCTTGGTCTCCAGCAAGTCTGATTTAGGAGGGATGTAGTTGTTATTGTATGGTGGTGGTGTGGTATTTTACCCAATTCCTGGTTCAAGCTTATCATGGATTTGGACCTTTAGCATAGAATCCATGGCTTTAGATGCATATGAAAAATTTTCCACATCCAACTTAACCTTGGCTAGCTCTCCTCTCAACTTTTCATTCTCCTCTTTAGACTTTGTCAGTTGGATTTCTAGATCATTTTTCTCCCACTTCCAGTAATTGGTATCATATGTGTGTTGATGTTCATTGGCTTGGAAACCTTTAATTTGTTCCTCAAACCTTTCAACAATTATCACATAGTCTTTTCTATCCTTTTCTAACCTCTTAAGGTCATCACTCATACTCTGGTTGTGATCCCTGTACCTTTTCACAGTGTCTATGCAAGTTTGACAACAGAGATTAGAAAGTACCTCAGTTGGGAGATCAGATACCTCTGCCATGAGAGCTTGATTTTGAATGGCATCTTCTGCTTGATCACTCCAGTCAAACCCCATTCCTTGTTGAGAAACAAGAGCTTGAGCAGAGTTTCTGTTCTGGTTGAAGCTTCCAGTCTGATCTTGTTGGTGGTTGTTTTGAGACATTCCACTTCTGCATTCCCTGGCAAAGTGTCCCTTCATGTGACACTTGTAGCACTCTACCTTTGACTTATCAAAGCCTGCTCCATCTTCTCTTCTTTGGGAGAAGTTGTTCCTCTCAGTCCTCCTCATGAATTTCTTCACCCTCATGGAAAGCATGGCCATCTGCCATTTAATATCCATCTCTTCCAGATCATCAGGATGAAGTTGTTCCAAGTCATCATTGATTAAAGAAGAGTTACCATGGCTGGAAAGAAAGGCTTCAAACACAGATTCATTGCCTTTTTCTTGATTTACTCCACTGGCAGTATTAACTGATTCAGGGTTAGCAGTAGAATCAGTTGATGCTGATAGGAGTGCAGCATTATGAACATATCCAGTAGGCTTCTTCTTTGCTTCTACTTCAGATTCAGACACTCTCAGATCATTGTACAGATCGTCCAATTCCTTTTCTTCCAACATGTCATTCTGTCTGAATGAGACAGTGTATATGGTCCACTCATCTCCAAGAGATCTGAGAAACTTTCGGTTGACATCATCTTGTTCCATATGAACTCCAACAGTAGCCAACTCACCAATTAGCTTATTGAATCTATCAAAAGTTTGAGTCATAGACTCATTCTTTGAAGATGTAAAATTCTCATATTGCTGCTTGAGAATATCCCTTTGATTCCTCTCAGTGCTCTTCGTGCCAGCAAATCTCTTCTCTAAAGCATTCCATAGAATCTGAGCATCAGTGCAGTGATGAAACTGATGTTGATACTCATTAGGGATGGCCAAAAGCAGGGTGCTTAAGGCTTTCATCTCCAATTGTCTCACTTTCTTCTCAGCATCAGTTTTTGGAGGTGGTCTTCTTCCATCTTGTCCAATTTTACCTTCAGCAGAGGGACCATTCTCAACAATGTCCCACATAGAAAAGTCTGTAAGGAGGATGTACTGTTTGATCCTAATTTTCCACATGTCAAACTCATTGGGTTTGAGCATGGGAACCTTTGAAACAAGAGTACTGGTAGATTCAACTGTGTTGTCCATGATGAATGAAGGTTTCTGAGAATACTAGGCTCTGATACCACTTGTCAGGATCTGATTCTTAACAAGAATAATAAAACTCAGAAACAATATTAAAGAAGTTTTGGAAAAACACTTTAATATTCAAACTATCAATGTAACAGTAAAATATGAATCACAACTTGTAAACTTTATTGAATGATTAAAGTTACAAGCTTTCAAACAAAACCTCAATCTTGATGAACAGGCTCACCAAGACGAATTCTACTTCTCTAGAATTAGGATGGAAACCTTGAGGTTAATTCTCTCTCTAAAACAAAAACTTAGAAATCTCGTATATTTTGAAACTATTCTGACTACATTTATACATATACTGAAAATAAAAGATAATTACAAAACTTAAAAGATCTTCAGTATATTCTTCCATAGTTATCTTCAACTTTCCATGATTATTGTTAAAACACAGTCTCATTGGATTCAAGATCATCCAAACTGAAGTTCGCAATCTGAAGCTAAAGCCGAAACGTCGACTCTCAATATTAAAGTCTATGTCGTTTGTAATAAATGTCAATGTATTTGTTTATTATTGTGCTAGTTAAATTAATATCTAGTTTGTTAGATATTAGTTAACTTAGTTAGTTTCTAGTTATTTAGTTAGTTATATTATTTAGTTAGAAATAATATCTAGATATTAAATCTAGATATTATGGTAGTGTGTTAGACACACTAAGTTTAGATATTGTGTTTCTCTACCAACTCTCCTAATCAGATCAGATATTATTAAAACACACAAAAAAACACACACTTAAGGGTGTAATAGAGAGAAAACAGAGAACACACATCTATAGCTTGAATCAGATCAACCTTGTAACCATTTCTTATAATCAATACAGGTTGGTAATATTTATGTGTTGTTATTCTAAGAACTTGATATAGTATTGTTGGACCCATAATTGGTATCAGAGCCTGATTAAGATCAAAATCAAGTTCTTTTGCAAAAACGTCTCTGTGTTCTATTTGAAAATTTGATTTCGAGTGTTAGAGTGTTTTAGGTGTTAAAATCGATCAGGTTGTGATCGATTAGCATGCTAGATCGATTTGTGTGTGATTAATTTCAGTGTAGAGCTTTAATCGAGTTCCATTTTTTGATTTTAGTGAGAAAATAGTCGAGAACAAAAAGTCACTGTGCTATCAAATCTTTCTTCAAAAAGTGATTCTTATAGAGATCAAGTGGTCACATTCAGTTCTAGAAGTTTTTCTAGACATATTGGTAGCATGTGGGTCTATTAATCTTGGAAATACAGGTTGATAAGTCGAAATTCTCGAAGTTCAGACGAACTAGCGCAAACTAGTAGAAAATCAAACGCAAAGTTCAACTTTGCGCGTCCCAAATCAAACGCAAAGTCCAACTTTGCGCTCCTCAAGAGAAACGCAAATCTTAACTTTGCGCCTCTCAAGCCAAACGCAAAGTCAAACGCAAAGTCCACTTCTCGGTTCCAAAAGCATACGCAAACCTCGATCTCACTTCTCGCAACAAGTAAGAAACGCAAACCACTTGAACCGTAAACCTCAACTTTGCGCTTCCCACTTGAACCGCAAACCTCAACTTTGCGCTTCCCACTTGAACCGCAAACCTCAACTTTGCGCTTCCCTCTTGAACCGCAAACCTCACTTTGCGCACTGTGCTAGACACGCAAACCTCTCTGCTCCAATCCAGACTTGGAATTTTCTTCAAAATGACATCCAGAGAAGCCCTTGCTATAGGAACTGACACCAAGCCACCAGTTCTCTTTAAAGGAGAATACGAACAGTGGAAGGATCGGTTTCTGAACTTCATTGACAGACATGAGCTGGGTGATTTCATCAGGAGATCTATAGAAGAAGGGGTTATGAAACCAGTCATGACGACTCGTGTAGTTGGAAATGTGCCTACTGAAGTTGAACTTAAGTTTCATGAGCTAGGAGATGATAACCTCAGAAGAGCCAAAGGCAACAGATTAGCTAAGTCATACATTTTGCAAGGAATTACAAATGAAATATATGTAAAGATTGACAGCTACAAGGCCTCCGGCAAAGAAATGTGGGATCAGCTTGAAAAGATGATGCTGGGTTCGAAGGTTGGGAATCAGCTTAAAATCTCCAACTGCCTAAATAATTATGAAGAATTTAGAGGCAGGGTGGGAGAAACTTTAGAAGAAACCTATGACAGGTTTGTGACTTTGCTGAACGAACTTAGCAAGAACAAAGTCCACAAATCTCAAATTGAGCTAAACGTCAAATTCCTGAGTATTCTTCAACTAGAATGGAAAAGATTTGCTAGGAAGATGAAGCAGATCAAAGATTTGAATGAGATTCCACTTCATGAGGTGTATGAAACCCTCAGACAAAATGAAGAAGAGGTGGATGAAATTCTAGAAGATAAGAGACAGAAAGGAAAGACAGTTGAAGACACAGTCACTCTTGTAGTCAGGAAGAAGAAGAACAAGGCGATTGTATATGAATCAGAAGAAGATGAATCTTATGCAAACTCTGACACGGATGAAAATGACCAACTGAAGCAAGCAATGCTTATGCTGACAAGTGCTTTTCAGAAAAGGTTCTACACAAAGCCAAGTTCAAATAGTCAGAGATATTCTTCTGGTCCAAACAACTACATCCACAAGGAAAGGGTTGAAGGAAGCAGATATGAAGGAAAGAGATTTGAAGGGAAGAGAACAGAAGAGAGGAAACCTGAAGATAGAAGGTATCAGGCTGAAGGAAAGAGAATAGAGGAGAGAAAACCGGAAGAAAGAAAGTTCAAAGCTGAAGGATCCAGAGACTGTGGCAAAACAGGTCACTATGCCAGAGACTGCCGAAGGCCAAAAGTCAGGAACTCCGATTATTACAAGAACAAGATGCTTCTTGCAAAGCAACAGGAGGCTGGCAAAGCACTGATGGCTGGAGATGAATACTGGCTTGATCACTCAGATGATGAAGAAGAGGATGAAGAAAAAGATGAAGCCGTCAACATGTGTTTGATGGGCCAAATAGAATCAGATGCTGAAGCTGATTCAGATAATGAAGACGAGGAGGTATGTAATTTATCATATTTAGATTTCATGAATAAAATGCATGCCATGAGTTTAAAACAAAAAGAGTTAGAATGTAATCTTGAGCAAGAAAATGGTGTCATAACTGACAAAAAACCAATTGATACAGAAACTTAGCAATGAACTTGCTGAGAAGAAAGTATTGATTGAGATTTTACATAAAGATAATGACACCAACGCAAAAGAAAAGACAATAATTCTTAAAGAGAAATCTGAACTCAAGTCTCAACTGCTAAAAGGTGGGATTGATTTATATGAGCTTAAAAATTTGCATGCTTCTTGTATCAAAGAAAACTTTTCTTTATTGGGAAAATTAAAAAGTTTGGAAGAGAAGTTATACAAAATGGGTCAAACTGAACAGACTATTTTTCTGAACAAACCCAAAGATGAAATAGAGAGATGGGGAATCGGTTATAAGAATCCTCACTGTCTACAAAAAGGGATGTCTGAAGTGTCAGGACTTTATGATTATCTTTCAATGCAATTAGCTCGCAGAATCCCTGAGTTTAAAACTTTCTGGACTAAACTATCTGAAAAGGATGAACCCAACGAAACTGAAAAACGTTTGAAATCATCTAAAGTTCATCTTCCATTTTATTATGCGAAATTGAATAATAGTTATGATGAAAATCCAATATATCAAAAGAAGAAAACACTTTCAAGTGATTTCTTTCAAAGTTATACTGAAAAGGAAATGGAGGCGAAGCCTATTCTAGGTAAACTATATGTCCCTCCTCTCGTTTTAGAAAGTAAAATTTTTGAACTCGATAATTCTTTATCAGATGAAAGACTTTTGATGAATATTGAGCAAAAAGTTTTTTCAAATGTGTTTTCAAATTCTGTTATTTCTAAGGCTTCAAACTCTAAGGATATGTTTGGTTCATCAAGTAAAGGATTTGATTTTCTGAACTCTAATGGCGGTTTAGATGATTGTTCTGAACAATTTGACTTTAATGCAAAACTTCCTAACCATTCATCTTTTGTTAAGAAAACTTTTAGAAAAACCAGTATGCCTGTTAATAGTGCAAAATCAACGAAATTTGATAACTCAGTTTCTGTGAAAGCTAAAAATGCTAAAGGTAAGAATATATCTCAGCATTCACAGAAACCGAACATTACTGGTAATTCTAAGAAGAAGCATTCGCTTGTTGCTCAAAGGTCTAACTCCCCAGTTTCACATGTTTCAGATCTGAGCAAGCAAAGGCCAGAAGTAAATTCTCAATGGCAACCGAAACGGAAGCTTGACAAGACCGTTTTATCGTTTAATAGTGTTAATTGTAGTAAGACTTTGCTTAATAAAGATGTCTTAATTGCTGATGTTGCTCTTTTGAACTCAAAACTTGTTGTTTCTCGTAAACAATATACAATGAAGCAATTATTTCAATTATCTTTATCTGCTAGAAAGTCTTCTATTTATGATAAACATGTTTCTATCTCTTGTCAAGATTCTGGATATTGGTTTGGAAATTACCATGTGCATTCATCTCATACTAATCCTTCAAATGCATTTCAAAATAAAAGAGGACCCAATTTGAAATGGGTACCAAAATCTTGTGCTAACACAGAAGGACCCAAATTCCAGTGGGTACTTAAGGCTAAATCTGTGTTGCAGGCACACAAAGCTTAAAGAGAAATCGACTTCTGATTATGTACAGATCAGGACTCGTTCTTCAATGTCAAAATAGGTTTTTGGATAATGCAGTTCAAAACCCAAACATCAAAGTCAAAATAGGCTTTTAAACAAATCAGTTCAAGACCCGCACTTCGATAATCAAAGTGAATATTCCAAAGTTGTCGTATAAATATCTAAATTTGTAATTTCTCTTATGCAGACTAGTCATACATGGTTCTTGGACAGCGGATGTTCCAAGTACATGACAGGACAAAAAGAGATACTGTCCAATTTTAAAGAGAAATATTGCGGAACAGTCAGATTCGGCAAGGACCAGTTTTCTTCAATCATGGGATATAGTGATGTACAACATGACAATGTCACGATCAAGAAGGTGAGCTATTTAGAAGGCTTACGTCACAACTTGTTCAGTATAGGCCAGTTCTGTGACAAAGACTTAGAGGTCAACTTCAAAGCCAAGAGATGTTCAGTTCGCAATGAAGAAGGCGAAGAACTCTTGGTTGGTACTCGAGAATCAGACCTCTACACAATCAATTTATCAAATGTCCAGACTGACAAGCAAGTTTGTCTATTGACGAAAGCCTCGATGCAACAAAGCTGGTTATGGCATCGAAGGCTCTCTCACCTCAACTTTAGGTACATCAACAATCTGGTCAGTGGAAAGCTCGTCAAAGGACTTCCAGAACTCAAATATGAAAGAGAACATCTTTGTGCAGCTTGTGAAAAGGGCAAGATGAAGAGGGCGCCTCATAAACCAAAGCCTGAACCAAGTACAAGCGCTCCTCTAGAGTTATTGCATATGGACTTATGCGGTCCGATGCGAACTCAGAGTCTAGGCGGAAAGAAGTACATACTCGTGATCGTGGATGATTACTCGCGATACACATGGGTAAAATTTCTACGTTCAAAGGATGAGACACCTGATATTCTCATCACATTCCTAAAGACGACCCAGGTGAATCTGCAGAAACCGGTCAAGTTTCTACGAACAGACAACGGCACAGAGTTCAAGAACAACAAAGTTGAAGAATATCTCGAATCTGTCGGGATTTCACATCAATACTCTGCTGCTCGTACGCCTCAACAAAATGGAGTGGTCGAAAGAAGAAATCGGACGCTAGTCGAGGCTGCTCGTACTATGCTAAGTCAATCAGACTTACCTCTATTTTTGTGGGCAGAAGTTGTTTCGACCGCGTGCTACACACAGAATCGCTCCATGGTACATCGAAGATTCAAGAAGACTCCTTATGCATTAATCAACAACCGAACACCGACAATAAAATACTTCCATATATTTTGGTGTAAGTGTTTTGTTCTAAACGATAGGGATAGTCTAAATAAGTTCAGTGCTAAGGCGGATGAAGGAATCTTCATTGGTTATTCCTCGACATCAACTGCATTCTGTGTTTATCTAAAGAAGTCAGAGACGGTGATTGAAAGCATCAACGTCTCGTTTGATGAAGAGATGGCTTCCGAACAACAACGTTCAGCGAATCCTGTTCAACACACCAAGACTAAGCACATAGACGTTAGGTATTATTTTATTAAAGATCATGTTGAAAAAGGAACAATTGAACTTTTCTTTGTAAAAACTGATTATCAACTTGCCGATTTGTTCACCAAACCCTTAGACGAAAATAGGTTCAACTTTCTTATCTCTAAGCTTGGTATGCTAAATCTTAAAATCTAATCAGTATTTACCTATAAAAGTTTTCTAAATTGTATAATTTTTCATCATTTCTTCATTCTTAACTCTGATTGATATCTGCACTTCTATATAATGTTCATAATCCAAGGAGGAGAATGAGAAGAAATTGACAAGTGGTCAATATTACTTCGAGGGGGAGCTCATAAAATTTTGCATGTACCTTTTAATGCCAAATTTATTTGTATTGCAAGAATTTAGGGGGAGCTCTTCAAGACAAAGGGGAGTATGGATATGACTTCTGATTATTCTTGATCAGAACTCGTACTTTAAAAGTTTTACTGCTTTTTGTCTTTTCAATTTCAGTGAATAAATTTTACTTTGACTTGACATAAGACTTTTGCAAAATTTTTGAGAGATGCTTACAAGTTCATATGTTTATGACTTAAAGCTTACCTTCATGAGATTGAAGATCGTACGTCAAGGTATAATTCTAAATCTTCATCTCATATATGATTGAAAGAAGGACAACTTTCAATCATTGGAAAACATTGTTTTTTAATGTTCAAACCACTTCCCGATTTTTTCAACAGATTTTATATTTTGGGAGTGTAATTTTAAATGTTTTCATGATCTAAATTGTGCTTTAACTAAAATAGTTAAACCAATCTGAGCATCACGTACATCATAAGAAAACATGAATTTCATTGTGCTAGGAATTAACACAACTTCTATGGAATCACATTAACCAGTGATTTCTACCCAAGAAGTTAATCCTTAGTGATTGAGTGTGCAAAGAGAAAAGAAATGAGTGTGATTAGAGAAATCTAAATGTTGAAAAGAAAGAGCGTGTGAGAACAGAGTTAAAAAGAATATCACAACTCTACACCAACTTTTTCTGAGCCGGGTAGCCACATTTCTAGTGTTTCACAACTCTTTTGTGATCATTATTGAAACAGGCAACTAGCCCATGCCAACTCTTGATCAAACCTCACCATCTACTCATTTTCTTCTCAAATAGAAAGTGTTTCACATTTTCTAAGGGGATGCAGCACATTTGCTATCTGATTTTCATTTGGAAAATCTGGATATTGAAAAGAAGGAAGTCTGCCCCACCTTCGCACTTCACTCAAGCACATTTAGTCTGTGTTTAACTTACTGTTTCTTAGTGGTTTACACAAATTTTAGCCCAATAAGCAATCATCAAGTGCTTAATTCTTTCTATCACAAGCACGAACACACAAGGAATTAGTTTTCTTTGTCATAACGTTTATAGAAATTTACCTTTGTGGTGTTTCAATGATTAAATGGAATCCCTGGGGGAGTCAACATCAAACAGCTCCTTTCCAATGTGTATTCGTTACACACAGTGACTTAGTGTTACTGACAGGCATGTTAACTGATTCATTAGTTGATTCAGGTGTTACACGACTATTTTGTCTGGATTTGCAAAGATCTGGATGAATATCTATTGAATTGACGGATCAGAGGCTCCAAGTGTTTGACATTTCTTACAAATAATTTTGATGAAGTCGTTGCACTTAACATCAAAAAGGGGGAGAATGACTACACAAGAAATGGCAAAGATCACATGTTTCAAGAATCACGTCCAAGATTGAAATCTTCAAAAGCAAGTATTCTAAAGACATGCTGATTTCAGAGCTAGAGAAAGAGATTGCATCTTTTGAGCTGAACAAGAAGATTGAATTGCTAAAATCATTTTCGTAATGATCTTGATCCAAAGGGGGAGATTGTTAAGACACAGTCTCATTGGATTCAAGATCATCCAAACTGAAGATCGCAATCTGAAGCTAAAGCCGAAACGTCGACTCTCAATATTAAAGTCTATGTCGTTTGTAATAAATGTCAATGTATTTGTTTATTATTGTACTAGTTAAATTAATATCTAGTTTGTTAGATATTAGTTAACTTAGTTAGTTTCTAGTTATTTAGTTAGTTATATTATTTAGTTAGAAATAATATCTAGATATTAAATCTAGATATTATGGTAGTGTGTTAGACACACTAAGTTTAGATATTGTGTTTCTCTACCAACTCTCCTAATCAGATCAAATATTATTAAAACACAAAAAAAAAACACTTAAGGGTGTAATAGAGAGAAAACAGAGAACACACATCTATAGCTTGAATCAGATCAACCTTGTAACCATTTCTTATAATCAATACAGGTTGGTAATCTTTATGTGTTGTTATTCTAAGAACTTGATATAGTATTGTTGGACAATTATCTTCAAATCTTGATCTGCGCATATCTTGACTATCAAATAAGCAGTATTAAGTCACAACAGCATTAACACTATGAGCAGTATTAATCTTCACCAGCAACACTAACTATGCTCAGCAGTATTAATTTCTTGAAGCAGTATTAATCTGGCTCAGCAGTAGTAATCATGAAAGCCTGGCAGTATTAATCACTTAGACACATCTTCAGTTCCCAACACTAGTTCATCCTAATCTTGTCTCTTGTATTTCAGGTTTTTATCAAGTTCAGAAATCAATCTCACGCAAAGTTGAATTTGCGTGAGTTACCTCTCACGCAAAGAGCAAGTTCTCGTCTTCCATTCTTCACGAAAAGTTCAGCTTTTCGTCTTTGGTTCTTCACGCAAAGTAACATTTGCGTTATATTCAGCTCACGCAAAGTAACATTTGCGTTTCTAGCTTCTCACGCAAAGTTCAGTTTGCATCATCAAAGCATCACGCAAAGTTCAGTTCGCGTCATCTTCTCATCACACAAATCCAAGTTTGCGTATTGCACTTCTCACGCAAAGTCTCATTTGCGTCACCAACTACTCGCGATAATATTAGTTTGTGCCTTCTGACTTTCACGCAAACCTTCAGTTTGTGCTAGTATCTCAGTTTCCAGACTTAGCATTTTTTTCTGAAGATTATATCCATGGATTCTTCAAAGTTTGCATTTCAAGCTCAGTTCTACAAAAGCGACCTCGTGATGTCTTTGGGCACAGAAACACGTCCTCCGGTTCTTGTCGATGAAAACGAATTCACTCAATGGCAAGATCGGTTCCTGAACTTTATCGAGCGTCAAACTAATGGAGATAACATGATGAAATCTCTCACTGAAGGACCTTTCGTAAAGCCTAATAAAGAGACTCCTCCAACAACTGAAGAGGATTCGCGCTAGCTTTACCAAACTCTCACTGAGCGTCAAACTAAAGTTGATCGAGAGTTAAAAGCTAACCTGCTGCTAGCTTTACCAAACTCTGTCTACAACCGGGTTGATCATTGCAAGGATTATCCAAATCTGTTGTGGGCACAATTGGAAAAGATCATGCTTGGTTCATCAGTCGCAACTCAACTCCGCCATACACATTATATGAACAATTTTGAGGAGTTTAAAGCCAAATAAACTGAGTTGCTAAAGAGTGTTTATGACAGATTCTGTGCCGTTATAAATGATCTGAGGAAAATTAAAGTTGAAAAGACTGAGCTGGAAACAAATTTGAAATTCCTCAATGCACTTCAACCATAGTGGAATAAATCTTTCCACGATTGAGGAATGATGTCAGAATATATTCAATGCAGATCCAATAGTTGTTTGAGATCTTAATGACTGATGCGTGCATTGTAACTGAGAAGAAGGCCAAACTGGACAAGAAGAACAAAAAGTCAGTGGACCCGGTTGCACTTCTCACGAGCCAACTGGCTGAACAAGCGTTGTCTGATAACGCTTACAATGGGGCCACTGATGATGATGGCGAGGCACTCGAGAAAGCAATGATCCTTCTCACTCAGCATTATCAGAAAAAGTTCCATCATCAGTCGGGTTCAAACAATCTTCGCTTCACTTCCGGTTCAAGAGTCAAAGTGCCCGAGACTAAGAAAGTTGCTGCATGTTTTAACTGTGGAAAGTCGGGGCACATTTCAAAGGAGCGTCGAGCAAAGGTGGTTCGGGATTCGACATACTACAGAAAGAAGTTGGAGCTAGCCGAAAAGAGAGAGAATGGAACTGCTCTACTTGCTGAAGAAGAGTACTGGTTGGATCACTCCGACGATGAAGCTGACAAAGTTCAAACTGCTACTTTATGCTTTGTTGGAGATGATCAATCTGACGATGATGACGACTCCTCAACCGATGCTGATGAGGTACCTTCTTAATTTTACTATAAATTCATATCTTCTCAGATGAATATCTTTATTTCTGCCATACATGATTTACGCTCTTAGTTAATATATGAAAAACATCTAAATACAGAAAAGTCAAATTTGATTGACAAATTGAAAATTTCTTTGAAAGATAAAAAATCTATTTTGGTTCATACTAAAGAAGTCTTTCAAAAGAAATTGGATAATTTGGAAAATTCAAATAAGACTTATCTTGAGTCTTTGACTGAAATGACCTCATTAAAAGACAGTTTTTCGGATAAAATAAATAAATTAGAAGAAAAGTTATATCGAAGGAACCAATCTAAGCAAACAATTTTTTATGAATAAACCAAGGAGTGATGAAGCTTTAAAAGAAAAAAATGGGGACTTGGTTTTGAAAATCCTCATTGTTTAAACAATGCGATTGAAAAATCCCCTACTTTATACAAATACGATTATCTAACTCTTGCTCAATATGCTCCTCAATTTAAAATTGATTGGATGAATGAGAAGCAAGTGTTAGAAATCGAAAATGAGAAAAAGACAAATAACAAGAAAAAGGAAATTCCTTTTGTTTATACGTATGAAAATGCAAAATATTTTCCTGATAAATCAAGGAAATGCAGAAAAGGTTTTAATGAAATATCTCACGTCAAATCTTCAGTATCTGATGATTTTATTGATATTTTTGCCAATAAATCTGATAAGGAAAATATTTCTCCAACCATTTATGATTCTAAGAAATATACTCCTCCTTTAATATTAGAAGGCAAAATCATTGATCTTGAAGATAAGATGGCAGATCAAAATATTTTAAAAGAAATTGAATCTGATATTATTCTTTCTTTCATGACGTCTAGTCTTGAAGAAAAAATATTTTCTCAAAAACAAGATTCTATTTCTAGCCCTTCTTCTGATTGTCAGGTAAACAAAAAGGTAGTTTCTAAATCTGACATCTTTTCTCAAAATTATTCTGACTCCGATGTAAGTTCAGATTTGTTGTCTGATCAGATTGGTTGCATAGGTAAAATTATTTCTTCTGATTTAAATATTAATTCGGAAATTCTTGATAAATCTTTTACGCTAAATGATCAGTATTATAAACCAAAGCGTAAAAGAAGAAGGTCAAAGAAGTCAAAGAAACAAGATAAAGTCATTTCTGATAATTCTAATTCTTCTGATTCAAATTTTACAGATAGGACTTTGAGCGCTTCATCAAGGCAGATTTGGTGAATCAAGCGGACATCTACTGATTCTAAGATTGATGAGGATAAATGTGTAGACAAAATTTATAAAAGTGATTCATTTTCTACTTGTAATAAAATTTCAAAATACTCTATAAAGCAAATGATTCGAATTTCAAAACATGTCTCATGTTCTTCCTCGGATTCTAGTTCAGATGATAATGCTTTATCTTTTTCTGATGATTGTGCTTATTATTCTGATGATCTTTCTCGTGTTTTAACTGTCAAATCTTATAAATATTTTCCCATAAGAACTGCAACTAACTTTCATGGGCCCAAATTCAAGTGGGTACCAAAATCTCAAATTGCTTCTAAGTTGCAGGCATCAAATGTCCAGGGGGAGTAAGAGAAAAATTGGCTTCTAAGTACATCAGCTTAGAACCCGTGCTTCAAAGACATTGACTTCTAGACATGTCAGTTTATTCAATGTTTTTCAGCTTCTGACTAATGAGAAACTGTGAGTGGATCTACTTTAATTCCGCTGCATTTATCTCTGATAATGATGTTGTTCCAGTTTTCTCAAATGCTTTTAAAAGAATCTGAGCATTTCAATTCAACTCCTGAATTTGTTCAACCCAATTTTTTCAAATGAGACACATATTCTTTATACATTGTGTGAAAGATAATATTATAGAATTATATTTTGTTTCAACTGAATATAGACTTGTCGATCAAATGTTTCTATTCTTCAAATCTCGGCATGTTGTTTTAAAAGTTTAAACCTTCACAAATTTTATTCTATAAAGTAAAAGTTTTACAATTTTTCTTTCTTTAGAATAAAATGTGTGTATAGGATAAATTTTTCAAGTTGCTTTGTTTATATTAAAGTTTTTATATGTTCAACTTTCAAGTTTTTTAAAAAAAATCGAAGAGCAACATGTTTGTAGCTTTTGATATTGCTTTAAAGTTGTGTGATTCGGAATATTTATAGTTTACAATGCTTAGAAAACCTAAAAAGTTGGAATTTTGGATCGTAATGAAAATATGGGCTAAGCACTTAGACGTAAAACCTTGTGATTGAGATGATTATTAAATTCTTATAAATCAGAAATCTCTAAGTTTAAAAGTTTGTACCTGTGACCTTTCTGGTTTGGGAAAGTAAGTTCTGTGGGATGCTTGTCATCTGGTCCCCTAAGATCAATTGATCTGGGAGTGATCGAACCCAAATCCTTCAATAAAATCAGATCGAAAGTCATGTTCTACTGGTATGAATGGGTTTAGGATGTGTCGATGTATCCTTTCTGATCTGGGGAAAGTAAGTTCCAAGGGGTGCTTGACACCTAGTCCCCTAAGGCCAACTGGTCTGGGAGCGGCTGACCCAAATCCTGCAATAGGATCAGATAGAAAGTTACGTTTACGGCATGTTCTTTACTTAATAAACTTGTTGATTAAAAAGATGCCAAAGTGCACAAGGTTAAAAGATGCCAAAGAGCACACTCATGTGAAGATGCCATATTGCACAATGCTAAAAGATGCCAATGAGCACACATCTCATGATTCTTGGTGATATGTTTGAGTCGCAATAATCCTGTAAATTTGTGAAAGTCTGAATTTTTGACGGATTAGTGTGATTACATGCAAAGTTCTCTATTATATTCTTAGAATTGCATTTTCTTGAAGCTAATCGAAGTTCGCATGCCAGCACACTGAATAGATTGATGAAAGTTTTTGAATCTGAACATGTCTTAACTTGATATGCAATAAAACTTGTTTTTGTATCCAAATACATACATTTAATTTCATTTGATGGATTTTTTTGTGATATTTTACTAAATAGAATTCTATTTGTTTATGTTTAAATTTTTATATATTT
Organism: Arctium minus; assembly: GCA_954870635.1. Lineage (NCBI taxonomy): Eukaryota > Viridiplantae > Streptophyta > Magnoliopsida > Asterales > Asteraceae > Arctium > Arctium minus. The sequence goes on from OX941086.1 coordinate 49,260,389, forward strand.
AGTCGTTTCAAAATATATATTCAGTTTATTTTTCTTTCTACATTGATGTTTCAATTCTTGTGTTCTCATATTTTTATAAATGGGTTTGTGCATTATTCAAGGGGGAGTGATTAAGGAGAATTTTCTTAATAATCATATCTGTTTTCGAGGGGGAGTATCTAATTTTCTATATGAATGCTAACTTGAATTGTCAAATTTAGTGCATTTGTGTAGGCGGAGTCAAAATGCTAATCAGGTGAAATTTTTCAGATTCCAAGTCATGTTTGCGCCACCAGTTGGTAGAGCAATGCTTAGTTTGCGCCAACAACTTCTAGCGCAAAACTAGCTTTGCGCCTCCTTCGGCTAGCGCAAAACAAGCTTTGCGCTTCCTTCTGTTAGCGCAAATCAAACTTTGCGCCATCAACATGTAGCGCAAACCTCTCCTTTTCTCCTTTACTTTGATTTTGCAGATCTTAAGTTGTCTCCAACATTTGCATGACCAAGCTGATCCTGATCATCAAGGTCATGAGGGGGAGAAGTTAAGGAGATGTTAAAGAGACAAAGAGCTCCAATGTTTATCTGCTGATCAAGATTCACTCAAGATTCTAATTTCTTCAACAATATTTGTCTTTTTGCTGTTCAAGCTCCGATCACCACAAATTCTTCAGGTTCATTTAAGAGAGGTGTATCGTCTAGAGCACAAGCTGTTGAACTAATTGTTCCTTCAAGCTTATTCAAACTGGTCCAGTTTTGTCAAGACAGCAAAGACAACTCAATCTGAAAGATGCTGAGAAGAATTTTTTTTTTTAAGTCAAGAAGCTGCTACTTCTCAAAGTCGCTTAGATGGTCCGTGCTGATTTAGAAGATGGATTTTGAAGACCACAACGCCAATGATTACTAAGGGGGAGATTGTTAAGTCTGATTTTATAGTAGTCATTGTATTTATAGGCTTGGTCTTATGCAGTGTTTAGATTCCATATCTGTGTTGTATAAGTCCTGGGTATTTAAGTCCCTTTGGTCCTTGTGTCTTGTAAGACTTTCACGCACATCTAATACACTTTGTTACTTTGTTCTTCTAACTCTCTCTCTCTCTCTACTTTCTCTCTCTAAGATTTAGAGATCTTGGATTATCAATCTACTAACCCATGAAAAAGATCGGATGTCGGGTGTTGGTTCCAGTCGGGTCCAGTGAGTCGGCCCAAGTCGGGTTTTTTCAGTTCGGTTTTTCGGTTTTTTCGAGTTGGATCGGGTCCTGCATAACCCTACCTACAAGATTACAAGGCAAACTAAACTAACAAAACTAACACTAAAGCTTTGACATTCCAAAAAATGACCTTGACTTTGACTTTCCATTCCAAGTAAGTTGACTTTGACTTTTGGTCTTGAGGCTTTGACTTTTGGTCTTGAGGCTTTGACTTGAGTCTTGATGATCTTGAATACAACAAAATATGCACTAACACATCTATCTTGATATAGTTTTTTTCATTTTAAACCTTTTTTACAAAATGGTATATTTGTGTAATATCCATTATGAATATTCATTTACGTTTACCTGTATACAACAACTCTTCAGTATTCATATATCATTATAATATTCATCAACTCATAAATATTATGTATGTTCACATGTATACAACAACTCTCCAGTAGTCATAAAAGCATGATATTCATCATAAATATTAATTTCCATTATAATATTCATCATAAATATACAATAGTATCATCCCTACATACTCTAGTTTTTCTTTATTGGGTTTGGTCTTGATGGGTTCCTAATCGATCTCGATATAAGTTGAAAGTGGTAGGTTATGTTGTTACACACAAACATGTAATAAATCAATCAATAGGTTATCGATAAGTTCTCAAACGGTCTCAATGGAAAATGAAAAATTTGTAGTTTATGGTTTTAGATACAAACATACACTATGTCAATGGATGGTTCTAGATTGATCACGATCAGTCTTGATGGGTGTTGGGTTACGGTGATGAAAAACATGGTGCCAAGTTATGGAATTACAGCGTTGAAGAAGGTGTTGTTAGGTTATGGAATTATTGTGTTGAAGAAGGTGGTGTTGAGTTGTAGACTTACGTTGTCAAATTGTTTCATACACGTGAAAGCACATGAATATTTATAATGAATGTTACACATACATACCATTTCATGTAAAAAATTGTTAAACAAATAAAAAAAACTACATCGAGATGGATGTCATATCGAAAATAATTAAATGCTCGTTCTTTTTTAATTTAAGTTGTTTGATTAAAATATTAGTTATTTTAAAGTAATTTAGTTTAAAAACTAAGGGCTAAATGTTTTTAATCAAAATAATAAAAGAAAAAATCAAATAGTTAAACATGGATTGCAGTTTAAATAAAATTCATTTTTATCCCTTAATCACCTTAATTAACCATTTTATTTAAATATGTTATTTATCGTGAGTTGTTTAATCAAATAGAGATAGAGGGCCCAAATTTGTACCCTTGTTTATAATCTAAATGAGATTTTCAATTAAACACCCATATATATATATATATATATATATATATATATATATATATATATATATATATAGGATTAGGTTCATTTGAGAAAAGCTAAAATATGATAAATAAAGAAATGATCCTAGCCCTTTATCTGGTCAACTTTTGCGGCTTTGTCCGTGAAGCACCGGATAATTCCTTGTGTGGTCTGTAGAGGATAGAGGGGTAGTTTAGTAAAATACGTGGGATGAGTTCATATATGAACTTCTATGATTCACATATGAATTATATGTTCATATATAAACCAGTGTAATTCACATATGAACTCTTTTAATTGATTCATATATGAACCTTTGTGATTCATATATGAACTATACATTCATATATGAATCAGTTAATTAGTTCACATGTGAATCACAAAGGTTCATATATGAATCTGTTAATTAGTTCAACTGATTCACATATGAACCTACAGTTAATTAGTTCATATGTGAATCAGTTAATTGGTTCATATATGAATCAGTTAAAAGAGCTCATATGTGAATTACACTAGTTCACATATGAACATATAGTTCATATGTGAATCATACAGATTCATATATGAACTCGTCCCGTGTATTTATAAAAATTATGAAACTATCTGTGTGTCGCAATATATGTTTAAATCAAGATGAACAACAAAATTGATTCAAGATGTCATATGTATTTCACGAATTCAATCAATTACAAAAATGCTCTCACACTCAATATTTCTCTCACTATAAATCTCTCTGATAAGTTCTACAAGTTTAACAAAGAAGAAAAAACTTTTATACCAACAAGGTTACAAGGCAAAACTAAAACAAACATTAACTAAAGATTTTGACATTTCCTTATTGAATTGACTTTGACTTTGCAATGAGAGGCTTTGACTTAGGCTTTGAAATTTCTTCTTATGATCTTGGATCCAACATTATTATGCACTAACAATCTCCCCCTTTGGATTCAAAAAGAAATTCAACATCATGGAACAATCTCCCTCTTTATGTTTCTGACAAATAATTCTTCTTTGAAAATCAATCTCCTCCTTTGAGTAAATCTGTTCAAAGTCAATCTTCCCTTTCTTTGAAATATCTTCAGATTTTCAGCAATCTCCCCCAAAGTCTGTAATTATGCTATTTAACTCCCCTAAGGTTATGAAAACCTCATTCAGATTTCAAAAAACAAATTATCTTCAGAATCATCTCTCTTTGCTTCAATAGATAATTCTTCAAAGAAAATTTCAGCAAAATTTATCAAACTTTATGAACTCTTGAACTTTCTTTTTCACTCTGAACATTCTCTCTATATTTCTGACAATAAATCTTTCAAATCTGTCATTTCTTGATCACTTTCTTCAGACAACATTTGTTGAAATTATTTCTCTCCCCCTTTTGATGATGTAGAGTATAAAAATCATCAAAACTCTCTTCAAGAAGTGTCACAAAATTCTGACCATTGATCTTTCCAAATGAACCTCTGAACATCCGTCAATTCATAAAATATGAATCTAAATCTTTTCAAATTCAGACAAATAAGGGTGTAAACCTGAATCAACGAATGAATCAGTTAAGATGCATGTAAGCAGCACGAAGCCACTTAGTGCAACGAATGTGTTGTACAAGGAGTTTTATTGATATTCACTCCCCAGGTCTTCCATTAAATCGTCGAATAACACAAGGTAATTCTATGAACATTCTGACAGAAAAACGAATTTTCTGTGTGTATGTGCTTGTGTATCAAAAGGATATAAACCATTGAGACAACAACAGTATTACATGGACTGTGACCCAGATTTACTAGCATATGATTAACAACAAATTAAGAACACTATCTTTTATAGATCAAATCACATTATTACAATAGTCATAGATCTAACACAGTGCCACAGATCTCACATAAGTGTGTGTGTGTGTGTTGTGCGAAGTCTCTTACCAAACTCTGATTGTTCGTTCGTGTCTACCAATCTAACAAAGAACAAAACTATTTATACTAAGTCAAATTGAGTTGACTTTACAACATAAACCCTCAAACTATTACACAATTACAATACATACCCTCACTTTTAATCTTGAATACAATATTAGTCTAACATGGACTCAATTGTGCATGATTGAAGTTCGAAGGTGGGGCAGACTTCCTTCTGTTTCAATATCCACATCTTCCAAATGAAGATGAGATAGATTATGTGTTGCGTCCCCAATCAAAGTTGAAACATCTTCTTGTTAAGAAAAAGATGAGTAAGTGGTGGGGTATAAAGAAAGAGTTGGCATGGGCTAGTGCCTGTTTCAATGATGTTCACGAAAAAATTGTGAAACAATCAGTAATGTGGCTGCCCAGCTCAGAAAAGATTTGGTGCAGAGTTTTTGATATTCTTTTGAACTCTGTTCTCACACCCTCTTTCTTTTAATTTTTTAAGCTCACTTCTAACCAAACTCTCTTTTCATTTTTATCTCAGCACACACCCACACTCTTTGATTTTGACTCCTCTCATCTCGATCAATCGGGATAACTTCTTGGGTAGGAAACAGTGGTTATCGTGAATCCATAGAAGATCATTAAAGATCACATAATTCCCATGTATTTTGTCTTAAAAGCACAAATTTGCTGAATGACTTAATTTTGTCAGTTAAAGCACATGAAAATGTAATAAAATTCAGAAAAAGTGTATGCTCAGTAAAATAATCATGAAGATTTGAGCATTTTGAACATGAAAGATTTTCTCAAAAAAAAAGTAGATTGAAAGAATGAAATGAATACAAAAGACTTATTTGAGAATCTGACAGTGTACTGAAAAGATCAAATATGAATGATATATCAATAAAAGCTTAGGTCATGAAAAATTGGATGTTGTCTATATGAATCAAATATAGACATTCTTGAAAGAAACGCTTTGAATGAAATGAACTAACGCTCAAATATCAATGAAGTACAAATCGGAGTTTATTACCACCGAAAATTGGTTTCATTATGAGACATGGTAATAAGAAAATCAATAAAAGTACTAAACCAGTGTGTGTGAATACTTGACAGTATATGGAAAAATTAATACACAAGTATTAACTTTAGAAACACACGGTTAGTTAAACTTGAAAGTTCATAAATCGAAAACATTTAAAAATCACACTTCTAATATTCATAAAATCAGTTTGAGAATAAGAAGTGGTTTGAACAATTAGAAACATGTTTTCATGTCCAAAAGTTGTCCATCTTTCAAACACAATGAGATTAAGAGTAGAATAATCCTTACACTCAGCATTAATCTCATAAAGTCAGCACCAAAGTCAGGATTGATATGATCATGTAAGCTCCCCCTCAAATTCTGCAAACAGTCAATAAGTCGTCAAAACAACAAAGTTTTATTGAAAGAAAACAACACTTACTTGAAAAATAAAGACATTAAAAGTCAGTTAAAATATTGAATGAACGAGTTCTAAACTGAATTGTTTAGAAGTCAAGGTCCTTACTCCCCCTGACAATATGCATCAGAAAAGTTGTCAATACAAAGAATATGCATAAAATTCTCGAACTCCGCCTAGAAAGTATAATCATCTTAATTTTGTCTCACACTCCCCCTGAAATCATGAACAGAAACTTTCAGTGCATATATCATTCAAGCTAAAGATAAAATAATGAAGAAAAATTAAAAATTAAACTGTACTAGGTAAATACGGATTATGTTTTAAGATTCAACATCCCTAATTTCGAAATGAGAAAGTTAAATCTCTTTTCGTCCAAAGGTTTGGTGAATAAATAAACTAATTGATAATATGTATTTACAAAATAAAGTTTAATTATACCTTTTTCGACATTGTCTTTGATAAAGTGATATCGCATGTCAATATGTTTGGTCTTTCTGTGTTGTACAGGATTAGCAGATATGGCTATCGCACTCTTCGAATCACAAAAGATTGGGATGTTTTCGAATTGAAAACCATAATCTCGTAGTTGTGTCCTCATCCACAGAACTTGAGAGCAGCAACTTGCTGCAGCTACATACTCTGCTTCAGCGGTTGATGTGGAAACACATAGTTGTTTCTTTGAAGCCCAGCTTACAAGTTTATCACCCAAAAATTGAATGTGACCGGAGGTACTCTTCTTGTCAAGCATATATCCTGCGTGATCTACGTCTGAGTACATGGTTAGCTCAAAACTAGTATCTTTAGGATACCACAGACCAAGATCTGCAGTTCCCTTCAGATATCGAAAAATACGCTTGACCGCCGAAAGATGAGATTCTTTGGGCGAAACTTGATATCTAGCACATAAACATGTAGAAAACATAATATCAGGCCGACTAGCCGTTAAGTACATTAATGAACCTATCATGACTCGATAAGTCCTAAGATCAATAGCTTTTCCCTAAAGATCAGCGCCAATCTTAGTACCTGGGACCATAGGGGTTGAAATAGGAGTATAATTTTACATATTAAATTTCTTTAAAATGTCAGCAATATGCTTCGACTGATTTATGAAAATCTCCATTGAAACTGTTTGACTTGTAATCCGAGAAAGAAATTCATCTCTCCCATCATACTCATTTGAAAACGTGAGACCATGAGTGCAGAAAGTCTTGCTTTATTTCGAATCACAACACCATCCTCATCCTTTTTATTCTTGAATACCCACTTGGTGCCAATAATTGTTTTACCTTCAGGTCGGGGCACCAATCTCCAAACTTTAAGTGCCTCAAATTGATTGAGCTCTTCTTACATGGTTGTAATCCAATCTGGATCACAAAGAGCATCTGAAACTTTTTTGGTTCTATTTTACTCAGGAATGAATCATATAAACACTCATTTGCTGTTGTAGACCTAGTTTGCACTGGATTTGAAAGATCTCCAATAATTTAATGAATCGGTGCTATTTGGTCCACTTATGTACATGAGGGAGTGGATTAGATGTAGATTGATCATGTTGATCATCTAAGAATCCTTCTTCTTCTTCTTGTCGGGGTTCTATTGAAGTGGTTGGTGCAGAAGTCTCAGTTGATTGGACATTTGATGTCTGTTGAATAGGCATTATTGTGCACCCAACTGATTGTGTGACTCCTGTCTCTGCATTATCAAGTGCAGCTTCAACTGAATGAGTAGGTGTTTGAACTTGAGTTTCATTCTGAATCGTGGAATTTTATTCAGTTGAGACATTTGAAGTGATTGGATGATGAGTGCTTGAATCTTCATATATATCAATCAAAACAGGTTTAGTCACTCTTGAACCAAGAAACTCATCATAAAAATGTTCAAACAGTAAATCTAATTCTGTTAAATGTGATGTGGAATTAGAAGCTTTATCAGAATTAGTGACACTAGAAACAGGTTATGGACTGATTTGTCCAAAAGCTAATATTCCTGTTATAACGGGTTCTAAACTGAGGTGCTCAGAATCCATTTCTTCATCAAATGTAACATTAACACTTTCAACAACAATCTTTGCTTTCTTCAAGTAAATTCTGTAAGTCGCGGATGATTGAGAATAGACGATGAAGATTCCTTCGTTAGCCTTAGGACTTAACTTGTTTAAGCTCTCCTTATCGTTCAACACATAACACTTGCATCCAAAGATATGAAAATGTTTAATGTTATGTATTCTATATTAATCAAAGCATATGGAGTTTTACCAAACCTTCGATGAATGATTGATCTATTTTGAGTATAGCACGCAGTAGACACAACTTCAACCCATAGAAATATCGGTAGATCAGATTTACTAACATAGTGTGACCATCCTCGACCAGAGTTCTGTTTGGCCTTTCCACTGCCCCATTCTGTTCTGGTGTCCTAGCAGTAGAAAAATGATGTGTTATCCCGATTGATTCGAGATAATCATCAACTGTTTTGTTCTTGAATTTTGTGCCATTATCCATTCTAATAAGTTTAACTGTCTTCTGTAAGTTTACTTGGATAGTCTTGAGAAATGAAATAATGATCTCTAGAGTTTCGTCCTTTGATCTTAGAAATTTTACCCAAGTATATCTGGAATAGTCATCCACCATTATGAGCACGTAACGCTTTCCGTTTATGTTTTGTGTTCTCATTGGACCACAGAGATCCATATGTAATAATTATAAAGGAGCATTTGTACTGGATTCAGGCTTTGGCTTATGTGAAGCTCTCTTCATCTTGTCTTTCTCACATGTATCACACAGATGTTCTTTTTCATACTTAAGTTCAGGCAAACCCTTGACCAAGTTCCCAGTCACCAACTTGTTTATATATCGAAAATTGACGTGAGATAGCCTTCTATGCCATAACCAGCTCTGTTGTGTAGAAGCTTTAGAGAGTAGACACACTGCATTATCATTCTTGACATTTGACATATTTATAGTGTAGAGGTAAGACTTCCTAGTACCAACCAAGAGTTCTTTACCATATTCCGTTCTCACACAACATCTCTTGGCCTTGAAATTTACCTCCAAATCCTTGTCACAGAACTATCCAATGCTAAACAGATTGTGTCCTAAACCTTCAACATAGCTCACCTTCCCAATCGTTAAGTTCTCTTGCACAACATCTCCATATCCAAGTATCGATGAAAACTGGTCGTTCCCAAATCTCACATTGCCGCAAAATTTCTCTGTATAATAAGACAATATATCTCTCTGCCTTGACATATGCTTGGAACATCCTGAATCCAAGTACCACATATGACGGGTCTGAACAAGAGAAATTAAACAACAAGTGGTTTAGGTACCCATTTATAGATGGGTCCTATCAAGTTAGCACAAGATTTTGGCACCCATTTGAAATTGGGTCCTTTTAACCTTTGAAAAAATTTTGAATCATAAAAATTATTAATATGATATTAACCAAACCAATTATCCGGAAATTTACGAGAAACAAAATTATTTCGACGATATGTGGGAGACTGAATAGTAAACGGAGATAATTGGATCAATTGGTTTATTGTATAAGACTTGTAAGAAGATACAAGGTTTTGTTTATGAGAAGCAACATGATCAATTACATCAGTAGTACTAACAGAAATCCTACTACTATCAGATACATAACATGATTGTGTAGACTCGTCTATTTTCTTCTTTGGCCTCCATTTAAGTTTCACTACGGACCTTTTCTTTCTCAAATCTGAAACATATAAATTTTGCAAGTTAGAACTGGGAGATTTAAAAGATTGTCTTTTCCTTGATTTACCAGTGTTAATCTGTTTCTGTGAGTGCCTATTCTTTCTCTTCTTACCTTTGGCATGATGGGTGCTCACAGAAACTGATCTATCAACCTTAGTTGATGATTCACTCTTTTCAAATACATTTGGTAAACCTTTAGAATTAACAATAAATTGGGAATTGTCTGGAAGTTTTGCATTAAAATAAAACTGTTCAACGCATTTATCAAAACAACCATCAGAGTTTAGAAAATCATCATTATCAAACAAGTCATCATCATCAACAAATATAGAAGCTTTAAATACATTTGAGAAATAAGTTTTTATGAAAACAGTAGAAAATACCATTTGTTCTAACTCAATCAAAATTCTCTTTTCCACAAGAGTGTTCTTAAGCTCAGAAATTTTACTTTCTAAGATGAGTGGAGGAACATAAATTTTTCCTTCATTAGATTTTTCCTCCATTTCCTCTGTAGAATGAATAACTTTGAAAATTATCATTTGAAAGAAACTTTGATTGTTTAGTGTGAGTCCAAGATCAATGAATCTCTAGAGAGAGAAAGTAGAGAGAGAGCATTCAAGGCGCAAAATATGTTGTATTCAATGTGAGCGTGAAAGTGTTCTTCGAGATACAAGGACACAAGACTAAAGTGTCATGATCGAATTCTCAACAAGAATTAATTCTCAGAAACAATATCAAAGAAGTTTGCGGAATAACACTTTGATATTCTATGAAACAGTAAATCAACACAGAAAATATGAATAACAAACTGTAAGCTTTTATTGAATGCTTTGAAGTTACAAGATTACTCACTCAACCTCAATATTGATGAACAGGCTCACCAATACGAATTCTACTTCTCTAGAATTAGGATCTATGCCTTGAGGTTGATTTTCTCTCTAAAAGAATGAAAAACAAAAGTTATCTTACTATTCTAAACAATACAATATATATATACTGAATACAAAGATAATTACAATAAATAAAATATCTTCAGTATATCTTCTATGTATATCTCTAAGCTTCCATGTATATCCTTTCATACGAATCTTCATCATATAAGCAGTATTAATCTTCAGCAGCATTAACTTCCTTCTAGCAGCATTAACTACTAAGCAGTACTAACCACTAGCAGTACTAACTAGCTAAGCAGTACTAACTTTGTTCAAGCAGCACTAACTTTGACTAGCAGTATTAACTACTAGCAGTAGTAACACTCAGCAGTATTAACCTTTAAGTCTTCTAGCAGTATTAACTCTGAACTAGCAGCATTAATCATACTTGAGTTTTTCTTCAGTTCCCAACATAAAGGGACTTAAATACCCTGGTCAGATACAACACAGTGTAAAGCTACTAGACACAGTATTTGACCAAGCCTATAAATACAATGATTACTATAAAATCAGACCTAACAATCTCCCCCTTAGTAATCATTGGCGCTTTGGTCTTCAAAAATCATCTTCTACAACAGCACGGACCATAAAAGAGACTTTATGAAGCAATATGACTTTTAAAAGAAAAATTCTTCTCAGCATCTTTCAGATTAAATTGTCTTTGCTTCCTTGACAAGTCTGGATCAGGATCTTGTGGTCTAGATGACACACCTCTTTTGAATGACCTTGAATGAACTGTGGTGGTAGGAGCAGGAACAGCAAAAGAATTAAAATGGCTGAGAGAATAGAATCTTTGAGCGAATCTTGATCAGCAGATAAACGTTTGAGCTCTTTGTCTCTTAATCATCTCCTTTAACTTCTCTTAATTCTCCCCCTCATGACCTTGATGATCTGGATCAACTTGGTCATGAAAATGTTGGAGACGAGACAGCTTAAGATCTGCAAAATCAAAGAAATAGATAAATAGGGAAGGTTTGCGCGACACGCAGGTGGCGCAAAGTGAGGTTTGCGCGAGCCGAAGGTGGCGCAAAGCAAGGTTTGCGCGACCAACTGTTGGCGCAAATCTGACTTAAACTCAGAAAATTTTACCTTTTTAAGCTCTTTGACTCCCCCTACACAAATGCACTAAATTTGACAATTCAAGTTAGCATTTATATAGAGAATCAGATACTCCCCCTCAAAAACAGATATGATCATTTAGAAAATACTCCTTTTTCACTCCCCCTTTAATAATGCTCAAACCCATTTGTAAAGACATATGAGAACACAATGAACGTAAATATCAATGTAGAAAGAAAAATATACTGAATATGTATTTTGAAACGACTAAATATATAAAAATTTAAACAGAAACAAATAAAATTCTACTTAGTAAAATATCACAATAAAATCCATCAAATGAAATCAAATGTATGTGTTTGGATACATAAACAAGTTTCATTGCATATCAAGTTAAGACATGTTCAGTTTCAAAAACTTGTATCAATCTATTCAGTGTGCTCGCATGTGAACTTCGACTAGCTTCAAGAAAATGCAATTCTAAAAATATAATAGAGAACTTTGCAAATAATCACACTAATCCATCAAAAATTCAGACTTTCACAAATTTACAGGTTTATTGCAACTCAGAAATATATACCCAAGTATCATGAGACGTGTGCTCATTGGCATCTTTTAGCATTGTGCACTATGGCATCTTTACATGAGTGTGCTCTTTGGCATCTTTTAAGCTTGTGCACTTTTGGCATCTTTTTAATCAAAAAATTCGGTAAGTAAAGAACATGCCGTAAACGTAACTTTCTATCTGACCCTATTGCAGGATTTGGGTCAGCCGCTCCCAGACCAGTTGGCCTTAGGGGACTAGGTGTCAAGCACCCCTTGGAACTTACTTTCCCGGATCAGAAAGGCTACATCGACACATTCTAAACCCATTCATACCAGTAGAACATGACTTTCGATCTGATTCTATAGAAGGATTTGGGTTCGATCACTCCCAGATCAAATGACCTTAGGGGACCAGATGACAATCATCCCACAGAACTTACTTTCCCAAACCAGAAAGGTCACAGGTACAAACTTTTAAACTTAGAGATTTCTGATTTATAAGAATTTAAAAATCATTTCAAACACAAAGTTTTAATTCTAAGTGCTTAGCCCATATTTTCATTACAATCCAAAATTCCGACTTTTTAGGTTTTCTAAGCATTGTAAAATATAAATATTCCGAATCACACAACTTTAAAGCAAAAACGAAAGTTACAAACATGGTGCTGACTTTTCGACTTTTGTTAGAACTGAAATTTGAACATATAAGAACTTTAATATAAACAAAGCAACTTGAAAGTTTATCCTAGACACACATTTTATTCAAAAGAAAAAAAATTGTAAAACTTTTACTTTATAGAATAAAATTTGTAAAGGTTTAAACTTTTAAAACAACATACCGAGAATTTTAAAAATAGAAATATTTGATCGGCAAGTTTATATTCAGTTGAAACAAAATATAATTCATTAATAGTATCTTTCACACAATGTATAAAGAATATGTGTCTCATTTGAAAAAAAAATTGGGTTGAACAAATTCAGGAGTTTGAATAAGATTGCTCTGATTCTTTTAAAAGCATTTGAGAAAACTGGAACAACATCATAATCAGAGTTAAATGCAGCGGAATGAAAGTAGATGCACTCACAGTTTTTCATCAGTCAGAAGCTTAGAACTATGAAGAACGAGTTCTAAACTGATATGTTTAGAAGTCTAAATCTTTTGAAGCACGAGTTCTGAGCTGAATTACTCAGAAGCCAAAGTCTTGACATTGAAGTCCGTGTTTTGAACTGTTGTGTTCAAAAGCCATAATATTGACATTGAAGTCCGGGTCTTGAGCTGAGTTACTCAAGAGCCAATTTTTCTCTTACTCCCCCTTAACAGTAGATGCCTGCAACTTTGAATCAGTTTGAAATTTGGGAACCCACTTGAATTTGGGCCCATGAAAGTTAGTTGCAGTTCGTATAGGGAAATAATTATAAGATTTGACATTAGAAGCACGAGAAATATCATCAGAATAATAAGCACAATCATCAGAAAAGAAAGCATAATCATCAGAACTAGAATCTGAGGAAGAACATGAGACATGTTTTGAAATTCGAATCATTTGCTTTATAGAATATTTTGAAATTTTATTACAGGTAGCAAATGAATCACTTTTATAAAGTTTGTCTACACATTTATCCCCATCAAAAGTAGGCTCATCAGATGTCCGCTTTGTTCTCCAGATCTGCTTCTTTGACTTGCTCAAAGGCCTATCTGAAAAATTAGAATCGGAAGAATTAGAATTGTTAATCATAAATTCTCAATTACATCAAGCAATTACTCAAGATTTAGACATTAAAGATCAAGAACTAGAGAGAGAAAGTCTAGAGAGAGAAAGTAGATCTCGTATTCATATGTCTCTGAATTACAATCTTATCACACCTCTCTAGAACGTTACTACAAGATTACAAGACACACCCTATATATATACAATCTAACTATAACAAAGCCTTAAAGGCTAAGGAAACTAAACAAGCTTTGATAAAGACATTGTTGACTTTTACATCTTTGACTTTCCTATTAAATCTTGGATACAATATTTAGACTTAACAATCTCCCCCTTTGTATTCAAGATTTAATAGGAAAGTCAATGGTGTAAAAGTCAACAATGTCTTTATCAAAGCTTGTTTAGTTTCCTTAGCCTTTAAGGCTTTGTTATAGTTAGATTGTATATATGGGGTGTGTCTTGTAATCTTGTAGTAACATTCTAGAGATCTGTGATAAGATTGTAATTCAGAGACATATGAATACGAGATCTACTTTCTCTCTCTAGTTCTTGATCTTTAATGTCTAAATCTTGAGTAATTGCTTGACGTAATTGGGAATTTATGATTAACAATTGGTATCAGAGTTGAACCAAACTTTTCAGGAATGATTTGATCATTATTTGAATTGAAATCTGTGTGTTTTGGATCAAAAATTTGAGTTTTTCGAAAGTTTTTCAAGAAAACGAGTTTGTTACTGTTTCATCTGAATTTCATGTGAAAAATCATTTTTGGTGCAAGAAAATGGATTCATTGGATTCGTTTTATGTGTTGGATTGATTTGTGTTTTGATTACATCTCACAATTTGAACAATTTCGATGTCAATTTTTGAATTTTTGAAATTTTCTTGAAAACTTGTTCGAACACTGTTCTTGTTTGAAAATGTACGAATTGGTGTTTTTAATCGAAAATTGATTGTAAATTTGTGTTTCGTACTGCTTGTTGATAATTCTGACAAGTTCTTGAGATCAAATGTGCAGGTTTGAATCGAATTGAGAAATAAACTGTCAAGATTCACGGTTTGCGCAAGTTCATACACTTTGCGCAAGGTTCATAGACGGTTTGCGCAAGATTCATAAACGGGTTGCACAAGTTCTTTCAAGCATTAAGATGTCTAGTTTGTGTATCCTTTGAGTATCGCAAAGCTCACTTTGCGCATCAAGTTCAACACGCAAAGCTCTCTTTGCGCATCAAGTTCAACACGCAAAGCTCACTTTGCGCATCAAGTTCAACACGCAAAGCTCACTTTGCGCATCAAGACCAATACGCAAAGCTCACTTTGCGCATCCTTCGGCCTATGCAAACCATTCTTTGCACAACTATTTGCTTTTGAGAACCTGTCTTTGCGCATCACGTTGATTCCGAAAAGCTTGGTTTGCGCAACTCATTACTTACGCAAAACTAAATCTTGCGCAAGGGCGTTGCCCCTTGACCCCACCCGCTAACCGGGTAGCGGGACCCCCGTGCTTAGTCTGCGGAGGGGGACATTGTTCTGATTGTGATCAAATATTTTCTGATTTACAGTTTAGGAACGATCATTTTTTTTATCAAGCTGTTTCTCATTCAAAGCTTTCTGAGAGAGAACATTTTAGATTGTCTGAATTTTGTTTTTGAATTCATTTCAACTGACGATTACTTTGTTAAATTCCTTTTGAAACGGGATGAGTTCTCCAATTTTACTCAGAGGAAGATACGAGCAGTGGAAAATTGATTTTTTCAAATTTGTAGATACACATGAGTTGAGTTGCTATATCAGACTGTCATTGACTGAAGGAGAGATGAAATCTCATACTCCAACAGAAGATTGTACTGAGGATTGGGAGAAAAGAAAGAATGCTGATAATATGGCTCGAACTTTTCTGTTGAATAGTATTCGCCATGAGATTAATGGTCACATAAAAACCTATCAGTTGACAGAAAAAGATTTATACAAGTCAACAAGAAAGGAGATATGGGACTATCTTGAATGGACGATGTTAGGGCCAACGGTTGTGTCTGGGCTAAAAGGAAAGATTTCTGAATTGAAAGCTATAATTCAGCAGGCAGTCTCTGTTGAGAGCAACGAGCAGAAAGTTAAGAATTTGGAATCTGAGAATGTTGAGCTTAGAAAGACTATATCTGATTTGGAGCAAAAGCGTACTGAAGATAAAGCTATTTTTGAGAGTGAAAAGAAAGGTTTTTCAAAGAAGTTCTCAGATTTCTCTAAAAAGTGTTTTGAAGAGAAGAAGTCAGTTGAACTTAAATGCTTAAAAATTTCTCAACAAGTGTCTGATTTTGAGAAAGTGCTGATTTTGGAAAAAGAGAAATTTGATAAAGAAAAGAAGGCCATAGAACAAAATAATGTGGGATTCTTTAAAGAATTATCCGGCCAGAGAAATGAATCAGAGAAAGGATTTGAAGAAGAACGTTCTATTTTTGAGACTGAAATCAAAAAGTTGACTTTCAAGTTATCTGAACTGTCTACTTCTGCACTGAAAGAGCAAAAGATGATGTCTGAATTCAAGACAAAGATTGACCTGCTTGTGAAAGAAAGAGACAACTTTGCTTCAAAGATCAAAGAACTTGAAAAGTCTGCTTCAAGTTCAAATCAGAAATTTGTCTCTTCACAAAGGTCAGTTAAATCCTTTAATCAGATTCGTCGATCTAACATTTTCTTTGATGAATATTTAGATGGTTCAGATACTTATCCAAGGAGAAGAAGTTACAAGAAAGAGAAACTGGTTTGGATAAAGAAATCTGTCAAAGATGACAAGAAAGAAGAGCTGAAAGGGAAGACATCATGTGTACATCCTCATCAAGCAAAGAAGAACAAAGGGTATAAAGGTAAACCTGACTTGAAATACTCAAAAGATCAATTACTCAGGTTTTCAGGTAATAAATTTTATTGTTCTTACTGCTGTACACATGATCACATCCACAAGACCAGTGATCATTTCTGGTATGGTTCTTACTCCATTAGCCCCACACGAACTGCAACTAACATTTATGGACCCAAATACCAGTGGGTACCAAAGAAGAAAACTGGTTCTTTGTTGCAGGCAACACAAGTCAAGGGGGAGTAATAAAGATTATGGATTTTGAACATAGCAGTTCAAAACCCGGACTTCAATGTCAAGATTATGGCTCTTGAATAACACAGTTCAAGACCCGCACCTCAATGTCAAGAATATGGCTTCTAAGTACATCAGCTTAGGACCCGTACCTCAACGATTAAAGCCCTCTACTCCCGTGATATCATAAGAGATCGTATTCCAACACTCAAATGAGGACATCAACCTTCAAGGGGGAGTACACTCTTTCTGCAATAGAGAGATATGATGGACTACATTCCAGAAGGAATTGTGGATCTCTATCCTAGACTTTTCATTGATAGATTTTCCTGATATGACGGACCGCATTCTAGAAGGAGTTGTGGATATCTATCTTGTTTTAATTGATATATCTACTAATGCATAAATTATAGGGGGAGTACAGGTGATGGCTTCTGATCACATTACAGATCAGGACCCGTTTTTCAATGATCAGAAAAGGATATTCTCCTAATATCCAGGGGGAGCTTCAAAGATATAAATCATTTAATCATGATTTGAGGGGGAGCTGAAAAGGTAAATATTTTCTAATCCGAGATCTCTGATTGTTTGGAAGAAGAACAACTTTCAAGCATGAAAAACCGTTTCTTAAATGTTCAAACCGCTTCTTATTCTCAAACGATTTCATGAATTTAGAAGTGTGCTTTTAAATGTTTTTTAAAATTTTGAGTTTAATGATTAACTGACCGTGTGTTTCCAAAGATCAATACTTGTGTATTATCTTATCCATATATTGTCAAGTATTCATACACACCGGTTCAGTACTTTATCAATTTTTTATTACCATGTCTCAAATTCAAACCAATTTTTCGATGGTAATACCCCCGTTTGTTTTCAAAATTGTTGAGCATCATTCATCTTTTCATATTTGTGCCTTTATTGCTAAATTGTTTATATTTGTTCATATAAACAAATTTCCAATTCTTTGATACCCTAACTATTTGATTTGATATGATCTTAATCATTGTCAGATTCTCAAAACATTTCTATTCTTTCTTGATTATTCATTCATATATAAAGTTTTGAGAAATCTTAAATGTTTAAAAATGCTCACATTTCATTTCTAATTTTTGATGAGCATACATACACTGACATATGATTTCTTGTGCTTTTCATATCAAGAAAATCATTGACCAGCATGTACTTTTAGGAACATGGGATTCAGTGTGAGTGCTTAATAGATCTTCCATGGATTCACGATAACCAGTGTTTCCTACCCCGGAAGAAATCCTTTGAGTAATTGAGGGGAGAGGGGTCTAAAAGAATTGAGTGTGGGAGTGATCTGAGGTAAAATGGAAATGAGATATTGGTTAAATGTGAGCTTATATGTTTAAAAGAAAGAGGGTGTGAGATCAGAGTTAAAAAAATATCAGAACTCTGCACCAAACATCTTTCTGAGCCGGGCAGCCACATTACTGATTGGTTCACATTTCTTTGGTGACCATCATTGAAATAGGAAAATAGCCCATGCCATCTCTTGCATTCAACCCCACTAGCTACTCATTCTTTTCTTAAAAAGAGAATGTTTCACATTTTATGGGGAAGCAGCACATAATCTATCGGATCTTCTTTTGGAAGATACTGATATTGAAAAAGAAGGAAAGTTGCCCCACCTTCGACCCTTTCTCATGCACATTGAGTCCATGTACAATCATTGCTGTCTCAGTGATTTTACAAACTTTGAGCCTTATGAAACACAATCATTGTGCTAATTCTTTCAAACACAAGCACGAGCACACAAAAAATTTGTTTTTCTGTCAGAACATTCATAGATAAACCTTGTGTTTTTCAATGATTGAATGGAAGACCTGGGGAGACAACATCAAACCAACTCCTTATATTGTACATTCGTTGTACACAGTGACTCCGTGTTACTGACAGGCACTTCTAACTGTTTCATCTGTTGATTCAGGGTTACCACGTTTATTATGTCTGAATTTGAAAAGATTCGGATATATATCATTTCATGAATTGACGGCTCTCAGATCAACGCGCAAATTGTCAAAGGGGAGATTGTTATTTGTTTTCAAAAGGGGAAATCAAAGTCTGTGTCGAAATTGATGAAGTTTTGATGATTATGATGCTCACATCATCAAAAAGGGGGAGAATTATACAAAGATCAATTTCAAAGTCTGATGAAGAATTTCTGAAAATTCAAAATGCTTCCGCTGTTTCAAAGACAAGTCAGAAATTCGAATTGCTTTCGCTGATTTAAAGTTCAAGTCTGATAAAGAAATTCAAAGCCAAAAGATTCTGAAGGAAGAATGTTCAAAGTTTAATCAAGATGGTTTGTGAAAGATTTCTTCTTCTAAAGATGGTTCAGAGATCAAAGTGATGAAGATACTTGTTTGTCTGTTACCGTCAACATTTCAAAGATGTTTCTGTTGATCCAAACTCTCTCAGTGATTTGATAACGACCCTCTTTTATACTTAGTGAAAATTACGTTATTATATGTATTAGTGTTTCATCATCAGCGATCAGACTGAGTTTGTTCAGTTATCGCTGATGACCTTTCTGTAAACATTTAATATGTATGTGTTTCACTTTCAGCGATCAAACTGAGTCTATTCAGTTATCACTGATCGTTTCCTATGTAACACAGTTAACGTAATCCCTGAAGACAAGTCTCGCGTCAACATAGTTCATAACTGAATCGAAGACGATGCCACTGAACAATAGATAAGTCTACTAGTGACCTGATGCGGATATCAGCGAAGACCAGACAAATCTACTTACGCGAAGAAGCCTGAGGAAAAGCTTCAGCGATAGCTGAACTTCTTTATCTCTGGAAGAAGAGATACTCAGCGATCAACGATCACAAAGCTTATGCCTCAAGTTTTCTTTTGTCTTACCTTGCACAACCAGTACGATGTGTCAGAACGGACAAGTCTCTGCCACAAATCGTACACCAACTCTGTCAACTACACTGTTCATAAAGTGGCCAAAAGCATGTCTCCAAAAGTGAGACTACCAAAGCCAATCTATGAATGCCACGTGTAAAGTACCCTGCCATGCATTTAATGCATAGGGTATAAATAGGAAGCTCACTCCTTCATCTGAAGGTGTGCTCAATCCTTGAACTCCAAAAAATAGAAACCCTTGTTTTCTATCTCTCTAAAGATCCCCCATTCTCTAAATTTCTTGTGCAACCATCTTAGTGTTTCTTAAGTTTGTTTAGATTGAGTCTGTCTTAATCTTATTCCGCAACAAACTTGTAAATTGTATTTTGATTTATCAATAAACAATTTATTAAACTGTAATTTCTGTGTTTGTATTCAACCCCCCCCCCTTCTACAAACTTGTTAAGCACCTTCGGGACCAACAAGTGGTATCAGAGCAGTTTGTTTAATCAAATAAACAAGATCTTGCTGTATACTCTTCCTTGCTATTCTAAAATGGCACTAAACACAAACACAAACTACTATGATAATGGTTCACTTTCTAAACCTCCTCGATTTAGCAGAGATAACTTTTCTCTATGGAAAAATCGAATGATGCTATTTCTTGAAGGTGCGGATCCTACTATACCTGAATATATAGAAAACGGACCCTATGAACCTGTTAGAATTATAGCTGCGGTTCCCGCTACTGCCACCACTGAAGCTGTCCCTGAACGATATGTCGTTAAGGAAATAAGACAGTGGAGTGATGAAGATAAAAAGAAGGTAGGCATAGATGCAAGAGCAAAGACCATTATATCAATGGCTCTGCCTGATGAAGTTTTCCATTCCATCATGCATCTAAAAACTTCTAAAGAAATGTGGGAAACCATATGTGTTCAATATGAGGGCACCACTGAAATCCAAGAGACCCGAAAGATTAACTTGGTAAGACAGTATGAAAGTTTTATCGCTGGTAAGAATGAATCTCTTTCTGACATTCATCAGCGGTTTAACTGCCTGATCATTGACCTAAGAACTGTTGGAAGGACCTATTCTAATTCTGAGGTCCTAACAAAATTCTTGGAAAGTCTTCCTGAAAGCTGGGACAGTTATTCAATATGTCTTAAGCTGACAAAGGACTTACATACTCTCTCTCTAAGCACTCTGTATGGAATATTGCTCAACTATGAGCAATCTAATCTCCTGAAGAAGAATCTTGTAAAAGATTCTAAAGACTCCAAAAGCACTGCTGTTGCTTTAGTCTCATCAGAGATAATTCCATCCCAGCGATCTACTCTCACCATCACTGAGTTAGATTCTGAATCTGAGGATTTATCAGACCCTGATCTTTCAGAGTTTAATGAGTCCTTAGCACTCTTGACAAACTCTTTTAAGAGATTTGCAAGAAAGAGTAACTTCCGAAGAAGTAAACCTCTCTCTCTTACTGAAAAGCCAAAATCAACTCCGGTTGATAAGGCTACAGCCACTTGCTATAACTGCGAAAAAATTGGATATTTTGCTAGTGAGTGCAGGTCTAAGAAGGTCTTCAAACCTTCTACCTCAAGAAGATCCAGTGATGACAAATACCATAAGCTGAAAAACAAATATCAAAAGCTGAAAAGCTATCAGCAAAAAGGTAAAGGTCTCATCGCTGAAGAACATGACTGGGCTGAATCAGAAGAATCATCTTCTGATGAAGAAGAAGTCGCTAATCTTTGCCTCATGGCTGAGATTAAGGAAGAAGTAGAAGAACCATCTGAACCTTCTATGAGCTACATATCATCTCAGGTATCTATCTCTACAAATCCCTCTCTGCCTGAAGCTGAGAGAAGTCGCGCTGTTGATGTGCTGACGATTGACCTTTATAATGCTCTAAACGACAAAACTCAAGCTGAAAATAAAAATGTTTATTTAACACAAGAGCTAGAGAAATGTCATGAAAAGATCAGTGAACTAAATCTTTTAGAAGAAAAGCTAAAAGATCAAGTCATTATAAATGAAATCATCAGCATTGAACGCGAACAAGCCATCGCTGCTTTAAAAGCAGAAAAGGCTCATGTTGAAAAATGGTGCAAATCATCAACAAAGATCTCTGAGATAATAAATGCTCAAACTCCTGAAAGTGATAAAACTGGTCTTGGTTTTTGGACACCACAGGATGATCCTAAAGAAGAAAGTTCCTCGCTTAAGTTTGGAACTTTTGTCACATCTTTCTTTGACACTTCTTATAATCAATTCTATCCCTGTTCTTCTTCTAATCCCATCCCTGAGGAGATATCTGCAAAATCTAAGCCTGCAGATAAAGGAAAGTCTATTCTCTCTCAGAAGGCTTCCAAGAAAACCAAACTGAAAGTTCCCTCCAAACCTTCAGTGGATAAACCTTTTAGCTCAGTGACAGAAATCTTTGATATCTGTCCTCCAAAGCTGAAGGTTGATCTAAAGCCCGTGAAATCTGAAGAAATGAAAATTCCTCCCAGATCTCGTGCTAAAGGCATTCTTGGAGCTGGACCTGCTCATCTTAAGTTTTCAAAACCTTTTGGTTATAAATCCACCATCAGATATAGAAAATGTTATCACTGTGGATTCACTGACCATATTGCGAGCAAGTGTCCAAATACCACCGAAGCTGATAAAACAGCCGAAGTGAAGAAAAATGCCTCTAAGGCAAATAAAGTCACCAAAGTGAAAAATACCACTAAGGTTAAGAAATTAACCAAAGTGAAGATTACCACTGAAGCTGAATCTTCCTTATCCACTAACTCTGAAGGACCCATTGAAAAGTGGGTACCAAACAAAGCTTAATCTTCCTTATGTATGCAGGGATCAAAGGGCATCTGGTATCTCGATAGCGGATGTTCTCATCATATGACTGGACAAAGAGACCTGCTCACTGAATACAAGGAAGAGAAAGGTCCCTCTGTGACCTTTGGTGGAAATGGAAAAGGATTTACCCGTGGGTTTGGTGTCCTCAGCAATGGGACAACTACCTTTCGAAGAGTCGCTTATGTAGATGGACTGAAGCACAATCTTCTAAGCATCAGTCAGCTATGTGACAAAGACTACGAAGTTCGCTTTTCTAAGAAAGCATGTTCAGTGGTAGATGAAAAAGGAAAACTTGCTCTCAGTGGTTATAGAAGAGAAAATGTCTATGTAATAGATATGGACTCTACTATCACTGATAACTTATGTTTTCTCTCTAAGGCCTCTTCTGATGTCAACTGGCTATGGCATAAAAGGCTCTCTCATCTAAACTTCAAAACCCTGAATTCTCTCTCATCTAAGGAACTGGTTTCTGGTCTTCCTCAGCACTCATATGCTAAAGAATCTCTCTGCTCAGCATGTGAAAAAGGAAAACAAACAAGAGCTAGTTTCAAGTCGAAACAAGTTTCCTCAGTAACAAGTCCTCTTCAGCTCTTGCATATGGATCTATTTGGCCCTGTCAATATCCAATCAATAGCTGGAAAGAAATATACACTTGTCATTGTAGATGAATATTCTCGCTACACCTGGGTTATTTTTCTTCGCTGCAAGAATGATACTCCAGAAGAACTAATATCTTTTGTCAAAAAGATGGAAGTGCTGAATAATCTTACTGTTCGATCAATAAGGAGTGATCATGGAACTGAATTCAAAAATAGTTCCCTGAACAATTTCTTTGAGAACAAGGGAATCTCTCACAACTTCTCTTCAGTAAGAACACCTCAGCAAAATGGAGTCGCTGAAAGAAGAAACAGAACGATCATAGAAGCTGCTAGATCAATGCTCAGCGATTCTCACCTCCCTACTCAATTTTGGGCAGAAGCTGTAAACACTGCATGTTTTACTCAAAACAGATCGCTGATAATAAAGCGATTTGGGAAGACAGCTTATGAACTCTTTCTTGGAAGGAAGCCTTCTATCAGCTTTCTTCATATCTTTGGTTGTCAGTGTTTTATCTTAAACAACAAAGATCAACTTGGAAAGTTCGACCCAAAAGCCGATGATGGAATATTTTTAGGATATTCCTCCATCTCAAAAGCCTACAGAGTTTTCAACAAAAGAAGACAAACCGTAGAAGAAACCATTCATGTCACGTTTGATGAAACGCGCTCAGCGAACTCTAAACCAATCGCTGACAATGAAGAACTGAATACGTGGATGATCTCTCACTATAAAGGAACTGAACCTTTCTTCTCAAACCAACAGCACACTGAAACTCCAGCTGCTGATGAAGAACCAAGTATCATACCTCCCACCGCTGAATCCAACTCATGGATTTCAGCTGAACCTCTAAACACACTTCTACCATCAAATCCATCTACGTCTGAAAACCCTTCTGAAAGTATTGGTGTATCTAATGTTCAACAATTACTAGCTGATGAACCTCAAGCATCTTCATCAGTGACTGCTCCTATTGTTGATCCTATCACTGAAATAAGCAATCTTGCTCCTGCTCAGAGATGGACCAGAGATCACCCCATAGATCAAATTCTTGGTAATCCAGATGCAGGTATTCAGACACGACGAAGCTCAGGTAATATCTGTCTCTTTGTAAACTTTCTCTCCTTAATAGAACCAAAGAAGACTGATGATGCCCTCAGATATCCAAACTGGGTCAGCGCTATGCAAGAAGAGCTGACTGAATTCTCTCGAAACAAAGTTTGGAATCTCGTTCCTAGACCATCTGATAAAACTGTAATAGGCACCAAATGGGTGTTTAGAAACAAGTTAGATGAACATGGAATTGTAACCCGCAACAAGGCTCGACTTGTTGCTCAGGGATACAGACAAGAGAAAGGCATAGACTATGATGAAACCTTTGCCCCTGTGGCCAGGCTCGAAGCAATTCGACTATTCTTAGCTTATGCAGTCTATAAAGACTTCATCGTTTATCAAATGGACGTAAAATCAGCTTTTCTGAATGGAAAACTGAATGAAGAAGTTTATGTAGAACAACCACCAGGGTTCTATGACCCTAAGCATCCAAATTATGTTTATAAATTGGATAAGGCTCTCTATGGTTTAAAACAAGCCCCTCGTGCTTGGTATGACACTCTCTCATCTTTTCTTATCTCTGAAAATTTTGAACGTGGCAAGATTGATAATACGTTATTTTTCAGGAAGATAAAAGGTCATATAATTCTTGTACAAATATATGTCGATGACATAATATTTGGTTCTACTAACCCATCTCTATGTACTCGCTTCGCTGAAAGAATGAAGAAAGAATATAAAATGAGTATGATGGGTGAGCTGACATATTTTCTTGGTCTTCAGATTAAACAATCTGACAAAGGTACTTTTATCTGCCAAGGTAAGTATGTTAAAGACATGCTGAAGAAGTTTGATTTAACACAAACTTCAGCGATGAAAACTCCTATGGCACCACCACTGACACTTAACAAGGATCCATCTGGAAAACTTGTTAATGTCACTGCCTATAGAGGAATGATAGGCTCATTGCTGTATCTTACAGCAAGCCGACCTGACATCATGTACTCTACTTGTTTATGTGCACGCTATCAATCTGAACCCAAGGAATCCCATCTGATCGCTGTAAAGCGAATTTTCAGATATCTGAAAGGAACTCCTAACCTAGGTCTTTGGTATCCCAAAGACTCAGGGTTCGATCTAACTGGTTATTCTGATAGTGATTTTGCAGGCTGTAAACTTGACAGAAAAAGTACCACTGGTGGATGTCAACTCTTGGGAGGAAAGCTGGTAAGCTGGACAAGCAAGAAGCAAAATTATGTGTCCACTTCCACAGCTGAAGCTGAATACGTAGCCGCTGGAAGCTGTTGTTCACAAATCTTATGGATGAGAAATCAACTATTAGATTATGACCTTCAGCTGTCAAAGATTCCTATCTATTGCGACAGCACTAGTGCTATCGCTATAGCAAATAATCCAGTGCTACATTCAAAGACAAAACACATAGAGATCAGATATCACTTTATCAGAGATCATGTGATGAATGGTGATATTGAACTTCACTTTATCCCTACTGACTTTCAGCTTGCTGATATATTCACCAAACCTCTTGATGAGACAAGGTTCAACTTTCTCATCAGTGAGCTTGGAATGCTGAACCTCGAAGAATAATTCTTCAGCGTTCATGTATTGTGTCAGTAATCAAAAGTTCCCCTCTCATCATTCTCTCTGATAAACATTCTGACTCTCAGGTATGTTCTCTCTTCCTCAAAGATGTTTTTCTTCAAAATAAAAACTTTAATCACTGAACTTTCTTCAAATGATTAAAAGCTTTTTGAAAAATACATTAATCACTGATATTTCCAGTCAGTGATCCTTTAAAAGGAAAATCTATCCCTATCTTTACAATCAGGGATACTTTTAAAAAGGAAAATCTATCGCTGATTTTTCTTCAGTGATCATTTCAACGGACAAATGAACAGTCTCTCTCCTCTATGACGTCATTTGAACCGACAATCCACGACATGCCTTTTCTGACACGTTCGTCCGTTGCCCTCCTATCCAATCAACTTCGTGGAACGTGTCAATGTCATGATGATTTCTTTTCCCGCTTCATTCTCTCTCTTATCTCTCTTCTCTCTCTTCGTATAAAAGGAATTCTTCTCTCCTTTATACGGTTTACGCTTTCAAAACTTTCAAAGCAAGAAACATTCTCTCAAGAACACTCAAGCAAGTAAACCCAGAATATTGAATCTGCAACTCTTTTTCTTCAAGATACACAGGTTTTTTTCATGTTTATATGCTTTGTTCATATGCTTTTTATTCTTTTAAAATCCTACTCGCTTTCTATGGATTTTATAAAACGTTTTTTTAAAACTAAAGATCATTCCTTCTGATTTTATGTTTTTAAATAAAAACCTTTTGGTTTTAAAGTGTTCTTCATTCTTTCTACCCAGAACACTATTTTTTCTCTTAAAAATAACTTGATAATTTTCCAGTTTCCCTTCTTCTATGGAAACTGGTAATCATATTATTTTTAATCTAAATCATTTCTTCTATTATGCCTCTTTCCATAACAGAAATGACACAGTCTTCAATCGTTGCTTCCAAGCATGTACGATTCGCCATCACTGAAGTTGAGATTACTAAATGTAATCATTTGGCCAGACTCGACTTCAAAGCTGACAAATACCCACATCTGGTGGAAGCTGCTGAATTCCTCAAGCAGTCATGCATAGCTTACGCGATCACTGTGGATCCTAAGCCCTCCAAGACTCTACTTCAGCAGTTCTGGTTCACTGCTGATGCAACTGAACTTACCAACAGGAAAGGCGAACGAGTCCCTGCTATCTCGTTCAGCACGGAATTAGGGCCAGGGAGCATGACCGCTCTTAGCCTCAGGAAATCTTTAAGATTCCCTGACAAACCAAAGAGTGGATTCGACGCACTCCCCACTGATGATGAGCTGATATTCTTCCTGGACGCAATGGGTTATTGTTGGGAAAACAAACCAAGATCCTCTATTCCTAACAAGAAGCTCACCAAGATTCTTAAAGCTCAGATGCCATCACAACTGAACTTTATCTTCTCGCACATAATTCAGTGCATGAGTGGGAAGAGTGGTTCGCTGGATCAAGCCAGCAAAACACAACTGCAGATGGCATACTCCGTTATCGCTGGTCAAAACTTTGACTACGCCACAGCCATCTTTGAAGATCTGAGGTCGAGATTAGAGAAGCCTGAACGAGATCCCAAGATCTCATATGTACGTTTCATATGTACGTATATCAAGTTCCTCTATCCCAACACCTATCCCACCAAAGATGATGGCACCTTTGCCAGGGTTGGTCAAAGATCACTGGAGGTCAAGCCACTCGCCGACGAGGTAAGTATCTCTCTCCTTCGCTCTCGTCTCTCTCTCCATTCTTCTTCATCTTCAGCGACCACGCAGACGGTTCCTTCGTCTGCTATCCCTGTCGCTACCACTACTTCTAAAAGACCATCAGCTAGTCCGATTGGTCCTTCCAAAAAGGCCAAAAAGACTAAGGAAAGTACACCTTCTAGTACTATACCTGAGGGAGCTTCTCAACAAGCTACCTTAGATGTTTTTGTGGGTCTTTCCTCCACAACTTCAGCAGTCACTCATACTGCCGTGTCAGCGATCTCACTCGCTGTCACATCATCAGTAACCCCACCTACTATCTCATTCCCTGAGATTAACCCCATCCCTACTTCTATTCCCAAAACTCTTCCCTTCTCTCCTCATTTGGTCTCTGAACCCGCCACCTCCTCTTTCCCTATAGGACCTGAGCATCAAACTTTTGAGGAATCTATGCAGTTCTACAAAATGTTTGATACGTCAGGTACACCTATACTCCTAAACACTTCTCTCCCCCCCTCTCCAAATAAGCCCATATCTGAACTAACATTATTTTCAGGTCCTAGCTTGGCGACTGTTGACACGCATGTCAACAGTCTAGGAGAAAAGGTGGATGCACTCACCAACACCATCAATGAAACCACCAACGCCGTCAATCAGGCTGGTGAGGAGCTGAAGAAGTTGACCGCCACTTGCTCATCTAAAGCTGAGAACTCTCAACTTTCAGCTGTTGAAGAACAAGTCGTCCAACTCAGAGAGTCCTCTCGACTCTTTCAAGGGCGATTTGAGTCCCTTACCGCTGAAGTTCAGGGTCTCTCTTCCAAGGTTGACCTCTGCACGTCCCTTCTTCAGCAAATTCTACAGAAAGTCAATGCACCAGCTCCAGCGCTGCCTCCCTCATTCACTGAAGATGATCGTACCAACCTCAACATCGCTGTGGAATTCATTCATGATGCCACATGCGACATACCTGCGGTTGAAGACCGAGTTAAGCGTCTGGAGGCTGACGTTCAAGTGCTAAAAGCTTCAACAGCTACTCCAGCAGCTGAACAATCCCCTACCGCTGATAATGACAAAGTGGGGGAGAAAACTGAAGAAACCTCTATTGCTGCTGGGGAAGCTAAGGAACCTCCCTCTCAATCTGAGGGGGAGAAGGCAAAAGAATCCTCATCGATTCACTCCATTCTCTTTGAAGAGGATGATGAAGAAGATGATGAAGAGGAAGATGATCTAGATCTTGTTGATCAAGAAAAGGATCAGCCCTCCGATGACGACGACGACGATGAAGACCAATCTATGTGGTTCTCTAAGCCGAACGTCGTATCAGGGACAACTTCGCAAGAGGTTGTCAAAACAGGGGTGAGAGGTGATACATCTTCAAGTGTTCCTTCGCAAAGCAAAGACAAGCAACCAATCGCTGAAGAATGCTTGAGGACTGGATCACAATCTGAGGGGGAGCATCCTTCTCAGGTATGTCTTTCAATTGTACCACTTTTCTACTCTTTCCAAACCCCTATGTCTTTCTAGCCTTTATCTCTCTCGTTCTAAAAATACACTTATCCCTTATTTCCTTCTTTTTCTAACCAGACAGTTCTCACCCCTGCTTAAGGGTTCTGAACTACAAATAATACCAGCGGCTATCGCTGAAGAAATAATCCCAATCTCTATCGCTGAGATTGATGAAGAAGAAGAAGATTCCCTGGTCCATCCAGGAAGGCCCTCTCGACCATCTCATTGGTCAGAGGAAGTGATGAAGAAAAGAGTTGAAATGATCGCTCAACTAGAAAGTCAACGGCTGAAAATCCCTCTTCAAACATCCACAGAGCTCGACTTCCTCACTGAAGCTGAAAGAGAAGAATCTGCCAAAGCTGAGAAGCTGATCGCTGAATGCAAACGAGATGCCCAACTCGCTTTAAAGATTCAATCCTCTCAAGTTAGGGACAAAAAGCTGAAAAGCAAACCTGTGGAAGTTCAAGCAGCACTACTGAAAGAAATTGAAGAGGAACGCTTCAAAGAACAAGAGATCAACGATAAGTCTATCGAATGGTGCAAACAAAAGATGGATTATCGTTCTGATCTTCTTCCAATATCAGCCGTGACTATCTCTGGTCGCAAGAAGAAAGATCAACTCTCAGTGACCATGGAGATTACCAGAGAGGATGGAACCCAAAAAGCAATGTACGTATCAAAACTTGAAAGCTTCGGATTTACGGAATGGTTAGAGTTCTGGGATGCGCTGAAGAAATCCAAATCTACATACAGAGGCTACGTTGAAGGACTCCTTGAAGCCCTCATACATAGAGTCGTTTCTGTACTAAAGCTGCCATCTCCTCTTCCTCCCAAATCTTTGAAACTCAAGAGAAAAATTGGGTCCTCCTCCTCTGAAGATGTCGCCATCATCAGGAATGAAACTTCTATCAAATTTTCAAGAGATGCACTGTTTGGTCCTCCTCCTGATCTTTCAGTTCTGGACTTATCTCTGCCTCCTGGTGGTCCCTTCCAAACTGGTCAAGTAATCGACAAGCCTTATGGAATATTCTTCAGAGATGATGATGAGGAACTCAGATTTCAAAGAATCTCTGAGATTCCTATCTGTCCTCTGAATCATCTCAAGGATCTCTTATGCTTATGGTGTGACTTCTTCCCTGCTGCTGACAAAATTAAAGAAATTATCAGTCAAGAATCTTTGGAACGAAGACAGAAAGGAGAAGAAATACCTGAGTATATGATCAATCCTCCCAAATCTTCTTATAGCTGATAGATTAGTTTTCTTATCTGCAATCTGTTAGTTATACTTACAGTAGTTACTCACTTGTACTTATGATTTTCATATCTTGTAATTCTATCCCTGAATTAAATGAAAATTGCAGTGATGTACTTAACCCTATCAGTACTGTAAAAGATCCCTCAAAATAGTAATTGGGACATGCATTCTATGAGTCCTTTTTATTCCTATATTTTGAATTAAAAAGTAATTTTCTTTTGTTACTCTCTCAGTGATTTGATAACGACCCTCTTTTATACTTAGTGAAAATTACGTTATTATATGTATTAGTGTTTCATCATCAGCGATCAGACTGAGTTTGTTCAGTTATCGCTGATGACCTTTCTGTAAACATTTAATATGTATGTGTTTCACTTTCAGCGATCAAACTGAGTCTGTTCAGTTATCACTGATCGTTTCCTATGTAACACAGTTAACGTAATCCCTGAAGACAAGTCTCGCGTCAACATAGTTCATAACTGAATCGAAGACGATGCCACTGAACAATAGATAAGTCTACTAGTGACCTGATGCGGATATCAGCGAAGACCAGACAAATCTACTTACGCGAAGAAGCCTGAGGAAAAGCTTCAGCGATAGCTGAACTTCTTTATCTCTGGAAGAAGAGATACTCAGCGATCAACGATCACAAAGCTTATGCCTCAAGTTTTCTTTTGTCTTACCTTGCACAACCAGTACGATGTGTCAGAACGGACAAGTCTCTGCCACAAATCGTACACCAACTCTGTCAACTACACTGTTCATAAAGTGGCCAAAAGCATGTCTCCAAAAGTGAGACTACCAAAGCCAATCTATGAATGCCACGTGTAAAGTACCCTGCCATGCATTTAATGCATAGGGTATAAATAGGAAGCTCACTCCTTCATCTGAAGGTGTGCTCAATCCTTGAACTCCAAAAAATAGAAACCCTTGTTTTCTATCTCTCTAAAGATCCCCCATTCTCTAAATTTCTTGTGCAACCATCTTAGTGTTTCTTAAGTTTGTTTAGATTGAGTCTGTCTTAATCTTATTCCGCAACAAACTTGTAAATTGTATTTTGATTTATCAATAAACAATTTATTAAACTGTAATTTCTGTGTTTGTATTCAACCCCCCCCCCCCCCCCTTCTACAAACTTGTTAAGCACCTTCGGGACCAACAGTTTCAAAGATGAAGTTTCATGTTCAAAGATGTTTCATGTATTATAATTTTCGTTCATGACTTGTTGACTTTTTAAGCTTCAAAGAGAAAAAGACTTTCCAAGATTCTTCAAGAGCTGAAAGATTAAAGATTGTGAAAGCTACAAAGTGACAAAAGCTGAAGAATCAAGATCTGAAGATCTGTATCAAATTTTTATTAAATCTTGAATACAAAGGGGGAGATTGTTAAGTCTAAATATTGTATCCAAGATTTAATAGGAAAGTCAATGGTGTAAAAGTCAACAATGTCTTTATCAAAGCTTGTTTAGTTTCCTTAGCCTTTAAGGCTTTGTTATAGTTAGATTGTATATATAGGGTGTGTCTTGTAATCTTGTAGTAACGTTCTAGAGAGTTGTGATAAGATTGTAATTCAGAGACATATGAATACGAGATCTACTTTCTCTCTCTAGACTTTCTCTCTCTAGTTCTTGATCTTTAATGTCTAAATCTTGAGTAATTGCTTGATGTAATTAGGAATTTATGATTAACAAGAATTGTCAGAAATAACTTTATCTTGTTTCTTTGACTTCTTTGACCGTCTTCTTTTACGCTTAGGTTTATAATATTGATCATTGAGCGTAAAAGAATCATCAAGAATTTTAGACGAAATATTTAAATCAGAAAAATAATTTTACCTAAGCAACCAATCTGATCAACTAATAAATCTGAATTCGCCTCGGAGTCTGAAGTATTTTGAGAAAAGATTTTAAAATTTGAAACTTCCTTTTTGTTTTCTTGAAAATCAGAAGAAAGGTTAGAAATAGAATCTGATTTTTGAGAAAATAATTTTTCTTCAAGACTAGAAGTCATGAAAGAAAGAATGATATCAGATTCAATTGTCTTTAAAATATTTTGATCTTTTATCTTATCTTCAAGATTGATGATTTTGCTTTCTAATACTAACGGAGGAGTATATTTCTTAGAATCATAAATGATTGGAGAAATATTTTCATTATCAGAATTAGAAGCATAAGGATCAATAAAATCATCAGACATTGAAGATTTGATAGGAGATATATCATTTAAAATTCTTCTGCCTCTCCTTGATTTTTCAGGAAAATATTTTGCATTTTCGTATGTGTAAACAAAAGGAATTTCCTTTTTCTTGTTATTTGTCTTTTTCTCATTTTCGAGTTCTAACACTTGCTTTTCACTAGTCCAATGAAATTTGAACTGAGGAAAATAGTGTGCAAGAGTTAGATAATCGTATTTATATAAAGTAGGAACTTCGTTTATCACTTTGTTTAAACAATGAGGATTGTCAAAACCAAGTCCCCACCTTTGTTTTAAAGCTTATTCACTCCTCGGTTTGTTCATAAAAATTGTTTGTTCAGATTGGTTCCTTCGATAAAGCTTTTCTTCTAACTTATTTATTTTATCCGAAAATTCATCTTTTAAAGTACCCACTAGTATTTGGGTCCAGAAATGTTAGTTGCAGTGCGTGTGGGGGTTATGGAGTAAGAACCATACCAGTAATGATCAGTTGATTTATGAAAATGATCATGTGTACAACAAATAGAACAATAAAATTTCTTACCGTTAAGTGCTTTGTTCTTCTTTGCTTTGTGCACAGGTACACATGATTTCTTCTCTTTCAGCTCATTTTCCTTATCATCTTTGACTGGTTTCTTTTGCCAAACTAGTTTCTCTTTCTTGAAACTTTTTCTTGGATAAGTATCTGAACCATCTAAAAATTCATCGTAGAAAAGGTTAGTGCGACGAATCTGATTAAAGGATTTGACTGACCTGTTTGAAGAGATGAATTTCTGATTTGAACTTGAAATAGATTTCTCAAGTTCTTTGATCTTTGAGGCGAAGTTGTCTCTTTCTTTCACAAGCTGGTCAATCTTTGTCTTGAATTCAGTCTTCGTCTTTTGCTCTTTCAGCGCAGCTGCAGACAGTTCAGACAACTTAGAAGTCAGCTTTTTAATTTCATTTTCAAAGATGGATCTTTCTTCCTCAAATCCTTTTTCTGATTCATTTCTCTGGCCGGATAACTCTTTAAAGAATCCCACATTTTTCTGTTCTATGGCCTTCTTTTCTTTATCAAACTTCTCTCTTTCTAAAATCAGAATTTTCTCAAAATCTGAGATTTGTTGAGAAAATTTTAAGCATTTAAGCTCCAACGACTTCTTTTCCTCAAAACATTTCTTTGAAAAATCTGAGAACTTTTTCGAAAAATTTTTCTTTTCAGAATCAAAATCAGCTATATTTGCAACAAGCTGTTTTTCCAAAACAGATAAATTCTTTCTAAGCTCAGTGTTTTCAGATTCCAAAACAGATATATTCTCTTCGAAAGCCTTCAACTTGTTTTGAAGCTCAACTGATTCTGCTTGTAGCTCAGGTGATTTCTTTTCAGTTGTTTTTAGTTGACTTTGAAGATTCATAATCTCTCTTTCTTTCTCTTTTATCTCTTTCTCCTTTTCATAAAGAATACCTGCAAAATTAGAACTATTTTTAGTACAATTTATACATTCAGGAGTTTTAACACATGTGAACAATTTTAGTTGCAAATCCTGAATCTTTTTGAGATATTCTGAATTTTTCAATTTCAGATCATTTCGTTCAGCTTCAATACCAGAAATATCAGATCTGTAGTAAATTGACATCTTGAAAAATTAATCAACTTGACGTGAATGACCGTCCCAAACTATATATCAGAAAAACAAAAATCAGATTGAATTGAAAATTTTCGAAAAAAATATTAAAAAATGAAAATTTGAAAAACACTAGAAATGACACAAAGTTTAACAAAAAATATAGATGACACACAAAAAAAATCCAGACTTTTTTTTTTAAGCTGAGGTTTGCGTGTGTCGCCTGGAACGCAAAGTTGTGGTTTGCGTGTGATGAGAGAAACGCAAACTGAACTTTGCGGGTTCAACTTGAAGCGCAAGATGAACTTTGCGTTTCCAACGTGAAGCGCAAGATGAACTTTGCGTTTCCAACGTGAACCAAAAACCTGAAAAATTCACTAACACACGAATTAGACCCCAAAGAATGAAACGCAAAGTAGCATGAATGAAACGCAAAGTACTATGAATGAGACGCAAATCTTTATGAATGAAACGCAAACCGTATGAATGAAGCGCAAAGTCGAGTTCTTGACAGATTCAAACTTAAATCGATCGAAACCTGGACAATTGATCTCAAGAACCTGTCAGCA
This sequence comes from Arctium minus, assembly GCA_954870635.1. Lineage (NCBI taxonomy): Eukaryota > Viridiplantae > Streptophyta > Magnoliopsida > Asterales > Asteraceae > Arctium > Arctium minus. The sequence goes on from OX941086.1 coordinate 49,295,125, forward strand.
TCATCGAAAAACAGTTCTAAAGGCACAAATACAATCAATTTTCGATTAAAAACATCAAATCGAACAAAATCGATCAAGAACAGTAACCGAACGATATTTCAAGAAAAATCTCAAAAATCAAGAATTGACAAAGATTTAGATCAAATTACGATATGGAATCAAAACAACAATTAATCACCAACATAAATCGATCACAATGAAACCAATTTCTTTCATTAAAAACAATTTTTCACTCAAAATTCGTATGTAACAGTAAAAAACCGTTTTCTTGAAAAACTTTTGAAAAATAACGATTTTTCAAATCAAATCACACAAAATTCAATTCAAATCATGATCAAATCAATTCTGAAAAGTTTGGTATGGCTCTGATACCAATTGTTAAACATAAAATCCCAATCAATCAAGCTAATTACTCAAGATATGACATTAAAACTCAAGAACTAGAGAGAGAAAGTAGATCTTGTATTGCACACTCTAGAATATTACAATATGCATAAGCCTCTAGTTTTTTTACTACATGATTACAAAGGCAAACCTATATATACCACACATCTAATACAAAGTCTTAACGGCTAAGGAAACTAAACTTACTTTGACTAACTATTACAAGGTCAATGTTGACTTTTACACATTTGACTTTCCTATTAAATCTTGGATACAATATTTAGACTTAACAATATGAAATTAAAATCAAATTCTGAATATACCTCATCTTCATCTGTTTCGGAATCATCTGATAGATCAACTCCAATCAAGCACATCTGAGCGATCTCGACATTTGCAGCTTCGTCGTCAGAGTGATTCAGCCAGAATTCTTCTTCTGCTAGAAGAGCAGTTCCGTTCTCTCTCTTTTCAGCCAGTTCCAGTTTCTTCCTGTAATAAGCTGAGTCCCTAACCTTCTTCACTCGACATTCCATTGAGAAGTGTTCAGGCTTCCCACAGTTATAGCAGGAAGCAGTCTTTGGCTCGGGCACGTTGACTTTAGGACCTGAAGTGAAGCGAGAAGTGTTGGAACCAGATCTTGGTTGGAACTTTTTCTGGTAATGCTGAGAGATAAGGATCAATGCTTTCTGCAGTGCCTCACCATCGTCATCAGTTGACCCATTGTAAGCGTTATCAGACAACGCTTGTTCAGCCAGTTGGCTCGTGAGGAGTGCAACCGGGTCTACTGGTTTCTTGTTCTTCTTATCCAGTTTGGCCTTCTTCTCAAGCACCAAGCTCTCATCAGTCATCAGAATTTCATAAAGTTCTTAGATTTGCATAGTGTAGATTCTGACATTGTTCCTCAGTCTATGGCAAGTTTTGTTCCATTTAGGCTGAAGAGTATTGAGGAATTTCAGATTTGTTTCAAGCTCAGTCTTTTCAACTTTTATCTTTCTCAGATCATTGATAATGGCACAAATTCTGTCATACACCGTTTTCAGTGGCTCCCCATCCTTGGCTTTGAATTCTTCAAAGTTATTCATGTAGCGTGTATGCCTGAGTTGAGTTGCGACCGAAGAACCAAGCATAATCTTCTCAAGTTGTTGCCACATCAGATTACGATGAGTTTTGAAACAATCAATCATGTTGTATATAGAGTTTGGCAAGGCTAGCATCAGATTTGCTTTAATATCACGATCAGCTTGATATGCCGACAACTCATCATGTGTGTATTCTTTAGTAGGCTTATATAATCCAGAAGCCAACTTGGGTTTTTCAAACGGTCCTTCAGATAGAATGATCAACATGTCATTACCATTCTTTTGACGTTCAATGAAGTTCAGAAACCGATCTTGCCACTTGTAAATTCATTTTCATCAATCAGCATTGGTGGACGATTTTCAGTACCCAAAGACATCATAAGATCATTTTTGTAGAACTGAGCTTGATAAGCAAATTTGTCAGAATCTATGTTTCAGATAATCCAGAAAAATTCTAAGTCTGAGACTGGCGCAAAGTTGATGTTTGTGTGAGAGGCAGAAAGCACAAACTGAGCTTTGCGTGATAAGACTGAAGCGCAAATTATGATTCTCGTGAGCAAGGGAAGACGCAAACTTAGGTTTGCGTGACGCACTTAAGACACAAACTGAGCTTTTCGCAAGCAGTAAGAAACGCAAACAAGGCTTTGCGTGAGCAGGCTGTGGCGCAAAGTAAGCTTTGCGTTATGCAAAGGAGACGCAAACCAACTTTGCGTGAGTAGCGGGAGACGCAAACTGAGCTTTGCGTTAGTTGTTGAAGACGCAAAGTAAACTTTGTGTTAGTCCTTGAAGACGCAAAGTAAGCTTTGCGTGAGCTGTATGATACGCAAACGTTACTTCTCTTGAAGCACTGGAGACGCAAAGTAGCTTTGCATGATAGGAGGAATACGAGAACTTCACTTTGCGTGAATAACTTGTAACGCAAACTGAGCTTTGCGTGACACAGATGAAGCGAAAACCTGTAACAAACTGAAACAAAATAAGGAAGATCGTGCAATCCAAAATATGAACTCACGCAAAGTATGAAGAACATGCGCAAAGTAGAGATCTAGCGCAAACCGATGTCAAAATGTCAAAATCTTACAAAAATCGATTACAAAACTGAATTTGATGCAAATTCCTTACACAGACAAGTTCGAAAACAATATTATAACACTTTTCAAACTCAAATTTCGATCAAAAACCACAAAATCAAGATTTCAAGAATTGAACAGTATGTAAAAAACGTATTTCCAGAAAATCTTTAAAACTCAAAATCGATGATCAAACACTGTTTTGCAAATATGTTCTTCTATCAATTTCGAATCCAACAAACCAATTTGCAATGAAATTCACTCAAAAAACAGATCGAATTTGATTAAAAATCCAAAAACGAGATTTTCTTGAAAAATTCAAGAAAATCAATCAAATTTTCGGATTAAATCACAAATTCAAAATCTAAAAACGAATTCTCTCAATCCTCTCAAGATTCAGATGGCTCTGATACCAATTATGAGTCCAAGATCAATGAATCTCTAGAGAGATAAAGTAGAAAGAGAGCATTCAAGGCGCAAAATATGTTGTATTCAATGTGAGCGTGAAAGTGTTCTTCGAGATACAAGGACACAAGACCAAAGGAACTTAAATACCCTAGTCAGATACAACACAGTGTAAAGCTACTAGACACAGTATTTGACCAAGCCTATAAATACAATGATTACTATAAAATCAGACCTAACATTTAGAATTGTAACTAGAATTCAGTTTTTCATAACGAAATGGTAGTTGCATTTTAGTATTATCTTTCCTGTTCTCATCTTCCTTAACTTCTACTTCATCTGTTGATTTTGTCCATCTGACTCTGAGTTCAGGGTATTTCTGTGCTAGTTTTAGAAAACCAAAATCATATAAAGCAGTCGTTTTTGAAATACCCTTCTTCAGATAATGTGGGTTATTGTAACCAATACCCCAATACTCATTAAAAAATGTAAACTCTTTTGGTTTATTAAGATAAATAGTTTGATCAGTCTGACCTCGAGTATAAAGTTTTTGTTCCAAACCATTCACTTTTTCAACCAAAGTTTTATTTTCTTTCTCTAAAGATAAACACTTTTTAGCAACTTCTTTTATCTCACGTTCACACATTTTGAATTTAGAAGATGTTTTAGATAATTGACTTTGAATTGCAGTCTTTTCTTTACCAAAAGTGCCAATATTTTTGTTTAAAGTCTCAATCAATACAGTCTTCTCAACAATTACATTATTGGGTTTCAGTATTGTTTGGTTTTTCTTTTCAATGACACCTTTTTCACGTTTATGTTTAGACTACAGATCCTGAAGTTCAACCATCATGGATTGCATTTGTAAAAGAAAATCAGATTCAGTCATATGATTTACCTCATCAGAAGTCTCTTCATCATCTGATTCCTCTTCAGCTACTTTCTTCCCCCATCAAGCACGTATGGACAGCCTCATCTCTTTCACTCTCAGAATCGGTGACATCCAGCCAGTGATCATCTTCTACCATTAAGGCTTTGGTTGCCTCTTTTTGCTTTACTAGGAGCATCTTGTTCTTGTAATAATCAGGTTTTTTCACCTTAGGCTTCCGGCAATCTTTGGCAAAATGACCTATCTTGCCACAGTTGTAACACTTGACTGGTTCATCTATTTTCTTCTCTTCATACCGATTCACATACTTCTTTTCTTCCGGCTTCCTCTCCTCAAACCTTTTACCATCAAATCTATTTTCTTTAAACCTTCTTCCTTCCACTCTTTCCTTATGTTCATGGTTCTTTGATCCTGACTAATACCTTTGACTATTAGACCCTGGATTCTTGTAAAACTTCTTTTGGAAGGCCCTGGCAGTAATAGCATGGCTTGTTTTATATTCTCACCATTATCAGAATTAGACTCAACATTCTCTTCATCCTCAGACTCAGAAACAATCACTTTCTTCTTTTTCAGACTAACCGACCTCTTCTCTTTTCTCTTGACAACTAGGGCAACAAGATCAGCAACTGGTTTTTCAGCTTTATTTTTATCCGCTCTTATCTCATCAACTTCTTCCTCGTTCTGGCGAAGAGTTTCATAGACCTTCTTCATTGAGATCTTTCAACTGTTTCATTTGACGGTTAAATCTATTCCATTCGGGCTGCAATATACTCTGAAACTTCACATTCATCTCAATTTGAGGTTTCTTCACTTTGTTCTTGCTCAGTTCATTGAGAAGTGTGATAAATTTGTCATATGTGTTCTCTAAGCTCTCACATTCCTTAGCTTTGAACTCTTCATAGTTATTCAGACAGTTTGACACCTTCAACCGATTACCAATCTTTGAACCTAACATCATCTTCTCTAGTTGATCCCACATCTGTTTACCAGTAGCTTTGTAACTGTCTATCTTTACATAAATCTCATTAGGAAATACCTTGAAGTATAAAAGATTTTGCCAGTCTATCAGCCTTGAGCCTCTTTTTCTGTTCATAAGTATATTCATCTACATCCATAGGATATTCTTTCGTAATCACTTCTGTCGGTCCACAATGTTTATATCAAGTTCTTACAAAACAACAACAATAACAAGATTACCAACCTGTTTGATAATTAACAAACGATTACAAGGTTTGGTGTTCGGATTTAGCTCTTGATGTGTTCTCTCTGTTTTTACACCGTGAGTGTGTGTGTGAAAGTGATCTGATATTTAGAGAGTTAGCTTTTTCAACACACTTGCTTTACCTACATAATATCTATTTTAGATATTATCTAACAACTAACAATATAATATCTAGAATATAATATCTAGATATTATAACTAAACTAACTAATTACTTAATAACAATAAAATACAATAACAACTAACTTTGACTATTTTATGACAAACGACTTAGACTAATATTAATGAGACTACTTTTCTGCTTTAGCTTCAGATTGCGATCTTCGTATTGTATGATCTTGAATCCAATGAGACTGTGTCCTAACAACTTCTTCTCCTTCCTCTTCTGTAGTATGAGTCTTAGTTGGAAGTTTCATGGGACCTTCTTCCAATGACAATCTAATATATTCACCATTGTCGTTTCGATCAATAAAATCCAGAAAGTTGTCCTTCCACTATTCACCCTTGAAAAGTATAGGAGGTTTGACATCAGTTCCTATGGCAAGAGCATCCCTTGAAATCATCTTGATAAATGCACTGATCTTTAAACACGAAATCAGAAAATTTCAAAAACTTCTGAAAAATAGTCAAAAATTGACTAAGTATGGATTTCTCACGCCAAAGAAATTATTTTTCGCACAACAAACACTGATTTTTCGCACACACACTAAAATTCTCACACCAAAGATGAAAAATCTTCAGCTTTTCGCACGATTAAGGATGCGAAAATACACTTTACGCACGACGTTGGATGTGAATTTTTGAATTTCGCACACTAAAGGATGTGTATTCTGACTTTTCGCACAGAGAGTGTTAAGTCTGATTTTATAGTAATCATTGTATTTATAGGCTTGGTCTAATACTGTGTTTAGAGGCTTATTCTGTGTTGTATTAGCCAAGGGTATTTAAGTCCCTTGTGGCTTTGGTTGTTGTAAGGATCGAACGCATATTGAATAGAACTCAAACTTCTGTGCTTTCAAACTCTCTCTCTCTAAAGATTTAGTGATTTTGGGATTATCAATTGGTATCAGAGCAATTCTAAATCTGAGAGAATTGAGAGAATCATTTTTCGAAATCTGAATTTGTGTTTGAATTAGAATATTTGATCGATTTTCTTGAATTTTTCAAGAAAATCTCATATTTTGATTTTTCATCAAATTCGGACTGATTGGTGATCGATTTTTGTTGTAAATTGATTCGTTGGATCCGTTTTTGATTGTAGAACTCTTTTGATTCACATCTTTTTGCAAGAAAATCATGTTTTAAAGATCAATTTTGTGATTTTTCGAGATTCTAGAAAACTGATTTTACGTACTGTTTGATTCTCGAATTCTTGATTTTGTGGTTTTTAATCAATTTCTTTGTTTTAAAAGTGATAGAACACAGTTTTCGAACATTTTGGTGCAAGAAAAATTCATCAAATTTTGTTTTGTAATCGATTTTTGGAAGAAATTTGAGTTTCTCATCGTTTTGCGCCAGATTCAAGTTTTGCGCGAGTTCATCAGGGACTTTGCGCCAGTTCATCGAGGGGTTCCAAGTTCATTGCACAAAAGTGAAAGTTTGCGCCATATTAAGTTCACGCAAAATCTGATTTCCGTCTTCTAAGTTTCGCGCAAAGTATCTTTGAGTTTCTATATCTCACGCAAAGCTAGACTCTCGCCAGATCATTTTACGCAAAGTCTATTTTGTGTTATAAGCATATCACGCAAACTCAAATTTTGCGCCACCAAAGCCTCACGCAAATTATAATTTGCGCCATCCTTGTCTCACGCAAGTCAGGTTCTCATCATTATCTGCTCACGAAGAGTTTAAGTTCTCGTTATCATCACTTCGCGCAAATCTAGTTTGCGCCGGCTTCTTCTAAAGCAAAAGTCAAGTTTGCGCTACATCTGTATAGTGCAAAGCTAAGTTTGCGCCATCCTCAGTTCGCGCAATTCTCAGTTTGCGTCAGTCAGTCCTCGCGCAAAACCCAATTTGCGTTATCCACTGTTAGCGCAAATTTAAAGTTTGCGCTAGATCCTCTGCTTTCAAGACTTGGCATTTTTTCTGAAATTTTTCAGTTATGGATTCTACAAAGTTTGCGTTTCAAGCTCAGTTCTACAAGAATGATCTTATGATGCAATTGGGAACAGATACTCGTCCACCCGTTTTAATCAATGAAAATGAGTTCACACAGTGGCAAGATCGGTTCATTAACTTCATTGAGCGTCAAGCTAACGGAGAGAATATGATGAAGTCATTTACTGAAGAATCATTCATCAGACCTAAAAATGACACTCCCTTGACTGTTGAAGAGGTTAAACGCGAAAAAGCCGATCGAGAAGCAAAGTCCAATTTGATGCTAGCACTACCTAACTCCATTTACAATCGAATTGACTGTTTCAAGCATGATCCAAAGATGATGTGGACTCAGTTAGAAAAGAACATGCTTGGGTCATCAGTTGCTACACAAATACGCCAGACATGCTTCATGAATAATTTTGAGGAATTTAAGGCAAAGGACGATGAGTCTCTGAAGGTTATCTTTGACAGGTTTTGCACTGTGTTGAATGATCTACGCAAGATAAAAGTGGAAAAGACTGAGATGGAGACAAATCTGAAATTCCTCAATGCACTTCAACCGGAATGGAACAAATCTTGTCATCGATTGAGGAATGATGTCAGGATATCTTCGATGCAAATCCAAGAGCTTTACGAGATTCTGATGACAGATGAGTGCATAGTCACAGAGAAAAAGGCCAAACTTGATAAGAAGAATAAGAAAACAGTGGACCCAGTTGCACTTCTAACGAGTCGTCTAGCTGATCAAGCATTGTCTGATAATGCTTATGACGGGGCCACTGAAGATGATGGTGAGGCACTTCAGAAAGCTATGATCCTTCTTTCTCAACATTATAAGAAAAAGTTCCAACCTCGTTCGAGTTCCAACTCTCCTCGCTTCACTTCTGGGTCGAAGAATGTCCAAGTGCCCGAGGCTAAGAAACATGCTGCATGCTTCAACTGTGGAAATCCGGGTCACGTCTCTAAGGAGTGTCGAGTGAAGAAAGTTCGGGACTCGGCATATTATAGGAAGAAAATGTCTAAGATTTAGTGATTTTGGGATTATCAGAGAGGGATGAGAAATCTTAACTTAGAACGTCTCAAACTTGAACTCACAAGAGAAAATGATGCGAAAAGTAGACTTAGAAAAATTCGAGCTTCTTAACTTCACGTATCGATACGAAATCCTCCCTTAGAAAAATTTCACTTCTTTGAGATGCGAAATCTGCACTTTTCGCATGAAGAATGATGCGAAACTTTACTTTTCATATATAACGCGATGCGAAAAGTTGCCATAAAATTTTTCAGAATTCACTTTTCGTACAGTGACTCGTGCAAAATAATGCTTTTCGTATAATGCCTCGTGCGAAATTCTCTCTTTTCTCACCAAGTGCAATGCGAAATTTGTCCTTAACTTTTTCCAATCACCCAATTTCGTGCGAAAACCTTAAGAACATGCGAGTTCTTCACTGGATTATGCGAATTCTTCAGATCTCGACCCAAAAACTTCAAATTCAATCCAATTTCAATTAAAAACTTAGAATTAGTCCGCAAAACTTCAGCAATTTGATCTCAACCACTTTTCGAATAGGTTACAAACAAATAATTTCAACAAAATCAACGAAAATTACAACTCGATCAAGAATACAGTGCGTGAAAAACTATGAACCAAAACTCAATTAAATTCAAATTCACACAAACTGATTGTGAATTAGACAAAACAACCAACACTAAACCTGTTTAGAACAACATTTGAATACAATGAACCAAAAATTACACTCAAAAACACACAAAATCAAGAAAATGATTCTGGAACAGTGATGTATGCGAGTTCTTCAAATTTCGGCCATTTTTCAGATTCTTGATTTGATTTCTGAATTATGCTTGCTCTGATACCAATTGTGTGTCCCAATATATGTGCAAATCAAGATAAACAACAAAATTGATTCAAGATGTCATATGTATTTCACGAATTCAATCAATTACAAAAATGCTCACACTCAATATTTCTCTCACTATAAATATCTTTGATAAGTTCTACAAGCTTAACAAAGAAGAAAAACCTTTTATACCAACAAGGTTACAAGACAAAACTAAAACAAACACTAACTAAAGACTTTGACATTTCTTTATTGAATTGAATTTGACTTTGCAATGAGAGGCTTTAACTTGGGCTTTGACATTTCTTCTTATGATCTTGGATCCAACATAATTATGCACTAACACTGTCCTTCTATTTTTGGAATAGCCGCAACTTTTGACCGGTCAAAGCCGTAATTGTTGATAGGGTGTTCACGGGTTGGGTTGATCGGGTTGAAGACATTTCAACAACCCAACCCAATGTTGGCGGTTTGAAAATTTTCAACCTAACCTAACCCAAACAAAAGTGCAACCCAACCTAACTCAACCCGTTCGGATTAGTCGGTTTCGTCAGGTTGGTCGGGTTGTGTTTAAACAAAGTAAAAACAATATTAAAAACATAAAAATATGGAAAACTTCCTTTGAAATGCAATGAATCATCCAAGAGAATATACAAATTCATCAAATATTTAGGTATTACATATAACTTTCCAATAATGTCCTCTTACGAGTTCATTGCTCATTATTGCCAAGTTGTTTTTAGTAACTTATACATATTAAAGAGGCACAAATAATTTTAGAGAGGTCGCTAAAATGTTTATCAAGTTATCGGGTTGGTCGGGTTACTTTTGGCCTAACCCAATATCAACCCAATAGATTCAGGTTGCCTAATTTTGTATCGATTATATGTCGGGTTACCTCGGGTTGATTTTTTTCCAGGTTAGTCGGGTTGGATTGATCGGGTTGGTCGGTTTTTTGAGCACCCCTAATTTTTGACCAGTCAAAGCCGTAATTGTTGATCAGTCAAAGATGCAATATTTGACCGGTCAAAGCCGACCTTGACCGAATGAAAGGCTAGGATTACTTCTCTATTTCTCATATATTTAGCATTTCTCAAATGAACCTCTCCCTATATATATATATATATATATATATATATATATATATATAGGCGAAGGATTGTGCGAGAAGTTGAGGTTAATGTGAGAAGTGAATATGAACAGTTGATCACTGTTAATCAAATGTCCCCCCATGAATTGCGGCTTAGAAGGGTATTAATCTGATGCATCTTATCTCGGTGCATCTCATCCTAATGTGAATACATTTCTCATCCAACGATTGATATTTTGTTCAAACCACTTCAATATATGGTTGAAAGAAGGATGACTTTCAATCATAGAAAACATGTTCTTAAATGTTCAAACCACTTCTGATTCTTAAACGATTTCATGAATATAGAAGTGTGATTTTAAATGTTTTCGTTTTATTTGTGCTTCAATGATCAACAAACCGTGTGTTTCCAAAGATAAATACTTGCGTATTGTATTTTTCATATACTTTCAAGTATTCACACACCGGTTTGATATTTTGTTGAATATGTTCTTACCATGTCTCAAAATTGATACAATATTTTCGATGGTAAGACACCCCGATTGAATTTCAATGAATTTTGAGCGTTGATTTCATTTCTAAACGTTCTTTCAAGAATGTCTATATTTTGTTTCGTATAGACATATTCCATTTTTTTTGCTGACCCAAGCCTTAATCGATAAATCATTCTATTTGATCTTTATCATACAATGTCAGATTTTCAAACAAGTTGCTTGTGTTCATTTCATTCATTCACTTATCTTGTTTGAAAAGTCTTCAATGTTTAAAAATGCTCAAATATTCATGATTATCAATGTGAGCATACATCCATCTGAATTGGATATTTTTGTGCTTTAACTATCAAAGTTAGACCAGTTGAGCAACATATTCTTTTAGGAAAACATGGGTTCATTGTGTGAGATTTAATTGAAACTTCTATGGATTCACGTTAACGAGTGTTTCCTACCCAAGAAGTTAATCCTTGAGTGATCGATTGTGTGAGGAGTCAATATACTAAGTGTGGGTTGAGTGAAGAGGTAAAATGAAAAGAGAATTTGGTTAGATGTTCGCTCAATGATTAAAAGAAAGAGGGTGAGAGATCAGAGTAAAACAATATCAAACTCTGCACCAACTTTTTCTGAGTCGGACAGCCACATTACTAGTGTTTCACAATTCTTCATGAGCATTATTGAAACAGGCAACTAGCCCATGCCAACTCTTGATAAAAACCCCACCGGCTACTCATTTTCTTCTCAACAAGAAAATGTTTCAATATTTCAAGGGGACGCAACACATATGCTATCTGATTTTCATTTGGAAAATCTGGATATTGAAAAAGAAGGAAGTCTGCCCCACCTTCGCACTTCGATCATACACAATAGAGTATGTATTTAACTGTTGTTGTCTCAATGGTTTACACAATTTTGAGCCTTATAAAAGCAATCATCATGTGCTTAATTCTTTCTAACACTTGCACGAGCACACAAGGAATACGTTTTCTTGTCATAACGTTCATAGAAATTCCTTTGTGGTGTTTTGATGATTGAATGGAAGACCTGGGGGAGTGAACATCACAAAATCTCCTTTCCAATGTGTATTCGTTATACACAATAACTTTGTGTTACTGACAGGCATATTAACTGATTCATTTGTTGATTTAGGTGTTACATTCTTATTTGTCTGGATTTGCAAAGATCTAGATGAATACATTATTGTGAGTTGACGACGAATCGGAGGCTCTTGATAAGATCAGTGGTCAGAATAGATGAAGTGACATTTCTTGTTGAAAGTTTTGATGATCAATATGCTCTTATCATCAAAAATGGGGGAGAATTTATGTTCAAGAAATGTCTGGAACGAAAAGTTTGTATTAAATATAGGAGAAAAGTTCAAGAAGTGTTTGATTCAGAAATGTTATAGATAGGGAGAAGATAAAGAAAGTTATTGGAAAGTATTCAAGAATTGTTGGTTTGAGAAAGATAATTGAAAGCTGGAATGAAAAGTTTCAAAGATTTCTGAAGATGAGCTAAATTTACAGAAATTTTCTTTGAAGATATTTTGCTAAAGCATTATGAGCGAATTTTGAAGATAATTTCTTTCTGGAGTCTGAAAGAGGTTTTTGTTAATCTTTAAGGGAGATTTTTATTTGGTTGAAGACATATTTTTGGATGATCAAAGAAAGAAGAGATTGTTTCAAGCATAAATAGAAGTCTGAAGTTCCAATGCTAAAGTTTTACAAAGGGGAGATTACAGTTACTGAGCTTAAAGAGAAATGATTTTTCTGCAAAATCTTTTTGAGATGATCTTGAATCCAAAGGGGGAGATTGTTAGATCATAAATATGTTGGATACAAGATCATAGAAGACTGAAGATTGCAGTCAAAGCTGAAGTCAACTCTCAAAGCATCAAAGTCAAAGTCATTGTAATAAAAATCAAAGTCAAATTTATTGTGTTGTAAGAGTTTTAGTTGTTTGTGTGTTCCTATGGTGTGCGTGTTTTTGTGTTTGTATATATAGGTGTGTTATGCATGTAGTACTAGTAGCACAACAGAGAGAGAGTCGTACGAGTTTCATAGTTAGAGAGAGAAAGTGTTGAGAGAGTTTGTAATAGAAATCAGAGATTGATATGAAAATGGAAATTGATTGAAATTACATTATGTCGTCTTGTTTACATTGTTAAATAGGGATAACAATAACCACTTCTCACGCTTCTCACGCTAACCTCAACTTCTCACCAGAACTCAATATTATAGATAAAATCGTTTAATATGCATAAGTTCATAATGTGAGTAATATGCATACGTGCACATGTTGTAGAATGTGCCAACGTGCACTGTCAAAGAGTATAAAGTATTAGATCTTTTCGTGCATATGTGCATAAAGTATAAAGTGTCAATGTTGTAGAATATGCCTACGTGCACTGTCAATGAGTTTAAAGTGTTAGGTCTTTTTGCACTGTACCAACAAATTAATATGCATAAATGCATATCCATATATGAACTTTTAAAGAATATGCACATTCTTACATATGTGGATATGCATGTATGCACATTCATGCATATGTACATGTACACAAATGCACATTCATGCATATTGCACATGTACACAAATGCACATTCATGCATATTGCACATATGCACAAAATTTAAGTGTAAACGACATCGTCGTGGATGAGATAGGTGATCGGAATAGGGTTTTGGCGAGCCGGTGAGTGAGATCGGAAAGTGTGGTGTGGTGATCTACGACGACGATATGTGTATCGTCGCCTACGTAACATAGGGATTTTGTCGTGAGAATGAGGGACTATGTGATCGTCGTAGCTACACATAAGCCAGAGCTTAGTCAAACCACCAGTTGCCACCGTTGTAGGACCGTTATTTGGTGGGTATAGATGGTTTTCTTCGCCCCATGAATCGTTTTTTCGGGAACGAGGTGAGGAGTCTACGGAGTCATGCATGGTGTGTAGCGATGGTAGTGGTGGCTACCGTTGTGGCAGTGATGGTGGTGGCGGAGATTGGCGTTGGTTGTAGCGGAGCGGCAGTTTGCTCCATTTTTTTAGAAAGAGATATGTACTGCCTTATTAAAATATGCTGAAAATATGGAAAAGTAGATGACTTCCAAATTAGAGATAAGTTACATTTTTAATTTTTAAATTATTATATTTAATAAATAAAGATATCAATACCAATTATAGACTTCCTTAAAATATGGAAAGGTAGTTATTAGGCGTGAAAAAGAAAATTCCAATATTACCCCTTTGTTTTGTGATTAGGCGGGTATATTGACATGCAATTAAGATTGAATCTGATTGGTTGATAATTGGTTAACACGGTTAATACCAATGTCATGGTTAACAAATGAATGGGACTATATATATAGGGTTAAATCAAGTGAGAACCACAAAAAGGTTGAGAACTATAAGAACCAATCTCAACCACAATCAAGATTAATCAATGGTGAGAGTTGGGAGGAAACATTTTGCATATATGGTGTCATTTACATACAAACGTAACTATTAAAAGGGCATAAAAGTAAATATCTTCACTTTCTATCTCTTATTGAAATTATATAATTTAAATTAAACACCACCTCCTTTTTAAATCAAAATTAAATTAATTACAATAACATTTTAAATCAAAAAAAATTATATAAAAACGAACATTTTATTTTTTTTAATTTGACGTGAGTATCATTATATTTTTTTTACATTTACTTTAATAATTACAATTTTTACATGAAAAAATAAAAGTGATTTAACTTGTATGTTGTATCACCTTGTGAAACAACATTTTAGTATTTCACATCACATTTCACGTCATTTTGGTTTCTTTTCACATTGTGAAAAGCGGTACATTGTTTCTGTTAAAGCTATATTGTATTCAAGATTAAATTGTGGATCAAAAGTGTAATGTTTAGAAAGTTAGGTGTGTAATATGTAATTGTTGTTAGAAGGGTTGACTTTGCTTAGGTCATGTTGACCAAGTATAAATAGCAAAGTTCTTGTGTTTTTAGAGTAAGATACGAACACGCAAAATTGTTAAGAGTTCGCATACTGTAAACACACAAATACGTGAGATCTGTGGCACCTTGTTAGATCTGTGATTATATTGTAATCGTGTGATTAATTGAATAAAGATTGCGTTCTTAATCTGTGTTGTTGATATATGCTAGTAATCTGGGATCACATTTGGTATCAGAGCACAGATTCAACAGTTTTGAGATAAAAAGAGTTTGTATCTGTTTCTTGGTTTCTTGAGTCGATTTTTGTGCAAAATTGTGTTTTTCATAAAATCTTTGATTGAAAGTTGGTCGAAATATGTTTTAGATTGACTTTATTGGATTGCATTGCACTTAGAAATCGTTTTTTATCATCAATTTTTGGATTTTTGAAAATTTTGGTCGAACGAGCGGCATATACTGTTTCATTATGATTTTTTATGCTTGAGTGTAAATTTGATTGTGATATTGTATTGGATTGATCTTTGTACTAATCTGATTGATTCTGTGAAGTTACAGCCTCTGGATTGCAGATTTGGATTGGATTTTGGACTAGAATTGATATTTTAGGAACGAAACTCAAAGAAGTCGCAAGATCTGTACTATTTGTACGAATAACTCGCAGGACATTAAATTCGTAGAAAGAATTCGCATAAAGTTCTACTAAATTCATTAAGTGAAGAATTCGTATCACTGTGGTGTACGAAATGTTGTAGAATTCTCACAAAATACTTTGAAAATCATTTAAGTGTGGAATTCGTATACTGCTATATACAAAAAGCAAGAATTCACATAAGAGTGTTGAGCGAAAAGTTGTTTTTGAAAATTGAAGGATGGAATTCGCACATAGTTATGTACGAATTCTGAAGAATTCGCAGATGTGACTTGTACGAATTCTAAATTTTTTGCATAATTGTTCAAAATTATTTCTAAGTTCAGAATTCGTTCAAGATACGGAAAGTTGGTGAAAATTCAAAATATGTCTTAAGTAAAGAATTCGTATCCTCGTGTTATACGAATTCTGCTTGCGAAAAGTTTGTATGCGAAAAGTTTGTGTGCGAAAAGTTTGAGAAAATTCAAATTTGTTTAAGGAAGGAACTCGTATAAGAGAGAGACGTACAAATTGTGAAGAGCTCGCAGAAAGCTTTATACGAATTCTTAAGAATTCGCATATAAGTTCATGCGAATTGCTTGATTTTAATTGTCTCTTACATACGAATTCTAGACTTGTGCGAATTGTTTCTTGCTTTATATGAATTTTGTGAGTCATGCGAATTCTATCACTTTGTGCATATGAATTGCTCTTCAATCCTAGTGCATGCGAATTTTGTACTTAATATTTTTAGAAATTTCAGTTTCTGAAAATTTTTAAGCTTTGCTTTCATTATCTCAAATTGTTGAATTAAAAGATCAATACTAGCATTTTCTCTTTGCGTGCAGAATTGAATTGAATTGATAAAATCATCATGTCTAAAGAACTTCTTTCTATGGGTTCCCTATCCAAACCTCCGGTGTTGTCTATCGGAGAGTACTCTCAGTGGAAGAGGAGGATGATTCAGTTCTTAAACCATAAGAACCGTGACTATATGAAATCCATCTCAGTAGGACCAGTTTAACCTATTGTTATTGTACCGGGTCAAGCTGCTACCGATACTTCTCCAGAAATACCTGAGAGATATGTGCCAGAGTCATATCAATACTTTAGCGAGAGGGAGAAGGAGCTGCACAAAATAGATAAAGAGGTGTTAAGTCTAATTTTATAGTAATCATTGTATTTATAGGCTTGGTCTTATATTGTGCTTAGTTAGTTTTATCTGTTGTATAAGCCAAGGGTATTTAAGTCCTTTTGGGCTTTGGTTGTTGTAAGAAACTCACGCACAATCTTAATAGAATTACACTTTGCGCTTCAACTCTCTCTCTCTCTCACTACTTTCTCTCTCTAAGATTTAGAGGGTTCTTGGATTATCAATTGGTATCAGAGTCAATCTAAATCTGAGAGATTTGAGAGAATCGTTTTTCGTATACTGAATTTGTGAATTAATCTGAAAATTTGATCGATTTGCTTGAATTTTTCAATAAAATCTCATTTTTGGATTTTTCATCAAATTTGGACTGTTTTGTGAACGAATTTTTCTGAAATTTGGTTTGTTCGATTCGATTTTCATTGTAAAACATATTTGATTCACATCATTTTTCAAGAAAATCAAGATTGGTTGTTCGATTTTGTGTTTTTTCGAGTTTCTGGAAAAAGTTTTTACGTACTCTTTGATTTTCAAATTCTTGAAATTGTAGTTTTTGATCGATTTGTTTGAATAAAAGTTTTTACAATTTAGTTTTCGATCATATCTGTGGAAGAAATCATTGCTAATTTCAAATCTGTAATCGTCTTTGTTGATTTTTCGTGTTTTTCAGCGGTTTGCGCGAGATCTGACCTTTGCTCGAGTTCTTCACAATTTGCGCGAGTTCATCTAGAGCTTTGCGCCAATTCATCCTTGTTTCTAGAAAGCAAGTTCTCGCTACCTTTGATTCACGCAAAGCTAAGTTTGCGCCATCTCAGCATCGCAAAAGGACCAGTTCTCGCTAACAACAGCTCACGCAAATCCTAGTTTGCGTCTCCAACCTATCACACAAACATTCTTTTGCGTCTTCCTCTGTTAGCGCAAATCTTACTTTTTTCCTTAAGCATCTCACGCGAAGTTCACTTTGCGTCATCATCAGTTCACGAAAAGTTGAGTTCTCGCCATTGTCTTATCACGCAAAGTCCAGTTTGTGTCTTCAACAAGTCACGCAAATCTAAGTTTGCGCGACTGTGAGTCCAAGATCAATGAATCTCTAGAGAGAGAAAGTAGAGAGAGAGACAAGGTAAGCGCAAAGTAATTGTATATTGATGTATGCGTGAAAGTTCTTACAAAGACAAAGACCAAAGGGACTTAAATACCCTTGGTCAATACAACACAGTATACGACATTAGACACAGTATTTGACCAAGTCTATAAATACAATGATTACTATAAAATCAGACCTAACAGCGACCTTCTGCTCACGCAAACCCAGTTTGCGCCAAGATTGTATCACACAAATCACAGTTGGCGCCTTTTACAGCTCACGCAAAGTTTGGTTTGCGTCTTCAACGCCTCACGCAAGTGTATTTTGCGCTATACTCTGTTAACGCAAAGCTTAGTTTGCGCTACATTCTCTCACGCAAACCTCTAGTTTGCGCCAACTCAGTCAAGACTTAGAATTTTTCTCGATTTCTGAGATATGGATTCTGCAAAGTTTTCTTATCAAGCTCAGTTCTACAAAAGCAATCTTATGATGTCATTGGGTACAAAAAATCGTCCTCCTGTTCTGATTGATGAAAACGAGTTTTCTCAGTGGCAAGATCGGTTCCTGAACTTCATCGAACGTCAAAAGAATGGAAATGACATGATGAATATTCTGTCTGAAGGACCTTTTGAAAAACCCATTCTGGCTTCTGGATTATATAAGCCTACCAAAGAATATACATCCGATGAGTTATCACAATATCAAGTCGATCGTGATATAAAGGCAAATCTGATGCTAGCCTTGCCAAACTCTATTTACAACAGGATTGATTGTTTCAAAAATCATCCTAATCTTATGTGGCAACAGCTTGAAAAGATTATGCTTGGGTCTTCAGTTGCAACTCAACTTCGGCATACACGGTATATGAACAACTTTGAAGAATTCAAAGCCAAGGATGGGGAGTCATGGAAAACTGTGTATGACAGATTATGTGTCGTGATTAATGATCTGAGGAAAATAAAAGTGGAAAAGACTGAGCTTGAAACAAATCTGAAATTCGTCAATGCACTTCAACCGGAATGGAACAAATCTTGTCACAGATTGAGAAATGATGTCAGAATATCTACAATGCAAATTCAAGAGATGTACGAGATTCTGCTAACAGATGAGTGCATTGTAACTGAGAAGAAGGCCAAACTGGACAAGAAAAACAAGAAATAAGTGGACCCAGTTGCTCTCATCATGAAACAACTAACAGAACAAGCATTGTCTGATAATGCTTATGATGGGGCCACTGATGATGATGGCGAGGCGCTCGAGAAAGCTATGATCCTTCTTTCTCAATATTATCAGAAAAAGTTCCAACCTCGGTCGGGTTCCAACAATCTTCGCTTCACTTCTGGGTCTAAAGTCAAAGTGCCCGAGCCAAAGACAGTTGCTGCCTGTTACAACTGTGGTAAGCCGGGTCACATAGCTAAGGAGTGTAGAGTGAAGAATGTTACGGATTCGACATACTATCGGAAGAAAATGGAACTTTCCGAGAAAAGAGAGAATGGAACAGTTTTGCTCGTTGAAGAGGAGTACTGGCTTGATCACTTCGATGATGAAGCTGACAATGTGGAAATTGCTCAAATGTGCTTAATCGGAGATGATCAGTCAAATGATGATGATGATACTGATGAAGATGAGGTAATTTCTGAGTTTGATTACACTTTCATTTCTTCACAGATAAATATCATAATTTCTGCCTTAAATGTTTTCCACTCAAAGTTTATTTCTGAAAAGCAATTAAATTCAGAAAAGTCAGATTTGATTGACAAATTGAAAATTTCTTTGAAAGATGAAAAATCTATTTTCGTTCATACTAAAGAAATCTTTCAAAAGAAATTGGATGATTTGAAAAATTCAAATAAGACTTATCTTGAGTCTTTGACTGAAATGACCAAATTAAAAGATAATTTTTCGGATAAAATAAATAAGTTAGAAGAAAAGTTATATCGAAGGAATCAATCTGAGCAAACAATTTTCATGAATAAACCAAGGAGTGATGAGGCTTTAAAAGAAAATTGGGGACTTGGTTTTGAAAATCCACATTGTTTAAACAATGCGATAGAAAAATCCCCAACTTTATATAAATACGATTATCTAACACTTGCTCAATATGCTCCTCAATTTAAAATTGGTTGGATGAATGAAAAGTAAGTGTTAGAAATCGAAAATGAGAAAAGAATGAAAAACACACACAAGGAAATTCCTTTTGTTTATACGAGCGAAAATGCCAAATATTTTCCTGAAAAATCAAAGAGAGGCAGAAAAGGTTTAAATGAAATATCTTCTGTCAAGTCTTCAGTGTCTGATGATTTTGTTGATATATTTGCCAATAAATCTGATAAGGAAAATATCTCTCCAATCTTTTATGATTCTAAGAGATATACTCCTCCTTTAATATTAGAAGGCAAAATTATTGACCTTGAAGATAAGATGGAAGATCAAAATATTCAAAAAGAAATTGAATCTAATGTCATTCTTTCTTTCATGACGTCAAATCTTGAAGAAAAATCAATTTCTAAAAAACAAGATTCATTTTCTATTTCTAGCATTTCTTCTTTTTTTAAAGAAAACAAAAAGGAAGTTTCCAATTCTAAAATCTTTTCTCAAAATTTTTCTGACTCCGAGGTAAGTTCAGATTTATTGTCTGATCAGTTAGATTTCTTGGGTAAAATTGCTTCTTCTGATTTAAATCTTAATTTGAAAATTATTGATGAATCTTTTACGCTAAATGATGATTATTACAAACCTAAGCGTAAAAGAAGAAGGTCAAAGAAGTCAAAGAAACAAGAGTCAGTCATTTCTGATAATTCTAATTCTTGTACTTCAATTATTTCATATAGGACTTTGAGCACGCCTTCAAAGCAGATATGGAGGGTGAAGCGAATATCAAATGATTCTCAGACTGATGAGGATAGATATGTAGACAAACAATATAAAAGTGATTCATTTGTTGTGTGTAATAAAATTTCCAAATATTCAATAAAGCAAATGATTCAAATTTCCAAAAATGTCTCATATTCTTCTTCTGATTCGAGTTCAGATGATTATGCTTTCTCTTCTTCTGATTCATATGTTCATTATTCTAATAATATCTCTCATGCTTTATCTGTTAAATCTAATAAGTATTTCCCCATAAGAACTGCAACTAACATTTCTGGGCCCAAATACAAGTGGGTTCCAAAATCTCAAGTTGATTCTAAGTTGCAGGCACCCAATGTCAAGGGGGAGTAAGAGAATGTTGGCTTCTAAATACATCAGCTTAGAACCCGTACTTCAATGGACTACGACTTCTAAACATGTCAGTTTAGGACTCGTTCTTCAATGCTTTTAGCTTCTGACTAATGAGAAACTGTAAGTACATCTGCTTTATTCCGCTGCATACATCTCTGATTATGATGTTATTTCAGTTTTCTCAAATGTTTTTAAGAATCTGAGCAAATTCATTCAAAACCTGAATTTGTACAACCCAATTTTTTTATCTTGAGACACAAATTTATAATACATTATGTGGAAGACAATATTATTGAATTTTATTTTGTTCTAACTAAATATCATCTTGCCGTTTTATAAAAAAAAATGCTTTCAAAACTCGGCATGTTGAATTTAAAAGTTTAAATCTTTACAAATTTTATTCTATAAAGTAAACGTTTTTCAGGTTTTCTTTCTTTTGAATAAAATGTGTGTCTAGGATAAATTTTCAAGTTGCTTTGTTATATTGAAGTTTTATATGTTCAACTTTCAAGTCTTACAAAAATTGAAAAGTCAGCAACATGTTTGATGCTTTTCATACTGCTTTAAAGATATGTGATTCGGAATATTTATAGTTTACAATGCTTGGAAATCCTAAAAAGTCTGAATTATGGATTGTAATGAAAATATGGGCTAAGCATTTAGATGTAGAACTGAGTGATTGAGATGAAAATTTATATATATAAAATTCAGAAATCTCTAAGTTTAAAAGTTTGTACCTGTGACCTTTCTGGTTTGGGAAAGTAAGTTCTGTGGGATGCTTGTCATCTGGTCCCCTAAGGTCATTTGATCTGGGAGTGATTGAACCCAAATCCTTCTATAGAATCAGATCGAAAGTCATGTTCTACTGGTATGAATGGGTTTAGGATGTGTCGATGTAGCCTTTCTGATCTGGGAGAGTAAGTTCCAAGGGGTGCTTGACACCTAGTCCCCTAAGGCCAACTGGTCTGGGAGTGGCTGACCCAAATCCTGCAATAGGGTTAGATAGAAAGTTACGTGTACGGCATGTTCTTTACTTAATAAACTTCTTGATTCAAAAGATGCCATAGTGCACAATGCTTAAAAGATGCCAAAGAGCACACTCATGTAAAGATGTCATAGTGCACAATGCTAAAAGATGTCAATGAGCACACATCTCATGATACTTGGTGATATGTTTGAGTTGCGATAAACCTATAAATTTGTGAAAGTCTTAATTCTTGATGGCTTAGTGTGAATACATGCAAAGTTCTCTATTGTATTTTCAGAATTGCATTTTCTTGATGCTAATCAAAGTTCGCATGCGAGCACACTGAATAGATTGCTGAAGTGTTTGAAACTGAACATGTTTTAACTTGATATGCAATGAAACTTGTATTTGTATCCAACAACATATATTTGATTTCATTTGATGGATAAATCAGTGATATTTTACTAAGTAGAATTTTATTTGTTTAGTGTTTAAAATTTTATATGTTTAGTTGTTTCGAAATACATATTCAGTAAATTTTTCTTTCTACATTGATATTTCAATTCTTGTGTTCTCATATATATTTTTAAATGGGTTTGTGCATTATTCGAGGGGGAGTGAAAAAGGAGAACTTTTCTAAAAGATGATATCTGTTTTTCGAGGGGGAGTATCTGATTATCTATATGAATGTTAACTTGAATTGTCATATTTAGTGCATTTGTGTAGGGGGAGTCAAAAGAGCTTATCAGGTAAAATTTCTGAGTTTAAGTCAGCTTTGCGCCAACAGTTGGTAGCGCAAACCTCACTTTGCGCCACCTTCAGCTAGCGCAAAACGCACTTTGCGCCACCTTCAGCTGGCGCAAAACTCTCTTTGCGCCACCAACGTGTAGCGCAAACCGTCCCTCTTTCTCTTTAATTCTGATTTTGCAGATCTTAAGCCTTCTCGTCTCCAACATTTGAATGACCAAGTTGATCCAGATCATCAAGGTCATGAGGGGGAGAAGTTAAGGAGATGATAAAGTGACAAAGAGTTCAAATGTTTATCTGCTAATCAAGATTCTCGCTCAAGATTCAAATTTCTTCAACTATAACTGTTCTTTGTTGTTCAAGCTCCGACCACTACAGTTTCTTCAAGTACATTTAAAAGAGGTGTGTTGTCTAGAGCACAAGTTGATGAATCAATTGTTCGTTCAAGTTTATTACAAATTGGTCCAGTCTTGTCAAAGCAGCAAAGACAATAGAGCTTAAAAGATGCTGAGAAGAAAAAAAATTTAAGTCAAGAAGCTTCTTTGCAAAGTCGCTTAGATGGTCCGTGCTGATTTAGAAGATGGATTTTGAAGACCACAGCGCCAATGATTACTAAGGGGGAGATTGTTAAGTCTGATTTTATAGTAATCATTGTATTTATAGGCTTGGTCTTATATTGTGCTTAGTTAGTTTTATCTGTTGTATAAGCCAAGGGTATTTAAGTCCTTTTGGGCTTTGGTTGTTGTAAGAAACTCACGCACAATCTTAATAGAATTACACTTTGCGCTTCAACTCTCTCTCTCACTACTTTCTCTCTCTAAGATTTAGAGGATTCTTGGATTATCAAGAGGCTCTCATCTATCTCACTATGGCCATTCCAAATGATATCTACAACAGAGTAGATAGTCGAGAATCAGCAAAGGCCATGTGGGATGAGCTGGAAAGACAGTTTCAAGGTACAGAAAAGTCAATTCAAGCTAAGTTGAACCAAAGCATCAATGCATATGAGGGATTTCATGCCAAGGAAGGGGAATCTCTAGTGGAAACTTACACAAGGTTCAATGTGATTTTAAACGACTTGAGGAGAAACGGGATGAACAAATCCGTATTTGAAATCAATTACAAGTTCATCAAGAACTTGAATCCCGAATGGAGGAGCTATGCCATAAACATTCAGATGACTAAAGATATGGCACAAGAGGATGTGAATGACATCTTTACAACTCTATCTCAGCATGAAGATGAGGTGAAGCTTCTGAACGAAAAGAAAAATATTGTCAAGGATTCACTAGCCTTGTTATCTGAAAGGAAAAAAGGGATAAAGCTCTAAGTCCGTTTCTACCTCCAAGTACAAATCCAAGAAGTCCAAAGCCTTACTGATAGAACTAAGTGAGTCAAGTTCTGAAGAATCCTCTGATGAGACTGAAGTACATTCTGAAGATGACATACAAAAGTTTGCTAAAAACCTGGCCCTCATCACCAAGCAATTCCAAAATAGCTTTGGTAAGAAACGGTTCTCCAAGTCAAAGTATGAAGGGTACAGGAAGGACAGATCAGAAAAGTACAAACCGAGCTATGGGAAGAAAGAAGGAAAGAGAGAAGAGAAAAGAGATGAGAAAAGAGAAGAGAAGAAAGAAGAGAAGACTGAGCCCAAATATGGCAGGTGTTACAACTGTGGTAAGCCTGGCCACTTCTCTAAAGATTGCAAGTTCAAGAGGGTGAAAAACGAGTATTATGCCAAGAAGTCCTTATTAGCAAAGAAGGCAGAAGAAGTCAAAGAGTTTATGGATGAGGAAGAAAATTGGTTCTTTCAGAGTTCAGATGACGAATCAGCCCACTTTACTCAAGCCTGCATGATGGCAAAGATAGATCATGAGAATGCAGAAACTTCTTCTAAGCAATCTGACTGTGACTCTGAGGAAAGTACTCCTTATAACTCTGAACTTATTGAATCTTTGATGGCTCAGATTCAAAACATGAACAAAGAATTTGAAATTTTAAAAGGCAAACTTAGCACTGAACGACAGTCAATGATGAGTTTTCGTGATGAAAACGCATTATTGAAAGTTGTTGTTGAGGATAAGGAATCAGAAAAAGATGCCTTGAAGAAAGAAAGAGAAGTTTTGAAATCTAAAATTGTGGAGCTTGAAAGAAATCTCGTTAATTTAAATTCTGAAAAAGGTGAATTTAAGATTAAGTTTGAAGCTTGCTTTCAGGAGAAATGAAGCGTATTGCAAAATCAAACAACTAGAGGATTTGAACCTAAAGAGAGAATAGACTGAGCAAACATTGAATTTACTAACAAACAAACTCCAAGATGTCCGATTTTATAATGCTAAGACGGGTTTGGATTTTGAAGAAAATGATGTTTTGAAGAAAGCCCCAGAAAACTTGTATAATTTTGATAAATTGGGGTCAAAACCAAAGAAAATCCTGGATATTCATGACACGTTTGTTAAAGCAGAAACCCTTAAGTCTGATATTTCTTCAAAAGGTAAAAAAGTGATAGATGACGATACGTCGAGTTGTGCTGATTCACATTCAAGCTTTAAATCTGTTGGTTTTTCATACAATGATTTGAACAAAAGCTATCAAAACAGGAAACTTGAATTTGTTGAGTTTTAATCATTATTTTCTACACAATCACCAACAGAATCAGCCAACAATGACAAAGATATACCTGAGACAGCATGTCAATATGATCATTATGATTCAGACACTGATGTTGAGACTCAGACTCCTATATCTAAATCCGTCACTTATGAATCTCCAAAAGAGGTTAAGACTGAAGAGTGCTTAAATGTCATGAATCCTAGCATTAAAATTGATTTTGCGAAGAAAATGATTGAGGAGATTTTTGAAAATATGATGAATGCTTCAGATCCTGTTCCTATTATTGAGAAGTTAGACTCAAATTCTGTGATGGATCAAACATCTGTTTTTGAAAAACAAATCAGTGAACTACAAAAGACACTTGAAGAGTTAGAAGATTAGAATTGTGATCTCAAATTCAAACTTGACAAGTCTTTTGAGGAAAATAAAGAGCTTTCCAAAAAGTTAAATGATTTGAAAGCTGATTTGTTTAAGCAAAATTTGAATGAGAAAAAGATGTTTGAATCTCAAAAATGGAATGTTCATTCAAATCCAGAGTTTGAGACTACTACTTCCAAAACCTCTATTGTTTATTCTGAAACTCCTGAATATCCTCCAAGTATATTTGAAAAAGGCGAGTCTTCCGGTACTTTAAAGAAAAATTCATCTTCTAAGAAGAAAACTAACAAGGTTTCATTTCTTGTTTCAGATCTAAGAAAGCAAAATGGTAAAGGAGAATGGGTGAAGAAAGAGAGTGAAAATAAAGATATTCAAAATGAATGTAATATTGCCAATAGTGTTGTTTCAGTATGTACAAGTTCAAGTGCAAATAAATGTCAAATTTGTATGAATAAATGTTCTCAGATTGATAAATCAAAAATGTTGACATTTGCTCGCAAGAACTTGATTTGTAAACACTGTGGTGATAATGCTTTTACATCTCTCTCCATTCCTCCTAAGCCTAAATTTGGTAAAAAGGCATCTCGAGCTAAACCTATATCTAAATCCTCAACACAACACTCTAAAGTGTTTCATGCTAAGAATGCTTATCTTTCTAACAAAAAGAAATTTCATAAGCTTAATGTTAAAATGATTTGGAAATGGGTACCGAAGCCTCGTTATGAATGGCGAGTAAAGGCTAAGGTAGATGATATAAATAAATTGTATAAGGCTAACCAAGAAGGACCCATTTGGATATGGGTACCTAAGAAGAAGTGATTTGTTCTTTTTGCAGGCCTCACATCTGTGGTATATTGACTCAGGATGCTCGAGACACATGACTGGATTTAAGCATCAATTACATAATTATGTTGAGGAACCTGTAGGAATGGTCAGCTTCGCCAACTCTAAGCTCAACGGTATAATCAGAGGACGCGGTTCATTGAAAAATGGAACTGTGACAATCAAGAAAGTACTGTATGTAGATGGACTTGATCACAATTTATTCAGCACAAGTCAATTATGCGATAGTCAAATTCAAGTTCGGTTTACTGTTGATAGCTGTTTCATTGACAACGAGGATGGTTGTGAGATTTTTAGAGCAGATCGTCATGGAAATCTTTATGCGGTGAACTTTCCAATACTGTCTGCAACTAGATATGTGTGTCTACTTGCCAAAGCATCAAAAGCTGAAAGTTGGACATGGCATCGGAGCCTATCTCACCAGAACTTTAAAGCGATAGATCAGTTGGCGAGACATGGTATAGTCAAAGGTCTACCAGAATCGAGGTTTGAGAAAGATTCTCTATGATAGATAGAAGAATATTTTCCCCGTTTGCATGTCTGTCTACAAAATCCAGAAATTTGTCTTTCCACTGTTCGTATTCTCCTTTGAACAGAACAGGAGGCTTGACATCAGTGCCAATGGAAAGAGCATCTTTAGAAGTCATCTTGAATGTACCTGTTTGAAAAAATATGCAATAAGAAACTAGAACTGATCGTTAGTCCAAATATGAAATCACAAGAAAAATCTTGAAATATAAAAAAATCAGAAATTTCGAAAAATTTGACTAAGTGACAAAAGTCGCAAGTCACTATAGAACTTGCAAGTCACTATTTCTGAAAAATCCACAGACTAAGGCTTACGCGTTTGTGAAACACGCATGCAAAGACTTGCGTGTTCTGATAAACTCGCAGATGGCTGAAACTCACTGATTGTTGAAACTCGCAAGAAACTATTCTCGATGAAACTCGCTAACGCCTGAACATGCAGATCACTATTCACAGTGAAACTCGCAAACTGAGGCGTGCGAGTTTGTGAAACTCGCAAGTAAAGGGTTGCGCGTTTTGTCAAACTCGCAGACTGAAAGAATCGCTGAAACTCGCAGATAGTAGCGTGTGCGTTTCCTGAACTCGCAAGTGCCTAGATACGCGTTTGAACAAACTCGCAAGTCAAATGAACTCGCAGATCACTGTTCCTCTGGAACTCGCACGCTTAGACTTGCGCGTTTGTAGAACTCGCTAACCACTACGTGCGCGTTTGAGCAAACTCGCTAACCATTACATGCGCGTTTGAGCAAACTCGCTAACCATGGCTTGCGCGTTCCAACACTTAAAAATTTTTCCCAAAACTCCAAACTCGCAGACTTCAACCAGCTCGTTTCTAAAACTCGCAGATAACCCTCTGCGCGTTTTGGCCAAAAATGGAATCCTTCAGCTTGCGCGTTCTAACGAAGAACTTGCGCGTTTCTTGGATCTAGCGTGTTCTTCAGTATATCGACCAAAAACTTCACTTTTTTCTTGATTTCAACTCAATTCTTCTTCAATTAAGTCGAAACTTTGCAGAACTTCTTGAAATCAACTTTAGAACAGATTACTATACATGAATTTCGAAAACACACATTCAAATTACAAATCAAATGATGATACAGTGCTTTTTGAACTCGTGAACAAACTTTCAACAAAATCCAAAAT
This sequence comes from Arctium minus, assembly GCA_954870635.1. Classification (NCBI taxonomy): domain Eukaryota; kingdom Viridiplantae; phylum Streptophyta; class Magnoliopsida; order Asterales; family Asteraceae; genus Arctium; species Arctium minus. The sequence goes on from OX941086.1 coordinate 49,322,968, forward strand.
TATCAAACAATTACAGTGCAAATATCGAATTTAAACATACAGACTCGATCAAATACACTATACGATCATAATCTGATTGATTTCAACTTCTAATTCGCACTGAAACACAAAATTCGATCTGAACTCCGAAGAACACAAAGTCGAACTATTTCTTGATCTGATTTCGATTTGGATCAAGCTCTGATACCAATTGTGTGCCCAGATTCTAGTTTCTAAACACTTAATCAAACAAACACAAAACAAGAATTCAATCAATTACCTGTTTGATTAACTTTCCAATCCAACAATTACAACTTTCTCTCTCTAGAACTTTCTTTCTCTCTCTAACGTATTCTCTCTCTCTCAGATTCTCAATCAGACAACTGAATACAACTCCTTCAAAATGTTCTCACTTACTTACAAAGGAAATAAGGTATTTATACCCACATCTAAAAACAAGGAAAACTAAAATACAAAACAAAACAATAACTTTGACTTTCTCAGCTTTGACTTTCTTGAACTTTGACCTTCAGTCTTCTTGATCTTGTATCCAACATATTTATGCTCTAACATTCTCTTTGCCCCACTTGCGAGATGGGAAAGATGAAAAGAAGTATCAATAAAGAACGGGTCCTGATTTGATGCACCAGAATTAATAATGGCCTTCATTAAAAATATCCAAGTTCGACTTCAACTGCCAGTTAAGACGTTGAGAAGTGATAACGGCACAGAGTTCAAGAACGATACGCTTCAGAGTTATCTCACATCGGTTGGGATTTCTCACAATTTCTCTTATGCCTACACACCTCAACAGAACGGTGTAGTCGAAAGGAAAAATCGAACCTTGGTTGAAGCTACGAGAACTATGTTGGCTTATTCTGGTCTTTCAATGTATCTGTGGGCTAAAGTCGTTGCGACCGCATGCTTTACTCAGAACCGTACCATTGTGATTAAAAGACATAAGAAAACAGGGTATGAGTTTATAAACAAAAGAAAGTCGAATATAAAATTTCTTCGTGTTTTTGGTTGCAGGTGCTTTATCCTAAACGATCGTGATAATCTTAGAAAGTTCATTAAGAAAGCGGATGAAGGCTACTTTATAGGATACTCTTTGATGTCTAAAGTCTATCGTGTATTTAACCGACGGACCAAGACTATCATGGAGATCGTAAACGTGTCGTTTGATGAATCTTCAACACTGACTTCTGAACACAGCAGTTCAGAACTCAAGCTTAAAGAAAAGGCTTATATTCAAGACAGAATATAACCCGAATCTTCACAGTCTAAGCTTTCTGACTCAACTAATGTTACATCTAAGTTAGATTTATTGTTTCTTGATGCTTTCATGGACATTTGTGCAGATTTCGATAAATCAAGTGTGTCCGCATCAACATCAGAGGTCCCAGCTGTTACTGAAGTTATTTTTGGGCCTTCTGAACCTGTCACCACAACAACCTCGTCAGGTACATCTACACCCGTTATTTCTGAAAATACTAATTTGGATTCTGCTTCTGTAGATATAAATTCTGGAAGAGAAGTCCCGAGTACTTCTTCAGTTGCTCCAGAATTACCTTCTTCAGAAACAAATGTACAAGATGTCCTGAGTACATCTGAGGTTGCCCCCGCAATATATGATGAATACGATGATGACAATACGTAAGAAAATGTTCAACTGATTCCGAGCACTACACGTTGGACAAGAGATCACCCCCTACATAACATTATCGGTGACGTACACAGTGGAGTCAAAACGCGGGCAGCATCTTCAAATTTCTGTTTGTACTCGAGTTTCCTTAGTTCCTTAGAGCCTAAGAAAGCCTCAGAAGCATTACGCGATCCGGACTGGATTTTAGCTATGCAAGATGAGCTTCTGTAGTTTGAAAGGAACAAGGTTTGGCGACTTATCCCACTACCCGAAGGTAAATCCGTGATTGGCACGAAGTGGGTATTCAGAAACAAAAGGGATGAAGCTGGAGTAGTGGTTAGGAACAAAGCTCGCCTAGTTGCTAAGGGTTATTGCCAATAGGAGGGAATCGACTACGATGAAACATTTGCCCCTGTAGCATGGATTGAGGCCATCAGAATCTTCTTGTCATATGCAGCTCATAAGAATTTTACAGTCTATCAAATGGACGTAAAATTTGCATTCTTAAATGGTATACTGCATGAAGAGGTTTATGTTGCACAACCTGAAGGCTTCGTTCATCCGAAACACCCAGATCATGTCTACGTTCTAGACAAGGCATTATATGGATTAAAACAGGTACCGAGAGATTGGTATGAGACTTTAACTCAATTCCTAATTGCCTCTGGATTTAAAAAAGGTACAATCGATACCACCCTATTCTTGAAAAAGCAAGGTGATGATATGATTCTCATTCAGATTTATGTGGACGATATTATATTCGGGTCTACTAATCCTAAATTTTGTAAAAACTTTTCTAAGATCATGGAATCTCGTTTTGAAATGTCGATGATGGGTGAACTGACATTTTTCCTTGGTCTTCAAGTAAAACAGTCACCTGAAGGCATTTTCATCAATCAGTCAAAATATATTAGAGATATCCTAAAAAAGTTTAATATACTTGATAGTTCAGTAATGAAAACACCGATGGCAACCGGGACACTTTTAGATGCTGATTTGTCTGGCAAATATGTAGATCAAAAAGTGTACCGAAGCATGATAGGATCGTTACTGTATCTAACTACAAGCAGACCTGATATAATGTTTGCTACATGTTTCTGTGCGATATATCAAGCGAATCCGAAGGAATCTCACCTTGTTGCTGTAAAAAGAATACTTAGATACCTTAAAGGCACTCTCGAGCTAGGCCTTTGGTATCCTAAGGATTTTAGCTTTGATTTAACTGCCAATACAGATGTTGACCACGCAGGTTGTAAACTGGATCGCAAAAGCACATCTGGATCATGTCAGTTTTTAGGAGACAAATTGGTTAGCTGGACTTCAAAGAAACAAAATTGTGTTTCGACATCCACCGCTAAGGCTGAATATGTAGCTGCTGCTAGCTGTTGTTCTCAAGTCCTCTGTATGAAGACACAATTGAAAGATTTTGGCTATTCTTACCAAAGAATCCCTATCTACTGTGATTCCAAGAGCGCAATAGCAATAACTGCTAATCCGGTACAACACTCAAAGACAAAACACATTGACGTACAGTACCACTTCATCAAGGATCACATGGAAAAGGGCAACATAGAAATGCATTTCGTGCAAACTGACTACCAATTGGCTGACCTTTTCACTAAACCGTTAGATGAAAAGCGTTTCACATTTTTAGTCAGCAAACTAGGTATGTTGAATGCCAGTGCATGATCCGAGGGGGAGTGATTCTTACTTTGTCTTATCTTATTTCTGTGTTTTGGAATTCATGAACAGTACCTACTATTCATCTGCTACTGACTAAGGCGGAATCATTTTAAACATGATTACCAAAATCTTTTATTTTGCAGGTTATTTTTAAGTAACTTTGGCTTCTGGTAACATCAAATCAGGACCCGTTCTTCATTGGTAAAATTGAACATTACTATTCTCACCGGAGAATATGTACTAATGGTTGCTGAATACTTTAGTTCAGAACCCGATCTCAAATGTTTTTCTTCTAACGGATGCTTAATAGATAATATCTTTTCAAGAAGTTTTTTCATTTGAGGGGGAGTTACTGAGATTTAAACTGTCATATCTTTTAGGGGGAGAAGATAGATGCTTATACTTACATTGTTATATTTTTCTGATTACTTGAATTGTTACAAATATCGAAGGGAAGAATATCTGAAGTTTTGTCAAGGTGCTTAAATGAAAATATTCATTTTAGGGGGAGTTAAGGTTCCTACATTATAGGTATATATTTCTGAATCTTCAACTCTATCACTTGTTGAAAGAAGGACAACTTTCGCTTGTAAAAAATGTTTTTCTTAAATGTTCAAACCACTTCGCGTTCTCAAATTGTTTTATGAATTTCGAAGTGTGTTTTTTTTAACTAATTTTCTTTGGATACTTTGATGCTTATCTGACTGTGTGTTCTTAAAGAAAAATACTTGTGTATTTTCTTTTCATATACTTTGTCAAGTATTCATACACACATCGGTTCAGTACAATATTTTTGACTTTCTTATTACCATGTATCAAATAATAAATCTTTCTATGGTAATACTCCCGTTTGCTATTCAAATTTGTTTGAGATCAGACATCATTTCTCATTATATGTGCTTTCATTGCTAATATGTTTATATATTGTTCATATAAACATCTTACGTCTTTGATATCCCTTATTATAATTCTTCATGAACCATTTGATCTGATTTAAATAATTGTCAGATTCTCAAAATATTTCTATTCATTTCATGATATTCATTCATACAAAGTTTTGAGAAATCTTAAATGCTTAAAATGTTCAAATTTCATTCTGATTTTTTTTTATGAGCATACATATACTGACAAATGATTTCTTGTGCTTAAATGTCAAGAAAATCATTGAACATCATATTCTTTTAGGACAAATACATGGGATTCTGTTTGTCCTAGATTCAAGTTCTAATTGCTACAAAACAATCAAGATGAGAAATCCATATGTCATTGATGAATCACAAAGATTACAAATCTCTCACTTTCTCACTCTACTCTCTCTCTATCTAGAATGATGTAACAGTAACTTTTCTCTAATCTGCTCTCTATAATCTGAAATGTTACAATCTGAATTATTACAAAGACTTCAAAGGTATTTATACCTCCAACAAATACAAGGAAACAAAAATTACAATTACATTGACTTTGACTTTATTACAAAATGACTTTGACTTTTAATGAGAGTTGACTTTCTCAGCTTTGACTTCTTGAATCTTTGACCTTCAGTCTTCATGATCTTGTATCTAACATATTTATGCTCTAACAATCTCCCCCTTTGGATTCAAGATCATCACAAAAAGATTTAGCAAAACAATCTCCCCTTTTGGTTACATTAAAGAACTTTAAAATCTCCCCTTTAAGCTCAGTCTGAGTAAGAATCTTCCTCTTTTGGTTGATTTTTAACTTTAATCTCCCCAAAATCTATCTTCAAGAAATACCAACAATCTTCAATAATCTCTTTAGAATGATCACCAAACTCTTTCAGACTTCGGGAAAGAAATTATCTTCATATTTAGCATGAAATGCTTTATCAAACAGTTCTTCAAAGAAAATTTCTTCAAAATCAGCATATCTTCATAAATCTTTTCAAACTTTCAAACTTTTAACATTGTCATCTTCAAATCTTTTAACTTTGAAATTTCTGACTTGAACATTTCTTTAAAATCATCTCCCCCTTTTTGATGAATAGAGCATCTGGTTCATCAAAACTTTGTCAATAAATGTCACTGAAATTCTGTTCTGACCATTGATCTGTCAAGCTGAGCCTCTGATCCTTTGCCAATTCGAACAATGTATCCATCTAGATCTTTTCAAATCCAGACAAAATATTCATGTAACTCCTGAATCAACAAATGAATCAGTTAAAATGCCTGTCAGTAACACTAAGTCACTATGTGTAACGAATACACATAGGAAAGGAGCTTTTTGATGTTCACTCCCCCAGGGCTTCCATCCAATCATCGAAACACCACAAAGGAAATTTCTATGAACGTTATGACAAGAAAACAAATTCCTTGTGTGTTCGTGCAAGTGTAAAAAGAATTAAGCATATGATGATTACTTTTAATAAGGCTCAACATTGTGTAAACCACTGAGACAACAGTAGATAAACACAGACTCAATGTGCATGATTGAAGTACGAAGGTGGGGCAGACTTCCTTCTTTTTCAATATCCAGATTTTCCAAATGAAAACCTGATAGATTATATGCTGCGTCCCCTTAAAATATGAAACATTTTCTTTTTAAGAAGAAAATGAGTGGTTGGTGGGGTTATAATCAAGAGTTGGCATGGGCTAGTTGCCTGTTTCAATAACGTTCACGAAGAAGTGTGAAACATTAGTAATGTGGCTGCCTGGCTCAGAAAGTAGTTGGTGCAGAGTTTGATATTCTTTTACTCTGATCTCACACCCTCTTTCTTTTAATCATTAAGCTAACAGCTAACCAAACTCTCATTTCCATTTTACCTCAACGCACAACCCACACTCATTTCTTTTTGACTCCTCACACTCAATCTCTAAAGGATTAACTTCTTAGGTAGAAATCACTGGTAATCGTGAATCCATAGAAGTTCATTTAAGTCCTAGCACAAAGAACCCATAATTTCCTATGAAGCATATGTTGCTCAAAATGGTTTAACTTTATCAGTTAAAGCTCGAATACAAGTCAGATAAATGTATATGCTTAGAATATAGTCATGAAGATATGAGCATTTTGAAACATGGAAGTATTTTCAAACAAGTAAATTGAATGAATGAATATGAATGCAAGAGACTTGTTTGAAAATCTGACATTGTATGAAAAATGATCAGAAATGAATGATATATCAATTAAGACTTATGGTCAAGAATAATGGATATTGTCTATATGAACCAAAATATAGACATTCTTGAAAAACGTTTAGAAATGAAATTACGGTCAAACTTCTTTGAAGTACAAGCGGGGTGTCTTACCATCGAAAAATATGTTTCAAAATTTGAGACATGGTAAGAATTTTTTGAACAATAAATCAAACCGGTGTGTATGAATACTTGAAAGTATATAGAAAATACAATACGGAAGTATTTATCTTTGGAAACACACGGTTTGTTAACATTTCAGCACAAATAAAAATGAAAACATTTAAAATCACACTTCCAATTTATGAAATCAGTTTAAGAACTGGGAAGTGGTTTGAACATTTAAGAACATGTTTTCTATGATTGAAAGTTGTCCTTCTTTCAACCATATATGAGATTAAGATAAGAAATTAACCTTTTCGTTTCGTCTTAAATCTCATGAAGTCAGCTGAAGTCATAAAGATATGATCTTGATAGATTCTCTTATTCTGCACAAGTCTCAAAGTCATGTCAAAGCAACTTTATTCACAAAAATTTATTAAAAAATGTAAATGACAGAAAGCAGTAAAACAATTATAGTACAAATTCTGATCTGAAATAATCAGAAATCATATCCTTACTCCTTTTGTTATACGCATAAACTCCCCCTAAAAATATGCATCACAAAAATTTAGCAATTAAATTCCATAAACTCCCCCTCAGAATAATATTGATCATCTTAGAATATTGCCTTACTCCCCCTGAGAACATGAACAACACGTTAAAGTGCAGATATCCTTTCAAAAATAATGATAAATAAATGAAGAAAAATGACAGTAAAAGAAACTTTAATAGGTAATTACTGATTAGACCTTGAGATTTAGCATACCAAGCTTAGATACAAGAAAATTAAATCTCTTTTCATCTAAAGCTTTGGTAAACAAATCTGCAAGTTGATAATCAGTTTTTACAAAGTAAAGTTCTATTGTACCTTTTTCTACATTATCTTTTATAAAATGATACCTGACATCAATGTGCTTTGTTTTAGTGTGTTGTACAGGATTAGCTGATATGGCGATAGTACTCTTCGAGTCACAATAGATCGGTATTTTATCAAACTTGAATCCATAGTCTCGAAGCTGTGTTCGCATCCACAAGACTTGAGAGCAGCAATTTGCAGCAGCTACATACTCTACTTCAGTAGTCGATGTGGAAACGCATAATTGTTTCTTTGACGCCCAGCTAACGAGCTTGTCTCCAAGAAATTGAATGTGACCTGAAGTGCTCTTCTTGTCCAACATGCACCCAGCATGATCTGCGTCTGAATAAGCAGTCATTTGAAATCCTGTATCTTTAGGATACCACAGACCAAGATCTGCAATCCCCTTCAGATATCTAAAGATCCGTTTGACAGCAGCCAAATGGGATTCTTTAGGGTCAGCCTGATATCTGGCACACAAGCATGTTGAAAACATTATATCTGGTCTACTTGAAGTAAGATACATTAAAGACCCTATCATACCTCTATAAGTCCTAACATCAACACTTTTTCCTGAAGAATCAGTGTTAATCTTAGTACCTGGTGCCATTGGGGTTCCAATAGTTTTGCAATTTTCCATTTTGAATTTCCAAAGAATATCAAAAATGTACTTAGATTGGTTAATGAAAATCCCCGTTGAAAACTGTTTTACTTGTAATCCGAGAAAGAAATTCATCTCTCCCATCATACTCATTTGAAAACGTGACACCATAAGGTTTAAAAAGTTCTTACAGTATTTAGGATTTGTAGAACCAAATATAATATCATCTACGTATATTTGAATAAGAATGATATCAGCTTTCTCCTTTTTAATAAACAAAGTGGTATCGACTTTACCTTTTGAAAAACCTGACTTGACCAAGAATTTAGATAAAACATCATACCAGGCGCGAGGGGCTTGTTTCAAACCATACAAGGCTTTATCCAAGATATAGACGTGATTTGGCTTATCTGGATTTACAAACCCTTCTGGTTGAGACACGTAGACTTCCTCCTTAAGAATGCCATTCAGAAAGGCAGTCTTCACGTCCATCTGATAGACAGTGAAGTTCTTGTGAGCTGTGTAGGCTAGAAACATGCGGATTGCCTCTATACACGCTACTTGAGCATATGTCTTGTTGTAGTCTATGCCTTCCTCTTGCCGGTAACCTTTGGCAACAAGTCTTGATTTATTTCTTATGACAATACCATTTTCGTCCTTCTTGTTTTTGAATATCCATTTAGTTCCTATCACGGTCTTTCCTTCTGGTTTTGGAACTAATCTCCAGACCTTCTGGGCTTCAAACTGATTTAACTCGTCTTGCATAGCAGACACCCAATCTGAATCAGCAAGAGCTTCTGATACTCGAGTAGGCTCTATCTTGCTGAGGAATGAGTCATGCATACATTGATTCAAAGTTGCTGACCTAGTTTGCACCGGCTTGTTGAGATCTCCAATTACTTGGTGTAAAGGGTGCTCTTTGGTCCAGCGATGCTCAGGAGGGAGTGGAATAGATGAATATTGATCATGGTTATCATCTAAAAATCCACTTTCAGATTCTTCAGGTTGTACATCATGAGGGAGGGAATCAGTTGAAGTAATTGGTGCAGAAGCTTCAGTAGGTACAGCTTGTTCAGTCTGTTGATCTGTCCTTACAGCACATCCTACTGACTCAGCAACTTCTGGCTCATCATTAGTAGATTCAACTGCAACTATTGGAGTAGGCATTTGAACTGGAATATCTTGCTGAATCGGGGAATTTGATTCAGTAGAAACATCTGAAGTGGTTGGATGAGTAATCGTTGAATCTTCAATCCTGTCAACCACAACAGGTTTATTCACATTAGATCCAAGATATTCATCATAAAACAGTTCAAATAAAGTATCTAAATCAGATAAATGATTAGTAGACGTTGACGCTTCATCTTATTTGTTCTTTGTAAGTATCTAATTGCTACAAAACAATCAAGATGAGAAATTGTTAAGTCTAAATATTGTATCCAAGATTTTATAGGAAAGTCAAAGATGTAAAAGTCAACATTGTCTTTGTATTAGTTTGTCAAAGAATGTTTAGTTTTACTTAGTGGTTAAGTCTTGTTTAGTTAGTTTGTATAAATAGGCTTTTAGCCTTGTGGTTTTGTAAGGTTTGGAACTACAGTTGTAAGCACGTAATTGTAATATTCAGACTTGTGATTGGAATTCAAGATCTACTTTCTCTCTCTAGTTCTTGATCTTAATTGTCATATTATTGAGTAATTGCTTGATTGATTGGGATTTTATGATTAACAGAAATCCATATGTCATTGATGAATCACAAAGATTACAAATCTCTCACTTTCTCACTCTACTCTCTCTCTCTAGAATGATGTAACAGTAACTCTTCTCTAATTTGCTCTCTATAATCTGAAATGTTACAATCTGAATTCTTACAAAGACTTCAAAGGTATTTATACCTCCAACAAATACAAGGAAACAAAAATTACAATTACATTGACTTTGACTTTGACTTTATTACAAAATGACTTTGACTTTTAATGAGAGTTGACTTTCTCAGCTTTGACTTCTTGAATCTTTGACCTTCAGTCTTCATGATCTTGTATCCAACATATTTATGCTCTAACAGATTCAGTGTGTGAGCTTAAAAGAACTTCCATGGATTCACGATAACTAGTGTTTCCTACCCACGAAGTAATCCTTTGAGTGATTGAGGGGAGAGGGTTCAAAAGAATAGAGTGTTGGTGTGTGATGAAGTAAAATGGAAAAAAGAGATTAGTTAGAAGTGAGCTAAATTGTTTAAAAGAAAGAGCGTAAGAGATCAGAGTAACAAAATATCAAACTCTGCACCAAATTCTTTCTGAGTCGGGCAGCCACATAATCTGATTGGTTCACATTCTTTGGTGACCATCATTGAAAAAGGCAGTGAGCCCATGCCAACTCTTGCAAACACCCCACCAGCTACTCATTTTTTTCTTAAAAAGAGAATGTTTCACATTTTCTGGGGAAGCAGCACATGTTCTATTGATTCTTCACTCGGAAGATACTGATATTGAAAAAGAAGGAAAGTTGCCCCACATTCGACCCTTGATCATGCACTTTGAGTCTATGTATAACTATTGTTGTCTCAATGGTTTACATTATTTTGAGCCTGTTAAAGCAATCATTGTGATAATTCTTTCATAACACAAGCACGAGCACACAGAAAATCTGTTTTTTTGTCAGAACGTTCATAGAAAATACCTTGTGTTTTTCGATGATTGGATGGAAGTCCTGGGGAGTGAACATCACCCAAGCTCCTTATAAAGTACATCTGTTGTACTAAGTAACTTCGTGTTACTTACAGGCAATATAACTGTTTCATATGTTGATTCAGGGTTACAACTCATAATTTGTCAGAATTTGAAAAGATTCAGATGAATACATTCATGAATTGACGGAAACGTATCAGATTAGTTGGAGGAGAGTGTTCATATCCCACCAAAGGAGGAGATTGTTAATCATGAAGATTGAGCTTATTTGATTATTCTGGAGAGATCATTAAAAGATTGTGCTGACATTGGAAAAGTTTTGATGATTCTGATTCTCAAAATTCATCAAAAAGGGGGAGAACTTCAGAATTTCAAAGTCAGATTTCAGAAAAGTTTTTTTTGAAGAATATGTAATTTTGTTGAAGTCAAAGGGGGAGATTAAAGATTGACCAAAGCGACAATGTTTTGAAGATGAAAAGTTTGTTGAAGTTGTCAAAGGTTTCAAGATTTTGAGCTGAAAAAATTGTTTGCTGAAGATTATTCTGAAGAAATGAAGACCTGAAGATAATTGTCAAAAAAAAATTAATCTTGAATCCAAAGGAAGAGATTGTTAAAGCAATATTGTATTCAAGATTAAATTGTGGGTCAAAAGTGTAATGTTTAGAAAGTTAGGTGTGTAATATTTAATTGTTGTTAGAAAGGTAGACTTTGCTTAGGTCATGTTGACCAAGTATAAATAGCAAAGTTCTTGTGTTTTTAGAGTAAGATACGAACACGCAGAATTGGTAAGAGTTCGCATACTGTAAACACACACATACGTGAGATCTGTGGCACCTTGTTAGATATGTGATTATATTGTAATCGTGTGATTAATTGAATAAAGATTGTGTTCTTAATCTGTGTTGTTGATATATGCTAGTAATCTGGGATCACAGTTTCACCATGTGAAACTGCACTACGTTGTTTCACATTAACAACATTGTGTTGTTTTACAATATGAAACAACACTTTAGTGTTTCACATCACATTTCACGTCAACTTTAGTTTAGTTTTGTTTTGTTTTGTTTTCAAATTGTGAAACAACACTACATTATTTCACCTTGTGAAACAACAATTTATTGTTTAACTTTAGTGACATTATATTATTTCATAATATGAAATAACACTACATTGTTTCACTGTGTGAAACTGCACTACATTGTTTCACCATGTGAAACAACACTTTGTTTCACATTAACAACACTGTGTTGTTTCACAATATGAAACAACAGTTTAGTGTTTCACATCACATTTCACGTCAACTTTTGTTTTCAAAATTGTGAAACAACACTACATTGTTTCACCATGTGAAACAACATTTTATTGTTTCACTTTGGCGACATTATATTGTTTCATAATATGAAATAACACTTTAGTGTTTCACTTTCACATTACATTTTACATCAACTATGTTTTGTTTTTGTTTGGGTAAAAATTCACAAGTCGCGACTGACGACAAAAACCAAACGACAATTAACTTGAGACAAATCTTGTATTAAGATAAGGTCTTGTCGACCACACACATTAAGAATCATAGTCGTCACTTATAATGACGATTATAAGGTTATCACGAAGAGCGACCAGACCTTCCGTCGACAGTGTCGTACGACTATCGCGAGATATTTGACAATCGCGGCTCATTAATTCTCGACAAGCGTTTTTTTGTGTCTATTTAATATAGGTCATAAAGCATTGATGGGACAACAATCATAACGGAAGACAATCATCAAGACCATTTAATGAGGCAACCGTTACCTATCATTATGAAGAGAATTTATGACGACAAGGCCTATATAAATCAAAAACAAGGTTTTCATTGAGGACCAAGTGATTTCAGAGCATTTACAGGGCATTCAAACTAGCAAACTCATTCTCTCTCGAAGAACCTCACGACAAAGCATTTCCACTCCCTACGCACGATGAACTTTACGACTAGTTTAATTTTTTGCATTATTATAATCTTCTGTACTCTCGATATTTGTTACACAAGGACGAAGTCCCTTATTGACGTCCATAGTGCACTGACGACTTAACTGTCGTCCGCGGTTTTTACCCTCGACGGGGTTTTCCGCGTCACCAAACTCTCTTGTCTCATTTATTTTTCTTTGTTTGTCGTGTGATTTGTCCAATATCTCTTTCTTTAGTTGTTAAAGCTCCACATCGACTTTAAGTCATTCCAAAGGGTGATTTTTAGCATTAACAGTTTTCACAATCTCAAACAACATGTTATTCCCAATGATGTGCAAATCAGATCAAGATGAACAACGAGATTTCAATTCAAATGCCATATGATTCAATTCACAGTTTACAAAATATTCTCTCAAATATTTCTCACTCTAAACATGTGAATGCTCTTAACGTTCTACAAGCTTAACAAGGAAGAAAACCTATTTATACCTACAAGATTACAAAAACAAAACACAAACTAATCTAACAACTAAACTAGCTTTGACTTCAGTTGACTTTGACTTTATCCTTTGAGCTTCTTGACTTTGACTTTGCATTAGAAGGCTTTGACTTGGACTTGGACTTTGACTTTACTTCTCATGATCTTGGATCCAACATATTTGTGCACTAACAATCTCCCCCTTTGGATTCAAGATCATCTTCACAATAATAAGCCAGTCAACTCCCCCTTTGGATTCAAAAAGAAATTCAACATTAACGAGCAATCTCCCACTTGTTTGATCTTTAACAAATTCAATTTCCACCTTTATCATACAAACATGTAATCTTCTTCTTCTTTGCATCTTGATAAACAATCTCCTCTTTTGAAAAACAATCTCCCCCAATCTATATAGCAATCCTCTTTCAGACTTTGAAAAAGAATTTATCTTCATATTCAGATCACTTTGCTTCAGCAAATAATCTTCAAAGAAATTTTATGTAAACTTCAACAAACTTTCTAATTCGTTGAACTTTCTCTTTCATTCTGTATCTTCTCCCCCATAATCCATTTCTTAACTTTCTCATTTCTTGAATCTCTCCCATAACATCTTATTTGTTTTTTGACTTTCTCCTCAAAACTATTACAAACTATTCTCCATACAACATTTCTTGAAATTATTTCTCCCCTGACTTGTTTTCCATTTCTTGACTTTCTCCCCCTTTTTGATGATGTAGAGTATAGAAATCATCAAAACTTCTTCAAGAAATGTGATGAATCTAATATCTGACCATGATCTTTCCATATGAACATCTGAACCATCCATCAATTCATAATATATTCATCTGAATCTTTTCAAATTCAGACAAATAAGAGTGAAAACTTGAGTCAACAAATGAATCAGTTGAAATGCCTGTAAGCAGCACGAAGCCACTTAGTATAACGAATGTACTGTACAAGGAGTTTTATTAATGATCACTCCCCAGGGCTTCCATTCAATCATCGAAAAACACAAGGTAATTCTATGAACGTTCTGACAGAAAAACAAATTTCCTGTGTGTACGTGTTGTGTATGAAAGAATTTAAACATGAATGTTTTATATAATAGGCTCAAAATATGTAAACCATTGAGACAACAACAGTAATACACAGACTCAATTATGCATGATCAAAATTCGAAGGTGGGCAGACTTCCTTCTATTTCAATATCCACATCTTCCAAATGAAGATAAGATAGCATATGTGATGCGTCCCCAATCAAAGTCAAACATCTTCTTGTTGAGAAAAAGATGAGTAGCTGGTGAGGTATAAAGCAAGAGTTGGCATGGGATAGTGCCTATTTCAATGATGGTCACCAAAGAATTGTGAAACAATTAGTAAATGTGGCTGCCCAGCTCAGAAAAGATTTGGTGCAGAGTTTTTGATATTCTTTTAAACTCTGTTCTCACACCCTCTTTCTTTTAATCTTTTAAGCTCACTTCTAACCAAACTCTCTTTTCATTTTATCTCATCACACACCCACACTCTTTGATTTTGACACCTCGCCTCTCGATCACTCGGGATAACTTCTTGGGTAGGAAACACTGGTTAACGTGAATCCATAGAAGTTCATTAAAACTTACACAATTCCCATGTATTTTGTCCTAAAAGCATAAAATTGCTCAATAGTTTAACTTTAGCAGTTAAAACACAATAGTATGAAATACATCAGATATATGTATGCTCAGGAAAATATAATCATGAAGATTTGAGCATTTTAAACATGGAAGATTTTCTCAAAACAAGGAAATGAATGAACGAAGTGAAATCAATAGATATGTTTTGAGAATCTGACAATGTATGAAAAGATCAAATATGAATTCACTTTATATTTGTTTAACTTTAGCGACATTGTATTATTCATTGTGTGAAATAAAACTTTCCTATTTCCAAAATTCCAGATGATGTTTTAGTTACAATATTTTTATATTTACTACTCATGTGATGTTTTTATTATTTAAAATAACCAAATATATTTTATAAATATGTATGTTTTTCTATACGTTACCATTAAATAATGTATGTGTGAGAAAATAAGCAAATAAAAATTAAATTAATAATACAATCAATTAATGAAATATAAAAGATTATTACCAATTAATGAAATTTAAAATATCTTATTATTACATATAATTTACATCGCATATGATTGAATAAAAATAAAATAATAATTGATTCTAAATTTTGATATCGTCTATAAAAAGGGAAATGAAAAATAATCAAGAAAATTAAAAATTATCATCACGTCCTTCCTTATTTATAAATGGAACATTAATTAAGGTTGTTAGATTGGAGTGATTATATGCTTGAGATTGGTTCTTAAGGTTCTCAACATTTTTTGTGGTTCTCGTTTGATTACCATCATATATATATATATATATATATATGAGTTGGGTTCCGGTGAGAAGTTGAGTTAATGAGAAGAATGAGAACCGACTATCAACCGTTGGATGCACATTAAGCTGAGATGCACCAGATCAATTCACTTATGAAGCTCGATTCATGGGTGGGTTTTAGATTATAATGATCAAGGGTTCAAATCCACTTCTCACGCTTCTCATGTTAACTCAACTTCTCACACGATTCTTCGTCTATGTATGTGTGTGTATATATATTATATATAATCAGGTTCACATGTGATTTTATACTAAACTCAAGTAAAATCACATGTGATCATGCGACTTACGCCGCGACCTGAGACCACGGGCCACGTCCCCCACACACCCTTGTGTTGACTATTAATGTAAAATCATATATGATTTGCGCATGATTTGATTGTTTTCTTATTCTCTTATTTGTTCTCGTTTGAACATCCCTATATATATATATATAGGGGCAGGTTCAAATGAGAAGCTAAACATTTTGCGAGAAGGCGAGAAGTGCTTAATCATATATGATACACAAGCTTAATCATATATGATTAACCACATGTTACAATGGCAATACATAGACGTTTAATCATATATGATTAAACATACCCGCAGGCTATGTAATCATATATGATATCACACTTCTCGCCTTCTCGCAAAATGTTTAACTTCTCGCATGATCCTTCCTCTATATATATATATATATATATATATATATATATATATTGAGAACACTTCTAACCTTTAGATGAACTGACTTTTTTATATAACTTTTATCTTTACTTTCACATTTACTAATTAAAAGTTTCAATCATGATGATAAACATAGGTAAATAAAAGTAGTTGAAGATATATTAAAATTTTGTTTTCACATTTACACCATAACTCTTATTCTCATCAGAACTCAATCCTATCTATACTACCTTATAATACATATACATCAAAACTCTTAAAAACAAGTAATAATGCACAATGTACAACCATTTTATGCATAAAGTTCAAAAAACTTTACAAGTGAGGAAGCACAATGCACAAGTTACTAAAGCATATATTTATATTATAAATACTTTTAACCAAAGCAACTCCAAGTTAGATGGTTCAGAGTTCTCTTTTCTTCCGGTAAGACTTTTCTTCTACCTCTTTCAAGCTTTAACCTGCAAAAAGGAGGATTCTCCCAAATTTGGTTTCAGATTTGTCATCCTTATGTTATTCCCGCTCACCCATCTTCGGCTCAAAAGATTTTTTTTTCAAATTTCGAATTTCAAAATACTAGGTTCATGCTCTCAAATAAAATCTAGTTGTAGGATGTTTCCTACTTCTCTTTATGATGATCTCCATGAGGTAAATCAAAATTTTCCTTACTCTTCCCTTCCTCTGTTCTTCATCCTTATTTGATTCGAGTTAGTTGCAACAGATGTTTTGAGTTTTTCGTGGTTAATATTGAAACATGACTTCGCTGGTTCATCCTTATTTGCTCTGGTTCTTTTCTTCTGATCGGAGGTAATTCCCTTACTCTTCCCTTCCTCCTTTCTTCATCCTAATGTTGGTTTTGTGTCTTTGTTGCTAGAATCTTATTTTCAGGTTTAGGTAACATTGAATTTGTTTATTTTTGTATCAACAGGTTTAGATTCCATCTTTATATCCAACTCGAAATTGACACCAATAAATTGTTTTGAGGTATGATTTCCTGTGTTTTAGTTTCTTTCTTTATCCAATTATGTTCCATCTTAAATAAATCATCTGTTTTGCTATCTTGATTAAGTGGGATGACCCTCATTTAGTTCTTGCTGACATGACATTTGAAATTTAAGAGATATTGGCTTTGAGAATTGACAAGAATAACCGTAACCCCCTCCCTTTTAATTTAATGCAATATATCAATTGTTGGAGAAATTAAAGATTACTGGGTTGGTAAGTTTTGCATCCTTCCCCACCACAAGATGTCAAGTATGGAAAAATGTAAACGACAATTATTGTAAACTTTTAATGTCATGCCATCCTAGCTATGTTTTTCTGTGGCTCATCATACATATATCGAAATGAAATCTTATTTGTTTTAGTACATGTATCTCCTTTTCCCACATCATTTAAATGATTTCTGGATGTTAAAGACAAAGGATGAAGATTGGCAATTGGCCTGCAGTAGTTTGAATATTTTGTGAAGCCTTTCCAAATAATTTGACAAAGGTATGCTTATGAGATGTATTTTATTGATGTTTGGTATGGTTGGAAGTGGAGATGGAGATGACATGTAACATAAAAATTTCTTAAACCCAATATTTGGATGACGTATATTGATATGTTGTTAATGGGTTTTTTTTCCAGGATGGACTGTTGCCTCATAAGTCATAATGACTGCTTGAGATACCAGCCACTAGGATTCCTCCCCAAGTACCTGGTACATGTAAACACGTAAAAGGGTAAAAGAGAGTAAGATAATATGGACCAAGAAATTGTTTATCAGGTTCTACCATTCTAGGATAGGGGAGACATCTCTTATTCTGTTTAAAAGCTGCTATTCAGAAGATAGTTATGAGATCAGGAAATGTTTTTGGCTGCACCAGGAAGCGATTATTCATTTGTCTGTTAATTTATATGATTTTACTTTAAAATATTCACTGCACCAGCAATTCATGGATCTTCGCTTAATTATAATCCCAAAATGCTCTGACTAATGCAAAACTTTAGGATGAGATTCACTATACAGTGATATTGGGCATGCATTATCTTTAATTTAAGATTAAAATATGGCATTATAAGATAATGCAAGCCTAATATCACTATATAATGAATCTCACATTTGGTATGAATGTTAATATTTTGAAGGTAATTATGTTTGTTCTAAATTGATTAATTTTATTATTTTGTTCACATGATTTGAAGAGATTTGTAGTTGTATTGATGATGATGCCTTAGTTGCTACTTCATAGATTTCCATGGTTTACAACTACATGTGCTTAGGCTCCATAGATCGTCTATTAATAGTAAATGCATTTCATTTAATAGGCGTCATGTATTAGATTCTATGACCTTGCTGAAAACTTATTTGACTTGATGGTGGTGTCCAGTGGAAGCTTGGAAGTTTCTGCAAGCTCATACACGACATTTTGTACGTGGATCACCACTAGGTGCTACAAAGATGTTTTGGGGTTTTGCATTTTATTTTAAAACATTTTGAAGCAGCAACCAAAATGAGAGTGGTGAAGACCGACCACACGTTGTTGTCGAATCGTTGTTGTTGTTGACCACAGTGTTATTGCCGCCTGAATCGCCCTGCTCCTAGAGACACTGTGATATCTCTCTCTAATTCACCCACGTCCTCTACAATTTCTCTCATGCTGGTAAGTTTTTTTTTCCTAAATTTACTTTTGCTAAAACATTTCAAATATTATGTTGACGGCCGAAAAAACCCTTTAATTTTTAATGGTGTTTTTTTTTATCAAAGTTTGAAACATATGATGGTGTGTAGAGTTGTATGAGCAACGTTCATGTATGACGCATACAAGGCTGTTAGTCTTTTAGATCAACTGTTTAGATGAACTGTTGTTATGGATTAATGGTTTTGAAGATCATAAAATTGTGTTTTGGGTCACTGTTTCTGCACAGTACAGAACATGTTTTTATGAGTTGATGTAGTGTTCTCAGTTCTGGAACAAGTATGGTCTTCTTTTGATGTAGATTTTAATGTTGCTGCTTTGGTTCTGTCTTATTTTCATAATCAAACTTGTTTATCTTCCTTTTAGATTTCTGCTTGTTTTGATTTGGAGATGGCTTATTTCCCTTGCTCAACTATTGTCTTGGTTCTGCCACAATCTCAAATCTGGACCAGTGCAGTTTGCTCAATATGGTATCTCTGATTTAGACCTTTTGAAAAAAATTCTCATGGTTTATAGCTGTTGGACCAGTGCATTTTATTCTAAAAACGAGAGTTTGCAATACATTTTCAACAACCACTTGTGATTTTTGTTCTATTCAAACATAACGTAAGAGATTGAACTAATTTTTTGTCTTGGTTTATGATAAAACTTCTTAAAACATAAGCATACAACTTATTACTTACATACAAATTGAAATCATCTCTCTACATCTACTCTTTCCCAGATTGAAATCATCTCTCTACATCTACTCTTTGCTTTGTCCCATATGATAGATTCAAATCAGCGCTCGGTGTCTACCTTCAGGCTTTTGCTCTCCCTGAATCTTGATTTTCCAGGTACTATCTCATCTCTTAGAATGGAAAACATTGAAGTATTCATAAACCTTTGAAGGAAAACTTTGATTTAAAATGCAGATTCGAGGTGCTATCTCCATCTCTCACTTTTCTCAAACAATTGACGTAAGATTTGAATTAAACTCCCGGAACAAGCTCACAAACAAACTGAGGTAAGATTTTGATTTTGTAACCTAAATCCATACTCTTCCATGGTTTTTGTTCTTCTATGGTTTTTTTTTCTTATATGGTACTTTTTTTTCTTCATATAGAGACGGTTTTGAATCTTGATCTCCGAAGGTAAGATCCATTCCCATTTTGTGTCGTTTTTGAGGCCAAAAGTGCGATATTCGGTAAAATATTCGTTTAAAAGCTTATCTTACATGGGTTTTCTTTCTGGGTTTTTGAGGTGGTTAAGTTTTCAACAATGATGACGATAATATGTGATATTATTAATATTTTCAGTTTCTTTTCTTTTGTCAACTATTCAAAGCAAGAAGGGAGCACAATCAAACCAACCTATTTGTCAGCATGAATCCTAGCATCAACACCATTACAAACTATCATTCATATTTCATGGGCTTCTTCATGTGTGCACTCTTAAAACTTAGCTAGAAATATAAAAACTAAGAAAAGGTACGGAGTAAGAAATATTTCACGAAGGATCTAAACAATGTTATTTTCCTTGTTGTTGCTTTCTGAAATTGCTAAAATGTGAATATCTATCTACATTTATATTTGAGTTTATTGTTATTTCTCTGTGTTCAAAGGGGGTTTGTCTATAAGAAGTAAGCAAAAGTTTTAAAATCTTCCATTTATGTTATGCCTAAAGTTCATTTCAAAGTTAACACTCTGTTTTTGTTTCCTAATGCTTTCCATAAAAACTGCATCATTTGGTTGATTTAAGTATCTTATCATAACATTTTTAAGAAGGTTAATGCTATTACGGTAACCATGTTTCCACAAATGTTTTCTGTATTAACCATAGATAGATCATGCTTTGTTGAATGCAATTTTTTGAGATTTACTTTCTTTTTCATGGCATTTCCCTTCATAAGCTTTGTTGTAGTTTTTATCCAAAATAAACGCATCTAATTGAAAGGCTAATGTGGTTTTATCAGGATTTTGTGTGATTTTCCTTTTTGCAACTTGAGATGAAAGTGTGTGGACGGTATGATTCATCTTGATTATAATTATTAGTTAGAAATTAACAAGGACGGATCTATAGTGGTGCCAACGGGGGAACGTGCCATCATATTCTTTCTCTTGTAAAAAAAATTAGGTTTGTGAAAGGTGCAAACGTATTATTTAGAAGTGAAACCGTACCTCGTAATCAATCAAAAATCCAAAAAACTCTTGAAATCAACAAAAAAAAAAAACCGAAAAAAATCTCTTGAAATAACCAAAAACACCAAAAAAGTCTCTTGAAATCTATAAAAAAAAAACTTAAAAATCCCTTGAAACGGTGGAATTGGGCTAAAAACACATCGGGCGATATTGAACGTTAGTAAAAAGATGAAGATACGTTGATAAAAACCGTATGAAAAAATATGGTGCCACCGTATGAAAAAATCACATATGATTCGACTCTTTCTTGTGTTTTCATAAATAGATACCACTCTCATTTAAACCCTACTTTCTATATATAATTACTTGTACACTTGAAATTAAAATTAATATCTACTAATAAGTTGTTTTTATAACTTTTAAACAAAAAAAAAATCCCGGGATGTAAAAGGTTTATTGGCGGGGACCCAAGGCCCCGTGGCTCACTTTTGTGGACCCTACAAGTCATCCCTCTACAAGCTTGCACCGGAAAAGACATCCTGTCTCCCCCCCGGATTCGAACCCTGGTAAGGGAACCCCATGTAGAAGCGTTTACGGAAGAGAGGTGGCCACTAGGCCAAAGACCTAGTGGTTAATTCCCGAGATCTAAGTTGGAATACAAATATGCTTTTTGAGATAAGAGTTCAAATGCTATCATGGTGCTTTGATATGGGGATTTTGTGATTGCTAGAGGCCATGATAAGATTGTACAATTTTTACAACATGAATACACATATTTATAGAATCATGTTTTCTATCTCTTGCATATGCTTTATGGATTGAGAAATAATAAATTTCCTTTATGCATGGAGAAATGTAGACAATTCCACTACGAGGCCTACATATGTTACATAAGCTTTTAACCCAACCTATCTTTTTATTATTTCGTAAGATGTAATTAACCAAGCATAAAACAAAAACGATAAATTATGGCATACATATCTTTACACATGAGCATCGTATATGCATATTTATTTTTATTGTTTTTTTAAGGTTCACTCTCTTAGTATAATAAACTTGTAGAAAATGGACTCCCCATATACTATTGACATGTTTGCATCGCTACAACACGTACATGCACGATGGAGCTTGACAAGTGTTCGTGTGGAGTTTGTTTGGGAAGATGTTAGGAATCAAAGACTATTATGTTTCTATTAAAAGCATTGCATGTTTTTTGCAGGACATATTCACGGATGAGTGTTTCACGAAAACTAAACGACATTTTGGATATACGGATATGCATTGTATTTCTGTTTGTTCAGTCAAGAATTTCAAATTTTGTAATAAGTTTTGATTATATGTGTTAGAAGTTCAATACTCATGCAGTTATTTTTCCAAAATATCTTGCTAATACACCACTCAAACTCATGAAATAACGACATTTTGGATATACGGATATGCATTGTATTTCTGTTTGTTCAGTCAAGAATTTCAAATTTTGTAATAAGTTTTGATTATATGTGTTTAGAAGTTCAATACTCATGCAGTTATTTTTCCAAAATATCTTGCTAATACACCACTCAAACTCATGAAATAAAATCGAAAGCGTGGAAAAACATAATTTAGGGCTAAACCAATGTTTCAGAATTGTGATTCACCCGTGCTGCATCGCGCGGGTACACTGCTAGTCTATATATATATCTCTACTATATATTAAAGGGCTTAAACGGTTCTTGAAAAGTAGTTATTGATATATATAGTTACAGTTTTGGTCCCTTAATTCTTTTGATAGATTTACTTTATACCTTTTAGTTTTACATTTTATATTTTACATTTTCATTATATTAACACATATAAGCATATATTAACTAAAATACGTTAAAAAATAATATTTAATTTTAACAAGTTACACCATTATAGTCGTCTCTTCGATACCTTCGAAATGAGTCCAATATTGAATATTTTTTGATTTAATTATTTTATTATATGTTAAAAATATGTTAAAAAATACGTTTTAACATATCATATTAACATATATATAATTACGTTGTATTTTGTGGATATCACATGTGATTAATTGTGGATATCACAAATTTCGATTATTTTGAGATATCACATGTCGATCAATGAAAACAGAATCATTCGACATATATACTGGCGAATTAGGGTGGAGGACTGGCGGACTTACGGTGGAGGACTGGCGGAGGACTGGAGGACTTAGGGTGGAGGACTGGCGGACTTAGTAAAAGACTCAAAGATTTATAAAGAGAGAAATTATAGAGAGAGAATTGTAGAGAGAGAGAGAGAGTTATGAAAGAAGAATTTATTTCTTTCAAGGGATGATCTACAAATGAGGGGGAGGCCTTCCTTTTATAGGCAAGGAAAAGGTCCTCTTACATAAGCATGACGTAAGCATTACATAAGCAACCAATAATTCTACAAATGATGTAAGCGCTTACATCACTAGAAAAGTGATTTCATGCTTCCATCATTTTTACATCATTATTTTAAACTAATCAAACTTTAATAATAGAGAAAAATACAAGCACACATTAATTTTATTTTAAACTGATGCTTTTATTTCCAACGCGAATCTGGGTGTGACGGGTCATCTTCATACGGATCGTAAGGTTCATCATTGAGGAAGACATAGTCATCTTCGTTGTCGGAAATGTCAAAGTCATCTTCAGAAGAATCAATGGATTTAGCAAGGTGGGTGCTGAACCATTGATTGAGAGTCTCTTTCCATAATGCCACTTCAGGGTGTCTATCTGGCCATATCTCTGCACCTTCCATTACCTGTGTCGGGATGTTGTGAAGAGCCACATTATTTGCGGACGCCAAATCGTTACGTATTTCCAAAAGTTTTCGGGTATGAGTAACCTGGAAGGATCGGCTGGCTGGGTTGACATCATGCCAAGAATGGATGAAGGTTGTGGGGAAATGGTAAATCAACGGTTGTTTGTTTGTGAGAGAATTTCCAGGTAGAAAGGAGCACGGTCTTTTGAAGCAGATTAGCACATAAGTTTTGTGACTTACATGCAATCGCTGGATCCATTGATGGACCGGAAGGAACCATTGAAGAACAGTGAATAGGTTCTTCTGTTCAGGGGGAACGTGTTCAAACTGACACTGGAACATGTATGTGAACAGTTTGCATGCGTTGAAGGAGATGGCGACGGTATGGGTTTCAAAGAGATACCAGAAGAAGCAGAGTGCTTCTTTAGGAAGCCTGAATAGTTCATGGATATGGAAAATGTTGAGGAAAGGGTATTCGGGATGAAACATGTAATTTTTCATGAACGGACCATGTTTTGAAAGAAGGACATTATAAAATGTCTTCCAATTCAATAAGGACCTTTGGCTCAGAGTCAAATCAGCAATGACTTCGGTTACTTCTTCAGGGAGATCTTGGGTGGTTGTGCGAGAGGCTTCTTGGGGAGTAGATGAGCTGGAGTTGGCCTTATCCATAGTAAACACCAATGGGATGACCATGTGTTGGGGAATCTTTTCAGGACCACTATATTTATAGTGCTTTGGCCTTGACAGAAAATCTGCGAGAATATTTTCTGACCCTTTGATGTGTTTTACTGTAAACTTCCACTGTGAGAACCAATTTGCCCACCTTAAAAGTTGTGCCTCTGGAAGCATCTTTCTTTTGAATTGGAGCATGCGTGGGAAAGAGGACATATCCATCTCAATCTGGAAACAGTGACCGATAAGATGGAATTGGAATTTTTTTATTCCTCTTTTGACTGCTAGAATCTCCTTGAAAGTTGAATGGTAGTGTTGCTCTGAGGCTTTGAACGTGCCACTCTTGTAACCACAAATTGTTCTGACACCTTTGTCATCTTGTGCAAGTAGAACTGCTCCCCAGTATTCATCACTTACATCTGTCTGGAGAATTCTTTTGTCCGTATTAGTGGGAATCTTTAGAGGTGGCATCTTGTCGGCTAGTTGCTTTATAGCTCTGACAGCTATTGTTTGTCGTTCAGCCCAAAGTGGTGGTTCCTTTTTTAGCATGGGGAATAAGTGTACAGTATGGTGTGACAGCTTTGGCAAGAAATCGGCCATGTAGTTGACAAGACCAAGGAACTGTTGGACTTCTTT
Organism: Arctium minus; assembly: GCA_954870635.1. NCBI lineage: Eukaryota > Viridiplantae > Streptophyta > Magnoliopsida > Asterales > Asteraceae > Arctium > Arctium minus. Next base: position 49,348,089 of record OX941086.1, read on the forward strand.
TTGTGACGAAAGCACATCTGGAAACTTGTGGAGCTCTTGAGCGATATGGGGTTGTGGTTGATATTTCCCATCAAAGATCTTCATTCCAAGAAAGTTAATGGAGTTAACTCCTATTTCCATCTTCTTTTCAGATAGCATAATGCCATACTGTTGAATTATGGAATGAAACTTCGAGAGTAAGCTGATATGGGAATCTTCGTCTGGAGAAAACAGGAGAATATCATCAATGTAGACCAGGGCGTTTTGGAGAATAGGCTCAAAGATTTTGACCATTGCCTTTTGGAATACCGAAGGGGCATTTTTTAATCCAAATGGCATAACATTCCACTGGTAATGATGATCTGGTATGCAAAAAGCAGTCTTCGGCCGATCGTCAGGATGAATGCCCAATTGCCAGAATCCAGCTTTAAGATCGAATTTTGATAAGACCTTTGCATTTGCTAGAGACTGGAATAATGACCTTTTCTGTGGCAGGGGGAACTTATCATCAGCCAAGAAATGATTAAGTGGCTGATAATTTATGACTAGCCTTAGCTTGCCTCTGACTTGTTCGCTTCTCTTATTGACATAAAACGCTTCACATGCCCATGGTGAAACCGTGGGTTCAATGATGCCTTGTTGAACAAGTTCTGAACATTCTTGGACTGCTAGCTGGTAATGATCAGGGTTCATTCCTGGATGGCTTGCCTTTGTCGGGTTGACGTCCTCGTTTTGTTTGAACGGTAAGGTAACAAAAAACGAAGGATTTAACCATAAAGGGTTTTTGCTTTTTGTGAGAAACTCTGTATGACTAGAAGCACATGATGTATGGATAATTTGTTGTTTAAGGGCTTCTATAGTGAGTGTGGATGCCATATAGAGTTTGGGCACGGAACTCCAGGGGTTTAGGTAACTTTTGTATCGGAGACCTTGCTCAGCAAACCTTATGTTTGGCAAGGTATGAAGAATATCGAATCCGATAAGGAGATCTTTACCGTGGGAGCTTGATCCTAAGAACCGGTGTCTTACCACACATTTTGGAAATAACCGGATATGGATTGGGACACTGATCTTGTCAATAACAAATGTATCACCACTAGCTGCTAGGAACTGCTGATAATGTGGTTTCCAGTAACTGCTAGGGAGAATTTTCGGGTTTAGTATTGAGACCGATGATCCTGTGTCAAAGAAGGCTATGACCGAAATGGGTTTAGCATATGTTGATGTGAGCAGGTGGACTTTAGCTAAGGGCGCAGGTTGTGGTTTTTGTAAGGGTAGAACTTGCGGGAGAGAGGAGTGAATAGGAAGGGGGCTTGCCATGAATACTTCGATATCAGAGTGTCCATTCGAATGGTCTGGTTCGGACTCTTCATCTGATGATGAATCGTAATATGCTATGGTGCATATTGTGTGATCATCTGGTTCATCGTCAAGGGAGTACAGGGACTCCAAATCAGAAATGTCCACTGGTTCGACTTGATTAAGACTCTGAATCAAAGCTTGAGACTTTCTTTTGTCTTTGCAATCTTTTGCAAAGTGTCCTTTCTTATTGCAAATGTAGCATCTGTCAGAAGTGCGTCCTCGGTGTGTTTTCTTCCTGATGAACTTCCATTTCTTCCGTGGGAAACCCTTGGTGGTTTTCTTTCTGGAAGAGTTAAAGAACTTCTTGAAATGGGACTTCTTCTTTGTACGAGAGCAATCACAGGAAGATTTATCTTTGCATTTGATCTGGAGGTATTTTTCATCACAGGCTGAACCAAAATGTTTGCCAGTTTTTTCAAGTTCGTCCATGAACTTTCTTGAATTGCAAAACTTGGCAAGTGCATTGAGCACCATTTGATACAGGGCACCAAGTGTGACATTAGAAATCAAGATGTTTTTTGACTCTAATGATCTGAATACCTCACTGGCAAGAGATAGAGTCAAAAAACATCTTGATTTCTAATGTCACACTTGGTGCCCTGTATCAAATGGTGCTCAATGCACTTGCCAAGTTTTGCAATTCAAGAAAGTTCATGGACGAACTTGAAAAAACTGGCAAACATTTTGGTTCAGCCTGTGATGAAAAATACCTCCAGATCAAATGCAAAGATAAATCTTCCTGTGATTGCTCTCGTACAAAGAAGAAGTCCCATTTCAAGAAGTTCTTTAACTCTTCCAGAAAGAAAACCACCAAGGGTTTCCCACGGAAGAAATGGAAGTTCATCAGGAAGAAAACACACCGAGGACGCACTTCTGACAGATGCTACATTTGCAATAAGAAAGGACACTTTGCAAAAGATTGCAAAGACAAAAGAAAGTCTCAAGCTTTGATTCAGAGTCTTAATCAAGTCTTGAGAATTTCTTTTGTCTTTGCAATCTTTTGCAAAGTGTCCTTTCTTTTTCAAGGGATGATCTACAAATGAGGGGGAGGCCTTCCTTTTTTTTTTTTTTTTTTTTTTTTTTTTTTTTTTTTTTTTTTTTGATCAAAGCTTGGTATAATTCAAATGCCAAATCATTACATACCAAACAGAGTTGTAACAGTTGACACCAAGCATTTCGTCGAACAAGTCGCAGACACACCCATCACCACACTAAACGTATTACGTAACCAACACAAGACAAGCGTAACAAGTAGAAATTCTAACCAGAAATTTGAATCGATTTCACATCAGGTTTCTTCACTTCCTCCTTTGGTACAGTAATCGTAAGCACTCCATTCTCCATTGCAGCCTTTACCTGATCCAGTTTTGCATTCTCTGGCAACCTGAACCTTCTCGTGAACTTCCCACTGCTGCGCTCCACCCTGTGCCATGTATCATTCTTATCTTCTTTCTCAACATTCCTCTCACCGCTGATCTGCAAGATCCTGTTGTGGAGTCCTTGCATCTTCATCTTGATTTCTTGGATCATGTTTTCAAGGGACCGTACCTTCGTAACAAGATTTTCTTGTGTCTGCAAGGATCGTGTTTGTTGCGTAAGGAGAGTTTGGAGCACCTTATTCTGAGCAACAGCATTCTCACTTTGCCAATTAAGAGTAGCTTCAGCAGGACTGATCTGAGTAGCTATTCCCGTGGGACCTATGGTTGTGGGGTTTTTGACCTTCCACTCATGCTTGGTTCTTTGGGTTGTGTCTTCAAACGAGCTTAAAGGTGGGAACTCAGCCTTGTATTCAGACGATGTGGCTGCAGGGGTAATAACACAGCATTCTTGGGCTCGGCTTGGAGGATTTGGAGGAGGTAGATCATGACATGACTTAAGGGTTGATATTGGTGAATCTTTGTAAAGGACATAGTAGTCAAACTTGCCCGATGGTTCACCAAGGAGTCCTACAGCAGGATCTCCTGATTCATATCTTTCCTTCAGTTTTTGTTGTGATCTGTTCTTCCTTTTCTCTTGGTTGCTGTCATTGTATTCAATCCGGTATGCTTCATCAAGACAGTCCTGTCAATCACAGACATCATACCAGCAATGCTCAACTTGTTTGACTGGGGCTGGAGCCTGAACTGGCTGAACCATATGGATGGTTGGAAAGACGTTCGTCTTCTGTTGGGAGGAGAAATTGACTTCGACAAGTCCGTTTTCATGGCGGACGAAGTCTGGTGCGGTAGTTGTCTGGACAGGGGTTTGGTGGATCTGCTCATAATTCGTTACCCACTTTTCAGGGAGGAGTTTTAGTAACTCTTCTTTGGACAACTGTCTGGGAACATATGTACATGTTGGTGTTGCACATGAGTCAACATTAATGAGAAGTGCATCCCCAGCGTGTTCTTGATCCGGTACCATGATGTCGAGAGAGTGATTTTGAACTCTATACGCCATTTGGTAGTGGAATGTTGCCTGGAAAGTGTTTACTTGAGGAGTACCCCCAATTTGAATCTGGGCCTTGAGCGCTGTGTAGAGTGAGGGATCATTAAGAGGCATATTGAAGTTGGGGTAAAAGGTAACAAAAATGGTTCCGGCGTTTAAGGTGGTTTGTATTGTTCCTATGCAAGCATGTTGATACTCTACAAACCTTGTGTCTACAAGGGCTATTCGGGAAAAGGCAGGGAGACCTTTTCTACCATGGAAGGTAAGGGCTAATCTGATAGCACCGAAGTGGTTATGAGTATACCCTTGGGCTATACAGTGTCTAGCAAGATCTGGTGGAAGGGATAGAGTGACCATATGTTCTGAACTGGTAGCTGGGAGTTGGTGAGAGTCAAATTTAGAGGCCTGGACAAACTCTTTAATGTGTTGATTGGAAGTAGATCCTATTAATTTTTTGACTTTTCTCGAAAATGAAGTATTTGGTTTAGAGAATACAGAATAAGGGTTAACTAAGGGCATACTGGTAATAGGGATTTTGGAGTCATCAGGTACATAAGAAATCTCATATAACTGATCTATTTTTGAGGCAGAGGATTGTCTAAAGCTAGAAGAAGATCGTGACAGACTGGATTCTGGGTTCATGATGGGGTCGAGACGGATATTTAATCTAAAGGCACTACACAACTTTTGATCTTGTTTTACAGAGGTTGGTTGCGACTTCACTCAACGTCGTCTTACTGGCTCTATTTAACAAGATAAAACTTAAGGAATGCCTAAGACAAATTATCTGGTTTTTCTTTAACCTTTTATCTGTAGAATGGTTTTCTGATGTGAACGATCCGCAAGGCGGCAGTCACAGAGCATACTAATCCAACTCTTTAGATAAATAGTAAAGATAAGCTATGGAGGGACAGGATAGAGGTTAGGCTCTGATACCAATTAGGGTGGAGGACTGGCGGAGGACTGGCGAATTAGGGTGGAGGACTGGCGGACTTACGGTGGAGGACTGGCGGAGGACTGGAGGACTTAGTAAAAGACTCAAAGATTTATAAAGAGAGAAATTATAGAGAGAGAATTGTAGAGAGAGAGAGAGAGTTATGAAAGAAGAATTTATTTCTTTCAAGGGATGATCTACAAATGAGGGGGGGGCCTTCCTTTTATAGGCAAGGAAAAGGTCCTCTTACATAAGCATGACGTAAGCATTACATAAGCAACCAATAATTCTACAAATGATGTAAGCGCTTACATCACTAGAAAAGTGATTTCATGCTTCCATCATTTTTACATCATTATTTTAAACTAATCAAACTTTAATAATAGAGAAAAATACAAGCACACATTAATTTTATTTTAAACTGATGCTTTTATTTCCAACGCGAATCTGGGTGTGACGGGTCATCTTCATACGGATCGTAAGGTTCATCATTGAGGAAGACATAGTCATCTTCGTTGTCGGAAATGTCAAAGTCATCTTCAGAAGAATCAATGGATTTAGCAAGGTGGGTGCTGAACCATTGATTGAGAGTCTCTTTCCATAATGCCACTTCAGGGTGTCTATCTGGCCATATCTCTGCACCTTCCATTACCTGTGTCGGGATGTTGTGAAGAGCCACATTATTTGCGGACGCCAAATCGTTACGTATTTCCAAAAGTTTTCGGGTATGAGTAACCTGGAAGGATCGGCTGGCTGGGTTGACATCATGCCAAGAATGGATGAAGGTTGTGGGGAAATGGTAAATCAACGGTTGTTTGTTTGTGAGAGAATTTCCAGGTAGAAAGGAGCACGGTCTTTTGAAGCAGATTAGCACATAAGTTTTGTGACTTACATGCAATCGCTGGATCCATTGATGGACCGGAAGGAACCATTGAAGAACAGTGAATAGGTTCTTCTGTTCAGGGGGAACGTGTTCAAACTGACACTGGAACATGTATGTGAACAGTTTGCATGCGTTGAAGGAGATGGCGACGGTATGGGTTTCAAAGAGATACCAGAAGAAGCAGAGTGCTTCTTTAGGAAGCCTGAATAGTTCATGGATATGGAAAATGTTGAGGAAAGGGTATTCGGGATGAAACATGTAATTTTTCATGAACGGACCATGTTTTGAAAGAAGGACATTATAAAATGTCTTCCAATTCAATAAGGACCTTTGGCTCAGAGTCAAATCAGCAATGACTTCGGTTACTTCTTCAGGGAGATCTTGGGTGGTTGTGCGAGAGGCTTCTTGGGGAGTAGATGAGCTGGAGTTGGCCTTATCCATAGTAAACACCAATGGGATGACCATGTGTTGGGGAATCTTTTCAGGACCACTATATTTATAGTGCTTTGGCCTTGACAGAAAATCTGCGAGAATATTTTCTGACCCTTTGATGTGTTTTACTGTAAACTTCCACTGTGAGAACCAATTTGCCCACCTTAAAAGTTGTGCCTCTGGAAGCATCTTTCTTTTGAATTGGAGCATGCGTGGGAAAGAGGACATATCCATCTCAATCTGGAAACAGTGACCGATAAGATGGAATTGGAATTTTTCTATTCCTCTTTTGACTGCTAGAATCTCCTTGAAAGTTGAATGGTAGTGTTGCTCTGAGGCTTTGAATTATTTGAAATAAAGTAAAGTAATTGATTTGAAATAAATAAAAATATTATTGAAGACTGCGCCAACATTTATCAACTCCAAAGATTTTGGTCATAAAGAATCAGCGAGACATAGCTCCTACTTCCAACGACAACCCCCCCCCCCCCCACTCCATATCTTGATCAAATCCCGAGTTTATTTCATCCATACATCGCACAAGTACAAAATGTATTAGGCGATGGAAATTGTGAATTTCAAGTCATATCTACTTGTTTCGGTGGTCATGAAGATGCATGGGACACTATCCGTACAGAGTTAATGGGTGAACTAACTGGGTATTAAAAGAAGATTACCCAATGCCCACACTCATACACCATTGGATACGTCATGCACTTCTAAATGCAATGTCGTGGATTATCCCATACAAACGTAGATTAGATGTGAATGAAGAATATATAGAGCGTACTCGTACTCGTGAATATGTTGATTTAAATGAATTATCAAAGTTGGAATTTGTTGGAATAAAAAAATACGCAATATATTTATTATGTTTATTATCTTGATGTTAAAACTTACGTTCGATGTAATGCATTTTCTATTTTTTTTTTAAATCGATTAACCAATGTATAATATATAACATATAATAATATAATTAAATCAAAAAATATTCAATATTGGGCTCATTTCGAAGATATCGACGAGACGATTATAATGGTGTAATTTGTTAAGATTATAAATTATTTTTTTAACGTATTTTAGTTAATATATGCTTATATGTGTTAATATAATGAAAATGTAAAATGTAAAACTAAAAGGTATAAAGTAAATATATCAAAAAAGTCCAGGGACAAAAACTGTAACTATGAATTAAAAATAAAATAAGATGTGATGTGAAATGGAATTGGAAATCCATTAAAATTAAATGTTACATTTACCACTCTTATAATTAATTATTTAATTTACTTTGTATCCCTTGTTTTTTCATTTTTCATTTTACACTCTTATCATTTTAACACAAATAATCGTATATAGAAAAAAATGCAATGAAAAAATACGTTTCTTTTTTTACAAATTATATCATTATAATCGTCTCGTCAATACCTTCAAAACGAGTCCAATATTGAATATTTTTTAATTTAACCGTACTATTAAAAACTATGAATATCTGTGAATTAGTTTGTTTTCTATCCATACGTTTTATTTTTTTTCACCGTTAATGTATTAAAAATACATAATTGTAGATCAACTAAAATATATTAAAAGTATGTTTAATTAGTATTATAAATTCTAATATTATAATTTTTTGGTCAATAATTTTAATATAAACTAATTATTGAATATTTTTATTGGTAGCATAAATATGTAACATTATATATATACTAGGCATATACCCGCGCGATACAGCGGAATGTGAGTAAATAACGAACAATTAATGCTACTTCCTTATAGACATGTCATCAACAATAAACCATGACCTAAGAATCACAACTTTTGAAACACTAAACCCTAAACCCGTAAAGATATTCAATAATTAGTTTATATTACAATTATTGACGAAAAAAACTATAATGATATAATTTATAATAAGAATTAAATGTATTTTACGATTATGTATTTTTAATATGCTAACGGTGGAAAAAAAATAAAACGTATGGATAGAAAACAAATTAATTCGTAGTTATTCATGATATTTAATAGTACGGTTAAATTAAAAAAACATTCAATATTGGGCTCGTTTTGAATGTATTGACAAGACGATTATTATGGTATAATTTGTAGAAAAATGAACGTATTTTTTTCATTGCATTTTTGTTTATATACGATTATTTGTGTTAATATGATAATGATGTAAAATGAAAAAACAAGAGATATAAAATAAATTAAATAAGTGTAAGGTGGTAAATGTAACATTGTAAGAGTGGTAAATGTTATTGTACAAAAGATTGTACAATAACCGTTTTAGAATTTTTATCTATACTATTATATAGACATACCCGCACACGATGCGGCGTGAAAAATCGTGCAATCGAAGAAACAATTGGCAAAGATATGTATTCGCTCGCAAAACATCTCGAAATCAAAATGACAACAACGTTTTCATTTTAAGTTTGTATTCTTCGTTCTTATCGATACTTTAGTCTATGAATCATAGACTAAATACATTAGTTTTCATTTCGTTCTTCGTTTGGTGCACTTATATGTGAATCATAGACTAAAATATCGATAAGAACGAAGAAATACAAACTTAAAATGAAACATTGTTGTCATTTTGATTTCGAGATGTTTCGCGAGCGGATACATACCTTTGTCAATTGTTCCTTCGATTTCACGATTTTTCGCGCCACATCGTGCGCGGGTATATGCCTAATATATATATATATATATATATATATATATATATATATATGTGTGTGTGATTAAAAAGAAAGATTTAAATCATAAAAGATTTAAATAAAGAGACAAGTTTAAAAAAATGATTAAAAAGTGAACACCACCTTCAAAAATAAAAAATATATTTGCCCCACAACATGCCTCATGACGCATATCTTGCTTACACAGCCAGCCGCAATGTGGGTTAACGTGGCATCCCTTTTAGTTAGTTAGTGTAGAATGAATACATATATGGAGATAACCTCTAGAAGCAAATGCAGAAGTCTGGAGTGGTGTAACAAATTAAGACGATAAAAGAGAAACCATCCTGGTTGCAGATTCCAGGCCATCATTATTTACACTCGGGATGATGTTCTGTGGAGATATAAACTTGACAAACTCTTTGAGTTCTGTAAAACTGCTATGCTCACTGTATGGCACCTCATACCTACAAAATTAATATTGCATTATCAAAAGATTGATTTTATTTAAACAAAAATTGGTTAATGCTTTCTATATTTCACCTTCTTCTATACTATTACAAACAAATGTTAGACTAATCCCGTCCCTAGGCAAGGCCAACGGTTTTGGTTCTCTCTCAGCCAACCATTGTGACTTTTCTGAAAAGTCACACCTGTTCACGAAGGGATGCGATGGTTGGAAAATAACCGTCATCATAGACTAGTATAAATAGAACATTTTGTTTTTCGTTTTATATATGGAACCTGCTTGTACAAATATTTATATTTGATTCAATAAACAACAAAGTTTGAATCAATCTTTTACTTTTGTTATTACCTGATTCGTGTTTGATTGAAACCCCACTGGGCAACAAATTGGTATCAGAGCATAGGCTTCGATTTTGGCACTCCAGGACCGGAATAAAATCGAGGAAGTTAGGGGCGATTTCTGTATATAGATTTTGAACCAAAACACAACTCCAGTGTTGATTTATGGTTCGGACATAAACAAAGAAGAACAGGGACTTCTTTGGACAAACAGATCAGGGACGAAAGGGAAGAACACATCTGTGTGTTCTTGTTGGTTCGAAGAAAAAAAGGGAGAAAAGGCACACCAGGGGTGTGTTCGGTGTTTTTTACAAGGAAGAAGAAGAACACTTTGTGTTCTTGGTGTTTTTTGAATAAAAAGGAAAACCACGAGTGGTCTTACTTTATTGTAGCCCTCGATAGAAACAAAAGGGAAAGGACAACACATATTTTTTGCAAAGTCTGACAAAAAAAAGGAAAAGGCATCATTTTTCTCTGTTTATATTTTTTTTTGGCAAAGTTTATAAAAGATCAAAATTTGGGTAGTGCGTGCTAGTTTGTATTAGCATTTTAATACCAAACGGATTCGGTATTCGGGGTTGAGATTGTTTTCAAGGAACAAAGAAACCATCGAAGGGGTTTAGTGGTTAAGAAACCAAAGGAAGATTGTTTAAGAGCGATTCAAAAAAGAGAGGATCACGGTTACAGGAAGGAAAACAAGTCTCATCAAAGGAATCATTGGAAATCCAGGTTTTACGTTCTAATTTAAACCTGAATTTTTTAATCTTATTTTTTATTCTTAGTAATTGAATATAATCTCCTAAATTCCTATATCAAGTTAAAGTTTGAGATAGGAATAGTTAGAGTACAATGGGTGATAAAAACCAAAAGGAAATTATAATTCAAAAGGAGATTAATACCATTTCCCAATTTCAATGTCCCGTTTTGAAGGCAACAAATTATACGGTATGGGCTATACGGATAAAAACCATATTAAAGGCAAACGGACTTTGGGAAATGATAGAACCTATTGATAATGCGCAACGAGATGAAAAGAAAGATATGGCAGCAACTGCATATCTATTTCAAGCATTACCAGAAGAAATGGTATTACAAGTTGCTAGTTGCAAAAGTGTAAAAGAAATTTGGGAAGCACTGCAAACCAGACACATAGGTGTAGATAGAGTGCAAAAGGCACGACTTCAAACTCTCAAAACCGAATTTGAGATGTTAAAGATGAAAGAAGATGACAGTATTGATGTTTTTTCAGCGAAACTCAATAGTATTGTCACAAAGGCAAGTGGCTTAGGATCAACATTTGATCAGCAAACTCTAGTACGAAAACTTCTAAGTTCCGTACCGAAGAGATTTATACAGATTGTGGCAGCCATAGAACAATTTACTGATTTAGAGACAACAACCTTAGATGAGACAATTGGTAGGCTGAAAGCCTTTGAGGAAAGGTTGAATCTGTTAAATGGAAGCCCGACTGACAATCAGGATAAACTTCTGTTCACAAACCATGACAACAGTTCAAGTCATGAGAAATGTTTTAAGAATGGTGGACAAGAGAAGTTTAGGTCATCTCAGAATAACAAGCAAGACGAAAGAACCAAACAATTTAACAAAGGGAAGAAATCCTCGCACAAGTTCAAGAAGAATAACTTCCAGAAGGGTGCAAAGGATTCAAGTAAGGTTAAATGTTACAAGTGTAACAAGTTTGGACACGTCAGGAGAAACTGCAAACTAAAGGATAGTGGACAAGAGCAATCGAATTTGGTTCAGGAAGATATGGAACCAACGCTATTAATGGCAGTTCAAGGAAAAGGAGATAAGGTTGAGGAAATCTTCTTAGATGAAAAGGAGATTGAACCTGAGAAGTACATAAGCACGGATGAAAGCTTATGGTACTTGGATAATGGAGCTAGTAACCATATGACCGGAGTTAGGACACACTTTAAGGAGATAGACGAAAAGATCTCAGGAAGAGTCCGTTTTGGTGATGGGTCATATGTAGAGATTAAGAGTAGAGGCTCTATATTACTCGAATGTAAAAACAAGGAACAAAGAATAATTCCTAATGTGTATTACATTCCAAGTCTGAAAAGTAATATTTTGAGCCTAGGAAAACTAACAGAGAATGGCTGTAAGATCGTTATGCAAAACAATGTATTATTGCTATATGGTCAGGATCAAAAACTCCTTATGAGAGTTGAGAGATCAAGAAACCGACTTTACAAAATCAATTTGAAAATTGGTATGCCTATCTGTTTATTGACTAATTTGGAAGACCATGCATGGCTTTGGCATGCTAGGTTGGGTCATTTGAATTTTGATTCAATTAAACAAATGACTCAGAAGAAATTAGTGGAAGGGATACCCAGTATAAGTCATAAGAATCAAGTGTGCAACGCCTGCTTACTAGGAAAGCACAGTAGAGCTCTGTTTCCTAACCAGACAAACACTAAGTCAATAGAACCTTTGAATTTAGTGTTTGGTGATTTATGTGGACCTATTTCCCTAGCAATAGAATCGGGAAAGAAGTACATGTTCTTACTAGTAGACGATTGTACTAGGTACATGTGGGTGTACTTCTTGAATTCAAAAGATGAAGCATTCGAGACTTTTAAGGAATTCAAGTTGAAGGTGGAAAATGAGGTCGGGAAAAAGTTAAAGACTTTTAGAACAGACAGAGGTGGTGAATTCACATCAAGGGAATTCACACGGTACTGTAAGGAGAATGGCATACTTAGACAACTTACAGCACCATACTCTCCACAACAAAATGGCATAGTAGAAAGAAGGAATAGGTCTGTAATGTGCACGACAAGGAGTATGTTGAAGGTTATGAATATGCCACAAAATTTTTGGGCTGAAGCTATTAGACATGCGGTATATGTCTTAAATAGGGTACCTACAAAAGCTCTGAGGGATTCTACACCTTATGAAGCATTAAAGGGTAGAAAACCGAATATGAGACACCTTAAGGGGCGTTTGGTTCGCAGATTCTGATGGAATTGGAATGTCCAATTCCTTTGACCAAATTCAATTCCCTTGTTTGGTTCATTCTTTTCTATGGAAGGAATGTGTGAATTCCACCAAATTCCACCAATGAAGGATTTGAACATTCCATCCTAAAACCCAAGGATTTCAATGGAATGGAATTTTAAATTTTGATAATTCCAAATTTACCCTTTACTCCAAACTAAACCCTACTAATATTGATTATCAGCAAACACCAACTATCTCTCTCATCTCTATCTCCCTCCCTCTCCTCTCTCTGCTCTCGCTATCTCTCTCTCCTCCCTCTCTCTCCTCTCTCTTTATCTCTCCTCTCTCTCTCTCCTCTCTTTATCTCTCCTCTCTCTATCTCTCTCTCTCACCTCCACTCTCCTCTATCTCACCTCCACTCTCTCCTCTCTCTCCTCTCCCTCTCTCTTCCCTCTCTCTTTATCTCTCCTCTCTCTCCTCTCTCTTTCTCTTCCCTCTCTCTCCTCTCTTTCTTCCCTCTCTCTTTATCTCTCCTCTCTCTCTTCCCTCTCTCTCCTCTCTCTATCTCTCTCCTCCTCTCTCTCCCTCTATCCTCTATCTCTCCTCTCTCTCTCTCCTCTCTCTCTCCCTCTACCTCTCTCTCCTCACTCTCTCGGCATCATTCATGTGCTAAAATAATAAAAACAATTTTTGTTAAAAATTAAACTATTTAATGACTATTTTATTAAAGTAATTTTTGTTTAAAAAATTAAAATAATCAAAAAGGGTATTTTGGTCATTTACCAAAATTCCATTCCAATTCCGAAGCTACAATCTGTGAACCAAACAGAAAAATTCCAATTCATTTAACAGATTCCATTTCAATTATGTCAACCAAACAGGTGGTCAAACCTGACAACATTCCATTCCAATTCCATCAAAGTCAAATTCCTTTGACAGATTCCATTCCATCCAAAAACATTCTGCGAACCAAACGCCCCCTTAGAGTTTTTGGATGCAAAGCCTATGCAAAGGTAACCAAGCCACATCTAAAGAAGTTAGATGATAGAAGCAAGGAATTAGTTTACCTAGGAACTGAACCAGGATCAAAAGCTTATCGATTATTTGATCCTGTAACGAAGGTGATTAATGTTAGTAGAGATGTAAAATTCAAAGAAAATGAAGGATGGGACTGGAAAGGTTACTTGGATAACGTTGATCCAAAGGAACCAGAATGGAAGGACTTTATTATAAATGATAACCGAACATCAAGTTCAAGGATCATTAATGAAGTTAGCACTCAAGATTCGGAAAGAAATGATGAAGAGAGTACACCAAGTTCCATGCAGAATAATGCTCAAGGTGATATGTCTGATGAGGAGATTTTACAACCAACGGGCAATCCATGAACACCTCCACCATATACCTATGAGCCTAATTCAGAAGAATCTGCTGGATATACATCATCAATAGCAAGTTCATCAAGGCCGTTTGATCATACGCCAGTTCGAGGGTTCAGAAACTTATCTGAAGTCTATGATCAAGCACCAGAAGTGCAAAGTAATGAATTGCTACTACTAGAGAAAGAGCCTAGAAATTACAAAGAGGCTGCACGAGATAAGAAGTGGATCGAGGCAATGTATACAGAAATTGACTCAATCAATAAAAACAAGACATGGAAGCTAGCCACCTTACCAGACAAACAAAAGGCTATTGGTCTGAAATGGGTATTTAAGACTAAATGAGACGCAAATGGGAAGATTATAAAACACAAGGCTCGTTTAGTAGCTAAGGGATACGTACAAGAGCATGGAATAGACTATGACGAAGTCTTTGCTCCTGTAGCAAGAATGGAAACAGTTAGATTAATTCTTGCATTGGCAGCTTATCATGGATGGGAAGTTCACCACTTAGATGTAAAATCCGCATTTTTACATGGGGAACTTAAGAAAGAAGTATATGTTACACAACCAGAAGGATTTTTGAAACCAGAAAATGAAAATAAAGTGTACAGACTTGTTAAAGCACTTTATGGGTTGAAGCAAGCTCCACGTGCATGGAACATGAAGTTGGATCAAACTTTGAAATCACTGGATTTCAAGAAATGCACATTAGAACAAGCAGTCTATACAAGGATAAGTAAAAACTCTATGTTGCTTGTTGGAATTTATGTGGATGACTTAATAGTTACTGGAAGCAGTAAGGAAGACCTTCAGAAGTTTAAGTCACAAATGGAAGAAAAGTTCGAGATGAGTGACTTAGGTTTATTAGCTTACTACTTGGGAATAGAGGTTACCCAAACAGGGGGTGGAATCTCTATAAAGCAATCAGGATATGCCAACAAGATTCTTAAGGAAGCAAGAATGTTAGATTGCAACGAAACCAAGATTCCCATGGATCCAGGAACAAAGCTAATAAAGACAAAGGGAGGAGAACTAGTTGATGCTACGAAGTACAGAAGTCTAATTGGGTGTTTAAGATATTTACTTCATACAAGACCAGATCTCGGTTATTCAGTTGGTTTGTTAAGCAGGTTTATGCAAGAACCAAAGGAACAACATATGAAGGCAATTAGACAGGTGTTACGTTATATCAAAGGCACATTAAATTTTGGTATAACCTACAAGAAGAAAGGTGGATGTAAGTTACTTGGATAAAGTGATAGTAGTTACGGCATCAACATAGAAGAAGGCAAAGGAACGACAGGGATCATATTTTACCTTGGAAATTCACCAATAAGCTGGAATTCTCAGAAACAACCTACTGTTGCATTATCATCGTGTGAATCAGAATTTATGGCGGCAACAGCAGCAGCTTGTCAAGCGTTATGGCTACAAAGACTATTGAATGCATTAACAGGCTGGAAGGAAGAAAGGGTTACAATCAGAGTCGACAACAAATCGGCGATAGCACTTATGAAGAACCCCGTATTTCATGGAAGAAGTAAACACATTGATATACGTTATCATTTTATCAGAGAATGTGTTGAAAAGAATCAGATAGAAGTCGAGCACGTAAGTGGAGATTTACAAAGGGCGGACATACTTACTAAAGCCTTAGCAAGGATCAAATTCGCAGAAATGAGAGAGTTGCTTGGCGTGAAGGATCTAAAGGAGCAGGAACGAGATTAGGGGGAAGAATGTTAGACTAATCCCGTCCCTAGGCAAGGCCAACGGTTTTGGTTCTCTCACAGCCAACCATTGTGACTTTTCTGAAAAGTCACACCTATTCACGAAGGGATGCGATGGTTGGAAAATAACCGTCATCATAGACTAGTATAAATAGAACATTTTGTTTTTCGTTTTATATATGGAACCTGATTGTACAAATATTTATATTTGATTCAATAAACAACAAAGTTTGAATCAATCTTTTACTTTTGTTATTACCTGATTCGTGTTTGATTGAAACCCCACTGGGCAACAACAAAATCACATACATACATACAAGAATAAAAGGGAATTCAAAACCTAGCACTTGCTTGGAGTGTAGTGTTTTTGGTGTCTTAATGTGTGTTTTTGAATCCACCTAATAATAGGGTTTAAAACTTTATTGCATAAAGCCTGTAACGTCATGTAATAATATGTTTCTTTTATCTTCTCATGCAAGTAAACACATAAAATTTGTAACTTTATGTTCATGCATGCTTACTTTATGATAAAGTTTGACTTTTCACGCTTCTAAAGTTTGGATCTTTATGTGTTTCCTAGTTTGTAACTAGATAAAGTTTGAAAATGCTATCTATCACCATCAGAAACAGAATCAAGTGTTTTGAAACAAGATGAGGTAGGTACCTTATAATAGTTCCCTGCTGCCATCTTTTTCCTGGGGATGATTTCTTTCCTTTACCAAAGCTCCAACCAGTTGGAGAGAAAGCAACTATAAGACTGTATCGACCCTGAACAACAATAATAATACCATCATAAATGAAAGAAATTGCTATCGTGACCACGTGCTTCATACTGGTGTAGGTGGTAACTAGATGATGCAGCACACATCACGTTGAACAGATTGATGATGTTATTAATTTATTATCGTTAAATGTATAATGGAATCAGATATGTATGTAAACCAAACGAACCAAGTATATCTCACACAAAAATGGGGTCTACAAGTACACATGCCTGTAAAGGTAGAGCAGTTGTTTCCATCCCCAAATCTTTTGACATAAAAACTAAGATGCATATGCATTGACCTTTATACCATTCTAGAACCTCAGGGTACACTTGACAGCAACATATCACTGACTTGACATTTAATTTTGAGATAAAAGGACTGCAGTGTCTAGAAACTTAGTTATGTTGCACTGCCTGCAATTATAAGAAGCATTTATGTTCTGCCCACACTTGAATAAATACATGGCATGGTTAGTTGACACCATAGTTTTTTGCCAAAAAGGATTTTTTATGTTTTATAGTTATCTAGGAATGTCACTGATTAACACCAACTTTTGTTTATGTTTATCTGAAAGATGTTACTAAGGGACCGTTTATTAAATACTTACCTGAGTAAGCGCTTACTGGTATCACTTACCTTACAGTCCTTACCTATTGAGCATGGAAAGTATTGAGAATCTTACCCGGTAAAAGCCATAACAAAGAACAAGAGTCTTACCCGGTAAGGGAGGGAAATGACTCTTACCCGGTAAGCGCTTACCGGGTTTAAGACACTTACCAACAATCAATTTTGATGGCCGAGAATGTTATACGATAAGGTAAGTGAGGGTAATGTCCTTGCCAGTAAACGCTTACCCGGTAAGCATTTTGGTAAACAGCCCCTAATTTTGAAATAAATTTTCAAGGAGATCCCTCTAAATCTCTTCCATGAGCAACAGATGTTGTATTTTCAGTGGGGGCATTTAGTTGTTCAAGCATGCATTTTGTTTCAGGTTTCATGTTCTTTCTGCTTCGGTGACATTTCTCAATTACCATGACCAAAAAAAAAGTTGAAATTTGAAGAACTTACCATATACATGTTAGATACATGTTTCAATCTTTTGAAGCTTGCAAGTGTCCACATAGGCACAACATGAATGTGGCTCTCCCTTTCATCCAAGGTTAGCCATTGCATATCTTCCTTGGGCATTCCCAAGCATTCTAGAAGCCGCATCTTTGCTGCGGTAACGTATACTTTCTTACGGAGAACACGAGCTACCTCCATGAACAACCTTTCTTTTCCTGTTTTTATTTTTTATTTTAAAAGAGACCAAAGGAAAAGAATGATGATATCCTGTTAAAGTAAGTGATCGATTAAATAAAGAGAGAACCCTACCAATCGTATAACTGCCAATCAGAAAAAGCGTTCTTGGGTTAAAAGCTTCAGCTTGGATGGCCTCAAGGACGTATTGGACTACAGCCTCTTGCTTCGGAAAGTCATACTGCCAGGATCAATAAGCAACCTTCAGACATATGTGTACATGTGTGTGTGTATTTTCCATGTGTGCAAGTATTATAATTATACGATAACTCATCTATACTTTGCAAGGAAACACCAACTTCCAGAACTGCGATTTTAAGAACACATGTTATACACAATTAAATAAATTACTAGCCTTCTAAAGTTCCTGTTGCAAACCAACAAAGTTATTAACATTGTTTACCAACAACATATAGTATCAGATATTTGTTGTCTAATCTTTACTTCATCTATTTAACAAACCCTAGAATTTTAAGGAAACTCAAAGAACTCAATGTCCACAAATCAATCATCGACGTCTACACCAAAGTCTCACTATCTTATATAAGACAGAATTAAAAAGTGAGGACTACCTAAACCACAAAAAAAGTCTAAGACCAGAAATAGGCATTATTCTATAAGTTAATACATAAGCATCAACAAGCCTTGCATCCCAAACTAGTTAAAAAGAAGACCCAATTTGAATACTAAAGGTGACTTCCCTTAGGCTTTGTGACAGAAATAGCATCCTTCACATACTCCTCAGTCCTAAGGCAAGCCCCTTTGGTGTAATCTTTCACTGCTTACCCACATGTTCATCTTGGCCACTCTTTGAACAAATTACCCCCATGTTACAAGTCTCCTTGTAATTAGTAAATCCAAAGGTCTACACTGGACATAACCAACCATCTCAAACCAATGTTGCCTCATCTTCACCTAAATGAGCACCGCCCCAGTGTCCTCCAGATATCAACACTTCCAATCCTATCTCTCATTGTGTGGCCATTCATCCACGATAAAAGGAGGCGGTATATGCCAAGACCTAGTGAGTCAACATGTACCCAGCTATTCCAATGAAAATAAAATAAATGAATATTGACCTATGAACTAATGGTTCCTACATGAAGTTTGCTTCAACCATAGCTATGACAAAATAGAAAATGCAAGATGCATTCAGATTAACATGCAAAATGAAGCTGTTTTGAATTCACGTTTCACCGTAAGACAATAGCTCTAAATTAGAAACATTTTGTTTGCATACCTGAGGGTCACAATATGTGGTATCTAAGATGAGAGTATGCACACGTGTCTGCAAACTAGAGATCTTTGTCATATCCTCACAAAAACGAAAATCTCCGGTGTGTAGAATAGCCTATGCATGAAGACACAGTGACCAAGTTCAGAACTGATAACAAGTAAATAGACAAAAGAAAACAATAGTCAAAATGACACACCTTACCACTAGGTGGTTCAAATAGGATTATGATGGAACCTGGACAGTGATTAGCATCAAAGCATGTCACATCAACTCCAGCAATGTTTATCTTTTGGTTGAGAGGTAAAACTTCAATCTTCTCCCATGGGATCCCAATCTTCAAATTTACAAGTTTTGCTGTAATCAAAGAGCAGTAAATCTTCCCATGGCAGAAAGACTTTGTAAGACCTTGATAATCTGCAGCAGCATATGCAGCAAAAGCATCCAAATTACAAGCAACACAGTTTAACACATAAGTTGTTGCCATAAGAGGAGCAAAATTAGCAGAACTAAGCTATCTTATTTGATACGTATCCTGCAAGTCAAAATTCAAATGCAATTTCTAAATATATTGGTAGTCACATGGGCCAATTGATGTACACATTAACATTTGCTTTCAAACAAAGAGCTTTCATTGCATCATGCTCTGAAGGTTTTTAGTTTTTATTTTAATAAACAAAATGGAAACAATATCCTCTATATAATTCTAAGAAGTATTGTTAAGCTTTTTGACAGTGAAGTATAAAACTTATACCATGTCATACATCTATGAGAGGATATATATATATATATATATTCCAGTAAAACTTATCTTCTCAAAGAGGTGCTTTAGAACTATAGCAAATTGCAGAGGATTATTTTCTTCATAAAATCCTAACCAATGTCTTCCCCATAAATGGATAAATGTTTAGCAGTTTGATATGTATGAATCTGACACAATCGGAGGTCTAAACAGCAAGAAGCTTAAGATAACCTAGCATCAGATAAGGAAAGAGAAATCAAGACAATCTACATTTCTACATGGTTAAGCTCTAAAGTTTGGTCCACGATAAAGCCCATCAATCAAATAATGAGACACAAGAAATAACCCTCGACCTCCAAAATTCAAACTCGCATGAACTCACTCTGAAAGACAAAAGATTAGATTGCACACGAGTTTTTAGCTGAGCCAGCTTAGAGGCTATGCTTCGTGACAGCTTTACTTTGTTTCATCCGTGAACAAGGTTTTAGGCTGAAAGCATAAAATGCTATATATTTCAGTGGCATTTCTTTTCTTGAACCAACACTCAACTCACTTACAACTCCAATTGTGGGAGCAATAAATTGAGTTCCAGAATAATTTCAAATTTTCAACCTCACGGTGAACTACATTTCAGTTTTCCCTAATTTAAAAGCCCGAAACTGAGATCAACTCAATTGTGAATCTAAGCTGCAGCATATGCATCCACGGGTATATTTTTGTTTGGGTATAAGAGATGTGTGAGCAATGGTTCAACCCAAATATTACATATCCCAGACAGCCAGACTTCCAGTCCTTAGTCAACAAATAACATAAGCTCTTACCCAACTAAGGGGGCGTTTGGTTAGCAGAATGATTTCTGATGGAATCTGTCAATGGAATTGGAATCTGGAAGGAATTGGAATGGAATGTTTTCAGGTTTGGCCAACTGTTTGGTTGGCAGGAATGGAATGTAATCAGTCAAATGAATTGGAATATGTCTGTTTGGTTTACAAAGGAATTGGAATGGAATTCTGAAAAATGACAAAAATACCCTTTCTTTTATTTTTATTTATTTTTTTATTTTTTTTAAATGTCGAGAGAGAGAGAGAGGAGAGAGAGGAGAGAGAGAGAGAGAGAGAGAGGAGAGAGAGAATGGAATTCTTGTTAGAAAAGGTTTGGAGGGTATTTTTGTCTTTTTGAAAAACCATGATGGAATGGAATTCAATTCCATCCATTTTCAAATGGAATGACCAATTCCTTAATCTAAGGATTTCATGGAATTCAATTACATTCCCTTGGCAACCAAACAGCACGACGGAATTCGGTCAATGGAATTGACCATTCCAATTCCACCAGATTCCGGCGGAATCCAGCGAACCAAACGCCCCCTAAGTTAAGGTAGGAGCAAAACTACAAAGTAGAATTCACCATCAAACTTGGAAGCCATGTCTTTGTGTAACAGAGAAACCAAATGCCTAAATCATATAAACCAACAGAAACAACTAGCTCATGTCGTACGGTCATTGTTTCATATCCCCAAGAGCGTTGTTAATAATCATTATGCAAAAGCTTCCATATGACTTTGAAACCGTATTGATGAAACAGGATTTGGCATATTACAATACAACAATAGGATTGTACTTACGATCCATATGAAAGTGAGTAAGGAACCAGTAGAAGTAATCCCTTCGCAGATATTTAAATGCATCCTGGTAGAAAAGAAAAGGTCAGAAATCAAGAATGCATCTTTACTTTAATCTATGATAGTATCAATATGAGTGAAAAACAATCTTGGTAATCCAAAATGTGACACTGATAGAGTATCTGAAACAGTATTTCAACTTTTAAATTCAATAAACCAGAAGATGCATGATCCAGAAAATAGAGCATCTGACATTGTAACTGCCATGTGGTTGAGAAAAAATATGAGGCGGCAATCTAGTAGGCTTTTAATTTATAACTAACTAAATAGGTAGCTTAAGTTTTTGAGTGATAATTCAACATTAAAACTTGAGACAAAAAAACTCATCTACAAACACCTTGACAAATGGCATAAATGACATGGCATATGTTAGTGAAGGGCTAACAGTAAGAGAGCATACCACCCGGAACGGTGTTCCAGTTATTGAACACCATGAGGGTATATCTCGAAGCTTTTTATTTGAGAAATTCGCTTTCACCCCACCACGTTTGTTACCATCATTTGAGTTGTTTTTTCCAACCTGTGCCCCAGTTGTGCAACTTTTTTTCACTTTTCTAACGAAGCCAGGAAAAAAATCTGTAATCAGCTTATTTGTGACCATTTTAGTCTCCTTGTGTGCCACTTTTTCAGGTATATTCACTTCCGCAGAACCTTCTGTTCTCAGTTCACTAAGAGCATGAACAATCTTCTTCCTGGGGCCAAGAGCAGTAATACCTATCTTACATAGATCCTGCAGAAAAGGAAAAAGAGTAGAACTTTACTTTATTTGGCAATAAGCAATAATAACTTGGCAGGATACCAAAAATGCAAGGCAGGAGGATGATAAAAGAAGATTTTCAAAAACAAATATTATTGGTTAAGCGTCTCAAGGTGGGTCATGACTTGAACCTACTTTGCAGCAGACTTCAACGGTTTGCTAAACTGGCAATACTACATTACTACCTTGTAGAAGTCATATTAAGTTTTTCCCTTGTAGAATGATACGAACTTCATGTTCACATTTAGCAGTGAGATCTCTAACGTTCAATTATGTATAGGACTAGCAAATATACTGACGAGCTTTTGATATATTGACGAACGAGTCCTTATGCAAAGAAATTTGTTGCCTAAAAAGCTCTTTCAGCACCAACCAGGTAATCATTATTAAAGGTGATCCCTGTTAAGATAAAGGCAAGGGTTGATTTGGAGTTATGAGACCAACCATATAGTATGCCAGAATAAGGGGCTGTCCGGTAACGGCTTAATTGGCTGATTGGCATGTATGGCTTAGTCGGTAAGCCATACATACCTGTCCAGAAGTGGCTTATTCAATCATATAGTGGCTTATTCACTCAGCT
This sequence comes from Arctium minus, assembly GCA_954870635.1. Lineage (NCBI taxonomy): Eukaryota > Viridiplantae > Streptophyta > Magnoliopsida > Asterales > Asteraceae > Arctium > Arctium minus. The sequence goes on from OX941086.1 coordinate 49,370,727, forward strand.
CATGAAGGTCTGCTTAATGCATTAAGCTCCTTTTTACCCCTACCTTTGTGCACAACCCCTCCCCCTCGCTAAACAAAACACCTCCTCCGAGAACGCTTCCATCTCCAACATCTCTACTCCAGCCACTCCTCCAACTTCTTGTCTTTGCCCCCTTTTGAAGCTGCTTGACTTGAGAACTGCAGATCGATGGGATTTTGAAGCTGCTATACTCAAGACTCGTTCCATCGGAGATGAAGGGAAAATATTTTGAAGCTTCTGGATTTTGTTTTCTGGGTTTTTGTTCATTTTGTTCATCTTCATCAAGATATTTCTTACCTATAATATGGGTAACTTTTGCATTTATTGAGCAAAGCTGTGTGTTTCTTTCTGAAATTTTGTATATCAAATGTTAAAACTCGAGTATACGCCTGGTTCTTGTGATTTATGTTACTTCTGTGTTTGCTTGTGGGATGATTTACTGCTTGTCGTTTTGGTTGAAATGTATGAGAAGTTAATGTGGGTTCAATGAGTGATCTGCTGTTAATTGAAGGAGATTACTGTTGCTGTTAATTGAACCCTGTCATCTTCTCCATCTTGAATGCAAAATAACCCTGATCTCAAAAAAACCTAAAATCAAATGAAACTAAAATAAGATCGAACAAGAAAAACAAATCTAAACAACAAAGATATAATCAAACAAGCAGTTAAGCTCTAGAAATATTAAAATTGAAAAGCCTGAAATTTACATCAAGCACTGAAGGAACCATTGCAGAACTTGAACACCATGTTTGATTTTTTTATTTCAAAACATAGCTGCATCAATGATAATGTTGCATTGCTGTACAGTACAATACAGCCAAAGTATGAAAATATCATCCTGTTGCCTGTTGTTTTGGGGGACTAATTTGTGAGTCATGAGGTTGACGTATGTTGTTTACTTGTTTAAAAATGCTTTGATTGATGTATGTTATTGAAGGTAGTGGGATGATTTTGGAAATGATCAAGGAATACTAGGAGACACATCTACAAAACCTTCAAGGTTCAATGGAAATTCTTTATGTTCATGGATGGACAGAATAGAACTGTTGTAATTCTTTCTGAAAGAAACAAACAGTAAGAGTAAAATGGTCATTTAAACCATTCAGACAGTTTATTCAACACAACAAGCAAACAATATTTTAGCTTAATCCATACAGAGCTTAATGAAAATACAATCGAACACCCCCTAAGAATCCAAAATCAACCTGAGTTATGGTAAATTATTTCTTATCCCAATCTTCACCATCCACTGAGCAACATTCACAAACTTATGAATGGTGAAGACTTCACAGTATGACAGAGGAATTGATTTAACATTTAATAACATCTCGGGCTTAAGTTATTCACAAGTAGTAGCACTGGTGAATGTACAGAAAGTATGAAACTGCTTTGTAAAGTTAACCACAATATGTAACAGTCATGACTACAAGTCTACAAACATGATTTGATGTTTTCTGCACTATCAATAAACACATAGGCAAAATGATATAGCTTAACTAAGCCGACTTCATTTTCAAAAGCTCCTTGCTTGATTATTTTTTACATTGATCAAACGAAAGAACAGGGATTTACCGTACTAATAATACGTTCACTTATGACTTAACCTAAAGTTCAATGTAATTGATTCACTACCACATGCAGATACAGATCTCTTAACTTCACAAGTTCACAGAACAAAAATGCACTGTATATGCATTGAGATGGAGAACCAACAGACTTGTAGCATATTGAGTGATATAGTGTGAAAATTTTGGACCTTCCCAATGTGATAAATTTTACATTAAGATGCCCCTTACCTAAGCATGGAGTGCATGAAGCTTACCTCATCCGTCAACCACTTCAGACTATCCCAATCAATTTCTTCACGGATGAAAACTTCTTCATACCGAGATAGACCCAGATTGTGCAACCATACTAATACAGGAGAGATGTGACCCATTTGCCCAGGAGGGGGGCAAGAAGAATTATCAAGAACTTGGACAGCAGTAGAAGGATCATCAAGAACTTGCCCAGGACATTCCATAACATGGTCACTATCAGGAATATCCACCTGCAAAGTAGTATGAAATATCATTTTTCTCAAATGAAATAAAACTATTTATCATGTCCTACTGACAGAAAAAGAAAATGAGCATGCATGCATAGGCTAACTATTTTTCATGTCAGCAGAAAATAGAATCATTGACAATGAAACCTCATCTATAAGGTAATAGCCGATTGTAAACTATATGAAATAAATTTACAGGTATTTCATTGCCATATTGGCGATCATTTGAATGATGAATACATTTCTTTAGTGCCAGACGTTGATTAGAACTCCAATTCATATAAAATTTGATGTTTGTGTATGTGATGAATATCCTACTCTATGATAGTTCATACAAAGCCAAACTCAAGAACAACAAAAAAAAGAGGAAACACAAACAAACCACACATCCTAAGCATTAGAAATAATTGTCAATGAATGGGTCACACACATGATACGATTAATAAGAAACAATGCATGAGCAAGAGAATGATACATGATTATGAACCTGCTCTTTGTCAAGGCACTCATTTGTATGGACTTGTCTCAGCTCATCACTCATGCTAGAAATGTCAACTCCACACATGGGACAGCTAACAAAATCACCAACATCCATGTTATCACCCATTTCGATCTCCTCTCCTTCAGAAGAACAACATAAATTGAGCAACACATCAAGTTGTGTAGTACCAGCCTCCTGATAGTCGTCAAATCTTTCCTGCGCATCCTGATCCAACTTCACAGCAGCATTTTCACAAACACTTGGACCACAAACACCCCTTGACCTCAACAGCAACCTAGATTCTATCGAATTTGATAAGTAACTAAGCCCCTCCTTTGGTTTCATCTCTTTCTCATCATCCTTAGATGAAACACCATCATCGCCCTTAATATCTTCGCAGAATAAAGTCGACGCCATGGATTCTAGAGAGAAATCCGAGGCCAAACCCAAATCGTGTGGAATTTCAAGATTCTCCTTACCGAGATAAGGGTGATTATTTTTAGGCTTCTTGGGTGGTCGATTGATGGCGGCATCGGAGTGTTTGAGTAGCTGCGATGAACTAGGTTTTCTTTGGGTGAGAGGTAAAGATTGAGTTGGGTTTTGAAAATCGTCGTCATCGTCGTTGAAATGAGAAGAATGGATGGTTTTCATCTTCTTCGATTTGGACATGACGGCAGATTCAAAAAAAAGAATTGGTCGATTTGAAAATATGGCGTCTTGATCGTTGGGGAGACGAAAGACGATCCGAGCTTTTCAAATAGTTAAAATGGAGGGAAATACACCCAATGAAAAATATTTTTTTCCTTTTTCGCTGGTAACAAAAAAAAAGAGTAAATTACAGATTTAGTCCCTGTGGTTATTGAAAACTTTGGATTAGGTCCCTCAAATGAATTAACTACATGTATGGTCACCATGGTTTCATTTTTGTTATGGATTGGGTCCCTCAATCTAACTACACTAACTGTTGCACCATTAAGTTAGGGGTAATATTGTCATTTGCCTTTTTTTCTTTAAAAACATAAAAGAATAATATTATATATATATATATATACACAGTAAGCCACAGTCCTGGGATCTGGTCTTCGTCGTCCTCCCCTCACCCCCTTCATTATCTTCATCGTCTTCACTCTTCAGCGGCTCTCGGTATATGAAAGAGGTGAAAACATTCGTTTAAACAACTCGTTACCATGTCATCTTCATGCTTTCTTTGTCTTTCAAACGTAAACAGGCTCAAATCCACATCGAACCTCCATTTCCATGTTTTCTTCATTTAGCCTTCGGTTTCAAGAACCATCTCGTCTACTACTCGATCGACTACCATTAAACCGAACAAGATCGTGACACATAGAATCTCCAAACGAGTTCCCGACAAAACTACACCCTCTAATCACCACCTGACAACCCCCATAAATCTCAATTACCTTCTAAAAATCCAATTGTTAGAAACAAAAATGGAGGATTCCTGCACCGGCACCGGAGACCGGCAATTAATCTTCGAAATGTTTGCAAAAGTGTATTATACGAGGGATTTAGTTATTGTTTATTATGTGAACGATTGGCAAAAGATTTAGCAAGAAAGTATTTCAACAACTGATCAGCGTCGTTGATCACAGCCATAGCCATGGCATCTCCCACCATGATCTGAAGCCAGAGAATCTCCGCCTGGACGAGAACGGAGATCTCAAAGTTTCCGATTTTGGCTTGTTTGCATCGCCGAGTAGTGTTGCAAATATCGATCACACCACACTCGAACGAACCCCACAAAACGAGATCGAAACGAGTAGAAACTTAATCGAAATTAACCCAAGATCCAAAATAAACTCAAACGAGTTTGTAATGCAGACACGATAAACTCGAATCTCTCAATGGAAACAATAATCAACCACAAATAATAATCGAAACTTGACGAAAATAAATTTGGGAGAAAATGACACCAGATCGGATTTACGTGGAAAACCCAAAACGGAAAAAATTAAACCACGAGCGGAGGAGACCACCAAAAAGTCCACTATAATCGAGATGTTTACAATACTTGTGAAACGGAGAAATCGTTGAAGAAAATATAGATTTAAAGCTATTCTAATGTATATATTTTTGTTGAGGGAGTTCTATCTGAAAATTGAAGAAGCATCACTCAAAGAATCGTGATAGAAAACTGCATCAAAAACCGTCCATGAGCTTGCGATGACTTTCATGCGAGTTTATATACATCAAACTCGCCCGGATCAAAAAAATCTTCACAAAACCACAAGCGAGTATACCTTGTATTCTGTCTCATTAACCTCCAGTGTTGACTTTGGTCATTGAAAGTTGACTTGGAAAAAAACTCTATGGACTTCAGCTTTTATCTTTACTACCATCTAACCATTTTTTTTTTTGAACGGCACGATAACTCACACACACGTTCCCGAGGTATCCGGGATCTCATTTGAGGCAACCCGACTAATCCTCGGCGGCCTGACCAACCCTAAGGTCGGCCCAACTAGTTGCAGCCCAGAGGACCTCCACAACTAGCCCCGAACCCCACCCCAAAGGATGAAGCCCAAAGCCTGATGACATTGAGTGATCTTAACAAGATTCGAACTTGAGACCAATGGATACCATCCACTAGCCCCAAGCCTCCTCCCGCTAGGTTACCAACTCGTTGTCTACCATCTAACCATTTCCATGCATAAATCGTTTTTAAATCTCATGCAAAATCTTTTGAGGCATAATTGAATATATATATATATATATATATATATATTACTAAGTAGTTGAGAAACCACATAACCTTCATATTCAGTGTGGTACGCCGGCATACTTCGTACAGAAGTTTTCCGGAAAAAAGACTACAACGGCGCCACAAAGGGGGTCGTTGTCGTTGAACCGTACTCACAGTTAACCATCGTGGTTTTGTCGAAGAAGAAAGATGAAAAAAATGGAGAGGGTCATTGTTGAGGAGAGAGACGAAGGAAGGAGATAAATAAGATCTTAGTTATGTGAATGTAATTAGACAAATGAAAAATATTTAAATATGTAACTTACTCAAAAAAATCACATATTCTAATTTTTTTAATTACTGAATTGATTATATTATTAAAACTAGTCATATACCGCGCGATGCAGGGAAATGTAAGTAAAGAACGAACAATTAATGCTACTTCCTTATAGACATGTCATCAACAATAACCATGATCTAAAAATCACAACTTATGAAACCCTAAACCCATAAAGATATTCAATAATTAGTTTATATTACAATTATTGACGAAAAAAATTATAATGATATAATTTATAATAAGAATGAAACGTATTTTTAATATATTTTACGATTATATATTTTTAATGTGCTAATGGTGGGAAAAAATAAAACGTATGGATAGAAAACAAATTAATTCGTAGATATTCATGATATTTAATAGTACGATTAAATTAAAAAATATTCAATATTGGGCTCGTTTTGAAGGTATTTACGAGACGATTATAATGGTATAATTTGTAAAAAAAGAAACGTATTTTTTCATTGCATTTTTGTTTATATACGATTATTTGTGTTAATATGATAATGGTGTAAAATAAAAAATGAAAAAATAAGGGATATAAAGTAAAGGTGAATTCTATCTATATCCCCTCCTATAGGGGTATGTGAGTGAGGTAGGAGGGGGTATGTGAGTGAGATAGAGAGGGGTATGGGGGATTTTGTGAGTGAGGAGGGGGTAGGGATAGCAACACCCGGTCCCCCAAATGAAATAATTACAGATATAGTCATCATGGTTTCACTTCTGTTGCGGATTAGGTCCCTTATTCTAACTCCACTAACTAATGATCAACTAAATCAAGGGTAATATCGTCCTTTTCATACTTTAAAAATATAAAAATAATATATAATGTGTGTGTGAGAGAGAGAGGGAGAGAGAGAGACTACAATCCATCGTCGCTAGGGGTGTAAATGAGACGAGACAACTCGCGAGCTACTCGAGATCGACTCGGTCAACACTCGACTAGAATAGGCTCGACTAGAACTCGAGCTTGACTCAACATATTAACGAGTCGAGTCGAGTGACCTGATACTCGACTCGATAAGCTCGTGAGATACTCGAATATATATTATATATAATTAATTTATAAAGTATAATGTAAAAAAATTAATAATTGTTAGCTCCAACTTTCATGTATAGAAGTATTGAAAAATAGGCTAAGTATGGAAACTGCTGAAGACTGCTCATAATGACCAAGTCACCACAGAAGACAAAAGCTCAGAAGATTCTGTCGACTCTCTGCCAAAGGACTCGTAACCTGATGATGACCTTCAGATCATAGAGCCTCTGTGATGGCTAACCTCTGGAGACAGTTCGAAGATTTTGTGTATATAGTTCAAGACATGGTCACATGCAGAACACGTGAGGCCTGCTGTACGAAGATTCTCCAGATCATTTCCGCGGCGCATGATTGTTTACCTTTACAGTTGGCATTCTGTTTATGGAATGTCAGACTTTGTCTTGTACTACGGGGTGCATCCTTCTTGTGTATTATAGGAGCACCACCTTCTGTTTTTGTATGCGAGCACACACTATTCTGAAATAGAGATTGTATTTTCCCTGAGAATATTTGCACATACGAGTGCGTGTTCTTGGTGTTCTTGAAGCAAATCAATGAAACAGTTTCTTCAGTAAATTTCCTGTTGCATCTTACGTTTCTGTTCATTGTTTGTCTGTGTGTCTACTACCTTGCATGTTCTACTTTCTCTACATACTAAAACGCTTTCGCACTCTTATCAATTAGCCTGTGTGTAGTGAAAAGTTTATCAAGTTAAGAACATCATTATTTGGGATCAACAATAATAATTTTTTTAATACAATACATTAATGTTAATATAATAAATCAAATTGAAAATTGAATTTAAAAAAAAAACTCTAAAAAAGGAGGTAACTTAAATTTTTTTATGAGAAGTGAGAAAAGAGACTTTCTCCCATCCCACATTGGTCCCTTAACTCTTTTTTGACTCTTTACTCTAGTATATATATATAGGTAGGTCTCCACCATTTTGTTTGCATTCTTCTACTAGTGGCTTGAGCCTTTTTGCTTGAGCTAATGACTTGAGCTAGTGAAAGGGTTTTATAGGAGCACACTATCAAAATAGGTGCACATACTTTTTATTTAAGTTTGTATATGTTTGTTTTCAGTTTTAACTTGGCGAACATAAACGAACACGAACATACCTACTTTCTCAACGAACGAATACGAACACTAGTTCGAGCTTGGGAATTGGTTTGATTTTGAGCTTGATTCGAGTTCGAGCTTTGATTCGAGTTCGAGCTTTGATTCGAGCTTGAAACGAGTTCGGGTTCGAGCTTGGGAATTGGTTATTGAGTTGAGTTTGAGCTTGGATTTTCATTACTCGCAAGATTTTGAGTCGAGTTCGAGCTTGAGAATTTTATTTCGAGTTCGAGTTGAGTTTATTGATACTCGAGCTCGACTCGAATCATTTACACCGCTAATCAGTGCCAAAGAAAGTCCCTGCTGCGCTCCCTCCTCCCTAACTCCGACCACTCACCACCTCCCCCTTCCTTTCCCTCCCCCTTTTCTCTCTGACGCCCTCTCCTTGATTTGTTCTTATTTTGATTTATCCGAACTCTATGCTCAGTGAACCCTGCATCATAGTAGTGGCTACCGACCAGATCAAAGGGAGGGCAAAAACACTGACCTGTAACCTCCAACTTCCTTATCACCCCTTCCCTTGCATACACATAAACACCATATGGGTTTTTAGATATGTCAAAAAAATAAAAGCAAGCACCATTCTAAACCTCACAGTATGAGTATCATCCTTATGAGCCTTCTGTGGCAACCTAAGATAAATTTTCATTTTCATTTTTTTTGGTGTCTTCAGTATTTTTGGGTGTCATTCATTTTTCAACTTAATCCAACAATTTCACTATAGGTTGTTTTGAAATCAATTTATTACATTGAGTTTTGTGGATTTGTTTGGAATCGATTTATTACAACGGGGAAGATTTGAGAAACAAATTCTCTGTTTTGGTGAGTTTTTTTACCCATCAATCTGAAAACTGTAAGAATTTGGATCAAATGTCATCGTCATCTTCATCATCTTCCTAATTCCTACAAACAATAACTTGGAATCATTTGTTAAAAACTGCGATCTTGTTGCTGGATCGTTCGAAAACCGACCCAAAACCGTAATGGTTTCCAAATTTCTCGATTTCTCTAGAGATCATACAAGTGTAATTAGCTTCCACCGCCACCATATCATCTCCAACCAACAATGGTGAAACAGTTATGCAATCTACCTAGTCAGTCTTTCTAGAACTTGTTGTTTGAAGCCATGAAAATGTGTGTACAATCGATTGCAGAAGAGTTTTCAATATATGATTCAATTCTTCACCCAATATCATATTCACTTCTTCACCGAAGAAGAATATGTCAACGAAGGGGCCGTAGAAGTCGTTGTTTACTGGTGATGGATCTGGCGAAGGTATGCCGGAGAATAACAACAATAAGAAGAGAGATACCAGAGGAGCGACGGGAAGGACGAACCTGGCCGAAGCAAAAGAGCAGCGGGGAGATAGCATACGTCTAGGTCGGTGGTAATGGACGGGAGCTGGTTGTGGGATGGCAGGGTAAGGTTGTGGCATGGCGGAGTAAGGTGGTGGTGCCGAAGGAGAATTGTATGACTGAACGATGGAAATTGCAGCGCTTAGGGTTGCATATGCGGTTGCAGGAGGAATGTATCTGGTGGACGGGTCCATGGCGGAGATGGGAGCACCAACCATGATCGGAGATGGAAGCAAAACTAGAAGGACAATCTTGAATATATATATATATATATATAATAAATTATATATTGTATAATATAAAAATTATGTATTTATTTCTTTTTCTAAGAAAATCAAAGAAAATAAAATGACTAAAAATACCCTTGACTTAATGGAGTTATGTTAATGAAGTTAGAGACAGGGACTCAATCTGTAACAAAATTGAAACCACAATGACCATGTCTGTAATTATTTCATTTGGGGGACTCAATCCATAATTTTCATACAACCACAGGGACAAAATTTGTAATTTACTCTAAAATATTTCATTTATCTAAGAGTAAATTGTGTTTTTCATGCTGTGGTTTGTTAAAATTTGCAGATTTTGGTCATGTGGTTTTGACATTTCGGTTTTCATCCATATGGTTTGAAATTTATTTCTATTTTCGCCCCTAAGGCCAAAACATTACTTTTAAGCATGAAGAACTAAAATATAAATGAATTTAAAACCATAGGAATGAAAAAAACAATAAAATTTAAATCATAAGGACGAAAAAGGTGATAAATTACAAATCATAAGGATGAAAATCATAATTTTAAAACCATAAGGATGAAAAATAGAAATTTTTAACAAACCATAGGAACTAAAAACGTAATTTACTCTTTATCTAATAATATATTATTTTTTTTATAAAAATTTAATTTCAAATTTTTTATTTTTGGAATATATTAAAATATATTTCTTTTTCATTGTAATCATTTTTTGGTTTTCTTCAAATTTGGAAAATTTTATATTATTTGGCATACTTTCTTCAAACTTTAAAAATTTTACACTCTCTCGTATAAAGGTTTTGAAAAAATGTGTTGGATCATGCCCAAAATCTCTACTTTCTCTATTTTAGATAATTTGTTGGAGATGTCCTAACAAGTAGTGCATATTTAGTTTATTTGTCGATAAAGCTTTCATTTATCAGCAATCAACTAACTTATCAGCTAGTTTGTCAAACATAACTAGTTTTGATCCTAAATTGGTTTGTTCCCGAACCCATCCATGAACCAAATACATATCTAGTTTTGGTTTAATTTTAAAAAATACAAATAAATAACCACGTTGTTTCAAACTTAGAATATGAAAAAACAATTTAATTAAGGGGTTGTTTTATCAAATGTTTACCGGGTGTTACTTGTCTTACTGGATTTGTATGAGAAGAACCAAGATTTTTTACCTGGTAGGAAGCAAAAAAAGAATAATTTTTTTTACCTGGTAAGTAAAAATTCTTGCCCAATTAGCAGTTTTCAGGTAAGAAACGTTTACCAAAAAATCAATTTTGATGGCCAAAAATATTATTCGATAAGGTAAGAATATCAGGCCTATTCGTTCTTGAACCGGCCAACACAAGTGCAATAGATGGTTCACTGGCAGGACCAGGGGCTTCAGCTGATGAGCTCAAAATCCTATTTCTCCAATGCCCCAAGTTATCTTCCCCTACAATTATCAATCATATATGCCACAAGTGTAATCCAACTCATAGAGAACTTCCAATAAATTCTACAACTGCGATCCAAAAATCTACCAAAACCCCATAATTTCAAGAAATTCTTACGTGGTTTACAGTTAAATAACAACAATATCAAGTCAAAACACCATTATAAAGTACAAGTGTCTAAAAGAAGAAAATCACCAGAAAACCCCCAGTTTGTCTTTGAAATTCCCCATGAGATCATGAATCACTTAACCTGTTTTAGATTCGTGGATAAAAAACATAACAACATAAAATTCTCATATGTCAAATTCCCGTTGCTATCGTAAGTAAAGTAGTGGTACACGATGCTCACTAACTTGTAGAGGGAGACATCACAGTCTGAAGGGCGGCATGCCAGTGTAAATGGTTCTTAACTTCTTATCATTAAAGAAAAAATAGGTTAAAAGAGAAAGGTCAAACCTGGATAGTGATAAAGCCTAGATATGTAAAAGGAAACCCAAACACAAGCATCAAACACCAAAGAAACAATGATCAATTGAAATCCAAACGAAGCACATATATCACCTCAAATAAATCAAAAATATCATCAAACACAATATGTAACATCCTCTGTCCCCGTGGTCCGGAACGGGTGATGTCATGAACGTGACTTAACATAAATACACCACTAATTCAAAGATATTAATAAACTATAAACATATATTACAATCCAAAATATTACACTTCAAAAAGTGTTTATAAACTTAGAACTTTTATATGATAATGCGAGTCTAAGAACTCCAAAATTTCATGCTCGATCTCAAGTCCCGTCCCCGTAAACGTCACTTCGAACCTGCCGTGATAGAAAATAAAAACACGGCTGAGCACAGGACTCAGTGAATGGATTATAATATAAATTCATAAATAATAATGAAAACATCAATAACGAAGCGGAATACTTAAAAATCCATTCGAAGAATGTTCTTGAAATTCAAGTTCATAGCAAAAGAAATGTTCAGTAATTTTCAAACTCAAAATCAAAAATTTCAAGAACGGATCACATTTTAACTTCAAAACGTAATATAAATAAAGTTTGTCAATTCATGTTGTGTTCGTGGGGTGATCAGCCACACGAACTAATGGGTCGGCATGCGGGCACACACACACACGAATCCCCCGTGAATTTAACCACGGTCACATATTCTGTGGGTAAAAGTTCTAGAATCGATCCATCCGCCCTGGAGCCAACAAAGTCGGCCTAGTCCCCCAGAGTGGGTTCACGTAAGCCACTAAGGCTTAACTCTGGTGGACCATCATCTGCAGGACGCCATGACAACAAAGCCGCCATAGAAGGCATCCCAAATAATGTGCCCATTTATTGGGTTATTATAAAATCAACGAAAACTAAACATATGCCACTTACCCAATTGGCGATCATAAAATCAAATTCAATATAATTCACAATTTTTATAAACAATTTAATACGAGACACATTTTAATAAAACGCTAACAGTTTCAACAAATGATTCATAATCCAATCTCAATATGAGACAACAAAACACGAAAACGTTCAAACATAAGATTCAGACCAAAAATCAATGTGTATGTGTATGTATAATTATACGTTCATTGATCACATTCCGTTGATCAATCACAAGGCGGTGAACCACCTTTAGGAAGGGTCAACTACAACAAATTGTTGCCTACGATTCAAAAGAAATGAAATCCATACCTTAACCAAATTGAGATGTAAAACGTGATCAATCGAGACTCACAACGAATTTTAACTCGTTCGATTGCCTATTTAAACCATGAATTATTATTATTCGCATAACAAAAAACTTAATGGTTATTATCCTAAACTTAATCACGACCTTAATTGTCTTAAGCATTAAACCGAACACTTGGTATGCGGTTAAACATCTAGATACAATTATCACCATTTTAATTCTAAACTTTACCCGTTTGTAATTTTGATAAACCTAAGCATTTCTAAACATATATTTGATCATAACTTTGCAATAAACAACATAATCTACCAACCAACTTCAACTTGTTATCCCAAGCTCAATACAGATTATCACACACAAATTCAATCACAAGTTTCACAATATTTCATTGATCTTGAAGTTTCTCTCCCTACAAATTTTCTCTCTCTGTACGTATGACAATATCAAGGTTCTAACTAAACTACAAGGTTAACAAAACCTATTTATATGGACAACCTAATTACAAGCTACTTTGACTCTACAACTTTGACTTTTGACGAACATTGACTTTACAAACTATTACAATTTGACCTTTTAATCTTGAATACAATTCTGACTCAACATTCTCCCCCTTTGGATTCATGATTAATTTTTTTTTGACAATTATCTTAAGGTCTTCTTTCTTCAGAAAAATCTTCAGCTTTTAATCTTTCATAGCTTTGACGTCTTCAAATCTTTGACACTTTTCTTGATCTTTGACTTTGATAGCGCTTTCAGATTAATCTCCCTCTTTGAAATAGCTTTAAGTAGCTTTGAGTAGAACTTTAACACTTTCTGCATTCTCCCCTTTGTTTTCAACAAAACCACATATTCTTTAGAAAATTCTCTTTAATCCAACAAACTTTGCTACAACTTTCCATCTAACTTTAATTTCTTCCATTTCATTTCATCTCACTTGACATTACTTCGCTTTGAAAAGAATCAAACTTTGAAACCTTGAACTATCATCCCCTTTTTCTTGCTTTTTCATAACTTTGCTCTCTCTTTAAGAATTTAAATTTGAAGACTTTCCCCTTTTCTGATACGATCAGCTTGAATCTGACTTGAACTTTGAAACTTCTCCCCCTTTTTGATGAATTTTGAGAATCAGAATCATCAAAACTGTTCAATGTCAGCTCTGTCTTTGAATGTTCTCCCCCAAATAATCAGATAAGCACAGTCTCTATGAATAACAATCTCCCCTTTTGGTAGGATATAATCAATCTTCCCCAACTGATCTGATAAGTTTCCGTCAATTCATGAATGTATTTATCCGAATCTTTTCAAATTCGGACAAATTAGGAATTGTAACCCTGAATCAACATATGAAACAGTTAAAGTGCCTGTCAGTTAACACAAAGTTACCGAGTACAACAAATGTACTATATAAGGAGCTTAGGTGATGTTCACTCCCCAGGACTTCCATTCAATCATCGAAAAACACAAGGTTAATCTATGAACGTTCTGACAGAAAAATAAATGTTCTGTGTGTACGTGCTTGTGTATGAAAGAATTAAGCACAATGATTGCTTTTCAATAAGGCTCAAAGTTATGTAAACCATTGAGACAGCAACAATGTTACATAGACTCAATGTGCATGAGAAAGGGTCGAAGGTGGGGCAACTTTCCTTCTTTTTCAATATTCAAATCATCCGAATGACGATCAGATAGAATATGTGTTGCTTCCCCTTGAAAATGAAACATTCTTTTGTTGAGAAAATAATGAGTAGCATGTGGGGTTTTATGCAAGAGTTGGCTTGGGCTAGTTGCCTTTTCAATGAAGGTCACGAAGAATATGTGAACCAACAGTTTATATGGCTGCTCGGCTCAGAAAGAATTTGGTGCAGAGTTTGATATTCTTTTACTTTGTTCTCACACCCTCTTTCTTTTAATCATTTAAGCTTGTTTCTAACCAAACTCTCATTTCCATTTTACCTCAGCACACACCCACACTCAAATCTTTTGACCCCTCTCCCCTCAATCACTCAAAGTATTACTTCCGGGGTAGGAAACACTGGTTAACGTGAATCCATGGAAGTCTTTTAAGCTCACACACTGAATCCCATGTATTTTTGTCCTAAAAGTATGTGTTGCTCAATGATTATCTTGACAATTAAGCACAAAATATCATAGTCAGTGTATGTATGCTCATAAAAGATAAGAATGAAATTTGAACAATTGAACATTTAAGATTTCTCAAAACAATTTGAATGAATGAATATCATGAGATGAATAGAAATGTTTTGAGAATCTGACAATGATTTAAATCAGATCAAATATTTCATAAAGAATTATATTGGGGTATCAAAGAACGAAAGTTGTTTATATGAAAGATATATAAACATTTTTACAATGAAAGCACATGTAATGAGAAATGACGTCTGATCTCAAACAACGTTGAATAGAAAACGGGAGTATTACCATAGAAAGATTTAACTTTTTGACACATGGTAATAACAAACTCAAGAAAAATGTACTGAACCGATGTGTGTAAGAATACCTGACAGTATATAGACAAGATAATACACAATTATTTATCTTTTGGAAACACCCGGTCAGATAGTCATGAAAGTATCCAAGTGAAAATCATTTAAAATCACACTTCGAAATTCATAAAACAGTTTGAGAATGCAAAGTGGTTTGAACATTTTAATCCAAAAAATGATTTTTCACAAGCAGAAGTTGTCCTTCTTTCAGCAAGTCATAAAGTTTAAGATTCAGAAAAATATACCTGTAATGTAGGAATTTTAACTCCCCTTAAAATGAATATTATCATATAAGTACCCTTGACAAAACTTCAGATATTATTCTCTTCAATATCTGTAAAAATTCAAGTCATCAGAAAAATATGACATTTAAAGTATAAACGACTATTTTCTTCTCCCCCTAAAAGATATGACAGGTTAAATCTCAGTAACTCCCCCTCAAATTAAAAAACTTCTTGAAAATATTTAATCTTGTAAGCATCCTTCAAAAAAAATTGAGTACGGGTTCTGAACTGTATTATTCAGAAGCCATTATTACGTATTCTCCGGTGAGAACAATAATTTTCAGATTTACCAATGAAGAACGGGTCCTGGTCTGATGTAATCAGAAACCATAGTCACTTGAAAGAAACCTGCAAAATAAAAAATTTTGGTAATCATTTTAAAAATGATTCCTTCTTCGTCAGTAGTTGATGAATATTCTTATCTGTTCATTAATTCCAAAACACAGTCAATAAAAGCAAAAATTAAGAGATACTCCCCCTTGGATCATGGATTGGCATTCAATATACCTAATTTGCTGACTAAGAAGTTGAAACGCTTTTCATCTAACGGTTTAGTGAAAAGGTCAGCCAATTGGTAGTCGGTTTGCACGAAATGCATTTCTATGTCGCCCTTTTCCACGTGATCATTGATGAAGTGGTAGCGTACGTCAATGTGTTTAGTCTTTGAGTGTTGCACCGGATTAGTAGTTATTGC
Source organism: Arctium minus (assembly GCA_954870635.1). NCBI lineage: Eukaryota > Viridiplantae > Streptophyta > Magnoliopsida > Asterales > Asteraceae > Arctium > Arctium minus. The sequence continues at coordinate 49,386,703 of OX941086.1, forward strand.
TATCGCGCTCTTAGAATCACAGTAGATAGGGACTCTTTGGTAGGAATAGCCAAAATCTTTCAACTGTGTCTTCATCCAGATGACTTGTGAACAACAACTAGCGACAGCTACATATTCAGCCTCAGCGGTAGATGTAGAAACGCAGTTTTGTTTCTTTGAAGTCCAGCTAACCAATTTATCTCCTAAAAACTGACATGATCCAGATGTGCTCTTACGATCCAGTTTACAACCTGCGTGATCAGCATCTGTATAGGCAGTTAAATCGAAACCAGAATACTTAGGATACCAAAGGCCTAACTCGGGAGTGCCTTTGAGGTATCTAAGAATTCTTTTTACATCGACGAGGTGAGATTCCTTCGAATTAGCTTGATATCTCGCACAGAAACATGTAGCAAACATTATATCGGGTCTGCTTGCTGTTAGATACAGTAACGATCCAATCATGCTACGGTACACTTTTTGATCAACATATTTACTAGACAAATAAACATCTAAAAGTGTTCCGGTTGCCATCGGCGTTTTCATTACTGAACTATCAAGCATAGTGAACTTTTTCAGGATATCTCTAATGTATTTAGACTGATTTATGAAAATGCCTTCGGGTGATTGTTTTACTTGAAGTCCAAGAAAAAATGTTAGTTCACCCATCATCCACATTTCAAAATGAGATTCCCTGATTTTCGAAAAGTTCTTACAGAATTTAGGATTAGTAGACTCGAATATAATATCGTCCACATAAATCTGTATTAGAATCATGTCATCACCTTGCTTTTTCAAGAAAAGGGTTGTATCGATTGTACCTTTTTAAAACTAGAAGCGAGTAGGAACTGAGTTAAAGTTTCATACCAAGCTCTCGGTGCCTGTTTTAACCTATTTAAGAACGCAGATTTTACGTCCATTTGATAGACCGCAAAGTTCTTATGGGCTGCATAAGATAAGAATATTCTGATGGCCTCAATCCGTGCTACAGGGGCAAATGTCTCATCGTAGTCAATTCCCTCATGTTGGCAGTAACCCTTAGCAACTAGGCGAGCTTTGTTTCGTACTACTACTCCAGCTTCATCCCTTTTGTTCCTGAAAACCCACTTCGTGCCGATCATAGATTTACCTTGAGGTAGTGGGATTAGTCGCCAAACCTTGTTCCTTTCGAATTGCAGAAGCTCATCTTGCATGGATAGAATCCAGTCGGGATCGCGTAAGGCTTCTGAGACTTTCTTAGGCTCTAAGGAACTAAGGAATCTAGAATACAAACAAAAATTTGCAGATGCTGCCCGCGTTTTGACTCGACTATGTACGTCACCGATGATGTTATGCAGGGGATGATCTCTTGTCCAACGTGTAGTGTTTGGAATCGGTTGAACATTTTCTTGCGTATTATCGTCATCATATTCATCATACACTGCAGGCACAACCTCGGATGTACTCGGGATATCTTGTACATTTATTTCTGAATCAGGTAGCTATAGAGCAACATATGAAGTACTCGGGACTTCTCTTCCAGAATCTGTATCTGCAGCAACAAGATCAGTATTAGCACTTTGAGATATATTCGGTGTAGATGTACCTGACGAGGTTGTTGTAGTGACAAGTTCAGAAGGTCTAGAGATAACTTCAGTGACAGCTGGGACCTCTGATGTTGATGCGGACGCTTTAGATTTTTCAAAATCTGCACAAATGTCCGTAAATGCATCAAGAAACAATAAATCTAACTCAGATGTAACATTAGTTGAGTCATAAAGCTTAGTCTTTGAAGATTCGGGTTCTATTCCGCTTGGAATAGAAGCCTTCTCTTTAAGCTTGAGTCCTGAACTGTTATGTTCAGAAGTCAATGTAGATGATTCATCAAATGACACGTTCATGCTTTCCATGATAGTCTTGGTCTGTCTGTTGTAGACCTGATAGTCTTTAGCCATCAAAGAATATCCTACAAAGTAGCCTTCGTCCACTTTCTTATCGAACTTTCCAAGATTATCACGGTCGTTTAAAATGTTGCACCTGCAACCAAAAACACGAAGAAATTTAATATTCGACTTTCTTTTATTAATAAGCTCATATGCTGTTTTCTTGTGTCTCTTAATCACAATGGTACGGTTCCGAGTGAAACATGTGGTCGCAACGGCTTCAGCCCAGAGATACATCAGTAGACCAGAATATGCCAACATAGTTCTAGCAGCTTCAACCAAGGTTCAATTTTTCCTTTCGACCACGCCGTTTTGTTGTGGAGTGTAGGCAGCAGAGAAGTTATGTGAAATCCCAACAGATGTGAGATAACTCTGTAGTGTATCATTCTTGAACTTTGTGCCATTATCACTTCTCAACGTTTTAAAAGGCAGTTGAAGTCGAACTTGGATCTTTTTGATGAAGGCAATTATCAGTTCTGGCGCATCAAATTTGTTCCTTAGAAACTCCAACCAAGTGTATCTCGAGTACTCATCTATCAAAACAAGAATATACTTTTTGTCGTTGATCGATTGAGTACGCATTGGGCCGCAAAGGTCCATATGAATGAGTTCCAGAGGTGTTGAGCAGGAGAATTCAGTCTTTGCTTTGTGTGAACTACGTTTCATCTTTCCCATCTCGCAAGCGGGGCAAAGAGAATCTTTCTCAAACCTCATTTCTGGTAGACCTTTGATTATACCATGTCTCGCTAACTGATCTATCACTTTAAAATTCTGATGAGACAGGCGTCGATGCCATGCCCAACTTTTAGCTTTTGATGCTTTGGCAAGTAGACACACAGATCTAGTTGCAGACAATGTTGGAAATTTCATCGCATATAGATTACCTTGACGTTCTGCTCTAAAAATCTCATCACCGCATTTAAATTTAGGGTTTGAATCTGTGGACTGTTCATCTTCAAGAACTTGTATAGACTTTGAAATTTTTTTTACGAATCTTGAACCCGATAGATTTCTAAATGTTAACTTGAACTAAAAGGATGTTAACATAATCAAATCGAACCCTAACAATCATAAATTTTGACCTAAATCAATATTTTTGGGATTGAATTTTTGAATCTGACTCTTCGTATGTTCTTAGTGTTCTTGGTTGAAATCAAGATTAAGGGACGATTTCTTGTTTAAATCTCAGATTTGTTTTGGATAAAAAGGGTTCCTAATCAAAATCGATCCCAACAGATTAAAATCCAGGGTTAAAATTCAAAATTCAAATTTTCATAATCTGGGTTTGGTTGAAGATTTGAAGTTTTATATAAATGTTCTTGAAGTTCATGTAAACACTTAGAAAATTTTCAAGAATTTTAAAGTTCATACGAATTCTTGTTAGATTGTCCATATGAATTATGTACTCCAGTGTCAAATTTTTGAAGTGAGCAATTCGTATATCTTTCATACGAATTCTTGAGTTTGTTTTGATAAAATTCCAAGTGAGGAATTCGTATAATGCTTCATACGAATTCATGTCTTACGAATTCTTACATACGAATTATGTGGTTGTTTTTCATGTTCTAAGTGCAGAATTCGCATACCCCTGTCATGCGAATTCTACACTTGTCATTTTTCAAAAGTGATTTTTCAAATGTCAAAACTTATTTTTCACTAACCCATTTGGACCCTGTCCAACATTGTTCATCTTTTTCAGGTACCAATGGCAGAACCATCAGTTGACCAAAATGTTCAGACCGGTGAAAATTCACCACATGAAGCTTCTGAGCAATTTCCAATGCTATCATCTAGATCTGATTTTCAAGTTCCACAAGATGCCAATCCAGATCTCTTTCTGATTTCACCAGCTGAGATGAAGCCCCAACAACCTAACAATCATCATCTCTAATTCAATATCAAGATTGATCCTCTGGTACTAGACATTATGAGGAACCATCCTTTGAGGAATGCTCTAACAGCAGTAGCAGTAGTTCCTGAACTTTATGTACAGCAAGCCTGGAAGACCATCAGGTTTAGTAACATGAAGGATCAAGGAGAGATAATACCTATTTTCAAGCTGGAGATAGATCATTTCACTGCAGTTCTTACTCTTCAAAGATTAAGATTCATCCTGAGTCTACCTTATGAAATAGTAAGAGAAGGCAGATCTTCTTATGATGAGCTGCCATCAAACAATGAAGTGTTCAAAGAAATCAGAGATATGGGAGAGATAAGGAGAACTGAGGGAGAATTAGTTGAAAACTTGGAGAGAATGGATGAGATTGAAGGAAAAGAATATGGTGAGCGTGTGATTACCCAAACTTACATTTCCAAAAGGGCAACCACATCTAATACTCCGTCGCATGTGTTGCATTCGGATATTCAAGACATAAGTAGCCCACTTATGCAATCGCACACCCAATCCATCCACTCTATTTCTTCTCAACAATAAATAGTTTCAACTTCTCATGGGGATATAGCACAAAATCTACCGGGTTCTCATTCGGAGGATCAAGATATTGAAACAAGAGAACAACAGCCCCCGTTCTCGACTTCACTTCCTGCACAATTGAGTCTAATACCCTTTGAATTGCCAATTATTGTTTCTAGGACACTCATTGAATCGGCTACCATCGGTTGTCTAAGTGACCCGATCGGAACATCCCGAGTAGATCCGCAATCCGGACTACGAGGACCGGATGGAAGTCCTGTCATTACCACGTCTATGTCAACAATGAACACAGACCATGCAGTTGTTTTTATAGCTGACATGTAAACGGTTAATCTAAGTGATACCAGAGTTACTCACCAAGACTTCGTATCTAAGGAATTCTTCGACGACGCCTTAAAGGTTGTTGAATCCCGTATGTTTGAAAAGATAGAGGAGGAGATTGGAGGAGTAAAAAGATTGTTAAAAGGAAAGGAGAAGGCATCTGAACCTGAGCCTACCCAACAAAGCCAACAAATTTCAAACACTCAACATGCTAACCTATCCATTGATGAGCTTAAGTCTTTGCTGTTTGCAAAACTTCTATCCCAAGCTCCGGATACTCAGCAAGATGCAGATATTCTAACCCTTCTGCAATCCCACCATGACAATCAACCACCATAATCTGTGAAGCCAACAGATTTGGTTAGTGCCTTAGAGTTCAATTCTTTTAAATCTGACATTTTGTTTGCTCTATCTGATCTTAAACAGGTAGTTCGAACATCTTGCAAAGCCCAGGCAGTTGTTTCTACTAAGGAGCATGATCATGATCCAGATAATGATCATGAGGGGGAGATAAGTGAGAAACAAACAGATGCTGGTGGTTCTGGTGAAACAGTGTTGGTGGAAGAAAGAGCTTAAAATGTTGAATGTGTGGTAAGGGGAGTTGATCAAGGTTCTGAGCAAAATGATCAATTGGAGTTAGTGTTGTATGTTGGAGAAAGTGTTGAATCAAGGGTTGAAAAACCTAAGCTTGCAACAAGGCAAGAGATTTTGGAGATAACAGGTTTGCCTAATCCTGATATCATTGCTCTTGAAGATGATACTTTTGCTGAAGTTAATGCCAAGTATGAGCTTTATTGGAAAATCAAGGAGGAGGAGCAGAAAATTGACTTTGTTGAAATTGCCTCTGATGATGAAGTAGTGGAGGTAACTGAGATTGTAAGAAGAGCTGAGGAAGTTCCAGCTTATGGTGAAAGTGTACTGGATGATATTTTTAAGGACAGAGACACAGAAGCTTTGAATGCAATGTTTTCTCCAAGTACTCCTGATGAGCTACATCTAAGTCCTGTTGATGTTCCATTGCCTGAATCCAGTACTGTACCAACTGTGCCATCCTTCAGCGAGTTTGAATTTCCTGAAGCCCATGAAAGTCAACAACCTGATGATGTTGAACTTACTGTAAATCTAGATTCTGATGCTAATGTTGAAGAGGAGTTGAAGCTGGAGCTTAAAAGATAATGATGACTTTACAAAACTTAGAGGGATAATGATAGAACATAACTATGTTCTACTTTAGGAAGTTTAGTAAAGTAATCCTTGTAAATGTATTGGGCCTTGTAATGGGTTTGGGCTTAATATGTAACAAGGGGCATGGGGTATAAATAGGAGTCTGTATGTTCATTTGTTTGTTTGTAATTTTACTTTCACAATGTAGACATACGAATTGTAAGAGCTTTCTGTAGTTAGTAGATTTGTGAATAAAACAACTACAGATTCTGTCCCTATAATCCTTGTTCATCTCATCATTCAATTGTGATCCCAGGTTTCAAGCAATCATGCACAAGTCAATAACAATCAAAGATCAAAGATGAGATGTAGAGAGAATTTAGTCATAAGGTTTGTCGTATTCATATGTCTCACATTAACAGTACATGAATGAATGACAATATGACACAATGACTTAGACTACTCACATGCTTACAAAACAAGACAAAGCAAAGCTATATATAGGGTCAAACAGGCCTTGACCTCTATATAATCATACAAGAAAAGTCAACACAACTAAACAAACATACTTTACAAATTTACTCAAAACTATGATCTAACAATCTCCCCCTTTTTGAGCAATTTGAAAGTCTTCAACTTGTCCATTTCTTCATGCAAGTTCTCCTTATACCCATATATCCCTCAAACCTTCTGATGGCTAGTCTGAATCTGATTCTGTCTTTGATTGCATCAATGACATGCTCTGTCCAAATTTTCTCTAACCTTGGCATATGATCATTCTCAACTAATCTCTGCTTTTCACTCTCCTCATGCTTGGCTTGCAGCTTTTCCACAATATCTTCAAAGTTCCATCAGAATACTTAAGAATCTTTGCAACTCTCATAAATCTTTTCTCCTTCTTATCCACATTCTCATACACAACCCCAAGTTCTGGCTCCCTTAGAACTGTGTAGAGTGGAGTTTCTTCAGGCAGAGGATGAGTCATATCAGGTTTGAGCAAGTTGATTCTCTTCTAATTTGTCTCTATGCCCAACTGGAAGTCATAAAGATATGTTGAGTAGATATGTCTCTTGATAAATCTTATAATAGTATCTAGAGCAAATACTATTTCAGGGTGTCTGATGGTTCTATCTCTGAAATCATGGTACATGAATTCAATATCTCTGAAGTTCATATTGGCAAAATCAGCTTCATTGAAGGTATAAGTCTTCAAATTCTTTCTCTGAACAATGAACTCAGGATACCAAATCTTCTTGTATTGCGTCATAGTCACCCTGAGAACTTCCAGAATTTCTGATCTACTCCTGACATCTTTGCATGTTCTCTCCATAACTTGCAGCATTCTGATATAATATTTCTGATACTCTGGAGACTTATCTTGAATCCCCAAGAGTTAAGCTTGATCAATCTGTCTTATGTAGCTCACAAAGATCTTTACACCTTCTTCAAGATAAGGAACTCTTAAGGAACTTATGATCCTTTTTATCTCTACTTCTGTTGGACCAAACTCATCATAACCGGTAAAAGGATTAGAACCCTCTACAGCAGTACCAGAAGGACTTGCTTTTGGTTCTGGAATGGTTGGCTTGAGTAGAGGTTCTCTCACAAACTCTTCTTGATGAGTAGGACTACCAGGCTTCTTCTGATATGGTAGCTCCTCTTGAGTTCTTGTGATGTCTTTCTCTTGGGTTGCTTTCTCTTTCATCATGTTTATCTCAACCTCAAGACTAAAGACTTTATCTCTCAACTTGTCTCTTTCAGAGAAGATTTGTGAATTTGTCTTTCTCAGCCCGTCACAAGTCTCTCCAACAATGTTTGCTCTTCATCTGAGATCATCAATCTCTTTTTGCATCAACTCCTTCTTTGACCATGTAGAATTTGCATTTAGTCCTTCAAACTTCTTTAGCTTTGTTTGCAGATTTGAAATCTTTTTTTTCTTTAGATTCAATGATCCCTGCAAAATTGATTTTGGAGTTAGCAACACAATATGAGCAAATAACATTATTTTCTAAAACTTTAGAATTATCTTTCAATTTAATGATCTGAGCCTGAAGAGATGAATTCTGAATTTTCAGATTCTTATTTTCAGCTTCCAGTGCAGGTATCTCAGGCATATACACGATAACACAATCTCTTTTCGTCAACACAGTATTTCCCTTCTCATCAGTATATGGCATCTTGAAATCTGTAAAAATATAAGCTTGAAATGATCGTTAACAAAAATCAGAAACTTTAATCACAGTCAGAAATATGTACCCCTACGCAGCCTTGTGGGGTCGAGGGGCAGCGCCCCTAGAGAAATTTTTTTGACAATTAAATCTCATATTCCAACTTGCAAAAATTTGTGTAAGTATAGATTTCGCAGGATGAAGAACTTTTCGCACACACACTAGAATTCGCACACCACGAAGAATTCGCACGACTTGAGATGCGAATTCTATGAAATTCGCACGCTGCTGTATGCGAATTCTTGGCAATTCGTATCACTCTTATATGCGAATTCTTCACTTTTCGCACGCATGCTTATACGAATTCTGAACTTTTCGTATATAGGCCTATGCGAATTCCACACTTTTTGTATATAGGCCTATGCGAATTCTTGACTTAACTTTTTCAAAAATCAAGTTCTATGTGAATTCTTGCTAGACCAATGCGAATTACTCAGATCTTGCGAGTTCTTCGTTTTCCCATGCGAATTCTTCAGATCTCGGCCCAAAAACACAAAAATCAATCCAAAATCGATCCAATACTTCGAATTAGGTTATGAAATTCTGTCAATTTGTCCTGGATCATATTTCGAACAGATTACAAGCAATTGATTTCAACAAAAATAATGAAAATTACAACTCGATCACAAACTCAGTACGTACAAACTTAGAACACGAAATTTACAAATTTCCAAAATTCATATAATTTGATGTGAATTAGACAATACAAATGAAATCAAACCTTTTCTACTACTTAAACCGAATACAAAGAAACAAAAATTACAATCAAAAGAACACAAAATCAAAGTTCTTGATTATGAAACAGTGAAGTCTGCGTGTTCTTGAAAAATTCGGCCAAAATCTCAAATTTTGATCTTGATTTCTGATCTTTGTCTGCTCTGATACCAAATGTTATCCCAGATTCAAGCTCAATACAGATTATCACACACAAATTCAATCACAAGTCTCACAATATTTCATTGATCTTGAAGTTTCTCTCTCTACAAATTTTCTCTCTCTGTACGTATGACAATATCAAGGTTCTAACTAAACTACAAGCTTAACAAAACCTATTTATATGGACAACCTAATTACAAGCTACTTTGACTCTACAACTTTGACTTTTGACAAACATTGACTTTACAAACTATTACAATTTGACCTTTTAATCTTGAATACAATTCTGACTCAACACAACTACCCAAACTTACCAACTTAAATAACATAAGAAGGGTTCGAAGCGTAGATTCCGAATATGTAATTGTTTCGTTGACTACTTCACCGAATCGAGAGAATTTTTAGAGAGGAGTTGGAGTTAGAGAGAGAGAGGATGAAGTTGAAGGCGGTGAAAGTGAAAAGAATGGACGATGAACTTTGTAGTTTACTTACTTTGGAAAAATCTCATAACATACATATATATTTATTTATTTACTCTTAGGATACATCATTTATATATATGTAATTTATATATAGAGAGTTTCTACGTAATATATATATATATATATATATATATATATATATAAAGAGTTTAGGTAAATGACGGTTTTAACCCCTAACTATCTTTAGTTATCATTTTTAATTACGGTTCAATTCAGGTAAAAATAATTACACATTTTAAAAACCGAGTCTTACAATTATTCCCCTCTTAAAAGAGATTTAGTCCCCGAAATCGAATTTAGATAGGAAACTTACATCTATTAAAGAACTCGGGGTACTCCCGTCGCATGTGGTCCTCGGTTTCCCACGTCCCCTCATGTTCCGAGTGATTCTTCCATAGAATTTTTACAAAAGGAATCACTCTCTTCCGTGTACCTCTCTCATCACGATCAAGAATTGCTTCAGGTTCCTCGTGATAAGACAGATTTGGTTCTATACGTTCTAAAGCATAAACAATAACGTGTAGGGGATGATAATTGTACCCTCAAAGTGAAGATACATGAAATACGTTATGTACGTGAGATAATTGCGGCGGTAAATCTAATCGATAAGCCACAACTCCAACCCTTTCTAGAATTTCAAAGGGACATTTAAAGGTTCTTGTTCAAATGCCAAATCCCTTAGATGACTCACCATCCCCTGAAATACCCAATCCGGTACATTATGACAAGCTTAGCCTCCATGACATTGTGGAATACTGCCTTTTATCTGTACAAAGCCATAAGCAGTACTCCCCCTTAAAGGCAGCGATTCGGTTGGTTTGCTAGTGATATAGATTAAAGACCGAACCTTTCTGCGAAAGCGTTACGAAAATGATCTACCTTTCGAATTTTGATCTTGACATGTCGGTGGTTTTTAACCGTAGCCTTCTTGCCCTAACCTAAGTCCAGGAACGAATCCTTTTGCCTGGAATGACTGAGGTCAAATGACACATTAGGCGGTAGCCATTCAAAAGCCCAAGAGATGATGCCCTAGTTCGATACCTGATGACTTGCCCTACTTTTTGTCCAAACCGGTTGATTGAATGTCTGAGGTAGGGCCTTCTTTGCCAAAGTAATGGGGCCCTTCCAATAGGAAGGAGGACGCTGAGACAAGGAACTTCACTTCGACGCTGGGTAACACTTCCTCCCTCTTTGGAATTGAATCAATAGTAGCAGAAGGAGGCAAGTAACTGATTAAGGAAAGGCATGAGTTTCCATTTTCCAAGTAAGTTATGGAAAAAAAGTTCTTATTAGCTTTCACCCTTTCTCCGCTTCAAAAGGAGCCGAAGATATTTAAAGAACTTAATACTTTTTAGACGGCCCTAAAGAAAGAAGTAAAGGAGCTGAAGTCGATTCGCCAACAGAGAAGGGAGGTCGGACATGAATACGATTTGCGGACATGAAACATAATAAAGGCAGATGCCAAGAAGTGGGCAAGGAACTTCCATAGGGACTTGTAGTCTTTACTTCCTTTGGAGGCTCTGCGGGGATAATAAGGGCTTCAGTTGTTGAAGAAAATGTCCCGAACCTTTATTCGCACTTTATGTCGCTAACCCGTGGCGGACAGAGCTAGCAGGTGACGGTAAAGGTACCTCCACATTTCGAACCTCGGGAGAGAAGGACGTTGATCGAGCTTTTCCATGCCTAGTCCCAGTTTCGGTTAAAGACCCAGAACGGGCTACAGATCTATACTAATGAAGTTTTTATGTGAGAAAGTCAAGCCAGGAAGTCCTTATCTCATTCTGGTGCTTGTAAGATAAGACCAGTAGATGAATTAGGAAAGAGGGCCTATGCCCGGTTAAAGTGAAAGGTTGTAGTGATAGCGACGGGGCTTACTTTCTCTTTGGTTCAACTACTAAATAGATAAGTCATTTCTGCTCGACTATAGCCATCGGGGTGGGGATGAGGCAGAAACACTTGCCGCACGTGATAATGCCACATTAGATAGAACAGTTCCCTATCAATGCAAGCCTTCGATGAAGAAGGTAAGTAAATGCTACTTAAGAAGCACAAGCACCCTTTTTTATTCACTAAGGATGAGATGGTGCAGGAGCGGGTCGATGATGACACTGGGGAAGCCCAGTCAACCATCCTTTGAAGAAAGCGTAATAGCTCACTGGTCTAGCTCCATGGCACCGAAAATGTATCAGGGCTCAAGTGATTCACCGAAGCGACGAGACCTTGAAAGCAACTTTTTCAAGTGTCAGTAGCGGAACGTTCTGTCAATCGGGGAAGGTTTTTGATGACAAGACCTGGAGATATCAGAAGTGATAATGCTGACATGAGTAACGATAAATCCTGTGAAAAACACGATCGCCTGCCAGTGGAAGGTTTTCTGCATTCAGTCAATCTACGTAGAGTGAATTGGTCCCTAAGGAACCCCTGAAAGGGTTGCCGTCCGATGGGTACACGAAAGTGACGAAGTTGCTTTGACTACAGAACCATGCCTGTCTGTTGGAGGGAATTGGATGATCGGGCCGAGGGCTGCCCCCTCTTCCCCTTACTCTCCTTTCCCTAATAACCTTGAGTCATCAAAGCCTTTCTGACTCGGCCTAGCCCGGTCGCCCTACGCGACTGGCGCTTCAAAAGGCGAAACTCTCGTCGTAGTTTGGCGACCTAAGGGGCGGAAAATTTTTGTTATCTAAAGGCGAAGACTCTGAAGTGGGCGAACACTCGGCCCATCGGGCGAACATGCCGGGCTCCGGCTCCAGCTCCGCGCACCTGCTGACACCTTTTGAAGCACTTTCTAGTGTGTGCTTTAGTTTTCGAATGTCTCGTTCAGCGTCACGAGTCTACATGCCTTTCTCATTTCAGTGCTCGCCCTTTGAATCTTCAGTAGGGGCCTTTAGTCTTTTGCTTTAACGAGTGCACGAGCAGAAGCGGAGACAGAGTTGTCCCCCGATCTGAGATATTAGCGAGATTAGCTACACGGCACTTAACCTAAAGAAAGGTCGACTTGAGAAATCGCTTTTTAAGCTGATAGGAGAACTTCACTTACTAAATTTCTTGATTAGCGAGAATTTTTCCTCAGAGGCACGGAAAGGGTCCAAGCCATAGGAAAGACAACAACTTGAGTGCGGAGAAGGGGAAAGGACGCTCGAAGCAAAAGGAACGAAAAGCACACCATATAGGTCAGCGACATCAGCAATTGAAGAAGTTGACGGCCGGATTCAAGCAAAAAATGGGATAACCTGAGAAGGAGAGGTCTCCTTTCTATATGAAAGACGAAGATCTGGCTTTGAAGCCTCCTTGAGTTCGGCTTAGCTTCAGGTACGAGTCAAGAACAGAAGAAGGGGATCGCCACAATCAAGAAGCAAGCTAAAAGCTGTTGTTTAGATGACTTTATGTTATGAAAGAACCCAGAAAAAAGTAATTATTGGAGTAGCTCGCCCAGTAGAGGCTTTCTTAGCGAAAAAAGTATATTCATGGATGAATTAGGGGAAAGAGTCTTCACTTTACTTTCAAGTGTCAATCATTTTTATTGAACTTTCTTTCAGGATAGCTCTAGGCAGGGCGTATACACACGAACCCACTTTGAGTCGGATCCGAGCTCCAGTAGACAGCGAGACAACCATTGTGGTAAACGGGAGCAAAGCAAGGGAAAGAGAGGTGAGTGACGCCAAGGGGAATTCCAGCACGAAAGCAAGTGTTGTTATCACACGTCTGTCCTGTCTGATTGATTCACCTTCGATTATTCAATCAAGGAAGTAGAGTCAACGGCCTTTGAAGAAAGATGACTTATATTTTAAGATAATGAGTTGGACAGTCAAAAAGCCCAAAGGCCAAAAAGAAGAGCAAAAACAGAGGAAATGTCTTCCTCATAGGCCATTGACTATCTATCCCCGGAGTCTTTCTCTCCGTCAAAGGGACTCTCTCTTTCTTGAACAAGCACAGCGCTATCAGGACAAAATCCTAGCAGAAGCAGAAAAAGAGGAAGAGAAAGAGGACCGAACAACCACTATAACATTGTTAGATGAGCTTCAGTTGCGCCCCTTTGTGAACGAGGGGATCAAAAGCCAAAGGAAGTACGACTGAGTTTCAAGACTACGAGACTAAGAGTTGGGACTAGTCGCATGTCATCTTTCTTAGGGTCTGAGCCTGACACCTCTATTATTACATCAAACAACAATTGAATTGGGATCAAAGAAATATGGGATTGGATTTGTCCCCGTCTGTCTTGTGTTCAACGAAGGAAAGCGCCCTTCCTTCTTCAGCTTGAAAGACATCTCAGGAAAGATCTACTTCAACTGAAGAAATTTCTTTAGTAGCGAAAACCCTTCCTACTCGAGAATAAGGTCATGAAGTGAAGCGTTTTTTCAGTTTTTCTTTAAAAATCTAGTAAGTGTTATGCGGGGGTGGGGATTCAGACCGATGAGGGACGTAGGAATTGCCCTTAACTATCCGGAAGGCTGAAATAGCTTTCTCGGGAGCCTCTGGGAGGTCGGGGTATTCAATCCCATGATACTCAAGGAGCAGGGCGTCGTATCCCAGGGGTTCTACTAATACATCGTATAGCGGGTCCAGGCTTGAAGTTATACCAAAAATGGAATGGGACAGTCATTCGAAAATGAGAAAATAAGGGTGTCAAGACATCTATATGACCAAGATGGCCATCTCACGAATTGGATTCGAACCAATATAAAGTTACTTTCCTTTAGTAGATCTGTCATCCCCCTCATTATAGTCCTCCTAGAATCAATAGCATTTCGTCGAAATACATCCTGTCTTTTCACCTTAGTAGTCCTATGCATAGTCAATACTATAGCCCCAATCATGGCTACTAATAAAATCAGACTAGGAACCAAAAAACCAGACGGAATAGTAGGTATAAAGTAAATTGCCCAATGTTTCCAAATTAGTCCAACTTCGTACCTTTCCGGCATAAACCATATATCTCAGAGAGGTCGTATTTCTTTGGGTTGGTAGTAATGGAATGCTTTCATTATCTAAAATGAAGAACATTTCCCACCAAAAGATCAGTCCAATAATACCACTCACTGGTAAATGGCGCAATACTTCTTCGTGAATCTCCGCTATTTGAATATGGAACATCATAACAACGAATAGGAATGAAATGACTATAGCTCCTATATGAACTACTGGGAAGACCATAGCGAAAAAGTCGAGACCTAACAAAAGAAGTAACCCTGAAGTGTTGCGAAAGACTGGGATGGGAAACAAAATGGAATGTACCGGATTTTTAGCACGTATAACCATCAAACCAGAGACCAAAGCAAGGAACCTCTTTCCGTTGTAAAAGCAATTGATAGTCCTAGATTCAAGTTCTAATTGCTACAAACAATCAAGATGAGAATCTCGTAATCATATGTCATTAATTCCAAACTCAAAGATTACAAATTTACAACTTTCTCTCTCTAAACTCTCTCACTAGAAACATATTCAATTAGCTCTTCTATAATATGCTCTCTCTCTGATTCGTGTACATCTGAATACAACTCTTTGATACAACTAGGAAACAAGGTATTTATACCCTTAACAAATACAAAAGAAACAATACACAATTACATTGACTTTGACTTTATTAACAAAAGACTTTGACTTTAAGTGAGAGTTGACTTTTTTCAGCTTTGACTTCTTGAACTTTTGTCTTCAATCTTAATGATCTTGAATCCAACATATTTATGCTCTAACAACGAATCCTAAACCCTAAAAGGTTCTGGCGAGGCCCCCCCTTCGTAGCTTCTGGCGAAGCTGCGAGTTCACGAGCAAGTGAATGAACGAGCCATGTTCCTAAAAGGAGTGACCATCTTTCTTTTCTTCCCTTTCCCTATCCTTTCAAATCCCGGTTGGGTGCTAGCGCTTGACTAATAGAAAGTCAGGCTCTTCTGCTGAGCGAAGTTGCGAGCCTCCCCTTCTCAAGCCTATAACAATAGCTTACACTTACCAAGCCTAAAAATAGGGCTACAGCAAGCAAATCAAGCTTTCCCTCTTCGTTTGTTGTGGGTCGCGCCTCACCGCAGGCACTGAATGAATGAAATGAGTGGAGATATTCCTTCCCCCTTGCTAATTACCAAGAACTTCGTTGCCACTAGTGGCGAAGAAGAGTTTCACCATAAAAAAAAGAACTCGGAGCCTAAAGAGAAGTAAGTCTACAAGAAGCTGGCAGAGCTTTAGCCATTGAACCACATCGATCTATCCTACCTAAACAGTAAGCCTTTTCTTGTTCGTTCTTCGAATGAGGCTAGTGGAGACTAATTCTTTCCGGCTAATGAAGAGACTACTCCAGTATTCCCATTCATTCCCATCCTTTTTCTCCCTAAGAACTGAACGAACCAAGTTCACCTATTCGAGAGTGAGGAAGAAAAACCAACAAGAAACTTCCCACTTTTGATGTCCTGCGATTCTGCTAGTTTAGAAACTAAGGAGAAGGATAGGGGGCGCTAGGTCAGAAAAGCGAGAACTCTAAATTCTCCCCAAGTAGGATTTGAACCTACGACCAGTCAGTTAACAGCCGACCGCTCTACCACTGAGCTACTGAGGAACAACGGACTTAAGGAAGCCGACTCTCGTTCTTTGGACCAACCTATGACCGAACAAAAAGGAGTTTGTCACCCTCACATACACCGGGAAAAAGGTTACGATAGCAAGCCCCTCCCCGGCCGGAGAGCCTCCAGGACAAGGAGGCGACGATCAACCATCCACTCTCGAGATTCGTATTGATCAATCGATCTTCGCGTCCTTCCAATATTCACTCTACCCAGGGGCAACAAAGGCTGAAAATCTTCCTGCCAAAAACAAGGGACCCACTTCTCATCCTAGGAGTTAGCAGGTATGAAATAGTCCCATCTCCGTCTCTCCGAGTTTATACTACTAAGTAGCACTTATGCTATTCAATCATAGAATCGATTCCTGAAAAAGCCCTATATTATTACTAAAGCGCTATCTATAGGCATTCTTGCTCGTTAACGCTTTAGTTTGATGGCAGCTAGCACGCCCCTTTTCTTTCCATTTTTCTTAGTCAAGCTTTGAAGCCCCTACTGGGATGGGATATTTGAAGAAGCGCAGGTTTGGAACCCTATATACAAGGGCCAGGTCTCTATCTCGCTTGGTGGTGCCCCTCTGGATTATTTTTGACTCAACATTGATTTCATGCTTGAGTTGGAGGGCTCTACCTCCATCCATCGAGTCAAGTAATTCGCTATCGGAAATTCTTCCACCGCTTATCTCGTGCCATGCTTCTTCTTTCTCCGAATCGCTTCCTATTGTCAGTTAATCAAGATTCACCATCAAGGGGGGGGGGGGGAGGACCCATTTTAGGTTAGGCCGGTCTCGTCATTCACGCAATTCCCTCGTCCATCGATTGATCACGCGAGTACGCATCCAGTCAGCGCATAGCGAATGAAAAAAACGTTCATCCTGGATTCTCTTCCTTAAAAAAATATCTATCAATTGATCCCTATTCATTCGGTCAAAGTCTCCACGACCTTTTCACACCCCTCTAAGGTGCACCATGTTGATAGGAATCGGCAAAGACCTTCTTGTACACGTCCTCGAGGGCTGCATTCATGGCAATCATCACTAGTTTCTCCCGAGGGCATGGCATGGCTTTGTTCTTGGTCTTGTTTAATAGATGTCGAGTGTCGCTTTTCCCCGTCCGAGAATCTCCATCTGCTCTAAGTGGGCGAGCTAGAATACTTATGTCAGGTTGGTTGTTCAAAAAACTTTTTCTTTACCTTACCCTTTGCATATTCATCTTTTCGAAAGCCCAGACCCATGCTTCCGGATCTGCATTAGTCCTATTCCGGGTGCAAAGCCTCTTCAATAAAGACCTCTTACTTGACTTTACTAACCAAGCGAGAAAATCCCTTTCTATCTTCTTAGTCAAGCGCGCTAGCTGCAATCAAACTAAAGCGCACACTAGAAAAGAAAGGGCTTAGGCTTCGAAAGGCACCGACTACCTTCTTACAGACAGCACAACTACGTGCTAGCACTCAATTAGTAGCGCTGACACGTCACTCGACTCCTCGGCTGACTTCGGCAGCAAAGACTTTCTCCTTAGGCGCATGTCTCAGCAACACAAAACGAGGGTTTCGCTCGTTATAGGACTTGACCAAACATCTCACGACACGAGCTGACGACAACCATGCAGCACCTGTATGAAAGTAAGTACCATCCCGTTAAGGACAAGTTTTCTTGTTCATATGTCAAGGGCTGGTAAGGTTTGCGCGTTGTATCGAATTAAACCACATGCTCCACCACTTGTGCAGGCCCCCGTCAATTCCTTTGAGTTTCGGTCTTGCGACCGTACTCCCCAGGCGGAGTGTTTCACGCGTTAGCTGGGCCCCTGATCCACGTAGACCAAGGGCGAACACTCATTGTTTACGGCATGGACTACCAAGGTATCTAATCCTATTTGCTCCCCATGCTTTCGCACCCCAACGTCGGTAGGGACCCAGAGAGCTGTCTTCGCTTTTGGCGTTCCTTAGTATATTTATGGATTTCACCCCTACACACGAAATTCCACCCTCCTCTGTCTCACTCAAGTGAATTGGTTTCGAGAGCATTCCGCCACTTTTTGGCGACTTTCACTTTCAACCCGATTCACCGCCTACGTGCCCTTTACGCCCAGTCATTCCAAAGAACACTTACCCCCCCCCCCCCCCCGGTCTTACCGCGACTGCTGGAACGGAGTTAGCCGGGGCTTCTTCCTCGAGTTTTGTCATGATCGCGCACTCGACGAAAGAGCTTTACAAGCGGCATTGACCTTCTTCACTCATGCGATATTGCTGGATCGGGCTTTTGCCCATTGTCTAAGATTCCCCACTACTGCCCCCCGTGGGAGTCCGGGTCGTGTCTCAGTCCTAGCGTTTGGCGACTTTCACTCCGAAAAGACCAGCTAAGCATCATTGGCTTGGTCAGCCTTTACCTGACCAACTACCTAATACTACGCAGGCTCATCAAACAGTGCTTTTTAGCTTTTTTCAGGATTTGGATCGAACTATTCGGCAGATTCCCACGCGTTACGCACCTGTTCGCCACTTTGTTCTCAACTCTTCTCACCTCCTAGACGAGACAAGCTACCTTTAGCTAGGAGCCTCTTTTCCTTATGCCCAGCTCCCCGAAAACAACGTTCGACTTGCATGTGTTAAGCATATAGCTAGCGTTCCTTCTGAGCCAGGATCAAACTCTTCTTTTGACTATGATTTGGCCCTACAGTGGTAGAACCTGGTGAACCGGGCGTACGACCTCTCAACCTTCTGTGAACTTTTCTTCTCTTATGGTTTTTGCTACTTTGTTTAGTTTAGTGATTGATATCTTAGAGAAGCTAGTAAAGTAAAGACAGACTCTTTCGAAAGCAATGGTGGCTAGGAATGGCTTCAGTCAGGTCATCGATTCACCTTATAGTCGACTTGTTTGAATCGAAGAGGAAGAGCCCACTTGAATATTGAATTCAGGCTTTCATTAGCTCCATCAGGATGGGATTGACTCTTTCAGCTCGCTGGGTCCTATTCATTAAAAGACCATTGAATCTGTTAACTCCCTTTCTCAAACATGCCCCTTGCTTCCGATAGATGGCTTTCTAACCGGCCTTAGACTATTCCTTGAGAAAGTGATTGTCGCATACCGGCCTACCCTAGGGCATGAACAACTCCAATTTAAGCCTTTATGAAAGTGGGCTACCTTATTTATTCAAGCCTAAACTTGGAATGGGCTAATAGCAATAGCAAAATAAAGGTTAAGGCGGTGAGGCGAGGAAAAGTAAATCAACAATAGGCCCTATCTAAAGACAAAAGGGGTCTAGTCTGAAACTGGTCTCGTGCTAGATTCAACGCAATAGGTGAGAAGGCTGACATGAAGGCTTTCATCGAAGGAAAAGCGGTGGGAATTATCTTTCAAGATGACCCACACGACTCATCCTAAGTGAGGTCTTAGCCAACGACACGTGCCTTTGGGGGCTTGCTTGGCTAGAAAGAGAAAGTCTTCAGCCTAGCTCGACTGAAAGGAGAGGAAGCGCCTAAAAGAAAGCCTTTTTTCGATCTTTCTTATAGGTCGTAGTACCTACCCTTAGAAGACAGCTTTCACAGGCTTTTGAGTAAAGAGAAATGGCGTTCTAGCACCTCTCCCGTAGGTCGAGTGGATTCCTATATAGGGAGTACGAGCGGTAGTAAATGAGAGATGGTTATTAGTAAGAATTAATCGGCTAAACGTGATTGCTAGCCTCTCCTTTGTGTTGACCTAGGGGCTTGCCTGCAAGTGGCTTCAAACACTCGCTAAGCCCCTATTGAATAGGGCGTGTAAGTCAACTATCTGTCTCAACAGGTGAGGAAGGAAAAAGCTCGCTTTAATTCAGAAGGCAGGAGAGGAAGTTAACTAGCTATCTCCCTACAAGAAATCATACTAACTAGCAAGATGTCTGCCCCTTAGGGCGCATAAGTCAACTAGCAGAGGGTAAGGCTTTTAGTTGTTAAGGGAGAGCTAGGGTTAACACTTGCCAGCAAGCACCTGGATAGACTAAAAATAGGGGAAACCATGACTTGAAGATCGTTTTCCCGTCTATTTGATCGGTGAGGCAGGCAACTCCTAGCTGAGGGTGAGGAACGAGAAGGAGCCAACGGTTGAGGGTCAAGCAAAGGCCCTCGCTGAGGGCTAAGAGGGTTAGTCACTCTATTATTTAGAGGGGACGGGATAGGGATTGCTTGTCTTTCTCTCACACCTCTCAGTCAGAATCTGGGCTAGAAGTCGTCCACACGCGCAATTCCTCTCCCTACGGGATAGCTTGTTTGTATTCCGCTCTTCTCCCTGAAGGGAAAGATATCTGAAAGTAGCATTCCCTATATGAATGAGATAGGCAACTTGAAGGGCTAGAGTCTAAGAAGGCAACTAGCTGAGGGCGAAGGGCACACTGAACACGAACCGAATCAACTGAAAGGAGAGGAGCGATAGCAACTCACCAGAAAGCAACTAGCTGTCGCCTTGCTTCCCTCTGCCCTCTCGATAGAGGGCTAAATCACCTACTTAACACTAACCCAATAGAACCAGGAAAGCATAACACCTTTTGCAGTTCCCCTCGTCGGCAAGCACCTAGCTGGCGAGGAAGGAAGACTAACTAGCTCTCCCGTAGGTGCAAAGCCGCTCGCCCTAATGAATAAGCGGGAGAGGGAGAGTGAAAGGAATTTCAAATAGCTAGCTTTAATTCAGAAGGCGGGAGAGGAGAGATAGCCACTCGACTGAAAGGAGAGGATAGGGGTGTTTACTTGACTTTACTTTAGAAGGCTTCTACCCGTTCCACTTTCACTCTTAGTAGAACCACGTCGCTCCACTCGCTTAAAGGCAGGAGGGCAACCAGCTCGACCAACGGGAGAGGGAGAGTGAAAGGATCACACTTCTCGACTAAGGCAATCTCATATGAAAGCTCAAGCTCAACTTGCCGGTCTAAAAAGAGGCTCAACATTCGGACATATCTTTTCGATTGTTAGCAGGAAGAGAAAGCGTACTAGATTGAAAGAGGAGAAAGGTAAGCGGAAAGCTGCAGCACCTTACTATCATCGACAACAACACGTACAACATCAAAGCCTCCACCTAACACCTCCGTAAGGCCTACCATTACCGTTACTTATCTCTCTTTCTGGCTGACTGATAGAACTGTCGAGCTGGCTGATGAGCGAGACATTCCTCCTAGCGACTGCATGGAGACATCCATGCTAATTTAGTAAGGGTTGAAATACGAGAAAAAGGCTATCAGAAAGCTCGAAAAAGGGCATGTAGGCTCTTCCTTTTTTACTTTCGCGGGGGACGTTTTTTCTTTTTTTTTTTTCAAAAAGAATACTCCAAGATAGCTTGGATTACCAGCTTCTATCTGAAGGAAGAACTCCTCAATATCTGGGCATCCACTTTTCTGTTTTAGTACCATACAAAAGGAAAGGGAGAACGTGAAGCTACTACGGGAGAAAAGCAAGTAGAAGAGGGCTTATGCTCGATTGTAGAAAGTAGAACTCCCAGCCAGTAAAGTGAGACTTCTTGTTATCAACTGGATTCTGTAGCTGCTACCTTCTTTTTCAGTATATGGTGCTGACTCCACTTTAGTAGAAGGTCTACCTCCGGATCTGTTATTGTCCATGCCCTAGCCGTTGCTTCCGCTGGATCAATGGGATCCCAATCTCGATTTCCTAGGTATACTTGCCATGTTCAGTAATTGAAGCTACTTGTTCTCTTTCACTACACCAAACCCACAAACTTTCACCCAAATGCATATAGTTGATTCCACAGGTACCATGGGCATGCCTGTTGGGGCTTTGAAAAACTTATTGTCGTACCTTATTATTAGAAAAAAAGGGGAACACTTGTTCTCTAGAAATGGCTGGTAACAAATACGACTTCGCCTACTACAACGAATAGAACAATAAGACGATAGGGGTATGCGACTAGACCCCCTTCACTCGCTTTGGCTAACTCCACTGAAAGGGCAACGAAAGGAAAGGGCATTGACCCGATCTATGACAACAAGGGGTTTAAGCTCAGTAGTACAAGCTACTTAAAATTATTGTTTTCAAAGAGTAAGCAACAAAGCAGAAGGAAGGTAGGAAAGGTTTATCCGGCTTAGTTAGCGGAATATGGATTCAAGAGAAAAGGGCGGGCTTCCGACAACGTGGAATCTGGTAATAGAGGTGCGTTCGGTATATCAATGAAGCATGCAAACATTGCACGTAGATGATTGAACTAGCTAAAGGAGTATAGATCAGTCCCCCGGTGAGCCTTTAGCGAAGAGTTCCCGTAGATCGTAGTGAAGAGGCTCGAGTTTTGTCTACTTTTAAGGCGGGAGACTGTCTCTGGCCAGTGAGTATCAGCGAACCGTTGGAATAAAAGATAAGCGGTCGAAGACCTGTGAATAGAGTAGACTACCAACCCGAAATAAGCCACCTTACATTTCCATGTACGCCTATCCTTGTCGAAAAGAGAACAAGAGAGCGGTGGTAGAAGAGCTTGGTTCAGCCTCCTCAGCTTGGTGTCATCAAGGATGATCTAGGATCACCCCGAGTACTCCCACCTCCTTTATTCACCTTAGGAGATAAGGAAAGTTCAGTCGTTGAATGAAAAATGGGGATTTTATAGAAAGTTACAATCCCTACCGCGGAATAGCGCACCTACACATCTTCATCGATGTTGTTTTGCGGCCGGAAGACCGAGTGCTAATTATCGAGACTTTGGATTATCAATGAAGAAATCTAGAACTATAATATTAGGACATATATTGTTAATAATCTTATAAAAGAATATTTTAATGTCTCACAGCTTCTTCCTTCTACTATGGATTAACCTATGTCCATTCCTTCCTCCAACAGATGTGGGTGAATTAGCTGCCTTTATCTTATGCTTCGTTCGTCTAAATAGATAATCGATGCCCTTCGCTTCATCTGCAGTTATCGGTGTAATAAAGCAAGGGGAGAGGAGCATATAAGTCAGATTGCTTAATTAATGTATAAGACTTAAGATAAAGCTAGGAGAAGCGCTTTCAGGATCGTTCGCTTAGCAAATCTCTAATTAGTCTTCTCGAGTGTCGGCACAGTCCAAGAAGTAGTATTTTACCATTTTATAGCAACAAGAAGTAGCGATTCACCTTCTTTCAATAGTAGTTCTCTCTCTCCTTCATCTGATCCTATCTCTTGGTTGGCCTGGTCTGGTTCTTTCTTGAATGTGGAATCGTTTTAGATCGTATCCAAGTGAAAGGTTATCCCAAGTGGATGCTAAAATAGCAAGCTTATAAGTTGAGTTAGCCCACAGGGATAGACAGTTGGCTAGTCTCATGACCCAAATGGATGGGTTGGTCGCTCCATTTTTTTTCTCAAGAAAGACAGACTCACCAATATCCAAACGCACTGTTTCCGGTCCTATTCTTACCGACTTTCTCCTCGCCCGAAGGTCACTTCACTCTTTATAGCAAAGAGCCAAAGAGCTGACCTAAAAGTACAAGCTGCCTTGATCTTCTACTTATTGAACGCCAAAGGAGACTGATTCAAAAACTGCTATCCCACGACCAAGATTCTTCCTTTCCTCGTGCTAATCTAATCACATCTCTCTCTATTTCCGGCTTAGCCTATCGCTCCATGGGCTTCTATCCCCCTGGTCATATTCAAAGGATCTCTCAAGAGAAAAAATCTCTCTCCCGGCATTACAGCCTATTCTATTCTCTACTCTCTACCAGCTTCTGAAACAAGATAAGATTGGTCATGCTTCCTCTCCCGCTGGTCGAGCTTAATTTCATCCAGCCTCTCCTCGACTCACTTCACTACCTTTAGGGAAAAGAGTTCCAGCAGAAGACGAAGAAGACTCTCGGATGGCACTTGCCTTCCTAACTGTAACGAGATCTGATTCTTTATAATAGTGACCACCTCTTCTTCACATAAAACCATTCGTTCAGAGTCGACAACCTTACCAACCACCAACGACTTATGGTCCGGAGAAAGAGTGAGGGGTTTAGAGCTTCCCCCTAACGAAATCCCAGTGGGAGTAGAAAAGGCCAAAGTAGGTTTCCCCTCAGAATGTTCACCTGTAACAAGAGAAAGATCCCTGTCTATCACAGGGGTATCCATATACTATGACCCTACTTCCGAGTTAGAAGGGCCTTCACCCCCGCGGGACCAAAGAAGAAGCTGACAACTCACCCTGACTGTTGAAGGCTAGAGGAGCATTGCTAACAGGATCCTCTAGACGATCATAAATCCTCTCAGGCTCAGAGCGGGCAACAAGACTCATATTCAAAACCCTCTATGGCTCTTATGAAGAGACAGGCAAAGCGGAAACTCTGTTATCTAGAACATCTTTCCCCTTCCCCTTCTTCTCTACCTTAATCCAATCGCCCTCAGAGGTAGCCTTGCTACCACCCTCAGGTGGATTAGGGGTCACCTGCTTCTTAGACTTAGGACAGGCTTCCAAGGAGTGACCAAAGACCTTACAGGCATTTCTTTATAGTTCTATACGTGGGAGACCTTCCAGCAAGGGAGTCACATTCATGGATGAGGGACTGAAAGGAAGAGAAAGCTATAATACAGAATAGATTCCCACTAGCAGCTAATCCAATAGGCACAATACCCGATCGTAGAACAGATTTTCTCGCTTGGGCGGCTTCCCCAAAAATAAACTTGAGTTTCATAACTTAACCTGAAAGCGCTGCTATGACTGCTTCACAGGTTTTCTCCATAGATGTGAATTTCTTTTATGCATTATTATCATTGAACAACTTAGCTAAATTAAATTAGTCCAAAGCTCTCTTCTACTTATCATCATCATGCAGTGCGAGCATGACTCCAACATAATCCTAAGTTGTAGACACATAGAGGAGGACGACCTACGTTATTAGAGGAGAGTTACTGTAAAGACACAACTTCCACCCTGTTGGCTGTAGTTTTAGCTTGTATATGTGAAGAAGAAAAAAACGATATTTTTTTCATAGAATAACTCTTTCTATTGGGAAATAGAGAGGTGGATCACTAGCCGAATCTTCTACTAAGGTATCAGTTGGTTAGCGGAACCTTTTTATTGATTCTCGAATCTGTTCATCCACGAGCTACTCTAAATTCGATCAAAGGAACTACGGAAAGCATTTAGACAGATGAAAGTACTTCAACTACTGAAAGGGGAATGGCTACTTCAGATGAAAATCATTATTCTGCTTTACGAATCTATTCAATTTTAATTCAAGTTTCATGACTTTCTCGAGATTGAATTCCAATC
The DNA here is from genome assembly GCA_954870635.1 of Arctium minus. Classification (NCBI taxonomy): domain Eukaryota; kingdom Viridiplantae; phylum Streptophyta; class Magnoliopsida; order Asterales; family Asteraceae; genus Arctium; species Arctium minus. The sequence goes on from OX941086.1 coordinate 49,411,838, forward strand.
TCAGGGATTCGCTACTAATGCTCCTCCTATCCTACTTCTTGCCAATTTCTTAAGCTTTCTTCTTAAGAAATTATGAGTTGAGAGTTGACTCAGCAAGACTCACACCCGACTTTAGAAAAAGTGGTGTCCTAAGGTACTTTTTAAGCTACATAATTAGTCTTCTCGGTGACTAAAGACTCAAAAAATGGGAAGATGAGGCCATGGGCAAGCGCATCCTTTAGTTAATGCTTCGCTTTGAAATCACCTCCCTTCTTCCCTGATAGATAGAGCTAGTACAGATATTAGGCTTTCCTATCTACATAGAAAGCAACCTTACCTTAGATTATATCCCAGCCTGATAAGTAAGAAATGGATTACCATACCACCCTACTAGAAGAAAGAAAAGAATATCCAAGCATCCAACCCATCCGAATCTTGGGTCCGGGCAATCTCTATTTCATGGGCATATATCTCGGGCTCAAATTTCCTTTGAGACCGAAACGTCTAATACCACGAGTTGGGGAAACCTTCAAGAAAACGTTTTCTCCCGGTTGGAACTCGATAGGTCGTTGTCGCTTGTCGGCGTAACTCTTTTGACGAGCCTGAGCCCTTTTCATCATTTGACGCGCAATCTCGACCTTCTCGGTAGTAACTTGCACCATTTTTTGGGCCTTCGAGAATACGTTCTCCAACTTCATTCAAACAAGTCGGTGTTCGACATTTTTGGCCATAAAGTGCTTCATATGGAGCCATGCCGATACTCGACTGCCAGCTATTATTATAGGAGAATTCTATTAGGTACAAGTAGTTATCCCAACTTCCATGCCATTCCAATGCACATGCTCGGAGCATATCTTCCAGTGTTTGAATTGTACGTTTAGATTACACATCAGTTTGCGGATGAATGGTTGTACTAAAATTCAAACGTGTGCCCCAAGCTTTATGTAAACCTTCCCAAAATCGAGATGTAAACGTTGGTCTCGATCGGAGGTAATCGATACATGAGTGCCATGGAGACACACAATTTCACGTTGGAATACTTCTGTCAATTTATCAATTGACCAAGTTTGCCGGATAGGAAGAAAATGAGCCGATTTCATCAGTCGGTCAACCACTACCCAAATTGCATCGTGTTTCAAGGTCGTGCGGGGTAGTCCGACTACAAAATCCATAGTTATGTGTTCCCATTTCCATACGAGAATGTTCAGCGATTGGAGAAGACCACCCGGACGTTAATGCTCACTTTTAACTTGTTGACAAGTGAGACAATGAGATACAAAGTCGGCGATATCTCGCTTCATTCCAACCCACCAGTAATGGGTCTGTAAGTCGCAATACATTTTTGTTTACCCGGGTGAACAGAAAACATAGATTTATGAGCTTCAGTCAGAATCTGATCTTTAAGCTCTGAGTTATTCGGAACACAAAGGCGATCCTGAAACAACAACACGTGATCATCATCGATCCTCAATTCCGAACTAACATTCTCTTGTGCTTACTGGAAGTTTGCCCATAATTCACTGTCGTCTTGTTGGGCTTCTTTGATCCGAGAAATTAGAGTTGGTTCTACCATCAGACTCGATAGAATTTCCGTTTGCGAACTCGGATAAATTTCCAGTCCGAACCGTTCGATCTCCAAAGCCAACTCTGTAGGAACAAATAAAGAAGAAACTTGTTCCACGACTTTACAACATAAGGCGTTGGCGACTACATTAGCCTTATCCAGATGATACTGTATATGAACATGTAATCCTTTAGAAGTTCGAGCCACCTCCGCTGACGCATATTTAACTCTTTTTGAGTAAATATATATTTAAGGCTCTTATGGTCGGTGAAAACTTCACATGTCTCACCGTACAAATAATGACGCCAAATTTTGAGTACGAAGATAACTGCAGCCAATTCGAGATCGTGAGTCGAATAATTGACCTCATAAGGTTTTAATTGACGTGATGCATATGCGATCACTCTACCGTTTTGCATAAGAACACAACCGAGACATTTCTTTGAAGCATCACTGTAAACTTGAAACCCGCCAATGCCAGACGGTATACAAGAACAGGCGCGATAACCAATCGATTTTTCAGTTCCTCGAAACTAGATTCTTGTTCGGAACCCCAATTAAATTTGACTCCTAGATACTTTAGAAAATCCTTCAACGAATCGTCTATAATAACCAGCCAGACCCAGAAAACCACGAACTTTAGATACATTCATAGGTCGAGGTCATTTAGTGACGGTTTCAATTTTCGTTGGATCGACTTTGATACCTTCCGCAGAGATTACGTGTCCTAGGAAAGATACTTGATCAATCCAAAATTTACACTTGGAACGTTTTGCATATAACTTTTTCGTTCGAAGAGTTTCCAAAACGATGTGAAGATGTTGATCATGTTGCTCTTTTAACTTTGAGTATATCAATATGTCATCGATAAACACGATAACAAAGTCGTTGAGGTAATTCTTGAAAACCCTATTCATAAGATCCATAAAGACCTCTGGAGCATTAGTTAGCCCGAAAGGCATTACTAAGAATTCGTAGTGCCCATAGCGAGTTCTAAATGTGGTTTTCGGAATATCACAATCTCGAATACGAAATTGATGGTACCCGGACCGAAGATCAATTTTGGAAAAGTATCGTGCTCCTTGTAATTGATCGAACAGATCGTCGATTCTCAGCAACGGATACTTGTTACGGATCGTTACTTTATTAAGCTCTCGGTAATCAATACAAAGACGCATTGTACCGTCTTTCTTTTTTGACAAAGAGAACCGGAGCTCCCCAGGGTGAGACACTGGGTCTAATGAAACATTTCTTTAATAAATCATCAAGTTGACTTTTGAGTTCTTTCATTTCAGTTGGAGCCATTCGATAGGGAGCCTTGGAAAATGGAGAAGCTCCCAGAACTAGATCGATGGTCAATTCGATTTTCCGGACTGGTGGTATACCCGGTAGATCGTCGGGAAACACATCAAGATATTAAGAAACAACAGGTATGGGTGCATAAGTAGGGAATACCTGTTCGGGATCTTGTAACGAGGCCAGAAAACTTTCGTTACTTTGCCAAGTATACTGCTTCACAGTAATAGAGGTTACAGCGCTAACATCTTCTTTTGGAGTACCTCCTTGGAAGATTGCCTCTGGTTTGTCAATATCCCCAAACAATATTTTTTTGGCGTTACAGTCTATAGTTGCACGGTGGTGTGACAACCAGTCCATCCCCAATATTAATTGAAAGTAGGACATATCCATTGGAAGTAGAGTGACCTCCCGTATGCGGTCTCTAATAAATAACGAACAATTTGAAAATCGAGTTAACACACAGATTGAACCACCAATAGGGGTAGATATCACAACTGGAAATTCGGTGGTTTGCTCATAAGGTTTTAACCAGGATTCTAATTGTTCAGAAACAACAGAGTGTGTTGCCCCGGTATCAAATAAGGCATAAATAGATAAATCAATTAAGTTAAGATGGTCTGCTCAAGGTATGTAGGCATTATACTTGATATGGTCTGACGAACCACATCAGCAATATTAGGTTCACTAGTACCCCCATCGGGTTGGGATTTGGGTTATCCTCAGGTTGAGATCCGGATTTGCGTGGGCGACCACGTCTCGACATTCTAACACAGAACAATATCAAGATCAGAATTCAAAACAGTTACGGATTGAAAATCAATAAATAGAATTAAAATCTAGCCCACCCATTCTAATGTCTACCCAATCCTCACAGGTCAAGCCTAGTTAATCTACAAGTCGATACCTATGCTCTGATACCACATTTGTAACATCCCCCGTCCCCGTGGTCCGGAACGGGTGATGTCACGAACGTGACTTAACATAAATACACCACTAATTCAGAGCTATTAATAAACTCTAAACATATATTACAATCCAAAATATTACACTTCAAAAAGTGTTTATAAACTTAGAACTTTTATATGATAATGCGAGTCTAAGAACTCCAAAGTTTCACGCTCGATCTCAAGTCCCGTCCCCGTAAACGTCACTTCGAACATGCCGTGTTAGAAAACAAAAACACGGCTGAGCATAGGACTCAGTAAATGGATTATAATATAAATTCGTAAATAATAATGAAAACATCGATAACGAAGCGGAATACTTAAAAATTCATTCGAAAAATGTTCTTGAAATTCAAGTTCATAGCAAAAGAAATGTTCAATAATTTTCAAACTCAAAATCAAGAATTTCAAGAACGGTTCACATTTTAACTTACAAAACGTAATATAAATAAAGTTCGTCAATTCCTGTTGTGTTCATGGGGAGATAAACCACACGAACTAATGGGTCGGCGTGCGGGTGCACACACACACGAATCCCCCATGAATTTAACCACAATCACATATTCTGTGGGTAAAAGTTCTAGAATCGATCCATCCGCCCTGGAGCCAACAAAGTCGTCCTAGTCTCCCAGAGTGGGTTCACGTAAGCCACTAAGACTTAACTCTGGTGGACCGTCATCTGCAGGACGCCATGATAATAAAGCCGCCATAGAAGGCATCCCAAATAATGTGCTCATTTATTGGGTTATTATAAAATCAACGAAAATTAAACATATGTCACTTACCCAAATGGCGATCATAAAATCAAATTCAATATAGTTCACAATTTTTATGAACAATTTCATACGAGACATATTTTTAATAAAACGCTAACAGTTTCAACAAATGATTCATAATCCAATCTCAATATGAGACAACAAAACACGAAAACGTTCAAACATAAGATTCAGACAAAAAATCAATGTGTATGTGTATGTATAATTATACGTTCATTGATCACATTCAGTTGATCAATCACAAGACGGTGAACCACCTTTAGGAAGGGTCAACTACAACAAATAGTTTCCCACGATTCAAAAGAAATGAAATCCATACCTTAACCAAATTGAGATGTAAAACGCGATCAATCGAGACTCACAACGAACTTTAACTCGTTCGATTGCCTATTTAAACCATGAATTATTATTATTCGCTTAACATAAAACTTAATGGTTATTATCCTAAGCTTAATCACGAACTTTATTCTCTTAAGCATTAAACCGAACACTTGGTACGCGGTTAAACATCTAGATACAATTATCACCATTTTATTTCTAAACTTTACCCGTTTGTAATTTTGACAAACCTAAGCATTTCTAAACATATATTTGATCATAACTTTGCAATAACACAACATAATCTACCAACCAACTTCAACTACCCAAACTTACCAACTTAAATAACATAAGAAGAAATTTATACCTCTAAGAAGGGTTCGACGCGTAGATTCCGAATATGTAATTGTTTCGTTGATTACTTCACCAAATCGAGAGAATTTTTAGAGAGGAGTTGGAGTTAGAGAGAGAGAGAGAGAGTGATGAAGTTGAAGGTGGTGAAAGTGAGAAGAATGGACGATGAATTTTGTAGTTTACTTATTTTGGAAGAATCTCATAACATACATATATATTTATTTATTTACTCTTATGATACATCATATATATATACTAGAAGCGTACTCGCGCAATGCAGCGAGATACATCACGATTTTAATGTTTCATTTTATTTTTTTTTGTCGATTTACAGTATGATTTTAGATGATTTTGAGAAAGTGATAATGTTTTTTTTATAAATTTGTTTAATTTAGGCTTAATAATATAATATTTTTTATATAAAAAAATTAAGTATTTTGTTAGAATTCAATGATTATCTTATATATTTTAATGACATATAGAAAAAATAACCAATTACATATTTAATAATATAATTAAAACAAAATTATAGTAATATAATATATTAATTAATAGTGATACATGGAAAAATCTGCATAAAAGGAATGTCCTGCACATACCAAATTGGTAGGTGTTAGAAGCCTGCAGTAGTAATATATATCTTATGCTTTGATACTTGTAAATTAATAGATTTTTAAAATTTTGCATAAAATGATGATACCTTGTGTCTAATAATTTGTATTTAAGAGTTTTTTTATCCGTGATTTATAATATAGTATAGATATAGATATAGATATAGATATAGATTAGTAAAAAAGTAATTTAATTATTTTTATAATTTATTTTCCAAAATTATTTATAAAAAATGGATTCAATTTTATTCCAAATTCTACAAACCAAACACAGTAAATATTATAAATCTTTCCAATTCTAAATCTTTTCATGAAATCTAAATCCCTCAAAAACATTTAGTCAAACCAGATGGATCCTTAAATGTATTGGGGAAATCTTCTCTCGTACAATTGCAACCTTTTAACGATCGAGTTTCTCGTTTTACACTTTGATCAAATTATCGTTGTACTCTCCCTGTTTTAAAACAAGTGTCTACATTATTGTTTTAATTTATCTCAAAATAAATGTCAATTTTGTAAGTAAATGTCTACTTTCTCATTACACCCTTAATATTGAGATGAAATATTATTACGGGTAAAATTGTCTATTAGTTAATTAAAAAAATAAAAAAAAGACACACGACTTAAGGAATACGTATCATAACAAACTTGCAAAATGGATTGGACGATAAAAGAAATGAGACAAGACAAATATGAAGCAACATGAAATAATACATACGCCAAATAAAACATACAATGAGGGGTTGTTTGTTTACCTCTTAATGGTTCCATTAAGAGGCAACCTCTGAATCGTTAAGAGGTGAATCATGTTTGGCAAAAAAAAAGTCTGCCTCTTAATGGTTCCAAAACCCTCTGAATGATTTTGTATCATGGGTCTCCCTTAACCATTAAGCGCCCTGATTTCATTCTGAATAATTACCAAACAATCACATTTCATTTAGCATTATATCATAGGAACCTCTTAATCATTCTGACCACTTAGAACCTGTTTGTTTTTCATTATAATCACTTAATCTTCACTGAAAACTTATTCGGTAAGATGTTTTTAGTTTCAGATTGTTTGGTTTTTCTTTTTTTTCAGAGGCCCTTATCACTTATATTCATCTGGATAAAAAAGTGGTGAAATAACAACTTAATACCACTTATCAGTACCAACTTCACACGCCTCCCAGGCTCCCATTCATACGCCTCCATCCCTTTATCTCTACCAAATCGATTGCACATCGAGATCGTTCTCCAGGTTTATGTCGTCTTCTTCCCTGTGAATATAAGCAAGTTCGACTCGACTTGGACGATTCCGTTTTCCGAATCCAACTCTGTCCAACCGAAGAGACTTCGAGACGATCTTCCCGTCGTTCTCCCATATTCCGGCGTTTGCACGGTTACTCCGGACCTTGAGTCCCTCTTGAAGGCTTCGAAAATGAGATATCTGAACTTCCGCACTCCCTTGCCGACCGTGAAACCATGTCCGACGACTCCCAACAGGATCTTAAATTCCTTTTCGAGACTGACTTCCGGCGACGATGTTTGTTCATCTAGGTTATGTTCGACGAAATATTTAGCTATGACTCGTTCGAGTATGGATTTGGTTATGCCAACGATGATGCTTATATCAACACCTACAACAATGTTGAATACGTGGCACTACATGGACTATGGATTGTTTGATTATACAGATGTAGGTTTTAAATAGGTGGCACTAGATGGATTGAAACTTATATATATATATATATATATATATATATATATATATATATTTCATGTATACAATTTGATTTCATGTAACGAAAAAAATAGATAAGTATTCATTTTCAGATGTTTGTCAGTTTATAAAAACAAACAGTCTTATTATTCAGATTTCAGACTTCAGCACCACCTCTTATTAATCAGAAGTGAAATCAGATTTCAGACTTCAGCACCTCTTAAAAAACAAACGCCACCTTAATCTTTCTGCACTAAACCATTCAGCAATTGCCAAACAACCCCTGAGTTTTAAAGAATATCATTAATCTATTATTAGATTAATAGCTATCATCTAGGCAAAAATCGATTCCAGGGTCTCTCAAAAACTTTGGCATATGATATGAAACCACACACGTTAACATGTTTTGATGTAATAACGTCTTTTTTTTTTTTTGCAGGTCATACGAATTTTACATATCTCTCTCATAAATATTTTCCACGTCGAATTTATGTAAATAATAAAGTAAATTGAAAACAAAAGGGGATGTAGCTCAGATGGTAGAGCGCTCGCTTAGCATGCGAGAGGTACGGGGATCGATACCCCGCATCTCCACTCGAAGATCTTTTGTTTATTTTTACAACAAGTGAAGTTTGGGAAATTACATATCGAGTCCTTGAGCATTCCAATAGTGACCCACTCGTGGTGTTTGTGATTGCTTATTAAAACTGCTTATTAACTTATTGCATTTTCAAACAGCAAATAAGCTGTTTTGAGTGTTTGGATTGGAAAAAGAAAAAAAAAACTTATGACTTTTCCACCCCGCTAATAAGCAATTTTTGATAAGTCATTCTCAACTGACTTATTTGAAACTCCTTATTAACTTATTTAACCAAATTACATATTTGCCCCTTCTTTCTATAAGTTAATAAGCACTTACAAATAAACATAAGTTAATAAACACTTTTACAAATAAACATAAGTTAATAAGCACTTTTACAAATAAACATAAGTTGTTTTAAATAAGCAATCCCAAACACCCTCTAAATGAAATAAAATCAAAATAAAAAACATAAAGATTTTCTTTTAGATTATGTATATTAATAATTACAGACATAAATAATTCATACTATATTATAAATATCTGAGATAAGGTTTTAAAAAATAATTTTATATGTATCATGTACATATGTTACTTAAAATTCAAAATTACAAGTATATGGTGTATTAGTACAAATTTTCAAAGATATATGTTCAAATGCATATAAAGGTATAATCAAAAACAGAATAAACATCACATTTTAAATATAAAAATCTAAAATATAATTAGGATAATATCTTAAGTAAATTATGTTTTTCGTCCCTATAGTTTGTTAAAAATTATGATTTTCGTCTTTGCGGTTTAGAAATAACGGTTTTCATCCCTATGGTTTGTAATTTATTTTTATTTACTGTAATAACCGGGTAAAAAGCTTAAACTTAAGAAGTTTGAGGTGAAAGTGTAAAAGGGCCAAAGTTGAAGGGGGTTTAAAGTAAAATTTTGAAAAGAGGGGTTTTAACGCTAGGGGCTTTTGTGTGGTGTGGCAAGCCTAGCGGCGTTTGGAAGGGGGATTGGGGCTATTTTGGGAGAGCAGAAGGAAGGCAATCCATCTTTGATTTCAAGTTCTCAGATATTCTTTTTTAAGGTAATTTCCTTCTAATCCATTTTACTCATGGCTAAATGTTTGATATCAGTTTTAGTTTTGGGTTTGGAGTTGTTTAAAGAATCTGAGGTTTGATTTGTTTGGGGTTGAGTAATGAATCTGATGATTTGTTTGGGTTTGTGTAAATCTAGGGGTGTACGCGGGTTGGGTTGGGCGGGTTGGGACGTTTTTACAACCCAACCCAATTATGGCGGTTTGGAAAATCTCAACCCAACCCCACCCATTCAAAAATATAACCCAACCCAACCCAACCCTTACGGGTTATGGCGGGTTGGGTTGGCGGGTTAGTAATATACATAAATTTGCCAATTGAAATACGATAAGTAATACTACAATTATTCTCAACAAAGTTATTAGTTATTATAATTAGGGTTTGTTCGTGTTCGTTCGTTTAATTTAACCGAACAAACGAACGAACACAGACGGTATAAAGAGCCTTTGACTTCCTAGGAGGTTAGGGGTTCGAACCTCACCAAAGGTGAGGAGGGTGTGTGAGTTTATTTGTTACATTTGTCGTATATAAATATTATATACTTCAAAAAAAATGAAATTTTTTGTGTTCATGTTCATTCATTAAGAAAATGTGTTTGTTCATGTTCGTTTGTTAAGATGTTAAACGAACATAAACGAACGAACATAAATGGATTTAAACAGACATAAACAAACGAACACAAATATACTTAAACAAACATAAATAAATTTAAATGAACATAAACGAACGAACATAAATGAACAAAAAACAACCACCAATAATCATCATTCCGTTCCTAAAAACTAACATAACAAAATGAAAAATTGTGTAAACTTATGAGCGATAAAAAATGAATTCTAAAAATTCAATTTACTTAATGATTTTACATATTAATGTCACAATATATAAATATATTTATATAATAAACAAACATAAACAAACGTAAACGGACATAAACAAACGTAAACAAACATAAACGAATGCAAACGAACGAACATTAACGAACATAAATGAACGAACGTTCACGAACATAAATGAACGAACGAGACCATTGTTCATGTTCGTTCATTTAACATAAACGAACTTCCCGCCAAACGGTTCACTGAACGTTCGGTTCGTTTACAACTCTAATTACAATCATCCAATTATAAATTAAAATTCATAAGTCGTAAAGTTAATTTGGGTTGTGAATAAACTGCATATTATATATATATATATAATTTTATAAAAAAATAGCGGTGGGTTGGCGGTTTGGATTGGGTTGAGTTTTCCTAACCCAATTTCAACCCTTCTAATTAGCGGTTTGGCGGTTTTGCGGTTTCGCGGGTTGGGAGCGGGTTGGGTTGGTCGAGTTTCGCGGGTTGACGCTTTTATGTACACCCCTATGTAAATCTAAAAGAGGTGGGTTTTTGGGATTTGATTTATTTAACCTTAGTATAATAATGATCAACCTGTGAAGAGTTTTGGTTTTCAAGATTAATTTAAGGTAGTCTGTGGTTTTCGATGGGTTTCGTCGCTGCAGCAAACCTCGGGTTGGGGGACCGGTGACCCCGGGGTGTGATGCCCCGGGTGAGCCCGGTATGGGGAGACCCCGGTCGATACCGGGGTGTGTGATACCGGTCGACGCCGGGGGTTGAGACCCCGGTCGACACCGTGCAGGTTGATTCCGGTTGTTTGGGTCCGGTCGAAGAATGTCCATTGGGCCGCAACCCATAACCCTTCTTTTTAGGCTTTATTTAACAAGCCCAGGCACTTTTGGTTTTTTTTGTTCTGGATTGATAGGTTTAAGGAGAACCAGGTCCTATTATATGAACGGGATCAACCACTAGGGAGCTATAGGGTGTTAAGCGATTTTCGTATTTAATTAGAAGGCACCGGGAGTTTATCGATCTGCGTTTTCTTATAGGATTTGTTTCGAGCCATAAGAGTAGACGCAACGTTGTAAGCAAGGGACCTCAGGTGAGTTTTTCTGAACTAAATATTTTGTTAACGAAAGCATATGAAAGTTTAATTGTAAACTTTGATTTTCTTACGATGACATGATCATGATGAGTTTATTTAAGTGTGTTATAAATTGTTGACATTTAAATGTATGCATACATTATTTGTGGAAGTTGTGACCTAAGTTGGGGAGTGTGACCCGTCTGCTCGTACCGGGGAGTGTGACCCGTTTATGCCATTGGGGGTGTGTCCCAAAATTAAGACAGTGCGAGTTAGACACACCGTCTTAGACAGTAGTGTGGTCAGTAGCGTGATTTTACTCTTATGGTTGTTTATAACTCTATTTGTTTAAAGTGTGAACAATTATTTTATTGCTTATTCGTTAGAGGGGACTCACTAGACCTTCGGTCTAACCCTCGCTCTTTCAAATTTTAAAAACCTTTTTCAGGCAGGCGTGTTTTAGGAAGGGCTGATAAGGGAAAAGAGAAGATGTAGCGGGAGTGGATAGAAGACCATCACTTTAGTTTATCTTTCTTCGTGTTAAACATAAAATCCCAATCACAACAAGTAATTACTCAAGATTTATCAATAATACTCAAGAACTAGAGAGAGAAAGTCTAGAGAGAGAAAGTAGATCTTGTAATACACAATTACTAAATATTACAATACACACATAGCTCTCTAGAACGATTTTACAAGTTTACAAAGACAAACCTATATATACCACCTAACTATTACAAAGTCTTAAAGGCTAAGGAAACTAAAACACCTTTGACTTAGATCATGTTGACTTTTACAATGTTGACTTTCCTATTAAATCTTGGATACAATATTTGGACTTAACAATCTCCCCCTTTGTATTCAAGATTTAATAAAAATTTGATGCAGAACTTCAGCTCTTGATTCTTCAGCTTTTGTCTCTTGAACAATGAACTTTGAGACTTTAACAGTCTTCAGTCTTTTGGCCTTTGAAGAATCTTGAAAAGTCTTTTTAAACTTTGAAGCTTTGAAAAATCAACATGCCTTGAAAGTGAAACAGAATTGAAACATTGACTTTAAACTTTGATAACAACTTTGAAAAAACTTGGAAAAACTTGTATCTTCATCACTTGATCTCTGAACCGTCTTTGGAAGAACAAACCTTCTTGAATCTTTGAATTTTCTTTTCAAAATCTTTTGTCTTTAAATCAGCGGAAGCAACTTAAACTTTCACAAACCATCTCGATTAAACTTTGAACATTCTTCCTTTAGAATCTTTTGGCTTTGAATTTCTTTATCAGACTTGAACTTTAAATCAGCGGAAGTATTTCGGAAGCATTTTGAAATTCTGACTTGGACTTTGAACAAGAACTCTTGAAATTGAACTTTGTATAATTCTCCCCCTTTTTGATGATGTAAGCATCATTATCATCAAAACTTCATCAATTTCAGCTCAGACTTTGATTTTCCCCTTTGAGATCAACTAACAATCTCCCCTTTGACAATTTCCGCACTTTGATCTGAAGAGTCGAATCATGAATTGTATATATCCGAATCTTTTCAAATTCAGACATAGTGAGTGTGTAACCCTGATTCAACATATGAAACAGTTAGGAATGCCTGTCAGTAACACAAAGTTACTGTGTACAACAAATGTACAATATAAGGAGCTGGTTTGATGATGACTCCCCAGGACTTCCATTCAATCATTGAAAAACACAAGGTTTATCTATGAATGTTCTGACAGAAAAACAAATTTTCTGTGTGCTCGTGCTTGTGTATGAAAGAATTAGCACAATGATTGTGTTTCATAAAGGCTCAAAGTATGTAAATCACTGAGACAACAATGATTATACATGGACTCAATGTGCATGAGAAAGGGTCGAAGGTGGGGCAACTTTCCTTCTTTTTCAATATCAGTATCTTCCAAAAGAAGATTCGATAGATTATATGCTGCTTCCCTAGAAAATGTGAAACATTCTCTTTTTAAGAAAAGAATGAGTAGCTGGCGGGGTTGTATACAAGAGATGGCATGGGCTATTTGCCTATTTCAATGATGGTCACCAAAGAAATGTGAACCAATCAGTAATGTGGCTGTCCGGCTCAGAAATATGTTTGGTGCAGAGTTTTGATATTCTTTTAACTCTGTTCTCACACCCTCTTTCTTTTAAACATATAAGCTCACATCTAACCAATCTCTCATTTCCATTTTACCTCTGCTCACTCCCACACTCAATTCTTTTAGACCCCTCTCCCCTCAATCACTCAAAGGATTTCTTCCGGGGTAGGAAACACTGGTTATCGTTAATCCATGGAAGATCTATTATGCACTCACACTGAATCCCATGTTCCTAAAAGTACATGCTGGTCAATGATTTTCTTGATAGGTAAATCACAAGAAATCATATGTCAGTGTATGTATGCTCATCAAAAATCAGAAATGAAATTTGAGCATTTGAACTTTGAAGAATTCTCAAAACAAGAATATTGAATGAATGAAATGAAGTCAAGAGAATTGTTTTGAGAATCTGACAATGAATTAAACAGATCAAATCAAATGGTTAGGGTATCAAAGAATTGGATATTTGTTTATATGAACAAATATAAACAATTTATCAATGAAAGCACAAATATGTAAAAAATGAATGATTCTCAACAACTTTGAATTTCAAACGGGGGTATTACCATCGAAAAATTGTTTGAATTTGAGACATGGTAATAACAATTTCAAATAAAATACTGAACCGGTGTGTATGAATACTTGACAGTATATGGACAAGATAATACACAAGTATTGATCTTTGGAAACACACGGTCAGTTAAACATTAAGCTCAAAATTTGAAAAACATTTAAAATCATACTTCTAAATTCATAAAATCTTTTGAGAATAAGAAGTGGTTTGAACATTTAAGAAACTGTTTTTCATGTTCGAAAGTTGTTCTTCTTTCAAAGAATCTGAGATCTAGGATCAGAAGATATTTACCTTTTCAGCTCCCCCTCAAATCATGATTAAATGATTTATATCTTTTAAGCTCCCCCTGGATATTAGCACAATATCCGTCTTTGATCATTGATGAACGGGTCCTGATCTGTTATGTGATCAGAAGCCACCACCTTTACTCCCCTTAAATTAAGCATATGAAATATTACAAGTAAAACAGGATAGAGATCAAACACTCTCTTTTGAATTGTTAGACCATCAATATCAGAAAAATCTAGCAAAGAAAAAGTATAGGATAGAGATCAGATCAATTCTCTTGGGATGAAGACCATCAATATCCATCGGATGCAAGCATACAAGAGTAAGGTCTTTTTGATCGCTGAGGTCCGAGTCCTAAACTGTTGTGTTTAGAAGTCAAATTCCTTTGAAGACCGGGTTCTAAGCTGATGTGCTTAGAAGCCATATTCTTGACATTGAGGTGCGGGTCTTGAAATGTGTTATTCAAGAGCCATGTTCTCTTACTCCCCCTTGGATTGAGGTGCCTGCAACACAAAATCAATTTTCTTCTTTGGTACCCACTGGTATTTGGGTCCAGAAATGTGAGTTGCAGTTCGTGTGGGGGAAATGGAGTAAGAACCATACCAGAAATGATCACTGGTCTTATGGATATGATCATGTGTATAACAAATAGAACAATAATATTTCTTACCGTTAGGTGCTTTGTTCTTCTTTGCTTTGTGAGAATGTACACATGATGTTTTTTCCTTTCAGCTCATCTGATATCTCATCTTTGACTAGTTTATTTTGCCAAACCAGTTTCTCTTTCTTGAAACTTTGCTTCGGATAAGTATCTGAACCATCTAAAAATTCATCATAGAAAAGGTTAGTGCGACGAACCTGATTAAAGGATTTGACTGACCTTTGTGAAGAGACGAATTTCTGATTTGAACTTGAAACAGACTTTTCAAGCTCTTTGATCTTTGAAGCAAATGTGTCTCTTTCTTTCACAAGTTGGTCAATCTTCTTTGAGAACTCAGATTTCGTTCTTTGCTCTTTCAGCGCATTGGCAGACAGTTCAGATAATTTCGAAGTCAGTTTCTTGATTTCGGTTTCAAAGATAGATCTTTCTTCTTTAAATCCCTTTTCTGAATCATTTCGCTGGCCAGATAATTCTTTAAAGAATCCTGCATTCTTCTTTTCTATGGCCTTCTTTTCCTGAGCAAATTTCTCTCTTTCTAAAATCAGTACTTTCTCAAAATCTGAGATTTGTTGAGAAAGTTTTAAGCATTTAAGCTCCACTGACTTCTTTTCTTCATAACACTTCTTTGAAAAGTCTGAGAACTTCTTTGAAAAAAATTTTCTTTTCACTTTCAAAATCAGCTTTACTGTCTAAAAGCTGTTTTTCCAAAACAGATAAATTCTTTTTAAGCTCAGAGTTCTCATATTCCAATTCCTTCGTCTTCTCTTTGAAAGCCTTCAATTCGTTTTGAAGCTCAACTGATTCTGCTTGTGGCTCAGATGATTTCTGTTCAGTTGTCTTTGTAGAGTTATAATCTCTCTCTCTCTCTTTCTCTTTTATCTCTTTTTCTTTCTCATAGAGAATATCTGAAAATTTAGAACGATTATTAGTACACTGAATATATTCAGGAGTTTTAATACAAGTGAACAATTTAAGTTGCAAATCCTGAATCCTTTTGAGGTATTCTGAATTTTTCAATTTCAGATCATTTCTTTCAGCTTCAATACCAGATATATCAGATCTGTAGAAAATTGACATCTTGAAAAAGTAATCAACTTGAAGTGAATGACCGTTCCAAACTATGTATCAAAAACTCAAAAATCAGATCAAATTGTAAAAATTGAAAATTTGAACAACACATGTTATGGCGCAAAGTTAATTTTTTTTTTCCATATATGACTAAAAAAATTTCCAGACTCTTTTTTTTTATTTTTTATAAGCTAAGTCTGGAACAAGCGCAAAGTAGATCTTTGCGTGTCAGGAAGAGAACGCAAACAAGAGGTTTGCGTTTCAAGAGAGAACCGTGAACTGAACTTTGCGTTTGAACCTTGAAGCGCAAGATGAACTTTGCGTTTCAGCCTTGAAGCGCAAGATGAACTTTGCGTTTCAGCCTAGACCTGAAAAATTTCATGAATGAAGCGCAAACCGTATGAATGAAGCGCAAACCGTGGATCTTGGCTGATTCTTCTTAAATCGATCAAAATCTGCACATTTGATCTCAGAAACTTATCAGCATCATCGAAAAACAGTTCAAAACACAAAATTACACTCAAATTTCAATTAAAAACTCCAAATCGAATAATCTCGATCAAGAACAGTGACAGAACACGTTTTCAAGAAAACTCACAAAAATCGAAAATTGACATCGAATTAGAATGAATTTTGATATGGAATCAAAACAAGAATCAATCACCAACACTAGTCGATCACAATGAAACCAATTTCTTGCATTAAAAACGATTTTCCACAAATAATTCGGATGAAACAGTAACAAACTCGTTTCTTGAAAATTTTTCGAAAATAAAGATTTTTTCGATTAAAATCACACAAATTTCAATTCAGATCATGATCAAATCTTTTCTGAAAAGTTTGGTATGGCTCTGATACCAATTGTTAAACATAAAATCCCAATCACAACAAGTAATTACTCAAGATTTATCAATAATACTCAAGAACTAGAGAGAGAAAGTCTAGAGAGAGAAAGTCTAGAGAGAGAAAGTAGATCTTGTAATACACAATTACTGAATATTACAATACACACATAGCTCTCTAGAATGATTTTACAAGTTTACAAAGACAAACCTATATATACCACCTAACTATTACAAAGCCTTGAAGGCTAAGGAAACTAAAACACCTTTGACTTAGACAATGTTGACTTTTACAATGTTGACTTTCCTATTAAATATTGGATACAATATTTGGACTTAACACTTCGTAATCTCAGTTGTGTAATAGGTTATCTTTCCGCAAACCTTAATGATGTAGATGTTTAATTTGGGCAGTTTGGCGTTGTTAGTTAAAGCAAAACTTTTAGTTTTGCTCTATGTCGCGAATTGGGTTGTTATATTTACGTTCTTATAATTTACAATTTATTTTTGTTTCATTTTCTGTAGTTTACAATTCTTTACTGCTTTAGTTGATTATACCTAAGGGTAAAAATTAGTCCATGGGCAATAAATTCCAAACGATATGGACAAAAATCACAATTTTTAAACCACACGAACACAAATCGAAATCATTAACAAACCACAGGGACGAAAATTGTAAATTACTATATTATCTTTATTACAAAAAACACTACATTATTAAACTTAAAATAAATAACATCGTTATTAAATCTAAATTAAATTATGATTAAAAAAATCAATGAACATGTTAGAGCACAGATTTGTTGGATTCAAGATCATAAAGATTGAAAATGAAAGTTCAAGAAGTCAAAAGCTGAAAGTCAACTCTCAAGTAAAAGTGAAAGTCTTTTATTAATAAAAGTCAAAGTCAACATTTGTATTTTGTTTGTTTCTTTGTATTTGTATGAGGGTATAAATACCTTGTTTCCTTTGTAATCAGAAAATACGTAAGAAGAGAATTCAGATTGTAAGTGAGCAGATTAGAGAAGAGGTTCCTTGGTATATCATTCTAGTGAGAGAGTTTGTAATTCTTGATGATTTAATCGATGACATGTGATTACGATTCTCATCTTGATTGTTTGTAGCAATTAGAGCTTGAATCTAGGACTCACAGAACAATTTATCCAAAAAAAAGAGAAATTTTAAATCGTTAATTGGATAATAATATCGATATACCCTTTTTTAAACTTTTATGGCGTCTTCAAAGTTTTTTCAAGCAACTTTCTTAAAACGATACAAAACCGTATTATATAATTGACAAAAACAAAGAATAAAAAAACATTAAAAATCGAGATGTATGAGTTGCATTACACAAGTACACTTCTATTATATTAAATCCATGGTATAGAAATGCATTGGTTCATCGGGATGGGTTGGTTTCAAATGGTACTAATGTAATTCCAATCCAATAGCTATTTTTAAAGATTTTACACTTTGAGTTGCATTGAGTTAGGGTTCAATGGGTTCGTCGGATTTTTATGCACCCTTAATATCTCGTCACTTGTGGACCTTCCAAATAGATAAAATGTGATTATATTTGAACAAAAGTATCTACTACTACTATATAAAAATTCTAAGTTGGTTATTCTGTTTCTTGTAAACTTTGAAAGCCAAAAAAATCGCCCCCTCTTCCTGATTTCTCTCCACCTTCTCCCCCCTGAGTTATCTCCCACGTTCTTACTAACTCTCAATTCAGGGATGAAATTCGGCCCTGGATCATCTATATCTCCTCTCTGCGTATCTCTCTCCCCATTTCACACCTACGACCTAATTTCTCTATGCTGCGCTTCCCTCTCGATTTCATCCCAAACACTCTTGCCTCTCGATTTCTTTCTATAGCTAGGATATTGTTGTTCTAAAGCCAAGTTAGGGTTCGTGTCCTTACAAATCAGCACCTTTTCTCCAAGAAGACGCTTCAAACTATTTACTATTTCCAAGATGACCCTTCGGATGATTCACGGTGATCTCGAATACGCAGGCCTTTAGTTCTTTGGTTATCACATCTCATTCTACTTTTGTCCTCTCGATCCTCTCCACAAAGACACAATCAGTTTTGCAGGTATACCGTTCGATTTTGATTCTGGTTTCTTTGATTTTGCTCATCTCAATCGATTTTGATTTTATGTTCTTTCCTCTCGATCGATTTTGATTCTGGTTGCTCCTCTCAAACGATTTTACAGAAGTTACAGAAGTAATCGATTTTGTTTCGATTTTGTATCTGTTTGCTCAATCGATTCTAGGTTGTGAAATCAACATTTGCTTTTGAAATCGATTTTGCTATTAAAATCGTTTTTTTCTATTAAAATCGAATTTTTGCTTTTGAAATTCGACTTTGTTGTTTGCTTATGGAAATTGATTCTTGTGGAAATTGGTTTTGTTTTTCTTGTTTGGTTTTCAAAATCAATCTTGATTGAGGTTTCTTTCTTGAACATTGCTTGTGGGAGAGGTTTGTTGTGACCATACATAATCGATTTTGATTCGATTTTGGTTCTGTTTGCTCAATTTACAGAAGTTACCATTTGCTTCCTTACCGCCGCTACTGCTTCCTCGCCGATATAACTACCTGGTATGATTCCTCTCTTTCATGCTTACCTGCTCGATTTTGGAATCTAATTTGCTTTCGACATCGATTTTTCTACTAGGTTTGTGAAATCGAAATTTTCTTTTGAAAACGATATAAATAAGTCCGGTCAAGCCTTTTGGAAAAGTTTCATACGACTAGGCTGTATAACATCAAATTTTGTTTCTTGCTGAATCCATCATACAAGCTATGAATGGAATCCTTTAACTGCCTTTGCAAAGCCTCAAGGGATAAGTGAAAAATCATGGAACACCACGTTTACAATATCTTTACTTTGAAGTACGAATAAGTGAAAAATCATGAAACACCACGTTTACAATATCTTTACTTTCTCTTTAATTTTGTTTCTTGTTGAATCCCTCATACAAGCTGTGAATTGGTTGCCAAAGTTTTCCATTTCGTTTGTAAGTGGGTTATACTAAATATTTGGTCCTATAAACTTAATCATTTTTAGCATTATGCAAACTCGAATTTTCTTGTAGTGATTTGAAATGCTGCTGTCAATATACTAGCTGACTGGGTCCAGAAGTGGGTGTTGTTTTCACTTTTCATTTGAGAATGCTTCTTGATGCTTTTAAACAGATCTACCCCACTAAACAACATCCAAAAATTATTTCTTTTTTAGATTTGTGTTTTAAATGGTCCCATGAACATCTAAATGCTTTATGTAGATCTTTTTTTAGTTGTACATCTGTATAGCTGAAAATTTTGGTGTAACAACATGAAACTGTGGTTTACTTTATGAAATTATTGTTTTTTTATTGTGCTTACTCCATGAACATGCAAGTGTGTTAAGTGCATTTTATGCATACATCATAATAGTTTATAATTGCATTTTACATTCAGTTTAATTGTTTGAACGTATATTTTATTATATTTTTATTTAGTTTTCGTTTAATCATCGTTGGGGATATTACATTGGTACGTTTGTGATTTCGTCGTATTTTGACAGGTATTTTTTATTAAAATCGAGAGCATGGATGGATATGGATTTTTAAAACATTTGATCAATTTTTAGACGGTGGATCAATTCAAGAATATAGGACAAAGTTGGAGCACATTTGAAAGAATAGAAATAAAAAAGGTGAACTTATGAAAGAGTTGCAAAGTTTAAGGGGCTGAATTGAAACTTTCCGTTTTATATATAGAACGAGGTGGGATTAATGCCCGCGCGTTGCTGCGGATGGAAAGAAATATTAAGACCATAAATTTGAGCATGACCAATTATGAGAACAAAACATTTTGTGTCTGTTAGCAGTATGACTATAATTTACAAAATGCCCTATGAGGATGATGTGTGTGTATGATAGGAAGCGAAAATAAATTGGCAAATGGTACATTACATCATTAAACCTAAAAAAAGTTACATTGTTATTAAACCTAAATTAAATTATAATAAAAATATGAATTAAACAAATTTTACATCATTATTAAACATAAAATAATTTATGATAAATTACTTTATTAATAAATAAAAAATTGGTGCGTGAATCACCTACGACTATGTGCTTGGATTGATGGGGAAGGCGGAAGGTTTTGGGTTGGAGAAGACACAGTCATTGAGATGCGATGCATGTTAAGGGATCTTTATTTTATGTTTATATAATAAAAATAATTTTTATAATATAACTTTTATTTATTTAAATTAGAAAATGAAAAAGTTATAAATGATCGAAATGTCATTTACTTAACGGTCAGGAACTAACAACTTTTAGTTTCGAGGACCAAAACGTTACGCAAATGTAAAATCGAAAGTCTATTTTGGAATCAACAAATTATGGGGACTAAATCCAAGAGGAAAATAAAACTATAGGGACCAAATCTGTAACTCTACAAACATAGGACTAAATCTAACAGGGAGATAAAACCTCAAAGACCAAATCTGTAATTTACTAAAAACCTCAAGGACCAAATCTGTAAGTTACTGTTTACCAGTACTGTTCATGAGTACTGTTCATGAACAGTACTGGTAAATGTTAGTATTTATAATTCTCTTTTTAGGGTTGATGACATCTCTTTCTTTCTTCTCCATACGGCTACGCCGTTTCTTGTTTTTTTTTTTATTTCTTTTCTTTAGTTTTAGTTTTAGTTTTAGTTTTAGTTTTGGTTTTGGTTTTGATTTATTTTTCCAAGTTGTTTTAGTTTAGATTTAGATCTAGGTTTATGGTTTTTTTATCCTTGAATTGTTGAAGATTGGATGAAGATGCAACCATTTTGATGGATCAACGATGAAGGTGGAATATGACAGATTTTCATCCAACATATGACATCCATTGTAACGATTCACTTTCTCCATACTTATTTTTTTTGTGTTTGTGTTTGGATTTGTTATTTAGTTAATTTTTACATCATCTAGTGTTAATGTTCTTCTCCTTATATTACTTTTCCTTTTTTAATTTCTTGCGCCACTCTTAATTTAATTTACCGTTTTCTTAGGTTAAAAACGATTCTTGGAGAGTGACACTCCTTGAATCGATCTTTATAGTTTTCATAGATTAATTTTAGTGATTTCGTTAGATTTATTTTTATGTTTTGTTTCGTAGTTTAACTTTCGTTCATTTGGGTAGTCGTCTCTTTATATCGAAGGTCTTGGTATTGATTAATTGTTTTAAAAACGGATGTTGAGTTTGAATACATTTCGATTTTAACGAAAGTTGAAATTGATTTAATTGGCTTTTAACAAATCATTTAGTTAATTCGATTAGTTTTAGATATGAACGAAGGTTCGATCTTTTACTTAGATTAAATTGGTTGATGACAATGGTCCTAACATGATAAATAGTTAGGGACGTTGATTGGGAAAAATATTCGTTTTAAATCATAATGTTTCTTCCCAACGTACACATATTGTGAAAGTAAATATGAATCTTGGGTTAGAAAAGTTTTTCCACCTTGAAAGAGGGTTGAAGTAATTTTGCATAACGAATTCCCACCATTACCGAAATCTGAAGTTGACATTACCCAATGTCAGATAGTTTTGTTTTGTTCCCTTCTTTTGTTTGTTTATTTTATTAGTTTTAATATGAAAAATCAAAATATTGGTATTTCCGTAGATAGGCCATAGTCTATAACAAGTCCGTGTTTAGTCCATCGCATCCCTGTGATCGACCTGTATGCTTCACCTCCCGTACGCTTACAGTAATAAATTTTAAAACACATCAAAGTGATTTATGTAGATCTGTTTTCAGCTACAAGTTTATGCTATAAAACTTGCAGTATACTATTTGTTTACTATTCATGGTTGCTGCTGTAACTTTGAAGGTTATCCCAAAGTATAAATTGTTGCTGTTATGTCCTAATTCAAGTTCTAATCAATACAAAACAATCAAGATGAAAAAAATATGTTATTGATATGAATCACAAAGATTACAACTCTCACTTTCTCTCTCTACAAACACTCTCTCTAGAATGATATGAACATTGGTCTCTTCTCTAATCATCTCACTTCTACAATGACTTTCACACCTTATTACAAAGACAAGAAATCTATTTATACCTAAAAACTAAAACAAGGAAACTAATACAACAACATTGACTTTGACTTATTACACTTGACTTTGACTTCCATGCTTGAGAGTTGACATTTGAGCTTTGACTTGCCTTACTTTCATCTTCAATCTTTATGATCTTGAATCCAACAAGTATGTGCTCTAAATATTCTCCCCCTTTGGATCAAGATCATTTCTAAAAGATTTTGCAATGCGATCTTCTCTCTTTAAGCTCAATTTTAATTTTCTCCCCCTTTCTGTACAAACAATACAATCTCCCTCTTTGTAGTAAAAATGATCTTCTCAATCAATCAACATTCTCCCCCTTATTCATATGAAAAAGTGACATTCTTCCTTTCTTTGATAAACTCTGTATCTTCAAAAAATTTCAGCAATCTTCCAAAAATCTGTTCTTCAAGAATTATTAACATTCTCTCCCAAAGGTTATAAACAAACCTCTTTCAGACATAGCTCTGATTGCTTTAGTAAATTATCTTCAACAAATCTGAAATCTTTAACCTCTTTCAGCTTTGAACAACAATCTTTCTTTAACAATCAATTCTTGAACATTTTTCTCCCATCTTTAACATTTCTTGATACCGTCTCCCCATATCTGATACAAACTTTGCTTTCCAGACATTTCTTGAACATAATCTCTCCCCCTTTTTGATGATAAGAGCATTAAATCATCAAAACTTTTAACAAGAAATGTCACTGAAATTCTGTTCTGACCACTGATCTTTCATACGGAGCCTCTGATTCGTTGCCAATTCGAACAAAGTATTCATCTGGATCTTTTCAAATCCAGACAAATTAGAGTGTAACACATGAATCAACAAATGAATCAGTTAATATGTCTGTCAGTAACACGAAGTCACTGTGTGCAACAAATACACATTGTAAATGAGCTTTTGTTATGTTCACTCCCCCAGGGCTTCCATCCAATCATCGAAACACCACAAAGGAAATTTCTATGAATGTTATGACAAGAAAACAAATTCCTTGTGTGCTCGTGCAAGTGTAGAAAGAATTAAGCATATGATGATTGCTTTTATAAAAGACTCAACATTGTGTAAACCACTGAGACAACAGTAGATAAACACATACTCAATGTGCATGATTGAAGTGCGAAGGTGGGGCAGACTTCCTTCTTTTTCAATATCCAGATTTTCCGAATGAAAATCAGATAGAGTATATGCTGCGTCCCCAGAAAAATATGAAACATTTTCTTTTTAAGAAGAAAATGAGTGGCTGGTGGGGTTTTTATCAAGAGTTGACATGGACTAGTTGCCTATTTCAATAATGTTCATGAAGAATTGTGAATCATTAGTAATGTGGTTGCCCGACTCAGAAAGTAGTTGGTGCACAGTTTGATATTATTTTACTCTGTTCTCACACCCTCTTTCTTTTAATCATTAAGCTCACACCCTCTTTCTTTTAATCATTAAGCTCACATCTAACGAAACCCACACTCATTTCTTTTTGACTCCTCACACTCAATCACTATGGATTAACTTCTTGGGTAGGAAACACTGGTAATCTTGAATCCATAGAAGTTTTCATTTAAGCCCTAGAACAAAGAACCCATATTTTCCTATGAAATATATGTTGCTCAAAATGGTTTATCTTGAACAGTGAAAGCTCAAATACAAGTCAGATGTGTATATGCTCAGAATATAATCATGAAGATATGAGCATTTTAAACATTGAAGATATTTTCAAACAAATATATTGAAAGAATAAACATTAATGCAAGAGACTTGTTTGAAAAAATCTGACATTGTATACAAATGATCAGAATCAAACGATATAGCAATCAAAACTTATGGTCAAGAATAATGGATATTGTCTATATGAAACAAAATATAGACATTCTTGAAAGAACGTTTAGAAATGAAATAACACTCAAAATTCATTAAAGTGCAAGCGAGGTGTCTTACCATCGAAACTATGTTTCAAATTTGAGACATGGTAAGAAAATTTTAAACAAAAAATCAAACCGGTGTGTGTGAATACTTGAAAGTATATAGAAAATACAATACACAAGTATTTATCTTTGGAAACACACGGTTTGTAAAACATTCAAGCACAATTTAAAAATGAAAACATTTAAAATCACACTTCCAATTCAAGAAATCTGTTTGAGAATCGGGAAGTGGTTTGAACATTTAAGAACATGTTTTCTTATGATTGAAAGTTGTCCTTCTTTCAACCATAGATGAGACGAAGATAAAGAATTATACCTTTTGAGTGCAGTCTTACATCTCACGAAGTCAAGCTTAAAGTCATAAAGATATGATCTTGTAAGCATCTCTCCAACTGCAAAAGTCTTAAGGTCTAGTCAAAGCAACTTTATTCACGGAAATTAAAATGACATAAAGCAGTAAAACAATTAAAGTACGAGTTCTGATTAGAAGTAATCAGAAGTCATAGCCATACTCCTTTGATTTGTACGCTCCCCCTAAAATCATGCATCACTAATAAGTTATCAGTAAGTACAATGCATACATTAGATATGCTCCCCCTCAAAATAACATTGACCACCTATGAGGTACTTCTCACACTCCCCTGAGATCATGAACAAACTATTAAAGAGCAGATATCTTGCGGAAATAATGATAAAGAAATGATGAAAAGACACAATAAGAAACTTTAATAGGTAACCACCGATTAGGTCTTAAGATTTAGCATACCAAGCCTAGAGACAAGAAAATTGAATCTCTTTTCGTCTAATGGTTTGGTAAACAAATCTGCAAGCTGATAATCAGTTTTTACAAAGTAAAGTTCAATTGTTCCTTTTTCTACATTATCTTTTATAAAGTGATAACTGACATCTATGTGTTTGGTCTTAGTATGCTGAACATGATTAGCTGAAATTGCGATAGCGCTCTTCGAATCACAATAGATCGGGATTCTATTGAAATGAAACCCATTGTCTCACAGTTGTGTTCTCATCCACAAGACCTGAGAACAACAGCTAGCAGCAGCTACATATTCTGCTTCGGCCGTTGAAGTGGAAACACATAATTGCTTCTTCGATGCCCAACTGACGAGTTTATCACCGAGGAATTGTATATGACCCGAGGTGCTCTTCCTGTCTAACATGCAACCAGTATGATCTGCGTCTGAATAAGCTGTTAGTTCAAAGCTAGTATCTTTAGGATACCACATACCAAGATCTGCAGTCCCTTTTAGATACCTGAAAATCCGCTTAACAACAGACAAATGAGATTCTTTAGGATTGGCCTGATATCTAGCACATAAGCATGTAGAGAACATTATATCCGTCCTACTGGAAGTAAGATACATTAAAGAACCTATCATCCCTCTATAAGTCCTAACATCAACAGCCTTTCCCGAAAGATCGGTGCCAATCTTAGTACCAGGTGCCATCGGGGTACCAATCGGTTTACAATTTTCCATTTTGAACTTCCGAAGAATATCAAGAATGTATTTAGATTGATTGATAAAAATCCCCATTGAAAATTGTTTGACTTGCAATCCGAGAAAGAAGTTCATCTCTCCCATCATACTCATCTGAAAACGTGATACCATGAGGTTTGCAAAATTCTTACAGTACTTAGGATTTGTAGAGCCAAAAATAATATCATCCACATACATTTGAATAAGAATGATATCGCCTTTGTCCTTTTTAATAAATAAAGTGGTATCGACTGTACCTTTTGTAAAACCTGACTTGACCAAGAACTGAGATTGTTGGATCCCAGATTTAATCTTATAACAATAATGATATAAACAACAAGAGTATAAACAGTGGAAGCAATATAGTTTAATATCAAAAGAAGATTCAAATATCACAGTTCATATATAAAGCAAGTAGAAAGAACAAGATCTTCGTGAGATATATTCAATTGATTCTTCTTGTACAAGATATCAAAAAGCACACGTTTGTCAAAGGAGTGATGGTCCTATTTATAGGACCATAAAGTAAACAGTGTACTATTCTGACAAATAGAAGCATGCTTGAACAGTGTCTTACCTAATAGGTAAGCTCAAGACATGCTTGAACAGTAACCTACTCTATAAAGTAAATCTTATCACTAAGTGATTGGTTATATGTTCTGATACTTCAGGAGTCTTCAGCGCCATCTTCAGAGAGAATGTCTTTAGAGCTCTGACGTTGTCTTCAGAGCCTCTGGTGAAGCCATCTCTGATGTCTTCTGCTGAAAGTTGCAATCTCTAATAAGTACTTCAGAGGCAGGTTTGTCCTCTGAAGTCTTCGTCCTCTGAAGTCTATGCCCTCTGAGGTCTATCTTTGGAAGTCCTCTAAAATAGGACTTGGGTATTTTCAACACTTTAACAAATAGAAGATTTGGAGCTAACAGAGATAAGATATCATACCAGGCGCGAGGAGCTTGTTTCAGTCCATAAAGAGCTTTATCCAAGATGTAAACGTGATTAGGCTTATCTGGATTCACAGATCCTTCTGGCTGCGAGACGTAGACGTCCTCCTTGAGTACACCATTCAGAAAAGCTATCTTCACGTCCATTTGATAGACGGTGAATTTCTTGTGGGTTGCGTAGGCTAAGAACATCCGGATTGCCTCTATACACGCCACTGGAGCATAAGTCTCGTCATAGTCTATTCCTTCATCTTGCCTATATCCCTTGGCAACAAGTCGTGCTTTATTTCTGATAACGGTACCATATTCATCTTTCTTGTTTTTGAACACCCATTTTGTACCAATGATGGTTTTACCTTCAGGTTTGGGTATGAGTCTCCAGACTTTAAGTGCTTCAAACTGATTCAGTTCATCTTGCATCGCAGTAACCCAATCTGAATCGGTAAGGGCCTCAGATATGTGAGTAGGCTCGATCTTGCTCAGAAAGAAGTCATGCATACATAGATTCAAAGTAGCAGACCTAGTTTGCACCGATTTGGACGGATCTCCAATAACTTGGCTTATCGGGTGCTCTTTGGTCCACTTGTGTTCATGAGGGAGTGGATTAGATGTAGATTGATCATGTTCAGCATCTAGGAATCCACTGTTATCTCCTTCAGATGGTTCAGAAAGAATGGGGGTTTCAGGTGAAGTAGTAGTTGCAGAAGTTGCAGTAGGTATAGCTTGGTCAGTCTGTTGATCAGTCCTTACAGTACATCCTATTGAGTCAGCTACTTCTGTATCTTTGGTGTTGGTTACAACTTCAACTGTCGGAGTAGGCATTTGAACTGGAACTTCTTGCCGAATCGGGGAGTTGGATTCAGATGAGATGTCTGAAGTGGTGGGATGAGTAGTCATCGAGTCTTCCATCCTGTCAACCACAACAGATTTAGGCACATTAGATCCAAGAAATTCATCATAAAACAGTTCAAACAATAAATCCAAATCATATAAATTAGAAGTAGACGATGAAGCATCATCTGATTTGTTCTCTTGAGGTGTAGGTCCTGGACTGGTTGGCCCAGAAGCTAGTACTCCGGTTATTACGGGTTCTGAACTGACGTGCTCAGAAGCCATTTCCTCATCGAATGTAACGTTGACGCTCTCGATCACAGTCTTCGACTTCTTCAAGTAAACACGGTATGCAGTAGATGTAAAGGAATAGCCAACGAAGATGTCCTCATCCGCCTTAGCACTGAACTTGTTCAGATTCTCTCTGTCGTTTAGAACATAACACTTACACCCAAATATATGAAAATATTTGATTGTAGGTGTCCGGTTGTTGATTAACGCATACGGAGTCTTCTGAAATCTGCGGTGTATCATGGAGCGATTCTGAGTGTGACACGCAGTCGATACAACTTCAGCCCACAGAAATAGAGGTAATTCAGATTGGCTGAGCATAGTTCGAGCAGCCTCGACTAGTGTACGATTTTGCCTTTCGACGACTCCATTCTGTTGAGGCGTACGTGCAACAGAGTATTGATGTGATATCCCGACCGATTCAAGATATTCTTCAACTATTTTGTTCTTGAACTCTGTGCCATTGTTAGTTCTGAGAATCTTGACTTGTTTTTGCAGATTGACTTGGGTCGTCTTCAGTAATGTAATGAGAACTTCGGGCGTCTCATCTTTAGACCGTAGAAACTTGACCCAAGTGTATCGCGTATAGTCGTCCACGATAACTAACACATACTTCTTACCGCCTAAGCTTTGCATTCGCATAGGACCGCATAAATCCATATGCAACAACTCTAATGGAGAGCTGGTACTTGGTTCAGGCTTTGGTTTGTGTGGAGCTCTCTTCATCTTTCCATTTTCACACGCTGCACACAAGTGTTCTTTTTCATACTTTAGCTCAGGAAGTCCTTTCACTAGCTTTCTACTAACCATCTTGTTGATGTACTGAAAGTTGAGGTGAGAGAGCCGTCGATGCCATAACCAGTTTTGTTGCATCGAGGCTTTTGAGAGTAGACATACCTGATTGTCAGCCTGGACCTTTGACAAATTGATGGTGTAGAGGTTTGACTTGCGAGTACCAACCAAGAGTTCTTTCCCGTCTTCAGTGCGTACCGAACATGTCTTGGCCTTGAAATTCACCTCTAAGTCTTTGTCGCAGAACTGGACAATACTGAATAGGTTGTGTCCTAAGCCTTCAACGTAGCTCACCTTCTTTATCTTCACATTTTCGTGTACAACATCACCATATCCCAGAATTGGTGAAAACTGATCATTTCCAAAACGAACTGTGCCGCATTATTTGTCTGTATAATTAGACAACATACTCTTCTGCCTTGTTATATGCTTGGAACACCCGCTATCCAAGTACCACATATGACGGGTCTGCACAAAACAAATAAGGAAATAAGAGGTTTAGGTACCCATTTATAAATGGGACCTACAGTGTCAGTACATGATTTTGGCACCCATTTAAGTTTGGGACCGCTTTGTCTTTGAAAACCATATGCATGATAAGAAGAATGACAACGATAAGATGAAACATTATATGAGCCATACCAAACATCAGAATATTTACGAGAAGCATAATCATATCCACCAAAATTTGAAAACTTTTTATTAGATGGAGCTAACTTGAATAATTGCTTTATGGAATATTTCTTGCGAGAATCAACAAGATTAGATTTAAAAGTAGCAACATTCACAATCAAATCATCTGTACTAGAAGTCTTTTTATTCAAATTAAAACTAGAACTATATTTAGCCGTCTCGTGAATCTCCTGTTTTGGTCGCCATACCAACTTAACTTCATGCCTTTGCTTTCTCACATCTGAAACATTTGAAACTTTTAGGTTAGAATTGTGAGATTCAAAAGAATGCTTCTTCTTTGGCTTACCAGTGGGAATCGATTTCTGTGAAAGATGAGATTTTCTTTTCTTACCTTTTGCGTTCTTCGATTTCACAGAAACTGATTTATCAACTTTTGTTGATGTTTCACCCTTTTCAAACACACTGGGTAAACCGAAAGAATTAACAACACAAGATGAATGATCAGGAAGTTTGGTATTAAAGTCAAATTGAGCAACACATTCATCTAACACACCATCAGAGTTTAAGAAATTAAGCTCATTATACAGAAAACCAAATCTATCATCAGATTTTAAAGCCTTGGAGAATTTAGAAAACTCAGTATTTTTGAACACTGTAGAAAATACAGTTTGTTCTAAGTCCATCAAATTCTTTCTTCTGTAAGAGTATTCTCGAGTTCAGTAATTTTACTTTCCAAAACTAGAGGAGGGACGTAAACCTTACCTTCGACGGGCTTAGCCTCCAATTCTTTTACAGAATAACTCTCAAAATAATCATTTGAAAGAAATGTTGATTTATCAGAACTATAACTGTTATTCAACCTCTCATAGCGAAATGGAAGTTGAACTTTAGATGTGTTCTTTCTTTTAGCATATTCCTTGGCTTTATCCTCTTCAGACAGACTAGTCCAAAAAGGTTTGAGTTCCGGATATTGAGGAGCCAATATCATAAATCTAAAGTCATAAAGCGCAGGCACTTCAGATATACCCTTTTTGAGGTGATGTGGGTTCTTGTAACCAAGTCCCCAACTATCAGGTTTCTCTTTAGGTTTGTTCAAATGAATAGTGTGTTCAGTTTGACCTAAAGTATATAATTTCTCTTCCAAAGCATTCACCTTGTCAATTAAAGATTTCTTTTGCTTTGAAAGCGAATAATTTATTTTAGAAATCTCTTTTGACTCAAACTCACACATTTTATATTTGGAGACAGTTTCAGATAACTCCTTATGAATTATAGTCTTCTCTTTCGCGCTGGTGTCTATGGTTTTGTGCAAGGTTTCAATTAATACATTTTCTCAGCAATATCATTACTAAGTTTATGTAAAGATTGATTTTTCTCATTAATGACACATTTCTCACGCTTAAGTTTAGACTCTAATTCTTGGAGTTTAGACATCATGACATGCATTTGATTCAGAAAATCAGATTCAGTTAAGTCACATACCTCTTCATTATCTCCTTCATCAGAATCAGCTTCAGCTTCTGACTGCTACTTACCCATCAAGCACAAATGTGCTGTCTTGTCCTTCTCTCCTTCTTCAGATTCTTGGTCCGAATGGTCGAGCCAGTAGTCATCCTCGGCCATTAATGCTCTTCCAACCTCCTGTTGCTTGGCTAGAAGCATCTTATTCTTGTAGTAGTCGGAGTTCTGGACTTTAGATTTTCGGCAGTCCTTGGCAAAGTGACTGAGTCTGCCACAATTGTAGCACTTTATCGGTTCTTCCTGCTTGGGCTCTTCGGCTCTATCCTTCTTCTTCTCTTCTGGTCTCTTTTCTTCAACCTTCTCCTTGTGTTTGTAGTTGTTTGGACCAGACGAGTACCTCTGACTGTTGGAGCTAGGCCTTTTATAGAACTTCTTTTGGAAGGCCTTGGTTAGCATTAGCATAACTTCCTTTAGATTTTCACAATCTTCAGAGTCAGAATTCGCCTCATTTTCAGCCTCTTCTGATTCAGATGCTATCATCTTCTTCTTCTTAGACTTCTTCTTGACCACAAGTGCAACTGGATCAACAACTGCTTTGTCAGCCTTCTTTATCTCAGCCTTGATTTCATCCACCTCTTCCTCATTCTGTCTGAGGATTTCATAAACTTCATGAAGTGGAATGTCGTTCAGATCTTTCAATTGCCTCATTTGTCTGGTGAATCTCTTCCACTCAGGCTGGAGGTTGCTGAGAAATTTCACATTCAACTCAACTTGAGATTTGTTGATCTTGTTCTTTCTTAGCTCGTTCAACAATGTCACAAATCTGTCATAGATGGCTTCTAGTGATTCTCCAACTTTGGCTTTGAATTCTTCATAGTTGTTCAAGCAGCTGGATACTTTGAGTTGGTTGCCAACTCTAGATCCAATCATCATCTTCTCCAATTGATCCCACATTTGTTTGCCGGTAGCGTTGTAGCTATCAATCTTGACATAAATTTCATTCAGTATGCCTTGGAGAATGAATGATCTTGCCAATTTGTCACCCTTGTGTCTTTTCTTCTGCTCATCAGAGTATTCACCAAGCGGTAATGGATACTCTCTCTCTGTTTCTTCACCATTCTCTCCAGCTATAGTGAGTACCTTGGTTGAAGGTGTCATGATTCCTTCTTTTAGGGATTTTCTGATGTAATCTCCCAAATCATTTCGATCAATGAAATCCAAGAATCTGTCCTTCCATTGCTCGTACTCCCCTTGAAGAGTACTGGTGGCTTCACATCGGTTCCGATAGCAAGAGCTTCCCGAGATGACATCCTTACTGATATGATTTAGCAAAGAACTGATAAGAAACTTGAAATGATCGTTAGTCCAGATAAAATCAAGTAAATACAGATTAATAATGAAAAAGAGAATCTGGAGCAAAAAGGCAGAAATGCGCCAAAAGGCAGTGGCGCAAAAAGAAATTTTGCGCTAATAGTGTCTGGCGCAAAGTTCAGGTTTGCGCTAAAAGAAGCTAGCGCAAAATGGACTTCGCGTGAACTTGACACCCTTGAGTTTTGCGTGAGAGGATGGTGGTGCAAAAGTCAGTTTGCGTGAGATGAAGCTGGCGCAAAAGTCAAATTGCGCGAGACGCAGGTCGCGCGAGATGAGGTTTGCGTGACACGTTGATGGCGCAAAAGAGAGTTCTTGACCGGTGCCTTGTGCAACCGGTGCCTTGCCTTCGACCGATGTTTCTTCGACCGATGTGAGCTTAATACCGGGATCGACCGGACTGTTGTGCGACCGGGGTGTACCTTCGACCGGGGTCTATGACCGGTGTCGACCGGTGTGGAACTTTGACCGGAGTCGACCGGAGTCTTGAATGGCGCAAAGTATGGTTTGCGCGAACAGCAGGTGGCGCAAATGTTGTTTTGCGCTAGAAACTAATGGCGCAAAAATCCTTATGAACTGGCGCAAAGACGCTGTTCTTCCCTGTACTTTGAAAAACGACCCTGAAAATCCTAAAAACCAATCTAGACTTCGATTTACAGTACGAAACTTTGCCAATTCAATCTCCTAATCATCTAGGACTGATTGTAATCAAGTAATTTCAAAAACTCATGCTCAAAAAAAGGATTTAATCTATAAGCCAGTGCCGTACCGTGAAAAACCAAAAAACACCAAAAATCAACAAATAGATAATCGATTAATGTGCAATACTCAAATAGACCAATACCAATTCAATAGTATAAGAAAATCAAATATAACCTAATAAAAAACAACTTGAAAGAACAATCACACAATAAAAAAAAATTGAATCTTGACGGATATGAAACAGTACCGAAAAGAAAAAAAAAATTCTTTTTGATTTCAATCTGTTAGGCTCTGATACCAATTGTGTGTCCCTGTGATTCACGATTCAATCAAGCCAAACAATTAAACAATAAGATTAAGCAAACCTGATATGATTATTCCGACGAATTGAATGGTTACAAGTGTTGAATCAGAACTCGATCAAGCTATCTCTCTGTTTTCTCTCTATGCGTAGCTCTCTCTCTTTACACTCTCTATGCGTACGGCGGCTACCAGATCCAACAACAACTAAACAAAACCTAATTATCTAATAAATACCTAAAACCTATTTTAAGGAAAAGGATCAAAAACGAAAATACAAAAACAAACTTTGACTATTTATTACAAAGGACCTAGACTATTTGATGAGAGTCGACTTTTCCAGCTTTGACTTCAGATTTCCATCTTCAGATATTGATGATCTTGAATCCAATAAAGTTGTGATCTAACACTTCGCGCACAGTACTTCTCGCTATGTGTTTGCATGTTCGAGACTTAGAAATATTTTTCGAATTTGACTTCTCACTAAATGTAAACGCGCACAATGAGCACTTCTCTCAAAATCCACTTCTCACATGTCACTGTTCACGCACAACAAAGAAAATGAACAGTAGAAACACGCATACAATGCTTTGCACGTTTCTACTTCGCGCATGACACAACTTGACAATTATTGAATATTTGATTTGTATATCAGTCTCTCTCACACATTCACAAAGAAGGTTTGTTGTTTAATATTGTTGATGATTGTGGTTAAAGTAGATGATTTTTAATATAGAACTTTTTTAAAATATGAATCTGCAACAGGAATAAGAAAAAAAATGAATTGTTATATGAGCAATAATTTTGTGATTGATATTTGGGTTTACTACATCTAGGATCTGTAGATTTCAAAGTCTTCCTCCAAATCTTTAATTATGTATTAACGCATTACATAGTCTTTTGTATATTAACACTATACCATCCGGAGAAGAGCATATGGTTAACATCCATTTATGTTTTCTATGATTACCCTCTAGGGGTGTAAAAAATAACCGAAATCGAATGACCCATCCGAACCGAATGAAATTTGGGTTAAACGGTTTCGGGTTATTCGGTTTTCGGGTTAAACGGTTCGGTTAACCGAATAAGAATACTTATTAGGTTTGGTTTTCGGTTAAATTTTTCCTAATTCGGTTAAACCGAATAACCCGAATAACACATTCTACTAATATTTTATATATATCAAGTTCATAAAAAAATAAACCAAATACATGTTATACTATTATTATTTTACATATTTTAATGCTATATAATGTTTTTACTGATAGTAGATAATGTTTTTATTTTTATTTTATCATATTATGTTTTTTTTGCTTGATTTACAACATCGTATGAAGAAAAATAACGGCATTTGGTAGATATTGGTTTTTGATAGATGATGTTTTTACTTAATATAAATCAATTGTTGAGTATGAATGAATGATACAATTATATATTAGAAGCAACAAACATTAAATTTGGGAAATTATTTGAGCATGTGTCTGACAAAAAAAAAAAAAATTATAAATCATTATTCGGTTTAACCGGGTACCGAACCAAATAACCCGAAAACCGATTAAACCAAACCTTATTTGGTTTGGTTATCGGTTATTTTTAAAAAGTTTGAAAATCGATTAACCCAAACCGAATCAACCGACCGAATAACACCCCTACTCATAACTAAAGCAAATGGATGGGCACTAAATGCAATAGGAGTTTCTTGTATATGGATTAGGCAAAATACGTACAAAACTCTTAGCAACAAAGATTTTTTTTTACAACTTCATTAATTAAAAGAAACATAGATCAACCACATATAGAGAAGGCCAAGACTTTGGGACCTATTGATAGTGGACAAGCTAGAAAATACAAAATTGGACCTCCGGTTGTGATTTTCAACCCTATGGTTAATAAGTTGCATTTTATGTCCCAACGGATGTTATTAAAAAGATTATACAACATCTATTTTGTTTAAACATAAATTTTAGACTTTTTGAATGAGAAATTGCATTAATTTTTTATTTTTTGGATTTACAATGCATCCCTTTGCATTGCGAAAAATTCTTAGGGCGCGTTTGGTTTACGGGATTGGAATGGATTTGGAGGGATTTGGATTTCAAATCCGGTCAACAAATTCCATTCCTGCAAAGGGTTATTTTCAAATCATTTGACATTTTTAAAATCCTTAACCTAATGGATTTGGAATTCCTTTGCAATGGGTCGGGATTTCAAATCCAAATCCTGATGGATTTCAAATCCTTAACCAAACACATGAAGGGATTTCAAATCCCCCCAAATCCAAATCCCTTCAAATCCAAATCCTTACTTGGAATCCAATCCATTCCAATCCATTCTCGCAAATCAAACGCGTCATTAATACAATATGTGAATCACAAAGTATTTGAAAGACATTTTGAAAAAAAATGATATTTAAAAGTTAAAGGTCTTAATAGAACATTTACATCGCGCTGGTAAACAACTATACTATTATATTGAAATTGTAAAAGGGTTATTTTCAAGATTCAATGTTACATTTAACACCCCTTTTTTTTGGAAGGCATAGCGGCATCGAACCAACGAACGACTACCACGAACACACGCACACACGCACGCACACCTCCCCGGCGGTATCGGGCATCCACGGGCAACCCACTAATCCGCCGCTGTCCCGGCCCAGCTTACGCTGAACCTAGAGCCCAACCACAGTCTAAGACTGGGCTGGGGGGCAGCCCAGTCAAAGACTGGACCAACCCAAGGACTGGGTACTCCTCATGCCCTCAAATTGACTCCCCTTGGATTCGAACCCGGGTAGATTGGGATACCATCCACAATCCCCCCCAGGATGTTACCGCTCTTGGGGAAACCAACTGAGCTAGACATGATTTGTATCCCTTGCTTTTTCATTTTTCATTTTATACCCTTATCACGTTAACACAAATAATCGTATATGAACAAAAATGCAATGAAAAGATACGTTTTTTTTTACAAATTATACCATTATAATCGTCTCGCTAATACCTTCAAAACGAGCCTAATATTGAATATATTTTAATTTTACCGTACTATTAAATATCATGAATATCTACGAATTAGCATATTAAAAATACATAATCGTAGACCAACTAAAATATATTAAAAACACGTTTCATCCTTATTATAAATTACACCATTATTATTTGTTCGTCAATATTTTTAAAATAAGCTTATTTTTTAATATTTCTTGATTTAGCAATATTATAGAGTATCTTCGGGATGGTATACACATAATAGATGAAAATGCATACCAAAATAATTCAGAGTCGATGCATGATTCACATTTATGTGCACCAAACGACTCAAGCACCATGTCTTCATAGACTAAGTATCGATAATGACGAATATTACAAACTTAACATGAAACATGGTTGGCATTTTGATTTCGAGATGTTTCACGAGTGGATACATATCTTTGTCAATTGTTTTTCCGATTTCACGATTTTGGATGATGTCAACTCATTATCTCTAATGAAGGTATAGCGTATCTGCGTATAGATTTAGCTTTTGTGATTTGAAAAAAGCTTGTGAAGTTCTGAATAAATTTAATTTCATGTTTCTTTAGTTTTCTCTTCCAAAAGTTTTGAGAAACTGAGAATTTGATATGTTGCACCAAGGTTTTGTGCTATAATATTTTACTTAATTTGTGTTGAATATTGTGCGTCTAATCATTTGTGTTTTGTATGTTGAAATTATTATGTGATTGGTGGAAGATAGATCTATTGTTAAAGTATTACCTTCTAGATGTAACATAGCAATTAGACCTAACTATAGATGAACGACATTTCTTGTTGCTCCTTTTCTTTCTAAATTTCCAAATTTTATAGGGAATGCAAATGAGAATCATGTTCCCACTTCATATGGCAGAAGAATGATGATTTCCATGATTGCATTTCTTTTGCCTCTACATGGATCAGTACAAAATTCTGGTGCTAATGCTACATAGTAAGTCAATAACTGCAAAATGCTAATTCAAGCTTACATTTTATATATATATATTAAATTGTTGTTAACATTCTGAAACCAAAGTTTCCAAAGCCAATAGTTAGATGATAACTAGGTTGGAAATGATACACCCTCTCCCTAAATACATGCAATGTTTTATCAGCTCCACGGTTTAATAAGATTGCTTGACGATTGCCATATTTTCAATATACCTCTCAATGATGACAAAACATCTTGATTTTCTGGACCAAAATCAATGCTATTGGTGTCCAAGATTAATAGTAGGCAAATTGATAATTTTTGGATTGGAGCTTTGCCAAAGAGAAAAAAAAGGTTGTATGTATTTTGGGATGGAGGAGATTATAAAATTTACTATCGATACCAATGTTTTCTTATCTTTAAACTAGAAATAAATTTATGTTGTTTTAGATTCAAAATTAACTTGTTTAACCACTAAAGTCAAATTGTATCACTAACTTACAAATGATAATATAAGTATATAACATCTATTACGTCTCAATGTCCGTGTTATTCTAAAATGTGGAGCCATACATCTGGTATTCATATTCCATGGTGTCATATATGAGAATAAGGAGCCATACATTCTGATACCATTGGTAAAAAGATCATCCTTGGTGAAATCTTATGTCCAGGTAGAGAATGTATATCACCGCCTCACTGGTAAAACTGATATTCAACATTTTGTCCAAATTTAATTTTCTCCTTGATTCTACTCTACCATTGTGTTTTCAAGGTAACGACGTGTTCCTATTTCTGAAAAATTGATGTTTGTTGTCAGTGATCTACTCTTGTTACTGTGAGAGATAAGAAAAGTATCATCTAAAAGGAAGGCTGTTGGTGTCCTTCGCTTGTGTTAGAGCATATATTGTTGTCTTCAAGATCATCTAGATTGAAAGTCAAAAGCCCAAGTCAAAGCCTTCAAATGCAAAGTCAAAGTCAAAGAAGCTTAAAGTGAAAAGTCAAAGTCAAGTAAGTCAACTAGTTTAGTTAGTTGTTTTTGTCTTTGTAATCTAGTAGGTATAAATAGTTTTCTTTTTCCTTGTAGGCTTGTAGCACCACGAGTAGACTTTGAGAGAATATCCATTTTAGAGAGAGAAATATTGAGAGTGTGAGAGTATTTGTAATCGTTTGATTTCATGACATACAAATGACACATTGAGTGATTTGATTGATCATCTTGATCTAATTACACAATTTGGGACACACAATTGGTATTAGAGCAAGCATTGAAACATAAAATGGATCAAGAATATGATTTTTGGTGATCGACTTCAAGAACTTGAAGAGACACTGTTCCAGAATCGATTTCTTAATTTTGTGTTGTTTTGGATTGTATTTTGATTGATTTATGCTCGAATTAGTGTCTAGAATAGGTTTGATTTAAATTGTCTTGTCCAATTCACAACAGATTGTGTGAATTTTGGATTTTTGGTTAGTTTTTGTTCGAGTTGTAAAAACGTATTGTATCCTAAGCAATTTTGTATTTTTTTTTGATTTAGTTGTAATCGATTGTTTGTAAAGTGTTCAGATTGTAATCGAGGACTAATTGATGAAGTTTCAGAACCTAATTCAAAGTTTTGGATTGGTTTTGGGTTGAAAATTGAAGATTTGGATCGAGATCTACAGAATTCGCATGGAAAATGTAGAACTCGCATGTTTCTTGGTAGAATTTGCATAGCACCGTGGTGGATGAAAATCTAAGGACAAAATTTGTATCGTGTTATATGCGAAAAGTTTGAATTTCGCATCGTTCTGTATACGAAAAGTTAGAAATTCGCACGGTATTGTGTGCGAAAAGATAGAATTCGCATCAAGCGACATACGAGAAGTGAAGAATCCGCATCGTGAACCATACGAATTTTGAGGATTTCACATCTCACATCATACAGATTCTGAGGATTTCGCATAAGAAAGCTGAAAATTTTCCAAGTATAGAATTTGTATCGATACAGAAAGTTTGAGATCGAAAATTTGGCTAAGTATAGAATCCACATAAGCCAGAATTCGCATCACCTTACGTACGAAAAGCTGCGTAGGGTGACATATTTCTAATTGTGATTAATCGTTTTCTGATTTTGTGTTTAAAGATCAGTGCAAATTATCAAGATGTCATCAAAAGACGAGATTGCTAAACTCAAGGCCAAGATTGTCTCTTTGGAAGAAAAGATCGTACAAAAGCGTGAAAGCTATCACAAAACTCTTGCTGGATACGTATATCAGATTAATTGCAATGAGAAGGAAAGGATGAACAAATTGCTTCTGTCAAGAAATATAATGAATGGCTCCACCTACATATTGCAAATCTGAAAAAGGCAGTTAGTTCTGGTAATTATTCAGAATTTTTTGTTGAATACAAAAAGCAGATAAGAGCTTAAAAGAGAAATTCTTGAAGCTTTGAAAAGTGATAAGTGGTTGGAAGTTGAGAAATCTGGTCAAGATAAGATTAAGATGGTTGAAGAAAAAGCAAAAGCATTGGAGACTGAGAATGCTGAATTAAAGAAGAAGCTAATTGAGATAGCAGAAGGTGCTACTAAGAAAAGTGAAGAGAAATCAAAGGCTTCAGACAGTGAAAATGCAAAATTGAGAAAGAAATTTTCAGAATTAGAACAGAAGATTGTCAAAGACATAGATGAATTTGAGAAGGAAAAGAAAAGGTTTACACAGAAATTCTCTGAGTTCTCTAGAAAGACATTTGAAGAGAAGAAAGTAGTAGATCAGAAATGTGCAAAGCTCTCAAAACAGGTATCAGATTTTGAGAAGGTAATAATTGTTGAAAGAGATAGACTTGAGAAAGAGAAAACAGTTGAATTTGGTTCTGAAGGACAATCTCTCAAAGGAAAGATTTCTGAGTTAGAAAGCCTGTTGGAAAAAGAGAGAAAAGAGTTTGAGAAGGATAAGAAGGTAGTTGAGCAGAAACATGTTGTATTTTTCAAAGAAATATCTGATCAAAGAAAGAAGGTGGAGAAGGATTTTGAAGAAGAAAGGGAGATATTTGAGACTGAAATTAAGACGCTTACAAAGAAACTGTCTGAACTGTCAACAAAGGCAATTAAAGAGGAGAACACGAAGTCTGAATTTCAGAAAAAGATTGACCTGCTCACCAAGGAAAGAAACAGTTTATCTTCCAAGATAACAAAACTTAAAGAAATTGTCTCTAAGGTGGTTTTGACTGAGCAGAAGACTCCAGAGTCAATTATTCAAACACCTAGAAATGATACAACATCAAGTTCACCTCATACAACTGTTTCTACAAAGAGGTCAGTTAATTCAAATGATCAGATTCGTACTACTAACCTTTTCTATGATCGAAATGTTGATAGTTCAGGTACATTTAGAAGAAGGAATGGTAATGAGAAGTTCGTATGGAGAGTGAAAGCATCTTCTGATGAGAAGAATGAGCATAAATCATTTGGGCATACGGTATGCCGCATACCCCCAATGCCAAGAAGAACATTGTGCATAAAGGTAAACTTGATCTTGTTTATTTAATAAATCAATCAATCAAGTTATCTAAAAGGAAAATTAACTGTTCTTACTGTGGCTCAAATGATTTTGTTGGTAAAGATTTTGCTAATTACTGGTATGGTTCCTATTATATTACTCCTAATAGAACTGCAACTAACAAACATGGACCCAAATACCAGTGGGTACCAAAGCCAAAAGATCCATCTATGTTGCAGGCACCTCAAGTCTAGGGGGAGTAAAGGAACCATGGCTTTTGGACAATACAGTTCAAAACCCGTACCTCAATGTTAAGAAGTTAGACTTCTGAGTAAATCAGCTCAGGACTCGGACTTCAATGTCAAAGAGTTTGACTTCTAAACACAACAGTTTAGGACTCATACTTCAACGATCAAAAGAAAGTGTACTCCGATGCATCAAAAGATATGATCAACCTTCAAGGGGGAGTATACATATTACCTCTACTGATAATATTGCGAATGCATATTTTCAGGGGGAGTAAATGATTTCAGATTAATTCAAATCAGAACTCGTGTTTCAAAGTTTTCTTTGACAATGACTTTTGTACTTTGACGACTTTTTGACTAAATGCAGATTTTGAGGGGGAGCTTACATGATCATATTAATCATGACTTTAGAGCTGACTTCATGAGATTAAAACTAAGCATAAGAAATATTCTAATCTTAATTTCACTGTGTTTGAAAGAAGGACAACTTTCAAACATGAAACATGGTTCTAAATGTTCAAACCACTTCTTATTCTCATAACAGATTTCATGAATTTAGAAGTGTGATTTTAAATGTTTTCACTTATGATGAAAGCTTATAACTTGAAATTTTTTTATTGTTAACTAACCGTGTGTTTCCAAAGATAAATACTTGTGTATTATCTTTTCCATATACTGTCAAGTATTCACACAAACTGGTTTAGTATTTTTGTTGACTTTATTATTACCATGTGTCAAGATGAAATAATTTTTCGGTGGTAATAAACCCCGCTTGTACATTCGAAGTTTGTTGAGCGTTATTTCATTCAAAACGTTTCTTTCAAGAATGTCTATATGTGATTCGTATAGACAACATCCAATTTTGCATGACCTAAGATTTTAATGATAAATCATTCTTATTTGATCTTTTCCATGCATTGTCAGATTCTCAAACAAGCAGTTTGTATTCAATTCATTCTTTCAATATACTTGTTATGAGAAAATCTTCCATGATTTAAATGCACAAATCTTCATGATTACCTTCATGAGCAAATATATATATATATATATATATATGACATATGTAATGTGATTTAACTGTTGAAGTTAAACCAATTGAGCAACAATTTGCTTATAGGACAATATACATGGGAATTGTGTGAGCTTAATTGAACTTCTATGGATTCACGATAACCAGTGTTTCCTACCCATGAAGTTATCCTTGAGCGATTGAGAGGCGAGGGGTCAATATCTGAGTGTGGGTATGTGATAAGATAAAATGAAAAGAGAGTTTGGTTAGAAGTGAACTTAAATGATAAAAAGAAAGAGGGTGTAAGAACAGAGTTAAGAGAATATCAAACTCTGCACCAACTTTTTCTGAGCCGGACAACCACATTACTGTTGTTTTACAATTCTTTTGTGAACTTCATTGAAACATGCAACTAGCCCATGCCAACTCTTGCATTAAACCCCACCTGCTACTCATTTCTTTCTAAACAAAGAGATGTTTCTGTGTGTCCCACAATATTGTTCTTATTACGATAATGATCAAGATGACAATACAATCAAAACAAGAAAAACAGTTTTCAATTCCAATTAATATGAATTCGTACACAGAATACACTTCTCTGAATATTTCTCTCTCTACAATCACTGTATACGCGTAGCCTCATGATTCTACAAACTAGAAAAACTATTTATACCCTAACTAACATACAAAGACAACTAAACTACAAATACTTTGACTTTGACCTTTATTACAGAGACTTTGACTTTAGCATAAGAGTTTGACTTGAGCTTTTGACTTTGACTTTCATCCTTTTATCTTCATGATCTTGTATCCAATATATTTGTGCACTAACAGTTTCAATTTTTCTTGGGGAAGCAGCACATAATCTATCCCGTCTTTATTTGGAAGATGTGGATATTGAAACAGAAGGAAGTCTGCCCCACCTTCGCACTTCGATCATGCACATTGAGTCTGTGTATTACTATTGTTGTCTCAATGGTTTGCACATTTTGAGCCTATTTGAAAAGCCTAAGTAGCTTCATTCATTCTACACTATGCACTAACACACAAGGAATACGTTTTCTTGTCACAACATTCATAGAAAATTTCTTTGTGATTTTCGATGATTGAATGGAAGCCCTGGAGGAGTGATCATCACAAAGCTCCTTTCCAATGTGCATTAGTTGTACTAAGTGGCTTCGTGCTGCTTACAGGCATTATAACTGATTAATTTGTTGTTTCAGGGT
This sequence comes from Arctium minus, assembly GCA_954870635.1. Lineage (NCBI taxonomy): Eukaryota > Viridiplantae > Streptophyta > Magnoliopsida > Asterales > Asteraceae > Arctium > Arctium minus. The sequence continues at coordinate 49,455,262 of OX941086.1, forward strand.
TACATTCTTATTTGTCTGAATTTGAAAAGATTCGGATGAATACATTATGAATTGACGGATGGTTCAAATGCTCATTTTGAAAGATCACTAGTTAGAAAATTGTGACATTTCTTGAAGAAAGTTTTGATGATTTCTATGCTCTACATTATTAAAAAGGGGGAGAAATAATTTCAAGAAATGTTGTATGGTGAATAGTTTCTAATAGTTTTGGGAAGAAAGTCAAGAAATAGAGAAGATGTTATGGGAGAGATTCAAGAATTGTGAAAGACAAGAAATGGATTATGGAGAGAATGTTCAGAATAAAAGAGAAAATTTCAAGAATTCAAGAAAGTTCAAGAAATTCTTTTTGAAGATTGTTTTGAAAATAGAAAAGTGAGCTACAACCGAAGATAATTTATTTGCTAGAGATGATGGTGTTTATCAAAGTCTTAAGGGGAGAATATTAAAGATCACAAGAAGGGGAAAGTGAAGATTATAAATTTTCATCTCAATAAAGGGAGAATGTTGATTTCCTGAGAAGATCAGTTTTTGTCCCAAAGGGGGAAAATGTGCTTTGAAGATGAAATTCATTTGAAGATAAGTGCAAGTTTATCCAAAGGGGGAGATCACTTGTTTTTGAATCAAAGGGAGAGAATTTGTTTTAAAGATGAATTTGTTTTTGAAAATGATCTTGAATCCAAAGGGGGAGAATATTAGAGCGCAGATTGTTGTCTTCAAGATCATCTAGATTGAAATTCAAAAGCCTAATTCAAATCCTTCAAATGCAAAGTCAAAGTCAAAGAAGCTTAAAGTGAAAAGTCAAAGTCAAGCAAGTCAACTAGTTTAGTTAATTGTTTTTGTCTTTGTAATCTAGTAGGTATAAATAGTTTTCTTTTTCTTTGTAAGCTTGTAGCACCAAGAGTAGACTTTGAGAGAATATTAATTTTAGAGAGAGAAATATTGTGAGTGTGAGAGAATTTGTAATCGTTTGATTTCATGACATACAAATGACACATTGAGTGATTTGATTGTTCATCTTGATCTAATTGCACAATTTGGGACACACAGCTTGGTTTTTCATGATGCAGGAACGCATGAAATGGATGATGAAATGAAACATGATTGTCATTTTAAGTTATCGGTTTTGATTTCAAGATGCTTCGCGTTGCATCAGGCGCGGGTAAATAACTAGTTTATAAATAATGTAATTATCTGTAGTTCTGGTAACAATGTCATATGATTAAGAAGAAGATTTGTCTAGTTCGTACGGATTATGTGAACTGAGAAAAGACATATGCTTATTAAAAAAGAAAAAAGAAAAGAAAAAGGACCTATGTTCTAAAAACATATAAGTCTATATTTTCAAAATCATATGAATTAAACTATCTATTCGTTATGTTTTTCTATTCTTCTAGCCTTTACAATTTTTTTGGGGTTTCCACAATCAAATTTGAAAAGATTCAACATTTTAATGATTTTAGTAAATTAAAATAGCTCAGTATCCTCATTCCAAGTTACAACGTACTCTCAAACATGTCATTTACCCTAAAACAAATGACCATAGTTTAAAACGAAATAAAAGTATGTTACAGTTTATCGTAATGCTCTCGAATGCTAGTTTTAGGCAACCTCACAATTGTTAAGCCAAAACAAGCTTCAATACTTAGTCTTTAGACCAAAGTTGTCTTAATTTTTGAGTTTATTTAAAAAAATCTTGTTTAATTAGCCATAAACTAATAGTTGGCTTATTTAGTATTAGAAACATAGCCTTGACCGACTATGTTGATGGAGTTACCAGACCTGAGAAGCCCTAGGTGGAAATCCCTCGGGCATGGTTTGAGGTGGTTTCAAGCTTTTGAATTTTTTTTGAACAACAAACAAAATGATTTTATTACCACGAAATAATACAAGATTGGAAACAAAGAGGCCGAAACAAATCGTAACAACCCGAGCCAAAACAAAACAAAATATTGGACACGAAACCATGTTTGCAAGTAGCAAACACGAGTCATTCCAGTAGCAAAAACATTGAAACCGACACCAAAAAACAACGAAATACTTGCCGATTAGCCTACACAAACCACGACCACAACCAAGAAACCAAAAACCACCTGTAGCAACCTTGACCCACGAGTGCAACCATCGAGAACTGGACCTCACAGCAGCCTCCTACCCATTCCAAACAGCTCGTAGCAGCCCCTTGGACAGCAGGTGACACCTGCTTGATCGACGCATCTGATCCGTACCAGCACCCCTCGGCCAAAGCTCCTCCGCATTCCTTCCTGCCCGTACCTTATTTACGAGGTGTTGGGGTCTGATAACCACGAAATCCACTCCAAGGCCAGCTCTTTGTCACCTCTAGTTATCCACTCAAACGATTTTAATTGAAATTCAAAGAAAAGCTCCCCTACTCCTCTACTATCTTTCTCAAAAACCATTTTATTTCGATTTGACCAAATGAGATAGATCACACACCATACCACCGCTGTCCATCTCTTTGAGCCTTTTGAAGAATTACCCATTTGCCCTCCAACCCCAAGAAGCTCCCTCAATGTACTCACCGACCCCAAATCAACATTCCACCATCTTCCCACTAGATTCCATAAAATCTTCATCTTTTCACAATTAATTAGAGCATGATTCACTAATTCCACCTCCTTTCCACATCTTGGACAGAGAGTGGAGTCTAAATCAATACCCATCTTGTCCAAGACCACCCTTGTATGAATTCTCCCAAGTTTAGCCCTCCACACAAAAATACAAATTTTCTTCGGTATTGATTTCACCCAACTAGTTACCTCTACGTTTCCCCTACCTCTACTCTCTTTTCCTCCAACAAATCACGTAGTTTTTTGACCGAGAACCCCCCTTGGGGGTCCAAACTCCATAATGCTTGATCCTTACCTCCTTCCTTCGGTGAATAATCTCTAATCACCCTATTAAGCTCCTCTAACTCCCCGACTTCCCTTCCCCTTGGTTCCCTTCTCCATCCCCAATTCCACTCCTAACACTCTCCTTGTTTATTCCCTCTATCCCTCACCAACACCTCCTTATTCGTTTCTAAGTGGTATAGACAATTGAATCTCTCCTTAATGATCTCATTTGCCTCCCATTTATCCTCCCATAAACGAATGTCCGCACCATTTCCCAATAGTTTCCCAAAAGATCCCGAAAAAAGAAGCCCCTCCTTATCAATCACCTCCCCTATTTTTATAATGTTTCCCCATACCGAATTCCCCATCGATCCCCTTGTCATTCCCTCATTAAAACCCCCAGCCCACCCATAAATACTCTTAATAATGCTTACCCAAAAAGCCCCTTTTTCACTATGAAACCTCCACCATCATTTGCCAAGCAAACCCCAATTTGCCTCTTTTAGACCACCAATGCCCAACCCCCCCCCCCCAAAGGATCTCAAAGCCCTTTCCCAATTTACCCATACACGACATTTCCCCATAGTATTACCCTCACCACTTCCCCTTCCCCCCCCCCAAATGACATCTCACCCTCTCAAGCCATTTCAACACACCTACCGGGGTACGAAACAATGAAAAAAAATATAGTGATATACTACTAAGAACCGACCTCACCAATGTCAATCTTCCTCCGAACGAGATCATTTTTGTTTTCCAAGTCGCGAGTTTATTCTTCATTTTGTCAATCACCAGAGTCCAATGCAAGATTCTTCTCATTGACAATCCCATCGGTAGCCTAAGGTATGTAAAGGGCAAAGTGCCACTTCCACATCCCAAGCCACTCGACCACGATTGAATTTCTTCAAGCGATACTCCCACATCATAAAGTTTACTTTTATTTAAATTCAACTTTAGCCCCAAGACCGTATGAAAGAATTTCAAAACTTTCATGAGATTAATGATGTTAGAAGAATTCCACTCCCTAAAGAATATAACGTCATCCGCATATTGTAGGTGTGAAATCATAACCTCTTCCTTCCCCACTCTTATGCCTTCGAACAATTCTTTTTCCACGGATTCCATCATCATGATATGGAGTCCTTCGACTATTACCAAAAAGAGAAAAAGGCGCTAAAGGATCCCCTTGTCTTAACCCCCTCTCCATTGGGAATTCTTTTGTAGGATCCCCATTTACCAACACCGACACCTTAGCCGATTTTAGACATGCTTCTATCCAATTTCTCTATTTTAACCCAAACCCCGTATCTTTCAATCCATCTAAAAGAAAAGACCATTCCACCGAATCATATGCTTTTTCGAAGTCAACTTTAAAAAGTAAACCCTTCCTTTTATTCCTTTTCAAGAAGTCCACCGTCTCGTTTGCTATGAGGACCTCGTCAAGGATAGACCTACCTAGGGGTGAGCATGGGACCAGTACCGTACCGAACTGGTACCGTACCGAAAATTCCCGATACCGAAAATGTGGAAAACTCGATACCGAATACCGTACCGATTAGATCGGTATGGTACCGGTACCGGTAATAATAACGATATTTCGGTACTAGTACCCCATTAGTACCGAACCGATTACCGATTATAGGAAAAACATGGAACCGATTACCGTACCGAAATACATGGGACGGTCCGGGATCGGTACGGTACCGGTACGGTACCGGTTCGGTATCGGGATTTGGGACTCCTTGCTCACCCCTAGACCTACCACGTAAAAACACACTTTTCTCCTTACTTATTAACCTTCCCATTACCGTCTTCATTCTTTCGGCCAAGATTTTTGATATCACTTTATAGAGCACCCCAATAAGACTTATTGGTCTAAAATCGTTTAGACCAATCGAATTTGGATTTTTTGGGATAAGAGTAAAAAATGAAGCGTTGCATCCTTCGCTAATTTCCTCCTTATCCTAAAACCATTCTATCACGTCAATAAGTCATATTTCACTATCTCCCAAAATCTCTTAACAAAACCCATTGTAAACTCGTCTGACCCTGGTGATTTGTTACTACCGCACTCTTTGACCGCTTCCCATACCTCCTCTTCCGATACCCTTCTTTCTAAGAAAGAATCCTCCTCCATCGTGAGTTTCTTCCTACGGTCCACCTTCAATTTTGGATATTGGATTCTTATCCTAGCAAACTTAGCTTTGAAAAAGGCAAAGATGTAACTCTTTATCTTTTCCGGGTCCTCCGTCCATACCGCATCAATGTTTAGACCGTGAATCTTATTCTTTCTTTCTATACATTTTATAGCCGAGTGAAAAAAATTTATAATTCTCATCCCCTTCCTTAGCCCATTTGATCTTCGCCTTTTGTCTCGCCATTGCCATACTTTTATCTTCCAACTCTATCCATTTCTTCCGGGTTTCGAGCTAGCGCCTTCTATCCTCATCCCCCAACTCTTTTGACTCGACTTCTTTTTCCCACAATTTCATCTCTTTCTTCTTAGCCACCAAATTTTTTTCTACCTCACCCCATTTTTCTTTGCACCACTCCTTCAAGGTATTTTTAAAGTTCTTAAGTTTATCTCGAAACCTACGATCCGGTTTCCAAGATGTTACCTCCTTAGCCCACACCTCTTTAACCACACTTTCTAAGTTGTCCTCTTTTAGCCAAGTGTCATAGAATTTAATACGGTGGTGGTCCAAAATCAACCCACTTATCACAAAGCATGATCGGTACGTGATCCGACCATTTCCTTTCCAAGGCTTTCGACCCCAAATGATTCCAAGCCCCTCTGAATTCACTTGTAACAAGGAACCTATCCAATTTACTAAATTTCTTCCCATCGTCACTCACTCTTTTAAATTTTTGACCCCCCAATCTAACTTCCCTTAGGTTATTTCTTCGAATGAACTCATTGAATTCCTCTGTGCCTTTGATATTTTTTAATGAGTTCAACCTTTCATGCATTCCTCGAACTTCGTTGAAATATCTAAATAACACCCATCTTACCTCTTAATTTGCACAAAGACGGTCCAATTTGACCCAAACTTCCTTCCTTTCTTTTTGCTCCCGAGGACCATACACATTTATACAACCAACCAAACCCTCTACGTTTTCCCACTTCCCTATCACGGCCACAAAGTTATCTTCTTCTACCACATACTCACATTGAAAAGTATTTCTGTTCCACATTAGAAGCAACCCCCCTGATCTTCCCGATGCTACCACTTGAACAAAGTCCACATCATTTCTGCCCCACATACTTGCAACATATGGAGTTATTAGTCTCTGGGCTTTCGTTTCCTGTAAACCAACCATACTAGGATTTTAATTTTTACAAATTTCTTTTACCCATTTCCGCTTATTTCTCGACCCTAGTCATCTCACATTTAGAGAAATAATTTTCATAATGGCTAAAAATGCAAAACGAACTTGTTAATCAAATTAAACATAATCACAGGATTTAATCTCATAATCATTAATCAATTTCTCAAAATAAAGACTTACTTGGAAATCCAATCTTGATTGGATTGTTTGTTGATGAAGATGAAGCCATTGTAGTAGTGTGATTCCAAACTCTTTATTCTCGTTATAATGCTTCCTTCTTGATGGATTGATTGAGAGGACAATTATGGTGTTTTGGGAGAAGGAAAAATGTCTCCCCATAAGAGAAGTCCCGTATGAATATTTTGAAGCATTTAAAGAGAAAAGAAATTAGACCTTATATGATGGTTACTTCCATCAAGTAACCGATTTTGACATGATGGTATAATTTAGGATATAAATTGTAAATATATCAATTCACACTATTTATTACATAAATGGTCCTTAGGCCACAATAAAATAGGAAATATTCCAACATTCTCCCACTTGGACTAGTGACCATTTATGATTAGGTTCATCATAAGTTTGGTTGAGTTTATACTCACGATACTTCGTACTTATACCATAGCAGAAAGATACATTCGTACGTGTCAATATCGACACGAGAATCCCATCAATCATACTAAGACATTTATACAGGGCATCATGATTATATCAAGCCAAAATCTCCAAAACATAATGTGGTAATTATACAGTTGTCCATGAAATAACATAAGTGCGCATAATTCATAATTATAGACAAACTTTGAATAACATAAGAGGAAATTATAATCAAGTACTTGTCTTGTTAACATAAATTATAGTAAAGCAACATGCTAGAAATAAATTTATACAAGATCTCGACTTAAACCCATTTTGACGACGTGTTCTTGAAATACTTTGGGTGGAAGACCTTTTGTCATTGGATCCTCTAGCATATCATGAGTGCTAATATACTCGATACAAAGGTTGTTTTCCTCTACTCGCTCTCGTACAAATAAGTACTTTGTATCGAGATATAATCCAACCCCACTTGAACTATTACTATTCAAAAAGTTTACGACGGCAGAATTATCATAATATATCTTCAATGGCCTCGATATGGAGTTCACGATTTTGAGTCCTCCTATAAGATTTCTCAATAACATTCCATGACATGTTGCATTATAAACAACAACATACTCTGCCATCATAGTTGAGGTTGTCGTCAATTGTTGCTTATGACTCCTCCATGAAATAGGCCCACCTGACAGCATAAAAATATATCCCGAAGTGGACTTTTTATCATCTTTGCATTTTGCAAAGTCAGAGTCGGAAAATCCAACCACTTCTAGATCATTCATTCTTTTATAAGTTAGTTTGTAATATTTAGTCCCTTGAAGATATCGCAACACCTTTTTAGCGGCTTTCCAATGATCTAGGCCAGGATTAGATTGATACCTGCCTAGCATACCAACTATATAAGCAATGTCGGGACATGTACAAACTTGAGCATACATCAAACTTCCAACTACAGAAGCGTAAGGTATTAATCTCATTTGTTCCTTTTCTACCTCCGTTTTAGGACTTTGAAAAGAACCAAAAACATCTCCTTTTACTACAGGAGCTATTGAGGGAGAGTGTCGGTCCAACTATCGGTCCAACAATGTTTATATCAAGTTCTATAGAAACAACGCAATAACGATTACCAACCTGTATTGATTATAACAACGGTTACAAGATTGATCGATTTAATCTATAGATGTGTTCTCTGTTTTCTCTCTGATTTTCACCTTTAAGTGTGTGTTTTTTTGTGTTCTTGATAATATCTGATCTGATTAGAGAGATTTAGAGATACACAATATCTAATCTATCTAATGTGTGTCTAACAAACTTCCTACAACTTGCAATAATATCTAGATTTAATATCTAGATATTATTTCTAAATAATATCTATTACAAAGATATTAAATAACTAACTATAATAAACTAACTAAACTAATAACTAACTAACTAGTTTAATTACTTAAACAATACAATAACAAACAATTACTTTGACATTTATTACAAACAAACATAGACTTTAATATCGAGAGTCGACGTTCCTGCTTTAGCTTCAGATTGCGATCTTCAGATTGGATGATCTTGAATCCAATAGATATGTGATCTAACAATCTCCCATTTTGGATCAAGATCATTACTAAAAAGAATTTAGCAATTCAGTCTTCTTGTTCAACTCAGAAGATGCAATCTCTTTCTCTAGCTCTGAAATCAGCATGTCTTCAGAATACTTTCTTTTGAAGATTTCAATCTTGGACGTGATTCTTGAAACATGTAATCTTTGCCATTTCTTGTGTAGTCATTCTCCCCCTTTTTGATGGAAAGTGCACCGACTTCATCAAAAATTTGAGTAAGAAATTTCAACCACTTGGAGCCTCTGATTCGTCAATTCATAAGATATTCATCCAAATCTTTGCAAATCTAGACAAAGTAGTCGTGTAACACCTGAATCAACTAATGAATCAGTTAACTTGCCTGTCAGTAACACTAAGTTACTGTGTGTAACAAATACACAATGGAAAGGAGCTGTTTGATGTTGACTCCCCCAGGGCTTCCATTTAATCATCGAAACACCACAAAGGTAATTTCTATAAACGTTATGACAAAGAAACTAATTCCTTGTGTGTTGGTGCTTGTGTTGAAAGAATTAAGCACTTGATGATTGCTTATAGGGCTCAAATTTGTGTAAACCACTGAGACAACAGTAAGTTAAACACAGACTCAATGTGCATGATTGAAGTTCGAAGGTGGGGCAGACTTCCTTCTTTTCAATATCCAGATTTTCCAAATGAAAATCAGATAGCAAATATGCTCCTTCCCCTTTGAAAATGTGAAACACTTTCTATTTGAGTAGAAAATGAGTAGATAATGAGGTTTGATCAAGAGTTGGCATGTGCTAGTTGCCTGTTTCAATAATGATCACAAAAGAGTTGTGAAACACTAGAAATGTGGCTTCCCGGCTCAGAAAAAGTTGGTGCAAAGTTGTGATATTCTTTTAACTCTGTTCTCACACGCTCTTTCTTTTAAACATTTTGCTCACTCTAATCAAACTTAGTTCTTTGTTTGACACACTCATTTCTTTTGACTTCTCACACTCAATGACTATGGATTAACTTCTTGGGTAGAAATCACTGGTTAAGATGATTTCATAGAAGTTGTGTTAATTCCTAGCACAAAGAAATCCTTGTTTTCCTATGATGCATATGATGCTCAGATTGGTTTAACTATTTCAGTTAAAGCACAAAGTTGATATTTGAAAACATTTAAAGTCACACTTCCAAATCATGAAATCGATTTAAGAAACGGGAAGTGGTTTGAACTTTTAAGAACAATGTTTTCAAATGATTGAAAGTTATCCTTCTTTCAACCATTTATGAGATTAAGATAAAGGATTGTACCTTAACGTGCGATCTTACATCTCATGAAGCTAAGCTTAAAGTCATAAACATATGATCTTGTAAGCATCTCTCAAAACTTCTGCAAAAGTCTTATGTCATGTCAAAGTAAAATTTTTTCACTTAAATTGAAAAGACAAAAATCAGTAAAACTATAAAAGTACGAGTTCTGATCAGAAATAATCAGAAGTCATATCCGTACTCCCCTTTTGTCTTGAAGAGCTCCCCCTAAATTCTTGCATTACTAAAAAAATTTGGCATTAAAAGGTACATGCAAAATTTTATGAGCTCCCCCTCGAAGTAATATTGACCATTTGTCAATTTCTTCTCATACTCCCCCTTTGGTTCATGAACAGAATAGAGAAGTGCAGATATCAATCAGAGTTAAGAATGAAGAAATGATGAAAAAGTATACAATTTAGAAAACTTTGATAGGTAACTACTGATTAAATCTTTAGATTTAGCATACCAAGCTTAGAGACAAGAAAGGTAAACCTCTTTTCGTCTAAAGGTTGGGTAAACAAATCGGCAAGTTGATAATCAGTTTTTACAAAGAAAAGTTCAAGTGTTCCTTTTTCAACATGATCTTTAATAAAATGATACCTGACGTCTATGTGCTTAGTCTTGGTGTGTTGAACAAGATTCGCTGATATGGCGATGGCGCTCTTTGAGTCACAGTATATCGGGATCTTATTGAAGTGGAAACCGTAGTCACGCAATTGAGTTCTCATCCATAAGACCTGAGAACAGCAACTAGCAGCAGCTACATATTCTGCTTCGGCCGTGGAGGTTGAAACACAAAGTTGCTTCTTCGATGCCCAACTTACTAGCTTATCACCGAGGAACTGTAAATGTCCCGACGTGCTCTTCCTGTCTAACATACAACCTGCATGATCTGCATCTGTGTAGGCTGTTAGTTCAAAACTAGTATCTTTAGGATACCACAGACCAAGATCTGCAGTGCCCTTTAGATACCTAAATATGCGCTTCACAACAGACATATGGATTTATTTAGGATTGGCCTGATATCGTGCACATAAGCATGTTGAGAACATTTTATCTGGCCTACTAGAAGTAAGATACATTAAAGAACCTATCATCCCTCGATAAGTCCTAACATCAACAGCCTTTCCCGAAGGATCGGTGCCAATCTTAGTACCTGGTGCCATTGGGGTACCAATCGGTTTTGAATTTTCCATTTTGAACTTCCGAAGAATATCCATAATGTATTTTGATTGATTGATAAAATACCCGATGAAAATTGTTTTACTTGTAAACCGAGAAAGAAATTCATCTCTCCCATCATGTTCATCTGAAATCTAGACACCATAAGGTTTGCAAAATTCTTACAGTACTTAGGATTTGTAGAGCCAAAGATAATATCATCTACATAGATTTGAATTAAAATGATATCGGATTTTTCCTTTTTGATAAATAAAGTGATATCCACCGTACCTTTTGAAAAACCAGACTTGACTAGAAAATTGGAAAGGACATCATACCAGGCTCGAGGAGCTTGTTTAAGACCGTAGAGTGCTTTGTCGAGAATATAGACGTGATTCGGCTTCTCTTGATTGACAAAACCTTCTGGCTGAGAGACGTAGACTTCTTCCTTTAGAATTCCATTCAGGAATGTTGTCTTCACGTCCATTTGAAAGACCGTGAAGTTCTTGTGTGCTGCGTAGGCTAGAAACATTCTAATTGCCTCTAATCACGCCACATGAGCATATGTCTCGTCATAGTCGATTCCTTCCTCTTGTCTGTATCCTTTGGCTACTAGTCTTTCCTTGTTTCGGATAACGGTACCATCTTTGTCTTTCTTTATCTTGAAAACCCATTTCGTACCTATTATTGTTTTACCTTGCGGTTTTGGTACGAGTCTCCAGACTTGAAGTGTGTCGAACTGATTCAGGTCTTCTTGCATTGAGATCACCCATTCTGGATCAGCAAGTGCCTCTGATACGCGTGTTGGTTCGAACTTGCTCAGAAAGGAGTCATGCATGCACATGTTGATTGATGCTGACTTAGTTTGCACCGGTTTTGATGGATCACCAATGATCTGGCTTATCGGGTGCTCTTTGGTCCATTTATGTTCATGAGGCAGTGAATTATATGAATGTATGTCAGTTGTATCATCTATAAATCCACTTGTACCTTCTTCAGGTTGTTCAGGGGGAATTATGATTGCAGTTGAAGTGGTAGGTTCAGAAGGCTCAACAGGTACAACTTGTTCCGGTTGTGGATGGATCTGTACAGAACATCCTACTGGTTCAGCTACTTCTGTCTCTTCATCACATGGAACTTCTTCAAATGTTGGAGTCGGCATTTGAATTGGAACTTCTTGTTGAATCGGGGCATTGGATTCAATAGGAACATCTGAACTGGTTGGATGAGTAGTCGTTAAGTCTTCCATCCTGTCAACCATAACAGATTTCTTTACATTAGATCCAAGAAATTCATCATAAAACAATTCAAATAATAAGTCTAAATCAGATATATTATTAGTTGACATTGATGCTTCATCTGATTTATTCTGTTGAGACACAGGTTCTGGACTGAGTTGCCCAGAAGCTAGTACTCCGGTTATAACAGGTTCTGAACTGTGTTGTTCGGAAGCCATCTCTTCATCAAACGTGACGTTGATGCTTTCAATCACCGTCTTTGACTTCTTCAGATAAACACGGAATGCAGTTGATGTCGAGGAATAACCAATGAAGATGCCTTCGTCCGCCTTGGCACTGAACTTGTTGAGACTCTCCCTATCGTTTAGCACGAAACACTTACACCCAAATATATGGAAATATTTGATTGTCGGTGTTCGGTTGTTGATTAACGCATAAGGAGTCTTCTTGAAGCTGCGATGTATCATGGAGCGATTCTGTGTATAGCACGCGGTCGATACAGCTTCAGCCCACAAAAATAGAGGTAAGTCTGATTGACTTAGCATAGTACGAGCAGCCTCGACTAGCGTACGATTTCTTCTTTTGACCACTCCATTTTGTTGAGGCGTACGAGCAACAGAGTATTGATGTGAAATCCCGACAGATTCGAGATATTCTTCAACCTTGTTGTTCTTGAACTCTGTGCCGTTGTCTGTTCTTGGAAACTTGACCGGTTTCTGCAGATTCACCTGGGTCGTCTTTAGGAATGTGATGAGAACATCTGGTATCTCATCCTTTGAACGTAGAAACTTGACCCATGTGTATCGCGAGTAATCGTCCACGATCACGAGTATGTACTTCTTTCCTCCTAGACTTTGAGTTCGCATCGGACCGCATAAGTCCATATGCAATAACTCTAACGGAGCGCTTGTACTTTGTTCAGGCTTTAGTTTATGAGGTGCCCTCTTCATCTTTCCCTTTTCACATGCTGCACAAAGATGTTCTCTTTCATATTTGAGCGCTGGAAGTCCTTTGACGAGCTTTCCTCTGACCAGATTGTTGATGTACCTGAAGTTGAGGTGAGAGAGCCTTTGATGCCATAGCCAACTTTGTTGCTTCGAGGCTTTCGTCAATAGACAAACCTGCTTGTCGTTCTGGATTTTTGACAAGTTAATTGTGTAGAGGTTTGACTTTCTTTTGCCGACCAAGAGTTCCTCGCCTTCTTCAGTGCGAACTGAACACGTCTTGGCTTTGAAATTGACCTCTAAGCTTTTGTCACAGAACTGACCAATATTGAACAGGTTGTGCCGTAAGCCTTCAACATAGCTCACCTTCTTGATCGTGACATTGTCATGTTGTACATCACCATATCCCATTATTGGAGAAAACTGGTCGTTGCCGAATCTGACTGATCTGCAATACTTCTCTTTAAAATTGGACAACATATCTTTTTGTCCAGTCATATGCTTGGAGCATCCGCTATCCAAGTACCACATATGACGGATCTGCACAAGAGAAATAACAAAACAAGATATTTAGATAGTCATAAATCAAAATTTAAGACTTTTGAGCATGGAAGAGTGGGTCTTGAACTGATGTGTTCAAAAGCCATTATTTCTCTTAAGCAAGGGTTCTGAACAGACGTGTTCAGAAACCATCGTTTTATCTTTGCAGTGCAGGTCTTGAACTGTTGTATTCAAGAACCTAGTTTCTTTGAGGAACGAGTCCTAGACTGATTTGTCTAGAAGTCATATCTGTAAGCTCCCTTTTTAAACTTTGTGTGCCTGCAACACAGATTTAGCCTTAGGTACCCACTGGAATTTGGGTCCTACTGTGTTAGCACAAGATTTTGGTACCCATTTCAAATTGGGTCCTCTTTTCTTTTGAAATGCATTTGAAGAATTAGAATGACATGAATGCACATGATAATTGCCAAAACAATCTTCAGAATCTTGACAAGAGATAGAAACATGTTTATCATAAATAGAAGACTTTCTAGCAGATAAAGATAACTGAAATAATTGCTTCATTGTATATTGTTTACGAGAAACAACAAGTTTTGAGTTCAAAATATCAACATCAGCAATTAAGACATCTTTACTAGGCTAAGTCTCACTACAATTAACACTAGAAAACGATTTAACAGTCTTGTCAAGCTTCTGTTTCAGTTGCCACAGAGATTTAACTTTTGGCCTTTGCTTGCTTAGATCTGAAACATGTGAAACTGGTGAGTTAGACTTTTGAGCAACAACCTAATGCTTCTTCTTCTGATTACCAGTAGTGTTCGGTTTCTGTGAATGCTTAGATGTAATCTTACCTTTAGCAATTTTAGCTTTCACAGAGACTGAATTATCAACTTTCGTTGATTTTGCACTGTTAACAGGCATACTGGTTTTTCCTAAAGATTTCTTAACAAAAGATGAATGGTTAGGAAGTTTTGCATTAAAGTCAAATTGATTAGAACAATCATCTAAACCCCCGTCAGCGTTCAGAAAATCAAACTCTTTATTAGATGAACCACACATATCCTCAGAGTTTGAAGCCTTAGAAATAATAACATTTTTCAACACGGTTGAAAAAACTTTTTGTTCAATATTCATCAAAAGTCTTTCATCTGATAAAGAATTCTCGAGTTCAGAAATTTTACGTTCTAAAACGATAGGAGGGACATATAGTTTACCTTGAATAGGCTTCGCCTCCATTTCTTTTTCAGAATAACTTTGAAAGAAATCACTTGAAAGAGTTTTCTTCTTTTGATATATTGGATTTTCATTATAACTATTATTCATCTTCGCATAATAAAATGGAAGATGAACTTTAGATGATTTCAAACGTTTTTCAGTTTCGTTGGCTTCATCCTCTTCTGATAGTTTAGTCCAGAAAGTTTTAAACTCTGGGATTCGTCGAGCTAGTTTCATAGAAAGATGATCATAAAGTGCAGGCACTTCAGACATTCCTTTTTGAAGACAGTGAGGATTCTTATAACCGATTCCCCATCTCTCTATTTCCTCTTTGGGTTTGTTCAGATGAATAGTCTGTTCAGTTTGACCCATTTTGTATAACTTCTCTTCCTAACTTTTTAATTTACCCAGTAAAGAAAAGTTTTCTTTGGTACAAGAAGAATGCAATTTTGTAAGCTCATATATATCAATCTCACTTTTTGTCAGTTTAGACTTAAGTTCAGAATTCTCTTTAAGAACTATTGTCTTTTCCTTTGCGTTGGTGTCATTATCTCTATGTAAAACCTCAACCAATACTTTCTACTCAGCAATTTCATTGCTAAGTTTCTGTATTAGTTGGTTTTTGTCGGTTATAACACCATTTTCTCGCTCAAGATTCGACTCTAACTCTTGTTGTTTTAAAATCATGGCATGCATTTTATTCATGAAATCTGAATACGATAAATCACATACCTCCTCTTCTTCATCATCTGAATCAGCTTCAACATCTGATTCTTGCTTTCCCATCAAGCACATGTTGACGGCTTCATCTCTTTCTTCTTCCTCTTCTTCCTCGTCTGAATGATCAAGCCAGTATTCATCTTCAGCCAACAGTGCCTTACCAGCCTCCTGTTGCTTTGCAAGAAGCATCTTGTTCTTGTAATAATCAGAGTTTCTGACTTTTGGCCTTCGGCAGTCTCTAGCATAGTGACCTGTTTTGCCACAGTTGTAGCACGTTGGTGGTTCTGTCTGACTGGATCCTTCAACTTTAAACTTTCTCTCTTCTGGTTTCCTCTCCTCTATTCTCTTTCCTTCAGACTGATATCTTCTCTCTTCAGGTTTCCTCTCCTCTGTTCTTTTCCCTTCAAATCTCTTTCCTTCATATCTACTTCCTTCAACCCTTTCCTTGTGGATGTAGTTGTTCGGACCAGAAGAATATCTCTGACTGTTTGAACTTGGCTTCGTGTAGAACTTTTTCTGAAAATCATTTGACAGCAGAATCATTGCTTGCTTCAGTTGTTCATTTTCATCCATGTCAGAGTTTGCATAACCTTCATCTTCTTCTGAATCATACACAATCGTCTTGTTCTTCTTCTTCCTGACAACAAGAGCAACTGTGTCTTCAATTGTCTTTCCTTTCTGCCTCTTCTCATCTAGAATTTCATCCACCTCTTCTTCATTTTGTCTGAGGGTTTCATACACCTCATGAAGTGGAATCTCATTCAGATCCTTGATCTGCTTCATCTGTCTGGCAAATCTTTTCCATTCCGGCTATAGAATACTCAGGAATTTGACGTTCAGCTCGATTTGAGATTTGTGGACCTTGTTCTTGCATAGTTCGTTCAGCAAGGTCACAAACCTGTCATAGGTTTCTTCTAAAGATTCTCCCACTCTGCCTCTAAATTCTTCATAATTGTTCAGGCAGTTGGAGATTTTAAGCTGATTTCCAACCTTTGAACCCAACATCATCTTCTCAAGCTGGTCCCACATTTCTTTGCCCGAGGCCTTGTAGCTGTCAATCTTTACATAGATTTCGTTTGGAATTCCTTGTAGAATGTATGACTTAGCTAACTTATCACCTTTGGCTCTTCTTAGGTTATCATCTTCTAGCTCATGATACTTAAGTTCAACCTGTGTCGGCACAGTTCCAACCAAACGAGTCGTCATAATTGGTTTCATAACCTTTTCTTCTATCGACTGTCTGATGAAATCACCCAGCTCATGTCTGTCAACAAAGTTTAGGAACCTATCTTTCCACTGTTCGTATTCTCCTTTAAAGAGAACTGGTGGTTTGGTGTCAGTTCCGATTGCAAGGGCTTCTCTGGATGTCATTCTGATGAAAAATTCTAAGTCTGGAAAAACTTTGCGTTTTGAGAAGGTTTGCGCGAGAGGTTGATTGCGCAAAGTGAGGTTTGCGTGTCAAGTGGGTTGCGCAAACTTAGGTTCGCGTATCACGTGGGTTGCGCAAAGTGAGCTTTGCGTTTCAAGAGGGTTGCGCAAAGTGAACTTTGCGTTTCAAGTTGGATGCGCAAAGTGAGCTTTGCGTTTCGAGTGGGTTGCACAAACTTGACTTGAGCTTTTCGTGAAGAGAATATCACTTGAACTGTGGTTTGCGTTTCCTTCTTGTTGCGAGAAGTAGTGTTCGAGGTTTGTGTTTCAAGAGTGTTGCAAAAAGTGGTGTTTCCGTGATGCTTGTGTTGCGCAAAGTAAGCTTTGTGTATCACGTTGGTAGCGCAAAGTAAGCTTTGCGTATCACGTTGGTAGCGCAAAGTGGACTTTGCGTGTTGAGTGCGTTGCGCAAAGTAGGTTACGCAAAGTGATCTTTGTGTGAGTTCGTCTTCTGGTTTGCGAAAGTTCGTCTGTTCTTTGATAATTTCGACTTTTCAACCTGTTTTCCAAGATTAACAGACCCAAACTCTACCAATATGACTACAAACACTTCTAAAACTGATTGTGACCACTCGATCTCGATAAAAATCACTTTTTAAAATGTAAATTGATGGCACAGTAACTTTATAAACTCGACTTTCAGACCACAAAAATCACAAAATGGAACTCGATTTAAGCTTTAAACTGAAATCAAACACTCACAACTCTATCTAGCAACCTAATCGATCACAAGTTGATCGATTTTAACACTTAAAACACTTAAAATCTCGAAATCGATTTTCAAATGAAGAACACAGTGACACAGAGTCGTTTTTCTTAAAAACTTGATTTTGATCTTAATCAGGCTCTGATACCAATTGTCGGTCCAACAATGTTTATATCAAGTTCTATAGAAACAACACAATAACGATTACCAACCTGTATTGATTATAACAACGGTTACAGGATTGATCGATTTAAGCTATAGATGTGTTCTCTGTTTTCTCTCTGATTTTCACCTTTAAGTGTGTTTTTTTTTGTTTTCTTGATAATATCTGATCTGATTAGAGAGAGTTAGAGATACACAATATCTAATCTATCTAATGTGTGTCTAACACACTTCCTACAACTTGCAATAATATCTAGATATTATTTCTAAATAATATCTATTACAAAGATATTAAATAACTAACTAAACTAATAACTAACTAACTAGATTAATTACTTAAACAATACAATAACAAACAATTACTTTGACATTTATTACAAACAAACATAGACTTTAATATCGAGAGTCGACGTTCCTGCTTTAGCTTCAGATTGCGATCTTCAGATTGGATGATCTTGAATCCAATAGATATGTGATCTAACAGAGAGCAATGTCGCATATTGTACCGACTATGTACACACTCAATGTACCCCTTTTGGGACAATCCTAATGTCCCTATGGTACGGTCTTGGTGGATTTCTATTCCAATAACATAAGACGCTTCTCCGAGATCTTTCATGTCAAAGTGACGTGAAAGAAAACGTTTTGATTCATGCAACAAATCAATATTGTTACTTGCCAATAGAATGTCACCAACATAAAGAACAAGTATAGAAAAGCTCCTCCCACTCATCTTGAGGTATATACATTGATCCACTTGATTCTTATTGAAGCCATTTTTCTTCATGACTTCATCAAATTTTAAGTACCATTGACGGGATGCTTGTTTAAGACCATAAATTGACTTTTTAAGTTTACAAACAAGATGTTCTTGACCCTTAGCCTTAAAACCTTCCGGTTGAGTCATATAAACATCTTCATGTAAATCTCTATTAAGAAACACGGTTTTGACGTCCATTTGATGTAACTCTAAGTCAAAATGAGCTACAAGGGCCATCACGATCCGTAAGGAATCTTTTCTTGAAACAGGAGAAAATGTTTCTTGATAATCTATACCTTCCTTCTGAGTATATCCTTTAGCAACCAATCGTGCTTTATAACGTTCGATGTTTCCTTTTTGGGTTGAGTTTAGTCTTAAAGACCCACTTGCATCCTACGGGTTTAGTACCCTTTGGTAATTCAACAAGTTCCCAAACACCGTTTTTACTCATGGAATCAAGTTCATCAATCATGGCTTCATTCCAATGAGAAGATTGATGGCTATTCATGGCGTCATTATAGGATATGGGATCGTCACATTTTCCTAAGTCAAGATCGACCTCATTTAAGTAGGTAATATAATCGTCAAAATTCGTGGGTCGTCTTGATCTTTGTGATCTCCTTAAAGATTGTTGCGTTTCTTGAGGCTCATTATTAATTTCTTGAGTATTCTCATTATATGGCATTTCAACATTTGTCTCTAAGTTTGTTGCACTTTCGTTATGAGACATATGTTGAACATTGGAGTCTTCAAGTGGTGTATTTATCGAAACATGCACATGTATTATAGGTTCTTCTTCACAAACCTCTTGAAGATCTATACCATGGTTTTTGATACTCTCATTATTATCATAATTCTCAAGAAATTCAGCATGTCGTGTTTCTACTATCCGGGTAGTGTGTGACGAACAATAGAATATGTATCCCTTTTACCGTTCGGGATAACCAATGAAGAAGCAACTTATATTTTTCATATCAAGCTTTCTTAATAGGGGATTGTACACTTTAGCTTCGGCCGAACAACCCCACACCCTTAGATACCTTAAGCTAGGTTTCCTTACTGTCTGTATTTCAAAAGGAGTTTTAGGAACAGGTTTAGAAGGAACTCTATTTAGGATGTGAACTGCTGTTTTTAATGCCTCGGTCCATAAGAATTGAGGTAGATTTTTGTTTGCCAACATACTTCGTACCATGTCCATAAGAGTTCTATTTCTCCTCTCAGCCACACCGTTCTGCTGAGGTGTGCCCGACATGGTATATTGGTTCACTATCTCGCGATCTTTTCAAAAATCAAAGAAAGACCCGGGAACTTGACCCACATCCGTATGTCTACCATAAAACTCGCCCCCTCTATCCGATCTTACTAATTTAATTTTACGGTCAAGTTGATTTTCAATTTCGGCCTTAAATGTTTTAAACATTTCAAGTGATTCGAATTTCTCTTTAATCAAGTACAGATACATATAGCGAGAATAGTCATCAATAAAGGTAATAAATGATTTATATGTCCGCGGGAAAAGGTCCACAAATGTCGGTGTGTATTAGTTCCAATAATCCAGAACTCCTCGTGGAACCTTTCTTATTCCCTTTTATCATTTTTCCTTTAATGCACTTAACACATTTATCAAAATCTGAGAAATCGAGATTTGGCAATACTTGATCTTTCACGAGTCTTAACATTCTATCTCGTGATATATGACCTAAGCGTTTATGCCATAACATAGATGAATTTTCAATATCTCGTTTTCTCTTATTCAAATTATCATTCACATTAAATGATAATAAGGATTTCGAAAATTGGTCGTCTAAACATAATCTAAAGAGGTTTCCCTCTAAACAACCATAACCAACAATGTCGGAATTTAAGTAAATAGTAACTTTACCATCATTAAAAGTTAAAGCATATCCACAATCATTTAACTTAGGTACATATACTAGATTTCGAGTAATGCTCGGTACATAGAGAGTGTCATACAAATTTAAACAGAAACCTCCTTCTAGTAATAAAGGTAAGGTTCCTACAGCTTCCACGTTTAAATCAACTCCATTCCCGACTTTAATCGTTCTTTGGTTTCTTTCCAATCTTCGGATTGTACGAAATCCCTGTAAGGAATTTGAAATGTGTACCATGGAACCAGAATCAATCCACCATGTATTTAAAGGAACATTAATATTAAGAGATTCATAAATCATATAATTGTAAACATTACATTTTTTCGCTAACCATTCTTTAAATTTAGGGCAATCCCGTTGGAAGTGCCCTTTCTTGTGGCAAAACTTGCAATGAGGAGTTACCTTAAATTTACTTACACTTGAGCTTGTACTTGTACCTGTTTTTCGGACCTTAGAACCTTCCCCTTCTAGACTTTTACCCTTCCTCTTAGATGGAGTTATAGTGGTGACATGAGCAACATCAGGTTTTTCAATTTTAAGGCGCTCTTCTTCTTGCACACACATGGTGATTAGTTCGCTCATCTTCCACTTCTCTTTTTGTGTGTTATAGTTGATCTTAAAAGGACCAAACTGTGCAGGAAGAGAAGTCATTATGAAGTGAACCAGAAAGCCTTCACTAATCCATATCCATGCCTTTGAGCTTATTTGCCATATCACTCATCATCATGATGTGCTCACGCACACCACTAATACCATCATATTTAGTAGTCAACATCTTGAGAATTAGAGTACTTGCATGAGCCTTAGAGGTACCCTTAAACTGTTCCTCCACGTAGTTTAAGTAGGTTTTTGCGTTGTCCGAGTCAGGGATGGCTCCGCGAATAGTGACAAAGATGGAATTCTTGATTATCATGAGGGACATGCGATTTGATCACTCCCACTGATCATACACACGCTTTTGCTCCGTCGTACTTTTATCATTAAGTGCGGGAGGAGCATCAGTACGTAATGCATGATCAAGATCCATCACTCCTAAGGTTAATTTCACAGAATCCCTCCAAGTTGAAAATTTTGTACCGGTCAATG
Organism: Arctium minus; assembly: GCA_954870635.1. Taxonomy (NCBI): domain Eukaryota; kingdom Viridiplantae; phylum Streptophyta; class Magnoliopsida; order Asterales; family Asteraceae; genus Arctium; species Arctium minus. Next base: position 49,476,730 of record OX941086.1, read on the forward strand.
GTTTAATCCCGTAACTAGGAGTTAAAGTGAATGCTGAAATGATAGGGGTGTCAGATGTATGCATAGATGAAAATAAATGATCTAATTAGGATATAAATATAACATGAAGCATATCAATACAAACATATAACCTATTATAAACACCAAAATAATAGGTTTATAAGATATCTTGTCCGGTTATCAACCTTACGTTGGTTTAGTTGACAACTAGACTATGCATTCATACATATCACATATCACCTTTGGGCAGAAATGTAACAAATATGAAAATTATGCTAACATTACATTATTCAAATAATCAATCAAATCACCGTTGGGTTCATTGAGTGACAACTTGAATAATCTCATAATATGACATTGTTAAACTTTCATATTAATTTAAACAACCATCCGTTGGGCGAATCGTTTAAAATATGACATAAAAATTTGTCATTTATTTCCATGAGCAATTATCCTCATCTCAGTGTTGGATATGGAAGTCCATACGTTAAAAGGAAAATTGTTACCATTAACTTTATGGGAAATTGAGTTTCACTCATTCCACTTACTGGAATTGTGCATCAAGAAGAAATCAAAAGATATCAATATTAAATTGATTTTGTTATGCATATTGGAAATCACAAGAACCAGAAAAAAAAACAATTGGCGGCGTAATTGGTTAAAATTAGTTTCACGAGACCAAATCTTGATTGAATCAAAAAGAAATTCCATCCATTAATATTGTCATGAGGCTTACTGTTGGAAATCGTACACATGTTTTTGAATGGATTCCATGTGGCAATGATAGGAATTCATCCATCATCAATTTCGTTTGCCAAGATTTGAAAACCAAGTAGCAAATAAAATTAATCCTTTTTCACCGAAGCACAGTTTCAAGGAATTTATGAACGATGATGATTTCTACGCAAGCGATTCAGAAATTAGGGTTTTTATATATATCAAAACCATGTTCTGATACCACATGTTAATCAAATTAAACATAATAACAGGATTTAATCTTATAATCACTAATCAATTTCTCAAAATAAAGACTTACTTGGAAATCCAATCTTGATTGGATTGTTTGTTGATGAAGATGAAGCCATTGTAGTAGTGTGGTTCCAAACTCTTTATTTTCGTTATAATGCTTCCTTCTTGATGGATTTATTGAGAGGACAATTATGGTGTTTTGGGAGAAGGAAAAATGTCTCCCCATAAGATAAGTCCCGTATGAATATTTTGAAGAATTTAAAGAGAAAAGAAATTAGACCTTATATGACGGTTACTTCCATCAAGTAACCGATTTTGACATGATGGTATAATTTAGGATATAAATTGTAAATATATCAATTCCCACTATTTATTACATAAATGGTCCTCAGGCCACAATAAAATAGGAAATATTCCAACAGAACTAACCTGGAGCCACCGTTTAGAACTAGATTTTGTTTTCCTCCGGTCCTTTATCTCCATCTCCCGATCCCTTTTCCCGATCCACACTAATTTTGCTCCCAAATTCCTTTAGGCCCTCCGTTTCCTCTCCACTGATCAATTCGTTTGAAATTGCCACTTGACATGACTTCGATGCCCTGTCACCACTTGATTTTTTGTGTTTTGTATTGTTCGATCCTCTAATTTTTGCCGACCTCTTTTGCTTTCCTTTTGATTGATTATTACTTCTTTCCATCTGTTTGATAAAATGGAAACTAACTTTTCTTCTTCCAAAAACACTGTCATCCAGTTTTCTAATTTTCTGTTTCTCTGCCAGGATGTTTTTACTAGCTAGTCGTTCTTCACTGTTAGCGTTTGAACCTTTCCTTTTCTGGGTTTGATAATCGACCTCTTTATTCACGCTCTGTATCTGCTTCTTTTTTATTTTTCCTCCTAATCCATTTTGGGCCATTTCTAAATTGTTTATTGTATGGTCAGAATTGGGTCCAAAAAAACTATTGCCTTTACTAACTTCAGTTCGATTACTAGGCCCACCACCACCATTTCCTTTTGGCCCACAACTTAAGCCCACACCCTCTTCCTTACTCCAACGATTTCCATAGAAGTTTGACCTCACTGACTTTGCAGCCGCCTCCCCCTTACTATGTGTTTCGGGAATACATGACCCATCATTGGAACTCGACATAAAGATGTTGTCTCCCTTATCCTACAACTCTTCGACTCCCCTACCACCACCTGGTTTCTCCCGTCTTGCTCCGGTCACCGGATCTTCCTGCTCCGATTGCTTTTCGGCCGATTTCCCCAATACTTTGTCACTATCGATCACCCCCTCTACCCAAGCCTGGTTTCTTTTTTTCTTCTTGTTCACCTTCAGAAATCTTTTGAGACTTCATATTCACAACACTTTCCTATATCATCCACTCTTCTTCGCTTTCGCTTCCATTTTCGTCCTCTCCTTCCGACTAATCAGACGGCAAGGTCGAACCCTCTCCATCATCCTCACTTCCCCCAAATAATTTACATCCACATCACCTATTTGGCAGTCTATAAATCCGTTGTCTTCTTCTTCAATTTTGATAACATAAAAGAGATTCCCCACTTTGATGTTTGAAATCTTACTTATTTTTTATACTAGCCCCGTACTGATTAGAGCCTTTCCCCACATAAGATTAGCATTTTCCTCCAAATTGTAGTTTCTAAGCTTCAAGACATCTCCCCACTTACTAGTGATTTCCTTGAATATCTACTCTTTCCATATATGTAACGACACTCCTTCGATTCTTAACCACACTAGTCTATTCGTGGTTATGAAACCAATCGACCATCTTCTGAAATCCTTTACCCAGTGATGAATACCGTGCACCTTATTTTTTAATATATTCTCCATTGACTCTCTTGAGTTAAACTTGATCATAATGTTTTTGCCATCGACCAGTTTAATTTCACATCCTTCTAATATTTCCGACTTGCATGGGTTCTGGTTTGCTTCAATGTTATCCATTGCTACCACCGATCCCACTACACATCTTTGGAGAAATTCCATTGCACTCTCGTCTGCATTCCATCTCCCTATGATATGCGAAAAAATTTCCACCTTCTCTTGTTCGTCCTTCAATCCACGTCTTACCACCTCCACGAAAGTTGCGGCTATCGGTTTATCTATTTTATTGTTCCTAATTGATTCAGACTCTTGCCTTCCTACTCCAACCATAATGCCTCCTCCATCTCTTCTCCCTTTTTTATTGGCTATAAATATCCTCATTTTGTAGGTTCCTATCCAGATATCTTTCAGACTTTTTTTTCCAGAGCAACTTCGTTCTTTACGAGTTTAAAACGAACAAATCCGATTTTTTTGCCATTTTCCAGCCTTCTACTAGCCATATAGATGTCGGAGACCATCCCATATCTCTTGAAAGTTCTCCACAGGTGCATTACTTCCCAATTCGTTGGAAAATTATAAAACATAAATAACACTTCGTTTTGACTCGTATTGACGTAGTTCCATGGGTAACGCGGTATACCACTATACCTATATGTAACACCCCAAATTTTAGACCTCGATTATGGTTAAGACTTATGGGATGTATTTATGGTATTCCCAATCTTATCTAGCGGTTCAAAGGTTTGAATTGGATGAGTTTAGCGTCGCAAAGAAATCAAACAACGGTCTGGGGGAGACCGGCGACTATGCCCGCAACTGTGCTACTGGCATTGTCGCCAAGGCAATGTCGCGAGAAAACCCCCACTTACGATACGTTTGGCGCGATAGTGACCGGCGATAGTGCCTGTCACAATCACATGTGTCATAATCGCGAGCCAGGGGACAACCTCGGTACAGTCCGGACGATTGTGCCCCACGACTGTGCCCTTGGCACTGTCACCGAAGTCCAGACGTTATTTTCTCTTTTAATTGGCATTTTGTAAGTAAACCTCATGATTCTAAAAGTTCCAGCTAGAGGTCGTTTGGACACACTAAAGGTGCGATTTTCACACACTCTCCCCCTCTTCTCTCTTCATTTAATGATTTTGTAGATGAGTAATTAATACCATTGATTATTAGGGTTTCTAAGGTTAAAGAAACTTCAACTCTTCCAAGATTCAAGTGATCCAAGTCTCATTTCATCCACTCTCCATTTCTAGGATTTTTACATTTCAAACTTATTTGGTGAATCTCCTAACCTTTTTCTTCCTTATACATGTGTTATTAAATGCTTATGTGAAGATCATGAGGAAATGTGAATTTAACCTAAAACTACGGTTTTGTATATTTTACAAATGTATGGATGATTGTTCTAGTGAAAGTTATTACATGTCATGAGGGTTCCTATATGCATATAAAAGTATAAAATAAACTACACCTTGGAAAAGAATCATCTTTCATAATAATGGGTTTTGGTTATAAATGACTATATTGGTAGCTAAGCTTGTTATACTATTGTAATGGAGTCTTTTGCGACGAATGAATTGTGTATATGAACATGATCATGAAATGTGTATTATTATGCTTTAGAATGGAATATATTATGCATGTGAAATACTACCTTTTCTGGGTCACGACCTAAATGTGAAGTTAATGTCTAGTTTCTTGTGCATGAGGATTTAGATGGCATATTTGTATGTGGTTATAAATGTTGACCGTTTGGTCACTAGTGAGTAGGCAATAGGGGACGTAAGTCCTTGAGGTGTAACCCGTCTAGATTAGATAGGCACCCATGTTTGTAAGTCCTTGAGGTGTAACTTGACGGAGTAAGCATTAGAGGCATAAACGGTTTGAGGATTGTGATATCTGGTATGACATAGGAACTAGAATCGGGATGTGTGGTGAAATCTGATAACATCACGGGTGACCGCATTCATGTGTTCTCGTCACCCAAGATGGTAACGGGTCTCCCCTGTCTTTCAAGAGTTATCTCTTGTGCATTTGTACAGGAAATGGAATATTTACTCCAAATGGAATGTTGGCATTGGTTCAACCTATGGGTATCCCGGTAATACTTAATTACATTGATGATGCTTACTTTATAAGCTGGAAATTCTTTGTTATATCTTTAGACTTTGGCCTAACACTTGCTTTGGTGTTTAATGGCTCATAGGTTCTTCTAGTGGTGTGCTTAGGGCACCTTGATTCGCCGGATGCGGACTTAGGATCATTTAAGGATCAGTCATTTTTGGGATTTTGAGAGAAGAGCGTTTTGAAGTCTTAGCGACACCCATCTTAATCTAGTTGTTAAATTTTCTAGATTAATAGCTTGTCGTGTATTATGTCTTATTTGTTCCGCTACTTTAATTGATGCAACTACCCCAACTTTATTGGGTTTTAGTCATTCATGTTATACAGGTTTATAATCCTCATATTTTAGATGTTATATTGCCGAAATTTTAAGTTTTAAATTACCCAATTTTTAGGGTGTTACAAGTTGGTATCAGAGCTCTAGTTTAAGTGAACTAGGTATGAAAACTCGATGCCTAGACTTAAGCTGAGACCATTAGGCTATGAATTGTGAGGAATAGTTAGAACTATTAAGACGGGACGACTTTAGAGTCAACGGAAACTACATTGTTGAGAATTATAAAAGTGGTAGCGAGAATATTAATGTAGTGTATGTTCATAATTTATACTAGCTACTGCTATTATGAATGTATGATTACGTGAACATGCTTGAATTACTAAAATTATAATAATCGATTCGTTGTATTAGTACGTTTCTTGTGTGTAAATCTTGTGTAGACTATCTCTTACTCTCTCTCGATTGTGTGACAGACGAAAATGGTAAATACTCGGAGTCACCTTCAATCATCTCCAGAGGGTCAAGCCGTGACCGAATCTACGACCGATAGGCCAAATGAAATTGTGACAGTTGTACCTCCATTTCCGCCTTTGCTTGGCGGGAGGATTGAGCAAATACCAACATTGCCACCGCCGATCCAGTTCTAAATGAGGTAACTCCTCAATATCAAATGATGGATATGATGAGGGCCATGAACGAAACCATGGCAAAATAACAAGAGATGTTTATGAAGTTGTTGGAGGACAGAGAGGGTAGCAACCGCCGACACGAGATTATAGAAGAGAATGCAGTTATCGCGGGATCCGGGGATGAGAACCGCACTGATGGTTGGTGACATTAGAGACGAGACAACCTGGGAAAGCTTGTTCCTACAAATCCTTCATAGGTTGCAAACCTCCGAAGTTCGCCGGATCCGATGACCCCGTGGCTTGTATGAATTGGCATAGGGAAATCGAGCACGCATTTAGGGCTTGTGAATGTGGTGAGGACCAGAAGGTAAGATTTGGTTCTCAATTTCTCCGAGGTTCGACTCTAACATGGTGGAACGTTTTCATCTCGACCATAGAAGAATCCGTGTTGAACAAGATAACGTGGTCGGTATTCAAGAAGAAGGTCTTGGAAGAATATTGCAACGAGCAAGAGATGGACCTGATAGAAGAAGAATTTCGAGCGTTAAAGAAAGGAGAGTTGTCAGTAAAGGAATACACTCGACTTTTCATGGAAAAGTTGAATCTTGTGGGGCACGTGGCCCCAACCGAGAAGGAAAAAGTGAAGGCCTATCTGAAAGGTTTGCCCGCGGATATGATGTCGAGAGTCCGCAACTCAAAAGCTACAAACCTTCGGGAAACTATCGAGGAAGCCAAACTCATGGAAAGGGTCTATGCACAAGACAAGGAAGAGAAGTCCAAGGTTATTGAGAAGAGGAAATGGGAGAGCCCGCAGAGCTCATTCAAGAAGCCGAAATTTCAACCAAGTGGTAGGAGCTTTGATAACCGCCGGGAGGCGAAATGGTGTTCCAAGTGCAAAAGAAAGCACTTTGGTTTTTGCAACCCCAATCCCAACCAAATCTCATGTTTCAAGTGTGGCAAGCCGGGTCACACTAGTCCGAATTGCCCTATTCAAGGGGAAACATGTTACGAGTGCAAGGAAGTGGGGCACGTGAAGAGGGATTGTCCCAAACTAAGAGGGGGAGCTAGAGGAGGAAGCTCGGGAAGCCAACCGAAGAAGGAGGTCATTCCTAAGGCTCAAGGGAGGGCCTTCCATATGACGAGAGAAGAAGCGAAGGAGACCACCGACGTGGTGTCGGGTACGTTCTTACTCAACTCCCTTGCTGCTAAAGTATTTGTTAGTACATAAATATGTTGGATACAAGATCATGAGGATGAAAGTCACAATCAATGCTCAAGCCAAAGCCTCTTATTACAAAAGTCAAAGTCTTTGTAATAAGTCAAAGTCAAAGTGTTGTCTAGTTTTGTCTTTGTATTTCTTTTTGGTATAAATATTTTCTTTTCCCTTGTAAGTGTGTGGCACCTAGACATATGACTAGAAGATAAGTAAACTTTAGAGAGAAAAATATTGTTTGAGTTGAGAGCATCTTTGTACTATGGATTCATTGTTCAATATACGTTTACTTGAATTGAATCTTGTTGTTATCTTGATCTTGATTGCACATAAACTGGGACACATAATTGGTATCAGAGCTGATTCGATATAATTCAACAAGAATGGATTTTCGCACCCTGTTTACTGAGTTTTGATCGATTTTCGTTTTATGTACTGTATGTTGATCGATTAATGTTTTAGAACTGATTTGTATTGATTAGAAACAAATTTGCACTGTAATTTTCAATTGATTTGGAGTTTTTATGATTTTTGAGTTCACGAGTTCTACGCACTGTATCAAATTCAAAATGTATGTTTGAGTCCATTTCTTTGTAATTCAATATTTGTAATCGATTCCTGTAGTATTCGTGGATAAGTTTGTGAAATTTCAGACTCAAATTCGAAGATTTGTTGGGTTTTTGGACGAATTGAAGTGCTTTTGGATCGTATACTGAAGAACTCGCAAGATTCAATCCATTCGCATCAAGACTTGCATGTTGAATATGTTCACAGAGGAATTCGCATAGAACTAAAGATTTGAAAAAGTTAAGGGAAGAATTCGCATAGGCTTATATAAGAATTGTACAGAATTCGCATCTGCCTATATACAAGAAGATGGAATTCGCATAGTTCCTTGTACGAAAAGTTGGTGGAATTTTATCTAAGGACATATTTCGCATAGAATTGGATACGAAAAGTGAGAATTTTGCATCGCATTGCGTACGAATTCCTGAAATTCGCATCGTATTACATACGAAATCCTCAGAATTCGCATAGAGCCACATACGGATTTTGTACATTCCGCATAGAAAATTGAATTTTTTTTCTAAGTATACAATCCACATCGATACGGGAAGTTTAAGATCTCGAGAAAAGCTGTTGATCTTAGAACTTATAGAGGAATGATAGGTTCTTTAATGTACTTAACGACGAGTATACCAGATATTATGTTTTCTACATGCTTATGTGCTACATATCAAGCTTCGCCTAAAGAATCCCACATGTCGGCTGTAACGCGAATATTTAGATATCTGAATGGAACTGCAGATCTTGGTTTGTGGTATCCTAAAGATACAGGTTTTGAGCTAACAACGTATTCAGATGCAGATCATGCAGGTTGTATGCTAGATAAGAAAAGCACATCGGGTCACATTCAATTTCTTGGAGACAAGCTCGTAAGCTGGGCGTCAAAGAAACAGCTATGTGTTTCCACTTCGACTGCTGAAGCAGAATATGTAGCTGCTGCCAGTTGCTGCTCTCAAGTTTTGTGGATGAGGACACAACTTCGAGACTATGGATTCCAGTTCAACAAAATTCCTATATATTGTGATTCAAAAAGCGCCATAGCCATATCAGCTAATGTTGTTCAGCACACAAAGACTAAACATATAGATGTGTGTTAACATTTTATCAAAGATAATGTTGAAAAAATGTACAATTGAACTTTACTTTGTAAACACATATTATCAACTTGCTGATTTATTTACCAAGCCGTTAGACGAAAATAGATTTAATTTTCTCATTTCGAAACTTGGCATGTTAAACCTTAAGACATAATCTGTAGTTACCTAGTACAGTTTATTTTTGTTATTTTTCTTCATTTATTTATTTTTCATCTGAACAATATCTGCACTGAAAGGTTCTGTTTATGTTTTCAGGGGGAGTGAGATAAAGTTTAGTTGATCTACATTCTAGGGGGAGTTGTAGAGACTTGCATATATTTTTCACTAACATATTTTGTGATGCATATGTTCAGGGGGAGTTAGGACATTAACTTCTGATTACATCTGATCAGAACTCGTTCTTAAAAGTTTTATTGCTTTTATGTCTTTAATTTTTCAATAAATGTTTTTTGTTTCAATAAGACTTTGTGACTTTGACGACTTTTTGACTAAATGCAGATTTTGAGGCGGAACTTACATGATCATATCAATCATGACTTTGAAGCTGACTTTATGAGATTTAAGTTGTGTAACACCCCGGTTACATAACAAACACTTACCGAACCACCGTTAAATTAATTTAGTTTCAAAAACCTCATATTACGGGATAACAATATACAACCCAAAATACATAATTTAAGGCTTAATAATTACATAACAAACCATAACATAACCATCGGGGACATATCTACCCGTAAATGTTCTAACTATATACAATCCCAAAAGTTTAATATATAAATACCTAAACCAAAAGTAAGCTTCACGCTTCAATCCCTACCGATCAACCGACCTTGTTCTTACCTTTGCCGACTTGCCCTGAAAAGTTAATAACCACAAAAAGGTAAGCTATAAAGCTTAGTGAATTCATGTGAAAATATGTGGTTACAATGTAGTACACAAGCGTACATACTTGGAAACGAAGAAGGGCTCGAAAACAAATTTACATAACAACAATGAAACAACTTAGTTATATCATATGAAATCATATACATAAAACGCACTTTCAACGAGGGAATCACAAAGAAAACATCAATGAAATCAACATTATTTTTCGAGATCATGTAAGTTCCATGCCAATTAACTTTTACACAAACATAAGACTTGACACCAAATCCGTCCTTCATCTCCCGGATTGTGCCAAAGTCCTATACTCACCCCCTGACTCCCATTGGGCAGTGAGTACGACATCCCCTCCGATTGTCTCACCGGATTCCATAGAATATCGACAATCGACGCCCAAAACGCATCACAAGATCAATACAAGCAATATGACAATTCAAGAGGATATCCAGGATCTAGCATGATTCATGGATGAACAATAAAGCACATAAGCATGTATAACCACAAAGTAACACACATGTCCACATACACTCACGGTGTTGTTCATGGAATTCGGTTAACCAAACCAAAAGCCAAACCGAAAGGTCGAATCCCAACCTCTGTTCAATGGCTGGAAAACACTTCCAAGACCTTCAATTATGCTTAAATTACACCTGAAGTTCATATATAGAGTCCCATTAGCAATACACAATAATAACACAAACTTAACCCTTTTTAATTCAAGCATTCTACTTTGTTTTTACTACACAACACCTACTTGCAGACCTGTTTTGCCCATCTTAAACTCAAAATCATCAAATTACTTATAAAGATGGATTGTACCCCTTTATCCTACCTTTCCAGAGCCTATTTATACAGTTTTTTAGGATTTTTCTACAATTTTCTACGAATTTTACAATACAACAGCACAAGGCTGTCAATATTCAGCTTTACAGCACAGAATAAATGACACTTTTTACCCACCTTAAAGTTGGAATTAGATTTCGATGTCTGAATACAAAACAAGGTAGACAATCCTAGCTTTCAAATGTCTCTGACCTCATATTTTTATGATTTTTCTATGATTTTATACGATTTTTCTAAAACAGTGTTGTAACATGATTTCAAACTCGAAAAAAATCACACTTTTGTGCAATTAAGTATCCAATTCCATTCCAATACTAACCAAATTCAGATGTTAACTTTAATTTATCATTATCAAGGTAAAATCAACAAGAAACCATGGTTCATTCATCCATTTCTACCAATTTCATCAAAATCCAACTTTGTATTGCAAAGAGTTAACTTGTTCTTTATGAAAATTCACTTTCCTTTCCATCTTCTTGCAAATCAACCAACATAAAACCTTAATCTTACAAAATTATCCACTAATCACAAACATGCAAACCCTAATCTCCTTAATTAACACTAATTATAACGATTAAACTTAGTATTAGGAGTATACCTTCAATAATCTTCACATATACATCAAGATTTCATCACTTTGAGCTTTGATTCTTCAAGGATTGGATGTGTTTGAGCTTAAGTGTGTGAAAATCGCACCTTAAGTGTGTGTGGAAGTTCTTGAACTGAAAATGGCATAAATTGGGCCTAAAATTCGTCTTTTGCAAGCTGAATCCGAGTTGGGTCGGGTCTGACCCGCCTGGGTACCCATTTTGACCACTCAACACTAAAAATGACATAACTTTTCGCTCGGAACTCCGTTTTCGATGAGGTTTTCGCCAACGCGTTCGTAACGAGATAATGAACAACTTCCAACAAAAATATTTCAGAAAATACCTACCAATAAAAGCAGTTTTAATATTTGTGGACGTTATGCTTTCCTTTGTAATTTCGTTGTTTTGGATTTAAAGCTCGGAATCCCGTAAAAGTTTTCCGACACTTCCAACAACTCCTAATAGGTCCAAAACTTAGTTCCAACGCTTAACATCTCATCAAACACCTCTCGTTTGAGTTTTGTGCGTGTAGTTTACCGAAATAACAACGTATTTTGTAAGACTTCCGTCACTTCTAGCACTTCATATTTACTTATTCAAAGATGTTCCAACTTTTACATCACCATTTAGATCATCCGTTCAAGTTTTGGGTAGATTTTTCCCATTTTGGCACTCTAGTGACCTACCCGATTTCCATTTGAGCAATGAACTTTGTATTTTGAACCCTCACATCATCTAATTATGTCTTTTGTGAGGTGTTAGTACCAATATTACCTCCTATATCTCATTCCAAAAATGGGTTCTACTTATAGCTCACTAGCACACTTAACATCTTAGCAAATTCTCTTTTTACAATATTAACACATAAAGCATGCTTTAACATATAATACATATTTAGACTCACTAGTGAAGCATATTTAGGAGGGTGGATGTTACAAGTTGAGCGTAAGGAATATTCTAATCTTAATCTCATTGTGTTTGAAAGAAGGAAAACTTTCAAACATGAAAACATGTTTTTAAATGTTCAAACCACTTCTTATTCTCAAAACAGATTTCATGAATTTAGAAGTGTGATTTTAATTGTTTTCATACATGAGCTTCATTGTTTAACAAACTGTGTGTTTCCAAAGATTAATATTTGTGTATTGTCTTTTCCATATACTGTCAAGTATTCACACACTGGTTTAGTATTTTTATTGATCTTATTATTACAATGTCTCAAAATGAAACAATTTTTCGATGGTAATAAACCCCGTTTGAAATTCAATGTTTGTTGAGTGTTAATTCATTCAAAGCGTTTCTTTCAAGAATGTCTATAATTTTTCTTATAGACAACATCCAAATTTTCATGACCTAAGCTATTAATGATAAATCATTCTTATTTGATCTTTTCATACATTGTCAGATTCTCAAACAAGCAGTTTGTATTCATTTCATTCATTCAATATATTTGTTTTGAGAAAATCTTCCATGATTTAAATGCTCAAATCTTCATGATTATCTTTATGAGCATATATATGACATATGTAATGTGCTTTAACTGTTGAAGTTAAAACAATTGAGCAACACTTTGCTTATAGGACAATATACATGGGAATTGTGTGAGCTTAATTGAACTTCTATGGATACACGATAACCAGTGTTTCCTACCCATGAAGTTATCCTTGAGTGATCGAGAGGCGAGGCATCAAGATCTGAGTGTGGGTGTGTGATGAGATAAAATGAAAAGAGAGTTTGGTTAGAAGTGAGCTTAAATTATAAAAAGAAAGAGGGTGTGAGAATAGAGTTAAAAAAATATCAAAACTCTGCACCAACTTTTTCTGAGCCGGACAGCCATATTATTGTTGTTTCACAATTCTTTCGTGAACTTCATTGAAACAGACAACTAGCCCATGCCAACTCTTGCTTTAAACCCCCACCAACTACTCATTTCTTTCTCAACAAAGAGATGTTTCAATTTTCTTGGGGAAGCAACATATTTTCTATCTGATCTTCATTTGGAAGATATGGATATTGAAACAGAAGGAAGTCTGCCCCACCTTCGCACTTCGATTATGCAAAATTGAGTCTGTGTAATACTGTTGTTGTCTCAATGGTTTACACATTTTGAGCCAATTATAAACATTCATGTTTGAATTCTTTCATACACAAGCACGTACACACATAAAATCCGTTTTTCTGTCAGAACGTTCATAGAATAATCTTGTGTTATTCGATGATTGAATGGCAGTCCTAGGGAGTGAACATCAATAAAACTCCTTGTACAGTACTTTCGTAGTACTAAGTAGCTTTGTGCTGCTTACAGGCATCTTAACTGATTCATTTGTTGATTCAGGGTTACATTCTTATTTGTCTGAATTTGAGAAGATTTAGATGAATACTTTATGAATTAACGGATGTTCAGTGGCTCATTTTTGAAAGATCCGTGGTCAAGAAAAAGATTCATGACATTTCTTAGAGACAGTTTTGATGATTTCCATGCTCTACATCATCAAAAATGGGGAGATGATCAAGAAATGTTTGAATTTGAGGAGGTTACATGTTTGGAATATGGGAGAGAATTATATTAAATAAATGACATAGTTTGAAAGATTTATTGTCCAAGTTATGGGGAGAATGGTCAGAATAATAAAAAAAATTCAAGAAGTTTTGAAAGCTTGATGAATATTTGCTGAAATTTTCTTTGAAGATGATTTGCTGAAGCAAAGTGAGCTAAATCTGAACATAATTTCTTTTCTTAAGTCTGAAAGAGGTTTTTATAACCTTGGGGGAGTTTGTTAAAACTTTTGGAGAAGACATTCACAGACTTTGGAGGAGAATTCTACAAGTCTGAAGACAGTTCAAAGAAAGGAAAGATTGATTTTGAATAGATTTACTCAAAGGGGGAGATTGCCTTTCAAAGGAAAAATTATTTGTCAGAAACATAAAGAGGGGGATTGATTTCGGTAAAGATCAAACAAGAGGAAGATTGTTCTGTGTTGCTGGATTTTTAATTTGAATTCAAAGGGGGAGTTTCAAATGTCTATCTTTTTGAAGATGATCTTGAATCCAAAGTGGGATATTGTTAGTGCATAAATATGTTGGATCCAAGATCATTAGGATGAAAGTCAAAGTCAATGTTCAAGTCAAAGCCTCTTATTGTAAAAGTCAAAGTCTTTGTAATAAGTCAAAGTCAAAGTGTTGTCTAGTTTTGTCTTTGTATTTCTTGTTGGTATAAATAGTTTCTTTTCCCTTGGCACCTAGACATATGACTAGAAGATAAGTAAACTTTAGAAAGAAATATTGTTTGAGTTGAGAGCATCTTTGTACTGTGGATTCATTGTTCAATATACGTTTACTTGAATTGAATCTTGTTGTTATCTTGATCTTGATTGCATATAAACTGGGACGCATAGTATTATTCGATTCTGGTGCCAATTTCTCTTTTGTGTCCATGGAGCTTTGCAAAGCCTTAAATGTGCCTTCTAGTACTCATAGTGATGCTTTGGTAGTAGAAGTAGCAAACGAGGAGCAAGTAATTTTGCGTGAAGTTTTAGAAGGGTGTCATCTAGAAATTAGTGGTGAACTCTTCGAAGTGAATCTACTTCCCATGGCAATTGGGAGCTTCGACGTGGTGATCGGGATGGACTGGTTGTCTCAATACAAAGCGGAGATTTTGTGTTCAAAGAAACTGATCAGATTACCGACCTCAAGCGGGGTTTTCGTCTTTGTACACGGAGAGAAGCGTAAGGGTGAAGTTGCTCTCATTTCATCCATCAAAGCAAGAAAGTGGCTAGTGAAGAATTGTCTGTCATTCATCGCCTATGTCTTAGACGCCAAAGCGGAGAAGAAGAAGATCGAGGACATACGAATTGTTAGCGAATATCCGGATGTATTTCCCGATGACCTTCCGGGTTTGCTGCCCAATCGTCAAGTAGAGTTCTGGATCGACCTAATTCCGGGAGTGGCACCGATTGCCCGTGCACCTTACCGCCTTGCCCCGACCGAAATGCAAGAGATGATGTCGCAACTGGAAGAATTGCTAGAGAAGGGATTCGTGAGGCCGAGCTCTTCGCCTTGGGGAGCTCCGGTACTCTTCGTCAAGAAGAAGTATGGGTCGATGTGTATGTGCATCGACTACAGGGAGTTGAACAAGGTGACCATAAAGAACAAGTATCCGCTACCCCGAATAGACGATCTTTTCGATCAACTACAAGGAGCCAGATGTTTTTCCAAGATCGACCTTCGTTCGGGTTACCATCAAGTGAAAGTTAGGGAAGAAGACGTCTCCAAGACCGCTTTTAGAACCCGGTATGGCCACTACGAGTTCTTGGTTATGCCTTTTGGGCTAACTAACGCGCCGACCGTGTTCATGGACTTGATGAATTGGGTTTGCTGACCATTTTTAGACAAGTCGGTTATTGTGTTCATCGATGACATCCTGGTGTATTCAAAGAATGAAGAGGAGCACGGGCGACATCTTAGAGAGGTATTGGAAGTGTTAAGGAGCGAGAAGCTTTAGGCCATGTTTTCCAAGTGCAAGTTTTGGTTGCAAGAGGTTCAGTTCTTAGGTCATGTGGTGACAAGAGAAGGAGTAAAAGTTGATCTGTCAAAGATTGAAGCCATGATGAATTGGGAACCACCTAAGAGTCCTATGGAAATTCGGAGCTTCTTAGGTCTAGCCGGCTATTACCGAAGATTCATTGAAGACTTCTCCAAAATCGTCTCTCCATTGACGTCTTTGACAAGAAAGAATGTGAAGTTACTTTGGACCGAAAGTCAAGAACGGGCCTTTCGGACTCTACAAAGGAAATTATGCGAGGTGCCAATCTTATCCCTACCCGAGGGAATGAAGGATTTCGTGGTCTACAACGACACGTCCAAGATGTGTTTAGGGTGTGTCTTGATGCAAAGGGGCAAAATAATAGCCTATGCATCAAGGCAATTGAAGGAACATGAGAAAAACTACCCAACCCACGATCTCGAGCTAGCGGCGGTAGTGTTCGCTTTGAAGTTATTGCGACACTACCTTTATGGTACAAAGTGTACCCTCTTTACCGACCATAAAAGTCTAAAATATGTCTTCGACCAAAAAAATTGAATATGTGGCAACGAAGATGGCTTGAACTACTCAAAGACTACGATTGTGAACTTCTATATCATCCCGGAAAGACCAATGTCGTGGCGGACGCATTGAGCCGGAAAGAGTATGGTAGTGACGTTCAAGCTACTTTTGCAAGGGTGGAAGTCGTCTCAGGCCTAATAGACATAATCAAGATATCCCAATCAGAGGCACTACTTGAATCGAATCTCAAGAGTGAAGCTAGGGTGAAACAACATCTCCAATTGACCGAAGAGGGAAGAGGTTTGAAGCTTTTCCAAGGCCGAATCTGGGTACCGAAGATCGGGGGATGTCGAGACTTATTATTGGAAGACGCGCATAAATCCAAGTACTCTATTTATCCGGGAAGCACAAAAATGTACCGGGACTTAAAGCTGAATTATTGGTGGTCGGTGATGAAATTAGATGTGGCTAGTTATGTGGAGCGATGCATAACCTACCTATAGGTGAAGGCGGAACACCAACGACCCTACGTAGGCTGCAATCCTTAGAGATACCGGAATGGAAGTGGAACACATCACCATGGATTTTGTAACCAAGCTACCGAAGACCTTGAGGAGTCACGACACCATTTGGGTGATAGTGGACCGTTTAACCAAGAGCGCGCATTTCTTACCTATGCGAGAGACTCTCCCGATGGACAAATTGGCGAAAGTTTATATAAATGAGGTAATCTCGAGGCACGGGGTGCCACTTTCTATTGTATCCGACCGCGATAGTCGTTTCACTTCTCATTTTTTTGGATAGCTTGCAAAAGGAGTTGGGTACTAGGATAAAACTGAGTACCGCATATCATCCTCAGACAGACGGGCAGAGCGAGAGGACCATCTAAACTCTCGAAGGACATGTTGAGAGTGTGTCATCGACTTCGGGGGAAGTTGGGATTCACATCTCCCGTTAGTGGAGTTCCCCTACAACAACAGTTATCACTCGAGTATTGGTATGGCGTTGTTTGAGGTGTTGTACGGAAGAAAGTGTAGGACTCCCGTGTGTTGGCTAGAAGCGGGAGAAAAACAATTTGTCGGATCGGAGATCGTGCAAGAAACGACCGACAAGGTTAAGAGCATTCGGGAACAGATGAAGGCGGATCAAGACCGTTAAAAGAGCTACACAGACAAGAAGAGAAGACCGACCGAGTTCCAAGTGGGGGAAAAAGTAATGTTGAAAGTCACACCGTGGAATGGGATCATTAGGTTCGGAAAACGTGGGAAACTTAGTCCCCGTTTCCTTGGGCCTTTCACCATCGTTGAGTGCATTGGGCTTCAAGCCTACAAGTTGGATCTACCGCCCGAAATGGACGGGATACACCCTACCTTTCACGTATGTTACTTAAGGAGGTGTCTAACCGAATAAGAGAGCGTCATTCCCTTGTGTGGAGATTAGGGTGGATAACGACCGATGCGTGGAGGAGCCCGAGACTATCCTAGAGAGGAAGACAAAGAAGTTACGACACAAGGAGGCGGTCATGGTGAAGGTTCAATGGAAGCACCACCGGGGGGCCAACGTGACTTAGGAGTCGGAAGAAGACACAAGGAGGCGATATCCTCACTTATTTGATTAGTTTGAGATTTCGAGGACAAAATCTTTTCTAAGGGGTGGAGGATTGTAGCACCCCGAATTTTAGACCTCGATTATGCTTAAGACTTATGGAATGTATTTATGGTATTCCCAATCTGATCTAGCGGTTCAAAGGTTTGAATTAGATGAGTTTAGCGTCGCAAAGAAATCGAACAACGGCCTGGGGGAGACCGACGACTATGTTGGCAACTGTGCCAGTGGCACTGTCGCCAAGGCAATGTCGCGAGAAAACCCCCACTTACGGTACGTTTGGCACGATAGTGATCGGCGATAGTGCCGTGTCACAATCGCAGGTGTCATAATCGTCAGCCAGGGGACAGACTCGGTACAGTCCGAAAGATTGTGTCGAGCGACTGTCCCTTGGCATTGTCGTCCCGACACTGTCGCCGAAGTCCAGACGAGATTTCCTCTTTTAATTGGCATTTTATAAGTAAACCTCATGATTCTTAAAGTTCCAGCTAGAGGTCGTTTGCACACACTAAAGGTGCGATTTTCACACACTCTCCCCCTCTTCTCTCTTCATTTAATGATTTGGTAGGTGAGTAATTAATACCATTGATTATTAGGGTTTCTAAGGTTAAAGAAACTTCAACTATTCCAAGATTCAAGTGATTCAAGTCTCATTTCATCCATTCTCCATTTATAGGGTTTTTATCATCTTTAGGGTTTTTACATTGCAAACTTATTTGGTGAGTCTCCTAACCTTTTTCTTCCTTATACATGTGTTATTAAATGCTTATGTGAAGATTATGAGAAAATGTGAAGTTAACCTAAAACTAGGGTTTTGTATATTTTACAAATGTATGGATGATTGTTCTAGTGAAAGTTATTACATGTCATGAGGGTTCCTATATGCATATAAAAGTATAAAATAAGCTATACCTTGGCAAAGAATCATCTTTCATAATAATGGGTTTTGGTTATAAATGACTAAATTGGTAGCTAAGCTTGTTATACTATTGTAATGGAGTCTTTTGCGACGAATGAATTGTGTATATGAACATGATCATGAAATGTGTATTATTATGCTTTAGAATGGAATGTATTATGCATGTGAAATACTACCTTTTTCTACCTAAATGTGAAGTTAATGTCTAGTTCCTTGTGCATGAGGATTTAGATGGCATATTTGTATATGGTTATAAATGTTGACCATTTGGTCATTAGCGAGTAGGCAATAGGGGACGTAAGTCCTTGAGGTGTAACTCGTCTAGATTGGATAGGCACCCATGTCTGTAAGTCCTTGAGGTGTAACTCGACGAAGTAAGCACTAGAGGCATAAACAGTTTGAGGATTGTGATGTCTGGTATGGCATGGGAACTAGAACTGGGATGTGTGGTGAAATCTAATAACATCACGGGTGACCCCATTCACGTGTTCTCGTCACCCAAGATGGTAACGGGTCTCCCCCGTCTTTCAAGAGTTATCTCTTGTGCATTTGTACAGGAAATGGAATATTTACTCCAAATGGAATGTTGACATTGGTTCAACCTATGGGTATCTCTTTAACACTTAATTACATTGATGATGCTTACTTTATAAACTGTAAATTCTTTGTTATATCTTTAGACTTTGGCCTAACACTTGCTTTGGTGTTTAATGGCTCATAGGTTCTTCTAGTGGTGTGCTTAGGGCACCTTGATTCGCCGGACGCGCACTTAGGATCATTTAAGGATCAGTCATTTTTGGGATTTTGAGAGAAGAGCGTTTTGAAGTCATAGCGACACCCATCTTAATCTAGTTGTTAAATGTTCTAGATTAATAGCTTGTCGTGTATTATGTCTTATTTGTTCTGCTACTTTAATTGATGCAACTACCCCAACTTTATTGGGTTTTAGTCAATCATGTTATACAGGTTTATAATCCTAATATTTTAGATGTTATATTGCCGAAATTTCAAGTTTTAAACTACCCAATTTTTAGGGTGTTACACTAGACGTGTTTCGTAACCCCGCTACTCTCCTCTAGCCTACCCACCCCCCTGAAAATACTCACCGGACCTCTCACCGGCAGCCGCACTCTCTCTCTCCCCCACTCTCTCATCTCTCTATTGTAGTTTTTATATAGGGTTTAATGTTGTTGTATAATTAACACTATTGTCGGTTTGGCTAATAATCAGCATAGACCCAACCCGGTGTCATTATGGTGGCTCGTGTTTCACTCGCCTTGCAAGTTAGTGGCATAGTTATTTAAGGAGAGTGAAACACGATAACAAACCAAAGGGTCTTTGGCCTAGCATTACCTTGTAATCCAACCTTCTTAGAAGTTAACGGTTCAAGTATCGTCAAAGGCAAAAAGTGTGTATGAGTTTAATTTGCCATATAAATAGTAAATATACTTAAAAAAAAACTACGATAACAAACATATGCATCACCATTGTCGTTTCTATAAAGCATATTTTCATGAGAAATTACGTATATTTCGATATAGAACGCACTACATAAACACATTCAACTCTATGGACATTAACCAACCCCCTTTTGTTGCTTCACTGCTTAAAAACACATGCCACAATAGAGAACGAGACCCAATATATCTCACTCTAAAGTAGGGCTTGGAACACACTATTGGATTCTAAATCATTTGAAATGCTAGAAAAAGAGGAGCATTTTAGCACCTCCTCATTATATTTGCGACATTTTGTCCGATCTCCGTTTTTGCCTGCTCGGAGACGGGACCATCTCCGATGTACATGTCAAAGAAAGCCCCTGAATACAACCACAACACAAATTTATTATTTATACATTCTGACATTTTGGTTTTGAGCTTCAAGATTCATCAAAAGTGATTTGTAAGAAAGAGAGGGAATTGCAAACGAAAGATGAAGAAAACAAGAACAAATGACTTACTGCACAAATCCCTACTATGAACTGCACCGATCTGATTGCCTTCAACTGCATAAAGATCAAGAAAAAAAGGGTTTCACAAGTAAGCTTGTTGATTTAATATCTTCTTATTACAGGGTTTTATCGATAATTGCAGCTGCCGGATCATGGAGAAGCATAAAAGAATAGGGCCAACCACAGTCCATCCCGGGTTGAAGCATTGATGACCGACTGACGTCCGGTCCAGTCCCAGGGCAGGACTGGCAGTCCCCATCAATCCCTTTTTCAGCATGGTGACTCCTAAACAACGATATAAGCTGGGCTTGGTCCAAAGTGCGGCAGGCCAGACTTTTTGAGCATTGATGGAGATTAATATATATATATATATATATAGATGAAGGATCGTGTGAGAATAGGAGTTAAGCTGAGAAGTGTAAGAAGGGATTTGGACCCTTGATCAATTTTTATTAGTGTTGATTTGATGGTTCAGATTAAGTCTCAGAATAACCCATGAATGAACTAGCTTAGAAGGGAATTTTCAATTGATCTTCAATTAGGAATGATCCAAGGGTGGAGATCCCTTCTTACCCTTCTCACGATAACTATTATTCTTACCAGAAACCAACTCTCTCTCTCTCTCTCTCTCTCTATATATATATATATATATATATATCAAGCATTCATTAAGGCGAGGGACTCACTCTCTGTAACAAGATGTCCATCAGCTGTTCTTTGGACTTTTATTGTTGTTCCCTGAAAATTGCTAGCATGTATCATCTTTTTGATGGAACCAAGTACAAATATGTAGCATAACAAAATATAGAACAACTGATTACCGCTCGTATTGGAATATCCTCCGAGAAAAGGGAGCCAAAACTTCTTAAGCAGTCATAATCAGTGTCTGGGTTCATCTGTAAAAGAAAAACAAACCTGATGGATGTTTCGTCTATAATACTATCAATATGAAATCTCTGATGATGTTTCACCTTAATTAATCGGGCTCTAAGTGATTTCTCAAAAGCACTGCAAGAAACAAAATTAGGAATCAGAGAAGAAATCATTCTCCTTTTTCTTTTTTTTACTTTTCAAATTTCAGTAACCAGTGAACCTATAGGACATTCCCTCATTATGCATCTGGTCATTGCAGCATGAGTATACCAAGATAAACGGATCAGACAAACAACTGCATTGACTCTATGGAGAACATGGGTAAGCCCTCCATAAAAAGCATTTATATGGATAAACCAAACCAAACCAAACAAATTCAGTATATCCCACACAGTTGCAGGGTCTGCAGGGCCGTTCCAATCTTTTTGGAGGCCTTGTTACACCAATATCAACACTATAGATTGATCGAACAATTAATAAATAAATCAAACTATAAAATTTGT
Source organism: Arctium minus (assembly GCA_954870635.1). Classification (NCBI taxonomy): domain Eukaryota; kingdom Viridiplantae; phylum Streptophyta; class Magnoliopsida; order Asterales; family Asteraceae; genus Arctium; species Arctium minus. The sequence goes on from OX941086.1 coordinate 49,498,665, forward strand.
ACCATATATTATGTTAAAAGTGAACTTGTTTCGATGAGTAGCCAAAGACTGGACTGTGGATTGTTAATAAAATAAAAATTGCAAATGAAAGGGTGATTGAATGCACATTTGCTGGTGATTTTTATATCTGATTTTGGTAGTCGTTGGGTTAAAGTCGAACAAGAAATTAATCGTTGTCACGAGAGCCGTTGTTTGATAAACGAATCAAAAGAAATCCCATCTGGGATTTGTATAGTCATGATTGAATCTTTTGCAATCGGGGAAAAAAAGTGAAGGAGCCAAGGAGACAGGAGTCAATCGATGACACGATTGAAGAGATAACAAGGGTCTAGCGATTTCTTGTTTTTCTGACTAAAATTTAATTGGGTCTTGTCATTCAGATTGGACTTGAGTTCAGAAGACTACTAATAACCAAAAAAATTGGGGGCCCTGTTTAGTGTCCCACAATGGAACACCCCAAAGAATGGCTTGGGTCTGGGGTGTAGGATATAAGCAGACCTTGCTTCTACACAAAGGGTAGAGAGGTTATTTCGTGAAGACCCCAGTTTGAAAAAAAAAAGAAAAAGAAAAAAAACAAGGAGACAGGTGATAAAAATAGCTTAGTAACATAGAAGTGTGCAAAATGCAAATACACAAAGACGCATTTATATGGGTGCCATAGTTCAAACGAAAGAGGGTTACCACAACATAGGAACAACATAAAAAATTAAATGTTAGTAGGTTTCTGTTCCCCCTCTTCTGTTGCCTTCAACATATCGATTCATTTGTCTAGCAAGTCTGAAGGAAAATAGTGAATAAAAGTTTTTGACTTTTAGCCATTGTCTGGCCAAATTGCATGTTAAGCTAAAAGAGGAGAGTAAACGGACAAGTCCATATACACAGCAAATAGGAAAGAAATAAGGATCTAAAAAGGTATACCAAAAATGAAGAAAGACTCATCAATCAACATGGTAACTTAACACATATATACTCACCTCATCCAGAGTGGGAGTTAACAATACTGTCAAAAAGGAAATTTTATTAGATTTATGTTAGAAATTGTACTCACTCTCTAACTGTACTGATTTTAATACCATTGCAGCTGACCACAAGCCTAATGGTCATGCTTATGTCCTCCCTGCAGCACCACATCAAAGACTTGAATTATGAAAATTAACCAACAGAAAATTTCAAAAAATGGTCACCATCCATCAGTTCCCATTTTGCATCTGCTCTCTCTAGTGAAAATTTAAAGTATATGCAGATTCTTTCATAATATATCGAATACTTTATCATTTCCAGAATTCTTCAACAAAGACGTAACACTCATACAGACAGGCATTTGTCAAATCCATTACCACATACTTGTATTTTTGATGATGGGTTGTGTGTTACTAGTTTTAGATGTGCAGAAATGTTATTGTATCATATGTTCTTTTTGTTTTCCAATGATTTATCGGTGGTACAATCAAACTCTTCAAGAAAATATAATTCAAGGTTCACTTGATTTTGTACTCTATTTATAGCTCACGAATACAAATTTCCAGATACTCCCTCCATTCAAATAAAAGAGTCCACTTCAATATCTAGAAAGAATTTAAAGAGAGACTGTTTGGATACCATTTTTTGCAGTTCTATTTCTTCACATATAGCAGGAACTCAATTATGATTTAATATGTTTTCTCATAATTACCAATCTTAGTTAATCAAATAAGGGTCATTAGAATTTTTTTAATGAAATTCACACAATAGCTCAACGTTTTCCATAACGCTATACACACATGATATTTTAGGATGTCTGATAACAAAATAAATTCCAATTATTATATCATATACCGGCAGTAACTTGTGATAATTTATATCCCAAGAAGACGCTCGAAGATTTTCTCAATTTCTATTAGGATTGGGGGAGTATTATACAATGATAAACATTATATCTAATACTTCAGGCTGCACATGTATGTGACGATTATAAAGTGTCAAAAGATCAGCTGGATAGGCATTTAGAAGTTCCAGGGAAGCATGGATACCATAATGGAAAAAGTTACGGTGGCATACCTGAGAAGATCAGCAAAAAACTTGCGTTGCTTGTCCACCTCATTCTCTGGAAGAGAAGCATATTTTGAAGCCAACTTGTTACAGACATCATAAGGGTGAACATCTATGGAAATATTAGGTAATAAGAGTTACAGGCTGGAACAGACTGATACTATAAATGAAACTTCAAGTTAGCTTTTGAGTATACTTACAAAAACCAAAAGCATAGAGCTTCAAAGATTTTATTTTAACTATTTTCATTGTTTTTGATCCAGTTCCAACAAGAACCTGAAACGCAGACTGAGGTTGCTCATAACAGAAAAAAAGAGTAATAATGAATACAGGAAGCATATAAAAGAGAACCAAAGAACAATGATGCGGCTTTACAACCTAAAATCACGCAGCAATGAGTCACAAAGATTTATATGAACACATACGAAAGTAAGTGTAGCAAAGTATAGAAACGTATTGAGCATCACAAAATTTGTCTAATGCCGTTGATAAGCATGCCTGAAAGCAAGTTTTCACATGTTCTACATATGTTCTCCAAAGGAAAAGATGTGATCAACTAGAAAAGAGAAAAATCGCCATAGACTTTGAAGAGCACAGGCTTTTACAGTTATCTTACAAGCAGTTCAACTTACAAAGTGTGTCCTGCCGTGGATGTAGAAAAGTTTTCTAGGACATGCCAAAATGTGAATTTAAAAAGTCAACATTTTCTATTGCATATCATTAATTTATAAATAACACACCTACAATAACAAGAATAAAGTTGTCTATCATGGCACTAACAGTGGAAGAATAGAAATAAAGCATCTAACGAATTAACCATGTGGCATGTTAGAATAACCAGAATGCGTGAACATATGCAGATATTAAACTACTATATACCTCAATTATAGAGGAAAATCTGTAAAAAGTAAACCTAAAAAGGCAGAAGATAATTACCAATTATATTTGAGAACAGCTAAGGTTTGTGATCACGACGAGATTAGGGAAAAGTTACAAACCATTCACATTTGCATAGAAGTACCAAGAAAAAAATTGTAACTGTTGAAGACGAGATCTGAAGATGCCTCCTACACCTATCCATCACCTACTTGTGAAAGGATTCAAGAAAATGATTGCCGCTTGTTTTGAGAATTAAAATTAATTAGATTTTAACTTTCAGTACCTCACTATAGATAGGCAATCATTTTCTTATTAAAAAACACTTGCACCTATATAGTTTTGCTTCAATTGATTATCAGAAAAGATCATTTACTCTCAAGGGTTTGGTGGAGTTGTCATATCTACACAGTACAAAATGTATCTAAAATGCACCACCGGTGTTCGGACTATGAGCAGAGTCTTGAATCAGAGAAGCAGCATGAAAATATGAAGATCCCACCTCATTAATGAGGGAGTAAAGATAGTGATGAAGTGTATGCCGGGAGATCAATCTGGAGTTATGCAATTTGGCTATTTATGATAATCTCAGTAATTTTGTCATCAACTTATAAAAAAAATCTGTAATTATGGAGAAAGTTTTATCCAGCAAAAATATCATGCTTGATGATGTACAAGTGTCACAACTTGTGGCAACTCAGTGTAACATCACCTTCAATGTGTTTTATGACCTTTCAAAGAAAAACACTGGATTCTAATAAAATATAAAATTTGGGGCAAGCCATAAATTTATAAAACCAAAGAGGACGAACAACACATCTAGAAATCCAGGGCACCTAAGGCTCACCCTTGCCCCAACTATCTTCCTCCATCCCTGCCTCTATCCCAAAACTAAGCACCACAACTAGAAATGGAAGCAAATGACATCATACAGTTTATGATGTTCTCTACAAAGAAAAACAAAACAAACTGTAACATAACATTGCATCTTTTGAGTACCTCCCGTGAATTGATGTAGATTCATAATTCTTTTATCTAGCTAATTTGTGATATATGTCATTATTTGAAGGTTAACATCAAAACTGTAAGGACAATAATAATATCAAGACTGGAGAAGGTAACATTCATTTAGGACACAAACTCAAATGTGCAAGTGATACATTTTGGGGCAGAGGGATAATCATAATTAGCCAAGAAGAGGACAGAGCATAGAGCATGATTGTGCACACTGCTGTCTTGATGTAAACTTTGAAATATAGTTATTTGAATGGAAAAACTAATAGAAGCTTTTCTGTACAGTTGCATATAACATAGATCAGGAGTCCTGCTTTGTCTTTTTTTTTTTCTTGCCTTCTTAGCGTGCAAGTCTTATTACAGGTTATGACCTGTAAGCTATACCTCTAGTTTCTATTTTCTATATAGCACATACGTCTTGCAGTTCAGATATAGCCCCCAAGTTACACGCAAGCAAACAAAACAAAAGGATCCATAAGCAATGGAAAATGGAGTTAAAAGGATCAACCTCCGTATTTAAACTGGTATTACTCGCTCCAAAGATGTTATCCAATATAGTTGGGAACTCAATACCAGTCCTTGGTTCAACAGCATGTGCTGTACAATTAAAAATTCCATAATAAAGATCACCACAGCTTCGTTGCGCAACCTCACACGGACTATGATTCAATGATCTCTTCACAACTGCATTGCCATTTTCATGTGAAACAGCAAGAAAATTCCTAGATCTGATTCCCAGAAACAAAAAAGGAAGAAAAAAAAAAAGCAAAGCCCACATAGGATGTTAAAACAAATATAGAGCATTTCTCATCTTCTACAAAATTTAAGCTGATAAAGGATGAGTGAATGTATTCTGAAAAGAAGAGAGCTCACATATTGTCAAGTGGTGGTACTAAATTACCAGCTAAGGATAATGCAGGGATGAACTGAAGCTCTTTAGCCTTTACCAGCAGCTGCCTTATTGCAAACCTCGAGAACTTGTTAAAAATTTCTGGAATCTCGAGTGCCTTTTTTCTATAATTGCAGAAAATTCCTGGGAGATCAAGCTTAGTACTAGAAACATAACTGGTTTGAGAAAATTCACATCTTTTAGGGTAAGAACCGTGAGAACAATCAGATACTTTGTGGCTGATATTTGAATTTGACCCACTAGCACACCATAACAGTACAGTGCCAGTAAACTTTGAAATGCAACTAAAAGTTTCTTGAAGAGCAACAGTTCCAGGTCTGTACCATTGTCTAGAATGATGGGGTGAACTGTCGACCAATGAACTTATATGGTACAAATATCGACCAGTGAAAAGAGCTTCAACCGGAAAGAACTTAGGCCGCCCCTCATCAAGATCCATAGGCAACAAATAACGGTTTTACACAATTCCTTCTTGCCTGTTGCCTCTACTTCAACAACTCAGAAACCCAGCAGTCAGAAAAAGAGAGTTTTTCTGATCATGAAAAAAGATGAACCACCTACAAGTGAATAGCACACCTGTAATGGAATCAATCAGATTGAATATATGTATGTAACACGCAGATTTAATAAGGAATTAAGGAGCGAAATCAACATTTGATGGTCAAAAGCAGCACCATCCACAAATTTCATGATGCATTTTGATGAATTTTTGCATGGCTTTTTCACCACTTAACACTCTAGTAATGACAAGTTACACCTCTGAGATAAGGTTGCTTTTAGTGTTATATTTCATGTCTCCAATCAATAAAAAAGGGTAAAAGGACACATCTCTTGCTTAACGTTTATGACATTTTCTAGTTGGCTATTCTTGTTTCTCACAGTTCTTGACTTCTGAATATGACTGGTTGCGTTTTTTTAGTACCATGTTTTTGTGTTTTGCAACTTGTGCTTGCAGCATTAATTTTTATAAAAACAGCTCAATCTTGAACAGGGGTACTCCTGGTTTAAGAGCAACTTAATGACCTCCTTGAAGAACAATATACAACAACGATTCAGGTTTGTCTTTCTGTTCAATTTCAAGTTTCCACAACTACCACCATAGTTTAGAATATGTTCATTTAAACAACTGATCATCAAATTCACTGCCACCAAAAAGTTAACACACCCATTGCATTTTGACTTCCAATGTCAAATGGTTAAGTTTCAATTTGAGGGATATGTATTAGTAGTTTTATAAGAAAAACTCCAACTAATATTGAAATTCATGAAAACCAACTATAATAGCGCCCATACAAACTTTGGATGGTATCATATTTGGCATCAATAACTAAGGCGTATGGCCTTCTTCCCTTATTTTTTTGTAATGGATAGAGGACTACAATAACTACGGCAATAGTCTCTCCCATCAAAATGCAAAATATACCATAAAGCAGACCAAATTAACACCCATTTGCAGCGAATTAAAAGGCACATGCCATTTGAATTTCCTCTCAACATCACAGTTCAACAAATTGCACCACATCCAAACGGCAGTATGAACGAAAATCACTAAATTACGAAGCATATTATGTACGCCCGTTCACATAAAATATATTACAATAATAATTAAAACTAACCTCAAATTATCACGGAAAGCAATAATGCATCAAACACAGATGATCGATCACGCTACGCTTTCGAGGACCAAAAAGAAAAACTTTATTAGGGCTTTTCAACAGGAACCGAATATTCTGTTCGGCTCGGAACGATGAATGCGAATTTACACGATGAATAAACAATCAAAACTTTTAATCTTCTTTCTTTCGGCAAGAGAAAAGCAAAATGGCTACGAACTGATCAAGATTTTGAATTTTTGTTTGAATTTGTTATCGATTACCCCAAATAAATAGGGGTTTTCCTGGAACTGAACGAAGAAAGAAGATTCTGGCCCTGTTAAGCGTGCAAAGGTGTCTCTCTCTTTCTTGCATTAGTTGGGCAGAACTACAAGAACATATTTATAGAGCTTGCTACCAAGTTTTTAACTATTTTCAGAAATTACCCTTTCAGTTAAGAAAATTACAGGGAAGCCCTCTTTTCGACTTATCAATGCTCTATTATAATAAACATTTAAAAATACCTTGTTGAATCTTTAGTTATTACTTATTATCTTAAAATTCAACTTTATAAATGTATAGATACGACTTCTTAAACCTTCACCTTTGAACTATATAAAACCAACCGATTGATAAACACGTTTAAATACATGATAAGTGTTAGTAATACATGATTTCTTTTCAATAGTTTTTCATTCTCAATTTACCATAATATTTTATATCTCGTTGTATTACATGGTGCAACGCCCTAAAAATTTGGGTGAATTTAAAATTCAAAAATTCGACAATATGACGTCTATAAATAGAGTAAACATGTACACCCTAAAATAGGGAACATTCAAATCTGGATAATAAGGTAAGGACGAATCAAGCCAAAATGTAACATCCAAAAATTCGGGGAATAAAGTATGGCGTTTACAAACCCAATTAAATGAAGAATACATTCGACAACCTAATAATCTAGATTTGCCAAATAGATTACGGTCGGGTGTCGCTAATCCTTCCAAAATGTATGTCTATCAACTAGTATATGTCGGTCTATAGATCTCCCAAAAAGACCACTTTCGACCACACGGTCGGCCACTCATTCCCGACGATCCTCGCCACTAAGATGCCTTGCCATACATGACAACTAAAGAAGCAAGTGTTAGGCAAAAGCCTAGTGGGAGCATATAATCGCAAGGTAAATAGTGTAATGAAATTGTAATATATATATATATATATATATATATATATATATATATATGTCCATATATCTATGGTTCCCAACCAAATTTCTCGGCTAGTCGTCGTACATGAAATTCCATTCGGCTTGTTGGCATTAACCCACACCGGGTCTTTATCCATTTGAGACATCAACCCAAACCGGGTCTTTAGCCTTTTGTGACCTCAACCCAAACCGAGTCTTTAGCCAATCGAGACATCAACCCAAACCGGGTCTTTAGCCAATTGAGACATCAACCTAAACCGGGTCTTTAGCCATTTAAGACATCAACTCTTTCCAAGTCTTTAGTCTTACTAGTAGGTTGGGGCATCCCCCATGACCTCATACATCCGTGTCATAATATCCCACCACTTTACCTTTTATTTGCCACCATCACCACACAAACATGTTACACAAGGTGTATTGTTAAAATCAACATAAAACCTTCTATTCACCCACAAACTCATGGTACTTGGTACATTCAATCCTCCTTTCCAACCCCAACTCATCAAATATAGAACATCTTCAAAGTTTGATTTTAGGTCAAACTTCAGACAATCAAATAAAGACATAGAAGATATAGGTATATGGGTTAAAACCCATGTTAGACAAGTATATAAGTAGGATAGGCAAGGATGCACCAACCTTGGTGATTTTTTAGAAGAAATCAAACCCTAGAGATGGTTGGTAGATAAGTGAGGACTTGAGAGTTTGCTATAAGCTAGGTCTTTCACAAATTTCTCCCTAGACATGCATTAAATCCCCATAAATGTTTGTAGAAGTTCCATTAATGAAGAGAGTGAAACTAGGGTTAGGTACTGACCAAAATCGCTGGAGAAAAACTCCCAAATCAATTCTAAGTTAAAATCCCGAAAATTAGAGTTTTATACCACCAACCCCCCGGTCGGCGACTATGACCGACGACAATGCCCTGGTCATAGTCGTCGGGGCAATGTCACACCCCAGCCCCATCTTGCTGCGTTTGTCCAGAAATTCACCCCATGGCAGCGACAATGACACGCGACTATGCCCTGGTGGTATAGTCGCCAGGCATAGTCGTCCCAAGCCCTTTGGGCACGCCTTCGACCCGAACTGACCTAATTTCGACGAGGGAGGGTTGACCGGGATTCGTAATACATAATCAAATAATGAGGCACTAATGTATGATTATTTAAATACCCAAAACGAAGCCGAAATAGAGAAAATCTACCCGAAAACACGGGTGTTACAATCCTCCCCAACTTGGGAATGATTTTGTCCCCGAAATCCTAACTATATAAATAAATGAGGATATCGACGCTTCATATCCTCTTCCGCTCCCAAGTCACGTTTACACCCCGATGGTGTCTCCATTGCACTTTGACCATCATGACCTCATTACGTCGAAGTCTCTTGGTCTCTCTCTCTAAAATGGCCTCGGGTTCTTCGGCACAACGGTTGTCGTCCACCCGAATCTCTGACAATGGGATAACGCTTTCTTCCGCCGCCAAACATTTCCGTAAATAACATATGTGGAATGTAGGGTGATTACCGTCCATTTTCGGTGGCAAGTCTAACTTGTACGCTTGCAGTCCGATACGTTCAACGATGGTAAAGGTCTAAGGAAACGGGGACTTAACTTCCCCCGCTTTCCAAACCGAATCAAATCCTTCCAAGGGGACACTTTCAACATCACCCGATCCCCCACTTGAAACTCCACGGGTCGTCTCTTATTGTCGGCATAACTATTTTGTCGATCTTGCGCCGCCTTCAAGCGTTCTCGAATTGCTTTGACTTTGTCGGCCATCTCTTGTACAATTTCCGGTCCAGCGAATTGCTTTTCGCCCGCCTCCAACCAACACACGGGGGTTCTACATTTTCTCTCGTACAAGGCTTCAAACGGTGCCGCTCCAAGGCTAGAGTGGTAACTTTTGTTGTAAGCAAAATCCACCAAAGGTAGATGAGTATCCCAATTATCACCGAAATCGATCACGCAAGATCTAAGCATGTCTTCCAAAGGCTGAATTGTCCTTTAGCTTTGTCCGTCTGTTTGTGGGTGGTATGTCGTACTCAGATTAACTCGAGTACCCAATTCTTGCTGCAAAGCCCCCCACAATCTTGATGTAAATCGGCTATCATGATCAGAAACTATAGACAAGGGTATACCATGCCTAGAGATTACTTCATCAATGTAGAGTTTTGCCAATTTATTCATTGGCAAGGTTTCCGCATCGCTAGAAAATGAGCACTCTTCGTCAAATGGTCGACAATCACCCAAATGGTATCGTTGCCCCGCAACGTCTTTGGTAGCTTGGTCACAAAGTCCATGGTGATCTTGTCCCACTTCCACTCGGGTATCTCCAACAATTGTAGGCTCCCATAAGGTCGTTGGTGCTCGGCCTTTACTTACGAACAAGTCATGCACCGCTCTACATAGTGTGCCACATCCAACTTCATAATCGGCCACCAATAGTGCAACTTCAAGTCTCTATACATCTTGATGCTTCCCGGGTGGATGGAGTATTTGGACTTGTGCGCGTCTTCCAAGAGTAGTTCCTGGTTTCCTCCAATCTTTGGCACCCAAACGCGTCCATTGAAACATTTGATCCCTCGTCTATCCTCGGATAAGAGTAGTTGTTACTTGGTCATCACTTCATCTCTGAGATTTTCCTCCAACAAGGCTTCGGCTTGTGATGCTTTAATCTTCTCCATGAGGATTGATACTAATTCAATTATTGCAAGCTTGGCTCGGAGCCTCCTACTATATTCTTTCCGACTTAAGGCATCGGCCACCACGTTAGCTTTACCCGGGTGGTAAAGTAACTCATAATCGTAGTCCTTGAGTAGCTCCAACCATCTTGTTTGCCTCATATTTAGCCCCTTTTGATCGAAAACATACTTCAAGCTTTTGTAATCCGTGTACAAGGTACACTTCGTGCTGTAAAGATAATGTCGCCATGACTTAAACGCGAACACCACCACTGCTAGCTCCAAATCATGCGTGGGGTAATTCTTCTCGTGCACTTTTAGTAGCCTTGACGTGTAGGCAATCACTTTTCCTCTCTGCATAGACCCATTTTAGATGCGTCGCTATAAACCACAAAATCCTCCTACCCTTCCGGCAAGGATAAGATCGGAGCTTCACAAAGCTTCTTTTGCAATGTCCGGAATGCCTTCTCTTGAGATTCGGCCCACACGAACTTCACATTCTTCTTGGTCAAAGCCGTCAATGAAGAAGCAATCTTGGAGAAATCTTGAATAAATCTTCGGTAATAACCTGCTAACCACAAAAAGCTTCTGATCTCGGATGGACTCTTAGGAGGTTCTCAACTCATCATGGCTTCTATCTTCGCGGGGTCCACCTTCACATCGTCTTTCTAGACTACATGCCCCAAGAACTTCACCTCATTCAACCAAAATTCACACTTGGAGAATTTTGCATAAAGCGTATCCTTCCTCAAGACTTCCAACATGTCATGAAGGTGATGCACATGATCGGATTCATCCTTGGAGTAAATCAGAATATCGTCGATGAACACGATAACTGACTTGTCAAGAAATGGTCGACACACGCGGTTCATTAAATCCATGAACACCGCCGGGGCGTTCGTCAAACCAAAAGGCATCACCAAGAACTCGTAGTGTCCGTAGCGCGTCCTAAATGCAGTCTTTGGAATGTCGCCCTCCTTGACTTTTACTTGATGGTAGCCCGAACATAGGTCGATCTTTGAAAAATATCCCGTTCCTTGAAGTTGGTCGAATAAATCGTCGATCCTAGGGAGTGGGTACTTATTCTTCACGGTCACCTTCTTCAACTCCATATAATCTATGCACATCCGCATGTTTCCATCCTTCTTCTTCACGAACAAGACCGGCGCTCCCCACGGTGACGAGCTCGGTCTCACGAATCCCTTCTCAAGAAGGTCCTGTAGTTGTCCCATCATCTCTTTCATCTGCCGAGGCTAAACGATACGGGGCTCTAGCTATCGGAGTTGCTCCCGGGGTTAAGTCAATCTTAAACTCTACCTGTCGATCGGGTGGTAATCCAGGTAAGTCGTCCGGGAATACGTCGGGGAATTCCTTTACTACTTCCACATCTTCAAGCTTCTTCTTCTCGAGCTTGGAGTCTATAACGTACGCTAAAAGGATGATCATCCTTTCGATAAACAATTCCGTGCCTTCACCATGCTGATAATTGCCACCTCGCTCTTCCGCCTTTCGCCGTACACGGTCACCGATTCATCATCCGAAATTGGAATTCGGATCAACTTCTTTGCACAAAGAATTTCGGCATGGTTATCCGTTAACCAATCAATCCTAATGACCACATCAAACCCTTCGATGACCATCGACATTAGATCAACCGGAAATTCTTTTCCTTCGATTTCCAATTTGCAACCCCTAAGAATATCCCGAACTACTACTTGGTCATCATCCGCTAGTTCTACCACTAAAGCATCATCCAAGCTACTAGTGGGCACAAAAAACTTTTGACAAAAAGAATTCGACATGAACAAAAAACTTACGTCGGAATCAAACAATATATGCGTAGGTACAGAGTTTAGGAGAAACGTACCCGACACCACATCGGTCGAAGCTTTCGCCTCCTCGGTGGTCATTTGAAACGCTCTTCCCGTTGCTTTAGGAGGATCCATTTTCTTTGCTCCACTTCCTCCGTTTTCAACTTTGGGCATTCACTCTTGATATGACCTGGTTCCTTGCATTCGTAGCACGTGATCCCTCTGACCGGGCAATCGCGGAGATCATGACCCAATTTCCCACACTTGAAGCACTTCGTCCCGCCCGAGATGCACGGGCCGACATATTTACTCCAACATTTAAGGAACCATCTAGCCTTTCGTCTAACCTCGTTCTCGCGGTAATTATTGTTGAAAGGTCTTGTCTTCCTTGAGGGTGTAGAACTCCCTTCCCACTTCCTCTTCTCCAAAACTCCTCCTTTCTCCTCCTTGCCCTGATTATAGGCATCTTCCACCAGTTGTTCCATCTCAATTGCTTCCCGAAGGTTAGAGGCCTTGAACACACGGACCATGTTCATCATGTACGATGGGAGACCTTTGATGTAAGCTTTAATATTCTCTCTCTCAGTTGGGACCAGATGCCCCACCAACCCCAACTTATCCATAAACTAACGGTTGTATTCTTTCACCGATAGGCTTCCCTTCTTCAAGTTCTGGAATTCTTCCTCTATCCGGTCCATGGCTCGCTCATTTACAAAATTCTTCCATTAGTTTCTTCTTGAAAGTTGCCCAGTTCAACTTTGCCAATACCGAGACCTCCACAGAGGTGGAATAAACGTTCCACCATGTGAGGGCCGCCCCTCTGAGCATCTGGGAACCAAACGTTTCTTTCTGGCTCTCATCGCATTCACTCAATTGGAAAGCCTGTTCCATTTCCTGAATCCAGTTCATACATGCCACCGGATCGTCCGAGCCCTTGAATTCCGGTGGTTGGCAACCAAGGAAGGCCTTGAAAGTGCAAGTTTTCGTCACTTGCCTTGCTTCCGGGGTTGCGATCTCATTAGTGGGAATTTCAGGTTTGGTACCCCTGGATCCCGTCGCAAGGACATTTTCCGTAACCGTTTCGTGCCTACGGTTGTTAGTATCTCGGTCCTTAAGTAGCTTCAATAACATTTCCTGCTGTTGGGCCATCGCCACGTTCATAACTTGCATCATCTGATCCATCATTCTCGATTCCAGAGATACTTCTTCAATTATCGGTTCAGAAGTGGCTATGTTGCATCGGGGTATATGCTCGGGCCCTCCGCCCAAAACGTTTTGCAACAGTGGGGGAAGTCCATCATCGTCACTCTAGGATGGTCGGCCGTGGACGTCATTTCATCTTGTCCATCCGGCCGATTACGAGTGTTTACCATTGTCTGCCACACATACGCGAGAGTATAGGTGATAATAGATTATAAGAATTATAGACAAGGAAATATACTACTACATTCATTAATCATCATAACAATGGGAAAACAAGCATACTCACGTAAAACATCTTCATAATAACGTTAGCTAAGTGAAATTATGAACATATGATACGTAAGAGTTCTCATCACCATTATCATAAATCTCAATTAGTGTAATTTCCTTCGACTCTAAGACCATCATATCTTAAGAGTTATACCCATTCTCACAATTAACGACTTAAAGTCCCAGCTTAAGTCTAGGTATCCCACATTCATACCTAGTTCACTTAAACTACTGCTTTAATACCAACTTGTAACGCCCTAAAATTAGGGTGAATTTAAAATTCGAAAATCCGACAATATGACGTCTATAAATAGAGTAAACCTGTACACCCTAAAATAGGGGACATTCAAACCTGGATAATAAGGTAAGGACGAATCAAGCCAAAATGTAACATCCAAAAATTCGGGGAATAAAGTATGGTGTTTACAAACCCAATGAAATGAAGAATACATTCGACAACCTAATAATCTAGATTTGCCAAATAGATTACGGTCGGGTGTCGCTAATCCTTCCAAAATGTATGTCTATCAACTCGTATATGCTGGTCAATAGATCTCCCAAAAAGACCACTCTCGACCACACGGTCGGCCACTCATTCCCGACGATCCCCGCCACTAAGATGCCCTGCCATACATGACAACTAAAGAAGCAAGTGTTAGGCTAAAGCCTAGTGGGAGCATATAATCGCAAGGTAAATAGTGTAATGAAATTGTAATATATATATATATATATATATATATATATATATATATATATGTGTGTGTGTGTGTGTGTGTGTCCATATATATATGGTTCCCAACCAAATTTCTCGGCTAGTCGTCGTACATGAAATTCCATACAACCCTTGATAGTCTACACATCAATTTATTCAAGCCATTCGGCTTGTTGGCATCAACCCAAGCCGGGTCTTTATCCATTTGAGACATCAACCCAAACCGAGTCTTTATCTAATCGAGACATCAACCCAAACCGGGTCTTTAGCTATTTTAAGACATCAACCCAAATCGGGTCTTTAGCCAATTGAGACATCATCCCAAACCGGGTTTTTAGCCATTCAAGACACCAACTCTTTCCAAGTCTTTAGTGTTACTAGTAGGTTGGGTCATCCCCCATGACCTCAAACATCCGTGTCATATTATCCCACCACTTTACCTTTTATTTGCCACCACCACCACACAAACATGTTACACAAGGTGTATTGTTAAAATCAACATAAAACCTTCTATTCACCTACAAACTCATGGTACTTGGTACATTCAATCCTCCTTTCCAACCCCAACTCATCAAATCTAGAACATCTTCAAAGTATGATTTTAGGTCAAACTTCACACAATCAAATAAAGACATAGAAGATATATATGGGTTAAAACCCATGTTAGACAAGTATATAAGTAGGATAGGCAAGGATGCACTCACCTTGGTGATTTCTTAGAATAAATCAAACCCTAGAGATGGTTGGTAGATAAGTGAGGACTTGAGAGTTTGCTACAAGCTAGGTCTTTCACAAAGTTCCCCCTAGACATGCATTAAATCCCCATAAATATTTATAGAAGTTCCATTAATGAAGAGAGTGAAACTAGGGTTAGGTACTCACCAAAATCGCTGGAGAAAAACTCCCAAATCTGCTTCTAAATCAAATCAAGTTAAAATCCTGAAAATTGAAGTTTTATACCACCAACCCTCCGATCGACGACTATGGCAATGCCCTGGTCATAGTCGCTGGGGCAATGTCGCACCTCAACCCCATCTTGATGCGTTTGTCTAGAAATTCACCCCATGGCAGCGAAAATGACACGCGACTATGCCCTGGTGGCATAGTCTCCGGGCGTAGTCGCCCTAGGCCCTTTGAGCACGCCTTCGACCCGAACTGATCCTATTTCAACGAGGGAGGGTTGACCGGGATTCGTAATCCATAATCAAACAATGAGGCACTAACGTATGATTATTTAAATACCCAAAACGAAGCTGAAATAGAGAAAATCTACCTGAAAACATGGGTGTTACACATGGGTACATGACTAGTATTAGTTATAACACACTTCCTTCTAAAGGTGGAAAAAATGATTCGGTCGGAAAGGTTAGATAACGAGTCAAAGAAGTAATTTTTTAGTACAAGTTGGATCAGGTTGATCTATGAACACCTTTTTGATAATTTCTTCGAATTTTATAAATAAGTAATGTTGGATCCAATAACAATAATACTATAAATGTGTAGAGGGGGTGAATACACTTTTTGGCGGTTTCTTTGAAAGATTAAAATAAAAAAATATATATTATAATATTCGAGGAAAAAGATTTTAAATTGTTCGTGCCAAATTCAAAATAGAAATCTATACCCTATAAGATAGAAATGAATTACAATCTAAACAAAAGATATTATAAATATGTTATCTGATTGTTCTACACTCGATTGGAATTTTCAAATGGTGTTTCACTCACTGTGTGTAAACTGCAGTTCACTTTGCATTCTTGAGCAATTTGCAGCTTGTGTAAATCGATAAGAACACATAGTAAATAAGGAAGATGTCACTTGTATTTATACCGAATTTTGAGTGGGAATAAAATTGTTAGTGCATGTAGTCTTTGTTGTTGGCTTGGTATTAAATATATCAGGAAGATCCTCACATGCATGTTGAAACTTGTGGTCCATTAGTTCATTCAGTGGCAACCCTTCTACATACTATGATAAAAATTCATAGGTGTTGACTTCAGAAATACAACTTCAGAAAGCAATCCTTCTAAAGTCTTCATTTGGATAGTCTTTTGAAAAGTCTCTTTGTTAAGGATATCTTTAGAAGTCGACACCCTTTCTGAAAAAATTGATCATTTATAATCTTTATTAAGAACTTCTGATATATCTTCATAACCGAACTTTCTTGAAAGTTGATCATGCTCCCAAAATTCTTGGATCTCATGTTACGTGGTTTGATCAGATGTTTTCAGAAAGTAGATCCTAGCCAATGCTTTTAAGGTTTAATCATTTGACTATTGAATAAACATTAGAAAGTAGAATGGCCTTCTAAATAAATCTATAGAAAGATCTATGATTAGATTTCTCAAGTCGGCAAGGTTTAGGTTTGGAAGGTCGTGATTTGTCAATATAATTTTGGAGTCATCCTCTCGTTTGACGTAGAATTCATGATATGGATCAAATTGTGCATGCTTTTGCTTCTTAAGTCCATATCTATGACCCTGCTAATGGGATAGAATTTGGCTTTCATATCTTTCCTTCTGAATAATGAATCTTCAGCTACCACCCTTCTTTCTCATAGCTTTGTTAGATCCTATTTAGATTTGATGACTGGCAAACGAATATTGATATACAATTAGACTATTTGATTGAATATTAATGAATTGGTATTGTGATCAGTAGTTCCAAAGACTTACGAGTGACGATGAAGATCCAATGAAGTCTTAAAGCACAAACTCCGTTACCGAGGGGTTTGTTATTTAAGTCGCCAAAGTATGAAACTGACAAATGTAAACTTGAAGCTAGAGAGATCTTATCGCTAAAGATCATGAACGTCTGGTTAGTATTATGCCTAAAAGACAATCATTACATAAATGTAAACATTGATTTATAATTAATCAAAAGGTTTTGTCTATTCATTTTATGTATTTTATATTCTATGTTGATGAATGAACATGATGATAACTTTGAAATAATATTCTTAAACATCTTTAGTTCTCAAGTTGGTGAATTGTATGTCGAATAGACCCATCATGAAAACACTACATGAGATGTCATATGAGTGTCGTAAGTGTTTCTCATATGGTCATAGTATATTGATGTCCTTTGACTTGATGCTCTTGAAATTTATTATAGTTGAGTCGCACACTTTGATGCTTGCTTTAACCATGTTGTAATTGAGTGGCATAATAGACGTTGGTGTGTGATAATACTATAAGTTGAGACTTGCATGATTAAATATATAATTTGTCAGTTATGTATGATAAGGGACGATGCCTCTCTGGCCCCTTGATATAATGAAATTGAAAGAATGCATGCATACTCAGATAACAATATGTGATATCGGAATATGTTATTTATTCTATCCATTTAGATATCAAGAAACTAGATATTGAACTTATCGAGAATTACTAAAACCATTTCTCGTGTATAATCTAAGCATCTAGGTCAAAGGGACACATTTATATATTGTGTCAACCACGTGACTTAATGATTGGTTGAATCATTTAACTCTTGTCACTTAGGCAGTAATGAGGTGTCGCTAGATACCACTCATTACTTATAATAAATGAATATAGATTCATTGTTATTTCCAACGTGACTAACACCCAAATGGTCACGCGTTATGACATTTTGAATAAGAAGTTAATTGACTAATGTGTTGTTTAATTAGGCTAAAGTAATTATATTTTGAAAGTCTAAAGGATCTGTGAAAAAGGTGAGCTGCAACATTTTGATGTCGTGACGTGTTCCTACAACATAGTATATGATGCTATGGCATGCTACAACAACTTGGGAAAGTTGTCTTAATTGGATAAAGATAACTTGTGGGCCCAATGATGGAATACATATGGATAGATCTGCAATTTTAAGGTTTCTAGGGTTCCCTAGTGCATATATATAAACAAAGGCTTAAAATTTATGAGAAAAACTACCACCCTAAACTTCTCTTCCTCTTTCTTATCGCCTAAAACCCAGTTCGTGTAGGGTAATCAGGAGTCCAGAAGCAGAACATGCTTAAACTCTTGCTTTTAATGACTAACATCATATTGGAGTTTAAGTGGTACTACGATCCGATCTTGATTCAAATGCACGTGTGGATACCGTTGGAGGCTGGGAGCATAAACTTTGCAACATTTGGATTCAACCATCATAAAGATTCAATCTTTATCTTCAAAGTAACGTTTTTTATCGGCTGATATACCCATTTTGAATGGATCCTCAGTTTCAATTACAATTAATTCCATTGTCCTTTAGGTTCCATAACCCAATAACAACTATGATCCTTCTCTAAAGACTTGATAACCCTGAAAACTAAGAGACATCCAATATTGATGTTAACCATACGAAAGTGGCACTAGTACAAAAATTTTTTGTTTGTCATGGTTTTGAAAATTGAAGTTAGTCACGGTTGGGTTTAATACCGTAGCTGAAAGTCATAAATAAAATTTGAGTATTGGGTTAGCCACGATTTAACTCAATAAATGTAACCATTACAAATCATTAATGCCATGGTTTAGACAAAACCGTGACTAAATGGTTCTTTATTGCCACAATTTATTTTTCGTGACAAGTAACGACTAAAAACTGTGGCCATATATTGATATATAGTCACGATTTTTGTCTAAACCATGACTTTATGTTGTGACGGTTATTGTCTGTGGCCATAGACAGACATATGGCCACATGAAGCCAATTCTCTGTGGCTAAAACCTAACTATATACAACCACAAAAACTTGTTACACGTGGCCATAAGTCAAGGTGTTTATGGCCACATGAAACCAATTCGTTGTCACCAAAAGGTAATCAATAGTCACAATTTTACAAATTAAGCATAACTATAGGTCATGAGTTGGCAGCGATTAGTATATAATTTGTGTAAGCTAAAAATATAGTTAAGCCAACGTTTAAAATAAGTCGGTGGCTTAAAGGAAACCAATAGCCAATTTTCTAAAAATTCAGTTCATGCGACTAATTAGTAGCTTGTGGCCACGGTTTTTATTACTTTATGTGTGCGGAAGTTAACCAATAGCCACAATTCTAAAATTTAAGTGTAATTATATATCATGAATTGGTCACGTTTTTTTTTATTTTTTGTAGCCAAAAGGTAACTATTAGCTACAATTCTAAAATTTAAGTGTAACTATATGTTACGATTTGATCATGGATAATATGAAATTTGTGTGGTTAAAAGCACAACTAAGATCACGGTTAAAATAAACATATGTGACTAAAAGGTAACTTGTAATCACACTTTTAACAATTTAATTCGTGTGGCTAATATGTAGTTTATAGCCAAAATTATTATTATTAATATGGGTGATCAAAATTTAACCAATAGCTACGGTTTTAAAACTTAAGTGTAACCATACAACATGACTTGGCCATGTTTTTTTTTTCATTTTGTGTGACAAAAAAGTAAACAGTTGCCACTGTTATAAAAATTAAGCATAACTATATATTATGATTTGGCCATGGTAAATGTCATATTTGTGTGGCAACAAGTAGAGTTAAGGTCACAGTTAAAATAAGTTCATATGGCTTTAGTGTAATCAATGGTCATGTTAAATAAAAATTTTAGTGGTTGTCAGCAGTTTATGGTCACCGTTTATATTATATTTGAGTGTCCTAAAATGTAACTAATAGTCACGGTGCTGCAAATTCATCATAACTAAGTATATATATGAAGCGTGAGAAGCATGAAGAGTTGAGGTTAACGTGAGAAGTGGTTATCAACCGTTGGATGAGAAATAGATGCACATTAGGTTGAGATGCATCGAATCAATTTCCTTCTAAGTCGCAACTCATAGGAGGACATTTGATTAAAAGTGATCAATAGTTCAAATCCACTTCTCCTCTTCTCACATTAACCTCAACTACTCACACGATCTTTCGCCTATATATATACTGGCTGTATACCCGCACAATGTTGCAGAAGGTGAAAGTATTATAAGCGATTATAAAAGTAAGCCAAGGAATGAAAAGGAATGTAAATGAATATGTTGCGGCTACAGAAATGTGTATATTCATTGCATTATATTACATGCTTTTACATTCCTTGAGTAAGTAACAAATGTAATGGACAACTTATGCAAAGCAAATAAACAATCAGTTTGTCTAATGGTCTATTCATCTACAACATCATCTTTTAATACTTTAAAGTAAAATGCTAGAATAATATATAACAGAAGAAGAAAATTTTTCATGGGCATCAAAAGACAGAATATGTGAGGTCCTGAGATCATAGATTGATTGAATGAAAGATAAACAAGAGTAATTGGGATTAGAATCTGCAGTTGTTTTATTAACAGAAATGTAAACTAACTACATAGAGCGTACAATTCGTAAGGCTACATTGTTGAATGAAAAACTTACTCTACAAACAACTAAACAGACACTATTTATACTAGCCCAACACCCTTGATACATTAAGCCCAAACCCATTACAAGGCCCAATACACACTAAGGTTTATTACTTTACTAAACTTCTAATAAGAACATAAATTATGTTCTAACATTCTCCCCCTAAGTTTTGTAAAGTAATCATAATCTTTTAAGCTCTGGCTTCAACTCTTCCCCCCCTTGATTTCTTTATAAAACTTAGCGTTGCATAAACTTCAAAGCTCCTCTAGCCCCCCCTAGAAAGTAGCTCTTATCCTTGGAGTATCAACTAAAATATCAGATCTGATGTAGACAGTAACCTCGACTGAGTGCACATAAAGACAACTTTTGACTTTAGTAAACCCAACACATTCCTTAACGCCCACAAGAATGATATGTGTGGATTATGGAGTGACATCCAAGTGCATCTTTAGTTTATAACATATGATCTGTCTTTGAACCATGAGTTGAAGTAGGAATTCAGCTTAAGAACTTAATCTGATAAGCTTATGGGCAGTAGCATCCGGTAGCAACACTACAATGCAAGGGTTAGAAGGCAAGCAACAACTGATAATATGTGACCAACGTATGATAGGAGTGATGTCACATATGTATTCTGCATATATAGCTCAGAAATAGGGCAAACTTGTATGAAACAGGGTTCAGAACAGTCAAAATCCATCAAAAATCACAAACTTTTCGCAAGTCACCAACAATTCGCAGATCACTGTAGCAAATCAGCACAATTCGCAAGATAGACTAAGCTGAAACTCCACAATTCACAAAGGCTTATTCTGCGAATTCTCAACTTTTCGCAAGCCTCTCTTTAACTAATTCCTCGCATTTTGCAGATTAGTCTTCTACGAATTCTTACAATTCGTATCACTCACAGCTGCGAATTCTTCACAATTCGCATTACTCTCAACTGCGAATTCCTTACTTAGAAAATTTCATCTTCAAAGAATCCTGCGAATTCTTGAACAATTCACATATGTCTCTTCTGCGAATTCTTAACTTTCGCAACTCACTCATCTGCGAAATCTTCACTTTTTGCAATAGACACAAGTACAAATTCTGTACTTAGTCAAAAATATCAGCTTCAAGGAACATTGCGAATTCTGATCATGCGAATTCTTAAAAAAAATATTCTGCGAATTCTTCTAACATTCTTGCGAGTTCTTCAAATTCTGTGAGTTCTTCATATGAATCTTGCTAATTCTGTGGATCTCGAACATTTTTCACAAAAATCTTCAAATTATCCTTCTATACTTTGAATTCTGAGCTAATCTTTTGAGAGCAGGTTCGAAAACTACTATGGAGCACATTTGTAGTTGATCCCATCATTCAAATTTGTCTCTATAACACATTTCGATCTCAACCACAGTGAAAACAGTTTTCGAACAAAAAATACTCAAAAATCAACCAATTCGTCCATAATTGATGAAATTAAACATTGTAATCGATTCCACTAAGTTCGACTATGAGCACAGAATCGATTTAGCATCAAATAACATCAAAAACAACATCAATTGACGAATTCGAAAATTTCAATAGTGACTGTTCTTTTTCAACCAAAACTGATCTCGATCGTGCAGAAAATGATTTTTCTGTTTAGCTCTAATACCATTTGTGAGGTCCTGAGATCATAGATTGATTGAATGAAAGATAAACAAGAGTAATTGGGATTAGAATCTGTAGTTGTTTTATTAACAGAAATGTAAACTAACTACAGAGAGCGTACAATTCGTAAGGCTACATTGTTGAATGAAAAACTTACTCTACAAACAACTAAACAGACACTATTTATACTATCCCAACACCCTTGATACATTAAGCCCAAACCCATTACAAGGCCCAATACACACTAAGGTTGATTACTTTACTAAACTTCTAATAAGAACATAAATTATGTTCTAACAGAATAATTGTTGAAAATGTCTTAAATTGGAATTAAAACTTAGCGACTTAGGTCATAAGATCTCAAGAACAGACCATATCACAATTCGCAAGTGATCATCAAGAACAGGAATATAAGAGATTTCAACTTCCCACTAACTAATTTGTAACATAATTCTAACACCAAAATGGAAGGAAGACCACAGATTTATACAACTGACGTGTAAAATTGTATGTAAATTGCACAACTTCTTTCTGTTTGTACAAAAAATGAAGCAAGATCATAGAATCTAAAACAACCTCTTTGATGTTGGAAAAACTTGTTTTTCACAAAATGATCGGATATACATCACTCGCAGATCTCTGAACATTGATGGACCGGTCAAGTTCCTGGAGCCTTGTACAGATACTTGTTCAGTAGAATTGTTTTCACTAACTCTTTCTGACTCTGACTTATCATTTTTAACTTCATATTTTAAATCTGTGTTTAAAAGCACAATGAAAAACACAATTTTCTCCAGATCAACCAAAATTATCTCATCTACTAAGGTGTTCTCAAGCTCAGAAATTTTACTTTCCAAGATGAGTGGAGGAACATAAATTTTACCTTCAACTGGTTTTGCCTCCATTTCCTCAGTAGAATAGCTTTGAAAATAGTCATTAGAAGAAATTTTGGTTGCTCAGATAGATAACTATCATTCAGCTTATCATAGCAGAATGGTAATTGCATTTTTGTTATGTTTTTCCTATTTTATCTTCCTTAGCTTCCACTTCATCAGATGATTTTGTAACAAATTTGGGTTTTAAATGAGGACATTTGTCAGCCACTTGTAAAAAATCAAAGTTGTATAAAGCCGGCTGCTTTCGAATAGCTTTCTTTAAAAAATGTGGGTTGTCACCCAATGCCCCAATTATCTTTAAAAGCTTTAAATTCCTTTGTTTTGTTAAGATGAATGGTTTGATCTGTTTGGCCTCTAGCATAAATCTTGGCTTCCAAACCATTTATCTTTTTCAGTAAAGTTTTATTTTCAAACTACAATTTATTATGTTTAATGACAAACTCTTGCTTCTCAAGTTCACACACATTGAACTTGGAAACTGCTTCAGTAATTTGATTTTTAAGACAAGCTTTCTGTTTTTCAAAATTAGTAGCAACTTTGTTCAAAGAATCAATCAAGTTTTTGTTCCCAACAATTTTCTTATTGAGATAAAAAATTGTTTGACGCTTTTTAGCAACTCTGCCTTAGTTTAGTTTGTAAGTCTTGAAGTTCAACCATCAATGTTTCCATTTTCTTTAAAAAATCACATTCAGAAAAATTGTTTACCTCCTCAGATGTCTCATAATCAGATTCATCAAACTTCACCTCCTTTCCCATCAGGCACATGTGTGCAGTTTCATCTCTTTCACCTTCAGAGTCAGTAACATCTAGCCAATGGTCATCCTCAGCCATAAGTGCTTTGCCTGCTTCTTTCTGTTTGGCCAGAAGCATCTTGTCAAAGGCATCAAAGACAAATCAAAATCAAACTGAAAGATGCTGAGAAGAAATTTTTCTTTAAAAGTCAGAAAGATTCATTAAGTCGCTTTAATGGTCAGTGCTGATTTAGAAGATGAATTTTGAAGACCAAAGCGCCAATGATTACTAAGGGGGAGATTGTTAAGTCTGATTTTATAGTAATCATTGTATTTATAGGGCTTGGTCAAATACTGTGTCTAATGTCTTATACTGTGTTGTATTGACCAAGGGTATTTAAGTCCCTTTGGTCTTGGTTCCTTGTAAGAACTTCACGCTCATATTGAATACACATTGATTTGCGCTTCTTGTCTCTCTCTCTACTTTCTCTCTCTAGGATTTAGAGATTCTTGGACTATCATTAACCCTAGCTTTTCAGAAGAAATTTTATAAGAAGTCGGGTTCCAATAGCCAGAAGTATTCATCAGGATCGAGAAATTATGAACACAAGGAAAGGATTAAAGGCAGGAGATATGAAGAAAGGAAGTCTAAAGGTAGAAGGTGCGAGAAGAGAAACCCGGATGAGAAGAAGTATGTGAATAGTTATAAGTCAAAGAAAGCAGAAGAGCCAATAAAATGTTATAATTGTGGGAAGATCGGTCAAGAAAATCAGATACTCCCCCTCAAAAACAGATATTATCATTAAGAAAAATTCTCCTTTTTCACTCCCCCTTGAATAATGCTCAAACCCATTTGAACGGATATAAGAACATAATGAATTTAAACATTAATGTAGAAAGAAAAATATACTGAATATGTATTTTGAAACGACTAAATATATAAAAATTTAAACAGAAACAAATAAAATTCTACTTAGTAAAATATCACAATAAAATCCATCAAATGAAATCAAATGTATGTGATTGGATACATAAACAAGTTTTATTACATATCAAGTTAAGACATGTTCAGTTTCAAAAACTTTCATCAATCTATTCAGTGTGCTCGCATGTGAACTTCGACTAGCTTCAAGAAAATGTAATTCTAAAAATATAATAGAGAACTTTGCATGTAATCACACTAATCCATCAAAAATTTAGAATTGGGTTGAACAAATTTAGGAGTTGAAAATGCTCAGATTCTTTAAAAGCATTTGAGAAAACTGGAACAACATCATCAGATATAAATGCAGCGGAATAGAATAGATGCACTCACAGTTTCTCATTAGTCAGAAGCTTAATGCTATGAAGAGCGAGTCCTAGACTGACATGTCTAGAAGTCATATTCTTTGAAGCATGGGTTCTGAGCTGAATTACTCAGAAGCCAAAGTCTTGACATTTAAGACCGGGTTTTGAACTGCTGTGTTCAAAATCCATACTTTCTCTTACTCCCCCTTAACATGTGATGCCTGCAACTTTAAATCAGATTGAGACTTGGGTACCCACTTGAACTTGGGCCCGTGTTTGTTAGTTGCAGTTCGTATGGGGAAATATTTATAACATTTGAGATTAGAAGTATGAGAAAGATAATCAGAATGATAAGCACAAACATCAGAAGATAAAGCATAATCATCAGAACTAGAATATGAGGAAGAACATGAGACATGTTTTGAAATTCGAATCATTTGTTTTATAGAGTACTTTGAAATTTTATTACAAGAAACAAATGCGTCACTTTTATAAAATTTGTCTACACATTTATTCCCATCAAAAGTAGGTTCATCAGATGTCCGCTTTGTTCTCCAGATCTGCTTCTTTGACTTGCTCAAAGTCCTATCTGAAAGATTAGAATTGGAAGAATTAGAACTGTCAGAAAGAACTGTATCTTGTTTCTTCGACTTCTTTGACGGTCTTCTTTTACGCTTAGGTTTATAATATTGATCATTGAAAGTAAAATAATCATCAAGAATTTTAGATGAAATATTTAAATCAGAAGAAATAATTTTATCCAAGCAATCAATCTGATCAACTAATAAATCTGAATTCGCCTCGGAGTCTGAAGAATTTTGAGAAAAGGTTTTAAAATTTGAAACTTCCTTTTTATTTTCCTTAGAATCAGAAGAAAGGTTAGAAATAGAATCTGATTTTTGAAAAAATAATTTTTCTTCAAGACTAGACGTCATGAAAGAAAGAATAATATCAGATTCAATTTTCTTTAAAATATTTTGATCTTCTATCTTATCTTCAAGATCGATGATTGTACTCTCTAATACTAATGGAGGAGTATATTTCTTCGAATCATAAATGATTGGAGAACTATTTTCCTTATCAGAATTAGAAGCATAAGGATCAACAAAATCATCAGATATTGAAGATTTGACAGAAGATATATCATTTAAAACTCTTCTTCCTCTCATTGATTTTTCAGGAAAATATTTTTCATTTTCACTTGTATAAACAAAAGGAATTTCATTTTTCTTGTTATTTGTTCTTTTATCATTTTCGATTTCTAACACTTGCTTCTAATTCATCCAATCAATTTTAAATTGAGGAGCATAATGAGCAAGAGTCAGATAATCGTATTTATATAAAGTTGGGGATTTTTCAATCGCATTGTTTAAACAATGAGGATTTTCAAAACCAAGTCCCCACCTTTGTTTTAAAGCTTCTTCACTCCTCGGTTTGTTCATAAAAATTGTTTGTTCAGATTGATTTCTTCGATAAAGTTTTTCTTCTAATTTATTTATTTTATCTGAAAATTCATCTTTTAAAGATGTCATAGCTGTCAAAGATTCAAGACAAGTCTTATTTGAATTTTCCAAATCATCCAATTTCTTTTGAAAGATGTCTTTAGTATTTTCTAAAATAGATTTTTCATCTTTCAAAGAAATTTTCAGTTTGGCAATCAAATCTGACTTTTCAGAATTTAAATTCTTTTTAGATATTAATTTAGAACGCAAATCAGACAAAACAGTAATTATGATATTCATCTGAGAAGATATGAAATTGTGATCAAATTCAGAATATACCTCATCTTCATCCGTATCAGAATTGTCTGACTGATCATCTCCAAGCAAGCACATCTGAGCGATCTCTACGTTTGCTGCTTCATCGTCAGAGTGATCTAGCCAGAATTCTTCTTCTGCTAGAAAAGCTAATCCACTCTCTCTTTTCTCGGCCAGTTCCATTTTCTGTCTATAATACGCTGAGTCCCTAACCTTCTTCACTCGACACTCTTTTGAAATATGACCCAACTTTCCACAGTTGTAGCAAGCAGCAGTCTTTGGCTCGGGTACTTTGGCTTTAGACACTGAAGTGAAGTGAGAAGAGTTGAAACCCGACTTTGGTTGGAACTTTTTCTGGTAATGCTGAGAGAGAAGGATCATTGCTTTCTGCAGAGCCTCACCATCATCATCAGTTGACCCATTGTAAGCGTTTTCAGACAACGCTTGTTCAGCCAGACGGCTCGTGCGGAGTGCAACCGGGTCTACTGATTTCTTGTTCTTCTTATCCAGTTTGGCCTTCTTCTCAAGTACCAAGCTCTCATCAGTCATCAGAATCTCATATAATTCCTGGATTTGCATAGTGGTGATTCTGACATCATTCCTCAGCCTATGGCATGTTTTATTCCATTCTGGTTGCAATGTGTTGAGAAACTTCAGATTTGTCTCAAGCTCGGTCTTTTCAACTTTAATCTTCCTCAGATCATTGATAATGACACAAAATCTGTCAAACACTGTTTTCAGTGGCTCCCCATCCTTGGCTTTGAATTCTTCAAAATTATTCATGTAGTGCGTATGCCTGAGTTGAGTTGCAACCGAAGAACCAAGCATAATCTTCTCAAGCTGTTGCCACATCAGATTAGGATGAGTTTTGAAACAGTCAATCCTGTTGTATATAGAGTTTGGCAAGGCTAGCATCAGATTTGCTTTAAGATCACGATCATCTTGATATGTAGACAACTCATCATGTGAATATTCTTTAGTAGGCTTATATAATCCAGAATCCAATTTGGATTTTTCAAACGGTCCTTCAGATAAAATGATCATCATGTCATTTCCATTCTTTTGTCGTTCAATGAAGTTCAGGAACCGATCTTGCCACTGTGTAAACTCATTTTCATCTATCAGCACTGGTGGACGATTTTCTGTACCCAAAGACATCATAAGATCATTTTTGTAGAACTGAGCTTGATAAGTAAATTTGTCAGAATCCATGTTTCAGAGAATCTAGAAAAATTCTGTCTGTGACTGGCGCAAAGTTGAGGTTTGCGTGAGCAGTTGGTGGCGCAAAGGAGCTTTTCGCAAGCAGGCTGAGACGCAAAGTAAGCTTTGCGTTATAAGGTAGAGACGCAAAGTTGGTTTGCATTATGTGAAGGTTACGCAAACTTCACTTTGCGTGAGTAGCGGGAGACGCAAACTAGTCTTTGCGTTATACGTTGAAGACGCAAAGTAAGCTTTGCGTGAGGCACTAAAGACGCAAACTGGACTTCGCGTGTTATGTTGATCGCACAAATTGAGCTTTGCGTGATGAACTCGAGGCGCAAACCGAAGTTTTCGCGATAGAAGAAGACACAAACTTAGGTTTGCGTGAGGAACACTAAGATCAAATCTGAACTTCTCGTGAAGATGAAGATTTCCCTGGAAGAATGTAGCGCAAACCCGATGAATGTAGCGCAAACCTGTGATGAACTAGCGCAAAGTTTAGATCTCGCGCAAAGTTCTGAAAATCAATAAAATCTTGCTAAAAATGATTATATCCATGAAATTAAAGCAACAAATATACACAAGATTGATCGAAAAGAAGATTATAAGATAATTCAATCAACAATATTGATAAAACACCACAAAATCACGATTTCAAGAAAGTACAGTGCGTAAAAACGAGTTTTCCAGTAATCCTTTAAATCTCAAAATCAACGATCGAAAACTGTTTTTCTTGCAAAAAAGTATGAATCAAATATGATCTATATCCAAAAATGAGTCTAAAGAATCCAAATACAACACAATTCGATCTAAAACCAATCCGAATTTGATGAAAAAGCTAAAAACGAGATTTTCTTGAAAAAAAATCAAGAAAATCAATCAAATTTCTGCTTTAATCCACAAATTCAGAAACGTAAAACAATTTCTCTCAGTCCTCTTAAGATTCAGATTGCTCTGATACCAATTGATAGTCCAAGAATCTCTAAATCCTAGAGAGAGAAGGTAGAGAGAGAGAGACAAGAAGCACAAATCAATGTGTATTCAATATGAGCGTGAAGTTCTTACAAGGAACCAAGACCAAAGGGACTTAAATACCCTTGGTCAATACAACACAGTATAATACATTAGACACAATATTTGACCAAGCCCTATAAATACAATGATTACTATAAAATCAGACTTAACAGTTAACAATATCATTGCTTGCTTCAAATTCTCACCATCATCAGAATCAGAGTCATCACTATCAGAACCATCAGAACTTGTGATCACAACTTTCTTCTTTTTCTTCTTATCTTTCTTCTCTTTCTCTTTCTTCTTGTCCACCACCAAAGCAACCGGATCAGTTGATTTCTCACTTTTCTTCTTCTCTTCTCTTACCTCTTCTACTTCCTCCTCATTCTGTCGAAGCGTTTCATAGACTTCATGCAAGGGTATCTTACTGAGATCTTTCATTTGTTTCATCCTTCGTGTATGATTCTTCCATTCTGGTTGTAAAACACTCAGAAACTTCACATTGTTTTCAATCTGCTTTTTCTTCACTTTATTCCTGGCCATCTCATTGAGCAGAGAAATAAATCTTTCATAAGTTTCTTCAAGGCTTTCTCCAACTTTAGCTTTAAATTCCTCGTAGTTGTTTATGCAGTTAGCCACTTTCATTTGATTACCAATCTTAGACCCCATCATCATCTTCTCTAACTGATTCCACATCTTTTTAGTCGTTGCCTTGTAGCTATCAATTTTGATGTAGATCTCATTCGTTATGCTTTGTAGAAGTAGGGATCTTGCCTGTTTATCTGCCTTAAATCTCTTCTTTTGCTTAGCTGAGTACTTGGAAATGTCCATAGGTACCACCTTGGTTTTGGGCTCTCGGGGCTCATCACCATCACCACTATCTGAACTTTCATTTTCATCATCATCAGGAACAATAGTAGTAATGGGATTCATCACTCCTTCCTCTGTACACTCTTTGATGTATTCTCCATTCTCATGTTTGTCTATGAAGTCCAGAAACCGGTCTTTCCATTCCTCATACTCTCCTTTGAATAAGACTGGTGGTATTACATCAGTTCTGATGGATAAGGCATCTATTGAAGCCATCTTGATGTTTGCACAAATGTTTGCACAGATCTTTAATCCAGGATCGATTTCGAGTTGTAGTATAGAATTCTCAGACTACAAATGAACACTTTTCGCAGAGTACTGAACTTCACTTTTCGCAAATAAAGCCTTGAGAATTCCTTACTTTTCGCACACAGAGGTGAGTGAAATCTTGAGATTTTCGCACGTGGTGATGTGCGAATTCTTGTCTTACAAGAATTTCAAAGAATCAATTTTCGCAAAAGAATCACTGGAGCTTTTCGCAGGCCAAGACTTGAGAATTCTGGACTTAGAAAAATTTTATCCTCAAACAAAGATCACTTTTCGTAAAATATTTTGCGAAACGTGGACTTAGAAAAATTTCAGCTACTCTTCAATATGTGAATTCTTTAGCTTTTCGCAGGTCAAAGAACAAGAACAATAACTTTTCCCACCCTTCAGCGTGCGAATTCTGGGCTTTTCGCACACAACTATATGCGAATTCTGGACTTTTCGTATCTCACACTTGCGAATTCTATCCTTAAGAATTTTCACCACACCAAGATCTTGCGAATTCTAACACTTTTCGTAAGACAAGCCCTGCGAGTTCTTGGGATAAGAAGGTTGCGAATTCTCAAGATCTTGCGAGTTCTTTAGTTCTTCGAGCCTGTAATCAACTTTTTCAGCCAAAAACAATTCAAAACCTTGAATTTGCCCAAGAAAGTTTGTCAATTTGCCCACGATTACAACCTGAACACTTTCTAATACAAGATTTTGACAAAGAACAACAAAAATTACAACTCGATTCAAGAAACCTGTACGTACAGAGTTCGAACCAAAAATTTCAATAAATCCAAAATTCACACAAACAACTGTGAATTGGACAATGTGAGCAACACAAAACTTGTTCTAGATAGTAAATCAAAAACAATGAACCGATTACAACTCCAAAAACAATACTAGAACTCAAAATCGATCCTGGAACAGTGTCTTTGCGAGTTCTTGATAGTTCGATCACAAAATCTCAGATTCTTGAAATTTTCTGATTAAATGCTTGCTCTGATACCAATTATGTGTCCCTAATGTGCAATCAAATCAAGATGAACAACAATAAAATGATACCAAATGCCATTTCTATTCAGACAATCAATCCACAATTTATACAAGTCGTATATCTTTTTCTCTCTCAATATTTCTCTCACTAGGATACGAAATATGTTTTTGTGCTACACGGAAAACAACAAGACAAAACCTATTTATACTAGACACTATTACAAAGGAAAAAAAAACTATTTAACTAAAAACACTTTGACTTTCCACTTTGAGCATTGACTTTGACTTTGCTTTAAGAGGCTTTGACTTTGTATCCAAATGATCTTGGATCCAAATTTTATGCACTAACAAAGCCCACAACTATTACCCATTGACCCCATGCCTATTTCTTTGTAGGATATGGAATTCCACATTTCAACAATACCATGTAGCCAAGCTCAATGGCCCCAAATAAATCATCCATAAGATTTGACAAAAGTAAAGTTACCCACATTTTTCCACAAGCAATTTACACATATAAGACCTCATGCCTCACTTTGTTATGAATAGTGTCATCTCAAAATTCAACTAGAATAAGCACAAGTAGGATACTCATATTTTTCCAACAATAAATGTACTCACTATGTATCTTATAAGTCCCTCATTAAAATCTAGTATTTCTCATAAAAGTAGTGGAAACCCTAGAATACCCAAAATATAAGAGTTAGGTCAAAACATTTTGTATACATAAATATTTAGAGTAGGTTTATAACATCAAACAATAATGATTAGTCAAGTGTAGGATTTAATGGTATAAGATGGACTCACCTTGTAGGTTTGTTAAAACCTAAAATCCTAGAAAGAAGAAGAGTAGAGGAACTTTGAGAGATGACTTGAAGATCCCTTAGAATGTGCAAATGGAAACCCTATAGCATCACCATAAATGATCTTAGGTCAAACCCACCAAGAATTTATGAAGAGAGATGATTAAGGTAGAACCTTACCTCTTTGGACCAAGAAGAAATTGACCAGTTTAAAGGAAAATGGAGTTATGAGCCTTAGAAAAACGAGCCGAGCATTTAATACCCAGATCACCGCTGGCGACAATGCCCAGGCGATAGTGACATTGTCACTATCGGGAGGCATAATCGCCCCGTATGTACCGTAAGTGCTCAAGCTAGTGCGACCTTGCCATGACGAGTATGACCCGGGCACTATCCCCGGGCATACTCGCGGAGTATGTACCGAGACGGGGGTTTTCCTCGTGACAATGCCCTTTGAGACTGTGACATGGGCATAATCGCCGGTCACAGTCGTCGGCCTCGTACCGAGCCCAAAAATGGGAAATTTTCAATGCGAAGGCGGTCGAGATCGATCAACTATCAACTAGGATTATTTACTCTTAAAAATTTAACAGCAAGGTAATACTTCACCAAAATAAATACAAATAAAGTACCTTCTTAGATTTTGGGGTGTTACATTTTGTGTGACTAAAAGGCAACAATTAGCCACTGTAATTATAATTAAACGTGACCATACATCATGAATCAACCACGCTTACTATGAAATTTGTGTGACTATAACTACTTTATTGCCATTGTTTGGTTATTTCATGTGACAAAATGGTAACCAATCACCACGGTATTAACAATTCACTGTTTCTATATGTCACGAATTAGCCATGGTTAATATGAAATTTTCGTGATTATAAGTAGTTTACGACCATGACTTTAATTATTTCATGTAACCAAAAGGTAAGCAACGATCATTGTTTTAGCAAATCAACGCCAACATATGTCATGAAATGGCAACGGTTAAATTAAATTTTGTGTGACTATAAATACTATATAGTCACAGTTTTAGCTATTTCTTGTAACCAAAGTGCTACCAATAGCCACCGATTTTAACAATTCAATGCAATCGTATGTCATGAGATGGACACAGTCAATGTAACATTTGTGTGACTATAAGTAGTTTATGGTCACGATTTTAGTTAACTCATGTGACCAAAAGTTAATCAATAGCCACATTTCTAACAATTCAGTGTAACCAAAATTTATGATTTGGCAACGGTTAATAAGAAGTCTGTGTGGCGATAACTGGTTTATTGCTACGATTTTAATTATTTAATGTGACCAAAATATACTCAATAGTCATGATTCTAAAAATTCAGTGTAACCATATGTCATGAATTTGTCATGGTTAATATGAAATTTCATGGCTATAAGTTGTTTATGGCTACATTTTTAGTTATTTTTTATGACCAAAAGACAACCATTAGCCACAGTTCTAACATTTTTGGTAACCATGTCATGAATTGGTCACAGTTAATATAGATTTTGTGTGACGATAAGTAGTACATGGTCACGTTAAACGTGGTTATAGGGTAATCATTGGTCACCTTAAAAAACAAATTATGTGGCTATAAGTAGTTTATTGTCATGGTTTTCTTTATTTTGTTCGACAAAAAGATAGCAATAGCCACATTTATAAGAATCAAGTGTAAATATATGTAATGAATCGGCCATGTTTAATGTGAGTTTGTGTGGCGATAAGTAGTTTATAGCCACGGTTATAGGAAAAATGTCCCTATACCATAAAAAATTCGATATGTTTATGGACACGGTTTTTAGGCTATGGCTACAGTTTTTCATGTGACATGGTGACACATTTTAAACGTGGCCATTTGGGTATCAAAAGTCACGGCAGAATAGGCTATGGTTTGATTGAAGAAAAAAATGTGGCTAAAGGCATACGACCACGGTTTTTAACTGTGGCCATTGTGAGTTTTTGTACTAGTGTGGAACACTGATGATGATTCTAACACTGAAGATCAACATTGAAGGACCAAAAGTTGAAGTCTGCAAAGTTGACATCTGAAATATTGATGCATACGAAGATGATGGTTGTAACACTGACGAAGACTTTAATCTAGGATCATCTGCCTACGTGGAAGTCTTGACAAAAATGACCATGTGATACTCAAGCCCGCTCCTCACCAATAAGTAAAACTACTTTCTTTGAATTAAATGTGTATTCCATGCTTATCTTTAAATAGGCCAGATGCTTGCTAAAATTGTTGACACAACATGGTAAGTCAACTGTTTTTTTTTTTTGATGAAGTATAGTATTTAGGCACAAAAGGTTCTAAAAAGTAGCACACACAAGTGCAAAAAGTTTCACCAACCACCAAAAAACTACTTCACATGAACATTAGTCTCTGAGTAGGATCCAAATGATATTACTTGGCATCTAATAGCAGGAGGCTATAAATAGTTTTGTACTTCAACCTTGAAGAACACACGAACTAAAGATTTGAATCTACATAATGTTTTACAAAGATAACAACGATGCCAATTTCAGTGAAGATTTTTCTAGACTATTCTAACATCAAAAAAGATCCCTTATGAGTTTTAGACCTTAAAGATTGAACAAGTACTTTTTAAACTTGTAGAGTTAGTCTAGCTTAGATCTCTATAGCAAAAAGTCGCTTTAAGAATCTAGATTTTGTGGTTAGACTTTGTAAATCTTTACACCAAAAGTTTTTAAAGAATTTCTTTAAACCATTAAAATTTTGTATTCACCCTATCTACATTATTTGAACATATAATTGTGATTGTGGTTAATCCTTTAACACAACCCATTGATAGCAGAGTAGACAAACAAGTTATTTGTTAAGTATGTTATAACTTTTACTAATCACAAATATCGGCACTGTTGGAAATTATTCTGGAAACATACCTCGCCTCTTATGAGGGATAACTACTCCTTTATGGAAAATAGAAGGGACATCTTTCTAGATGATATCGATTCTTGATTTTTTGAGGCTATTTAGAATGGGAAGTTTAATCTCATAATAGACATAGAAGTTGTTACTCCTGCTGGAAATCTCTAGGAATTCCAACCATATCTCATCCAAAGGAGCGACTCCGATGGACTAAGGATGATAATAGGAAATTCACTATAGATGCATAAGCTAAAAGCTATTTGGTTATGTCACTCCCCAAGACATATATCATTCAGTTACCAATTGCACATATGTAAAAGAGATATGGGAAACTATCATTGTATTGTTCATGAGTATGGATTAGGTAAGAAAGCAGAAGATAAACCTAGTTCAAGTGCTCAACAATATGAACTCTTCTCACCTAAATGCGATGAAACCTTGACAATGACCTATGATAGGTTTACCTATCTCATTATGCGTTGATACAACATGACATGATGTTTAACAACTCGGATATGTTGATTATATTTATGAAATTTTTACATCCTTGATGGAACCCTATGACTATTATTATGAGAGTTTAAAAATACATAATGTCAATGTCTTCATACTCTTTATGGAAGTTTCATGACCTATGAAAACGAGATAACTCAGAAATCATAGAGTAACAAGGATTTTCTTGATAAACTGCCTTGGTGAACATGTTAAAAATATACAACCTAGGAGCTCATCTCATATACCAACTCAAAATATTGAGGATCATGAGAAATAAACCACCACTGCATATAGGGTTGAAAATGAAGCTATGCATCGTGATTTAAAAAAATCGTGGAACTTCTTATCATGAAGTAAAAATGCTTTGCAAAAGAGAAAACCTTCTTAAATCAAGAGGGAATATCCAATCCTTATGAAAGAAGAGATGCAATAAAAACTGTGACTGATAAAGCAATGCCAAATGTGCGAAATGTTACAAATGTAAAAAGCTTGGTCACTTTGCTTAGTAAGGCCAGGTGAAGGTTGGTATAGAAAACAAACGAAGATTAGAGTATTACAGGGATACATACAAAAAGTACAAGGCCATGGAGTGGAAAGAATTGTGAAAAAGTATTCTCCTCTAAAGTAGAAGACTGGACAGACTACGTATCAACAACATCCTCCAATGATGATGACATATTGTTTGCCCATGTAAGTTCGATGGCTTCATGTTCAGAAACATTGCATGATGAAACATCAACCTCTGTTGAGCAAGTAAATGACAATTATGATTTAAGTTGTTCGTCTATTTCTGAAAAGGAATGTAGGAGTACTCTTGTCTACATGATTGTTGATTTGCACTACTCTTGAGCAAAAAGAAAAATTGCAAGCTCAACTAGATTCATGCCTTTTTGGAAATCAAAGAGTTAAAACATGTTAGAAATGAAAATGGTGATCTAATTGGCATCATCACTATGCTCAAAAAATAAAAAAAGAGTTACAAAAGAAAATGCTAAACCGAACAAGCAAATGAACACAAACGGTAAACGAACGAAAATCTTTGTGTTCGTGCTTGTTCGTTTAGAAATCGGGTGTGTTCGTGTTCGTTTATGTTTGTTAACATGCTAAACAAACATAAACGAATGAACATGAACGGACATAAACAAACCAACTAAACGAACATGCCTAAACGAACATAAATGAACAACACTACTTGTCATTCAGTTAACTATTGCGCACCAATTATCCATAGTTTAAACATACAAAAAACAATCACCATTCATCAACCATCATCATTTGAACAAAAAAACAATTCACCATCATCATTTGAACAAAAAAGAAAAAAAGAACAATTCACCATCATCATTACCAACTTGCTGACCTTTTCACTAAAGCACCAGATGAGAAGAGATTCTCTTTCCTTGTTGGCAAGCTTGGTATGCTAAACATGAGTTGATCTACAGAGCCTCTGTACCTTGGCACAGAGCTTCTGTTGTACATATTTGAATTTCTGTACTTTTGTCTTTGTTTCTGCATGTATAGTTAATTCTTGCTTGTATAGTTGTATTTTAACTCATATCCTATAGTTCAATCCCATTAGTTTCCTTGACTCTATGTCTTGTGCAAAGCTTATGTTGTATGATACAAGCATAGGTCAAGGGGGAGTAGAAGAAACTAAGCGAAGAGGACCTTGTTGATTCGAGGGGGAGCAGATAAGTCATTCTTGTCGAAAGAAATTTGTAGATTAAGGTAAGTCCTTCGCACACTTTCAAGGACAAAAACACTTTTCTCGGACACAAACTTCCAAATATGTCCTAAATTGTCAATCAAAACTTGTCCAAACTTTGGGTGATCAAAACATTCAAATGACTTTCCTTAGATAGAGATTTTTGGTCAAAGAGCCTCTGAGGCCTCTCACAGAGCCTCTGCGAGATGCATCAGAGCCTTTGAGTCTCCAAAAAGGCACATCTTGATCTTTGACTTATAATTTGGATGTCTAACTCGATCACTTCATTGTCTTTCAATGTTTTTGGCTAAAAGAAGTGTCATCCTATGCTAAAGAACTCAACCCCTAACCTCAGAAGCTCTTAACCCACAGAGCTTCTGTCATATTCAACACTTATGAATTTTTCAAAGGTTTTGGGATGCAGGTTATTTATGAAAGTAACGGTCATTTGAGTATAGCAAACACCACATGCGTGAAGATAATGGGAGGCGCACGTACTCGATCGTGTACTGCCCTAAATGACGTGGCACATTATGATTGGTACGTAATCTGTACCGTCGTTTTTTCAAATGGCTCACTACTTATAGGTACTAATTACAGATTCGAAAATTTATCTTTTACCGCTCATAATTCTTTACCCCTCTCACAATATAAATACCCACTCCTTTCACTTTCCTTCACTTTTTACCTGCAATTTTAACTCTCGAGCATTCATAAAGCAAGAACATTCAAACTTCTTCTTTCTCCTCCTTTCTTCTTCAATGGCATCCCATTTTGCTTCTGCTCAAAACTCCCAAGGTTTCCATGACTCGAACAAATCCCAACACTCAATGGCCCAAAAGGATGATTCAGGATCTGTTGGACAACAACAACCCCTCACTAGTAGAATGCTTTCATTCAATAGGCACCACTACCACACTACCTCCTTGAACTTGAAACCGAATAACCATTTTGTGGTTTTAAACCCCAAAGGATACCTTGCTGAAGCTGCACCCTTGATCAACATTCTGAAAAACCATTTCTTAACAAAAGCCCTAACCCTAACAAGAAATGACATCCCTGAATCCTATATCCAACAATTCTGGCAAAGCTGTAGACATAAAAAAGTCTAGGACTATGGATACTGTGTCATGGGATATGCAACAAGACCTGCAAGTGACAAGATAACGGACTTGGGAATCAATCGAAGGAAGGTCTCTGAGATCTTTGACCAGCCAACAAAAGACCAACTCAATTTGGTCAAATTCTCAGAGGAACCCACAGATGAAGAAATCCTTGAATTCCTAAAATTCATTGGATATGCCCAACCAATTACCAAACGCACAGAGTTCAAACAACAGAACCTTCCACCCCTGTGGAACGTATTGTTTTCCATCCTTAACAGGGCTCTGACCTGCAAGGTGGGGAGTCTAGATCAATCAAGTCACACGATTCTGGCCATCATGTATGGGATCTACTATGATCTCCCATTAGACTACACCAATCTTATTTTCAGGGAAATAAGGAACGCTGAGATCTCCAAAGAAGATGATCAAGGAAGAGGCATAGAACTCAAAAACTTGGTCTTCAACAGATTCATTGCAATCCTTCTTGGAGATGAAATGATAGGTAAAGGCAAGCTTCCAGCAGAAGGTAAGGTCACCCGGATTTATGAGATGAAGTCTTATAAACCAACCACTTTGTCAACAGGATACCCCAACGCAAGACCTCTGCCTGCAAGATTGTTAACCTATTTGGGTAGTGAAGAGGGTAGGGTAGCATACATTCGTGGGCACAAGACTCCTGAACCGAGTCCTGCAACCCCCCCACGTGTAGGATTCCAAGTGGGAGAGATTGCAGTATATTTGAGAGAAGAGGTGGTAGAGAGAGAAGGTTGTGGCCTTAGAGGCACAAGTGAGAAAATAAAGACTAGATCCTGAGAGTGGGACAGGGGGTGAGAGCTCAAAGAAGGAAAAGAAAAAGAAACACAAAAAGAGGGTCGCAGAAGAAGAGGCCCCAAGAATAGAGGCAGAGGTAACAGAGGCTAAGAAGCCTAAAAAGAAGAAGGCAAAGAAGGAAAAGGTAATCGTAAAAGAGGTGAGGGATGAACACAATGAATCAGAGGTTACTAAACCTCTGAAAAAATAGAAAAAGAAAAAGAAGGCCAAAATTGTGATAGAAGAACCCAAGACCGATGCCACTGTCTCAGAGGTCGCCAAACCTCTAAAGAAGAAGAAGAAGTTGATGAAATTGGCTGACAAAGGAAAGGCCAAGTCCTCTGATGCTGGCACTACAGTTCCTCTGAAGGAACATGTAGAGGAAGATAAAGAGGAAGATCATCTTGGATGATTCTCCACCAGCTGCTGAGGTCACATAAACTAACATTGTAAGACCTCAAAGCCCTCTAACAGTGGATACTAGTATTGCCAAGGAGGTGGTCCAACAATATGGCTCAGTGGACCTAGGGGTCACGGATGTCAACATGGAAGTCAAAGACATCACAGGGCTCCCAAGTAGTGATGAGGATGAAGAGGGTGAGGATAGGAGAGAAGAAAAATCGAAGGTGGAGAATGAGGGAGGAAAAGATGCCGAGTGCACACCACCTAAACAAACTCCCTGTGCAAGGCATGTTACTATCCCTGCAGATCTAGTGCAGAGGGATATTGAATTAGGATCACACAAGCTGAACCCCAACCCGCCTAACCGGATAGAGGAAATTCTTTCTTCCTCTGTGCCAAGCACAACCGCGGAAGCCCAATCCACCCCATCCTCTCAAAAGAATGGTGGTGCAGTTGTAAGTGTTCATTCTCCCCAGAACACGATACAAACCTCTGCAGAGGCATTTGTTGCCTATACTCCACTTTTGAGCGAAGCCAATAACACTTCAGAGGTGTTAGAGAGGAAAATCATATCCCCCTCATAGTCCACTCATCGAGAATATTAGGAGAGACTTTGAATCTTCTCCTAAGAGGCTCGATGACAGAACCTCTATAGATGATTCCTGTAAGGAGCATCCAGGATTGGAGGGAAATCCTACAGAGCCCAACGCCAAAACAAGCTCTGAAGGTGCCAACGACTCATTGGCTAAATCTGGACCATGTGTTGGTCCAGAGGTTACCCTGAGTGCATTCGTCACAAAGGATGAGTTTAAATCCTTTGATGAAAATGTGTTCCAAAAGATGGAAGAGTTGAAAAGCTCAATCCCCATCACTCCCACAGAACCTGCAGAACTAAAGTCAATAGCAAAGGCTCTGCTCGAGCTCAAGAGGATCACGACCGCAAACTATGCAGATATCAAAAAGTTGATGGAAGCATCTGCTGCAAATGCCACTCAAGAAGATTCCAAGATCATAATCGAAGCCATGGATAAACAAATTGCCAATATCAAAGTCCTAGGCCAGATTATAATGGATGAGGCCGGAAAATTCGTAGCAGAGGTAACAAATTCCATGGTGGGAGATATGACAAGGCTTAAGGAAGAAATTAAGGACATAACTCGCAGTGTCATGGTCCCTGTGAAAACCCCTTCCACTTCAACACCGCAAAACCAACAATCGACCAACCTTCCATAGAACCTTATCAAAAAAGAAGATCTTACAACTCTAGGCAAGATACTTCTGAGAGATGTTAACCTCTTGGGTGCCGATATGATCAATGTAGGCAAGTCAGTAGCCACAGAAATGAAAACGACCGTGGCCACTCTCAAGTTTAAATCGGACTACGAGATCAATCGCACATCCATGGAGGCCAATGACGCAATGAAAATGATAAAACATCATGTAGAGGCCTATCTTTGCCGAAGAAAGAAAAGGAAGGAACCTGCTACCTGCCAGGCCAATGCAGAGCAGAAGAGGCCAAGGCATGATGACCAGGGGCTCGATAGCTCTGGCCTTGGACATCATGAGGGGGAGATGGATACGACAACAATAACCTCTGCACCAATTGCAACAACTCCTCTTCAAGACGTGAAAGGAACCTCAGAGAATACTAAAAAATATACAAATCATGTGCCTCTAATGTGAAAAACAAAAAAGCTGAAACTCCAACCATCACCTCTGTCGGGCCAACAACGAAAGTAAAGGTCAATATTGGCACCGAAACTCTAGCAGAGGGACTTGAAAAGTTCTTTGAATCATCAAGTCTTGAGCTTATGCCCATTGAACCAACGCCCTCTGTATAATTCTCAAGACTTGAACCAATAAATGCTAAGGAGGATGACGAAGAGCTCCCAAGACAGAGCCTGCCAAAGATATCCTCTGAGCCCAAATATAAATCCAAGACACCCTCTGCTGCTGGCACCTCTGCACAAAAGCCTACGGATGACAGAGTGAAAGAGATTGTTCAATCAATGGATGCTATGCAGATTCCAATCCCACGGCCACCACCGAAAGAACTTAAATTTCAGGAAAACATCTACACTTATCTCTATAGCGCAGAACCTGAAGCCGTGTTCCTTGAGCAGAATATGCATCCTCTGATAAAAGAGGATGTCAGAAGAAGATTCAATGATACCGCACTGGACAAGTCTAAAGTATGGTCTCTGTCAGACATCAAAGAAGTCGTGAAGCTTTCTCTAACAATCTCGCCCTTTTAGATCAGTTTGTAAACCTTCTAACATGGTTATCTCTGATTCCCAACAATGATTCAAACCTCCTGATGCCTCTTATAAAATCAATTCTGTCATCTAAAGCTTCAAGAATCCTCTTCATCATAAGCCTTTCTCTCTTTGGTATGCGATCACCTTCTTGCAATCTTTGCCTTTCACATTCAGCATATCTGGTATTGAGTTGTAGTCGTATAACCTTAAGTGTTCCATCAAAGAACTTAGCTATCTCAAAAACTTTGAAGAACCTCTTTTCATTCTCACTATTCTTGTAGATTACACCCAACTCTGGTATTTCCAACACAGAGAACAAAGCATAATCTTTAATATCAGAAAGAGTCAGATTAGGCTTTATCATGTTGATACTCTTATGATTTGTTTCAATACCCAACTAAAAGTCATAGCAGTAAGTGTAAAAGATGTGCCTTCTCATGAACCTCTTTATAACTTCCATAACATAGACAATGTTTTCATCTCTGATTGCCATAGATCTGAATAAGTGGTACATATGCTCAAGATCATCAATATTCAGAAAGTTGAAATCAACTTCAATAAACCGGCATTCACTCATGTCTCTTCTTTGAACATAGAATTCTGGATACCAAATCTTGAAAAACTTCTTCAATCTGACTTCTTTAATAGTTACAATTCCAGATTTATTTTTCACAGCTCTTTCAGTCTGTCTCAGATAGTTGATCATGCTTGCATACTCTTCTTGGTATTCCTTTGGCTAATTGGAAACCCCTAAGACTTTAAACTTATCCATTGGCCTGATCCTATGCACAAACACCTTCTTCATCTGCTCTTCAAGAAAAGGAACTCTAGAGCATGTCTCATATGCCTTAGTTCAGCTTCAGTAGGAACAAAAGATGCTTCAGGTGCATTTGCATTAGAAGGACCTGCCTCATCTTGATTTGGCATATCAGGAATATGAACAACTTCATCTTCAGATTGATCATTCTCAGTCTGAACATCTTGAAAAGGTTGATCATTCTGAATTGGGCTTGGATGTCTGACAGGACTTGGTTGACTTTGATTGACAGACATTTCAGTAGCTTTAGGAAAGTTGAATTATTTAAACACTGGAATCACTAGGACATCATTAGTAGGCTCAGGAATTTCATTATGCATAGGAATGAGTTGAATATCTTCTAGAGTTCCTTGCTCACAGATGGCTTGCAACACATCTAAATCTTTGTTCTCCTCCAGCAAGGTATCTAAAACATTTCCTTCATTCTCAGGGATATCATCATTCTATGCATCATCATCTGATCCCATCAAGTTTTCTCTATCCTCTTCCTTTATCTTCCAGAATTTTGCATATTTTTCATCAGCTTTTTCATCATCATCTGAAGATAAGTCAATGACATCAATTGCTTCTATTCCAGTAATCAGCAAAGTCTCAGCTCTAGTAGAAACCTTAGGCTTTGCAACCCTTGGTTCTACTTTAGGATCCACATACAGTACAAGTTCTCTGCATTCATTCTGGTCACCCTGCCCATGTGACTTATGTTTTGTC
This sequence comes from Arctium minus, assembly GCA_954870635.1. Lineage (NCBI taxonomy): Eukaryota > Viridiplantae > Streptophyta > Magnoliopsida > Asterales > Asteraceae > Arctium > Arctium minus. Next base: position 49,541,964 of record OX941086.1, read on the forward strand.
TCCTCCTCACCTTCCAAGTTCACTATTTCAGAATTAACATCAGTATCTCTAGCAGTTTTTTCTCTTATTCATCTCCCCCTCATGATCATGATCAGAATCATGGTCATGTCTTTTTCTGATAACTGCTTGAGACTTACAAGAACTTTGGACAACTCTAGTTAGCTCTTGGATAGACTTTAAAACATCATCCTTGAATGCATTAAACTCAGATACAGTCACTACACTTTCAGGCATCTGAGGAACAACTTGAGGAATTGGCTGTGGTTTCTGAGTCCTCAGAAGACCTATCAAGTCAACATCAGATTGATCTACAGGTGCGTGTGAAAGTAACTTGGCATATAGAAGTGATTTGAGTTCCTCCACTGATATATCAACTGATTTCACTGCTGGAGATGGAGGTGGAGGTGCTTGGGGCTCCTCAGTAGATGGATTCTTTCCTTTCAACAACCTCTTAACTCCAGACAACTCTTCAGAAATGTGATCTTTCACAGATGATACAACAGCCTTTAAGGCGCTGCTGAGGAACTCCTTTGACACAAAGTCAGGGATAGTAACTCCAGGGCCACTTAGGCTTTCCGTTGTCACAGCAGTTGATGAAGCAACTGTGTGGCCTGTGTTCAAAGCTGGCAAGATGGTAGCAATGACAGGACTTACATCCAATCCTCGTAGTTTAGAATGTGAATCTACTATGGATGTTCTGATCGGGTCACGAAGACTTCTGATATTAGCCGTAGGTAAAGTGTCCTAGGAATAATAATTGGTATTGCAATAGGCTCTAGACTCGATTATGCATTGAAAGATGGTGAGAACTGGGACTGATGTTCTCTATTTTCAATATCTAAACTCTCCGAGTGAGAGCCAGATAGCAGTTGTGCTGCATCCCCGTGAATATTTGAGACTATCACCTATTGTGAGGTGACAAAATGGATAGCTTGGGTGTGCATATGCATAATGTTAGAGCACAGATTTGTTGGATTCAAGATCATAAAGATTGAAGATTAAAGTGAAGAAGTCAAAGGCTGAAAGTCAACTCTCAGTAAAAGTCAAAGTCATTTTGTTAATAAAAGTCAAAGTCAACATTTGTATTGTGTTTTGTTCCTTTGTTTGTCTTGAGGTATAAATACCTTAAGTGTCTTTATAATTCAGAGTAACAAACGAGAAGTCAACAAGTAAGTAAGATTGTAAGTGTGTGAATTGAGAGTGTGATTGAGAGAGAAAGTTGTAAGTTTGTAATCTGTGAGATTTGAATATCAATGACATATGATTTCTTATCTTGATTGTTTGTATCAATTAGAACTTGAATCTAGGACACACAATTGGTATCAGAGCAGATCCAAAATTGAAATCAGATCAAGAAATGGTTCGACACTGTGTTCATCTTGTTTGATTTGATTTTCGAGTTTTAGTGTGAATTTTGAGTTGTAATTGGTTTGATTGTAATCGATAAGTGTACTAGAATAACTTTGCATAGGTAATTTCACAAATTGCACTGTAATTGTTCATAATTTTTTAGATTTGTATAAGTTTTGTTCACGAGTTCTTGAGCACTGTTACATAGATCAATTTTGTACTTTTAATGTTTTTGTTTGTAATCTTTGCATTGTAATTGGTTCGAATTATGTTTACGAAGATCTTTACAAAGTTTCAGATCGAGTGGAGAAGAATTGAATTGAAATCGATGAAAAAGTGAAGTTTTTGGTCGATATTCTGAAGAACGCGCAAGATCCAAGAAACACATTAGTTCTTCTGAGAAACGCGCTAGATTCATCGGGTAGAAACGCGCAAGTCAAAGTGCGAGTTTGAAATTATCGAAATATTTTCTAAGTGTTGAAACGCGCTACCTTAGTCATGCGAGTTCTGAGAAACGCGCTACCTTCGTCTAGCGAGTTCTGAGAAACGCGCTACCTTCAGCTTGCGAGTTTCAAGTTTTACGCGAACTTCAGCTAGCGAGTTTCAAGTATTGCGCCATCAACGTCTAGCGCATTTCTAAGCTTTGCGCGAACAGTGTTTAGCGCGTTTTGTAACTTTGCACGATCTGTGTCTAACAAGTTTTTATTAAAACGCGCAAGTAGTGCCTTGCGAGTTTTACAAACGCACACGTCTCTATCTGCGAGTTTCATCATGAATAGTTACTTGCGAGTTTAGGCATTTGCCAGTTTCGTGAATAGTGATCTGCGAGTTTCAGGACTTAGTCAAATTTTTCAAAATTTTATTTTTCAGTATTATTTCCATATTCTTGTGATTGCATAATTGGACTAACAATCATTTCAAGTTTATTTTTGTTAACAGATATTCAAGATGAGTTTTTCAGCTAAAGAGGTAAAGGATTTCACTGTAAATGATTTCATGACCACAATGGAAGCTATGATGGTTAAAGTTGAAGACCTTCAAGATAAATTGATAAAGGAAAAGGACAGAGTTTCTAGAAGAAATGAAAAGATCTTTGAGCTTAATAAGTCTGTTATTGAAAACAAAGATCTGATTGATTCTCTACGTAAATCTGCTTCAGATTTTAAACATGAAAAGGATTGTTTTGAAAAGAAGATTTGTGATGTTGAATCTAAATTTTCAAAGTCTGGTTTAGAAAAGAAAAAGTCTGTACTAACAGTTTATAAATTGCAGGTTGGGAATGAGAGCTTAACGAAAAAGGTAAATGATTTGGAAGCTAAACTTCATGTGATTGGTCAAACAAGTCATACCCTTTTTCTAAATACACCCATTGAAGAATCTGATGTTAAAGAGAAATGGGGAATAGGTTATGATAATCCCCATTACTTACAAAAAGCTATCAGAAAATAGCCAGGTCTATATAATGCAAATTATATGTATGCGGCTGATGATTATCCTTATTGGAAACCCAAATTTATCACCAAAGCATCAAAAGAAGTTGAGGAGAAAGAAGATGCGAAAAGAATGAATTTAAAGAAAATGCAACTACCATTCTGTTATGAAATACTGAATGATAATTATCTTTCTAAAACACCAAAAGTTCTTTCAGATGACTATTTTGTTAGCTATTTTGTTACTGAGATGGAGGCAAAACCTGCAACTGCAAAAGTTTATATTCCTCCACTCGTTTTAGAAAGCAAAATAGTTGAGCTTGAAAATGTTTTATCTAAAGAAAGAATTTTGGTTGATATAGAACAAGCTGTATTTTCTACAGTCTTGAAGAACACAGATTTTCATTTTAAATCTAAAGTGTGTTCTCCATCTTCTACAGAACCTCAAACTTCAATTGATGATTTTGATGATTTATTTGAGTCTGAAAATGATTTTCTTAATTCTGATAATGGGTGTGTTAAGGAAATTGATATGTTTGACTTCAATGCACCACTTCCAGATCATTCTCCTTCTATTCTTAATGATGAAAGCTTTGAAGACAAGGAACAAAGTCTGATAATTGAGAACACTGAGCTTCAGAAGAAAATATCAGATTTGGAGATACAAATGACTAAAGAGAAAGATGAGTTTGAAAAGAAGTTTTTAGAACTTTCCAAGAAGAGTATTGAAGAAAAGAAGACTCTTGAGCTTAAGTGTATAACGCTTTCTCAACAAGTTACTGATTTTGAGAAAGTAATAATCTTGGAAAGAGAAAAGTTTGCTAAGGAAAAGAAGGCCATTGAACAAAAGAATGTGGGATTTTTCAAAGAAATATCAGGCCAGAGAAACAATGTTGAGAAGGGATTTGAAGAAGAAAGAATCATGTTTGAGGCTGAGATTCTAAAGCTTACTGGCAAGCTATCTGAGCTATCTACAAATGCGCTGAAAGAGAAGAAAGCGAAGTCTGAGTTTGAGAAGAAGATTGACCTGCTTGTCAAAGAAAGAGACAGTTATTCTTCAAAGATTAAAGAGCTTGAAAAAGTTATTTCTAAGATGGTGGTGGTGACTGAGTTTAAGACGGAGTCAATTATCCACACACCTAGAGATGATTCAGCTGAGTCGGAATGCTCATTCAAGACAGCTGCAAGTTCACTTCATAAGATTGTTTCTTCCAAAAGGTCAGTTAAATCTTCTAATCAGATTCGTATTACTAACCTTTTCTATGATAGAAAAATAGATGGTTCAGGTACACATAGAAGAAGGAGATATATAGAAGAGAAACTGGTATGGAGAGTGAAACCAGTGGATGATGAAGATAAGAAAGATGGAAAGAAAGATGAGCTGAAAGGAAAGAAGTCATGTGTACATTCACATAAAGCTAAAAAGAACAATGTGCGTAAAGGTAAACCTGATCATATCTACTCGAGAGATCAATTAATCTGGTTGTCAGGTAAGAAACATTATTGTTCTTATTGTCGTATACATGATTATGTTCATAAAATAAGTGATCATTTCTGGTATGGTTCTTATTCAATTACTCACATAAGAACTGCAACTAACACACATGGACCCAAATACCAGTAGGTACCAAAGCCGAAAACTGATTCTGTGTTGCAGGCATCTACAGTCAAGGGGGAGTAATAGAACCGATGAGCGGAGGCTTCTAAGTAAATCAGCTTAGGACCCGTACTTCAACGAAGTTTGACTTCTAAACACAACAGTTTAGGACTCGTACTTCAGTGATCAAAAGACCTTACTCCTGTGCTGATAAGAGATTGTACTCCAATACTCGAATGAGGAAATCAACTATCAAGGGGGAGTACATACTTGTCTAAAATATATTGCATCCGATAGATATGATGAACTACATTTCAAAATAGAATTGTAGATCTCTATCTTGTGTTTTTTCACTGACATATTTTAGATGCATAATTTCAGGGGGAGTAAAGGTGATGACTTCTGATTACTTCAGATCAGAACTCGTACTTTAATTGTTTTACTGCTTTATGTTTTTTTTATTTTCGAATAAATTTGTGAATAAAGTTGCTTTGACTAGACTTTGAGACTTGTGCAGAATGAGAGAAGCTATCAAGATCATATTTTTTTGTTACTTCAGCTGACTTCATGAGATTTAAGACAAAGCTAAAAGGTTAAATTTCTTATCTTAATCTCATAAATGGTTGAAAGAAGGACAACTTTCAGTCATATAAAAACACGTTCTTAAACGTTCAAACCACTTCCCGATTCTTAAACATATTTCATGAATTGGAAGTGTGATTTTAAATGTTTTCAAGAATTACTTGTGCTTACATGATTATAAACCGTGTGTTTCTAAAGATAAATACTTGTGTATTATCTTTTCTTTATACTTTCAAATATTCACACACACCGGTTTGACTTTTTGTTCAAATTGTTCTTACCATGTCTCTAAATTGAAACAATTTTTCGATGGTAAGACACCCCGATTGTACTTTAAAGAATTTTTGTGCATTATTTCATTTCGAAGCGTTTCATTCAAGAATGTCTATATTTTGTTTCGTATAGACAATATCTTTTATTCTTGACCATAAGCCTTGATTTCTATATCATTTGATTCTGATCATTTTTTCATATAATGTCAGATTTTCAAACAAGTTTCTTGCATTTATGTTCATTCATTTCAATTTACTTGTTTGAAATATCTTCAATGTTTAAAATGCTCATATATTCATGATTATATTATGAGCATACTTACATCTGACGGTTGTATTTGAGCTTTAACTGATGAAGTTAAACCATTTTGAGCAACTTTATGCTTTCTAGGAGAACATGGGATTTCATTGTGCTAGGACTTAAATGAAACTTCTATGGATTCACGTTAACCAGTGTTTCCTACCCAAGAAGTAAATCCATAGAGATTGAGTGTGAGGAGTCAAAAAGAAATGAGTGTGGGTGTGATGAGGTAAAATGGAAAAGAGAGTTTGGTTAGATGTGCGCTTAATGATTAAAAGAAAAGAGGGTGTGAGATCAGAGTAAAAGAATATCAAACTCTGCACCAACTACTTTCTGAGCCGAGCAACCACATTACTAATGTTTCACAATTCTTGGTGAACATTTTTGAAATCGGCAAATAGCTCATGCCAACTCTTGTTAAAAACCCCACCAACCACTCATTTTCTTCTCAAAAAGGAAATGTTTCATATTTTTCTGGGGATGTAGCATATAATCTATCTGATTTTCATTTGGAAAATATGGATATTGAAAAAGAAGGAAGTCTGCCCCACCTTCGCACTTCAATCATGCACATTGAGTTTGTGTTTATCTACTGTTGTCTGAGTGGTTTACACAATTTTGAGCCTTTAAAAGCAATCATCACATGCTTAATTCTTTCTACACATGCACGAGCACACAAGGAAATTTGTTTTTCTTGTCATAACATTCATAGAAATTGCCTTTGTGGTGTTTCAATGATTGGATGGAAGCCCTGGGGGAGTGAACATAACAAAAGCTCCTTTCCAATGTGTATTTGTTACACACAGTGACTTCGTGTTATTGACAGACATTTTAACTGATTCATTTGTTGATTCAGGAGTTACACAAATATTTTGTCTGGATTTGAAAAGATCTAGATGCAGACTTGGTTACGGATCAACGAATCAGTGGCTCTTGGACAGATCATAATGGTCAACGACATTTCTTAGTGAAAGTTTTGATGATATTGATGCTCTAATCATCAAAAAGGGGGAGAAGAGTTCAAGAAATGTTTGAGAAACCAATGAAAAAGAAATGTTCGAATCAAGAGTTTGAGTTAAAGCTGAGAGAAAATATTCAAGTTTGATTGAAAGATGAATTTCTCAAGATTGTTGAAAGATGAAAGCAACAGAATTGTTGAAGATAATTTTGCTGGAACAAAGTGTGCTAAATCTGAAGATAATTTCTTTTCAAGTCTGAAAGAGGTTTGTGTACTACCTTGGGGAGAATGTTAATATTCTTGAAGATCAGATTTTGAGAAAGATTGCTGAAAGTTGTTGAATTTTCTGAGCTTATCAAAGAAGAATTTTCATTGTGTTAAGGGGGAGTTTGTAAATCATGTTTGTATCAAAGGGGAGATTACAAGAGAAGATTAATGTTGATCAAAGGGGGAGCTTAATCAAATGGAGCTTAAATAGAGAAGATCGCATTGCTAAATCTTTTAGTAATGATCTTGATCCAAAGGGGGAGATTGTTAGAGCACAAATTTGTTGGATTCAAGATCATAAAGATTGAAGATTAAAGTGAAGAAGTCAAAGGCTAAAAGTCAACTCTCAGTAAAAGTCAAAGTCATTTTGTTAATAAAAGTCAAAGTCAACATTTGTATTGTGTTTTGTTCCTTTGTTTGTCTTGAGGTATAAATACCTTAAGTGTCTTTATAATTCAGAGTAACAAACGAGAAGTCAACAAGTAAGTAAGATTGTAAGTGTGTGAATTGAGAGTGTGATTGAGAGAGAAAGTTGTAAGTTTGTAATCTGTGAGATTTGAATATCAATGACATATGATTTCTTATATTGATTGTTTGTATCAATTAGAACTTGAATCTAGGACAAACACATAAGTGGGCTACTTATGTCTGTTTCAATACCAGAACTCAACATATGAGTTCCAGTAGCAGATGTGGCTGCCCTTCTGGATTGGTAGGTTATATTGCACACACACTCACCATATTATTTTTCTTCCCTTGCACTCAACCTCACATTATCAATATTTTCAACTAAGTCTCCCTCAATTCTCCTTATATCTCCAACCACATTATGAATAGTGGTATCAACATCAATCTCCATGGCATCATCATTAAGAAAAGCAAAATCATGACCCAGGTTATCATCATTGTCATCATTATCATCATCATTCAAGTCTGCATCTCTTTCCTCATCTGTATCAGCAGTAGCAGATGGGATACTTTCATGATCTATGTTTACCGCTCGATCCAACTCTGTCTCAGAGTTCTGACCTTCCTTTGCATTCTCTTCATGAAGGCCCAATTGATGTATAATAGCATGCTCAGGTTGAGATGTGGAACCCACTTGATGTGTGACAATATCAGCTTAGGATTCCACAACCTCTAGTCTAGAAAACTGACCCACTTCTATTCCCCTCTCAAAATTTTCTCTTTGCTCTCCCCGTTCAATTACCACCCTGGGAGATTGAACCCTCACATACTCTGCTCGCCTAGGGTTTGAGCCTGGGGTAGGGGAAACCGGTTCTGGTCGTCGCATAGACTCTCTATAAGCTTTTAAACTCACTGAGTTCGGATTAGCGTAAGCAAGCAATGCTTTAGGTACTGGCATAGAGTAAGTGAATGTGTTTTTCTACTTCTGAAGATACCTCATCACATATTCAGGACCAACTTCATGATTATTCCTTTTGGGAATATCTCGGTTTGATCATATCATACTCCTGATTATCAATTGCAGAAATCTCTGATAAGGAATAAATATTGGCTTCTTTGTTGTCCACTTTTCCATTACTCTTTCATATAATTATGTCCAGAAGATGACAGAATACTCTACATGTAGATCATAGACTATGGCATGGAATAACTTCAGAATGTGCATGCTAGTGTTGTCAATCCCGGTATGTTTGGCAGTAAAGCACCGGTTGACAATGGAGAACATTGCATACCAAAATGGTGGCAAGTTATTCTTCTTGAATTCACTGATCTTTGTGAGTTCACCAACATAGCCTAAGGCTCGGATGCCTTCAAAAACTACAGTGTCAACTAGGAAATCATCAAAATTGTTTCTTCCTTCTCTTGAATCTTTCTCTGATAGGTCCGAATTGATGTAAAATGATCAATCTGAATTTGAAAGTGTCTCTGTCTGTTGGTGTTCACAAAGGTGATTCATCTCCAAGCTTGTTGTGAGTATATGTGAGGTACTGTTGCAGTAGCAGTCAAGGCATAGTAAAGAGGATGGCCTCTGAAGATGTCAATTACCAGTGGATCTATGTTGAGATGATCGAAGTCAACATGATGATTGTTTAGGTACAACAACAGATAATCAGTTGGATGAATGAGCGCCAGGTCTGGGTTTTCACCAACTTGGGATTGATAATGAGATCTGGATGAGGGCATAGGTGTCTCCTTAGAAACATTAGGATCATGCTCATCCATTTGAACAATTTGATCAGTAGAGTTTTCACTGGCCATGATATTTCCTGAAAAATTGAAAAGTATTGGACAGATGTACAAATTGTCAGTGAAATCCAAAAATATTTTTCAGAAAAACTTTTTGAAAATTTTCTAAGTCCAGAAGTCGCAGACTAAGTATTAGAAAACTTTGACTCAAGGTACTAAAACAAAGTACTTGTCGCAAACCAAGAAATATGAACCACTTGTCACAGATCAAGGCTGCAACAAGGAACACTTAGAAAAAATTTGCACTTGAAAGAATTCGCAAAACTCTCAAATTCATGGACTTCTCGTGAGCAGTGTTGAATAACCCTAAGAACTCGCAACATTCATATCAAGAACTCGTAGAGGTCATACTTGTTATATTTTTGGATTTCAAAAATCAAAATCACTTAAAAACCCTTAAACATCCATAATATTTTTTTTGGTTTATTAGGGTTCGATTATACATTTAAACATGATTTGAAACTTTAACTTCAATGAAATATCAGTGTTAGTGTCGATTAGAGTCCAAATCAGTGTCCAAGAGTTCGAGCAGTCCAAAAAGTCCAAAAGTCGAATCCAATGTCAAGGTATAATAATCTCAGTTCAAGAATAGTATTAAAGTGATCGATTTCAGAAACCTATTAACATAAACAAGTTAACATTAAGATTAAATCAACATCATTCAGTCCAAGAGTCCAATTTTATAGAGTTCGGTTCGATAGGGTTTAGAAAAGATGAACAATCACACTGATAAACCCTAAATCAAGCGATCGTAGACCCTGTAAACAAGAATCAAACACAATAGAAACAATATACAATACAAAGAAACAAATGATAAGAACAAAAATCTACACTGAATCGATGTAAAGATTCGAAAATTCGAACAAGAACTTGTAAGTTCTAATCTAAGAGAGAATCTAAGTGTGAAAAGTCGCAAGAATGGCTTTTAGAACAAGTGGGCTTAACTGAGGAAAAAAGTCGTATATATACTCATAATAGGGTACGACACGTGGCACTATTTGATTTGACCTCCCACTTGTCGCAAACCGAAGAAGAAAGAAACTTGTCGCAAAGAATCAACAAGTGTGTGTGAACTTGTCACAAAGCACAATTTGCGACAAGTTGTGCCTAGGAAAGAAGTCGCAAGTTACCATCTGCGTGTTCTAGCTTGTCGCAAGTTGAAGGATGCGAGTTCCTCACTTGTCGCAGGCTTTGGTTTGCGTCAAGTAACTTGTCACAGACCATTGCTTGCGTCAAGTTAAGAATTCGCATACAATGGCTTGCGTCAAGTAGCTTGTCGCAGACCAAAGCTTGAGTCAAGTTACTTGTCGCAAAGCACTGCTTGAGATAACCAGACTTAGAATTTTTTTTGGTAACTTTCCAAAAATAAATTTTTTACATATTTACTTTTGACTTTCCAAGAATAGCAACTTTTTAAATCTTCACTTTGAAGCTCAAAAACAACATCTCTCACTTGAAAATTTTCAGATTTTCAAAACTTTTGAACACACACACACACTTACATATTGTTATCTGTTACTCCCCCTTGAAGTGTGCAAAGATATGTACTCCCCCTAGAGTTATGCATTTAACTCATCATAATGAAGTATGAGTCCTTATCTGAGTTGATCAGAAGTCAATATCTTTAACATTGAAGATCGGGTCTTGAACTGAACTATTCAAGAGTCATTCTCTTCACTCGCCCTACACCTGTGATTCCTGCAAAACAATTTTAACAGGTTTTGGTACCCACTGGTATCTAGGTCTAGACTGGTTAGATTTTGGAATCCACTTGAGATTAGATCCAGATCTGTTAAAACAGTTTTATGGGAAGTGATTATGTATGTTCCATACCAGTGATGAGCAAAGTCTTTTTCAACAAAATCATTAGCACAACAATAAGAACAACATATTTTCTTTTGTGTTAGCCTAATTAAATGATTTACAGAATAAGTAAAATTAGGCTTAGCAAAAAATTTACCTTTACGTGCTTTGTTCTTCTTGGTTTTTTGAGTAAATGCAGATGATTTTTGAACAACTTTGTCATCAGTGGAACCTTTGACAACCTAAACCATCTGATATGTCTTAGAAACATGTTTTCCAATAGATTTATTATAAGATCTAGCTGAACCATCAACCGATTTATCATAAAATAAATTAGTAGGATGAATCTGATTTGATTTAATAATTTTTTATTTGACACTTTTCTTTTTTGAAACATGTTCATGTATAGAAATGGAAGCAGTTTTAAAAGAACAAACTGATTCGGTTGAATTGTCATAAGGTGATTGATTAATTACATTTGCAGAAATCTTTTCTGATAATTTAACATTTGCAACTTCCAGATGTTTTATTTTTTCAGTTAAACTGTTTCTTTCATTAACAAGTGTGTCAAATTTCTTTTGCAAATCAGATTTGACCGACTGTTCTGTTAGAATATCTGAAGATAGAACATATAACCTTTTGTTGAGCTTAGATATTTCATTTTCAAATATTTGTTGTTCTTGCTCAAAATCACTTTCTAAGTTCTTGCTTTTTGCAGAAATTTATTTGAAAATCCCAACATTCTTTTTCTCAAAAAATTTCATTTCAATATCAAAAGATTTTTTCTTTTCTTGAAAAACTTGTCTTTCTTTTTCAAGTAAGTCTTGTAATGTAGAAATATGCCTTGGAAGTTCATTTGATTTTTCTTCAAGAACTTTTCTCTTTTTTGCAAATATGTCTCTTTCAGTTAGTAAAATCTTCTCAAATTCAGAGACTTGCTATGAGATTTTTCTGCATCCAAGCTAAAAGTCTTTCTTCTCTAGAAAAGCTTTCTTAGAAAAATCAGATAGTTTCTGAGTGTAAACTTTTTCGAAATCAACTTTATCTGCATGGAACTTCTTCTGAAGTTCATCTTTATCATTTTTCAAACTTGATGATTTCTCTTCAGATATCTTCATTAAATCAACATTCCTTGCTTCCAATGCAGATAATTTCTCTTCAAAAGCTTTAAACTTACTCTGTAGATCAATTGATTCAGTTTTCAGTTCTGTTGAACTCTTTCCAGCTATCTTCAATTTGCTTTGAAGAATGGTTATCTCTCTCTCTTTCAATTTAATTTCTTTCTCTTTTGTTTCGATAATATGTGCAAGATCAGATTTAGAATCATTAATACATTTTGAACATTTAAAATTTTTATGAGAAAAAATAGATTTTACTTTCAACTCCTGAATCTGATCTAGAAGAACTGAATTTTGAATCTTCAATTTATCTCGTTCAGCTTCTATAGCAGGTATCTCAGGCATGTATGCTATTGCACAGTCTCTCTTAGCATCTTAGTTGCCATCTTGATTTGTATGTTTGAATATGATCGTCCAAAGAATTCATATACAACTTGACTATAAAGTCAACTCTGGTCAAACTCAGAAAAACTTTAGAAAAAATTCGAAGTGTGGAAGTCGCAAACCATAGAGAGTAGTTGTCGCAGAGTACAAAGCTTGTCACAAAGCTAAGAAGTTGCAATAAATAGATTGCGAGTTGCTACTTGTCGCAGATCAAGAGTTACGAGTTCTGAGAAGTCGCAAAGTGTAGCCTGCGAGTTATGTACTTAGACAAATCACAAGATCACTTGTCGCAAGAGTTTACGAGTTCTATACTTAGAAAAAATTTCAATAAAAATCACAAAAATCTTCCTTTGCGAGTTCTGTACTTAGAAAATTTTGCAAGAATTAACTTGTCGCAGAATAGGTTGTCGCGGACCGAGGCTTACGAGTTCTGAGAAGTTGCAGATAAAGGCTTGCGAGTTCTGACTTGTTGCAGACTGAGCCTTGCGATTTCTATACTTAGAAAAAATTCCAAGAAATAGAAAATCACTTGAAAAGGGTTCCTTGCGAGTTCTTCACTTAGTCACAGAAAAGGACACAAAAACACTTGGTTTGCAAGTTCTTCACCCCTGCAAGTTCTTGCCTTCTGCGAGTTCATCATGAAGCTTGATACTTCTCTAGATCTTGCGAGTTCTTCAATCAAACTTGTAATTTCTGCTATTTTTGGAACAAAACTTGCAATTACACTCTGAAACTTTACAACTATGCTCGAAATATACAATTGATCAATCTTTCTAACACAAATTTCAATAACAAACAACAATAATACAGATTTGATCACAAACACAGAGTTCGAACAAAAAGTGTTAGTGCTCAAATATGTTGGATCCAAGATCATGGGATTTAAAGTCAAAGTCCAAGTCAAGTCAACTCTCAAGCAAAGTCAAGTCAAAGCTTCTATATTTGGAAAGTCAAAGTCAAGTTAAAAAAGTCAAAGTGTTTTGTTTGTTAGTTTAGTTTGCTTTGTAAACCTTGCAGGTATATAAGGATTTTCTTCTTTGTTAGAAGTGTGTGGCATATAATAGAAAAAGACTTTAGATAGAGAAATATTGTCATTGAGAGAATTTATGTAATCGTTTGATTTGATATATACATATGACATGTTGAATTGAATTCATGATTTGTTCATCTTGAGTTGCACATCATAAGGGACAGACAATTGGTATCAGAGCAAGCACGAAAATCAGAAAACAAATCAAAGTTTGAGAATTTTTGGCCAATTGTTCAAGAACTCGCAAAGTCAACTATTGAGAATCGATTTCATTGAATATTTTTAATGTTTCTTGTTGCAAATTGATTCCATTGTATTCGTTTTATGTACTAGAACAAATTGTGTTTGTATTGCATAGTCAAATTCACATTAATTCTGAGTGAATTTTGGATTTTTGTAATTTTTTGTTCGAGATTCGAAAAGCACTGTAATTCTTGTACTTTTTGTTGAAATGATGTATTAGAAAAGTTTTCAGAATCATATCGAGGATCAATCTGCAAAGTTTGGTGATCAAATTCGAAGGTTTGAAGAGTTTTTGATTGAAAAAGTGATTTTCAGACTCGGAACTTGAAGAACTCGCAAGATCCAAAGAACTCGCAAGGTTCATATCTGAAGAACTCACAGAGCTCTATCTTGGTGGTTTCGTGATTTTTGGTTAAGGACAGAACTCGCAAATAACGGTGTACGACTTCTGAAGAACTCGCAAGATTCTTGGTTATTTGAGTTTTTGATTGTTGAAATTTTTTCTAAGGCAAGAACTCGCAGAGTGTGGTTTACGACAAGTTACTTATCGCAAGCCTCAATCTGCGACAATTTACTGTTCAATTTCTTCAGTTTGCGACAAGTTCGAGAACTCGCATGTCAAAGCTTACGACAAGTGTCTACGACAAGTTGTTTGTTTAAAATTTTTCTAAGTATAGAACTCGTATGTGTTAGATCACAGATTTATTGGATTCAAGATCATCCAATCTGAAGACCATAATCTGAAGCTAACGCTGGAAAGTCGACTCTCGATATTATGTCTAATGTCGTTTGTAATAAAATGTCGAAGTTAATTATTGTTTATTGTATTTTATAATTAGTCCTAAATATCTAGATATTAGTTAGTTAGATATTATTTAGATATTAGTTTTAATATCTAAGTTAGATATTAGTTGATGTTAGTGTGTTAGAGAAGCTATCTCTAAGAAATCAGATCACACACACACACTTACGGTGAAAAAACACAGAGAGAAAGAGAGCTTCAAAGTGAAAACATGAATCTGTAATCCATCGTTTATTTATCGAAACAGGTTGGTAATCATATATCTTTGTGTTTGATTTATCTGGTAACGATCGTGTTCATTCACAAGGACTCACAATTGGTATCAGAGCAAATACCAGATCAAAATCAAACTTTTAGAAACTCTCTGTGTTCTTCTTTTTTAAAGAACACTGTGCTATCAATCAAAATCTTAAAACAGTGGTTGTTTTAGAAATCAAAAGGTTGTATCCTGTTCTAGTTTGCTAGTCGATCAAAGTGTCAAAATTTGGTGCTGTAATTCGAATCCTAGATAGGTGTATTTGGGATTAACAGGGTCGATTTAACGAAGAAGAAACGTACCCCGGTCGAAATCCATCGAAATATATCGGTCAACATTACCGGTCGACACACCGGTTTGCGCCATCAACTGGTCACGCAAATCTACCTTTGCGCCACTAAGTATACCGGTCGTTTTACCCCGGTCCTGGTCCACATCTCAATACCGGTCGAAAGTTCAACACCGGTCGCACCATATCCGGTCACAGAAACTGTTCTTTACAGGTCATCAACATACCGGTCCAAGTAACAAAGGTCCGGTCGACCGATAGTTTCAAGACCCCGGTCGAAGTCACTGTTCATACCGGTCACAATCACATTCAACATCCGGTCGATCACCACACCGGTCACTACATTAACATCGGTCGACTGCATAACACCGGTCGTACATCAATTCGGTCAGGACACCGATCGACGCAAGAGTTCGGTCGATACATCATACCGGTCGAACAATCTTTTGCGCCAATAATGTCTCACGCAAACTTCAGTTTGCGCGACCTTCAACTAGCGCAAATCTCATTTTGCGCTATCCACTACTAGCGCAATCCTCTGTCTCGCGCCAACTACTTCTCACGCAAATCATTGCTTTGCGCCATACTCGTCTCGCGCAAAACTTCCAACTCGCGCGGCCCGCCTCTCACGCAAAGTTTACTTTTGCTCCACCCTCAAGTAGCGCAAATTAAGCTTTTTGCGCCAGTTCCAGACTTAGTCAAATTTTTCAGTATTTATCTGATTTTTTTTTGGACTAACATTCAAGTACAAGTTCTTATTGCTCATCAATCTAAACAGAATGAATTCCAGCGAAGCTAATTCAATCAGTATGGATGAGAATACACCTGTACTTTACAAAGGAAAGATTTCTCCCTTGGAAGCAGAAAGAGAGAAGAAAGAGACAGCACATTTGTGCTTGATGTGTCAGCAGGAAACAGAAGCTGAAGCTGACTCCGATGATGAGGAAAATAAGGTATGTAATTTAACTCATTCTAATTTCTTAAATCAAATGCATGCCA
This sequence comes from Arctium minus, assembly GCA_954870635.1. Classification (NCBI taxonomy): domain Eukaryota; kingdom Viridiplantae; phylum Streptophyta; class Magnoliopsida; order Asterales; family Asteraceae; genus Arctium; species Arctium minus. Next base: position 49,557,859 of record OX941086.1, read on the forward strand.
TGTTGATTAAACTCGAAGAGTTAGAGTCGAAGCTTAAGCGAGAAAAGGGTGTTATTACTAACAAAAACCAATCAATACAGAAACTTAGCAATGAAATTGCTGGGAAGAAAGTATTGATTGATGTTTTACATAAAAACATTGACACCAACTCAAAAGAACAGACAATAATTCTTAAAGAGAATTCTGAAATAAAGTCTAAATTGAGAAAGAGTGAGTTTGATTTCAAAGAGCTTACGAAAATGTATTCTTCGTGTAACGAAGAAAACAAATCTTTACTTGCAAAATTAGATGCTTTAGAAAAGAAGTTATACTCATTGGGTCAAACTGAACAAAGCATTCATCTAAACAAACCAAAAGAGAATAAAGAGAATTGGGGAATTGGTTATGAGAATCCTCACTGCCTTAAGAAGGGTATATCTGAAGTGCCTGCACTTTATGATTTTACTTTTATGAAACTTTCTCACCGATACCCTGAACTTAAAGTTTTCAATACTAGACTGTCTAAAGAGGATGAAGCCAAGGAAACTGAAAAACGGAAGAAATCATCTAAAGTTCACCTTCCATTTTATTATGCGAAGTTGAATAATAGTTATAATGATGATCCAATTTATCAAAATAAATCTCTTTCAAATGACTTTTTTCAAAGTTATTCTGTCAAATAAATGGAGGCGAAGCCTATTAAAGGTAAAATTTACGTCCCTCCTCTCGTTTTGGAAAGTAAAATTTCTGAACTCGAGAACTCTTTAACAGATGAAAGACTTTTGATTGAGCTTGAACAAAAGGTTTTTTCAATTGTGCTTAAAAATGTTGTTATTTCTAAGGCTTCAAAATCTAAAGATAGTTTTGGTTTAACAAATGGAGGGTTTGATTTTCTAAACTCTGACGATGGTTTGGATGATTGTTTTGATCAATTTGACTTTAATGCGAAACTTCCTAACCATTCATCTTTTATTGTGAAATCATTGGGAAAAACCAGTATGCTTGAAAAAGGTGCAAAATCAACGAAAGTTGATAAATCAGTCTCTGTGAACTCTAAGAATGCTAAAGGTAAGAATAAATCTCAGCATTCACAGAAACCGATCACTACTGGTAAGCCAAATACGAAGCATTCTTTTGTTGCTCAAAAGTCTAACTCACAAGTTTCAAATGTTTCAGATCTGAGCAAGAAAAGGCCAGAAGTTAAATCTCAATGGCAACCAAAACAGGAGCTTGACAAGACTGATAAATCGTTTTGTAGTGTTAATTGTAATAAGACTTCACCTAGTAAAGATGTTTTGATTGCTGATGTTGCTATTTTGAAACCAAAACTTATTGTTTCTCGCAAGCAATACTCTTTTAAGCAATTATTCCAGTTATCTTTATCTGCTAGAAAGTCTTCATTTTATGATAAACATGTTTCTACTTCTTGTCAAGATTCTGAGGTTTGGTTTGGAAATTATCATGTGCACTCATATCATTCTAATGCTTCAAATGAATTTCAAATGAAAAGAGGACCCAATTTCAAATGGGTACCAAAATCTAGTGCTAACACAGTTAGACCCAAATACCAGTGGGTACCAAAAGCTAAATCTGTGTTGCAGGCACCCAACGTTTAAGAGGGAACATAGAAAATAGGCTTTTGAACAAATCAGTTCAAAACCCGGACTTAAATGTCACGACAAAGGCTTCTAAGTAAATTAGCTTAGTACCCGTACTTCAACGAAGTATGGCTCTTGAATACAACAGTTCAAGACCCACACTTCAAAGATCAAAAGACCTTACTCCAATGCTGATAAGAAAGTGTACTCCAATACTCGAATGAGGAAATCAACCATCAAGGGGGAGTACATATTTGTCTGAAATTTTATGCATATCTTTTACAATGATAATTTTTGTATGCATAATTTCAGGGGGAGTAAAAAGATGATGACTTCTAATTATTTCTGATCAGAACTCATACTTTCATTGTTTTACTGTTTTTTGTCTTTTTAATTTAAGTGAATAAATTCGCTTTGACTATGACATAAGACTTTTGCAGATTTTTGAGAGATGCTTACAAGATCATATCTTTATGACTTTAAGCTTAACTTCATGAGATGAAAGATTGCACTCAAAAGGTATAATTGCTTATCTTCATCTCATTTATGGTTGAAAGGTGGAAAACTTTCAATCATTGAAAACATGTAAATGTTCAAACCACTTCCCGAATCTTAAACTGATTTCATGATTTGGAAGTGTGCTCAATCCGAAGATCGGATTACTGATAAATGGCAAGATGCCATAACACTGATGTTAAAAATGCATTCCTTAAAAGGGAATTTTTAGTGAGGACATATAAAAGTTTTAAAACATCAAACCTAAAAGTGAAAGTTGCAAAAGTTCTAGGACAATCATCTCGTAATTGAAATCTTGTATATACAAGAAGGTCAGTGGGAGCATAATAGTATTCTAGATCCTATACGATTATTGGAAATCACATCCTCAATGCTTGAAGGTGTAAAACATGGTTAAGTAATTATTTCGCAATAAAGGATCTAGAAGAGACAAAATCCTTGGTATAAAGATCTATCATGATAAATCGAAGTGCTTAATTAGATTAAGCAAAAGTACATACATTGACAAGATCTTGAAACACTTCAAGATGAAGGATTCCAAGAAAGGAAACTTGCCAATGGCACATAGTGTACGTATGAGCAAAACTCAGAGTCCTAGCTCTAAAGAGGACATGAACCATATGAAGGGTGCTCCATGTGCTTCAGCAAACGGTTCAATCGTGTACACCATGTTAATGTACTAAGACCGGACGTCTCGTATGCCCTGAGCATGACGAGCAAATATTAGTCAAACCCAAGTGATGTTCACTATATAACAGTGAAGAACATTCCGAAGTATCTAAGAAAAACTAAAGATATGTTCTTACTGTACAACGGTTAGGAAAGAGATATGTGTGTTTAAGGATACATAGATGCTCATTTCCAAACCAACCGTAATGACTTAAATTGTAATAGAGATATATGTATTGAACGGAGGTACAATGAGTTGTAAGAGCTTACATGCAAATCTACTTGTCAAGCCTATGTCTCAAAACAAACATGATGTTCATGTTACAGGCTTGAGGATTTTTATATTGAATAGTAATTTTAGTAAACTTTAAACTTTCTGGAACATTAAAACAGTTATGTTTTTATCTGATATGGCATACTAGGTATGAGTAATACATTAAACATTTTTTTGTTCCTTATTAGTAGGGGTGTAAATGATGCGAGTCGAGCTCGAGTATCATTATACTCGACTCGAACTCGAAAGCTAATACTCGAGCTCGAACTCGACTCGAAAACTCGCGAGTAGTAAAAACCCAAGCTCGACTCGAACTCGAAAGCTAATACTCGAGCTCGAACTCCACTCGAACTCGTTTTAAGCTCGAATCAAGATCGAACTCAAACTCGAATCAAGCTCGAACTCGAATCAAGCTCGAACTCGAATCAAACTCTACTCGATAAAAAATTTCAATACAAAATTTTGAAGAACTTGAAATGTACACCGGCTTAAGTTTAACGGGTGCTCCAAAACATTTCCAATTAAAAGGTTAAAACTTGAACATTTGCTTAGTTCAAAGATCAATCTTGTCCTAACAAGATGAGCCTAAACCACCCATCCTTACATTGCAATTTATATAAAGTGGCCATGAGGTAGAATCCTTTTACTAGACGATGTGGGATATAATTCATTTATATAGGAAGGTGATAGGGGTAAGTTAGCTTTGTTTAGGGGATGTGGGATTAGAATAAGGAGTGGAGAAGGAGAACTTCATACTTTCTTTATACATATTTTTAATATTAGAACTTTTATGTTAATATTATCTTTGACCTATTTTTCTTTTCAATAAAAATTTATTAATATGTAAAATCATAATCACCGTAAATAATTTATATCTCATTTTAACATTTTATTACATATAGAGTTATAAAGATAAATTTGTCATATTTTTACATTATATTTTATAAATTATAATATAAAGTTAATTACATAAAAAATATATTCGAGTATCTCACGAGCTTATCGAGTCGAGTATCAAATGGCTCGACTCAACTCGTTAGTATATCGAGTCGAGCTCGAGTTCGAGTCGAGCATATTCGAGTCGAGTGTTGACCGAGTTTTGATCGAGTCGATCTCGAGTAGCTCGCGAGTTGTCTCCTCTCATTTACACCCCTACTTATTAGCGTGTTTAAGTATCCTTAAATAAATATGATGATCATATTATTTAGAATTGTCCTTGATCGATTATCACTAGGGGACTAATAATAAATCAAGATCATTGTGAAGTCTGGTCATAGTCCAAGTTGGAAGTGCACTAGGTGCAACCAGAGTCACATGCGTTTGTCGGTGCACAAGGCGTTGGACAAGATCCACGGTCAGGATCACCTCATAGATCGGCGTCATATGGTGAGTCCTGAAATAGTAAACACTCTTTATCCTCATACCTGAGATATGCGTTGGGATTTAATGCACAAGGAGTGTTATACTTTGATATAGTCTAACGTTACCCTTGACCGGGTAATCATAAGGGTTATGTTAGGTATAACATGAATTGTGTATTTAGTCATGTACATACAATATGGGATTTGCTCCTCTCAAGACGAGAGAGATATTTCTAGGTCCCTCAATTACATAGTTTGATTTACATGCATGAACAAGTGGATTAGTTGCACTAATGACACTTGTATAATCAAATATGTTGGGATCGAGAAACATATTCTTGAACTATAAAGGATGAGATAGATCTATGCCTTAAGTTCAAAACAAAATATCGTGAAGCAAAAGGATAATGAATGATTATACTATATGATTGATTGGATCAATCAAATTTCTCGAAGGTAAAAGCACATTTACATAGCCTTGGGAGCGGTGACGTGTTGCTAGACGTTTACCATCGTCTGTGTTGTTGTGTATCGTGTGCAAGTAGGAGAATGTAAGTTATTATATGCCCACGACACGTGTCACACAGGGATACTGCTAAGGAGTATGTAAACCTATAGGGTCGCACACGAAGAATACGTTTGTTTCCATCTTTAGAAACTCGGATTAAATCAAGTTGATTGAGGAAATAATTATTTTTGAAGGATAATTATGAAAATATGTGTTAAACTGTAATTATGATAATTACATGGTGAAAAACGTAATTATGTTAATTACGTCGTGGTGTTATCTGTAATTATATATATAATTATATTTAAAGTTTAAATGATAATTATATATATATATATATTTGAATTTGAATTTAAATATTACAGATAATTATTAAACCTTATTTGAATTATAGTCTAACTATAATTCTTCTGGTATAAATAGGGCGTTAGGCTAAACCATTTTTCATACGATTGAATTAGAATAGCCTATCAGAGAAATACAGAAAAGAAACATTTTCTTTTCTGTAAAACACATATAGATCTAGGGTTATTGGGCTAGCACCCGGTGGAGGCGGGAAACGTGTTCGTGTGTGGACTTCCAATAGAGGAAACCTACTTTGGTTTCTTGGTGCTTCAATTGTAAACCCGACATATCTACAAAAGGTACATATTCTAAACCCCCTATGGTGTGGTTTATTTTAATTAAATGCATCATTGGATCCGATTGGGTTTTAATTGTTTAGAAAAGTTTTTTTATCTATTTAATATTTGTAACCAAAATTGCTTTTAATTTCCGCTGCGTATAACGGTTACACATTTATTAAAACCCAACAGTCATATTAATGCTTTTAACTATAATCTTGGTTCTTCTGTTGTAAACTTTGTAGGCTTTCGAAGTCAAATAATATCCAATGAATATGCCTTCATCAGCCTTCTTGTCAAATTTACTAAGATTATCTTTGTTATTGAGCACAAAGCATCTCCAAAAACATGAAAAAAAAATGATGCTAGGCTTTCTATGATTAATAATTTCATATGAGGTTTTATTTAGCCTTTTATTGATTATGGTTCTACTTTGAGTGAAAATGCAATGGATATAGCTAAAAGGTAAGCCTGAATAAGCTAGCATGGTTGTAGTAGCTTCCACAAGTGTTATGTTTCTTCTTTCTACAACTTCATTTTGTTGAGGAGTTCTGACTACTAAGAAATAGTGAGATATCCCACAGAAGATAGAAAATTGTGCAAGGTTTCATTCTTGAACTTAGTCCCGTTGTCGCTCCTTAATTTCTGAACAGGAAGTTGAAGTATCAGACGTTGACCTCAAGAACTCCACCCATATATATCTAGAGAATTCATCCACCATAACCAATATGTAATTCTTACCATTAATACTCTAAACTCTCATAGGACCACACAAATCCATATGAAAAAGTTCAAAAGGAGATCCGCAAGAAGAATTCATTTTTGCTTTATGGTAACCCCTTTTAATCTTTCTCATCTCATATGCTAAACATAGAGAATCTTTTTCAAATCTCATTTCTAGTAAGCCCATGACAAGACCATTATTCACTAGTTTGTTGATGGCTTTGAAATTGAGGTGAGACAATTTTATGCGCCATAACCATCTATCTTCTTTGGAAGTGTTTGAGATCAAACATATAGCCTTAGGAGCATCCATAGTTAGAAAATGTACATAATACAAATTACCTGTCCTTTTTGCACTAAGTGCCTTATAACCATCTTTATCATTGATAGAACACTTGTCAATGTGAAATTGAACATTGAAACCATTATCAAAAAATTGACTTATGCTGAAAAGATTGTGTCTTAAGCCCTCAACATAAGTTACTTTAAGTATAGTGACTTTCCCATTAGTAAGCACACCATGTCCTCTCACATATCCTTTGCCATCATCCCCAAAGTTAAATGTTCCTCTAGGTTTTTATTTATAATATATCCATAAATGCTTGAAACCAGTCATGTGTCTAGATCATCCAAAGTCTAATTATCACACATGGGTTGCCTGCAAGAACAATTACTCAGATTTAGGCACCTATTTTTGAATAGGTCCTTTAAAGTTAGTATTCTTTGATGATTTAAGACTTGCTGAGACAGATGATTTAGCTTTTAGTCTCCACGTGTTAACAAGTCCAGGGTCAGACTTACGACTTGAAACCTTAGACTTCGGTATAGATTTCCACATCATCACAGATTTTGCTTTTGCGGGTGATGAAGAGTTGTATAAATTTTCTGTATTTGAAATTTATCTCTGAACAGTATTAGAATTTCATCAGACATATCTTCAGACTTTCTAGAGTTAGAAACAACTTTATTCCAATCTTTCCTATTCCACTTAAATAATTCAGAATTTAGTCTGAACTTATGTTGACTACAATGACCACAATGTAAATGGTTTTGAACTAAAGCAATCATATCAACATAGTTGAAATATGCTTCACATGATGACTACCTGAATGCTTAACACATACTTTAATAACAAATTTTGAATTTTTATTCGTTGAATCATCGTTTTGAACAACAATTTTCCAATCTAGAACAGGATTTTTCTTTTAATCTAATTTTGGTAATTCCTGTCTAGTCTCTCTTTTCTTCTAGACTAAATCCTTTTTCCCATTGAAATATGAAATAGGCAAAGACTTTGAGCTAGTAAGAGATAAAAGTATATTTTTACCTTTTTCATATTTTGTAAATCTTCTAGTAGGTACCTTAGCTTTTGTACCAGAACATTCAGGTTTTTCAAAAAAGTTAGGCTTAGAGACAGCTTCAGACTTACAATTTTGTTCAGATTTAGAAACATCTGCTGCTTTTGCCTTGAATTGGATTAGAATGAATTTTCCATTCATTTTGATTTAAAGAGCAAGATGGTTTTGAAATCCCTAGAGAATCATGTTTTAGATTTTCTTTCAAAAAACACAGTACAAAATAGCTTATCAGGTAACTTAGTTTTAGATTTCAAAATATGTCCATCTTTCATATTTTCCTTAGTTTTATAAACAAGAAATCTATCTTTGTCAATTACAGCAAATGATTCAACATCTTCAACTTTAGTGTCTGAACTAGAATCATTTGTACTCATCATTTCATCAAACTTTGATTCAGACGTGTTGTTGATGAAATTTGACAATTTAATTGATTCTTGTTCATTAACAATCTTTGAAGTAGAAGTTGAGCATATTTTTAACTCACAAGTCTGAACCATAGGATTGGAGTTTTTATATATGATTCAAATATCTGATAAGTCAAGTCACAACTCTGAATACAAGGTTCAAAGTTATCACTTATACTATCTGAATCCATCTGAACTTTAAATTCTAACTTACCCTCTTTAGAGTCAGATATCTGAACATACTGTCCTGAACTCTGACTAGACAATTCAGAGTTAGAACCAGTAACTCCAGATTTATTATCCTTAGAATTTTCAGAGTTGTTTCAAAATTTACAAATTGAAAGGTAATGTCACAACTTTATAAGAATAATATGGCTTTCTATTTTCATTACTCTAATTCTATTATGAATAATCAAAAGCCACATTATTATACTTAGTCTGGTCATTACTTTCACAAGTCTGATTAGTATCTTATCACTACAATTTGAGTTTAAGACATAACTCTTCTTTTTCATTCCTTTTACTTCAGACTTGTATTTAGAGGACTCATACTTAACAAAGCACTCATTTATAGAAATTTTTTCCACCAGACTTTAAATAATGGGTTTTGAGTTTGAACATTCTCCTTTAAAAACACCCATTTTTGAAAAATCATACAAGTTTGCAGGAGCATTTTTCAACACTGTGTGCTCGTTAAAACCAAAAACCATTTTAGGATCATAACATTTGGTGTCTTTTGGATTACTTGTTAACAAATTCAAAATATGTTATGTATGCCCTATCTTAAAGTTCAAGTTGTCAGGATCGAAATTCTAAACAAGAATTAAACTAAACACTCAGAAACTATGTTAAAGAAGTTGCGGAATAACACTTTAACAATAAATCAATGAAACAGTATATGAGATCAAATCACAAGTTATATTGAATTAACTTAATGATTACAACCAAAGCCTCATTTTGTTGAACAGGCTCAACAGACGTTCAATACTTCTCTAATGAAAGGACTACTAAGAATCTTGAGGCTAATTCTCTCTAAAACAATATACGTATGTATCTCTCTGTATCTCTAATAATCTAAGACTTCTAGACTATATATATACAAAACAGATTACAAGATAATTATTAAATTAAAGTTGATCTTCAGCATCCAGTCCATAATTATCTTCAATCTCCTTGTCTTTCGCTTTAAGCAACCGATCCATCTTTATCATCATAAGCAGCATTAATCTTCAGCCGCATCTTTTTATCAATAGCAGTACTAACCATGGTTGCAGTAGTAACTTCCAACTTCCAGTATTAACTCTTCAAGCAGTACTAACTACTAGCAGTAGTAATCCTTCAAGCAGTAGTAATACATCTACAGTAGTAATCTTCAAGTAGCAGTACTAATATCTTCAGCAGTAGTAATCTTTAATACTTAGCAGTACTAACTGGACTTAGCACATTTTAGACCTAACAATCTCCCCCTAACTTAACTTTTCAATTCAAGAAGTTAAGTTCTTCAGAATACGGTCTTCATGATGCTTTCAAAATAACTGCTCAGATTCCTAGATCAGGATTTAATCCCAAACTTTGATTGATAGTTCTCTTAATCACAATCACTGCCATCTCTGAACCTTTATTGCCGACCAACTTTGCTTTCAGCATCCCTTGCAACTTTGCTTTGCTGTGGTCATACACCCTATCAACCAAATAATACTCATGAAAGCTTTTGTCAATGGTTATGACATAGACTCCAGATCTTTCAAAAAGCATCCAGTGATCAATACTTTTAAATCCATTTTCATGATGTACATCTTTGATAATATATTCAACCTTAACAGGGTTAAACATCATGCACAAATATTCCATAGCCATCTTTGTTAGGCTCATCCCTGCTCCTTTCAACAAGTCACCATACAGTTTTAGTCCAACCTTGTACATTTCTTCTAAATCAGCTCTGGTACAGCTTCTGATTATCTTACCCCAAGTTGAATATACCTCATACTTGTCACCCATTCTCTTTATTTTGAAGTATTATGTTCTTTCCAACAGAGTATCCCAATGAATGATTTCTGGAGCATTCACTGAGATAGGATCAACTTTCAGAGGTTCTTCATCTGTCACTGTCATATATAAATCAAACTGCTCAGGTTTTCTTGGTTGTTCTGATGATTGTTTACTTGATTGCTCTTGACTCTTCTCTTGATTTTCAATCTGCTCAGCTTGTTTTTGTTGCTCTACAGGAGGTGCAATAGTAGGTCTTCATGATTCAGCTTCCATTCTTTCACTTTCCTGCTCTTTCTCACCTTCCTCAGTCCTTGGCCTTTTTGCCTGTTTCTTTGAAGCAATTGACTTCATTCTCTTAATAGCTCCAATCTTTTGAGCTAAAGTCTCTGTCTTCTTGACTTCTTTCTTTTCTTTTGTAGGAGTACCTTCTTCACTGTCAGGAAAAGGCTGTTGAATATTCAGATCATGTCTTTCTTTCATCTTTCTTTCAAATTCAACCCTCTGACTGAACTCTCCTTGAAGCTTGGCCATCTCCTTCTTGTATAATTCTTCTATTCTGCCAAAAGACATTTTGGTAAACATCCCTTCAGGAACTCCAACTGATCCTTTCAGGAAGTTTATCATTTTTCTCCTTTCCTGTGTGGCTAGCAAGGTCTGTGAAGGCTGTCTTTTCTTTAAAGGTTGTCTTTTCTTTGAAGCTTTCATTGTAACCCTCTTTGCAGCCAGTTTCAAGCTCTTCTGATATTCTTCATTGAGCCTTTTTGCTAGATCTAAGGCAAGCTTTCTGTCTTTGGCAGTTTGAATCTCATTCTCCTTTTCAAGCTCTTCTTGCATCTTCTTTGCCAATTTTTCATCCAGTTCTATTTGCTTTTGCTTCTTTGATGCTTTCACATGCTCTACAATCTTTTCTTTTCCTTTCTTCTTGGCCTCTGTCATGCTTATCTCTTTCCTTTTCTTCTATGTGCCTCCTTCTTTGATGAAACACCTCAAAAATCAGAGTAAAATAAAACTTGGAATCCTGGCAACAAGACGGAAGTATTGCAATTAACTTCCCAAAAATGGGATAAGTCCTTAAGACTTTACAAAACCTGAACAGATAAAGGGTTCATCAACAAACTAATCTTGATTCCTATATCAAGATTTCATCAGTTGACAGACTACAATTCATCAAAAGAATGGGACTTAACAAATGCCCAGATACAATACTAAATATCTCCAAAAACCTCGAGACTCAAAACTCGTCTCTCCAAAAACCCCGGCAACCCACCGCTAATGGAAACCTGTTACACATACCATTTGAGAAAAAGTGTCAGACTTAAAGTCTGGTGAGAACATACAGTTTATAAAGCTCAAAAGATATAAACATTTGTATCATAAGATAATATTTCCAAAGAGGTTAAATTTACAATTTAAGCCTTTTGCCACAACCGGGCTTTTCCGTTATAAACATGTCATAAAAGGACCGACAATAAAACATTTTACCAAGGATTGTGGAGTAACACAAAGTAGGCCAAAAATCCGAGTTACGAGCTAAACAATTGGAGTCCGCGGATACGAACACAAAAGTCCGTGCTTCAACGTGAGATCAAGCCCCAAGCGCAAAACCAATGTATACTCCTTCGCTAGGATCACTATGAACCATGGCTAGTATCCGGCCTCACATAACCGTACCAAGTTTCCCCCGAGGAACATGTGATCCATAACTACAAATTTGGGGAATATAACATCCCAACAATACAGTCGACTCAAAACCTAGGGATCCACTAGTAATGGTACAGACTCGTCACAACAACATATGTGACCAACCATAAATAAACATATGGCATAAATACATTTTATAAACAAATGTTATTTCCAGTTCAACTCCTGGTAAGAAGGAAAATCATTAAAAGAAGCTCTTTAATATTCTTTTCGCATAATCGCATAACGTGCAAGTAAAACATCATTTTACTTTAACAAGATAAGATCAAAAAGGTAACTTTTGATATGTGTAAAGTTTAAAATGATAGTAGGAACTCACCTCTGTTTCCTTGTTCTTAACGAGGGCTACCTATGACAACACCTAAAGAATCAGTAAATCGAAAACACAGATAACTCTCCCACTTCCTGACAAAGAACTCAAAATAACATAAGCTACAACTAACAGAACCTAATCCGGTCAAAAGGCAAATACCGGTCGAAAGACTACACTCCGGTCAAACCCATAATGGTCAAACGGGTTCCGGTCGAAGGGGTCCCGGTCGAACACAACCCAGCGGTCGAAGGATACCGGTCGAACGCTCATCCGGTCAAAGGACTTCCGGTCGATCGCTCATCCAGTCCTTTGCTCATCCGGTCGTCTTGTTCATCAAGAACAGTTCGACACAGACCCAGATCCAAAAATGAGAAATACTCAGATCTCAAAATGGAACGGTTTAAAACCTTCACAACGAGATTCTACACGGCTAAAAGCATTCAGATCAAAGCATTAAGCTAGATTCGTACCTCGATTTGCCCGAAACGATCAACCACCTAACACTACTTTCTCCTGCTCTTTTCTTCTCTCTGGCTTCTCAAACACGAATCAGATCAAATGAGATATTTAGAAAATATCTCAGATTTGATTTGTATTTATATAACACAAGTTACATTTTACCCCCTTGAACTTTGGGTAAAGGTCAACTTCTCACCCAATCCCAAAATTCAGGGTGTTACATTTGATTACCACTCCCTTAGCCTTTTGAGTAGCCTTGGGAGTGTCATTCTTTGCCTTAACCAAAGTCTCAACAATCTCTATTTCTTCTATTAACATTCCAGTTTCTGCTGCTGATTTCTCTGTTTCTACTGCTTTGGCAGTTTCTACTTCTGGTTCATTGGTTACTGCTGCTTCCACGGTTTCTGCTTCTGTCTCTGTTTCTGCTGCTTTCACTGTTTCTGCTGCTGCAACCTTCTTTTTATCTTTACCACTAATCTCCCCCTCAAACTGAGATTCCATGCCAACTGAGCTTTCCTTCTCAACTTCAGTGTAACACCCTAAAAATAGGGATAACAAAAATCCGGAAAACGGACATGAGGTATACAAAAATTTCCATAGCAAGAGCCTCCCAAAAATGGGGAATATATAAATATAAATAACATGTTTAATCACAATTGTAATTTAACGGACAATAAACAACAACCAACTAATCTAATTTCTACGTCTAGAAAAGAGATTACAAAAAGGGTTGTTATCTATAAACCCAAACGGTCTATATCCAAAAGTATGACGCGTCCATGTGCAATTCCCCAAGCTCTCACCACAAATCAACTAAAACTGCTTAGGACCGCCGCCGCTAGAACCTGAGATACACATCGACACCAAACAAGTGTTAGGCCAAAAAGCCTAGTGAGTTGAACAATAATAAGCATGCATGAACAGGCATATTTCTTATCAGCAGTTAACCATAGTTCAACAAATGTGGAGTCAATAGGGGAGACCCATAGCACCAATCAAGTCCCACCCAAGAGTCGATATACCTTGATGCCCTTAACAAGGAACACCCCAAAGGCCCGACCCACCCGAAGACTATTGCTAAGAAAATTCCCCGAATGGCGGAGGTCTAGGCACATACCATCATAGTGGCGCCCAAGACTATATCCTCCTAGTGTACTGACTTGGTTCGTCCACATAACATTTATAAGGGTTCCTTTAGGTATATTTCAACCCACATAATTCAATACCAACTACGGGTATAATATTACCACCTTATCCTCATGATGTCTAACAAAAGACCCAATATAAATCATGCTCATCATACATATAAACATATCACCAAAATGGTGTTCCAACTAGAATCATCATCATGCCCATATATGCATACATTTAACATATCAAGGTACCCACATTATGTATCTATGAGACAAATCCCAAATAATGATACATATAACAACAGTCATGGCAAATCGCCCATATATATATGCATCTTCCAACTATTATCATGAAGAATCCCCAAACATTTGAACACATAGAGATAAAGTAACAAATAGGAGATTATGATGTGTATCTAGTTTTAACAAAGGGTTAGTAAACTCACTATCTAGGTTTTGAACCAAAACCTAGAAAATAGATGAAATGGAGAAGAATGAAGTCTTGAGACTCCAAACACTTGATTGCTAGGTCTTGAATACACCCTTGAAGTAGTTTATAAGATACTTGTAAACCCCCAACAACCTCTATGTAATAAATGAAGTAAGAGAGTGGATAAGTGAAGAAAATCACACCAAAATGCTCTCAACCAAACCCTAGTTCTGATTTTTGAAGTTATGAAGTGAATAGGGGCTGAAATGGTGTTTTAAATCGACCAGACCACGCGGGCGATAGTGCCCGGCGATAGTGCCCGTCACATTCGCGAACCCAAACACACCCTCGGTACATCCTCCGCGAGTATGCCCGGCGATAGTGACAATTATCACTATCGCGATGGCACTATCGCGCCAAGCTCATCCCAGCCCAAAAACTTAGCAAATTTTGAAAATGAGCACGAGGTCTAAACACATGCAATCATTATATAATCCGATAGCATCTTAGTCCCATAAATAAATATCATATGCATATATGAAAAACTCATATTTTTAGATAAACACAATGAAAGTATTAGGGAACAAATACTTACCTTATAAATTTAAGGATGTTACAATCCTCCCCACCTAAATCGGATTTCGTCCCCGAAATCTTACTCTAAGCAAACAAGTGAGGATAACGCTTCTTCATATCATCTTCGGACTCCCAAGTAATGTTAGCACCCCGATGGTGCTTCCATTGGACTTTAACCATGACTACGTCCTTATGTCGTAACTTCTTCACCTTTGACTCCAAGATCCCCTCCGATTCCTCAACGCAACGATTCCCATTGTCCACCCGAATTTCTGTCAAGGGAATAACGCTTTCCTCCTCGGCTAGGCACTTCCGTAGGTAGCATACATGAAATGTAGGATGTATTCCATCCATTTCCGGTGGTAAATCCAATCGATAGGCTTGCAACCCAATCTTTTCCAAAATAACGAATGGTCCAAGGAAACGAGGACTGAGCTTTCCACGCTTCCCGAAACGTATGATCCCCTTCCACGGAGACACCTTCAACATGACCCGGTCAACCACTTGAAACTCAATCGGCCTTCTCTTCTTGTCCGCATAACTCTTTTGTCGGTCTTGTGCCGCCTTTAGTCTCTCCCGAATCTCTTTCACCTTGTCCGCTGTCTCTTGCACTGTTTCCGGCCCGGAGAATTGCTTTTCGCTCGCTTCTAGCCAACAAACTGGGGTTCTACACTTCCGCCCATACAAGGCCTCGAACGGTGCCATTCCGATACTAGAATGGTAACTGTTGTTGTACGCGAACTCTACCAAAGGTAGGTGTGAATCCCAAATTCCCCCGAAATCTATTACACACGACCTCAACATATCTTCTAAGGTCTGGATCGTCCTCTCACTTTGACCATCCGTTTGAGGATGATACGCCATGCTAAAATTCAGTCGAGTACCCAACTCTTTTTGCAAACTAGCCCAAAAGTTCAAAGTGAATCGGCTATCCCGATCCGATACCACATATTTCGGAACTCCGTGCCTTGACACCACCTCGTCGATGTACAGTTTAGCCAATTTATCTATTGGCAAAGTCTCCCACATCGCAAGAAAGTGCGCGCTCTTGATCAAACGATCCACGATCACCCAAATGGTGTCGTGACCACGCAAGGTCTTCGGTAACTTTTCACTAAATCCATAGTAATGTTGTCCCATTTCCACTCGGGAATGGACAACGGTTGCAAACTCCCATACGGTCTTTGATGCTCCGCCTTGACTTGGAGGCACGTGACACACTTCTCCACATAACTTGCCACGTCTAACTTCATCACCGGCCACCAATAATTCAACTTTAAGTCTCTATACATCTTGGTGCTACCGGGATGTATAGAATATTTCAACATATGTGCTTCCTCGAGAAGCAAGCCACGATTTCCCCCAATCTTGGGCACCCAAATTCGCCCTTGGAAGAGTTTGAGTCCACGACTATCCTCTGTTAAGAGTTCCTTTTGCTTGGTCATAACCTCGGCCTTGAGGTTCTCTTCTTTAAGTGCTTCCGCTTGGCTCGTTCTTATACTTTCCAACAAACTCGACACCACATCGATTCTGGTAAGGGACATTTTGACACCTTCGCCATGATTCCTTCGGCTCAATGCATCCGTCACCACATTAGCCTTACCGGGATGATAGAGTAGGTCACAATCGTAATCCTTCAAAAGCTCTAGCCATCTCCTTTGTCGCATGTTGAGCTCCTTTTGGTCGAAGATGTACTTGAGACTCTTGTGATCCGTGAAAAGAGTACACTTGGTTCCATACAAGTAGTGTCGCCACAACTTCAACGCGAAAACTACCGCCGCCAACTCCAAATCATGAGTCGGATAGTTCTTCTCATGATCCTTTAATTGTCGCGACGCGTAGGCTATCACCTTCCCCCTTTGCATTAGTACGCACCCAAGTCCCATCTTGGAAGCGTCACTATACACCACAAAGTCTTCCGATCCTTTGGGTAAGGACAAGATCGGGGCTTCGCACAACTTCCTCTTGAGCGTCTGAAACGCTTGCTCTTGTGCATCGGTCCAAAGAAACTTGACGTTCTTTCTTGTAAGGGAAGTGAGCGGTGTAGCCGTCTTTGAGAAATCCTGAATGAAATGTCGGTGGTAACCCGCTAAACCCAAGAAGCTTCGGATCTCCGTCGGACTTGTTGGGGGTTCCCAACTCATCATTGCTTCGATCTTTGCCGGATCCACTTTTACCCCATCCTTTGATACCACATGCCCCAAGAATTGCACTTCTTGAAGCCAAAATTCGCACTTCGAGAACTTCGCGAACAGTTTCTCCCTTCTTAGAACCTCTAATACTTCCAGTCCATGCCTATGACTACATCAAACCCTCCTATAGCCATAGGTAGTAAATCTACTCCGAAAGAATTTCCATCGATCTCTAGAGTGCAATCACAAAAACGGTCACGAATGATTACCTGATCCCCATTAGCTACTTCTACTACTAACGCATCGGGAAGAACACTAATAGGAGTGGTGAATTGTTTACAGAAAGCATCCGACACAAAAGAACATGTAGCACCCGAATCAAACAAGACACGAGCATGCATGGAGTTTACTAGAAACGTACCCGAAACAACATTCGCGGTCTCCTTTGCCTCCTCGGTAGTCATCCGGAAAGCTCGACTTGGTACCCGTGATGGTTGCTCGACCCTAGCCGTCGAACCCACAGAATTTCCACCACCTCCTCTAACCAGCCTTGGACACTCTCGCTTCATATGCCCCGGCTCTCCGCATTCATAACAAACCGCCCCACGGAGGGAACACTCTCGAGTCATGTGGTTTTTCTTACCACACTTGCTACACCCAGCTGGACCGGAGGGAGTCCTCGTAGCGCATGGCCCCGAGTGCTTTGACCTGCACTTGTGGCACCACCGATCTTCACGGCGTTGATCACCCGATCTCCCGCTTACCAAGGGTCTAGATTGACGAACGGGCCTAGATGGCCCCTCCCATTTCCGTTTCTCACCAACGTACCTCTTCTCATCCCTTTCCGAATTTATGTCGTCCTCAATGAGTAAGGACTCCTCGATAACCTCTTGTAGAGTCGAACACTTAGCATTTCTTATATCCGTTCGCATTCCAGCCGGTAAACCCTGTTGATATGGTTTCATCTTTGACTTTTCGTCGGGGACTATATGTCCCACCAAATTTAGCTTCTCCAAGAAGAGCTTGGAGTAGCCAACAATCGACATATTCCCCTTCTTCAGATCTCGGAATTCCCGTTCCAACTTGTCCAACGACCGTTCGCTGCAGTATTTGTCCATGATCTTCTCCTTGAACACCGTACAAGTTAGCTTAGCCAGAACTTCCGGGGTGAGGGCGGATCGGGTGAGGTTCCACCAAATCAGAGCCTCTCCCCGAAGTAGCTGAGAAGCAAACTTGACCCGTTGAGAAGGATCGCATTCACTGGACTCGAAAGCCATCTCTAATTCCTTAAGCCAGTACATACAAGTAACCGGGTTGTCTGAACTCGCAAACTCCTTAGGGTGACACCCCAAAAATGTCTTGTAGGTACACACTTTAATCTTTGATCTGATTCCCTCAGCGGATGGTTCTTCAACCGTTACCACATTCGGTCCACCCGACCCTACAATAACGTTTTTAGCCATAGTCTCGGGTTGACGGTTACTGATGTCTCGGTCCTCTAGAAGTTTCATGAAAAACTCTTGTTGTTGGGTCATGGCCGAAGTCATGGCCAACTGTTGTTGAGCCAAAGCCGCATTCATGGCCAACATCATGCTATCCCGAAGCCGGGTCTCCATGGTAACTTCCTCCATAATGGCGTCACCTGTGTTGAGGTTTCGGCGTGGAATGTGCTCAGGCCCTCCTGCCAAGATTCTGGGTATAGGTATGTCATCGGAGGTTACCCCCACCGGGGGTCGTACTGTTGCAGATTCCACTTCTGGTTGCCCTTCTGGCATGTCCGGTAATCTACTTTGAGTGTTTACCATTAAAATCTGTCATGCACGTACGAGAAATAGAATGAGAAAAGACTAAGCGAGTTGAACTCATTGTACGTACTACTACTTTCATCAATTATCATAATAACAGTAAACCAAGTATGCTCACGTAACAATGCATTCATAATAGCAGTAGATAAGTGAAATTATGAATGAACCATACACAAGTATTCTGGTCACCATCATCACAACTTTCAATTACAGTAATTCCGTAATCCTAACGCTCTCCCCACCTAGGATTTCTACCCCAAGCGGACAGTGAAGTCATAAAGTCTAAAGCTTAAGTCTAGATATGCTAAACAATACTTAGTTCACTTAAACTAAAGCTCTGATACCAACTTGTAACACCCTAAAAATAGGGATAACAAAAATCCGGAAAACGGACATGAGGTATACAAAAATTGTCATAGCAAGATCCTCACAAAAATGGGGAATATATAAATATAAATAACCTGTTTAATCACAATTATAATTTAACGGACAATAAACAACAACCAACTAATCTAATTTCTACGTCTAGAAAAGAGATTACAAAAAGGGTTGTTATCTATAAACCCAAACGGTCTATATCCAAAAGTATGACGCGTCCATGTGCAATTCCCCAAGGTCTCACCACAAATCAACTAAACCTGCTTAGGATCGCCGCCGCTAGAA
This sequence comes from Arctium minus, assembly GCA_954870635.1. Taxonomy (NCBI): domain Eukaryota; kingdom Viridiplantae; phylum Streptophyta; class Magnoliopsida; order Asterales; family Asteraceae; genus Arctium; species Arctium minus. The sequence goes on from OX941086.1 coordinate 49,577,073, forward strand.
CCTGAGACACATCGACACCAAACAAGTGTTAAGCCAAAAAGCCTAGTGAGTTGAACAATAATAAGCATGCATGAACAGGCATATTTCTTATCAACAGTTAACCATAGTTCAACAAATGTGGAGTCAATAGGGGAGACCCATAGCACCAATCAAGTCCTACCCAAGAGTCGATATACCTTGATGCCCTTAACAAGGAACACCCAAAAGGCCCGACCCACCCGAAGAATATCGCTAAGAAAATTCCCCGAATGGCGGAGGTCTAGGCACATACCATCACAGTGGCGCCCAAGACTATATCCTCCTAGTGTACTGACTTGGTTCGTCCACATAACATTTATAAGGGGTCCTTTAGGTATATTTCAACCCACATAATTCAATACCAACTACGGGTATAATATTACCACCTTATCCTCATGATGTCTAACAAAAGACCCAATATAAATCATGCTCATCATACATATAAACATATCACCAAAACGGTGTTCCAACTAGAATCATCATCATGCCCATATATGCATACATTTAACATATCAAGGTACCCACATTATGTATCTATGAGACAAATCCCAAATAATGATACATATAACAATAGTCATGGAAAATCGCCCATATATATATATGCATCTTCCAACTATTATCATGAAGAATCCCCAAACATTTGAACACATAGAGATAAAGTAACAAATAGGAGATTATGATGTGTATCTAGTTTTAACAAAGGGTTAGTAAACTCACTATCTAGGTTTTGAACCAAAACCTAGAAAATAGATGAAATGGAGAAGAATGAAGTCTTGAGACTCCAAACACTTGATTGCTAGGTCTTGAATGCACCCTTGAAGTAGTTGATAAGATACTTGTAAACCCCCAACAACCTCTATGTAATAAATGAAGTAAGAGAGTGGAGAAGTGAATAAAATCACCCCAAAATGCTCTCAACCAAACCCTAGTTCTGATTTTTGAAGTTATGAAGTGAATAGGGGCTGAAATGGTGTTTTAAATCGACCAGACCACGCGGGCGATAGTGCCAAGGGCACTATAGCGAGTCACATTCGCGAACCCAAACACACCCTCGGTACATCCTCCACGAGTATGCCCGACGATAGTGACAATTGTCACTATCGCGTGTCACTATCGCGAGACTCCCCCCCCCCCCTCTCGATAAAATCCTGGCGATTGTGCCCAGCGATAGTGACAATGTCACTATCGCGATGGCACTATCGCGCCAAGCTCATCCCAGCCCAAAAACTTAGCAAATTTCGAAACTGAGCACGAGGTCTAAACACATGCAATTATTATATAATCAGATAACATCTTAGTCCCATAAATAAATATCATATGCATATATGAAAAACTCATATTTTTAGATAAACACAATTAAAGTATTAGGGAACAAATACTTACCTTATAAATTTAAGGATGTTACATTCAGTTCGATTCTCCCCCTTTTTGGAAGCATCATGAGCACTTCCCCTTTTCTTTAAGACAAATTGCTTTCTCCTCTTTTTGTGCACCAAGTTTAGTACCATCTTCTTGAGTTTGGCTATCTGCTCCTGTTGAGAGATTATCACCTTTTGCATTGCCTTTATTTCCAAACCCTGATTGACTACATCCAGGTTCACATTGCCAATGGTTTCCATCAATTCATCATAGTTATATCTGTCCTCACCTCCTTTAGGTGTGTTGAGCACCCTTGAAGGATCCTTGGATCTTTTAGTAGAGGTCTTCTGCCTAGCAGAAGCACCTACTACCCCCTTGGTTTCTTGGCACCTGGGACCCTTAGATGATTTCTCATCCAAAGTTGCCGTGGGGAAGGTCTTAGTGATGTTCACACTGTCCTGATCCACACCTTGTGCAGAATCAGTAGTGTGAGCCTCACTGCCCATATGCTCATCCTTCTCCTTAGAGAGCACCTTCTTGGGGTTGGGAGACACCCCTGTGGATTCCCTTTGGATATTCTCTAATGGAGAATGCTCCATCAGAGGGCTTGCAGGCTTTTGGGGTGAAGATACAGGAAGGGAAGGAACCTTCTGTACCTTTTTCCTTACATATGTTTGAGTGATGGGGGAAATTGGCTTCACAACAGGGATCTGAGGAGGATCATTTGAAATGAATGGTGTGGGTAGGTCATCAGTGGGTTGGTCAGATGTGGGTTGTGACCCTGATGCCTCACCATGGGAATGAGACACACCCATCATTGTAGAGAACAATGGTGTGTCTTTTCCAGAAAAGTCCTTACTAGGCCTTTTTATGTTGGAGAACACCTTCCCTTTGGGAGGTTTAGGTACATACACCTCTTCAAAAGAGGGTAAATCCGTCAATTCCTGGTTTAGTACTTCTTGTACAAACCTTGGATACATATAAAATCTTTTGGCTTTGGTTTTGGTATCCAGGTTTGACAGCAAATCATTCAGAATCATTTGAGAAAAATTAAACTTTCTGGAGGTAGCTAGGCATACAAGAGCATAAGCTATTGTACTACTAAACTCACTCCATCCAGTTGTTTTGCGAGATAGACAATGTTGAAGAGTATGAACAAAGAATCTCCACTGAGGTGAAAATTTGCTTTTGAAAAACTTGTAAACCTCAGTAGGACCTTCATACCCCATTCTACCTATTTCTTGGAAGAGACCTTCCTTTGAAAGAGTAGTAATACCTGAGGCATCATCTAGACGTAGATGAGTGCGAATGCAGGCTTCTGTGATTGTGATAGGTTTATCACAGACCCTGGATTGGATGACCTGATTGCCATTAACAATCTGAATGGAGGCATTGGTCCAGAATTGTCGCAGATGTTCCACATAGATGGTGGGATTGACAGTTAACGCATAAGTGATATGTGAGGATTTTAGGAAATCCACAATCTCATGAAAACCCTCAGCTTGTATGGGTTTTTGCAGCATTGAAAGCTCATTGTGATTGTCAACAAAAGCCAGTCCTGTCATCGTTCTTGGGTTTGAATCAACACTAGGGTTTACGCACTGGGAAGCAAGAATTCGAGAAAGAGAGAGAGAGGATGAAAACTCGCTGGAAATTCAAAGAGCCGTTTGGATTTTGGCGGTCAGAGAGGGTATTTATAGGTGGAGAGTTTCAGTTAAAAGCAGTACTAAGTACCCTAGAAGCATTAACAAGCCCGCAGTACTAACCCATATAAGCAGTAGTAACACATACCAGCAGCATTAACACAGACTAGCAGTATTAACACAGACTAGCAGTATTAACACATACCAGCAGCATTAACACTGTCTAGCAGTAGAAATAAGGAAAGCAATAGTAACTTTGGAATGGAAGTATAAACTACCTAGAAGTAGTAACCATACTTAACCATATTTGAACTGTCAGCAGGATTAATAGTGAGAGCAGTATTAACTTAACCAGAAGTACCAAGTTTCTAATCAGCAAGGTAATCTGAAACACTTAGACACAAATAGTTAGCAGCACCATGCACAATACAATATGATAAAGTAAGCATGAAAGAAACTATACAGAAATGGTACATAAAGAAAATCAAAAGAGGCTTATTCAGTGTTTATCATGCCTACACTTGAGACCAAGAATGTGAATCTACCCACATCAAAAGCTTTGGTGAATAGATCAGCAAATTGGTTACTAGTGTGTAACTTCAAAACCTGAATTAACTTCTTTTCATTGCAATCTCTAATAAAATGGTACCTGATTTCTATATTGGTTTTTGAATGCTTCATCGGATTATTAACAATGCTTATAGCACTGTTGTTATCAATGAAGATGGGAGTGTGAAGAAAAGTAATACCATAGTCCAACATCTGATTCTGAATCCATAGCACCTGTGAGCAGCAACTTGCAGCAACTATATACTTTGCTTCTGTTGTAGAGGTCGACACTGTGGTTTGCTTTTTACACTTCCATGAAACTAGTCTTGCACCCAAAAACTGACATCCTTCTGATGTAGACTTTCTATCCAAGTTTGCACCACCCAAATCACTATCTGAATATGCAAGTAGATCAAATGCTGAGTCATGAGGATACCAAAGACCTAACCTAGGTTGTCCTTTGAGATATCTGAAGATCCTTTTGACTGCATGAAAATGAGATTGCTTAGGCCTAACTTGAAATCTTGCACACACACATACAGCAAACATAATGTCTGGTCTTGAAGTTGTTAGATACATGAGGGAGCCTATCATAGATCTATAATGATGAACATCCACATCCTCCCCCTCAATATCTGCAGTAATCTGTTTGTGTGTTTCCATAAGTGTGCTTGCAGGCTTTGCTTCTGAAAATCCAAACTTTGTAAGTATATCCTGCACATACTTGGATTGACTTATGAAAATACCATCTTTCTTTTGTTTACCCTGTAGCCCAAGGAAGAATGTGAGTTCACCCATAGAGCTCATCTTGAATCTTTTGTGCATCAGCTCCTCAAACTCCTTGCACATATAATCTTTTGTGGATCCAAAGATGATATCATCCACATAGATTTGAACAAGCAGGATGTCCTTCTTCTTCCTTTTAATGAAAAGGGTCTTGTCAATGATTCCCCTTTCAAATGCATTTTCCAAGAGATAGGTAGACAAAGTGTCATACCATGCTCTTGGTGCTTGATGTAGCCCATAGAGTGCCTTCTTTAATTTGTATACTTTGTCAGGAAAGTTAGGATTCTCAAACCCTGGAGGCTGACAAACATACACTTCTTCATCAATTTTCCCATATAGGAATGCACTCTTAACATCCATCTGAAATACTCTGAACTGCATGAAAGAAGCATAGGCTAGAAACAGCCTAATTGCCTTGTAACGTCCCAAAAATTACAATAAATTTTGAACTTTTAATCGAATTACAATAAAAAAAACTAATATTTTAATCGGAATAATCTATAAGTACTTAAATCAAATCAAACGTTTATTCAAAAACTCGTTAAGTGAAATAGCCAACACAATCAACACAGCGGAAAATAAAAATAATGTCAACATAATGTCTTAAGTAAAAATGGTAAAAGTCTCCACCACGCGCCAGTGTGTACCGTCACGCCTTACTGCCACTTGTACCTGGAACAGTATATTATAGGAAAAGGGTAAGCACTAAGCTTAGTGAATTCGAGCACATACGCACAATAGCAATCATATACACCCCACAATAATAAACATTTCATGCCAGTCTATAATATGTCTAAAACAAGCAAACTCATGCAAACACATATACATATACTTATCGGTCTCCCCGAATTCATACAACACCTGTGCACGTATCCCTCGGTCTCCCCGAGTTCATACAGCACCCATGTACGTATTCCTCGGTCTCCCCGAGTTTTATACAACACTCCATGCATAATACTATACGTTAAATCCGTCTTATACTACACATAACAATTAAGCTAACACACAAATTACCGCAATGCACATATAACCCCTATTCTACGCAGTGAGAGAACTCACCTCAAAAAGCAAAGCAGAACTCACGAACAGCGACAAAAGGACCTTCTACTCCAAATCACTTCTTTCCACCTGAGGAAGTGTTAAAAAGTGTCAAAGTGTAGCCTCAACCCGAACTTACAACTATAACTCTAATCGTGCGTTTTTCCGGTTTTTGGCCTAAAACTGCAGGTCTGTTCGTGACCTGTTTATCCCCCCTTAAGCCCATAAAACCAGAGATATTATTTAATATTTAGAAAGTTCTATGTCTTAGCTTTCCAAGGACATATTGCACGAGTCCATACGAGGTCCCTACTATTTTATACGAATTTTTCAAAACAGGTTACCCGAACAGAGAAATTCGGACCAGTCTGCACTAACGGCCAATTTGGCCCTATATAGAGGCTTTATTAATTTTTCTGTAAAACACGAGAAACATAATAGACACAATTTTTGAGATTTGGGCACTGGTTTCACCTCAATCCGAGATTCCTATATTTTTTTACGGATTTTACAGAACGGGGACAGAACGGGCGTTTTCCACATAAACTCATAACATTGATATCGGTTTAACGTTTGTGCATTAGGTTTAGGGTTTTGGGTGACTAAGGGCTGGAAAAACCAAGTACCACCCACTGCCACTTCAGGTCGTGGTGGCCGACGGCAGCATCCACCACCGACGGTGGTGGTGGTTCGCGGTTTTGGCACCGACGCGAAAAAGAAAACAAGGAGAAGAAGAACTTACCTTGCGACGAAGACACAACGATGACCACAAGACTCCGGTGCCCTCTCTCTCTCTCTCTCTCTCTCTCTCTCTCTGAACTTCGCTCCTGCCGGCAAGAACCGCGGTGGCGCCGGCGATGGGGTTCGGCGGCGACGGCAAAAAGAAGGGGGAAGAGAAGGGTTTTCGGCACTGGAGGCAAGAGGGAGAGAGAGGTAGGGTTTCTTCCCTTAAGTAATTGTTGTCTTGGGCTCTACGAATGGGCCGGGTTTTAATCTGATCCAAAGCAAACTCCTTTAAAACGCTTTTAGTCCTTATTGATGTTTTTTTTTATATATATATATATTTTTAATTTTTAAACCTAGCCGCAAATCCCGATAATAGAATCGCTTCGAGAGAAAAAAAATATAAAAATAAATGCATACCGGAACACGGGCTTTACAACTCTCCCCCGCTTGAATTAGGCTTCGTCCTCGAAGTCTATGTCCGCGAACAGTTCCGGGTAGTCTTTCCGCATCTCAGTCTCGGGTTCCCACGTCCACTCAGACCCTTTACGGTGTTGCCACTTGACTTTTACTAAGCTTATTACCTTGTTGCGCAAAGTCTTCGTCTTTCTCTCAATAATGGCAATTGGTTTCTCCACATAATTAAGCCGCTCGTCGATTTGAATATCCTCGAGAGGAATCACCGCAGTCTCGTCCGTTACACATTTCCGCAACTGAGACACATGGAAAGTGTTGTGGATCAAGCTCAGCTCGTCCAGCAACTCCAAGCGGTAGGCTACCTTTCCCACTCGAGCAATAACCTTGTAAGGTCCAATGTAACGGGGTCCCAACTTTCCCCGTTTACGAAACCGAATCACCCCTTTCCAAGGTGAAACCTTCAACAAAACATAATCCCCAATCTGAAACTCTAAGTCTGATCGTCTCTTGTCGGCGTAACTCTTCTGCCGACTCTGTGCAGTAGTTAAACGGTCCCGCACCATTTGTATCATCTCAGTCGTCTTTAGTACAATATCAGTGCTCCCCAACACTCGCTGACCCACCTCTCCCCAGCAAATGGGTGTCCTGCACTTCCTACCATACAACATCTCGTACGGCGGCCTGCCAATACTAGAATGGAAGCTGTTGTTGTAGGAAAATTCCGCCAAAGGAAGGTACTGATCCCAACTACCTCCAAAATCAATGGCACATGCCCGAAGCATATCCTCGAGTGTCTGAATAGTACGCTCGCTCTGCCCGTCAGTCTGTGGATGAAAAGTCGTACTAAGATGCAGACGCGTACCCATCTCTTTCTGAAATTTCCCCCAAAATCGGGAGGTAAAACGGGTGTCCCGGTCTGAGACAATCGAAACGGGCACCCCATGCCTGGCTACAATCTCTCGCACGAAGATCTCCGCGAGCTTCTCCGCCGAGGAGCTCTCCTTGATGGCCAAAAAGTGAGCACTCTTCGTCAGACGATCGACAATCACCCATATAGCGTCATTCCCACGAGGAGTTCTTGGGAGTTTAGTAATAAGATCCATCGTGATCTCTTCCCATTTCCACACCGGAATCTCTAAAGGCTGTAATTTCCCATGCGGTCGTTGGTACTCAGCCTTGACTTTCCGACAAGTCAAGCATTCTTCTACATACTTCGCGACGTCCCGTTTCATGCAGGGCCACGAATAACCCTCCCGTAAATCGCGATACATCTTCGTAGCTCCCGGGTGAATGGAAAACTTGGACTTATGTGCCTCGTTCATCAATGTCTGCCTGTTTCCACCGGTAGAAGGGACCCAAATTCGACCATACCGTGTCAATAGACCTCGACTATCACGGGCAAAATTCGGAACTTCACCCGAAACTCTCTCGCGTTTGGCATTCATATCCAAGGCCGCCACTTCCTGAGCTTTACCTATCATCTCAAGGAGAGGTGCAACCACTGTTAACCACTGACATAAACCTCGAAGTGGCTCACCGACCGGATGTCGACTAAGTGCGTCCGCAACAACATTCGCTTTACCCGGGTGGTAAAGTATCTCACAATCATAATCTTTGACTACGTCTAGCCACCTTCTCTGCCGCATATTTAGGTTTTTCTAGTCCATCAAATATTTGAGGCTTTTATGGTCAGTGTATATCATACACTTGACGCCATACAGATAATGCCTCCAGATCTTGAGGGCAAACACCACTGCTCCCAACTCTAGGTCATGTATTGGGTAGTTCGCCTCATGAGGTTTCAGTTGCCTCGAAACGTAAGCTATAACCTTACCGCGTTGCATGAGCACAGCGCCCAACCCCTGGTGAGAAGCATCACAATACACCACTAAATCCTACATACCCTCGGGCAAGGTCAACACCGGAGCCTCGCACAACCGCCTGCGTAGTTCCTCAAACGCCTTCTGTTGATCTTTACCCCAACTAAAAGCCGCAGATTTCTTCGTCAATCGGGTCATAGGTAACGCGATCTTTGAGAAATCTTGAATAAATCTCCGATAGTACCCAGCTAATCCAAGAAAGCTCCGTACTTCGGTGGGCGTCTTCGGCACCTCCCACCGCATCACTGCGGTAATCTTGGCCGGATCGACCATAATACCCTTTTGGTTCACGACATGTCCTAGGAATTGGACCTCTCGTAACCAAAACTCACACTTGGAGAACTTGGCATAAAGCTTCTCCCTCCTCAAAATCTCCAAAACTTCTCGCAAGTGTGTCTCGTGTTCTTCCTTCGATTTTGAATACACTAGGATATCGTCGATGAACACAATCACTGACCGATCCAGCATCGGGCTACACACCCTGTTCATGAGGTCCATGAATGCTGCTGGTGCATTGGTGAGCCCGAAAGGCATCACCACAAATTCGAAATGACCATAACGTGTACGAAATGCCTTCTTCTCCGTATCCTCACTTCTGACCCGCATTTGATGATACCCTGATCTCAAATCAATCTTAGAGAACCACGAGGCTCCCTGCAGCTGGTCGAACAGATCATCGATTCTTGGCAGAGGATAACGGTTTTTCACCGTAAGCTTATTCAACTCACGGTAGTCTATACACATCCGTTGGGACCCGTCTTTCTTCTTCACAAATAGAATCGGGGCCCCCCACGGTGAACAACTCGGCTTGATGAACTCCTTTTCAAAAAGTTCCTGCAACTGGGTATACAACTCCTTCATTTCCGGTGGAGCCAGGCGATAAGGTGCCTTAGCCACCGGAGCAGCACCCGGGACCAGGTCAATGCGGAACTCCACCCGTCGCTCGGGAGGTATCCCCGGTAAATCATCAGAAATACGTCAGCAAACTCCCGTACAACTGGCACATCCTCCACAGTCTTCTTCTCTCCGTCGCCGCGCGTGTCTATCACATACGCTAAATATCCCTGACCACTGTGCTGTAAGTATCTCCGAGCCCTCGCGGCCGAACATATCGCTGAGGTTCGTCTGGGTGAGTCGCCCTGCACTAGCAGTTCCCCTCCGCTTGGGGTTCGAACACGTACTTGTTTGCGACGACAAACAATCTCTGCATCAAAAACCTCCATCCAGTCCATGCCCACAATCACGCACAACTCACGAATAGCGATCGGAATCAAATCTATAGGGAATCTTACACCAGAGATCTCCAAAGTACACCCGCGGTACACATCAGTCACCATTAAGGTCCTATCATCAGCAACCTCAACCACAAGTGGACTGCCTAATCGTCCTACTCTACAGCCCAAACACTCACTAAAGATGTGAGACACGAAAGAATGAGTAGCCCCGCTATCAAACATCACCACAGCGGGCACCGAGTTAATTAAGAACGTACCTGATCATACAGTTTAGGCAGAATGTAACTTCATGCCACACCAATAGTTCAACGAAGAAAGAAAGAAAGAGGAAAAAAAAAGTGAAGAAACATACCTGTCACTACTTTGGGGGTAGCTTGTGCCTCGTCCACCTTCAGCTGATGAACTCTACCTCGAGCCGCCTCGGTTCCAGCCTGACCCACACGACCATCAGTGATACGCAAAGGGACAGCCGTAGGAGCTCTTGGTGCCCCACCCCCATCAGTAGCCCTCGGATTCGGGCAGTTGGCCTTCACGTGACCCGTCTGTTTACAGTTGAAACAGACCATTAGTGGTACTCTGCAATCACGACCGTAGTGTCCCACCTGGCCGCACTTGAAACATTTGTTGTCCCTCCCTCCACTACTATTCATGGGTTTGAACCCACCGCTCCTTTGACCCGCGCGTGAGTCCGAAAATCTCACTTTCTTTGGAACAACCGATATTGGTGCCACGGCCTGCGCCGCTTTCCTCTTCTTAGCCTGTGTCTCTAACTCAAGTTCCCGTCTCCGGGCAGCCTCCATCATCGCAGCAAGTGTAGCATACTGTGCAGTACTCACGAACTCTCTGATCTCGGTACGTAACATGTCCTTGTACCGTGTCATCTTCATATCCTCAGAAGCAGCATATTGGGGACAGAACAGTGCCATCTCTGTGAACCTTCGATTCATCTCCTTCACAATCTCCGTAGTTTGTGTGAGTTCCAAGAATTCCTTAGCAATCCTTTCCATTTCTACCGGAGGCACATACTCTGTACGAAAACGTACGACGAACTCCTCCCAGGTCAAAGTAGTGCGCTCGGCAAGTGTCAGAGCAGTAGCACACCAGTCTTTCGCTCCGTCTCGTAACAGATTCACCGCGAAACGAACCTTTAGGTTCTCCGGACAGCCACTGGTAAGGAATGCGCACTCCATATCCGAGATCCAACGCATACTAACAATCGGGTTCGAGTCTCCCTTGAACTCAGGAGGTGAACAAGCAGAGAGATCCCGGTACTGAAACTCCCTCGCTCGGGGTTGCCCACCCGCAGACGGTGGAATCGCCGCGATGCGCTCTTCCATCAACACTACTACCTCGTCGCGAATGGCGGTAATAATCTCGGGAATCGCCTCCCCAATAGCATGCGTCACCTCAGTCGCGATCATTTCACGTATCTGTTCAGTAGTGAGTCCAGTACCAGTATTTGGTTCCACATTGTTGTTCCTCCTTGTGATGGCCATTCTGGTTCGATATTACAAAGAGTTAGTAACGTACAATAAATCCTGCTATCTACCCTCACGCTCAACTCCTCAGATTCCCCGTGACTTTCCCCGACTCGAGCACGGATCCTATGCTTTGGATAGTAGGATCTCTACTACTATCTTCCACACCTATCCCTACTCGCTTCGAGTCCCGTCCCAGAGTGCCCAAGCAGTTTCTTGCCGACAGTTCTAACCCATATGCCCGTACCAGCATATGTCAACACTCTTCCTAGTTTACTAGGAACTTCACTCCATCTAACTACCCTTGCTATGACAAGATCCCCACTAGTCATGACGAGTCGCCTCGCAAATGCACAGTCGCATACAATGAGAAAACAGATAGACTTTCGAATACAAGATTATATCCCACAACGGTTAGACTCAAACAAGAGTTGCGCAATAGAACTAAATCAAACATTCTAAGGCTATTTATTTCCTACTATATACCACTTATAAGGCATTCATAGAACAACCTATCATGACTAGCATAAACTCCTACTAGCAAGTAATAGTCAGACCAAATAGTGTAATAAACACCAAGCGATCTAGCATACATACTCCTATGTTCTAGAAAGCAATAAATCACACTAAGTACTCTACCTTTTTCCCCTGGCCTCGGCTGACTGTACACACTGCACCTTCGATCACCGTTTCAAAAGCGTACTCTCCCTTTCTTTTATTCTTTTCAAAATCATTAAAGAAAAATCCAAGCCGCAAACTTGAGTGCAAACACACCGATATGTGTCTGATCCACTCAAGCTGTGCTCTGATACCAAGTTGTAACGTCCCAAAAATTACAATAAATTTTGAACTTTTAATCGAATTACAATAAATAAAAAAAAACTAATATTTTAATCGGAATAATCTATAAGTACTTAAATCAAATCAAACGTTTATTCAAAAACTCGTTAAGTTAAATAGCCAAAACAATCAACACAGCGGAAAATAAAAATAATGTCAACATAATGTCTTAAGTAAAAATGGTAAAAGTCTCCACCACGCGCCAGTGTGTACCGTCACGCCTTACTGCCACTTGTACCTGGAACAGTATATTATAGGAAAAGGGTAAGCACTAAGCTTAGTGAATTCGAGCACATACGCACAATAGCAATCATATACACCCCACAGTAATAAACATTTCATGTCAGTCTATAATATGTCTAAAACAAGCAAACTCATGCAAACACATATACATATACTTATCGGTCTCCCCGAATTCATACAACACCTGTGCACGTATCCCTCGGTCTCCCCGAGTTCATACAACACCCATGTATGTATTCCTCGGTCTCCCCGAGTCCTCGGTCTCCCCGAGTTTTATACAACACTCCATGCATAATACTATACGTTAAATCCGTCTTATACTACACATAACAATTAAGCTAACACACAAATTACCGCAATGCACATATAACCCCTATTCTACGTAGTGAGAGAACTCACGAACAGCGACAAAGGGACCTTCTACTCCAAATCACTTCTTTCCACCTGAGGAAGTGTTAAAAAGTGTCAAAGTGTAGCCTCAACCCGAACTTACAACTATAAGTCTAATCGTGCGTTTTTCCGGTTTTTGGCCTAAAACTGCAGGTCTGTTCGTGACCTGTTTAGCCCCCCTTAAGCCCATCAAACCAGAGATATTATTTAATATTTAGAAAGTTCTATGTCTTAGATTTCCAGGGACATATTTCACGAGTCCATACGAGGTCCCTACTATTTTATACGAATTTTTCAAAACAGGTTACCCGAACAGAGAAATTCGGACCAGTCTGCACTAACGGCCAATTTGGCCCTATATAGAGGCTTTATTAATTTTTCTGTAAAACACGAGAAACATAATAGACACAATTTGTGAGATTTGAGCACTGGTTTCACCTCAATCCGAGATTCCTATATTTTTTTACGGATTTTACAAAACGGGGACAGAACGGGCGTTTTCCACATAAACTCATAACATTGATATCGGTTTAACGTTTGTGCATTAGGTTTAGGGTTTTGGGTGACTAAGGGCTGGACAAACCAGGTACCACCCACTGCCACTTCAGGCCGTGGTGGCCGACGGCGGCAGCCACCACCGACGGTGGTGGTGGTTCGCGGTTTTGGCACCGACGCGAAAAAGAAAACAAGGAGAAGAAGAACCTTACCTTGCGACGAAGACACAACGATGACCACAAGACTCTGGCGCCCTCTCTCTCTCTCTCTCTCTCTCTGAACTTCGCTCCTGCCGGCAAGAACCGCGGTGGCGTCGGCGATGGGGTTCGGCGGCGACGGCAAAAAGAAGGGGGAAGAGAAGGGTTTTCGGCAATGGAGGCAAGAGGGAGAGAGAGGTAGGGTTTCTTCCCTTAAGTAGTTGTTGTCTTGGGCTCTACGAATGGGCCGGGTTTTAATCTGATCCAAAGCAAACTCCTTTAAAACGCTTTTAGTCCTTGTTGATGTTTTTTTATATATATATATATATATATTTTTAATTTTTAAACCTAGCCGCAAATCCCGATAACAGAATCGCTTCGAGAGAAAAAAAAATATAAAAATAAATGCATACTGGAACACGGGCTTTACATGCCTCAATTCTGGCTACTGGTGCAAACACTTCTTCATAATCTATCCCCTCTTCTTGTGTATACCCTTGTGCCAAAATCCTGGCCTTATTCTTTATCACTATACCTCTCTCATCTTTCTTATTCCTAAACACCCATTTAGTCCCAATTGCCCTTTGTCCTTGTGGAAGGTCAACTAGATCCCACACATTTTGCAGCCCAAACTGCAGCAGCTCCTCTTGCATTGCTTTTATCCAGCTTGGTTCTTTCATTGCATCATAGGCCTTCTTGGGTTCAACCTGAGATAGAAAACAAGATAACAAACCTGACTGCAAGTCTTTCAATCCTCCTAACTTGCCTTGTGATCCTGGGAGAATTGATATCACCAATCACCAATTGAGGAGGATGATTCTTCTGAGTTCTTGTTTGATGGGGAGCCTCCTCATTAATATTTGCATCCAGATTAGAGTCATTCTTTTCAGGAGTGTTTCCACCAAATACTGAAGAATTTTCTTCATCAGTATCATCTTCTGACAATGTGGGCATTTCAGGACCTGTGTTTCCTGAACCTGAAGGATGAGCATCCTCTTTATCACCTTTATTCTCTTCATCACTTTTATCATCTTCATCCTTTTCTGGTTCAGAATCCTCTGTTTCTGAATCATCCTTCTTTTCTTGTTGACAAAATTCAACAGGATCAACTATAGGTATAGGGAACAGCATAAACTCTGGTTTTTGTGCTTGTACCTTTTCTGAACTTGTTCCTGCAATTTGTACATTACTAAAACCCAAAGAATTAGTTAGTGAATCAATATCAAATAGCCAATCAGGACCTGCACCCATTGGATTTGGTGTGTTTTCATTGCATTTGACATTGTCACTTTCCTCTATAATCCTGGAAGAACTGTTGAAAACTCTATATGCCTTACTCTGAGAGGAGTAACCAACAAGAAAACCATCCTCAGCTTTGCTTTCAAACTTGCCTAAATGAGATTTGGTATTGAGGATTGTGCAAGGACACCCAAAAGGTTTGAAAAATCCAATAAAAGGTTTCTTCTTTTTGAAAAGTTCATAAGGTGTCTTGCCTTGGGATTTGACTACTAGAACTCTGTTTTGGACATAACAAGCAGTATTAACTGCTTCTACCCAAAAAGTAATGGGTAATTTTGAATCTTCCAACAAAGATCTAGCAGCCTCAATCAATGTCCTATTTCTCCTCTCAGCAACACCATTTTGTTGAGGAGTCCTAGGAGCACTGAATTGTCTCTCAATACCTTTAGTCTCACAAAAGTTGTTTAAGTCACTGTTTTTAAACTCAATTCCATTATCAGATCTGATGACTTTAACTCTTAGATTTGTTTGGTTTTCAATCCTAAGGACAAAGGATTTGATCAGTCCACTTGTCTCATCCTTAGTCCTCAGAAAATATACCCAAGTAAATCTAGAGAAGTCATCAACAATGACTAAGCAATATGATTTCTTACCAATACTCATCACATTTGTAGGACCAAAGAGATCCATATGCAATAACTGAAGGGGTGAAGAGATTGTGTTTATTTCTTTGGACTTATGAGAAGTTTTGTGCTGCTTGCCTTTAAGACATGCAACACAATGATCATCACATGAAAACACTTTTTGAGGCAAACCTCTCACAAGGTTATTTTTCACAAGATTGTTCATAGTTTTAAAATTCATGTGACACATCCTTCTGTGCCAAAGAGATGATTCATCTAAAGAAGCTTTTGAAAACAGACAATTTAGTGATGAATCAGATGAAACACTCTCTAAGTCCAAACAATAAACATTATCCTTTCTAGGAGTTCTAAGTAGTATCATATTTTCATCAACTACCTTGAATCCTGGAGCAAGGATAATACATTCAGTATCACTAAATAATATACTATATTTCTTGTCACAGACCTGTGATACACTTAACAGGTTGTATCTCAATTGATCAACATAGTAAACATCTTCAAAAGTCATCTTACCTTTTGAAACCATACCTTTACCACTTATCTTACCTCCTATTGGATTGTCACCAAAAGAAAAACGTCCTCCACCAAACCTTTTGAAATTTTGAAGGCAGGACATGTTACCTGTCATGTGCCTAGAGCAACCACTGTCTACATGCCAAATGCTCTTCCCCTTGAGTTGTTGGTTACCCTGCACATAAGATAAAACAGTTAGTTTCTTGAGGGAACCCAAGCCAAAGTGGTCTTGGGTTGCCCTTTCTCATCAACATATTCATATTCATTAAGCTCAGTCTTGATGAGATGATCAGAGTCAGGAATCTCATGGCTGGAATACTTTGTCTTAATTATAGGCTTGGCAGTATTAACACTGGTAGCAGTACTATCCTTGTTAGCAGTACTAACTTGGTCAGCAGTACTAACTTGGTCAGCAGTACTAACTTTGTTGGCAGTACAAACTTTATTAGCAGTACTAACTTGGTCAATAGTAGTATTGCTATCAGCATCACTATTTCTGTTGGCAGTATTATTTGAGGTAGCAGTACTAACAGATTTAGTGTCTTTTGGAACCCAAATTTTGACAAAGTTGCTTGCTTTTCTATTCTTTGAGTTACTCCTTAATTTTCTTGGAGTATTTTCTTTTGTTTTAGCAAACTTATTTTGAATATGAGATTTTGCAGTACCAGTTTTCATTGGTGTTGTTCTCACATTCTCAGCCATGTGGTTCCTTGATTTTCTTGATTGCTTCCTATAACCAACAGAATTTTGATGTTGTCTTTGAAAAGTAAATCTTTGGTTAATAGGATTGAAATAACAGTGTTTGGCTAAATGATTCAACTTGTCACAAATAAAACATGGCTTTGGTCTATTGACTTTGCTTAGATAAATTCCCTGTTTTTGAGCCCACTGGTTATTTCTGTTTCTCTGATTTCCCCTTATTTTATCATGTTGATGGGGCTTGTTCTGTTGACAAGTACAGGGATTTACAACAGTAGTTTGCATATAGTGATCTCCCTGTACCTTCTCCTTCCCTTTCCTGGAGGTCTCAGCTTTCTCACTCTTAACAGTCTCTTCCCCAATCTTAAACTTCTCTACTTTCTCACTCTTGACAAATGGTTTACCTCCCCTCTCATTTGTAAGAATATGGTTTTCTAGGGGAATTTCTTTCTGGTCTTCCTTATTCTTCTCCTCAGTGTTCTCTTCTTCAGATTCTACCTCAATCACTACTGTATCTAGTGGATCTACTTCTGTGGCTCCTGCAGGTAATTCTTTCTTATCTTGTCTTTCTAAGAGGTCTGAGGTGGGTGGAATAAAGTTGTTATTGTAAGGTGGAGGGGTGTTGTTGTAGCCTATACCTCTTCTTATTTTGTCATGAACTTGAGTTTTGAGTAAAGTTTCCATTGCTTTAGAAGCATTGGAAAATTTCTCAATGTCTAATTTTGCCTTCTCAAATTCACTCCTAACTTTCTCACATTCTTCTCTAGCCTTCTCTAGCTTAATCTCTAACTCCTTCTTCTCCCACTTCCAATAGTTTTGATCATATGAATGTTGAAGTTCATTGGCCTGATATGCCTTAATTTGTTCTTCAAATTTCATAATGATCAAATTAGACTCTCTCCTGTGTTGCTCCAACCTTTTAAGATCATCACACATGCTCTGATTGTGATCCCTGTACTTTTTAACAGTTTCAAGACAGGCTTTAGAGCATAATTTAGATTTTACCTCTGTGGGGATTGCAGTGCTTGAAGACTCTGAAACCTCAGCCATCAATGCTTGATTCTGGATTGTCTCATCTGCTTGATCACTCCAATCAAATCCCATTCCATCTTGTGAGACAAGTGCTTGAGATGGGTTCCTGTTATAGATAGTGGACTTTGATTGTTGATTGTTGTTTCCATGCTGTTGAGAAATTCCTCCTCTGCATTCTCTTGCAAAGTGCCCCAGATTATGACACTTGTAGCATTCCACCTTGGATTTGTCAAATCCAGCACCATCTTCTCTTCTCATGGCAAAGTTGTTTCTTCCAGTTCTTTTAATGAATCTTTTGATTCTCATGGTGAGCATTGCCATTTGCCACTTGATGTCCATCTCTTCAAGATCATCAACATTGATCTGCTCCAGATCATCATTAATAAGTGTAGATTTACCATGGCTAGCAAGGAAAGCTTCCAAAACAGAATCATTGGATCCATCCTGTTTTGAGCCATGAGCAGCATTAACTGATTCAGTATTAGCAGAAGAATCAGTAGTAGATGATAGAAGAGCAGCATTGTGAGAGTATCCAGATGGCTATTTCTTAGATTCAACTTCTGCTTCAAACACCCTGAGATCATTGTAGAGATCATCTAGTTCCTTATCCTCCAGATTATCATTTTGTCTGAATGATACAATATACATTACCCATTCTTCACCAAGAGATCTTAGAAACTTTCTGTTGACATCATCTTGGTCCATCTTGACACCAACAGTGGCCAATTCTCCAATCAACTTGTTGAACCTATCAAAGGTTTGAGTCATAGACTCATTCTTTGTAGACATAAAATTTTCATATTGTTGCTTGAGAATTGCTTTATGATTTCTCTTAGTGCTTTTGGTGCCTGAAAACCTCTTCTCCAAAGCATTCTACAAGATTTTGGCATCAGCACAGTTGCAAAACTGTTAAGTCTAAATATTGTATCCAAGATTTAATAGGAAAGTCAACAATGTAAAAGTCAACTTTGTCATTGTCAAAGCATGTTTAGTTTACTTAGCCATTAAGGCTTTGTTTTAGATAGTGAGTATATATAGGTTTTGTTTGTAATCTTGTAGTAACGAACTAGAGGCATTTGCATATTGTAATTCTAGAGTGTGTGAAATTCAAGATCTACTTTCTCTCTCTAGATTCTCTCTCTAGTTCTTGATCTTAATGTTCATATTTTGAGTAATTGCTTGTTGTGATTGGGAGTTTAGGTTTAACAAAAACTGATGTTGGTATTCATTAGGAATTGCTAATAGCAGAGTGCTCAAGGCTTCCATCTTAGTTTGCCTCATCTTTCTTTCTCCATCAGTCTTTGGTGGAGGTCTCTTTCCATCTGCTCCCATCTCTCCTACATTGGAGGGACCATTCTCAATGATATCCCACATTGAGTAATCTGTAAGAAGGATATACTGTCTGATCCTGATTTTCCACATGTCAAACTCATTAGGTTTGAGCATGGGAACCTTTGAAACAAGAACACTGTCATGTGATCCGTCCATGATGATTATTGATTTCCGAGTTCCTTCTGCTCTGATACCACTTGTCAGCATCGAAATTCTAAACAAGAATTAAACTAAACACTCAAAAACTATGTTAAAGAAGTTGCGGAATAACACTTTAACAATAAATCAATGAAACAGTATATGAGATCAAATCACAAGTTATATTGAATTAACTTAATGATTACAACCAAAGCCTCAATCTGTTGAACAGGCTCAACAGACGTTCAATACTTCTCTAATGAAAGGACTACTAAGAATCTTGAGGCTAATTCTCTCTAAAACAATATACGTATGTATCTCTCTGTATATCTCTGTATCTCTAATAATATAAGACTTCTAGACTATATATATACAAAACAGATTACAAGATAATTATTAAACTAAAGTTGATCTTCAGCATCCAGTCCATAATTATCTTCAATCTCCTTGTCTTTCGCTTTAAGCAACCAATCCATCTTTATCATCATAAGCAGCATTAATCTTCAGCCGCATCTTCTTATCAATAGCAGTACTAACCATGCTTGCAGTAGTAACTTCCAACTTGCAGTATTAACTCTTCAAGCAGTACTAACTACTAGCAGTAGTAATCCTTCAAGCAGTAATAATACATCTAGTAGTAGTAATCTTCAAGTAGCAGTACTAATATCTTCAGCAGTAGTAATCTTTAATACTTAGCAGTACTAAATGGACTTAGCACATTTCAGACCGAACACAAGTCTTCAAGTTGTTTGATCTTTTTGTAAAAAGATCAATTATCTCTTTTGATAAAAATTCGTTTTTAATTATATAATCTTTATTTTCATCTCCAACTTTTTCATAATCTTTTTCTAAATCAGATATCTTATCAATCAATTCAGATTTCTCTTTTTCAAAATTTTCTCTCTTTTTCTAAATCCTCAAATTTGGTTTTGAAAATTTCCTTTTAATTTCTAAATTTTTAGCCAAATTCATCTCAGCTTTCAACCTTTTCTTGACATCATCTCTTCAATTTGACCCCTAAATTCATATTCAAGAGAGTGTTGTACCTCATAGTCTATCTCTGAATCAGAGCTTCGAAAGTTAGAAGCAGATGCTCTAGATTTGTTCAAGGAACCCATCATGCAGTAATTGGTAACTTCATCCTCTGAAGAGGTTGTATCTTCCAACCAATTTTCCTATTCTACCATAAGGCATTACCTTGTTCCTCCTTTTTGGGAATTTGCATCTTCTTGGAGTAGTAGTCTGAGTTCTTGATCTTTTTGAACTTGCATTCTCTTGCAACATGTCCAAGTTTTCTACAATTGAAGCACCTTGGGATCTCAGCTTCTTCTTTCTCTTTTTCTCTTTTTCTCTTTCTCTTTCTCTTCCTCTTTCTTTTCTCCTTTCTTTTCCTCCTTATCTTTATTCTTTAGACTTGTATTTTCTGAAATTGTTGTTTTTCCTATAATTATCAGAGTTAGGCTTATTAGAGTAAGATTTTCTAGTAAACCTTTTTTTGTCCGCAAAGCCAGATTTTCAGCCAATTTCTATATCTCCAAGTCTGAGTCACTGTTCTCTAATTCAGAATCTGAAAGAATCTCTAGAAGTTCAATGACCTTTTTGGATTAGGATGACCTTGAATGCTTGATACATGATTTAAACTTCCTTTCAGGAATCAAAGCCAAGGAATTAATTACACTCTTCCTTCCACCCATGCTCTTTGACTTTGTCTTCATGCCGATTCAAAGTGTAAAAAATATCATGAATATCTTTATTGTTCAAATTCTTGTTCAACTTAAGGGATTCTAAAAGCCTATCCCATTCATGTTTGAGGTTTTTTAAAAACTTGATGTTTATTTCATTATTAGTTTATGTAACCATTCCTCCTCAAATCATTCCATACATCATTGAATTATTTATAAGTATCATGTAAAGTCTCAGATTCTTTGGCTTTGAACCCCTCATAAGCACCAATGCACAAGTTCAGCTTGTTCTGCATAGCTTTAGGACCATCTTGCACCTAGGCCTCAATTTCATCCCACATGGCCTTTGTAGACTTTAAACTATCCACTCTATTAAACACTTCATTTGGTAAGGCCATGGTAAGTAGAGTCATAGCACGCCTATCTATATTTGTCTTTTTTTTCTCCTCTGCATTATAATCCTTTTTATCCTTGTAATTCTTGATGTAGGGATTGCAAGGGTTTCTCGAGTGCCAGGAACAGCTGGAATATCAATAAAGCTCTCATATTGTCCTTCAGTAATAGATTGCATAAGATCTTCATCAATATTGTCAAGAAATTGTATCATCTTGATTCTCCATTGATGATATTCTCCGAAGAACAATGTTGGAGGTTTGGTTTATGAACCGATACCCATAACTTCTTTAGACATTGCTTCAGATCTGAATATGGATTGGAAACAAATTCAAATAAATTGATCAAGAATGATCAAAGAATAGATCACAGTAATCTTTGCACTGAGTTGATCAAGATTGATCAAGCTTTGAATTCGAAAATCTTCAAAAATTGAGAATTTCACAAAATCAGCTCTAGATCTTGAAGTTATCATTAGAAATCATCCAAATCGACAGTTGTTTTCTCTAATACTAATTGTAGAATCCCAGATGATCTAAAGAACAATGTAATCAATATAGAATAGTATAAATCACAATGAGAATATAGATTAGACCTTGGAAGTCATATGTCATTGATGTCAAAATGGTAACAAGGTTACAAGTTTACAGAGAGAATTCTAGAGAGAGAAATATTCAATACAATACAATCTGTGAACTAACAGAACTAACTAACTCTCTAGAAACACGGAACACTTTATACAAGATTAGAAAACTAAAATTACATGACAGTAAAAGAAAGAAAGACTTATAAGAACATGACGCGTGTTCTAATATGCACATGTCTTCTAATCTTGATCTTTATAGAGTTGATAAGTGAAGAGTTTATTTCATAAGTCTCAAAATCTGATAAGACAAATTAGACTTTCATGCGAACTCTGACTTCAAAGGGTCAAACATCTGAAGTCTTCAACACTTAGCTTTTTATCTGAAGTCCGAATTCTATCCGAACTCTGGACCTTCTTCTCAGACTTTAGTACTTAGAAACTTTTCGTCTCTTTAAATTTGAACCTCTTGTTTATATCTCTGATTCTTCTTCCCAGATTTCAACACTTAAACAAATCAACATATTTCGACCAACTCTGATATGGACTTTTCGTTACCTGATGAAAAACAAATCTGAAAGGTTTGAAATATTCAAAGAGTTTCAAAATGATGTAGAAAATCAACTTGGTGAAAAGATAAGAGCACTTCGGTCAAATTGAGATCATGAATATCTAAGCCAAGAGTTTATTGACCATCTTAGAGATCATGTGTATCCCAACTAATTCCTCCAGGAACATCTCAGCATAATTGTGTGTCTGAAAGGAGAAATAGAACTTTGTTGGACATGGTTCGCTCTATGATGAGTCGTACCACTCTACCTAAAAGTTTATGGGGATATGCCCTAGAAATAGCTGCCCAAATACTAAACTATGCACCACCCAAAAATACTGAAGATACCTCATTTGAATAAAGGGCTGGGAATATCCCAAAACTATCTTATATGAGAGTATGGGGTTGTGGTGCTTATGTTAAGCGAGATTGAACCTTGATTCAAGGTATGAAAAGTGCATCGTTGTGGGATATTCAAAATAGAAGATAGGATATTATTTCTATAGACCCAGTGAGAACAAAGTATTTGTTGTGCCACACTGAGTTCTTAGAAAATGATTTTCTGACAAGAACTACAACAGGGGCCACATTGGATCTTGAAGAAATTCAAGAACCACGTGATGAGACAATGGTTGACACTATAATCAACAAAATGTTGAACCTCAACAAGTTATTGCAGGAAATGATGAGATACAAACAATCCAAAGATCGGGTAGGAATCGTCAAGAGCCTAAGATGTATGGTTATCTTGTTGGTAGTGACGATACAGTTCTTGATGAACCTGTAATCTACTAGGAGGTTGTATCAAGTTTGGAATATGATAAATGGAAAGATGCCACAAAGGCTGAAAAACAATCCATGTCAGACAACCAAGTTTAGAACTTGGTAGATGCACATGTCGGCTGCAAAGTTGTTGGGTGCAAGTGGGTATTCAAAAATAAAACTGACATGGATGGGATTGGACATACCTATAAGGCTAGGTTGGTAGATAAAGGTTTCACTCAGACTCGGGGAGTAGATTATAATGAAACCTTTTCTCCGATAGCCATGATTAAATCCATCAGAATGCTTCTTGTCATAGCTACATATCATGACTATGAGATATCGCAAATGGATGTTAAAATCGCGTTCCTTAACAGTACTTTGAGCGAGGAAGTGTACATGGTACAACCAGAGGGTTTTAAGCATCCAAAGTATCCTAAAAAGGTATGCAAGTTGCAAAGGTCCATTTATGGACTAAAGCAAGCATCTCGTAGTTGGAATCTTCGTTTTGATGAGAAAATCAAGGAATTTGATTTCATAAAGAACGAAGATGACCTTGTGTATACAAGAAAGTCAGTGAGAGCATAGAGTATTCCTGATCCTATATGTTGATGAAATATTGATCATCGGAAACGACATCTCAACCCTTAAAGGTGTAAAACATTGGCTAGGAAAGTGTTTCGCGATGAAGGATCTAGAAGATTCAGCATATATCCTTGTCATAAAGATATATCGGGATAGATCTAGGCACTTAGTTGGATTAAGTTAGAGTACATACATTGACAAAATCTTGAAACGCTTCAAAATGGAGAGTTCCAATAGAGGAAACTTACCAATGGTACATGGTATACAACTGAGATTGACTTAATGTCCTAGTACAAAAGAGGACATGAACTGTATGAAGGGTGTTCCTTATGCTTCAACTAGTGGTTCTATCATGTATGTCATGTTATGTACTAGACCGGACGTCTCGTATGCCCTAAGCATGATGAGCAGATATCAGTCAAACCCGAGTGATGCTCATTGGATAGCAATGAAGAGTATCCTGAACTATCTAAGAAGAACTAAGGATATGTTGTTATTGTATGGTGATAAGGAAAGAGATCTATGTATTCAAGGATATACCAATGCTAGTTTCTAAACCAACCGTGATGACTTAAAATCGTAGTCGAGATACGTGTTTGTGTTAAATGGAGGTGTTGTGAGCTGGAAGAGCTACAAGAAAAGTACAATAGCATATTCGACTACTGAATCGGAGTATTATTGCAACATCGAACACCGCAAAGGAAGTTGTTTGGATGAAGAAATTCATGTCAGACCTAGAAGTGGTTCTTAGTATATGTGAGCCTATCGAGATCTATTGCAACAATGAGGATGCCATAGCTCAAGTGAAAAAACCAAGGTTACATCAGCGCTCCAAGCATATAATTTTGAGACAATATCACCTGATTCGAGGAAATTATTAATTGAGGTGACGTGAAGATATGCAAAATTCGATCAGAAGACAATCCAGCAGATCCTCTAACAAAGTTTATGAGTCAAAGCAAGCATGATGCTCACGGTAATTCGATAGGCTTGAGTATTTGTAATACTATAGTATAATCTATAACTTTAATAATTTTGTGTTTATTTGAGCATTTAAACAGTTATGTTTTACTTGTTAATGGCATATCGGATATGAGTATTTATATTAAACATTTATGTATTCCTTATTAGCACGTTTAAATATCCTTAAATTAATGTGATGATCATATATTTTAAAATTGTCATTGATCGGTTATTACTAGGGGATTGGTAATAATCAAGATCATCGTGAAGTGTAGTCATGGTCCAAGCTGGAAGTGCACGGGGTGCAACTACAGTCACATTCGTTTGTCGATACACAAGCGTTGGACAAGACCCACAATTAGGATCACCTCATAGATCGACGACATAAGGTAAATTCTGAAATGGTGAACACTCTTATCCACAGACCTGGGATGTGCATTGGTACCTAATGTGTAAGAAGTGTTATGTTATAGCATAAATCTGTTGGATACAAGATCAAGAAGACTGAAGGTCAAATTTCAAGAAAGTCAAAGCTGAGAAAGTCAACTCTCATGTGAAAGTCAAAGTCTTTTGTAATAAAGTCAAAGTCATTGTATTGTAATTGTATTTTTGTTTCTTTGTATTTCTTGTAGGTATAAATAGTGTTCTATTTCTGTTTTGTAAGTAGTTAAGAAGAGAAGGAAAGTTCTAGAGAGAGAATTCGTTTGAGAGAGATTTGTAGAGAGAGAGAGAGTTCTAGAGAGAGAAAGTGTAATCGTTGGATTTGAAAGATTAATCAAACAGGTAATTTGATTGAATCTTGTTTGTTGATTTGTTTGTGATTAGAAACTAGAAAAACAGGGAATAACAATTGGTATCAGAGCAGATCCAAATCGAAATCAAATCAAGAAAAATGTTCGACACTGTGTTCTTGAGCCGAAGAATCATATTCTGAGTTTTTGTGCAAATTAGGTGTTGAAATTGATCAGGTTATGATTGTTGAGTGAATTAGATTGAGTGTGTATGGTTTAATTTCAGATTTGCACTGTAATTGTTTGATATTTTTGGATTTTGTTGTATTTTTGTTCACGAGTTTATTTGAGCACTGTTACATAGATCAATCTTGTAATTTTTGTTGTTTTGGTTTGTAATCTTTGCATTGTAATTGGTTCGAAACATGATTTAGAAGAAATCTGCAAAGTTTCAGATCATTTGGTGGAGATTTGAATCGAATTTGAAGTGAAAATCAAGTTTTTGTTCGAAAAACTTCAAAAACGCGCAAGATCTTCAAAACGCGCAAGTTCATCTGAGAAACGCGCAAGTTCTTCGTTAGAACGCGCAAGTCGAAGGGTTGATTTTGGTCAAAACGCGCAAGGCGTTATTAGCGAGTTCTAGAAACTCGCTGATCGAAGTCTGCGAGTTTTGAAATTGAGAAATTTTTCTAAGGACCAGAACACGCACGTAGTGGTTAGCGAGTTTTACAAACGCGCTAATAGAAGGGTGCGAGTTTGAGCCGGAATAGTGATCTGCGAGTTTGGTCGATCTGCGAGTTTGGTCGATCTGCGAGTTTGGACGATCTGCGAGTTTGGTTGATCTGCGAGTTTGGTCAAAACGCGCTAGTAGTGGCTAGCGAGTTTCTCAAACACGCACATATCAGCCTGCGTGTTTATCAGTGAATAGTGATCTACGGGTTTAAGCGTTAGCGAGTTTATCAGAGAATAGTCTCTTGCGAGTTTCTACGTCTAGCGAGTTTCAGCGATCTGCGAGTTTCTCAGAACACGCAAGTCTTTGCGTGCGAGTTTCACAAACGCGCAAGTCTTAGTCTGCGGGTTTTTCAGAAATAGTGACTTGCGAGTTCTATAGTGACTTGCGAGTTTTGTCACTTAGTCAAATTTTTCTAAATTTCTAATTTTTCTATATTTTAAGATTTTTCTTGTGATTTCGTATTTTGGACTAACGATCAGTTCTAGTTTCTTATTGCATATATTTTTCAAACAGGTTTTATCAAGATGACTTCTAAAGATGCTCTTTCCATTGGCACTGATGTCAAGCCTCCTGTTCTGTTCAAAGAAGAATACGAACAGTGGAAAGATAGATTTCTGGATTTTATAGACAGACATGCAAACGGAGAAAATATTCTGCTTTCAATTACCAAAGTCCCAATGATTCCACCTACTGTTGAAGTACCTGATGATGAATCATCTGATAGTGAAGATGGTGATGAGGACAGAGAACAAACGACAAAAACAGTTAAAATGGATCTATCACAGTACTCTGAAGAACAGAAAAGTCGGTATAAAGCAGACAAGCAAGCAATATCTCTTTTACTTCATAGCATTCCTAATGAGATTTACATCAAGATTGATAGCTACAAGGATAATGCTAAGAAGATGTGGGATCAACTGCAAAAGATGATGATGGGATCCAAGGTTGGGAATCAAATGAAAGTGGCTAACTGCATTAACAGTTATGAGGAATTTAAAGCCAAAGAGAATGAAAGCTTGGAAGATACTTATGAACGGTTTGTCTTGCTTCTGAATGAACTGACAAAGAACAAAGTGAAAAAGAAGCAGCTTGAGAATAATGTCAAATTTCTGAGCATCCTACAACCTGAATGGAAAAAGCATACGCGTAGGATGAAACAAATGAAGGATCTAAAGGAAATTCCGTTACATGAGGTCTATGAAACATTGAGGCAGAATGAAGAAGAAGTGGAAGAGAAAAGAGCTGAGAAGAAGAAGGCAGAAAAAGTTCCCGATCCTATTGCTTTAGTAGCAGGAGAGAAAAAGAGAAGGAAAGTTCTAGAGAGAGAATTCGTTTGAGAGAGATTTGTAGAGAGAGAGAGAGTTCTAGAGAGAGAAAGTGTAATCGTTGGATTTGAAAGATTAATCAAACAGGTAATTTGATTGAATCTTGTTTGTTGATTTGTTTGTGATTAGAAACTAGAAAAACAAGGAATAACATGTTATACTTTGGTATAGTCTAACATTATTTTCAACCGGGTAATCGTAAGGGCTATATTAGGTATAACATTAATTGTGTATAAGTTGTGTACATGCAATATGGGATTTGCACCTCTCAAGTTAAAAGAGATATTTTTGGGCACCTCGATGACATATTTTGATTAACATGGCCATGGACAAGTGGATTAGCTGAACTAATAGCACATGTCTAATCAAATATGTTGGGATCAAAATACATAATTTTGAACAATAAATGATTAGATAGATCTATGCCTTAAGTTCAAAACAAAATATTGTGAATCAAAAGGATAATGAATGATTCTACCATATGATTGATTGGATCAATTGAACAACTCAAGGAAAAGCGCATTAACATAGCCTTGGGGCAGTGACTTGTTGCTAGAAGCTTACTACCGTCTGTTTTGTTGTGTATCGTATGCAAGTGGGATAATGTAAGTTATTATATATGCCAACGATAGATGTCACACTCGAAAATATTGCTAAGGAGTTTGTAAACTTATAGGGTCCCACACAAAAAATATGTTTGTTATCATTTATAAGAAACCCAAATTAAAGGCATGTTTGACAGTGAAATAATTATTATTGAAGAATAATTATAAAATATGTGTTCAACTGTAATTATGTAATTACAAGGTATAATCTATAAATATGGATTTATAATTATGTTAATGTTTTAAAGATAATTATTAATAAAGATTTTAGATAATCACTAAAACCTTATTTGAGTTATAGCTAACTATAAGACCGTTCATATAAATAAGGTGATAGGTTGAATCATTTCAAGTTATTCAATCATTTAGATTCACCTATCAGATAAAATATAGAAAATAAAATTTTCTTTTCTATAATACACACATTTAGATCTCGGGTTTTGGGCTAGCACCGGGTGGTGGCATTAAGCATGTTCGTGTGTGGACTACCGATATAGGAATTCTATGTTGATTTCTGAGTGTTCTGTCAAGATCCTCGCTAAATCTCAAAGGTAAAATTCTAAACACCATATGGCGTGTTTATTTTATAGTTTTATTTGTCATTAGATCCGAACGGGTTTTAATTATTAGAAAAGTTTTCTATCAGGTGCAACCTAAAATTATTTTCCGCTGCCTTTTAATTGGTTACAAAATTATTAAAACCTTACATTTTACAATGGAAAATTGGTTTTTATTTGAACATAACCCTATACATGTATATGTATATATATATATATATATATATATATATATAGGGAGAGGTTCATTTGAGAAATGTTAAATATATGAGAAATAGAGAAGTAATCCTAGTCTTTCATTCGGTCAAGATCGGCTTTGACGGGTCAAATATGGCGTCTTTGACTGGTCAACAATTACAACTTTGACTGGTCAAAAGTTGCGGTTGTTCCAAAAATAGAAGAACAATTCCGTAATTTTTACAAATATACAGGACAAGTTCACATATGAACCTGTATATGAACTATATGTTCATATGTGAACCAGTGTAATTCACATATGAACTCTTTTAATTGATTCATGTATGAACCTTTGTGATTCATATATGAATCAATTAACTGAATCACATATGAACTAATTAGTTGTAGGTTCATATGTGAATCAGTTAAACTAATTAATAGATTCATATATGAACCTTTGTCATTCACATATAAACTAATTAATTGATTCATATATGAACGTATAGTTCATATATGAAACACAAAGGTTCATATATGAATCAAATTAAAGAGTTCATATATGAATTACACTGGTTCATATATGAACATATAATTCATATGTGAATCATACAGGTTCATATATGAACTTGTCCCGCGTATTTACGAAAGTACCCCTCTATCTTCTACAGACCACACAAGAAATTATCTGGTGCTTCACGGTCAAAGTCGCAAATGTTAACCAGATAAAGGGTTAAGATCATTTATTTCTCATATTTTTAGCATTTCCCAAATGAACCTAATCCTATATATATATATACATACATATATATACTACCTTATAATGCATTTACTTCAAACTCTTAAATACAAGTCACAAAGCATAAGGTACTACCTCTTAAAGCATGATTTTTGAAAAACTATGAATTATAAGTGTTTTAGCATGATGTACAACTTATTAATGCATTGATTTAAACCCCAACAATACCACTAAACTAGAATGGCAGAGACTTGCTTTCTTTTAAAAAAAAGTTTTTCCTTCCTTTTTGATGCAAGCAGTACAAATTGTTAAGCAAGCCCTTACACTCTTTTGTCTTTTCCTGCTTTATATGATCTTCGTTCCTGGTTTTTTGCTTCCACATATTTTAAGATTTCAAAATTTGAAATCTCTATCAGTACTAATGCTCCCATTTTCTTTCCTTTCAACCTCCTTGTTACAGACCTAGCATCTTTGTTTTTCTTTCTTCTTTCTACATTATATTGTTCTTGAAGAGGTAAGCGTAATTTAGGTTTGATTTTGATCATCTTGATAGTGCAGTTGATGAGGTATGATCGATCTGTTGTTTGGTTAAGAGTTTCTTTCATTCTCTTTTTCTACTTCCTCTCGTACACATATCTTATTTGGTTCTTGATTCTTGAACATATACTTGATCAGCCTGTTGCAACCGGTCAAATTGAAGTTGGGTTTGACTTGTAGCTTGTAGCTGATAAGCAGAGTCTTTCTGAAGCTGTACTGAAATTTCTTCTTTCTTTGTGCCCTGTGAAGATCCTGAATTCATTGTCCTGTTTATTCACAGAAGCTTATTATTAATCAGAAAAGACTTGTTGATACAAAGGAAAATCTAACATAGCAGAAACTCACATTGAGATCATCATCTTTAGGCTGGAAACTCTTTGATAGTTTTGATGATTCTTGCATGGCTCCATAGCAAGCAGGAATCAGGAAGGCGGCTTTATGGATTCCAATTGTCGTCATCACAAGTTCTTCTACCAATTCCTCCAAACCCGAGGTATGGTATTCGTTAACTTGAAGAACATAAAAAGTCTTGAAGTTTATTGTTTTTTAATGCAATAATAGAGATAGAGAGACAATGCAATGATAGAGAATGCTTTTAATGGATATTGCTATATATGAGATGAGAGCTTGTTTTGTGTGTGTTGGTTGCTACAAAATGAAGTGTATTATACAAGACAAGAATGTTATAGTAATTAAGGTTTTGCATTGTGTTAAGAGGTAGGAATAGAATCGATACCTCGTTTTTGTCGGTTTGTTTTTGGATAATTACAAGATTGCCATGCGGATCGATGCTTTGATACTTTAAGAATGAGATGAGGTGGTTATGGAAGTTGAGATGGAAGAATTGATTGGAAGAGAAATGAGCATTTGGATATATCATTCATGTGGGAGGCTTTTGGCCACCACTTTTTTTATAGTGTTATTATAAGAACAAATAATACATTTTTTTTCCTTGCTTCATGTATCTTTTGTATTTTTACTTATTTTCTGTTTTTTTCTTATATATATATATTGCGTTGTTGCTTTAATTTTTCCAAAAAAATAAATAATAATCCAGTAAGAAAATTTGTATTGAAATATGCATTGAGTGTGTAAAATAAACTGGAATTCTTTTTTATTTATACCTTTTCTTGGAAAAAAAATGTAATGTTTGATTCTTCCTTGAAGTCGTATTTTCTCTATTTAAGTAAATCAATTTCGAGGTCTTCTGCTTCGTTTATTGTGAGTAGCGATGATGTTTCATAGTTTTATGTTCCTACAGTCCTACCTACTGATTGATTTTTGGTGCTTTGGATGCTTTTTTGTATTAATTTTGGTTGTTGGTTCATTTCTGGTATGAAGGTCGTAGGATATACGGATATATAGAGGAAGTAGATTTTATAGGGATTAAAAAGGTGGTAGATATACAGAGGTTTGATAGGAGACAACAATTAACTTATGGAGTTTTTCCTACATAACTAGCTATTCACTATTATAAAACAATATTTAGACGGTATCGTAGGCAAAAGTTTTCCTTGTAAGCGGCTAAGCACTAACCGGGTAAGAGTCGTCGCCCTCACTTACCGGGTAAGACTTTCGACCATTGCTTTCGCTCTTACCGGGTAAGCTTATTGGCCATTGTCATATTCATCGATTAAGGTAATATAACTTGATAAGCTTTGTAAGCGCTTACCCGGTTAAGGGGTGGTAAACGACCCCTTATTTAAACCGCACTTTCCAGGTT
This sequence comes from Arctium minus, assembly GCA_954870635.1. Lineage (NCBI taxonomy): Eukaryota > Viridiplantae > Streptophyta > Magnoliopsida > Asterales > Asteraceae > Arctium > Arctium minus. Next base: position 49,608,603 of record OX941086.1, read on the forward strand.
AAAACTTACTCGATTCAATATTTGTGACTGTCGATATCTATTCTTTATCCTCTTTGGGGTGATAAATCTTCTGGTTCACTTTCATGCTTTTATGGTGGCAGCTTGTGTTTGTATGCAGTGATGATGATTTTAAGAAGCCAACAATGGAAGATCCGAGCAAATACTTGAGGCTGTAAAATTTGCACAATTTTCTTGTAATTCAAAATTGGAGGTGGTCCATCTTCTTTGTTGGTTTGTTGTAATAGAACTTGAAGGTTGATATCACCAAACATTTGTACACATATATAAAATTTAAATGTCATATTAAAATGGAAAATCCCGAAAAACCCAAAGGACTTTTCTATTTTGAATGATTAAGTCCTTGAACTTTTTTTGAATGAATAAAACATTAAACTTTCTTATTTTAAATGGTCTACTCGTTCAAAAAAAAAAAGGTTCAAAGACTTAGGGGCCGTTTACTAAATACTTATCCGGTAAGCGTTTGACGGTAAAATTCAACACTATATTTACTTACCGGGTAAGATTTTAGTCACTAAAACGACATCATATGCAACAATTTACGCGGTAAGCCCTACCATGGTAAGACTAGTCGTCATCACTTATCCGGTAAGACTATTCGTCATTGTCTCGTTCTTACCGGGTAAGATTTTTGATCGTTACCATATTTTTCCGATAACGTAATATGACTGGGTAAGCGCTTACCCCGGTAAGCGTTTGCTAAATGGCCCCTTAGGCTTGTTTACCCAATACTTACCCGGTAAGCACTTACACTTAATTTACCAGGTAAGACTCTCGGTCCTTGTCATCGATCTTACCGGGTAAGCTTTTCAATCCTTGTCATGTTCATCCGATAAGGTAAGTGACCCGATAAGCACTTAACATGTAAGCGTCGTATAAACAGACACTTAATCATTCTAAGTGGGAAAATTCGCTTGGTTTTTGTGAACTTTTTACTATTAAAATATGCATTTTCTCAACTTTTTGTATTAAAATAAATATTTAATAAAACCGATAATCTATAAAACTAATAACAACTAAGAGTTTTTCTTGCTTTTTCAATTCTTGCACACAAAAAATTAAAAATCTAAATCTAAATGGGACAAAAGTAAAACAAAAGATTGAGGTTTCGAATTCCTAGATTTAGTCATGAATTCCAAGTTTTTAACGAGTATCAAATATATGTATTTGGAACTCAACATTTTTGCAATTTTTTCTAGATATCTTGTCAAGAAATAATATTTACTTTTGTAATTTGTTGTCAATTAAACCAAACAAACCTATTATTATAAAATTGAGAGAGACGAAAAATAGAACGAAACAAGAAAAATGATCGACAAATGAATAACTGGTCTTATAACTGTGATTTACCCGCGCCGCATCGCGCGGGTACACAGACCACACAAGAAATTACCCCTCTATCTTCTACAGACCACACAAGAAATTATCCGGTGCTTCACGGTCAAAGCCGCAAATGTTGACCAGATAAAGGGCTAAGATCATTTATTTCTCATATTTTTAACATTTCCCAAATGAACCTAATCCTATATATATATATATATATATATATATATATATATATATATATATATATATATAAATATATATATATAGGGACAGGTTTAAACGAGAAGCTAAACATTTTGCGAGAAGGCGAGAAATGTTTAATCATATATGATACACAAGCTTAATCATATATGATTAAACACATGTTATATTGGCAATACATAGACGTTTAATCAATAATGATTAAACACACCTACAAGCCGTGTAATCATATATGATTAAACACTTCTCGCCTTCTCGCATGATCCTGCCTCTCTCTCTCTCTCTCTCTCTCTCTCTCTCTCTCTCTCTCTCTCTCTCTCTCTCTCTCTCTCTCTCTCTCTCTCTCTATCTATCTATCTATCTATATATATATATAGGGTGCGTCTCTTTTGCAAATCAAGCAATTTGTACAAACTATGCAAACCAATCTTAGCCGTTCATCAAGTCTAATGAATATATGATTTTATTATGTTTCCTAATTTAAAATCATGATTATAATGAATAAACTTAACATTTCCTAATTTAAAATCATAATTATAATGAATAAACTTAACATTTTCCATATATATCACAATCATTATTAATGAATCATAATAATTATCCATAAATATATCTATTGTTTCCTAATATAGTGGTTTGTATATATATATATATATATATATATGTATATATGTATGTATATATGTATGTATGTATATATGTATGTATGTATATATGTATATATGTATATATATATGGAGAGGTTTAAATGAGAAGTGCTAAGTGTGCGATAAGTAAAGAAATGATCTTAGCTCTTCATACGGTCAAGATTGGTCAAGAATTGTGGCTTTGACTTGTCTAGATTTGCGGCTTTCACTGACAAAATTTGCGGCTAGGCGAAAAATAGAGGGTTGTTTCGTAGCTTTTACAAATAGACGGCAAACGGGTTCATATGCGAACCCGTGTGATTCACATATGAACTATCTCTGCATATATGAACCCTTGTGATTCACATATGAAGCCGTGTGATTAGTGGGCAGGGGTGGGAGCTATGACAATGACAATAGTGGTGTTTAGAGTCGGGGGCCCCGCCCACCCCATTCTCTTGTCCTGCCCCGCCCACCCATTCTCCTGTCCTGCCGATACCGACCACTCCATTCACCCCCCTCAATGCCCACACCACCCACTCCCTTCATTCACACCCCCTACCCTTCCCATCCACACCCCCTATCCACCCCCACCCTGTTGGTATTGGTGGCGAGTGGCCACTACTATCGTCGTCACAGCTACCACCTATACACCCCACCCACCCCGCCTCCATCCACACCATATCCATATTGATCACCATATCACTACTATCGTTGTCATAGGTACCACCCCTGCCATCACCCTTCCATAGGGTGGCAGGGGCAGGAGGAAGGAGGAGGGCAGGGGTGCCCTCCTGCCACCACAAATACCACCGTGGGGATGGGCATGATGGTTAGGTGGGTGGGGGTAGGGATAGGGGTGGACACGGTGGCGTGGGTGGGTAAGGTGGGGGTGAAGGGGTGGGGCTGTGACAATAACAATAGTGGTGGGGTGGTCTGTGGGTGGTGTGTGGAGTCGGGGGCAGGGTGGGTTGAGCCACCCATCACCAATACCACTAGGGTGGGTGGTTATGGGGGGTGGGTGGGGTGGTATCTATAACAGTGGCATAGTGGTCACAGGTGGGGGCGAGGATGGAGGCAGTGGTCTGTAGGGGTAGTTGTCGTCATCACAGCTACAACCCCCCCCCCCCCCCCCCAAAAAAAAAACAAAGATTGAGATTTCAATCTTTGAGAGATTCCATTCCAGTTCCATCCAACCAAACGCAATCAAAACACGTGGTCAAATTCCATTAAATTTCATTCCAATTGATGGATTCCAATTCCAACAAATTCCATTCTGTGAACCAAAAGTTGCAAAACCATACTACCTAAAACCAAATCAAACAACCCTAATACATCCCCCACCTAAATGTGGGTCTATCTACCTCAAAGAATAGAGCAGTTGTTTCCATGAAATAAGCAGACTTACGCAAAATGTGCGAAAAGAAAAGATAAAGCTCTGCTCAAAAAATGTTTAAAACACAAGATTTGGAATCTTGTGAGCATAGCGAAAGAACATAAGCTTTTATAATTTAAAAAAGTTAATGAGATGTATGATGATAAATCCAACAAGAAAGCTAGATACATGATGTGAAAAACGTCTAGACGAAAAAGGGATAGGATGCGGTAGGGGGTATGTTCCTAGAATGTAAAACCATATTTTTTTTAAACCTGTGAAATTGCGCCATATCGTCATTGTCAAAAAGAATTTTAGTGAAGAAATATTGACATTTGAAACGCTGGTCTGCTGTCGTCACAATAAGCCTGCTTCAAACAGGTTTCGCCTTCTCAGAGTTTCATCTACCAGTTTGAAAGTTTTCTTCACAAGTTTCTGGTCCAACGCTGTCGTTCTGTAGATCTTGAACACGCGGTCCTGGTGATCACATGTCACGTTTTGATAGTACAACTCTTCAAATTTCTTCTTCACAAACCTGATAAACATCATAAATAATAAGACTTCTCAATTTCGATATAAATTGATGGAAATATCAAAATACAATGTGCCAAATACCAATATAAATTGATGGAAATACCAATAGAGAAGAATTCAATATTCTATATTTTCAGCAGATAAAATAAATGCTTACTCGTATGCATGCTCAACTTCTTGCTTTCCTGTTGAAACTGGCTGATAATCCTTGAACCATTCACATACGTTCAGGGGCACCTAACAAATCAACTCTAGAATCTTAGACTAAAGATGCAACATATACATTTTAACACATTAGTCATACACTGCCACTTACTTTTGAAACCTTTTTCTCGAAAATGTCAAACTTGTTTAGAAACAGCATGAAAGATGTTTTCTGCACAGGCCAAAAAAGACAAGTGATCCTCTCATCAGGTAATAGAATATTCCTTAAAGAACACCATTTACATACATCTTTAGGGTTTGAAGTAACGAATATTGCCATACATCACTGAAAATATTGTACACAAGACAGACACACACAGGCCAAGACACATAACAAAGGGTAACGAAACCGTAATTGATGGTTGTTGCACGATGAAAATGCCAATGCTGATAGTTGGAGCATAGAGGTCAATCATGCCCAATATGAGGCTGGATACAATATATGATATAATACAGTACAATATGACAATTAGTTCTCTCTAGAATGACTTGGTTCTTGGCTATAAAGATTGCATGCTGACCATCACAGTATTGTACATAGCATGCACCAACTTTGTGCCAAGTGACATCCATCATGGCATGATGATATATGGATTATTGGCTATAGCAAGAATCTGCCGACTGTTTCTTCCTCTTCCATGAGAGAAGTTGCTACAACAAAGTTCAAGAAACCGCTGGTGCATTTCCAAGTCCAATCTACATCTGCTCGCTCTCAACACAACATACCTTTCCTTGGAGCCACGAAGAAGAACCGACTTCAATTGAGATTTGCAAATAACCTCATAACTCTCAAGCTTATGCATGGGGTATTCATCAATTGACAAAATTTCCAGTTTTCATCATAGTTGCTCTAAAAAATGAACCATTTCATAGGAGACAATAATCCATCAACCCTGGATTTAGTCTCCCATGTTCAATAGCCTGAAATAAGACAGAAAATTATGGCAATGGTAAAGGCTTGGATGAGAGGGCAAAAAGGCAAGGTAATCTTGGAAAGGGTAGGATAATGGGTCCATGTACGCAGGAATAACTAAGGAAGATGAATTATAAGGTTCTAGGGTTGAGTTTAGTACAATTCGATAGAATATTATGGACGTAAGAGACACCCCAAAATTTTTGATAATATAGGAACTGATGGTGTGGATAGGAATAACAGTAAAAAGGGAGTATCCCCATTGAGAACAGAAAAGGGCATATGGTTTAGTATCCAACCAATTGTCAATTATCGAGTCCGTCCACTACTGTCGAAAACAAAAAACAAGTCACAAAGAACATTAAGACCACTCTACATTTTTAGTTATTTTGCTAAATGATATAATGTTTAGGTAGAGACGGCACTATATATATCAGGAGCAATGTGAGTAGACCTATGTTTTCAGTTTTCAGAGGTGATCTTATAGATGGTTTAACTGGACACGACATATATATATATATATGTTCCCTGACATATGGTCAGATGTACCAGAGTCTCTTATCCTTGAAGAGGGAAATGCACTAGAACAGGCAAATATACCTAAATGTAGCACTAGGAGTAGACTGCGCCTAGAAAAAGATGTTAGGAAAAGGAAAGCTCATCTCACTGAATTGACTCCAGATGAGGCTTACTGAGATCATAAAGGCTGAACCCAAACATGAGACTTTCAGGCATGTTTGTCACAAATAAAATTAGAACAAAAAATAATATTAGCAGTCCATGCCAGCACTAAAGGACATTAGTGTTCGAACACATGAGTGATCTGATGCAGAAGGGGGCCTGGGCTTCAACGATGAGGTGAACCTGAAAGCACGCACAAAGTTCCGTCAAGGCTGACGAGGTATAACAGTGGTGCAACGGCCTTACTGAGCCCCCCAGGGATGCAGTTAGTCACGAAATCAGGTGAAGGGATGTCAACCTCTGTACAGAAATCTGACTAATAAGGGCAGGTCTAGAGTGAGGCAAGAACCTCGCCGATGATGATGAAGCTTGACTAATGCCCAACAAAGTCTCGTGTAGGTCACCTGGCTTAAGCACAGGAGCTGTAGTCTTCACAAACTCTTATCAGGGTTCTGTGTCAACGCCCAAACTCTCATCAGGGTCCTGAATGGTAACTGCAATAGTGGCAAACAGATCTTTGGTGAAGGTTTTGTCAGCAGTAAGGTCCATACGAATTCAGACTCTGGCAGCCAGTATGAAGGACAGGTGGGTTCGGACAGACCCTTGAGAGCAGACTACTATGACAAACTTGGCAGGTCACTACTTCCTATAGTAAAAACTGGGTGGCAAACAGACATTTTGTGTGGTTAGGGTTTCGATTATCAATCCTAAGCTCTTTTATTGTGTAGATACTTAGGATTTGGAGTAATAACTATTATTTGAGGGGATACACTGTATAAATAATCTACACAGGTTGTGCTAGTTGGCTAGATATATAACAGGAAATAACAAAACCCTACTAACAGAAATATTAATACTACAAATAATTCACAATAAAAAGAGCAATCTGGATATCAATTGCCAAAGAGATTGGTCATACAGAAAGAAGAAAAGTGTACAAGAACCATGTGATTTTTAACCTCAAAACATTTTTGCTTTAGGACCCATTCAAAGAGTTCTTTTGTTTCCATAATTCGGTTCCTGCTTTCATCTTCAAATAAGGTTTGATCATACCTGGAAAAATGTTGAGATCATAGATCAATCACATTAATGTTTAGAGCTGTTAAGATATACCAAATACATCTGGTTGATTAATCTTACTCGCTAATAGCAGCACAAAAAATCACAGCTGTAACACCTTCAAATAGATGAATCCACTTCCTTCGCTCATTTCTCTGGCCTCCAACATCAAAAAGTCTATATACTTCACCACTTTTTTTGTTCTCCCCAACAGGGCTGCAAGCAACCATATATAACATTAATAATGAATTTACTGAATCCAGGCAAAAATGAACCCAAAAATTGCGCATAGATAGCACTGTTAACACCATGAAGAGCAACAGACAGTAACAATGGTATACGTTTTACTTTAATTTGGTTTTGGGAAGATCGAGTATCAATTTGAAGACCAAAAATATGATTGCTTGTGAGCGTCTGCATGAGTATTCGAAGATGATTGAGAATGTTCTACGATTTACTTGGAGATAGAACAAAATGTTTCAAAGCCATCGGATACATGATTTAGACAAGATATTACAAGGATGTCATAGAACCAACACCATCAAGCATGCATATGATGCTAATCACAGCTTGATGCTGATATCTATTTGGCAGATATCAAAACCTTGTATCTCGATGATTTTGTTAATTGGAACTGTTAGGCAGGTGCTAGAAAGGTTAAAAGGTATACCAGTGGGTTTGGGTTCACGTGGAATTCCAAATTTCTTCACATGAATCTCAGGATGATTAGGGAAGAATCTGTATATAGTTTTCTAAATAATCAAATCTCCTAAATTTAGGAGTCCGTTTTTTATCTTTAAGGAAAAATATCCTTTTCTTCCTTTTAAACCAGTCAAGTATTAAGGAGCTGAACCATATCCATTTTCCTCCTTTTCCATAAATTGTCGTGTATTCCTATTAAAAAAGTGCAGAAAGAAATTATTAATTATGAATAACAATCTCCTGTGTTCTTCATGGTAAAAAAAAGCACTATATTTTGGCCAATCATCTCCCTTCTATCCATCCTTCCACTCAATTCTAAAAATAACATATACCTCCCTTGGCCCCTCCCTATCCCCCCTCCCTCCTCCGTCTCTCTCTCTCTCTCTCTCTAGTCTTCCCCTTCACTCTGACAGTAAACTTCTGGCGTCTGAAACAAGCAGTTTGCTGGGGCTGCAGCCACTGCACATAGACAGGAACCAGGGATCTCACATAATTTAAAGGATCAGAGAGCCCGATTATCCTCAGCATCTCACATAATTTAAAGGTCACAACTATCCTCACTGGACCAAAGAGTAACATCGTTCGTTTCATGGAAAGGCAAGGATAACTTTGAAAAAGGAAGAATTTTATAGTAACCATGTAGAAATCCAGTTATGGTTAAGTCCACTCTCATATCTATAACCCCAAGCTTTGTCTCCACAAAGATTGAAGTCCTATTTGTTGTGGTCATTTGACATTTTCCTTGTTGAGGTCTCATTTACTTGATGTGAGAAGAAACTGAGACATGACTGGGCCCCATTTACTTGATGGGAAGAGAAATAAAGATGGGAGCCACAAAATGTAGAATGGGGAAGGAGAAAAATGGTATAAATTAATGGAACAAAATAATTAGAAAAAATGGTTGTATTTTGAAAGGAGAACACGAGCAATAGAAAGTAACAAATAAGAATTTATCTTGAAGAAACAAGTTTTACCTGAATTGGATTTCTACAACACCGGTGGTACGAACACGGGCATGGAGAACATCCTCCTGCTCATGAAAAACTTGTTAACAAAAAAAGAACATCAACGAAGAAAAATTACCTTAGCTGAGATCCCTATATTAACAGAATTTCAACAAGGAACTATGAACTAAAGCAAGCTATTTATGATTCTAACTGGTGACAGTGTGACTGGTGGGTCACAATGGGACAACCTTACTGATGCACTGACCTAAGACTCGCCCTTTATATTGAAATTGCAACTATGAGGGAGTAAAGTCATTTATTTCCAGTTATAAAATCCATTAGATCCTGAGCTCCCAAGCCAACTCTAAATTTGTTACCTTGGAAACTTTGTCCAACTCTACTCTATTCTCGATTGATTGACAATCCATCTTGAGAATCCTTAATAGCCACAACCTAATTACTAAGTATGAGTTGTTTGATAAACATTATAATTTATTTTCTTTATTCACATGCAGATGCCCGAATGGCAGATATGAGACAGGTGCAGCACGTCATTATAATAGTAACAGCTGCTCAAGTTAAAGACCAATATCTGCTCCCAGTACTGGGAAACAGGTTCTTCGACATAGAAACAAATATGTCAAATTATCTACGATCACCAAGGTGTTATTCTACACAAGTATCTTATCAGATAGAATAATGGATGCCACAATGATAGCTCCTCAGGCACACATGGTTTGCTATATATGTCATTATGTTTCTTATTGAACAACGAAAGAAAAGCGAGAAGACATCAATAGTTTTCATTTAGATACCTTTGTAGGAATATAATTTGTATCTGACAATCTCTGCAAGTTTTCCATGAAATAATTGGCACAGTCTGGAACTTGGAGTTCATTTCCACGGGTATATGTTTCCTGCATGCAATAGACATGGTATAACACTTCGACATGAACCTTTAGAATGAGTATTAGAATTCTCCTAGACTGGAAAAATCACCAACGTAAAAAAAATCTAATATACTTGTCTGAATGCCAAATAACTACTCAGCTCTAGCAATTCAAATTGACAGAGATACCTGTATGGCTGGATCTCTCCAAATCTTTAAGATGTCCTGAACGAGCTCTTCAGTAAGGCGGGGATAGTCCAACCTGCCTCCGATTTCTGATAGTTTCTCTCCAATTTCCTAGCACACAGAAATATTTAGATCTCATCTAATTCTGCAGCCCAAATGATGGAATAAGTGCAATTGGTAAAAATGTTTCTGTTCACTTTTTGTGATGATACTGCACAGGGCATAAAGAAACAAATCTATTCAATAAACTTATAGGAGAGCGGGATCTGAACTCTTGGTGGTTCTCGTTCAAGATTAAACCGAATTTCAAGAGTCATCTCTCATAAAAGCAAGTTTATTTTATTTTGCCAAACATGATATGGCCGTATGTAGTGTTCCATTTTCTCTTTATAGAGCTTAACATTGGACACAAAGAGAAAAATAGAAGATTCTCGTCTCTACATAAACATCTAATCCATCTCACAGAAGAAGAAAAAAAACACTCAATATCCTTATATATGTAAACTGGGGTAATATAGTCAATGGACAAATATGTGAAGCAGTGAGCTCATACTACCTTATTGTCAATGGATAAGCCATACTTGGATGAACCTGCTTCACTTAGAGCCAACTCCTTTGCTCCGTCATGTAATATCTATTGGAACATGAACAAAAAATTACAATCAAGACGATAAGCATGGCATTCTCAACATCACAAAGATTCAGGCAACTTTCAAAGCGCGTGTTTCAGTTTCTTTCTAGTTTACAATTTGCCAAAGTGGGGCAAAAACAAAGGAAATAACCTAAACACACCCTTTCAAGTATTGCATACTTTTATTGTCTGATAGACATTTGCATGGATGACTGAGGTGTAGCTCTGGAGCTCTCTCTCATCAAAGCCAGTTTGAAAGAGCAGTTTTATCTGCAAGAGCAAATGTTTTTTACACTCTTTAGAAATAGACAATCGTAGATACAGGTAAAATTAACAGACATATTCGCACAAGGATGCTACCTGTTTGAAAATAGTAGACTTCCCTGACTCTCCAGCACCTACATAAAATCAATTCCAGTTGATATAAAGAGGATTTAAACCAAAAACACTAGATATGTTACAACCATAATCATTAAAACCCCTCTTGGCCATCATTACGAACACTGGGTACTACATATACACGACTCCATGATAGCCATGATGGCATATCACATATGTAAAAGAAAAACATTGCTTGTAAATCTTGATAGTTAGAACAATGTAATTTGGATAAGAGGCAAGGTGCAAGATACCACCAGCCACTAGGTAGATATTTAAAACTAGTACACATAATGTGAGAGGAAATTACGACCTGTGAAGCAATAGTTATGTTCTATGAAAGTGCAAACTATTGATGTATCAAGTAACTTGCTATGTCATAAAGTTAGGATTTCTTTACAGCTTCTCCATTAAGATTCTGCAAACAGAGGTACCTCCTTCACATTGTAGGATCAATAAGGAAACCAAAAGAAGATATGAGTCACCCTTACTGAACTGTGTCAACATTGTTCTGGGAATACGGAATGCCATCTTGAAGCTTTATTTGGTAATTAGTAGACTTACTGCAGATGTGATGCTCACTCGATGGCATGCCTAAGTCACTCCTAGATTCTCATTTTATTCTTATATGTTTTCTTTTCTGCTGCTCTTAAGTATCACAAATAAGTGCTGAGCCAAATTTATTTCTATAATTTCACACGTTAAGCTCAAGTAAAATAAATGTGACTTTTACGACATTAATGCAGCTATGATGGTGGTTGATTGTGATACCGCATGCAGAAATCAGTCTAATGTGTCAAACAACAAGAAAGTAGAGGCAAAAGTGCAAAAGACTTGGTTTAAAGACACTCACTCCAAGAACAAGTTGTGATGATGATGATAGATTAAATGTCAATAAGCTGACCATCATATATAGGCTGAAAACTTTGCAAAATGCATGTTTATAAACACTTTATGTGAAGTTATCTGCAGTTCTGTTGAGACTTCTACATTCAGAGGCTTTAAGCAAACATATCATCAATCCATGCTGTTAGAGTCTCGATAATTGAGAAAATGGATCAGGGTTGCCCTCTTCTTCTTTTCATATTTCACGGAAAAAAAAGGGACGTTTGTAGCAGATCAATCCCAAATGAATAACAAGACCACCATGTACCATGGTAAATCATAATAAGCGGTGGAACCATACTATCATGCTATGTTAGAGGACATAAAGTAGAAATTCCTAAAAGAAGCAAACAGACCGAAAATATCGGTTTCCAAGGGTCAAGAAGATGCACCAACTTTCCTAGGCTTTGCAAGGGTTGGGTAGGGTAGCCTTTCCACAGTCTTTCCAGTTGCATTTTGCAAATAAGGCTTTTTCATGACTCAAACCCACAACCTCCCCATCACAATGCTCCCTCGAAAATTATGAATTGCCGGTTAACCAGAAACAACAGTCTGGCCATCTAGGTATCTGTTCAACCACTGGATATCCTTTTCACAAGTGGTGATATGGATGACAAAGTTGTAACTGGAATATTATTTACCTAATCTGGTAAAATACATAAAACCAGAAATGTAAGATATTCCGTAGAGGGAACCAAGCAACACTTTAAAAGCACCTGGTGGCAAATAGCATGGCCACAAAGAACAGAGAGACTTGGAAGTCCAATTAAAAAAAACACCAAAAAAAAACTACATCACCCTTATGAAAAACAGGAAATATGTGTAAACCTTTCTACTACTGACAAGACGAAGACCGTTAAAGTGTTTTATACCAAGTAGTAGAAGTTTCTGAATATGTTTTTCTGCCTTTGTTTCTTGCTCAATCCGCCTTTCTATTTCTGCAGCCTGATTAAGAAAAGCATTAGTGTCAAATAGAAGGAAATGTGTAGAACCTATAATTACAGGACTGAAGGGCAAACCTACACAAAATTGGAAGTTTGCTGCACATTACCTGAGCATTTTCTTCTGTGTTAGCTTGATTACCACGTTTATGTCTACTGCAGAGTATGCCCATGTTCTGAACTACAGTATATAGCATGGAATTTTATACCAAACAAGATTCAAGATGCATTTTTCATCAGGAGACACTGTTCGAAGGGTATGCTTTTAGAATACAGAGCTCACCTGAAATCCATCACATGTCCCAAAAACAAGAGATTAACTTCGGTGATATTCGATGATGTACTTGCCAATTCTTTTCTAGAAATGGAAATATATATATTATATATATGGTGGATTTGGTACTTTTAAATGAAATGTATAGCTTGTAATGGCACCCATTGCTTGCATCATCCTACACGAAACTACCGAGTGCTGAGAAAACAAAAGGTTCCTACATAATACGGTATGCAGAATCATTTGATCTATATCATACAAATTTATATTTTGAAGGAGAGAAGTTACATTCAGGATTAAAAAGAAGAAGAAAGATCAACATGTGAACCACATTCACTAATTGCATCCAAATTTTGAATCATATATTTCTTTATCATATAACTGCCATATCTTACTTGTAATTAGCCCATTAAAATGAGACATGTGCAAACTAAGCAGTAATATTAGATTCAGTGAATCCAAATTCTAAAATATGGCGTCAGTTTGTTTCTTTATCATAAGTGCCGTACTTATAATTAGCCCACTAAAACGAGGCACTTGCAAACGGAGTAGCAATATTAGAAGAACTTTTCATTTATACCTTATCTATGAACCCTTTCTTGAAAAAAGGAAGTCACCAAATAGTGGATAGAAATACAATTATTTTAAGAAAATAAATATGCAAACAGAAAGTACCTCCACGTAAAAGCAAATGGATTACGGAACAACATAAAGAACAGGCACTTCTATTGTACTGAAATTTTCATTAAAGAGGAATCATTGTCTAGCAACTCATTTGTAAAATTTTCATATATTGATAGGAAATATAAGTAACACATGGAAAATCTATTTTAACACTAAGTGATGACCAAGTAGTTAGTTGGTCTTCACACTAGATTGAGATCCCAATTTTGAATAACTTTTTACCGTCCCCTATGATTTATATGGAAACTACCTCTATGCTTCAAGTTACATATATGGAAATAAAGGATCTCCCAAAAGTGCCTCAATTTAAAATATAATCTTACATTATTATTTGCAATCAAACTAGGCTTACCTTTTCTTATTTTCAGCCTTTTCCTAACCACTTCCGACCCATCTCTCTCCAATGTCCTCTCTCAAAAGGAGCACTATAAACTCCATTATCAACTATTAACATAATAATCACCCAGTCCCAGCATATCATTGCAAATTGGAATTAACTTATTCATCCAAATTGAAGTAAAGATCATTGAACAAATTAAAGCACGACCACTGGTGTAATAATACGAGGAAAATAGATAATCCATTTTAGAGAAGACATGATATAGGGTACCAAAAGAAGTGATATGGTAAGGTCTTACGAATAAAGTTTCTACCATGTATGTGTACGTCAAGATATGTATGACCGTGTAGTAACAAGTGGCAAATGGTGATAGCATGAGAAGACAAAGATGCATGTCTTTTTTGTTATTATAGCGTAACCGAGGATCTTTCTTGAGCCCTTACCTTTTCAAGTTCGTTATTGATAAGATCACAAATGACACACAAGATGGATAGCATGATTACAGTAGAAATTGACGTCATACAGTGACGATATTATTTAATTAGCATGTAGTGGAGAAAGTTGGAGTTGCACTTGTTGAGGAGAAGCTAAAGCAATACTTATTGAGATGATACAGTAATTCCGATGTAAACCTTTAAATGCACCGGTTGGAAAAGGAGACTTGTGCCAAGAGAAGGTTGTTAAGAACAGTGGAGGTAGCCGATGTTGACATGAGAAGAAGTAGCTAAGAGTGGTATTTACATGAGTGGATTATACAAAAGGAATTCGTCATAGATAGGCATACATCAAAGGATGTCACTGATAAAACCAAGCCTTGAGACCATAAACATTAAAGGGTTCACATCTTTATCTTTGCTTTAGGAATTCACCTATTGTTGTTAAGAATTGCAGCTCTAGATCTACACACAAATTGATAATAAACTAGTTTCCGGGTGGATAGATATACATACATACATACGTAGGCATCAAATTCAAGTAAATATTGTAGACCACAATGAAGCATAGGTGGGTTCTACAATTCATCATAGGAAGATGATAGGTAATTTAACTTTCAAAAAAATGCCTTAAGAAAAAACGATGAAATGCTTGCCACACGGAGGGTGGACTATTTCCACATAAATTCACGTAATGGACTTGATTACTCCTGTTGCTGTAAATGTAAGAAACCGATGAACTCATTTTTCCTAACATCCGTAAGAAAAAGGTATTTCAAATCAAGAATCGCCAGGAGTTATATTGCAGCAAATCAAAAAGTAACTAAAAAATGGCTCTTAGATTGGGAACACAGTAATTAATCGAAGAAACTTGCTTAAAATGAAAAGAAAAGGCAACTACAAACAAGCACACACGCTAAGGAAGGCTACCAAAACCCCAGAAATTAGCATCCGTATGAAGAACAATGCCAATGTGTAGCAAAACACACTCTTAGAAATACATTTAAATGCCATAATCACACCAACAAACACAACAATTTGCCTTCAGATATCATCAACTAAAAGCGGTGCTTCACATCAAATGCAGAATCTAATAATCGCCAAAAAGAAAAAGTAAACTTTAACATGCTTTAGAAAAAATCGATTTGTACACACAATCATAGATTGTAGTTAGCAAGCAAAGATGCTAACCAAGGCGAGGTTGTAGGATCCACCGGAAGATACAAGAGAGACGAGGTTTCACAGTGATCTGTTCTTGAGAGAGAGAGAGAGAGAGAGGGTTGGAAGTCCCAAAGTGGAGTTTTTATGCAACCATGGTTAAGTTAAAGCTTAGACTGTAGTTGTATTGTAGAAATCATTCCAACAAAATTCCAAAGGCTGCTGAAGCTGGACTCCATTTTCAACATTAATTTGAGCTTCCCTATGTCGTCGTAATTGTTTTATTACGTCATAATTGATGGTTTTTTCAAAATTATAATAAAATTTGCATCCGAAAATATACCAAAATGTGTCGAATCAAGCTCACTGTAAGATGAAATTCGAACTCAATTTGCCATGTTGACAAATCTTTTGGACCTAAGTTTGAGTTCGGCTCATGAAATATTCAAGTTTGAGCTTGAATAAATCGAATCCATAATGATTAATAAAACTGATACGAAAGTTTACACAAGTAGCTAGATTAGACACACATAAGTATGGTCCTTATGGTGTATTTTGTGTTTCCTTAGGGGGCGTTTGGTTCGCAAAATGTTTTTGGGTGGAATGGAATCTGTCAAAGGAATTTGACTTTGAAGGAATTGGAATGGAATGTTGTCAGGTTTGACCACCTGTTTGGTTGACAGAATTGGAATGAAATCTGTTAAATGAATTGGATTTTTTCTGTTTGGTTCACAAATTATAGCTTTAGAATTGGAATGGAATTTTGGTAAATGACCAAAATACCTTTTTTGTTTATTTTAGTTTTTTTCAACAAAAATTACTTTAATGAAATAGTCATTAAATAGTTTAATTTTTAACTAAAATTGCTTTGATTATTTTAGCACGCGAATGATGATGAGAGAGAGAGAGAAAGAGGGAGAGAGAGAGAGAGAGAGAGAGAGAGAGGAGAGAGAGGGAGAGAGGAAGAGAGAGGGAGAGTTGGTGTATGCTGATAATGTTGAACGGTAGTGGTTGTCGGTGGTGGTGGTGGCCGGAGGCGGTGGTGGCCGGTGGTGGTGGCCGGAGGTGGTGGCCGGTGTTGGTAGTCGGAGGTGGTGGTCAATGGTGGCCGGTGGCGGTGGGCGGAGGTGGTGGTGCATATTAGAATGAGGGGCAATTTTGTCCAAAAAAAATATGACATTGTTGATTCCAGTTATGATGTTCTTTAACTTGAGTTAACCTTTTACCACACACAAATTAGTTAAATAGAGTGCGGAAGCGTTTAAGATGTGTAGAAAAGATTAAACATACAAGGTAGTAAACACACAAGCAATTAATGAACATAAAGTAAAGTATTACAAGAAAGTTACTCAAAGAACTGTTTCATTGATTACTCAAGAACACCAAGAACACGCACTGGTATGTGCAGAAAATGCTCAAGGATTATACAGACTGTTATTTTTGTGTGTGTGCTCTCTTTGCTCTAAGGTGGTGCTCCCTTAATATAGCAGAGGGAATGCACCCCTTAGTACAAGACAAAAACTGACATTCCATAAACAGAATGCCACCTGTAAAGTAAACATCGTGGGACGCCCATTACTTTGATCTTGAGGATCTTCGTACAGCAGGCCTCACGTGTTCTGCACGTGGTCTTGTCTTGAACTATCTAAGAAAAGCTTCAACATTGATCTCCAGAGGTTAGCCTTCACAGAGGCTCTGTGAGTGATCACAGAGGCTCTGTGATCTAAGAATCATCATCAGGTTTGACCTCATGTGCATCTTCTGCGGAGTAACCTCTGAGCTTTGCACCTTCTGTGGTGTACTTGGGTGTTCAGCGGCTGACTTCTGCGATTTCCATACTTAGCCTATTTTTCAATACTTCTATACAATGAGAGTGGAGCTAACAATCTCCCCCTAAGTATTGAAAAAATAAAATTTGAAAAGTGAGGTGTTGGCTAAGATGGAAACAAAAAGAGGTGAAATGAACTCAACCTCTGAAAAGTGATATTCATTCATAAAAGAAAAATGCCAAAAGGCAATTACATTAAGCATCGAAATACATGAATGAACAATAAAAGATTAAAGAAGTCATTGGGGAAAATCATTTATCGGGTTGGTAAAGCTTTCAGCTAGAGTTTTTCTCATCGATAGAATGAGTTTCCTGTACACGCACTGGTATGTGCAGAAAATGCTCAAGGATTATACAGACTGCTATTTTTGTGTGTGTGCTCTCTTTGCTCTAAGTTGGTGCTCCCTTAATATAGCAGAGGGAATGCACCCCTTAGTACAAGACAAAAACTGACATTCCATAAACAGAATGCCACCTGTAAAGTAAACATCGTGGGACGCCCATTACTTTGATCTTGAGGATCTTCGTACAGCAGGCCTCACGTGTTCTGCAGGTGGTCTTGTCTTGAACTATCTAAGAAAAGCTTCAACATTGATCTCTAGAGGTTAGCCTTCACAGAGGCTCTGTGAGTGATCACAGAGGCTCTGTGATCTAAGAATCATCATCAGGTTTGACCTCGTGTGCATCTTCTGCGAAGTAACCTCTGAGCTTTGCACCTTCTGTGGTGTACTTGGGTGTTCAGCGGCTGACTTCTGCGATTTCCATACTTAGCCTATTTTTCAATACTTCTATACAATGAGAGTGGAGCTAACAATCTCCCTCTAAGTATTGAAAAAATAAAATTTGAAAAGTGAGGTGTTGGCTAAGATGGAAACAAAAAGAGGTGAAAGGAACTCAACCTCTGAAAAGTGATATTCATTCATAAAAGAAAAATGCCAAAAGGCAATTACATTAAGCATCGAAATACATGAATGAACAATAAAAGATTAAAGAAGTCATTGGGGAAAATCATTTATCGGGTTGGTAAAGATTTCATCTAGAGTTTTTCTCATCGATAGAATGAGTTTCCTGTACTTCAGTTGTGCATCAATCTGTCCTATCATTGTCTCTGCAGGTCCTGCTTGCACAATCTCAAAGCCTTTCTTCCTCAGAATCGTGTTCTTTATCTTCTGTAGAGTGTTGTTCGAATACTTGTGACTTTGATTTGGCCGATACATCTTTTTAAGCCCATCATCGTCTCTGTAGATGAATCCGAACTCAAGCTCTGTGATTAAGGAGTTGGAAGGAACGTTCTCGATTCCTGGGAATTGATCATGTGGTTTGGTGATCGACAGCTTTTCGACTCCGAGTTGTAGAGCTACCTCGAAGTCCATTTTGCTGTGATATTTTATATGTTCGCGCATCACCTCCTTGATCTTGCCATTCACTATCATGTACTCCTTACGCTTTTCAAGTCTTTGCTCTGTGAAGGCATGTAGTTGAGGAAGATCGTAGGCACAGAGGTTCTTTAAGTCGGCATCTGTGAACGTGTATTGCTTCCCATCTTTTCTCTCAACTAAGTATTTTGCATACATGATTGACTTGTTGGCGAAGGAGTGCAGAGAGATACTCATCACGGTTTTGATATCTTTTGTGGAGAACACTTCATTCCTTTCTAGTGCAGTTCGCTCGAAGCATCTTCTGATGTTTTCTTTGATTAAGGGATGCAGATTTGGTGCTAAGAAGACGGTTTCAGGCTCTGCGCTGTAAAGATAGGTATGAATGTTCTCTTGAAACTTAAGTTCTTTCGATGGAGGCCTTGGGATTGGAACTCTCATGGCGTCCATCGATTGAACTATCTCTTTTACTCTGTCCTCTTGACGTTTCTGCTCCGAGGACTGTTCTGAGGGCTTTTTCTTGTCAGGTTTAGAGATGTTTTGATCTTTCTTCCGTGGAGAGGTCTCTGAAGTATCTGCAGCGTTAACTGGATCAAGGCTTTGAAACTGAACAGCGGGTGTGGGTGCAGTGGGCATAAGTTCAGGACTTGAAGGTTCTACAAATTTCGTGAGTCCTTCTGCGATCTGTTCAGAGCCCACACTCACCTTTCCCTTTAGAGACACTGCAGAGGTTGATCCTTGGACAATTGGAGTTGGTATTTGGTCCTCAGAGGCACAGGGCATTAGATTATGTGTTTTGTGTGCCTCTGAAGATGTTCTTTGTAGGGGTAGGGCTTGAAGAGGAGTGGCAGAGATGACAGGTGCTTTTGGTGTTAATGCCTTCTCCCCCTCATGATGGCCAGGGCTAGAGGCATCTGGATCCTGGTCCTCATGCCTTGAAACCTTCTGCGAGGCCTCCGCTTGGCAAGTATCCGGGTCTTTTCTTTTTTTCCTTTTGCAGAGGAGCTCATCAACATGTTTATTGATCTTCTGTAGAGCGTCCCCTGCGGCCATTGATAGTTCGTTGATTTCCAAGTCAGATTTGAACCGAAATGTGGCTACGGTTTTCTTCAAGTCTGCAGCCACCTTTTCTCCTTGTTCATTGAAGTGGGATCGAAGGAGGTTGAGGTTGCTCAGAAACTGACTTCCCATTGCTTCTAGGTCGGCTTTTGTGGCAAAGGCAGAGGGGTCAGGCACGGAGGTTGATGCTTGGGGATGGAATGGGACCATAACACTGCGAGTTATGTCATTTATTTCCTCTCGAATCTTGGCCATTTCATTCACTCCAGTCTGAACTCCTTGTGTAGCATGCTTTAGGAACTCTTCTGTGCAAAGATCCCCGAGTACCTGAATTTGATTGGAGTGTGCAATGATGGCTTTTCCACAAGCTTGAAGATCAGCCCTTTTCACGCAATTTGTGTTTAGATCATTGATCGTCGCCGAATGTTGAGTTGAGGATTGACGAAGAGCAGTCAAGGCGGCGGTGTTTGCTTGAAGAGCATCTGCGATGGATTGAGAATCCACAGAGACAGAGCTTTTCAACTCATCAAGTTTTGTGAGCACCATGTCAGCAAAGGCTTTAAACTCGCCCTTTGTGACAAAAGTGTCAGAGGTAACCTCTGGAACAACACATGTTCCAGATTTAGCCAACGAGTTTTTGGCACCCATAGAGCCTGTGGGGATGTTGAGCTCTGAGGGATTTCCTTCCAATCCTCGATGTTCCACAGAGGAAGCACCTATGGAAGTTTCGTCAACACGTTCTTTGGGGGAGGGTTCAGAGACTCCCTTAAGACTTATGTTGAATGGATCATGTGGTTGTTCTAGAGCCACAAAATCATCGTGTTCTTTCACCACCAACTCTGAGGTGGTTTGGGCGTCACTCTTATGTGTGACAGAGGTAACGAATACCTCTGTGTGTGGAAGAGATGTGTCCTGGGGAGAATGGACACGCAGAGCAACATTCTCACCCTTTTGAGAGGGTGAGGTGGGTTTGGTTTCCCCGAATGGTGGTACAGAGGATGAAGGAATATCCTCTGTCCGGATGGCTTGGGCTGGGTTCGGACTGTGCGGTCCTGTTTCAATACCCCTCTGCACTAGAACTGTAGGGGTAGAAGTGTGGGTTGCACTGGGAGTTGGTTTTGGTGGTGTGCCAAGGACATCTTTTTCTCCTATCTCCTCTGAGATTTTGTTACCCTCATCATCAGAACTTGAAAGCCCCGTAACGTCTTGCACTGTAAAATCTGCAAATTCCCCTAAGGTTCCAGAGTGCAGCTTCTGTATCTCCTCAGCTATGGCCATTGCGACTCGGAGAGGGCTGGATGGCCTTTCCTCAGAGCTTTCAATGACTTGAGCTTTTCTTCTTTTCCTCTGCAGAGGTTGTTCGGACTCTGCAGGTTCACTCACGGCTGTAGAGGGTACAGGTTCAGAGGTTGCTGCCTTGGTCAATTTCTTAGCCTTCTTCTTTGGCTTGGCAACTTCTGTTGGGGATTTTGGAGCCTCTTCTTCTGCGACTCTCTTTTTGGGAGTTCTTTTCTTTTTAAGCTTCTTTTCTCGTTTCTCAACGATAGCTTCTGTTCGCACTTCAGCTCCTTTAGCCTCCTCTGTTCTAACTTCAACTCCCTCACCTATCTCTGTCCTAAGGAAAACAGCTATTTCACCCACTTGGAATCCTACATGTGGGGGGGTTACAGGACTCGGTTCAGGAGTCATGTGCCTACGAATGTAAGTTTTCACCCCATCTTCACTATTCAGGTAGGCCAAAATTCGGGCTGGCAGAGGTCTTGCTCCCGGATACCCAGATTTGAGAACTGTGGGCTTGTGCGACTTCATGTCATAGACCTTGATCATCTTACCTTCTGTAGGTAACTTCCCTTATCCTATCAGAGCGTCTCCTAACAGAATGGCAAAAAATCTGTTGAAGACAAGGTTTTTGGGCTCTGTGCCTCGAGCTTGGTCCTCTTGCTTGGCTATGACCGCGTTTCTGATTTCCCTAAATATTATAGTTGCATAGTCTAGAGGCAAATCGTAGTACAAACCATACATTATTGCAAGTATGGTATGGCTAGATTGGTCAGGACTGCCTACCTTGCAAGTCAAGCAGCGATTTAGAATAGAGAAGAGAACGTTCCACAGAGGTGGAAGGTTCTGGCGTCTGAAGTCGGTTCTTTTGGAAATTGGTGCAGCGTACCCGATGAACCTAAGGAACTCCAGAATCTCATCGTTAGAGGGATCGTCAGAGTATCTTTTTAGGTTTAGTTGGGTCTTGGTGGGAAGCTCGAATACCTCTGTGACCCGTCTTCGGTTTATACCAAGGTCCAGTATTTGAGTAGTGGAAGGATGGGTGGCATAGTCCATGACACAGTAGCCATAACGGTCCAGTTTTTCATGCTTAGCACTCAACCAGAATTGTTGAATGTAAGTTTCAGGAATATCAGTTCTTTTTAGGGTTAGGGCTTTTGTGAGAATGTGGTTCTTTAGGATTTGAATTAAAGGAGAAGCTTCCTCAGGATATCCCTTGGGTTCCAAGACAACATAGTGATTGTTAGGCTTGAGATTCAGTTGCCTGGAGTGATAATCATGGTGTGTGAAGGAGAGCATTCTGCTTGTTAGGACATGTTCTTGTTCAACAGAATGGGAATTGTCCTTTTTAGCTTCAGAATGCATCGAGTGGTTTGATGCAGAAGATCCCTTTGAGTTCTTGGAAGAAGCAGAATGAGATGCCATGGAAAGATATGGAGAGCGAGAATTCTTTGCAAAGGGATTCTTGAAAGAGAGAAGATAGCAGGTAAAAAAGAATTTGGGGTATGAGAGGGGTTTATATATAAGGAGAGAGGGTAAAAAGAATGAGCGGTAAAAGATAAAATTTTCAAATCCGTGATGAGTGGTAACGGATAAGAAGCCGTTTTTAAAAACGACGGTACAGGTTACGAACCAATCAAATATTGCCACGTCAGATGATGGCGGTGCACGATCTAGGACGTGCGCCACCCTATTCTCACGCGCGTGGCATTTACTATTCTCACGTGATAGTGAGATTCAAAAAATAACCCGCAATACATGTCCTGAATTTCTCAAGTGATGGGAATGACAGAAGCTCTGTGGATAAGAGGCTTCTAAGGTCATAGGCAAGGTTGTGATCAGAAGAGCTTTTTATGAGGGAGGAAAGTGCGATGAAATGATCGAGTTCTTTTTAAAGGGCATTTGGTCGAACATCCTCAGTTTAGAGGTTTAAAGACTCTGTGATAGATCGCAGAGGCTCTGTGGTCAACCTCAGAGGTTCTGAGACCAAAAATTTCCTTTTTAGGAAAGATTTTCAAAGATTTGATCATTTCAAAGTTTTGACAGAAAATACGGTACAGAGGGTGATCTTTCTGAGGGTATAGTGCTCAAGAAAGAGTTTTGACCCTTGGTTCAGATGGACTAACCTCACTCTGTAGTATGTGTTGTGCAGAACTGTCTTTCTCCCCCTTGAATAATCAAGATTGGTCTTTGATGGTTCGGTCTGCTCCCCCTTCAACTATGCTTGGATCAAGTAAAGATAAGATTTGCACAAGACATAGATTCGCAAAAAAGAATATATGATAAAGAAAGTCGAAGAGATTATTTGCAAACAAGGGATATGTTACATACAAATATGTACAACAGAGGCTCTGTGCGAGGGTACAGAGGCTCTGTGGTCAACTCATGTTGAGCATACCAATCTTGCCAACTAGAAAAGTGAATCTTTTCTCATCCAATGCCTTCGTGAAAAGGTCGGCAAGTTGGTAGTCTGTGGGTACAAAGTACATTTCTATTGTCCCATGCTCCACATGATGTTTCAGAAAGTGATACCTGATATCGATATGTTTGGTCTTGGAGTGCTGCACAGGATTGGCAGAGATCTCAATGGCACTTTTGGAGTCACAGAGGATGGGGATTTTTTCGATATCAAATCCATAGTCTCTGAGTTGGGTCCCCATCCATAGAACTTGTGAACAACAACTTGCAGCAGCAACATATTCTGCTTCTGCCGTAGAGGTCGAGACACAGTTCTGTTTCTTGGAAGTCCAACTTACTAGTTTCCCTCCTAGGAATTGGCAACTCCCAGAGGTACTCTTTCTGTCGAGCTTGCATCCTCCGTAATCTGAATCTGTATAAGCCATGAGATCAAAGCCAGAGTTCTCCGGATACCAGAGACCAAGATTTTTGGTCCCTTTTAGGTATCTGAAGATCCTCTTGACAGCATAAAGATGAGATTCTTTGGGGTTAGCTTGAAATCTTGCACATAGACATGTGGCAAACATTATATCAGGTCTACTCGTGGTTAAGTACAGCAGAGATCCTATCATTCCTCTGTAGAGTTTACACTCCACAGATTTGCCCTCTGGATCTGCATGGAGCTTGGATCTAGTGACCATAGGAGTTTTCATTGGTGAAGAGTCAGAGAGCTTGTATTTTTCAAGTATGTCAGAGACATATTTTGATTGGTTTATGAAAATACCCTCTGTGGTTTGTTTGACTTGCAATCCTAAGAAGAATGTAAGTTCTCCCATCATGCTCATCTCAAACTCACTTTTCATCAATGACTCGAACTTTTTGCAATATAAATCATTTGTAGACCCAAAAATAATGTCATCAACATAAATTTGTACAAGCAGAATCTCACCTTTTCTCTTCTTATAGAATAAAGTCGTATCAGTAGTACCTCTTTCGAAACCATTTGCATGGAGGAAGTTTGAAAGTCTGTCGTACCATGCTCTGGGGGCTTGTTTCAGTCCATACAGAGCCTAGTCCAGAAAATAGACGTGATTTGGGTACTTAGAGTTCTCAAACCCTGGTGGTTGTTGGACATATACTTCTTCTTGAATCTGCCCATTCAGAAAGGCTGACTTGACATCCATTTGATATACTTTGAAACCTCTGTGGGCTGCGAAGGCAAGAAAGATTCTTATGGCTTCGATTCATGCCACAGGGCAAAGGTTTCTTCATAGTCAATGCCTTCTTCTTGACAGTATCCCTTGGCCACCAGTCTTGCTTTGTTTCTGATCACCACACCTTCTTCATCCTTTTTGTTCCTGAAGACCCATTTGGTCCCTATTGCGGTTTTGCCTTTCGGCAGAGGCACTAGGGTCCATACTTTGTTTCTTTCAAACTGCAGAAGCTCATCTTGCATAGCTTCTACCCAGTTTGGGTCTTCAAGAGCTTCAGATATCTTTTTGGGTTCGATGATACTCACAAAATTTGTATAGTAACAAAAATTTGCAGTACTCGATCGAGTTTGGACCTTGTCAGAAGCGTCACCAATGATTTGGCTCTGTGGGTGACTCTTGGTCCACTTTGTCATGCGGGGCAGGTGATCATTGGAAACTTCTGTGGTTAATTCAGGAGCACGTTCGTTTTGATGTAGATCATTTTCTATTGAGAGAAATTGATCATTTGTACTTGCCACAGGGCTTGGTTGTTCATCATTAGTTGAGGTAGAGAGCTCTGTGGAGCCTTGATCTGGTGTTGACCTTTCAGAGAGATTTTGAGAATGACCATGATCTTGATTGAGCTTGGGGCCTTGATTCGTATTGTCCTCTAAGTGCTCCCCCTCGATGGTTGCACCTACAGCATTACTGGAAGAGGGTGAAGCATTACTAGGACCAGTTAGAGAAGTACCTGTTTGGTCCTCAGAGGGTTCGACTTCAGAGGCTCTGCGGTCACCTTTAGAGGGTTCATCATCATTGAACATCTCTTCAAACAGATGATGAAGATCATTTGTTCTTGATGATCCACCAGAATCTTCATCTTGAAGTTTGAGTCCTGAGCTGATTTGCTCAGAAGTCACCTGAAAAGAATCATCAAATGAAACATTAATACTTTCGAGTATATGCTTGGATTTGAGTACATAGATTCTGTATGCCTTGGAATTTGATGAATAGCCAACAAATTTGGCTTCATCGGCTTTGGGACTGAATTTCCCTATCTGGTCTCTGTCGTTCAGTACAAAGCACCTACAACCAAAGACATGGAAGTACTTAATGTTCGGCTTCCTCTGGTGTAGTAAGTGATATGGTGTCTTTGCATGTCTCTTCACGATCAAGGATCGATTTTGGGTGAAGCATGCAGTTGAAATGGCTTCTGCCCAGAAAGAAATAGAGAGCCCTGAAGCAGTGAGCATAGTTCTTGCGGCTTCCACTAGTGTTTTGTTCTTTCGTTCAACAACACCATTTTGTTGTGGAGTCCTTGCAGCAGAGAAGTTCTGTGATATGCCTTCTATCGAAAGATAGGCTTCAATGGTTGAATTCTTAAACGCTGTCCCATTGTCACTTCGGATTCTCTGTACCCTGTAGTCATAAAGAACTTGTATTCTCTTGATAAGATTGATTAGTACTTCAGGAACATCTGATTTCTTTCGAACAAATTCAACCCAAGTATATCTAGAGAATTCATCTATGAGTACAAGGATGTACTTCTTGCCACCAAGACTTTGCACAGATATAGGACCACAGAGGTCAACATGAAGCATCTGCAGAGGTCTGGTGCAAGATATGTCAGACTTAGTTTTGTGGGCAGCCCTTTTGAGTTTGCCCATCTCACAAGCTGAGCATAGATGATCCTTGTCGAATCTAATACTTGGTAGACCACTTACTAGTTCTAGTTTCACAAGTTTGTTAAGTGTGTGAAAGTTTAGATGACAGAACCTGTTGTGCCAGAGCCAAGCTTCTTCATTCTTACTTGAGACTAAGAAGAGCTTTTCTTCTCTGTTAGTTTATTTAAAGTCCATGAGGTATAAATCACCTCGTCTTTTGGCTTGCAGAAGCTCTGTGGTTGTATCTTCCTTCAACAGAGAGCAGTACTGTCTTTTGAACATCACATCGAGTCCATTGTCACAGAGTTGACTTACACTCAAAAGGTTGTGCTTGAGGCCATCCACATAGGTAACTCTGTTGACATCGATGTCTCCTTTGGCAATGACTCCATAGCCTTTTATTTGTCCCTTTTTTGTTATCTCCAAAAGTCACAGATCCTCCACCAAGTTTTTCTTTGTAGGAGGAAAGCAACCCTCTGTCGCCAGTCATGTGTCTTGAGCACCCGGAGTCTAGGTACCAGATAGGCACATGTTGTTTCTCCTGTGGACAGATTAGAGAGATTTAGGTACCCATTTCCAAATGGGTCCATTTTTGTTAGGAGGCTGTGAAGATGCCTTAACACCTTTGGTTTTGGATTTATCCTCATTTGCAGAGGTACCAGATTGTCTCTTCTCACCCTTGAATTTTGCATTCTTGGGTTTGGGGTGAGATATAAGACAGGAGGGCCTCGAGAAATGTTGATTCAAAGCATGCATAAGATCAAAGCATTTACAATAAGGAACATTTGAGGCAAACTTCTTGAAAATCTCATTAAATTTGTCAAAGGAGGGTACAGAGCAAATTTTACTACAACCCATTTTAGATTTGGGTTTCTTTTTACAGAAAGCTTTGTCTAATCTAGGTTGAGTTTTTTCAAAAACTCCTCTTGAGTGGCTCTGTGGTTGTACTCTCCCTTGATCTTCTTTCCTTGCTTTCACTGCAACAGAAGCATCAAGTTTATCAATTTTAGGCCATTTATCCTTCTGTTGCCAAGTGAATTTTTCTTGAAAAGGTTTTAATGGTCTTGGAGCTTTTGAAATATGAGAGATCTTGTTCTTTTTAGAATTTTTAAGCTCAAGAGAAGTCTTTGCTTGTAAGCACATGTCCAGGAAATCAGGACAGATAGGTACACCTGTGGTTTTCCTTTTGGGAAGAACTGTTCTATTAAGAATGCCAGAAGTAAGTTTACTCTTTTCTGGACCACAGGGGAGTATCTCAAGTTCCACAAAGCTTGTCCTATTGTCGACAGAGGACTCTGATTCTGACTCATAGTCTGAATCGAGAAAGTCTCTGTGAATTAGAGCCTGTCCTTCTGTTAGTGCCTTGCTTTGTCCATTGGTGTCCTCTGAAGTATTTAGAATTTTAGAGATACAAGGAATGACCATAGGAACGTTAAGACAGTTTTGTAGATCTTGCTCAAAGATTTCTCTTATTTCAGAGGTTAAATCAGGATGGTTGAGAAAATGATTTTCATAAGTTCTTCTTAAGTCGCTTTCCAAAAACCTTTTAAATAGTTTTTCTTCCACAGAGGCTGGAACGAACTCTGGTGCTTCAGACGACAGTTCCTTTTCAGGAATCATCATGCACACAAAAGCCATTTGAGTTTGCGTTTCTGGGTGACCAAATCTGAAGACCCCTATCTGTTTTTGAGACAGATACTTCTTTGGTATAGATTTTCTTTTTGATGAAGGTACAGATGGTAAATTATTGTTTTCATACCATACATTTTCCATCTGCAGAGGTTTCCTCAGATGTGGTCCTTCAGAGGTTCTGTGTCTCTTAAATGTGGACAAAAGGTTTGGAAGACTTGGTTTTAAAAATTGTCCAGGGCAGAAGATGTTTGATAAAGTTTTGTTTCTTTTATTTCCTGTGTAAGGGTCAATATCCTCGAACCCTAATCCTCTTCTGCCGATCTGGGTGTTAACCTTTTCATGAACCTTTTGAGCATCCTGATACCTCTTAATTTGGAGATCTCTGTCAAACAGATCTTGATGAAGAACTTCTCTTTCTTTTTGAAAAAAGTTTTTCAAAGAAATGGCATTTAAACGATCACTCTCACATTTCTTTAGTTCTTTGACCTTTTCTTTCAAAGCTTTGTCGAGATTTGTGATTTTATCCTTGAAACCCCTTTTTGTTGAAATATGCTCAGAGGTAAGAGTTTTGTTTTCAAGGTAAAGCTTATCCTTCTCCTCTGTGAGAAGCCTAGTTTCTCTTTCAAAGAAGGCAAGCTTTTTCTCAAGATCCGAGCATGTGTTTTTATAAGCTAGAAGATCATTTTGTATTTCAAGAAGCTTGTTTTCAAAGTCTGAGTTGCAGGAATTAGAAGTGGATACCTCACTCTTGTTGTCAGAAGAGTGGACTTCTGCCATTCCACAGAAGAGTGCGTTGTCTTCTTCATCAGAGGATTCATCGGTTACAAGGTTCTCTTGTTCTGCCATTAGGGATCTCTGAGTGTAGTACTCTGCTTTCTTTTTATAGAAAGCAACGTCCCTTGTGGGTTTCCCTTTGTTGGCAGAGGACCTGCACTCTGCGGCGAAGTGTCCTGGTTTTCCGCATTTGAAGCACCCTTCAGTTTGCTTTGGGAATTTTTCACCAGCTCTGCCGTCTGACCTCTGTCCATTTCTCTCTTCTTGCCTTGGCTCCCCAGACTTTTCTCTTTCATGTCTTCTCGCTTCTCCATATCCTCTGCTTCTGTCATCTCTTTCTTCTCTCCCTCTGTACTCTGGCTTCTTGAGACCACGATTGAATTGTCGGGTCATAAGTGCAAGTGTTTTGGCCAGAGCAGCCATGTCAATCTCCTCCTCAGAATCTTCTTCATTTTCACTGTCTGCTACAAGTACCTTCTTCTTCTTCTTCCTCTGTGCCTCCTCAACTGGCTTATCCTTCTTTCCCTTGTCTTTGCCTTCTGAGGCACTTCCCACAAGAGCCAGAGGACCTCCAACAGAGGTTGTCAGTTTGGATATTCTGTTCTCTTGGCTGATTAGTGTTCCAAAGAGATTAAATATGGACCATACATCAAGATCCAATGTGGCTTGCATGGACATGGTTAGATGAAACCATTCGTCATTCAGGCTCTGTAGAAATCTGACATTGTTTTCTTCGGAGGTTCTGTGGATCCCATACCTTTTACACTTGTTTATCAAAGAATTGTATCTATTGTAAGTGCTTTGAATGGATTCACCCGACAGAGCTTTGAATGCAAAATACTCATTTATGCATAAGGCTCTGTTGTTCTTGAGGGTTTTGGCACCACCCTCAAGTTGTTTCTCTAGCTCTAACCATAGGTCCTTTGAAGTTTCACATGAGTCAAGAGATTGAAAGATATCGTTTGGGATAGCCATTATGATTAATCTTTTGGCTTTCTTTGCAAGCTCATGTTGTGCCTTTTCTTCTTCACTCCATTCAAGGACAGGTTTGGGATGTTGATATTCAGGGATTTCAGGAGTATTGGCAGTGGCCGGAACAGGAGGAACAGTTGTCATTGGGATGAAAGGAGGATTGTGAAGAAACTCAACCAGACCAGGATCCACACCTTCAAGGAAGTGCACCATCCTGATCTTCCATTGAGGATATTCATCCCTTAGAAGAGTGGGAGGTTTAGACTGAGATCCAGCACTGAAGTAGTTAACAGTGTTTGCCATTTTAGTTTAGAGAGGAAAAGCAGAGTATGGTATGAACCAGAAAGAGTATAACAGTAATGGTTTTAGAAATGATGAGAGTAAGAATCAATAAGAACAGATGACCAATCCAACTAGCTTTGAATCTGTCTTTGAATGAAGGACACACTTGTACCTGTTTCTATACCAAACAGGTTGATATAGGTTCAGAAAACAGAGTGTGACTGTGAGTGGAGTTTGGGACGAAGAACAAACTCAAACTACTACCTTGAATACTGGAAACAAGTATAGAACAAGATCCTTTGATATTGAAAATCAAAGTTTGCTCTGATACCAATTGTTGATCCCAGTTATGATGTTCTTTAACTTGAGTTAACCTTTTACCACACACAGATTAGTTAAATAGAGTGCGGAAGCGTTTAAGATGTGTAGAAAAGATTGAACATACAAGGTAGTAAACACACAAGCAATTAATGAACAGAAAGTAAAGTATTACAAGAAAGTTACTCAAAGAACTGTTTCATTTATTACTCAAGAACACCAAGAACACGCACTGGTATGTGCAGAAAATGCTCAAGGATTATACAGACTGCTATTTTTGTGTGTGTGCTCTCTTTGCTCTAAGGTGGTGCTCCCTTAATATAGCAGAGGGAATGCACCCCTTAGTACAAGACAAAAACTGACATTCCATAAACGAAATGCCACCTGTAAAGTAAACATCGTGGGACGCCCATTACTTTGATCTTGAGGATCTTCGTACAGCAGGCCTCACGTGTTCTGCAGGTGGTCTTGTCTTGAACTATCTAAGAAAAGCTTCAACATTGATCTCCAGAGGTTAGCCTTCACAGAGGCTCTGTGAGTGATCATAGAGGCTCTGTGATCTAAGAATCATCATCAGGTTTGACCTCGTGTGCATCTTCTGCGGAGTAACCTCTGAGCTTTGCACCTTTTGTGGTATACTTGGGTGTTCAGCGGCTGACTTCTGCGATTTGCATACTTAGCCTATTTTTCAATACTTCTATACAATGAGAGTGGAGCTAACAGATATTCCATTCCAATGAAATACCACCTCCCCCAAGGAATGTTGAATTCCTTCATTTGTGGAATTCATTGGAATTCAACATTCCAATTTCTTAAAAAGAATGAACCAAACGATGTAATGGAATCTGGTCAATGGAATTCAGCATTCCAATTCCATCATATTCTATCAGAATCTGCGAACCAAACGCCCCCTTATTCTCATCCATGAACACAAATGAACTATAAACTTATACGACCAAATTAGATGAAGATATGATAAATTTTTTTAACACATGTTCATAATCAAATTGTTCATAAATTTTCAACTTCAAGTTTCATAATCACGATGATCATATACACACATAAAATAGTCCTTTTGGTTAGCATTCATGTACAATGAACTCACATGAACAATTTATCCACACATGAACACACGTGAACTATTAACCCATACGACCAGATTACATGAAGATATGATAAATTTGTTTACATGAACTATAAACCCACACATGAACACACATGAACTATAAACCCACATGACCAG
The DNA here is from genome assembly GCA_954870635.1 of Arctium minus. Taxonomy (NCBI): domain Eukaryota; kingdom Viridiplantae; phylum Streptophyta; class Magnoliopsida; order Asterales; family Asteraceae; genus Arctium; species Arctium minus. The sequence continues at coordinate 49,640,005 of OX941086.1, forward strand.
ATTACATGAAGATCTGATAAATTTGTTTTCATGATTTATGTTAGAGCATAAATATGTTGGATACAAGATCAAGAAGACTGAAGGTCAAAGTGTAAGAAGTCAAAGCTGAGAAAGTCAACACTCATCAAAGTCAAAGTCTATTTGTAATAAAAGTCAAAGTATTTGTATTTTAGTTTCTTTGTATTTTAGATGTAGGTATAAATACCTTGTATTTCTGTTTTTAGTTGTAAGTTGTCTAATTGAGAATCTGAGAGAGAGAAAATTCGTTAGAGAGAGATCTGTAGAGAGAGAGAGAGTTCTAGAGAGAAAGTTGTAATTGTGGAATTTGAAAGAGAAATCAAACAGGTAATTGATTCATAAATATTGTTTATTGATTTGTTTGTGTTTAGAGACTAGAATCTGGGAATAACAATTGGTATCAGAGCAAATCCAAATCGAAATCAGATCAAGAAATTGAGATACTGTTCATAGTCACTGTGTTCTTCATTGTTCAGATCAAGTCTGAGTTTTAGTGCAAATTAGATGTTGAATTTGGTCAGGTTATGATAGCAGAGTGTATTTGATCGAGTCTGTATAGTCCAATTTGTCATTTGCACTGTAATTGATAGATAATTTCGAATTTTTGTTGAAATTTTTGTTCACGAGTTCATACGCACTGTATCATCAATCATTTTGTATTGTGAATGTTTATTTTTGAAATTCTTGTGTTGTAATCAGTTCTAATATTGTAATCGAGCATCCATACAAAGTTTCAAGTCAATTGGACAAGGTTTGGATCGAAATCAGTGAGAAAAGTTGGTATTTGGTCGACTTTCTGAAGAACGCGCTAGATCTGAAGAACGCGCAAGTTCTTCGTTAGAACGCGCAAGTAGAAGATTTTGGTCAAAACGCGTAAGTAACGATTAGCGAGTTCTACAAACGCGCTAATCGAAGTCTGCGAGTTATTGAAAATTGAGAAATTTTTCTAAGGATCAGAACGCGCAAGTAGTGGTTAGCGAGTTCTACAAACGCGCTAATCGAAGGGTGCGAGTTTGAGAAGGAACAGTGATCTGCGAGTTCTTTCATCGTGCGAGTTTGGAATTTCAAGAAAAGTTTCTAAGTGTTGGAACGCGCTAGCTTGGTTAGCGAGTTTGTTCAAACGCGCAAGTATTGACTAGCGAGTTTTGGAAACGCGCACGTCTCATTTAGCGCGTTTCATCGTGAATAGTTGTCTGAGTGTTTAGACGTTAGCGAGTTCAAAAGGAATAGTCACTTGCGAGTTTCAGCATCAAGCGAGTTTTAGCTATCTACGAGTTTATCAGAACACGCAAGCTTTAGCGTGCGAGTTTCACAAACGCGCAAGCCTTAGTCTGCGAGTTTTTCAGATATAGTGACTTGCGAGTTCTATAGTGACTTGCGAGTTCTATAGTGACTTGCGAGTTTTGTCACTTAGTCAAAATTTTCAAAATTGTAATATGTCCTTTAAAAGTGAAAAAAAAAATTCTCTAGGGGCGCTGCCCCTCGACCTCGCAAGGGCATTGCCCTTTGACCCCACCCGCTAACCGGGTAGTGGGACCCCCGTGCTAAGTCTGCGGAGGGGGACAAAATTGTGATAGTGATCAAAATTCCTGAATTTCTATTTCAAGATTTCTTGTATTTTTTTTTTATTTCATATTTTGGACTAACGATCAGTTCTAGTTTCTTATTGCATATATTTTTCAAAACAGGTTTTAATCAAGATGACTTCTAAAGATGCACTTTCCATTGGCACTGATGTCAAGCCTCCTGTACTGTTTAAAGGAGAGTATGAACAATGGAAGGACAGATTCCTTGATTTCGTAGACCGGCACACAAATGGAGAGAATATTCTTCTGTCAATTATAGAAGGTCCTATGGCACCAATCATAGTTCAAGTACCTGCTGATGATGATTCATCTGATAGTGGACATGGTGATGAAGAAAGAGAACAAAAGACAAAACCAGTTAAAGTGGATTTATCTCAGTACTCTGAAGAACAGAAAAGTCGATATAAAGCAGACAAACAAGCAAGATCTCTTCTACTTCAAAGCAATCCTAATGAGATTTACATCAAGATTGATAGCTACAAGGATGATGCTAAGAAGATGTGGGATCAATTGCAAAAGATGATGATGGGATCCAAGGTCGGGAATCAGATGAAAGTGGCAAACTGCATCAATAGCTACGAGGAATTCAAAGCCAAAGAGAATGAGAGTTTGGAATATACTTATGAAAGATTTACTTTGCTTCTGAATGAACTGACGAAGAACAAAGTGACAAAGAAGCAGCTGGAAAACAATGTCAAATTCCTGAGTATCCTACGACCTGAATGGAAGAAACATACACGTAGGATGAAGAAGATGAAAGACTTGAATGACATACCTCTTCACGAAGTCTATGAGACTTTACGACAGAATGAAGAAGAGGTTGAGGAGAAAAGAGCTGAAAAAAAGAAGGCTGAAAAGGTTCCTGATCCGATTGCTTTGGTTGTTGGAGAAAAGAAGAAAGAAAAGAAAGAAAAGGCAGAGAAAAAGAAAAAGAAGAAAGTGCTTACGTGTTCTGAGTCAGAATCTGAATCAGATGGTGATGATGGAGAAAGTCTGAAACAAGCTATGATGTTACTGACCCGTGCTTTTCAAAAGAAATTCTACAAGAAGCCGGGATCAAATTCTCAAAGGTATTCTTCATCAAGTTCAAAGAATCATGAGCACCGAGAGAGGGTGGAAGGAAAGAGATAAGAAGAAAACAGATATGTTGAGAAGAAACCTGATGAAAGGAAGAAGTTCGTGAATGATTACACTGTTGCCGAAAAGCCAGCAAGTGATCCAGTCAAATGCTACAACTGTGGCAAGATTGGACATTTTGCAAAAGATTGTAGAAAGCCAAAAGTTCGTAATTCTCAGTACTATCAGAACAAACTGCTACTGGCCAAACAGCAAGAAGCGGGCATAGCTTTAATGGCTGAGGACGGACTTTGGCTGGATCATTTAGAAGGTGAAGAGGAAGAAAAGGAAGAAGTTGCTCATCTCTGTCTAATGGGAAAAGAAGTTAAGTATGATGAGTCAGATGACGAGAGGACTGATGAGGTAATAAACTTAACTCAAAAAGATTTCATAACCAAAATGGAAGCTATGATGGTTGAGCTTAATGATCTTCAAGTAAAACTGAAGAAAGAAAAAGAAAGAGTTGCTAAAAGAAACAATAAGATCTTTGAGCTCAATAAGTCGGTTATTGGGAACAAAAATCTGATTGATTCTTTACGCAAGTCTGCTTCTGATTCTAAATCTCAAGTAGATTGTTTTGAAAAGAAGATTTCTAATTTTGAAGTTAGAATTTCTAAGTATGAGTTTGAAAAGAAAGAATCTGCACTAAGCATTCATAAATTGCAGGTTGAGAACAAGCTTTTGAATAAGAAGGTAAATGGTCTGGAAGCCAAACTCTATGCAAGAGGCCAAACAGATCAAACCATTTTTCTTAATGCACCTAACGAAGAGGCTGATGTTAAGGAAAAATGGGGACTTGGTTTTCAAAACCCCCATTACTTAAAGAAAGCCATCAGAAAACAACCAGCATTATATAATTTTGATTTTCTTGCTTGTGCTGGTAAACATACTAATTTAAAACCTAAATTTGTTACCAAATTACCAGAAGAAGTTGAGGCCAAAGAAACTGAAAATAGAAAGAATGTAAAGAAAATGCAACTACCATTTAACTATGCAAAGTTAAATGATAGTTATCTTTCAGAAACACCAAAAGTTCTTTCAAACGATTATTTTGCTAGTTATTCTGTTTCTGAGATGAAGGAAAAACCTGCAGTTGCAAAAGTTTATGTTCCTCCACTCATTATTGAAAGCAAAATAGTTGAGTTGGAAAATGTTTTATCTGATGAAAAACTTTTGGTTGATATTCAACAAAGTGTATTTTCTACTGTATTAAAGAACACGATTTTTCAATCTACATCTACAAAGTGTTCTAAAGTTTCTAAGGCACCTCAAACTTCGTCTGATAATTTTGATGACTTATTTGAGTCTGCAAATGATTTTCTTAATTCTGATGATGGATGCATAGATGAAATTGATATGTTTGACTTTAATGTTATTCTTCCTGATCATTCTACTTGTCTTACAAATGAAAAAGTGTTATCAAGCGGTGTTAATATTGATGAATCATCAACTAAGGTTGGTGAATCGGTTTCTGTAACTGCTGATTATTATGCTCAAGGTAAGAAACATAAGAAACAGCAATTACAGAAACAGAAATACAATGTTACACAAAAGAAAACTCAGTCTCAGAAATCTGCTTTTCCTAATAAATCTACATTTTGTGTTTCAGATATAAGCAAGAACAGGTCGAAAGCTCAAACAGAATGGCGACCAAAACGGAAGGATGATGAGATAGCTGGATCAGTTTCTGATAATTCTTGTACTAGATCTGTTAGTTGTGATTCAGATGTAGTTGGTCAATATGCTTCTCATCAACAAAACCTTGTAACTTCTTACAAACGTTATTCAATAAAGCAGTTGATTCAATTATCTCCTATTACTACTACATCTCATTATAATTATCGGAGAACTGATTTTGCTTATTCTCATAATTCTTCTGATTGGTATGGATCTTATCATGTTTATTCTTCGAGATCAAATATTTTTAAAGGTTTTCAAAAGGACAGAGGGTCCATTTTCAAATGGATACCAAAATCTTGTGCTAATCTGTTAGGACCCGTTTTTAAATGGGTACCTAAAGTTATTGTTTCCTGATTTCTCTTGCAGACCCGACATATGTGGTATTTGGACAGTGGATGTTCCAAGCATATGACTGGGCAAAAAGCTTTATTGTCTAATTATATAGAGAAATTTATTGGAAATGTCAGATTTGGAAACGATCAGCTTTCACCAATCTTAGGATATGGTGACATCATTCAAGACAACATAATGATCAGTAAGGTGAGTTATGTCGAAGGCTTAGGGCACAACCTGTTTAGCATTGGTCAATTCTGCGATAAAGGGTTAGAGGTCAACTTCAAATCTAAGAGTTGTTCGGTTCGTACTGAAGATGGCACAAAACTCTTAGGTGGACATCGCAAGACAAACCTCTATACCATCAACCTGTCCAAAGTTCAGATTGACAATCAAGTTTGTTTAATGACAAAAGCTTCAATGCAGCAAATTTGGCTCTGGCACAGACGGTTATTACACCTGAACTTTCGTTATATCAACAAGCTGGTTAGTGGGAAATTGGTAAAAGGACTTCCTGAGCTGAAATACGAGAAAGAACACTTATGTGCTGCATGTGAGAAGGGTAAGATGAAGAGAGCTCCGCATAAACCGAAGCCTGAACCAAGCACTAGTTCTCCGTTAGAATTGTTACATATGGATTTGTGTGGTCCAATGAGAACTCAAAGCTTAGGAGGAAAGAAATACGTGTTGGTTATTGTGGATGATTATTCAAGATACACGCGGGTCAAATTTCTTCGATCAAAAGATGAGACGCCCGAAGTCCTCATTACTTTCTTAAAGACGACCCAAATGAAAATGCTGCGACAAGTCAAGTTTCTTCGAACGAACAACGGCACAGAGTTCAAAAACAAGATAGTTGAAGAATATCTCGAATCGGTCGGGATATCACATCAGTACTCTGCTGCTCGTACGCCTGAACAAAATGGAGTAGTCGAAAGGCGAAATCGGACGCTAGTCGAGGCCGCTCGTACTATGCTCAGCCAATCCGATCTACCTCTATTTTTGTGGGCAGAAACTGTGTCAACTGCATGTCATACTCAAAATCGGTCCATAATACACCGCCATTTTCAAAAGACTCCATATGAGTTTATCAACAATAGAACACCGACAATCAAGTATTTTCACATATTTGGATGTAAGTGTTTCATGCTTAACGACAGAGAGAGTCTGAATAAATTCAGTGCTAAGGCGGACGAGGGTATCTTCATTGGTTATTCTTCAACATCGGCAACATATCGTGTTTATCTGAAGAAGTCAAAGACAGTTGTCGAGAGCGTCAATGTAACATTTGATGAAGAAATGGCTTCTGAACAACTCAGTTCAGAACCCGTTATCACTGGAGTATTAGCTTCTGGGCATATCAGTCCAGAACCTCTTTCTACAAAGAAAAATTCGGATAACGCTTCTACTTCTATTTCACATTTATCTGATTTAGATTTGTTATTTGAATTCTTCTATGATGAGTTTCTAGGTTCTAATGTATCTAAATCTGTTGTGGCTGACAGGTCTAAAAACACAAGTTGCAATCATCCAGTCACTTCAGTATCCCCCGTTCAGTCAGAAACTCAAATTCCTTCTGTTACTCCTACAGTTGAAGATGCTCAAGTAACCGCTGAGCCAGAAGTAACTATTTTAGTTGGATGTGATACAATGTCTACTCAATAGCTCGATTCTGCTGTTCCAACTGATACTTCTGCATCTGAAACTTCAACTGCAAACCCCCTTCCTATTATTCAAACTACAGAGTCTGATAGTGGATTTCAAGATGATGATCATGTTCAATCAATATCTACTCCACTCCCTCATGAGCATCGCTGGACCAAAGAGCATCCATTACATCAAGTAATTGGAGATCTCAACAAGCCTGTACAAACTAGGTCAGCGACTCTTAATCAATGTATGCATGACTCATTTCTCAGCAAGATAGAGCCCACGCGAGTATCAGAGGCTTTAGCTGATTCGGATTGGGTATCTGCTATGCAAGAAGAATTAAATCAGTTTGAAGCCCTGAAGGTCTGGATATTAGTTCCAAAACCGGAAGGTAAATCCGTGATTGGCACTAAATGGGTATTCAAAAACAAGAAGGATGAAGATGGTATCGTCATAAGGAACAAAGCTAGACTTGTTGCCAAAGGTTACCGGCAAGAGGAAGGCATAGACTACGATGAGACGTATGCTCTAGTAGCGCGTATAGAGGCAATCCGCATGTTTCTAGCCTACGCAGCTCATAAGAATTTCACAGTCTTTCAGATGGATGTGAAAACAGCCTTTCTGAATGGTATTCTTAAGGAGGAAGTATACGTGTCTCAACCAGAAGGGTTCGTCAATCCAGATAAACCAGATCATGTCTACATCTTGGACAAAGCCATGTATGGTTTAAAACAAGCCCCTCGAGCATGGTATGACGTTCTATCCAAATTCTTGGTCAAGTCCGGTTTTTCTAAAGGTAAAGTTGATACCACTTTGTTCATCAAAAAGGAAAAAGCCGATATCATCCTTATTCAAATATATGTTGATGATATAATATTTGGCTCTACAAATCCTAAATATTGCAAAAACTTTTCTAACCTCATGGTGTCACGTTTTCAAATGAGTATGATGGGAGAGATGAATTTCTTTCTCGGATTACAAGTTAAACAGTTTTCTACGGGGATTTTCATTAACCAATCTAAGTACATTTTGGATATTCTTCGGAAGTTCAATATGGAAAATTGTAAACCAATTGGAACCCCGATGGCGCCAGGTACTAAAATTAGCACTGATCCTTCGGGTAAAAGTGTTGATGTTAGGACTTATAGAGGTATGATAGGATCGTTAATGTATCTTACTTCAAGTAGGCCAGATATTATGTTTTGAACATGCTTATGTTCTAGATATCAGGCTGTTCCTAAAGAATCCCATTTGGCTGCTGTCAAACGGATTTTTAGATATCTGAAGGGGACTGCAAACCTTGGTCTGTGGTATCCTAAGGATACTGGGTTTCAACTGACTGCCTATTCAGATGCAGATCATGCAGGTTGCATGTTGGACATAAAGAGTACTTCTGGTCACATTCAATTTCTTGGAGACAAGCTCGTTAGCTGGGCTTCAAAGAAAGAATTATGCGTGTCCACATCGACTGCTGAAGCAGAGTACGTAGCTGCTGCCAGTTGCTGCTCTCAAGTCCTGTGGATGCAAACACAACTACGAGACTATGGATTCAAGTTCGACAAAATTCCAATCTATTGTGACTCGAAGAGTGCAATCGCAATATCTGCTAATTTAGTTCAACATACAAAAACCAAACACATTGACGTCAGGTATCATTTTATAAAAGATAATGTAGAAAAAGGAACAATTGAACTTTATTTTGTAAAAACAGATTATCAACTTGCAGATTTATTTACCAAACCCTTAGATGAAAAGAGATTTAATTTTCTTGTCTCTAAGCTTGGTATGTTAAATCTTAAGACGTAATCGGTTGTTACCTAATAAAGTTACGTATTGTTATTTTTCATCATTTTCTTTATCATTATGTTTGAAGGATATCTGCACTTTAATTGTTTGCTCATGATCTCAGGGGGAGTAAGAGAAGATTAACGGTGATCTACATTATTTTAAGGGGGAGCATAACTAATTTCTGCATTTTTCTTAATTGACAAAATTTTTGTAATGCATGATTTTAGGGGGAACTTATATGTTATACCAAAAGGAGTAAGACTAAGATTTCTGATTATTTCAGATCAGAACTCGTACTTTAATCGTTTTACTGCTTTATGTTTTTTTACATTCGAATAAATTTGTGAATAAAGTTGCTTTGACTAGACTTTGAGATTTTTGCAGGATGAGAGAAGCTGATAAGATCATATCTTAATGACTTCAGCTTGACTTCATGAGATTTAAGATTGCGCAAAAAGATAAATTTCTTATCTTAATCTCAAATATATCTGAAAGAAGGACAACTTTCAGATATAGAAAACATGTTCTGAAATGTTCAAACCACTTCCCGATTCTTAAACAGATTTTATAATTTGGAAGTGTGATTGTTAAATGTTTACATTTTATTTTTGTGCTTAATTGATAAACAAACCGTGTGTTTCCAAAGATAAATACTTGCGTATTGTCTTTTCTACATACTTTCAAGTATTCACACACATCGGTTTAATTTTTGATCAAATTGTTCTTACCATGTCTCTAAATTGAAACAATTTTTCGATGGTAAGACACCCCGCTTGTACTTTAAAGAATTTTGAGCGATATTTCATTTCGAAACGTCATTTCAAGAATGTCTATGTTTTTGTTTCGTATAGACAATATCCATTATTCTTGACCTTAAGCTTTGATTGTTATATCATTCATTTCTGATCATTTTCATACAATGTAAGATTTTCAAACAAGCCTTTTGCATTCGTGTTCATTCATTCAATATACTTGTTTGAAAACACTTCAATGTTTCAAATGCTCAAATCTTCATGATTATATTTTATGAGCATACATCTGATATTTGTATATGAGCTTTAACTAATAAAGTTAAACCATTTGAGCAACATTATGCTTTCATAGGATTATATGGGTTCTTTGTGTTAGGACTTACATGAACTTCTATGAAATCACGTTAACCATAGAGATTGAGTGTGAGGAGTCTAAAAGAAATGAGTGTGGGTGTGATGAGGTAAAATGGAAAAGAGAGTTTGGTTAGTAGTGAGCTTAATGATTAAAAGAAAGAGAATGTGCGATCAGAGTAAAAGAATATCAAACTCTGCACCAAATGCTTTCTGAGCCGGGCAACCACATTACTAATGTTTCACAATTCTTTGGTGAACGTTATTGAAACAGGCAACTAGCCCATGCCAACTCTTGCTAAAACTCCACCAGCCACTCATTTTCTTCTCAAAAAGAAAATGTTTCACATTTTCAAGGGGACGCAGGATATATGCTATCTGGTTTTCATTTGGAAAATCTGGATATTGAAATAGAAGGAAGTATGCCCCACCTTCGCACTTCAATCATGCACATTGAGTCTGTGTTTATCTACTGTTGTCTAAGTGGTTTACACAATGTTGAGCCTTAAAAGCAATCATCAAGTGCTTAATTCTTTCTACAATTTCACGAGCACACAAGAAATATGTTTTCTTGTCATAACATTCATAGAAATTGCCTTTGTGGTGTTTCGATGATTGGATGGAATCCCTGGGGGAGTGAACATCAAAAAGCTTCTTTCATATGTGTATTCGTTACACACAGTGACTTTGTGTTACTGACAGGCATTTTAACTGATTCATTTGTTGATTCAGGAGTTACATTCCTATTTTTGTCTGGATTTGCAAAGATCTAGATGAATACTTGGTTATGGATCACAGAATCAGAGGCTCAGTTTGACAGATCAGATTGGTCAATGATATTTCTTGGGAGAAAAGTTTTGATGATATAGATGCTCAAATCATCAAAAAGGGAGAGATGGTATCAAGAAATGATAAAGTTTTGAGAGATGATTTTCAGAAATGTCCAAGTTTGAAGATTCAAAGTAAAGACTTGAAGAAGATCAAAGAATTTCTGAAGATATGCTGATTATTGAGGAAATTTTCTTTAAAGATTATTTGCTAAAGCAATCCGAGATGATTCTGAAGATAATTTCTTTCCAAAGTCTAAAAGTATCTTGTGAAAGTTTTGAGGAGATCGTTAATCATTTGAAGACAGTTTTTGGAAAGAATACCGTCAAAGAAACAGGGGAGATTGTACTAACAGAGCTTAAAGTGAAGACTGAATTGCTAGATCTTTAAATAGTGATCTTGAATCCAAAGGGGGAGATTGTTAGAGCATAAATATGTTGGATACAAGATCAATAAGACTAAAGGTCAAAGTGTAAGAAGTCAAAATTGAGAAAGTCAACACTCATCAAAGTCAAAGTCTATTTGTAATAAAAGTCAAAGTATTTGTATTTTAGTTTCTTTGTATTTTAGATGTAGGTATAAATACCTTGTATTTCTGTTTTTAGTTGTAAGTTGTCTAATTGAGAATCTGAGAGAGAGAAAATTCGTTAGAGAGAGATCTGTAGAGAGAGAGAGAGTTCTAGAGAGAGAAAGTTGTAATTGTGGAATTTGAAAGAGAAATCAAACAGGTAATTGATTCATAAATATTGTTTGTTGATTTGTTTGTGTTTAGAGACTAGAATATGGGAATAACAATTTACATGAATCTAACTATGAAAATAAATCATTATAACACATTCAAAAAATTTACCCATACAATCGTTTTGCTTGGATTCAATATTTCCAACTCTACGTTTATCCGTCCATGTATTATTGTTTGTATTATCTTTACCATGACTGAGTTGCTTTTCATCATATTCATCAATCATTGTCGAATAAACATCTACGTTGACTCTCTCCTCATCATCATTGAAAACATTATGATTCATAATGTGAGTGTCTATGTTCATGATGCAACAATATTTTCATAAACTAATTTAATACTAAAATCTTACAAAAAAATTATCATTTAAACTTAGGGCTAGAATCAAGGAAGAGATTATATTTGTAACTTCTCAATAATTAAATGTTACAAATAAAAAATGGAATTCCATTCATACCCCTATTTAATAATTGGACATACATTGACACCACATTACAAAATGCTTTCTTATTGGTTGAAAAATGGTTAACAAAGTTAACATGAATTTTGAGGTTAACAAAGTAACCTTCCTCTCTCTCTCTCTCTCTCTCTCTATATATATATATATATATATATTGAATGTAATAATCGTGTGAAATAGAATAAAGATGGAAAATTGGGTGGGTATTTGTCTAAAGCCTAAAGTGGGAGGGGGCTAGTTGTAAAAGTTAAAAAGGGGTCAAAACCCTATAACCTTTTTCCCTAATTCCATTTTGGGGATTGTGGCGGCTAAGAAAGAGCAGAGAAGGAAGAAGGTGAAAAGCTTGGTAGGGAAGTCTTGGAAGAAGAAGGTTGGCATTGAAGAGGTTATTGTCCTCTGATTTCTAAAAGGTAACCCTCAATCTTATGGGCCTCTTTTATTTCCTTGAAATGATTATGGAGTTATCATTTAACTAAAGGTGGATTGTAGGATTGTTAGGTTTGTTCTTACTGGTGAGAATGGTTTAGGGAGACCCAATCGATGAACTTGTTGAGTAAGAGACTTCACTTGTCTTCTTCATCAAACTTAGATTTCTCCCTATATTCTTATGGGAAAGACGATCAGTATGGGGAAACCCCCGTTCCTTCGTTTGGCCATGGAACCCTTACATGGAATCGCACCCAGAAGGGAACCAGGAGTCGGGTCCGAGTGGGTTTGATACTGGGGAGACCGGTAGAGTGGAGAGCCGGGAGTCGGCACCCGGGCAGACCCGGGAGACGGGGAGCCCGGGGAATGTAGGTGCTGGGATTCGACATACCGGGAGGACCCGGGAGGCGGGAACCCCGAGTAGAAGCAAGAGCAGGGAGGCGGCAGACCCAAGCCGGACCCGGGAGTCGGGGAGCACGGGTTGTGGGGTGTTTATTGTTCGGTTTTAACAGGGAGTGTGAGATTGCCTTTAGTCCAGGAACCCAACCCATGTGTAATTTTTTCTATTACGTTTGATAGGTGTTGTCTCAAAGAGGTTAGGAAGGAAAGTTCGCGGGATTCAGGTGAGTTTTCTAACCAAAGACTTCCTCAGTTATTTGTGTTATCGAACATGCGAAACTTATTTAATCACTGTTGTATTTATACTATCGTTGTACATGCGAGATTTATTGAAAGTGGGTTGTGATTTATTGTGTTGTTGGTGTAAATTGTATGCATACATTATAGTTGGCCAGTATGGCCTAAGTCGGGGGGGGGGGGTGTCCCGCCTGTGTCAAGATCGAAGTTCTTAAGCAAGAATTTAATTAAACACTCAGAAGCTATGTTAAAGAAGTTTGCGGAATAACACTTTAACAGTAAATCAATGAAATAGTATATGAATCAAATCACAAGTTATCTTGAATTAACTTAATGATTACAACCACAACCTCAATCTGTTGAACAAGCTCAACAGACGTTCAATACTTCTCTATTGAAAGGATTTCTATGAATCTTGAGGCTAATTCTCTCTAAAACAAAAACGTATCAATAATGTATCTCTATCAAAAATTCTGTGTAATCTCATAATTTTTCAACTATGCTAATACTTCTAGACTATATATATACAAAACAGATTACAAGATAAATATGAAAATAATATTGATCTTCAGCATCCAGTCCATAATTATCTTCAATCTCCTAGTCTTTCGCATTAAGCAATCAATCCATCTTTATCTTCATGAGCAGCATTATCTTCTAGCAGTATTAAAGTCCTCAGCAGTATTAATTCTTTAATACTTAGCAGCACTAACTGAACTTAACACATTTTAACCCAACAATCTCCCCCTAACTTAACTTTTCAATTCAAGAAGTTAAGTTCTTCAGAATGTGGTCTTCATGATGTTTTCAAAAACAACTGCTCAGTTCCCCAGATTAGGATCCAAACCTACACTTTGATTGATGGTTCTTCTGATCACTATTCTTTGATCACCACTCCCTTAGCCTTTTGAGTGGCCTTAGGAGTGTCATGCTTTGCCTTAACTAGAGTTTCAGCAATCTCTATCTCTTCCATTGACATTCCAGTTTCTGCTGCTGGTTCATCTGTTTCTACTGCTGGTTTATCTGTTACTGCTGCTTCCACTGTTTCTACTTCTTTTTATGTTTCCTTCTCCCCCTTCTTTTCAGATTTACCATTAAACTCCCCCTCAACTTGAAATTCCATTGCCTCTGAACTCTCCCCCTTTTTGAAAGCATCATGTGCACTTCCTCTTCTCTTCAAGACATAGTGCTTTTTCTTCTTTTTATGCACCAAACTGAGTACCATCTTCTTTAGTTTGGCTATCTGCTTTTGTTGAGAAATAATCACCTGTTTCAACTCCTTTATCTCCTTACCTAGATTGATGACATCCAGATTGACATTTCCAATGGTTTCCATCAATTCATCATAGTTATATCTGTCCTCACCTCCTTTAGGTGTGTTGACCACCCTTGAAGGATCCTTGGATCTTTTAGTAGAGGCCTTCTGCCTAGCAGAAGCACCTTCTACCCCCTTGGTTTCTTGGCACTTGGGACCCTTAGATGATTTCTCATCTAAAGTTGCCGTGGGGAAGGTCTTAGATTTGTTCACACTGTCCTGATCCACACTTTGTGCAGAGACAGTAGTGTGAGCCTTGCTGCCCACATACTCTTCCTTCTCCTTATAGAGCACCTTCTTGAGGTTGGGAGACACCCCTGTGGTTTTCCTTTGGATATTCTCTAATGGAGAATGCTCCATTAGAGGTCTTGCAAGCTGTTGGGGTGAAGATACAGGAAGGGAAGGAACCTTCTGTACCTTTTCCCTTACATATGTTTTGGTGATGGGGGAAATTGGCTTCACAATAGGGATCTGAGGAGGATCATTAAAAATGAATGGTGTGGGTAGGTCATCAGTGGGTTGGTCAGATGTGGGCTTTGACCCTGATACCTCACCATGGAAAAGAAACACACCCATCATTGTAGAGAACAATGGAGTGTCTTGTCCAGAAAAGTCCTTACTAGGCCTTTTCATGTTAGAGAACACCTTACCTTTGGGAGGTTTAGGTACATACACCTCTTGAAAAGAGGGTAAATCCGTCAGTTCTTTGTTTAGTACTTCTTGTACAAACCTTGGATACATGTAAAATCTTTTTGTTTTGGTTTTGGTATCCAGGTTTGACAGCAGATCATTCAAAATTATTTGTGAAAAATTAAACTTTATGGAGGTTGCTAAGCAGACCAGAGCATAAGCTATGGTATTGCTGAACTCACTCCTTCCAGTTGTTTTGCGAGAAATACAATGCTGAAGGGTATGAACAAGGAATCTCCACTGAGGTGAGAATTTGATCTTGAAGAACTTATAGACCTTAGTGGGACCTTCATACCCCATTCGACCAATTTCGAGAAATAGGTCTTCCTTTGGGAGAGAAGATATACCTGATGCATCATCTAGACGTAGATGATTGCGAATACAACCTTCTGTGATTGTGATGGATTTATCACAGACCCTGGATTGGATGACCTGATTGCCATTGAAAGTCTGAATGGAGGCATTGGTCCAAAAATGTCTCATTTGCTCCACATAGATTGTGGGATTGACTGTGAGTGCATAGGCAATGTGGGATGCTTTCAGGAAATCCACGATTTCTTCAAAACCCTCAGCTTGTTTGGGTTTCTGCAGCATTGCGAGTTCATTGTGATCGTCCACAAATTCCAGTCCTACCATCGTTCTTGGGTTCGAAACAACTCTAGGGTTTATGCACTGGGAAGCAAGAATTTGAGAGAGAGAGATGAACACTCGTAGGAAATTCAAAGAGCCGCTTGGATTTTGGCGGTCAGAGAGGGTATTTATAGGTGGAGGGTTTTAGTTAAAAGCAGTACTAAGTACCATAGCAGCATTAACAAGCCCGCAGTACTAACCCATATCAGCAGTAGTAACACAGACTAGCAGTATTAACACAGACTAGCAGTATTAACACTGTCTGGCAGTAGAAATAAGGTAAGCAGTAGTAACTTTGCATTGGCAGTATAAACCACCAAGCAGTATAACCACACTTAACCATATTTGAACTGTCAGTAGGATTAATAGTGAGAGCAATATTAACTTAACCAGAGGTACTAAGTTTCTAATCAGCAAGGTAATTTGAAACACTTAAACACACATAGTTAGCAACACCATGCACAATACATTATGAGAAAGTAAGCATGAAAGAGGCTATATAGAAATGGTACATAAAGAGAATCAAAAGAGACTTATTCAGTGTTTATCATGCCTACACTTGTGACCAAGAATGTGAATCTGCCCACATCAAAAGCTTTGGTGAATAGATCAGCAAATTGGTTACTTGTGTGTACTTTTAAAACCTGAATTAGCTTCTTTTCATTGCAATCTCTAATAAAATGGTACCTGATTTCTATATGCTTGGTTTTAGAGTGCTTGACTGGATTGTTAACAATGCTTATAGCACTGTTGTTATCAATGAAGATTGGAGTGTGAAGAAAAGTAACACCATAGTCCAACATCTGATTCTGAATCCATAGCACTTGAGAGCAGCAACTTGCAGCCGCTATATACTCTGCTTCTGTTGTAGAAGTGGACACTGTGGTTTGCTTTTTACACTGCCATGAAACTAGTCTTGCACCCAAAAACTGACATCCTCCTAATGTAGACTTTCTATCCAAGTTTGCACCACCCAAATCACTATCAGAATATGCAAGTAGATCAAATGGTGAGTCATGAGGATACCAAAGACCCAACCTAGGTTGTCCTTTGAGATATCTGAAGATCCTCTTGACTGCTTGAAAATGAGATTGCTTAGGTCTTACTTGAAATCTGGCACACACAGACAGCAAACATAATATCTGGCCTTGAAGCTGTTAGATACATGAGGGAGCCTATCATAGATCTATAATGATGAACATCCACATCCTCCCCCTCAAGATCTGCAATAATCTGTTTGTGTGTTTCCATAGGTGTGCTTGTAGGCTTTGCTTCTGAAAAACCAAACTTTGTGAGTATATCCTGCACATACTTGGATTGGCTGATGAATATACCATCTTTCTTCTGTTTAACCTGTAGCCCAAGGAAGAAGGTAAGTTCACCCATAGAGCTCATCTTGAATCTTTTGTGCATCAGCTCCTCAAATTCCTTGCACATATAATCTTTTGTGGATCCAAAGATGATATCATCCACATAGATTTGAACAAGTAGTATGTCCTTCTTCTTCCTTTTAATGAACAGGGTCTTGTCAATAATTCTTCTTTCAAAACCATTTTCCAAGAGATAGGTAGACAGAGTGTCATACCATGCTCTTGGTGCTTGATGTAGCCCATAGAGTGCCTTCTTTAGTTTGTATACTTTGTCAGGAAAGGTAGGATTCTCAAACCCTGGAGGCTGACAAACATACACTTCTTCATCAATTTTCCCATAGAAATGCACTCTTGACATCCATCTGAAATACTCTGAACAGCATGAAAGAAGCATAGGCTAGAAACAGCCTAATTGACTCAATTCTGGCTACTGGTGCAAATACTTCTTCATAATCTATCCCCTCTTCTTGTGTATACCCTTGTGCCACAAGCCTGGCCTTATTCTTTATCACAATTCCTCTCTCATCTTTCTTATTCGTGAAAACCCATTTAGTACCAATTGCCCTTTGTCCTTGTGGAAGATCAACCAGATCCCACACATTTTGCAACTCAAACTGCAGCAGCTCCTTTTGCATTGCTTCTATCCAGCTTGGTTCTTTCATTGCATCATAGGCCTTCTTAGGTTCAATCTGAGATAGAAAACAAGATAACAACCCTGACTGCAGGTCTTTCAATCCTCCTAACTTACTTTGATGCCTTGTGATCCTAGGAGAATTGATATCACCAACTGAGGAGGATGATTTTATCATCTACTGCTGACTCTTCTGCTAATACTGAATCAGTTAATACTGCTCATGGCTCAAAACAGGATGGATCCAATGATTCTGTTTTGGAAGCTTTCCTTGCTAGTCATGCAAAATCTTCTCTTATTAATGATGATCTGGAACAGATCAATGTTGATGACCTTGAAGAGATGGATATCAAGTGGCAAATGGCAATGCTCACAATAAGAGTCAAAAGATTCATTAAAAGAACTGGAAGAAACAACTTTGCCATGAGAAGAGAAGATGGTGCTGGATTTGACAAATCCAAGGTGGAATGCTACAAGTATCATAAACTGGGACACTTTGCAAGAGAATGCAGAGGAGGAATCCCTCAACAGCATGGGAGCAACAATCAACAATCAAAGTCCACCAACAACTGGAACCCATCTCAAGCTCTTGTCTCACAAGATGGAATGGGATTTGATTGGAGTGATCAAGCAGAAGAGGCAATTCAGAATCAAGCACTGATGGCTGAGGTTTCAGAGTCTTCAAGCACTGCAATTCCCACAGAGGTAAAATCTAAACTTTGTACTAAAGCCTGTCTTGAAACTGTTAAGAAGTACAGGGATCACAATCAGAGCATGAGTGATGATCTTAAAAGACTGGAGAAACATAGGAGAGAGTCTAACTTGATCATTGTGAATTTTGAAGAACAAATTAAGGCATATCAGGCCAATGAACTTCAACATTCATATGATCAAAACTATTGGAAGTGGGAGAAAAAGGAGTTAGAGATTAAGCTAGAGAAGGCTAGGGAAGAATGTGAGAAAGTCAGAAGTGAATTTGAGAAGGCTAAGTTAGACATTGAGAAGTTTTCCAATGCCTCTAAAGCAATGGACACTTTACTCAAATCTCAAGTTCATGACAAACTCAAGAGAGGTATAAGATATAATAACACCCCTCCACCTTACAACAACAACTATATTCCACCCACTTCAGACCTCTTAGAAAGGGAAGATAAGAATGACTTACCTAAAGGAGCCACAGAAGTAGATCCTTTAGACACTGTAGTGGTTGAGACAGAATCTGAAGAAGAGAACAAGGTAGACCAGAAAGAAGTTCCCCTAGAAAACCACATTCTTACAAATGAAAGGGGAGGTAAACCATTTGTTAAGAGTGAGAAAGTGGAGAAGCCTAAGACTGGGGAAAAGACTGGTAAGAGTGAGAAAGCTGAGACCTCCAGAAAAGGGAAGGAGAAGGTACAGGGAGATCACTATATGCAAACTACTGTTGTACATCCCTGTACTTGTCAACAGAACAAGCCCCATCAACATGATAAAATAAGGGGAAATCAGAGAAGAAAAAGACAAAGGCCAGTGTGTCAGATGCAAAGAATAAAGGGAAAGAGAAAATGGTTGAGCCTGAGAAATAAGTGAAAAAGCAGAAGCAAATTGACTTGGATGTTGAGTTGGCAAAGAAGCTGCAAGAAGAGCTTGAAAAGGAGAACGAGATTCAAACTGCCAAAGACAGAAAGATTGCATTGGATCTGGCAAAAAGGCTAAATGAAGAGTATCAGAAAAGATTGAAAACTGTTGTGAAGAGGGTTACTATGAAAGCTCCACAGAAAAGACAACCCTCAAAAACCTTCCTAGCCAATCAAGAAAGAAGAAAGATGATTGGAGTTCCTGAAGGAATGTTTACCAATATGTCCTTCAGCAGAATTGAGGAATTATACAAAAAGGAGATGGCCAAGCTTCAAAGAGACTTCAGTCAGAGGGTTGAGTTTGAAAGGAAAATAAAATAAAGACATGATCTGAACATTTAACAACCCTTTCCTGACAGTGAAGAAGGCACTCCTACAAAAGAAAGGGCAGAAGTCAAGAAAGAAGAAACATTAGCCCAGAAGATCAGAGCTGTCAAAAGAATGAAGTCTATTGCTTCAAAGAAACAGGAAAAAAGGCCAAGGACTGAAGAAGTGGAGAAAGAAAAGGAAAGTGAAAGAATGATTGGAAAACCATCAGAACCTACTGTTCGACCTTCTGTAGAGCAGTAGAAACTCAGTCAGCATTAGATGATAAAAAAGCAGCATTGTAAGAGTATCCAGATGGCTTCTTCTTAGATTCAACTTCTGCTTCAAACACCCTGAGATCAGTGTAGAGATCATCAAGTTCCTTATTCTCCAGATTATCATTCTGTCTGAATGATACAGTGTACATTACCCATTCTTCACCAAGAGATCTTAGAAACTTTCTGTTGACATCATCCTGGTCCATCTTAACACCAACAGTGGCCAATTCTCCAATCAGCTTGTTGAACCTATCAAAGGTTTGAGTCAAGACTCATTCTTTGTAGACATGAAGTTTTCATATTGTTGCTTGAGAATAGCTTTCTGATTTTTCTTAGTGCTTTTGGTACATGAAAACCTCTTCTCCAGCGCATTCCACAAGATTCTGGCATCAGCACAGTTGCAAAACTGATGTTGGTATTCATTAGGAATTGCCAAGAGCAGAGTGCTCAAGGCTTTCATCTCAGTCTGCCTCATCTTTCTTTCTCCATCAGTCTTTGGTAGAGGTCTCTTTCCATCTACTCCCATCTCTCCTTCATTGGAGGGACCATTCTCAATCATGTCCCACATTGAGTAGTCTGTAAGAAGTATATATTGCTTGATCCTGATTTTCCACATGTCAAACTCATTAGGTTTGAGCATGGGAACCTTTGAAACAAGAACACTGTCGTGTGATCCGTCCATGATGATTATTGCTTTCTGAGTTCCTATGCTCTGATACCACTTGTCAAGATCGAAATTCTTAAGCAATAATTTAATTAAACACTCAGAAGCTATGTTAAAGAAGTTTGCGGAATAACACTTTAATAGTAAATCAATGAAATAGTATATGAATCAAATCACAAGTTATCTTGAATTAACTTAATGATTACAACCACAACCTCAATCTGTTGAACAAGCTCAACAGACGTTTAATACTTCTCTATTGAAAGGATTTCTAAGAATCTTGAGGCTAATTCTCTCTAAAACAAAAACGTATCAATAATGTATCTCTATCAAAAATTTTGTGTAATCTCATAAATTTTCAACTATGCTAATACTTCTAGACTATATATATACAAAACAGATTACAAGATAAATATGAAAATAATATTGATCTTCAGCATCCAGTCCATAATTATCTTCAATCTCCTAGTCTTTCGCATTAAGCAATCAATCCATCTTTATCTTCATGAGCAGCATTATCTTATAGAAGTATTAAAGTCCTTAGCAGTATTAATTCTTTAATACTTAGCAGCACTAACTGGACTTAACACATTTTAACCCAATAGCCTGCGCTCATACCAGGCGGTGTGTACCGTTTATGCCAATGGGGGGGGGGGTGTGTCCCAGAATAAGGCAGTATGAACCAGACACGTTGTCACCTATGTGCGACTTCAGTGTGTGCCGAAAGCGTGATTTGCGGGTTTGTTGTTTTATAAAAACTGAACTAGTTTATAATTGTTTATAAATCTTTTATATGATGTTATGGCTTGAGAACTGTTATTAGAGGGAACTCACTAAACTTTCGGTCTAACCCTCGCTCTTTCAAAACTAAAAACTTTTTCAAGAGATCGGGAAGTAGGAGGATCCGGTAAGAGGAACGAGAAGATGTGAGTCAGGGCTTACATTAGAAGATTGCTAATTTTAGTCCTCCAGTCTTAGTCGTTCTTATAAATTCTCAGTTGTGTAATACTTTGTTTTCCGCAAATCTTGTTGTTCTATATTGTTGACTTGGGAACGTTCTGGCATGAATCCATTTGAAAGTTGATTATGCTTATTTCTGAAATTTTGGGTTGTTATAATTGGTATAAGAGCCATAGTTTAAGGGATTTAGGTGACTGAATGGGCCCGAACTTAAACTGTGGAGTAGAGGGACACAACTGAGAATATAGGAAGCCTTTAAGGAAGACCTTGATCATCGAGAGTCGTGACAATGATAGTGAGGACCCTCATGTAATGTAAATTCAGAATTGCATCTGGCCAATGTCACTATGAATTTATAGGTGCATGGGTATACTCGATTACTATTGTTGAGATAATCGACGGGTGTAGTTTTAGGTAGTGAGTTCTATCATTGAAATGATAGCATTGGTCTGGCTTGTTGTGTGAGCTCGTTTATGGTTTTAAGGTTAATACCCTTCGGGATGAGTATTATGCGGGATGTAGATATTTCATCTTGAGGAAGAACTTCATGGGTCCAAAAAGGGAAGAAACATTGGGAGGTGAGCTCTTCGCTTCAAGGGAGTCTTTGGTTTGGTAGTTTGTTATGTCGATCAATGGGAATCATGAGAGTTAATGTTGGTAAGTTTATTTGGGTCAATATGAGGACATGATAGAAATGGTAGTTTGTTATGTCGATCAATCGAATGCTGGAAATGAGCCTTTTGAATCTGTCATTAATTGAAGGGTGGAAAGGGTGGTTGAGAGACGATATCAGTGTTGACTAATAAAATAGAGTGAGGACATGATAGAAATGAGCTAATGTTGGTAAGTTTATTTGGGTCAATATGAGGGCACATGAATTGCGAATCAATAGTCGCGGTGGTAACTGGTAGTTGGACATACAAGGATGCTGGGAAGCGTTGGTGCCGGAGGTTGTGGCAAATATGAGGATACTGACTGGTTGGTCGGAAGTAAGGAGTCTGTGATAAATTGTGGTGAGTGCAAACAGTTGATCTTGTTAGAGTGAACAACTTTCAATGTAAAGTGAGTCTCGTGCATTATGTTTTGCACAAATTGTTGGTGTCCTTCATGTCAAATATTTTAGCTTGTGTGTGTGCCTTGCGAGGCATTTGTTTTTGAAAATGTGACGACGCGTGTAAACGTGTGTTTGTACTGAAAAGACAAGTTTATTGTGTTGGGTGATAAAGTTCGAATTTGGTTGTGGGAGGATTATTTTATTCTTTTTATAAATGAGTTAACTTTTGTTGTGGAAATCATAACAACATTTGGTCGCATGATTTTATAAATGAGATCCGAATAACTTGCTCAGTGTATGTAATTTTATCGTATTCCTAGAATTGCATGAGTAAATTCCTTGAAAGTATTTTTCATTTTTGCCAACGTCGATTTTGGTTGGACAAGGTTTATTTTATCGAGAGGATTGAGTACGAATGATATTTGAAATCGTTGAGAATGGCTATTCAAATATGGCGGTGTTGTGTTGCATGCACTCAGGCTTGCATCGTTCTGTGGTACTTGCTAAATTTTCAATCATGTCAAAAGTTTTAAATTATTGGTGTTGTCATGCATGAAGGCTATGAACTCTCTAGGTTGTGAGAAATGTTGCAACTAAGAATGAGAAAGGGTTTGGAGAGTGTAAGTGTGTCGTTTGAGTCGTTGATGATCAAATCTTGACCTTGGTGTTTCCGTTGGGGAAGGACAGTGAATAATGGAAGTCTCGGTCATTGTCGATAGGAACGTTAGTTCGGTAGTAGCCTACCCTCTTGTTCGGTAGCTTGAGATGTGGTTGGTGGCAAGTGGATACGTCTAGGTAAAATTCGAAGTCGTGAAGATACTTCTTATAACAGCATGTGATAAGTAGCGTTGTGGTACTTCGATGAAAGGTTATCAGAGTCGAGCGGAGTTCTGAAGTGGTCTGGTAATTTGACTACATAGCAGGTGAGCCTTGTGCTTTCAGCGTTTGAAGGTGGAGGGGGACAGAGTTAGATGTGATGCATTGGAAGAAGTAGGTTCCATTGGGAATCCTTGTTGGTCGGAGGCAGTGTCAAAGTATCACCATGTTGACAGTTGATGCTGAATTCAACGATCAACAAGTCATTGTCGGACTGAAAATTTAAGAGGTAGCTATGGGTATTTTGTTGAATCTTCGTGAGAAAGTAAGGAGTTGTTCGAAGAAAGGAGTGTATTGGGCATGATGTTGGACCACTTTGTGTGGACATTATGGAAATTGGAAGATCACTAGTTTAGGGGAGGGAAAAACCCTATAAGGTTTTGATGATTCATATAGGAGTGAAGTTTTTAACCCAACTATTGTGGTTGCACTTTGAACATTTTGGTCTGCAAGGTAGTACGCTAAATCTTATAGATTACTCGAGCTTGGTTCTGGCAGATTGGGATGAGTCACCAAGGAGCGAGAACATGTTGAGAGAATTAGATGATCACGACCTTGTGGTCTATCTAGATTCAAGGAATACAAAGCCATGAAATGTCGTTATTTCAATTATTGGAGTTATGGTTGGTTTAAAGAGGGTAGTATCTTGTACGTGTGCAAAGCGAGAGTGAAGATCTTATCTGTAGAGCGATGTTGTGGTAGGGTGTTGATGGTGTGGATAAGTTGGTGTTAATTCTTGTCCAAGTAGACGTGTGAGTCATTGGTGTGGTAAGGGTTTCTGTGAGGTTTAGTAGTGGGCTGGTGTGGTTATATTAAGTTGAGCGTAGGTGGAAATCCTTGTTCATAAATTTCTAGTGAGCTATTCAAAGGTTGTTGGTATATCGTTGAGCTATATGGATATTGGTTGGTGTTTTGGTATTGTTAATTTGAGGATAAAATGTTCTAGTGATAGTTGGTGGCTACCTAGAAGAGTAACCTTGTGTTCTTGGGTTTCAAGGAATGGTGGAGCGAGTTTGTCTAATCCCGCAAAAATATTGGTGGAAATGTCGAAGGTTATAGTTCACGATGTTTTGTAGTTGATATGAAGATCCGTGGGGTTGTCGGAGTAGTCCTTGAGTGTGAAGGAATTCTAGCGGATAGGTTAACCCTGTTTGGAGAGCGAGAAGTGTGTGGTGCCTTCGAGCATTGGGTACTATTTTGGCAGGGCTTGGTTGAATGTCTCGAATGAGAATTGTGGGAAATCGCTTGGCTAAGTGAAGGAATTCTAGCGGATAGGTTAACCCTGTTTGGAGAGCGAGAAGTGTGTGGTGCCTTTGAGCATTGGGTACTATTTTGGCAGGGCTTGGTTGAATTTCTCGAATGAGAATTATGGGAAATCGCTTGGCTAAGCATAGTAATATAAGTGTGCTTTCGGCATATTTGAGATTGTCAGAAAAAGTGAGTAATTGAGAGTAAAAAGTTTGGCGGGCGACACAGAAATGTGGTGTATGTTTTCAGATTGGCCGTTGGTGGGTATGTGAAACCCTAGTGAGGGTGTGAGAAGGAGATTATAGTGTATGTTATGGATCTGGTGTCGAGGAATCTAGATCATGCGGTTGGTCTAGAGCTTGCACCTGTTAGTGAGCCAGTCTTTGGAAGCATGCTCGTTGTTTTCAAGAAACAAGTGGAAAAGGTGGTTAGATGCAGTGCTCGGAGTGAAAGACCTTTGAGTCAGACTTGGTGTTGTGTGGAAAAGGTTCCAAGTGAGTCTGTCTTCCAGTGTTAAGCTATTTGGAATAGTTTGGTGTGAACTTGGTCACTCCGTGTGTAAACGAATGAAGCTTGGATTCATTGCAAATATGTTCGGGCGATTGTTGGATGTGATGAGAATTTGAGGTATGTGTCATTACGATTCGATCTGTTGGAACTGGTGGACTATGTAGGTAATGAATTGCAAAAGTTCTCTTTCATGTATGAATTTGGGGTGATGACGTTGGGGCGGTGTATGTTTAACGCATAGGAGTTGAGTAACACCGAAGAGAGGTAATCTATGTGGTTCAGAAAAAAGTGCCTTTGCACTAGTCGTATGTTATACTGAGGGAAGTGATTTTTCTATGGTAGGTTACCTGATAAAGAAACTCATAACTGTGGGTTGGTTGCGGAATCCAAGGTGGACGTTTTGCTTAATTGGCAAATGGAGTGGTGATTATTTCAGTCAGTGATGCCTGTTGTGTTAGAGCATAAATCTGTTGGATACAAGATCAAGAAGACTGAAGGTCAAAGGTCAAGAAAGTCAAAGCTGGAAAAGTCAAATCTCATTAAAGTCAAAGTCTTTTGTAATAAAAGTCAAGTGTTTTTGTATTTGTTTTTGTATTTTATTTTCCTTGTATTAGGTATTGGTATAAATAGTCTTGTATTCTTTGTATTTCGTAAGTAAGTCAACAGAAACAAAGCGTATTATTCAGTTGTATTTTAGAGAGAGAAAGTTCATTTGAGAGAGATCTGTAGAGAGAGGGAGTTCTAGAGAGAGAAAGTTTGTAATCTTGAATTTGAAAGTGAAATCAAACAGGTAATTGATTCTTGTTTGTGCTTGTTTTGATTAATTGCATTTAGGAACTAGAATATGGGAATAACATGTTGTCGTGTGTGTTGACTCCAGAAATCGTGCAAATGACTGTCGATAAGGTAAATCAGATAAGGGAGAGGTTGAGAATGGTGCGAGACCGTCAACAAGTGTACGCGAATAAGCGAAGGAAGCACATCAAGTTCAAGTACGGGACAAGGTTATTGTAAACCCCGAATTTTAGACTTCGTTTTCATGATCAACACTTGTGGGTAATGTATTAAAAGTTTCCCAATCTAATTTAGTAATTTTAAAAGTTGTTTTGGATCAGTTTTAACATCGTATCGGAATCGGACAGGGGCCGAAGGGTTCCCCGCGACTATGCCCCGCGATTGTGCCCTTGACACTGTCGCCAAGGCAATGTCGCGCAGGGATCACCACCCTCGGTACAACGGGTGCGACTGTGACAGGCGACCTTGCCATGTCACAATCGCAGTGTGACAATCGCGGGCTCAGGGTAAGCCGCGGTATATGTGATGCGACTATGCCCCGCGATTGTGCCCTTGGCACAGTCGCATTGTTATTTACTCATGTGAATATTTCAAAGTATTCAAGTAAACTAAATATAAGGTTTTTGTGTATTTACCATGTATGGAGGTTTTAACATGTTGTGAATCCTTTAATATGAAAGGGTCTTTCTATGTATGAAATAAATGTTATGGT
The DNA here is from genome assembly GCA_954870635.1 of Arctium minus. Classification (NCBI taxonomy): domain Eukaryota; kingdom Viridiplantae; phylum Streptophyta; class Magnoliopsida; order Asterales; family Asteraceae; genus Arctium; species Arctium minus. Next base: position 49,666,026 of record OX941086.1, read on the forward strand.
AAATGATTATTTATGGATATAGAAAATGTGAATAATTATTCTTATCAATAGTTGGGTTCATATCACCTAGTGTGGTTACTATGATGCCACTCAAGTAGTGGAGTAGATACATGCACGAACTAAGTCTTAATGTACTCTTGAATGAAATATGTTCATTGCATGAAATGTGTTATTTATCTATGTGAGTACGATCTAGATGTGAAAGTTATGTCTAATCCCTTGTGCACGAGGAATTAGATGGTTTATATGCAAAAGGTGATTGTTGACCGTTGGGTCTTTAGCGAGTAGGCAATAGGTGACGCAAGTCTCCGAGTTGTAACTCGTCTACTTTGGATAGACATCCATGTCCGTAAGTCCTTGGGGCGTAACTCGATGGAGTAAGCGTTAGAGGCATAAACGGTCCGAGGATTGTGATGTCTGGCATGGCATGGGAACTAAGACCAGGATATGTGGTGGAATCCAATTTAACATCACGGGTGACTCCATTCGCGTGTTCTCGTCACCCAAAATGGAATGGGTTTTCCCTGTTATTTGGAGTTATCTCTGGTGATTCGTACACGTTGTATTTGATTATCCCAAAACGGGATGATGGCACGAATTTAATCTAAAGGCATATCGGTAACATTTACTTGCTCTACTTGTACTCCTTGATAAATGTGAACTTTTTATATATCCTTCTTGACTTCAACCTAACACTTGTGCATGTGTTCTTTGACTCACAGGTTCAGTTAACGGTGTGTCTAGGGAGCCTTGATCCGCCAAAAGCACACGTAGGAGCACCCATGGTTCGGGCATCATTTTTGGGCTTTTGAGATAAGAGCGATTTTTGAGACATAGCAACACCCGCATTTGTTGATCCAAACTCTCTCAGTGATTTGATAACGACCCTCTTTTATACTTAGTGAAAATTACGTTTAATATGTATTAGTGTTTCACCATCAGCGATCATACTGAGTCTGTTCAGTTATCGCTGATAGTTTTTCTTGTAAGCATTTATATGTATTAGTGTTTCACTATCAGTGATCAGACTGAGTCTGTTCAGTTATCGCTGATAGTTTCTTATGTAAACAGTAACATAATCCCTGAAGACAAGTCTCGCGTCAACAGATGTTCATAGCTGAATCGAAGACAAAGCTGCTGAACAAAGACAAGTCTAATAGTGACCTGATGCGGATATCAGTGAAGCAAAGACGACTCTACTTATACGCGAAGGAGCCTGAGAAAAAGCTTCAGCGATAGCTGAACTTATTTGTATCTCTGAATGAAGAGATATTCAGCGATCAAATGATCATGAAGCTTATGCCTCAAGTCTCCTTTTGTCTTACCTTGCACAACCAGTACGATGTGTCAGAACGGACATACCTCTGCCACAATTCGTACAACAACTCTGTCAACTACACTGTTCATGATACGGCCGAAAGCATGTCTCCCAAAGTCAGACTCTCTCAGCCAATCAATGAAGGACACGTGTAAAGTGCCCTGCCATGCATTTAATGCATAGGGTATAAATAGAAAGTTCACCTCTCCATCTGAGAGTGTGCTCTATTCTTGAACCTTCATAGAAACCCTTGTTTTCTATACTCTCTAATCCCCCATTCTCTATATTCTTGTGCAACCATCTTAGTGTTTCTTAAGTTTGTTTAGATTGAGTCTGTCTTAATCTTATTCCGCAACAAACTTGTAAATTGTGTTTGAGTTATCAATAAACAATTTATTAAACTTTAATTTATGTGTTTGTTTTCAACCCCCCCTTCTACAAACTTGTTGTGTGTTCCAGATTCTAGTTTCTAAACATGATTAATCAAAACACAAACAATATTTCAATCAATTACCTGTTTTGATTTCTCTTTCAAATCCAAAGATTACACTTTCTCTCTCTAGAACTCTCTCTCTATTTCTACCGAATTTTCTCTCAAAACGTATTATGTTGACTCTCTCTACAAAAACAGAAATAGAAAGCTATTTATACCAACTCCTAAAACAACAAGGAAATAAAATACAAAATACAAAATACAAAGACATTTTGACTTTTATTACAAAAGACTTTGACTTTAAATGAGATTTGACTTTCTCAGCTTTGACTTTCTTGACCTTGACCTTCAGTCTTCTTGATCTTGTATCCAACAGATTTATGCTCTAACAATCTCCCCCTTTGGATTCAAGATCACTGTTTAAGGATCTAGCAATTCAGTCTTCACTTTAAGCTTTGTCAGTACATTCTCCCCTTTTTCTTTGAAGGTATTCTTTCCAAAACTGTCTTCAAACGATTAACAATCTCCCCAAAACTTTCACAAAATACTTTCAGACTTTGGAAAGAAATGATCTTCAGAATCAACTCGGATTGCTTTAACAAATAATCTTCAAAGCAAATTTCCTGAAATCTTCAGAAATTCCTTGATCTTCATCAAATCTTTAAATCTTTACTTCGAACTTTTCTAACTTGGACATTTCTGAAAATCATCTCTTAAAACTTTATTATTTCTTGATACCATCTCCCCCAAACTACAAAACATTAACATTTCTTGATATCATCTCCCCCTTTTTGATGATTTGAGCATCTATATCATCAAAACTTTTCTCCCAAGAAATGTCTTTGACCATTCTGATCTGTCAATCTGAGCCTCTGATTTTGTGACCCATAGCCAAGTATTCATCCAGATCTTTTCAAATCTAGACAAAATAAGAACATGTAACTCCTGAATCAACAAATGAATCAGTTAAAATGCCTGTCAGTAACACGAAGTCACTGTGTGTAACGAATACACAATATAAAGGAGCTTTTTGATGTTCACTCCCACAGGGCTTCCATCCAATCATCGAAATACCACAAAGGCAATTTCTATGAATGTTATGACAAAGAAACAAATTCCTTGTGTGTTCGTGCATGTGTAGAAAGAATTAAGCACGATGATTACTTTTAAGGCTCAACATTATGTAAACCACTGAGACAACAGTAGATAAACACAGACTCAATGTGCATGATTGAAGTGCGAAGGTGGGGCAGACTTCCTTCTGTTTCAATATCCATATTTTCCAAATGAAAACCAGATAGATAATATGCTGCGTCCCCTTGAAAATGTGAAACATTTTCTTTTTGAGAAGAAAATGAGTAGCTTGTGGGATTTAGTCAAGAGTTGGCATGGGCTAGTTGCCTGTTTCAATAACGTTCACCAAAAAATTGTGAAACGCTAGTAATGTGGCTGCCCGGCTCAGAAAGTATTTGGTGCAGAGTTTGATATTCTTTTACTCTGATCTCTCACCCTCTTTCTTTTTAATCATTTAAGCTCACTTCTAACCAAACTCTCTTTTCCATTTTACCTCATCACACCCACACTCATTTCTTTTTGGCTCCTCACACTCAATCTCTATGGATTAACTTCTTGGGTAGAAATCACTGGTTAACGTGATTTCATTGAAATTCAGTTAAGTCCTAGAACAAAGAACCCATATGATCCTAGAAAGCATGTGTTGCTCAAATGGTTTAACTATAGCAGTTAAAGGTCATATACAAATGTCAGAAGATTTTATGCTCATAATATAATCATGAAGATATGAGCATTTTGAAACATTGAAGTATTTTCAAACAAGTATATTGAATGAATGAATATGAATGCAAAAGACTTGTTTGAAAATCTGACATTGTATGAAAATGATCAGAAATGAATGATATAACAATCAAAGCTTAAGGTAAAGAATAATGGATATTGTCCATACGAAACAAAATATAGACATTCTTGAAATGACGTTTCGAAATGAAATATCGCTCAAAATTCTTTAAAGTACAAGCGGGGTGTCTTACCATCGAAAAATTGTTTCAATATGAGACATGGTAAGAACAATTTGATCAAAAATTAAACCAATGTGTGTGAATACTTGAAAATATGTAGAAAAGACAACACGCAAGTATTTATCTTTGGAAACACACGGTTTATTAATCTTTGAAGCTCAAAATGAAAAATGAAAACATTTAAAATCACACTTCCAAATTATAAAATCTGTTGAAGAATCAGGAAGTGGTTTGAACATTTAAGAAAATGTTTTCTATATCTGAAAGTTGTCCTTCTTTCAGATACATTTGAGATTAAGATAAGAAATTTACCGTTTCGCGCAATCTTAAATCTCATGAAGTCAGGCTTAAGTCAAAAAGATATGATCGTGTCATCCTCTCTCATCCTGCATAAGTCTCAAAGTCTAGTCAAAATTTATTCACAAAATTTATTCGAAAATAAAAGAACATAAAACAGTAAAACGATTAAAGTACGAGTTCTGATTTTAAGTAATAAGAAATCATAGTCTTACTCCTTTTGATATTATATGCTCCCCCTAAAATCATGCATCACAAAAATTTGCCAGTTAAGCAAAATGCAGAAATTAGTTATACTCCCCCTCAAATGAATGTAAATCATCTTAAATCTTCTCTTACTCCCCCTGAGATCATGAGCAAACAATTAAAGTGCAGATATCCTTCAGACATAAAGATAAAGAAAATGAAGAAAAATAACAATACGTAACTTTAGTAGGTAACAACCGATTATGTTTTCAGATTTAACATACCAAGCTTAGAGACAAGAAAATTAAATCTCTTTTCATCTAAGGGTTTGGTAAATAAATCTGCAAGTTGATAATCTGTTTTTAAAAAATAAAGTTCAATTGTTCCTTTTTCTACATTATCTTTTATAAAATGATACCTGACATCAATGTGTTTGGTTTTCGTATGTTGGACAGGATTAGCAGATATTGCGATTGCACTCTTCGAGTCACAATAGATTGGAATTTTGTCGAACTTGAATCCATAGTCTCGCAGCTGTGTTCGCATCCACATAACTTGAGAGCAGCAACTGGCAGTAGCTACATATTCTGCTTCAGCAGTCGATGTGGAAACGCATAATTGTTTCTTTGATGCCCAACTAACGAGCTTGTCTCCAAGAAATTGAACATGACCTGAAGTACTCTTTCTGTCCAACATGCAACCTGCATGATCTGCATCTGAATAGGCAGTCAGTTGAAAACCAGTATCCTTAGGATACCACAGACCAAGGTCTGCAGTCCCCTTCAGATATCTAAAAATCCGTTTGACAGCAGCCAAATGGGATTCTTTGGGAGCAGCCTGATATCTAGAACATAAGCATGTTGAAAACATAATATCTGGTCTACTAGATGTAAGATACATTAACGATCCTATCATACCTCTATAAGTTCTAACATCAACACTTTTACCCGAAGGATCAGTGCTAATTTTAGTACCTGGTACCATCGGGGTTCCAATAGGTTTACAATTTTCCATTTTGTACTTCCGAAGAATGTACAAAATGTACTTAGATTGGTTAATGAAAATCCCCGTAGAAAACTGTTTAACTTGTAATCCGATAAAGAAATTCATCTCTCCCATCATACTCATTTGAAAACGTGACACCATGAGGTTAGAAAAGTTTTTGCAGAATTTTGGATTTATAGAACCAAATATTATATCATCAACATATATTTGAATAAGGATGATATCGGCTTTTTCCTTTTTGATGAACAAAGTGGTATCAACTTTACCTTTGGAAAAACCGGACTTGACCAAGAATTTTGTTAGAACATCATACCATGCTCGAGGGGCTTGTTTTAAACCATATAAGGCTTTGTCCAAGATATAAACATGATCTGGCTTATCTGGATTGACGAACCCTTCTGGTTGAGACACATATACTTCCTCTTTAAGAATGTCGTTCAGAAAGGCTGTTTTCACATCCATCTGAAAGACTGTGAAATTCTTATGAGTTGCGTAGGCTAGAAACATGCGGATTGCCTCTATACGCTCTACTGGAGCATACGTCTCATCGTAATCTATGCCTTCCTCTTGCCGGTAACCTTTGGCAACAAGTCTAGCTTTGTTCCTTATGACGATACCATCTTCATCCTTTTTATTCTTGAATACCCATTTAGTTCCTATCACTGATTTACATTCCGGTTTTGGAACTAATCTCCAAACCTTTAGGGGTTCAAACTGATTGATCTCTTCTTGCATAGCAGATACCTAGTCCGAATTAGCAAGAGCCTCTGATACTCGCGTTGGCTCAATCTTACTGAGGAATGAGTCATGTATACATTGATTAAGAGTCGCTGACCTAGTTTGTACAGGCTTTTTGAGATCTCCAATTACTTGATGTAAAGGATGCTCTTTGGTCCAGCGATGCTCATGAGGAAGTGGAGTAGATACATATTGAACATGATCATGATCTAGAAATCCACTTTCAGAATCTTCAGTTTGAATAACATGAGGAGGATTTGCAGTTGAAATTTCAGATGCAGAAGCATCAATTGGAACATCAGATTGTGGCTGTTGAGTTGACAGAGTGTTACAGCCAACTGAAACTATTACTTCTGGCTCAGCATTTGCATGTGCATCTTCAACTGTAGGAGTAATTGTAGGAATGTGAGTTTCTGACTGAACAGAGGATGCTTTTTCAGTTATGACATCTGAAGTGACTGGATGATTGCAACTTGTATCTTCAGACCTGTCAGTCACAACAAATTTAGGTATATTAGAACCTAGAAACTCATCATAAAAGAATTCAAATAACAAATCTAAATCAGTTAAATGTGAAATAGATGTAGAAGTGTTATTCGAATTATTCACTGTAGAAACAGGTTCTGGACTGATATGCCCAGAAGCTAATACTCCAGTGATAACGGGTTCTGAACTGAGTTGATCAGAAGCCATTTCTTCATCGAATGTTACATTCATGCTCTCGACAACAGTCTTTGACTTCTTCAGATAAACACGATATGCTGCCGATGTTGAAGAATAACCAATGAAGATACCCTCGTCCGCCTTAGCACTGAATTTATTCAGACTCTCTCTATCGTTAAGCACGAAACACTTACACCCAAATATGTGAAAATACTTGATTGTTGGTGTTTTGTTGTTGATAAGCTCATATGGAGTCTTTTGAAAACGGCGGTGTATCATGGACCAATTTTGAGTATGACATGCAGTCGACACAACTTCTGCCCACAAAAATAAAGGTAAGTCTGATTGGCTAAGCATAGTCCGAGCGGCCTCGACTAGCGTCCGATTTCGCCTTTCGACTACTCCATTTTGTTCAGGCGTAAGAGCAGTAGAGTACTGATGTGAAATCCCGATCGATTCGAGATATTCGTCAACAATCTTGTTCTTGAACTCTGTGTCGTTGTCAGTTCGAAGAAACTTAACTTGTCGCTGCATTTTCACCTGGGTCGTCTTTAAGAAATTAATGAGAACTTCTGGCGTCTCATCTTTTGATCGAAGAAATTTGACCCACGTGTATCTTGAGTAATCATCCACAATAACCAACACGTATTTCTTTCCACCTAAGCTTTGAGTTCTCATTGGACCACACAAATCCATATGTAACAATTCTAACGGAAAACTAGTGCTTGGTTCAGGCTTTGGTTTATGCGGAGCTCTCTTCATCTTACCCTTCTCACATGCAGCACATAAGTGTTATTTCTCGTATTTCAGCTCAGGAAGTCCTTTTACTAATTTCCCACTAACCAGCTTGTTGATATAACGAAAATTCAGATGTGATAGTCGTCTGTGCCAGAGCCAACTTTGCTGCATTGAAACTTTTGTCATTAAGCAAACTTGATTGTCAATCTGAACTTTGGACAGGTTGATGGTATAGAGGTTTGTCTTTCGATGTCCACCTAAGAGTTATGTGCCTTCTTCAGTACGAACCGAGCAACTCTTAGATTTGAAGTTGACCTCTAACCCTTTATCACAGAATTGACCAATGCTAAATAAGTGGTTCCCCAAGCCTTCGACATAACTCACCTTACTTATCGTTATGTTGTCTTGAATGATGTCACCATATCCTAAGATTGGTGAAAGCTGATCGTTTCCAAATCTGACATTTCCACTGAATTTCTCTGTATAATTAGACAATAAAGCTTTTTGCCCAGTCATATGCTTGGAACATCCACTGTCCAAGTACCACATATGCCGGGTCTGTAAGAGAAATCAGGAGACAATAGATTTAGGTACCCATTTAAAAATGGGTCCTAACAGATTAGCACATGATTTTGGTATCCATTTAAATATGGACCCTCCTTTTCTTTGAAAGCTTTTAAAAACATTTGATCTTGAAGAATAAACGTGATAAGATCCAAACCAATCAGAAGAATTCTGCGAATAAGCAAAATCATTTCTCTGATAATGATAAGATTTAGTAGTAATAGGAGATAATTGAATCAATTGCTTTATTGAATAACGCTTGTAAGAAGTTACAAGGTTTTGTTTATGAGAAGCATATTGACCAACTACATCAGAATCACTACTATCAGATCTAGTACAAGAATTATCAGAAACTGATTCAGTTATCTCATCATCCTTCCTTTTTGGTCGCCATTCGGTTCTCGCTTTCGACCTTTTCTTCCTTATATCTGAAACAAAAGATTTAGATTTATTAGGAAAAGCAGATTTCTGAGACTGAGTTTTCTTTTGTGTACCAGTGTATTTCTGTTTCTGTAATCGCTGTTTCTTATGTTTCTTACCTTGAGCATAGTAGTCAGCAGTTACAGAAATTGATTCACCAACCTTAGTTGATGATTCATCAATATTAACACCACTTGGTAACACTTTTCCATTTATAAGGCAAGTAGAATGATCAGGAAGTGTAGCATTGAAGTCAAACATATCAATTTCGTTTATGCACCCATCATCAGAATTAAGAAAATCATTTGCAGACTCAAATAAGTCATCAAAATTATCAGACGAAGTTTGAGGTGCCTTAGAAACTTTAGAACACTTTGTAGATGTAGATTGAAAAATCGTGTTCTTTAAAACTGTAGAAAATACACTTTGTTGAATATTAACCAAAAGTTTTTCATCAGATAAAACATTTTCCAACTCAACTATTTTGCTTTCAAGAATGAGTGGAGGAACATAAACCTTTGCAATTGCAGGTTTTGCCTTCATCTCAGAAACAGAATAACTAGCAAAATAATCATTTGAAAGAACTTTTGATGTTTCTGAAAGATAACTATCATTTAACTTTGCATAGTTAAATGGTAGTTGCATTTTCTTTACATTCTTTCTATTTTCAGTTTCTTTTGCCTCATCTTCTTCCGGTAATTTGGTAACAAATTTGGGTTTTAAATGAGTATGTTTACCAGCACAAGCAAGAAAATCAAAATTATAAAGTGCCGGTTGTTTTCTGATGGCTTTCTTTAAGTAATGGGGGTTTTCAAAACCAAGTCCCCATTTTTCTTTAACATCAGCCTCTTCGTTAGGTGCATTGAGAAAAATGGTTTGATCTGTTTGGCCTCTTGCGTAAAGTTTGGCTTCCAGACCATTTACCTTCTTATTCAAAAGCTTGTTTTCAACCTGCAATTTATAAACAGTTAGTGCAGATTCTCTCTTCTCAAACTCATATTTAGAAATTTTAACTTCAAACTCAGAAATCTTCTTTTCAAAACAATCTACTTATGATTTAGAATCAGAAGCAGACTTGCATAAAGAATCAATCAGATATTTGTTCCCAATAACAGACGAATTAAGTTCAAAGATCTTCTTATTCCTTTTAGCAACTCTTTCTTTTTCCTTTTTCAGTTTATTTTGAAAATCTTGAAGCTCAACCACCATGGCTTCCATTTTGGTAATGAAATCTTTTTGAGTTAAGTTTAATACCTCATCAGATGTCTCATCATCAGACTCATCATACTTTACTTCTTTGCCCATAAGACAGAGATGAGTTGTTTCTTCCTTCTCCTCATCTTCATCTTCGGAATGATCCAGCCAAAAGTCGTCCTCAGCCATTAAAGCTATTCCTGCTTCTTGCTGTTTGTCCAAGAGCAGTTTGTTCTGATAGTATTGAGAATTACGAACTTTTGGCTTTCTACAATCTTTTGCAAAATGACCAATCTTGCCACAGTTGTAGCATTTGACTGGATCACTTGCTGGCTTTTCGGCAACAGTGTAGTCATTCACGAACTTCTTCCTTTCATCAGGTTTCTTCTCAACATATTTGTTCTCTTCATATCTCCTTCCTTCCACCCTTTCTCGGTGCTCGTGATTCTTAGAACTTGATGAAGAATATCGTTGAGAATTTGATCCCGACTTTTTGTAGAATTTCTTTTGAAAGGTACGGGTCAGTAACATCATGGCTTGTTTCAGACTTTCTCCATCATCACCATCTGATTCAGATTCTGACTCAGAACTCGTAAGCACTTTCTTCTTTTTCTTCTTCTCTACCTTTTCTTTCTTCTTCTCTCCAACAACCAAAGCAATCGGATCAGGAACCTTTTCAGCCTTCTTCTTTTCAGCTCTTTTCTCCTCAACCTCTTCTTCATTCTGACATAAAGTCTCATAGACTTCGTGAAGAGGTATCTCACTTAAGTCTTTCATCTGTTTCATCCTACGTGTATGTTTCTTCCACTCAGGTCGTAGGATACTCAAGAATTTGACATTGTTTTCCAGCTGCTTCTTTGTCACTTTGTTCTTCATCAGTTCATTCAGAAGCAAAGTAAACCGTTCATATGTGTCTTCCAAACTCTCATTCTCTTTCACTTTGAATTCCTCGTAGCTATTGATGCAGTTAGCCACTTTCATCTGATTCCCTACCTTGGATCCCATCATCATCTTTTATAATTGATCCCACATCTTTTTAGCATCATCCTTGTAGCTATCAATCTTGATATAAATCTCATTGGGAATGCTTTGAAGTAGAAGAGATCTTGCTTGCTTGTCAGCTTTATAACGACTTTTCTGTTCTTCAGAATACTGTGATAAATCCACTTTAACTGGTTTTATCTTTTGTTCTCTTTCTTCATCACCATGTCCACTATCAGAAGAATCATCATCATCAGGTACTTGAACTATGATTGGTTTCATAGGACCTTCTATAATTGACAAAAGAATATTCTTCCCGTTTGCATGTCTGTCAATAAAATCCAGAAACCTATCCTTCCACTGCTCGTACTCTCCTTTGAACAGAACAGGAGGCTTGACATCAGTACCAATTGAAAGTGCATCTTTTGAAGTCATCTTGTTTAAACCTGTTTTGAAAATATATCCAATAAGAAACTAGAACTGATCGTTAGTCCAAAATATGAAATCACAAGAAAAAATCTTGAAAATAATAAAAAAAATCAGAAATTTCGAAAAATTGACTAAGTATCAAAACTCGCAAGTCACTATATAACTCGCAAGCCCTTAAACTCGCAAACACTGAGAAACACGCAGATCGAGACTTGCGCGTTTGAGAAACTTGCAAACAACTATTCAGAGTGAAACTCGCAAACTTAAGCTTGCGCGTTTGAACAAAACTCGCAGAGTTCAAACTCGCAGATCGATGAAACTCGCAGAGTTCAAACTCGCAGATTGATGAAACTCGCTAACGCCTAAACACGCTGATCACTATTCATGATAAAACTCGCTAACAGAGACATGCGCGTTTCCAAAACTCGCTTGTTAAAGCTTGCGCGTTTTGAATCAAACTCGCTAGCTATATTTGCGTGTTTCCACACTTATTACTTTTTCCTGATATTTCAAACTCGCACGTCGAAAGAACTCGTAGAACACTATTCCTCTTCAAACTTGCACCCTTCGACTAGCGCGTTTAGGTAACTCGCTAACCACTACGTGCGCGTTCTGGTCCTTAGAATATTTTCCAACTTTTCCAAACTCACAGACTTCAACTAGCGTGTTTCTAGAACTCGCTAGTCGTTGCTTGCGCGTTTTGACCAAAAACTTTCCTTTGACTTGCGCGTTCTTGCGGATGAATCTTGCGCGTTTTTCCGAAGAACTTGCGCGTTTTGGAGATCTAGCGCGTTCTAACGAAATCCGTGCATGTTCTTCATTTTTTCACCGAAATTCAACTCAAATCTTCTTCAATTGATCCAAAACTTTGCAGAAATCTTCTAAATCATGATTCGAACCGATTACAGTGCAAAGATTACAAACAAACACAACAAAAATACAAGATTGATCTATGTAACAGTGCTTTAAAAACTCATGAACTAAAACTCAAATAAATCCAAAAAATTCATGAAATTTACAGTGCATTTCGTGAAATTATCTATACAAACTCACTCTATTACAATCATCGATCACTAATACACCAATTACAACTCAAAAAATACACTAATACTCAAAAACGAATCTGAACATTGAATAACACAGTGACGATGAACAGTATCTTGATTTCTTGATATGATTTCGATTTTGGATCTACTCTGATACCAATTGTGTGTTCCGGATTCTAGTTTCTAAACATGATTAATCAAAACACAAACAATATTTCAATCAATTACCTGTTTTGATTTCTCTTTCAAATCCAAAGATTACACTTTCTCTCTCTAGAACTCTCTCTCTCTATTTCTACCGAATTTTCTCTCAAAACGTATTCTGTTGACTCTCTCTACAAAAACAGAAATAGAAAGCTATTTATACCAACTCCTAAAACAACAAGGAAATAAAATACAAAATACAAAGACATTTTGACTTTTATTACAAAAGACTTTGACTTTCTTGACCTTGACCTTCAGTCTTCTTGATCTTGTATCCAACAGATTTATGCTCTAACACTTGTTAAGCACCTCCGGGACCAACAAGTGGTATCAGAGCGGACTGTTTAATCTGATAAACAAGATCTTGCTTTATTCTCTTCCTTGATATTCTAAAATGGCACTCAACACAAACAAACACTACTATGATAATGGTTCATTTTCTAAACCTCCTCGATTCAGCAGAGATAATTTCTCTCTCTGGAAAAATCGAATGATGCTATTTCTAGAAGGTGCAGATCCCACCATACCTGAATACATAACTAATGGACCTTATGAACCTGTCCAAATCATAGTTGTCGTTCCAGCTACTGCCACCACTCCATTTGTTCCTGAACGCTATGTTGTTAAGGAAATTAGACAATGGAGTGATGAAGACAAGAAGAAGGTTGGTATTGATGCAAGGGCAAAGACCATTATCTCAATGGCCTTGCCTGATGAAGTTTTCCATTCCATCATGCATCTTAAAACTTCTAAGGAAATGTGGGAAACCATATGTGTTCAATATGAAGGCACCACTGAAATCCAAGAGACTCGAAAGATTAACTTGGTAAGACAGTATGAAAGTTTTATCGCTGCTAAGAGTGAATCTCTCTCTGATGTTCATCAGTGGTTTAATTGCTTAATCATTGATCTAAGAACCGTTGGTATGACCTATTCTAATTCTGAGGTCCTAACAAAATTCTTAGAATGTCTTCCTGAATGCTGGGACAGTTATTCAATCTGTCTCAAGCTGACAAAAGACTTAAATTCTCTTTCTCTCAGCACCTTGTATGGAATATTGCTTAACTATGAGCAATCAAACATGTTGAAGAAGAATCTTATAAAAGATTCTAAAGACTCCAAAAGCACTCCTGTTGCTTTAGTCTCTTCAGAGATAATTCCATCTCAGCGATCTACTCTCACCATCACTGAGTTAGATTCTGAATCTGAGGATCTATCAGACGCTGATCTTTCAGAGTTTGATGAGTCCTTAGCACTCTTGACAAACTCTTTTAAGAGATTTGCAAGAAAGAGCAATTTCAAAAGAAATAAGCCTCTCTCTCTCACTGAAAAGCCAAAATCAACCCCTGTTGATAAGGCTACTGTTACTTGTTTTAACTGCGAAAAGATTGGACATTTTGCAAGTGAGTGCAGGTCAAAGAAAGTCTTCAAACCTTATACCTCAAGAAGATCCAGCGATGACAAATACCTAAAGCTGAAAGACAAATATCAAAAGCTGAAAAGCTACAAGCGAAAAGGTAAAGGTCTCATTGCTGAAGAACATGACTGGGCTGAATCAGAAGAATCAAGTTCTGATGAATAAGAAGTCGCTAATCTCTGCCTCATGGCTGAGATTAAAGAAGAAGTGGAAGAACCAACTGAAACTTCTATGAGTTATATATCATCTCAGGTATCTATCTCTACTAATCCCTCTCTACCTGAATCAGAGAGAAGTCGCGCAGTTGATGTGCTGACGATTGATCTTTACAATGCTCTAAACGACAAATCTCTAGCTGAAAGCAAAAACAACGACTTAACTGAACAGCTGGAAAAATGCCATGAAAAGATCAGAGAACTGACTCTTTTAGAGGAAAGTTTGAAAAATCAAGTTGTTGTAAATAAAATCATCAGCATAAAAACGCGAATAAGCCATCGCTGCTCTAAAAGCAGAAAAGGCTACTGTTGAAAAATGGTGCAATTCTTCAACAAAGATAACTGAGATAATAAATATTCAAACTACTGGCGGTGATAAAACCGGTCTTGGTTTTTGGAAACCACAGGATGAGCCTAAAGAAGACTGTTCCATGCTTATGTTTTGAACATTTGTCACTTCTATCTCTGACACTTCTTATAATCAGTTTTATCCCTCTTCTTCTTCTAATTCTATCCCTGAGGAAAAATCCAAAGGCTCTAAGTCTGCGGATAAAGGAAAATCCATTCTTCGTCCTCAGAAGGCTTCCAAGAAAGTAAAGCTGAAAGTTCCCTCTAAACCTTCAGCGAATCAATCTTCTAGCTCTGTGATAGAAATCTTTTATCTCTGTCCTCCAAAGCTAAAGATTGATCTCAAGCCTAAGAGATCTGAAGAAATAAAAATTCCTCCCAAATCTCATGCTAAAAGCATTCTTGGACCTGGCCCCTCTCATCTTAAATTCTCAAAACCTCTCTCTTCTGGTCCTAAAACCACTTTCAAATATAGAAAATGCTATCACTGTGGTTTTACTGACCATATTGCAAGCAAATGTCCAACTGCCACTAAAGCTGATAAATCAACCAAAGTGAAGATGAATGCCTCCAAGGCTGAGAAGGTCATCAAAGCTGAAAAATTGACCAAGGTGAAGAATACCACTAAGGTTAAGAAATTAACCAAAGTGAAGATTACCACTGAAGCTGAATCTTCATCTGCTGTGAAGATTGCTGAACCTTCCATCTCCACTAACCCCAAAGGACCCATTGAAAAGTGGGTACCAAACAACTCTTAATCTTCCTTATGTGTGTAGGGATCAAAGGGCATCTGGTATCTCGATAGTGGATGTTCTCGTCATATGACTGGACAAAAATACCTGCTCACTGAATACAAGGAAGAGAAAGGTCCATCTGTGACCTTTGGTGGAAATGGAAAAGGATATACCCGAGGGCTTGGTGTCCTCAGCAATGGGACAACTACCTTCAGAAGAGTCGCTTATGTAGATGGACTGAAGCATAATCTTCTAAGAATTAGTCAGCTATGTGACAAAGACTATGAAGTTCGTTTTTCTAAGAAAGCATGTTCAGTGGTGAATGAGAAAGGAAAACTTACTCTCAGCGGTTATCGTAACGAAAATGTCTATGTAATAGATATGGACTCTACTACCACTGAGAATGTGTGTTTTCTCTCTAAAGCCTCTTCTGATGTCAACTGGCTATGGCACAAAAGGCTCTCTCATCTAAACTTCAAAACCCTGAATTCTCTCTCTTCTAAGGAACTAGTTTTTGGTCTTCCTCAGCACTCATATGCTAAATAATCTCTCTGTTCAACATGTGAAAAAGGAAAACAGACAAAAGCTAGTTTCAAGTCTAAACAAGTTTCCTCAGTGACAAGTCCTCTTCAGCTCTTGCATATGGATCTATTTGGTCCTGTCAACATCCAATCTATAGCTGGAAAGAAATATACGCTTGTCATTGTAGATGAATTCTCTCGCTACACCTGGGTTATCTTTCTTTGCTGCAAGAGTGATACTCCAAAAGAACTAATATCCTTCGTTAAGAAGATGGAAGTGCTGAATAACCTTACTGTTCGTTCTATAAGAAGTGATCATGGAACTGAATTCAAAAACAGTTCTCTGAACAATTTCTTTGAGAACAAGAGAATTTCTCAAAACTTCTCTTCAGTAAGAACACCTCAGCAAAACGGAGTCGCTGAAAAAAGAAACAGAACGATCATTGAAGTTGCTAGGTCAATGCTCAGCGATTCTCATCTCCCTACTCAATTTTGGGCTGAAGCTGTAAACACTGCATGTTTTACTCAAAACAAATCGCTGATCGTAAAGCGATTTGGAATGACAGCTTATGAACTTTTTAATGGAAGAAAGCCCTCTATCAGCTTTCTTCATATCTTTGGTTGTCAGTGCTTTATTCTAAACAACAAAGATCAGCTTCGAAAGTTCGACCCAAAAGCTGATGATGGAATATTTCTAGGATATTCCTCCATCTCCAAAGCCTATAGAGTTTTCAACAAGAGAAGACAATCTGTGGAAGAAACAATTCATGTCACTATTGATGAAACTCGCTCAGCGAACTCTAAACCAATCACTGACAATGAAGAACTAAATGCTTGGATGTTTTCTCACTACAGAGAAACAGAACCCTACTTCTCAAACCATCAGCATTCAAATCCTCCAATTGATGATGATGATCCAAATATCATACCTCCTAACGCTGAATCCAACTCATGGATCTCAGCAGAGCCTCTAAACACACTTCTACCATTAGAACCATCTTCGTCTGAACATCTCTCAGAAAACAATTGGCATGTCTGAAACTCAACAGTTGATAGATGACGAGCCTCAAGCTTCATCATCAGTGAACATTCCTATTGTTGATCCAATCTCTGAAGTAAGTGATCATGCCCCTGCTCAGCGATGGACCACAGATCACCCCATAAATCAAATTCTTGGTGATCTCGATGCAGGTATTCAGACACGACGAAGTTCAGGTAATATCTATCTATTTGTCAACTTTATTTCTTTAATAGAGCCAAAGAAAGTTGATGATGCCCTCAGAGATCCAAACTGGGTCAGTGCTATGCAAGAAGAGCTGACTGAATTTACTCGTAACAAAGTTTGGAATCTTGTTCCTAGACCATCTGATAAAACTGTTATAGGCACCAAATGGGTGTTTAGAAACAAGTTAGATTAACATGGGACTGTAACCCGCAACAAGGCTCGACTTGTTGCTCAGGGATACAAACAAGAGGAAGGCATAGACTATGATGAAACATTTGCCCCTGTGTCTAGGCTCGAAGCAATTCGACTATTCTTAGCTTATGCAGTCTATAAAGACTTCATTGTGTATCAAATGGATGTAAAATCAGCGTTCCTAAATGGAAATCTGAATGAAGAAGTCTATGTAGAACAACCTCCAGGGTTTTATGACCCTAAGTATCCAAATTATGTTTATAAATTGGATAAGGCTCTCTATGGTCAAAAACAAGCCCCTCGTGCTTGGTATGACACTCTCTCATCTTTTCTTATCTCTGAAAATTTTGAACGTGGCAAAATTGATAATACATTATTTTTCAGAAAGATAAAAGGTCATATTATTCTTATACAAATATATGTCGATGACATCATATTTGGTTCTACTAACCCATCTCTGTGTACTCGCTTCGCTGAAAGAATGAAGAAAGAATACAAAATGAGTGTGATGGGTGAGCTGACATATTTTGTTGGCCTTCAGATCAAACAATCTGACAAAGGTACATTTATCAGCCAAGGTAAGTATGTCAAAGATATGCTGAAGAAGTTTGATCTTACACAGACTTCAGCGATGAAAACTCCTATGGCACCTCCACTGACACTTAACAAAGACCCATCTGGAAAACCTGTTAATGTCACTGCCTATAGAGGAATGATAGGCTCCCTGCTGTATCTTACAGCGAGCCGACTTGACATCATGTACTCTACTTGTTTATGTGCTCGCTATCAATCTGAACCCAAGGAATCTCACCTGATCGCTATTAAGCGGATTTTCAGATATCTGAAAGGGACTCCTAACCTCGGTCTTTGGTATCCCAAAGACTCAAAGTTCGATCTAACTGGATATTCTGATAGTGACTTTGCAGGGTGTAAAATCGATAGAAAGAGTACTACTGGTGGATGTCAACTCCTAGGAGGAAAGCTGGTAAGCTGGACAAGCCAAAAGCAAAATTCAGTGTCCACTTCCACAGCTGAAGCTGAATACGTAGCCGCTGGAAGTTGTTGTGCTCAGGTCTTATGGATGAGAAATCAACTATTAGACTATGACCTTCAACTATCAAAGATTCCAATCTATTGCGACAGCACTAGTGCTATCGCTATAGCAAATAATCCAGTGCTACATTCAAAGACAAAACACATAGAGATCAGATATCATTTTATCAGAGATCATGTGATGAATGGTGATATTGAACTTCACTTTATCCCCACTGACTATCATCTTGCTGATTTATTCACCAAACCTCTTGATGAGACAAGGTTCAACTTTCTCATCAGTGAGCTTGGAATGCTGAATCTCGAAGAGTAAATCTTCAGCGTTCATGCATTATGTCAGTGATTATAAGCTCCCCTTTATCATTCAATCTCTGATTAAAAATCTGACTCTCAGGTATGTTTTCTTACTCCAAATCACTGAATCTTCAGTCAGTAAGACGTTTTAAAAATAAAACTTTGATCACTGATGTTTTCTTCAAATGATTAAAAGCTTTTTGAAAAATAAAATCTATCACTGACTTTTCTCTTCAGTGATCCTTCTAAAATAAAAATCAATCTCTGAATTTTTATCATGGATTCTTTCAATGGAAAACCTATCTCTGACTTTTCTTCAGAGATAATTTCAAAAAGGACAAATGAAACGTTTTTCTCTCTCATATGACGTCATTTGAACCGACAATCCACGACATGCCTTTTTCTGACACGTTCGTCCGTTGCTCTTCTATCCAATCAACTTCGTGGGACGTGTCCATGTCATGATGAACATTTGTTTTCCTGCCTCTCTCTCTCTCCTACTCTCAAACGTATCAAAAGAATGTTTTTTCCATTCTTATCATTTTACGCTTTCTGAAAATCTTTTTTAGCAAGAAATTCTCTTTCAAGCTTCAGCATCGTCTTCATTCAAGATCACCAGAAATGGCTCAATCTACTCTTGTTGCTTCCAAAAACATCAAATTCGCCATCACTGACTCAGAAATCCCCAAGAACAACCATCTTGGACGCCTGGAATTCGATGGAATCAAATACCCACACCTTGTGGATGCTGCTAACTTTATGAAGCAATGTTGCATTGCCCATGCTCTTAATGTGGATCCCAAGCCATCCAAAACTCTACTCCAAAGATTTTGCTTCACCGCTGAAGAATCCACCATCACCAACAAGAAAGGTGAACAGGTTCGCGCCATTTCTTTGAACACTGAAATCGGACCAGGGATTATGACTGCTTTCGGCTTGAGGAAGGCTCTCAGGTTTCCTGACAAACCCAAGAGTGGTTTTGATGCTTTGCCCTCTGATGCTGAACTCATCCAGTTTCTGGACGCAATGGAATACTGTTGGGAACACAAGCCACCAACAACCATTCCCAACAAGAAGCTGACTCTCATCAAGAAGGCAAACATGCCTTCCCAACTGAACTTCATCTTTTCTCACTTCATTCAGTGCATGAGTGGGAAAAGTGGTTCCCTTGATCAAGCCAGCAAAGTTCAACTCCAGATGGCCTACTCGGTAATCGCTGGCAAAAACTTCGACTTTGCCACCGCTATCTTTGATGATCTGAAGTCAAAGATAGAGAAGACAGAGAGGGATACCAAGATCCCATATGTATGGTTCATATGTGCATATCTGAAATTCCTCTACAAAGACTCCTACCCCACTACTACTGATGGCTCCTTCGCCAAAGTGGGTCAGCGTTCACTGGAGGTTAAACCGCTGGAAAACAAGGTAAGTATCTCTACCCTATGCTCTTGTCTCTCTCTCCACACTTCTTCTACTTCAGCGGCCACGCAGGAGGTTTCTTCTTCTGCTATCCCTGCCGCTACCACCCCTTCTAAACGCCTATCTGCTAGTTCCTTTGGTCCTTCGAAGAAGGCCAAAGTGACTAAGGAGAAAGCAGCCACTAGTTCAAGGCCTGAGGAAGTTTCTCGACAAACTTCCTTGGATGATTTCGTGGTCATCTCCTCCACATCCTTAGCACTCAGATCATCAACCGTGCCAGCGATCTCGGTCGCTGTCACAACATCAGTGACGCAACCACCCATCTCAGTACCAACCGAGGTAACTACCCAACTCCCAACCTCTTCTATCCCCATCTCTAATCCCTCTATTTCTTTGGTCTCTGACCCTCCTTCTCTCGTGCAGCAACCTCACGTTGCATTTTCAGGACCTGATGCTCAAACCTTTGAAAGAGACATGCAATTTTTCAAGATGTTTGAATCATCAGGTATACCTAAACCCACCTATACCTCTCCCATCTCTCCATCTAAGCCTGTTACTCAGACGCTAACTTTTCTTTCAGGTCCTAGTTTGGAAACTGTTGACTCGAATGTCAACAGTTTGAGTGAAAAGGTGGTCTCTCTCACCAACGCCATCAACGGAATCACCAGCGCAGTCAATACCGCTGGTGAAGAGCTGAAAACACTGACAGCTAGCTGCTCCTCCAAAGCTGAAACATTTCAAATCTCTGTTCTTCAAGAAGAGATTGTCAAAGTAAAGGAGGACTCTCAACGTCGGTTTGACGCTTTATCCTTAAAGGTTGATGCTTGCACCGCTCTTCTTCAGCAAATCCTCGACAAGCTGAATGCACCAGCTCCGACTGCTTCCCCTTCCTTCACATCGGACGACCACACATCTCTGAACGTAGCTGTTGAATTTATTCATCAAACTACTTCAGATATCCCTGTGATTGAAGGACATCTGGAGAGTCTGGAGGCTGAAGTCCGAAAGTTGGCCACTGCACATCCTTCCTCTCAAACCGAAGATCTCTCCCTCGCTGATAATGACAAAGAGGGGGAGAAAGAAGCTGAAGAAAATAAGGAAAAAGAAGTTGTTGCTGAGGTTCAACAGGAAGAACCTCCCTCTCATGTTGAGGGGGAGAAGGTTGCTGACAAAGCCCCTCCTTCTTTCGAAGTCTTAATCGAAGAAGAAGAGGAAGAAGAAGAAGAAGAAAATCTTGATCTTCAAGATCAAGAGGAAGAGCAACCTCATCAGGATGATGATGATGACGATGAAGAAGATCAGTCCTTATGGTTTTCTGCAGTCGCCACATCATCAGTGATAGCTTCGAAAGAAGCTATCACAGCAGGGGGGGAGTCTTGGAACATCCTCAGGAACCTCTTCCCAAAGCAAATCTAAGGGTGCAGTTGCTGAGGGAAGCCTGAAGACAGTTTCACTATCTGAGGAGAATCCTTCTCAGTTCTCTCCCCTGCTTAAGGGTAAAGAACTTCAAATAATCCTAGCCGATGTAGCTGATGAACAAATAATCCCAATCTCTGTAAGAGAGATTGATGAAGAAGATGAGGAAGAAGAGGAAGAAGAGTCCCTGCAACATTCAGAAAGGCCCTCTAAACCATCTCAGTGGTCAGAGGAAGAGATGAAGAGAAGAACAGAGATGATCTCTCATCTAGAGAATCAGCGACTGAAAGTCCCCTCTCAATCATCAGATCTAGAGTTCCTGACTGAAGCTGAAATCAAAGAATCTATCAGGGCTGAGAAGCTGATAGCTGATTGTCAAAGAGATGCCTCTCTTGCTCTCAAGATTCAGTCCTCTCAAGTCAAAGACAAGAAGCTGAAGAAGAAACCAGTTGAAGTCCAGGCTGCTCTCTTGAAAGAGATTGAAGAGGAGCGCTCAAAAGAACAAAGGGTCAGCGATAGCTCAGTCGAATGGTGCAAAAACAAAATCGACTATCGCTCTGACCCAATGAAGATAGTTGCAGTCGTTATCTCTGGGAGAAAGAAGGAAAAAGTCTCTGTCACTATGGAGATTACCAGAGAGGATAGAAGCTGGAAGGCCATGTTCGTGTCAAAGATGGAAACCTTCGGTTACATGGAATGGCTAGAGTTCAAAGATGCATTAAAGAAATCCAAGTCAACCTACAGAGGCTATGTTGAAGGGATAAATAATGCCCTCATCAACAGAGTCGCTGCAATCCTAAAAGTGTCATCTACTCTTCCTTCAAAGCCAAGGCATCTCAAAATAAAGCCTGTCTCCTCCTCTTCTGAGAATGTCACAGTGATAAGAAATGAAACCTTCATCAAATTCTCAAGAGAAACTCTGTTTGGTCCTCCTCCTGATCTTTCAGTTCTCGATCTATCTCTTCCCCCTGGTGGACCATATGTTGTAGGACAAGTTCTTAAAGGAACTTTTGGAATCTTCTTCAGAGATGATGAGGAAGAACTCAGATTCCAAAGAGTGTCTGAAATTCCAATCTGTCCCCTCAGTCATCTCAATGATCTCTTATGCTATGTGGTTCGGAAAAAAGTTCCTTTGCAATAGTCGTATGTTATACTGAGGGAAGTGATTTTGCTATGGCAGGTTACCTGATAAAGAAACTCATAACTGTGGGTTGGTTGCGGAATCCAAGGTGGACGTTTTGCTTAATTGGCAAATGGAGTGGTGATTATTTCAGTCGGTGATGCCTATTGTCGTGTGTGTTGACTCTAGAAATCGTGCAAATGACTGTCGATAAGGTAAATCAGATAAGGGAGAGGTTGAGAATGGTATGAGACCATCAGCAAGTGTACGCGAATAAGTGAAGGAAGCACATCAAGTTCAAGTGTTGGAAAAGATTATTGTAAACCCCGAATTTTAGACTTCGTTTTCATGATCAACACTTGTGGGTAATGTATTAAAAGTTTCCCAATCTAGTTTAGTAATTTTAAAAGTTGTTTTGGATCAGTTTTAGCGTCGTATCGGAATCGGACAGGGGCCGAAGGGTGCCCCGTGACTATGCCCCGCGATTGTGCCCTTCACACTGTCGCCAGGGCAATGTCGCGCAGGGATCACCACCCTCGGTACAACGGGTGCGACTGTGACAGGCGACCTTGCCATGTCACAATCGTAGTGTCACAATCGCGGGCTCAGGGTAAGCCGCGGTATATGTGACGCGACTATGCCCCGCGATTGTGCCCTTGGCACAGTCGCATTGTTATTTGCTCATGTGAATATTTCAAAGTATTCAAGTAAACTAAATATAGGGTTTTTGTGTATTTACCATGTATAGAGTTTTTAACATGTTGTGAATCATTTAATATGCAAGGGCCTTTCTATGTATGAAATAAATGTTATGGTAAATGATTATTTATGGATATAGAAAATGTGAATAATTATTCTTATCAGTAGTTGGGTTCATATCACCTAGTGTGGTTACTATGATGCCACTCAAGTAGTGGAGTAGATACATGCACGGACTAAGTCTTAATGTACTCTTGAATGAAATATGTTCATTGCATGAAATGTGTTATTTATCTATGTGAGTACGATCTAGATGTGAAAGTTATGTCTAATCCCTTGTGCACGAGGAATTAGATGGTTTATATGCAAAAGGTGATTGTTGACCGTTGGGTCTTTAGCGAGTAGGAAATAGGTGACGCAAGTCTCCGAGTTGTAACTCGTCTACTTTGGATAGACATCCATGTCCGTAAGTCCTTGGGGCGTAACTCGACGGAGTAAGTGTTAGAGGCATAAACGGTCCGAGGATTGTGATGTCTGGCATGGCATGGGAACTAGGACCAGGATATGTGGTGGAATCCAATTTAACATCACAGGTGACTCCATTCGCGTGTTCTCATCACCCAAAATGGAATGGGTTTTCCCTGTTATTTGGAGTTATCTCTGGTGATTCGTACAGGTTGTATTTGATTATCCCAAAACGGGATGATGGCACGAATTTAATCTAAAGGCATATCGGTAACATTTACTTGCTCTACTTGTACTCCTTGATAAATGTGAACTTTTTATATATCCTTCTTGACTTTAACCTAACACTTGTGCATGTGTTCTTTAACTCACAGGTTCAGTTAGCGGTGTATCTAGGGCGCCTTGATCCGCCAAAAGCACACGTAGGAGCACCCATGGTTCGGGCATCATTTTTGGGGTTTTGAGAGAAGAGCGATTTTGGAGACATAGCAACACCCGCATTTGTAGATCCAAACTCTCTCAGTGATTTGATAACGACCCTCTTTTATACTTAGTGAAAATTACGTTTAATATGTATTAGTGTTTCACCATCAGCGATCAGACTGAGTCTGTTCAGTTATCGCTGATAGTTTTTCTTGTAAGCATTTATATGTATTAGTGTTTCAGTATCAGTGATCAGACTGAGTCTGTTCAGTTATCACTGATAGTTTCTTATGTAAACAGTAACGTAATTCCTGAAGACAAGTCTCGCGTCAACAGATGTTCATAGCTGAATCGAAGACAAAGCTGCTGAACAAAGACTAGTCTACTAGTGACCTGATGCGAAAATCAGTGAAGCAAAGACGACTCTACTTATACGCGAAGGAACCTGAGAAAAAGCTTCAGCGATAGCTGAACTTCTTTGTATCTCTGAATGAAGAGATATTCAGCGATCAAACGATCATGAAGCTTATGCCTCAAGTCTCCTTTTGTCTTACCTTACACAACCAGTACGATGTGTCAGACCGGACATACCTCTGCCACAATTCGTACAACAACTCTGTCAACTACACTGTTCATGATACGGCCGAAAGCATGTCTCCCAAAGTCAGACTCTCTCAGCCAATCAATGAAGGACACGTGTAAAGTGCCCTGCCATGCATTTAATGCATAGGGTATAAATAGAAAGTTCACCTCTCCATCTGAGAGTGTGCTCTATTCTTGAACCTTCATAGAAACCCTTGTTTTCTATACTCTCTAATCCCCCATTCTCTATATTCTTGTGCAACCATCTTAGTGTTTCTTAAGTTTGTTTAGATTGAGTCTGTCTTAATCTTATTCCGCAACAAACTTGTAAATTGTGTTTGAGTTATCAATAAACAATTTATTAAACTTTAATTTCTGTGTTTGTATTCAACCCCCCCCCCTTCTACAAACTTGTTAAGCACCTCCGGGACCAACAAGTGGTATCAGAGCAGACTGTTTAATCTGATAAACAAGATCTTGCTTTATTCTCTTCCTTGCTATTCTAACATGGCACTTAACACAAACACAAACTACTATGATAATGGTTCACTTTCTAAACCTCCTCGATTTAGCAGAGATAACTTCTCTCTCTGGAAAAATCGAATGATGCTATTTCTTGAAGGTGTAGATCCCACTATACCTGAGTACGTAGCAAACGAACCATATGAACCTGTCCAAATCATAGCTGTCGTTCCAGCTACTGCCACCACTCCATTTGTTCCTGAACGCTATATTGCTAAGGAAATCAGACAATGGAGTGATGAGGACAAAAAGAAGGTTGGTATTGATGCAAGGGCAAAGACCATTATCCCTATGGCTCTGCCTGATGAAGTTTTCCATTCCATCATGCATCTTAAAACTTCTAAAGAAATGTGGGAAACCATATGTGTTCAATATGAAGGCACCACTAAAATCCAAGAGACTCGAAAGATTAACTTGGTAAGACAGTATGAAAGTTTTATCGCTGGTAAGAGTGAATCTCTCTCTGATGTTCATTAGCGGTTTAACTGCTTAATCATTGATCTAAGAACCGTTGGTATGACCTATTCTAATTCTGAGGTCCTAACAAAATTCTTAGAATGTCTTCCTGAATGTTGGGACAGTTATTCAATCTTTATGTAGTGTATGTTCATAATTTCAATTAGCTACTGGTGTTATGAATATATGGTTACGTGAATATACTTGAATTACTATAATTATGATAATCAATGAACCGTAAGAGTATGTTTCTTGTGTAAATCTTGTGTTGCTTATCTCTCTTTCCCTCTCTGAATTGTGTGGCAGATCCGAAATGGTAAATACTCGGAGTCGACCGCTAATTGAAGGAGAAATGTGTGAGGATAGTTCTTCTAACCCGAATCCAGTAGTTCGGGTGGCGACTGTTGTTCCCCCCAACATGCCGCCGATATTCACCGGAGTAGAGGAGCACATACCTAGAGTGGCTAGTGTTATGCAAATGGTGACATCAGCCATGGAAAAGCAACAAGAAGCATTTCTGAAGATGTTAGAGGACAAAGATTCCAGTCTCCGGAGGCCGAAAGTGGTTGCGGAGAATGCGATAGCCGGTTCGGGTGGTACCGGAGGCGAGAACCATACTGATGAGTTGGTGATCCTAGAGACAAGACAGGCAGGGAAGAGTTATTCGTATAAGTCCTTCATGGGTTGCAAGCCGCCAGAGTTTGCCGGGGCCGATGATCCCGTGGCTTGCATGAAATGGTTGAGGGAGATCGAGCAGGCCTTTAGGGCTTGCGGCTGCGAAGAGAGCCATAAGGTAAATTTCGGTTCTCAAATGCTTCGGGGAGCGGCTTTAATCTGGTGGGATGTCCACACCTCGACTATAAGGGAAACCGTTTTGGCAAAGATGTCATGGGCTACATTTAAGGATAAAGTTTTGGAGGAGTATTATAACGAACAAAAGATGGACTTGATCTAAGAAGAATTCTGAGTGTTAACCAAAGGGGATTTGACGGTGAAGGAGTATACCCGTCTCTTTATGGAAAAATTGAACCTTGTGGGGCATGTGGCCCCAACTGAAAAGGAGAAGGTAAAGGCCTATCTGAAGGGTCTACCCGCAGACATGGGAAATAGAGTCCGAAATTCGAAGGCTACAAATCTCCGAGAGATTATCGAAGAGACCAAAATAATGGAAAGGATTTACGCGAAAGATAAGGAAGAGAAGTCAAGGGCCGCGGAAAAGAGAAAAGGGGAAAATCCACCGAGTTCGTTCAAGAAACCGAAATTCCAACCCAATGTAAGAAGCGTTGATAATCGTCGGGAGGCGAATTGGTGTACCAAGTGCAAACGCAAGCACTTTGGCTCTTGCAACTCCCACTCCAACCCTCTTTCGTGTTACAAGTGTGTCAAGTCGGGTCACACTAGTCATAGTTGCCCTCTCCAAGGGCCGATATGTTTTGAGTTCCGGGAAGCGGGCCACGTCAAGAGAGATTGCCCTAAGCTAAGGGGTAGAGCTAGAGGAGGAAACCCACCAATTCAACCGAAGAAGGAAGTCATCCCTAAATCTCAAGGGAGGGCCTTCCAAATGTCGAGAGAGGAAGCAAAGGAGACCACCAACGTGGTGTCGGGTACGTTCTTACTCAACTCCCTTGCTGCTAAGGTGCTATTTGATTCCGGTGCGAATTTCTCTTTCGTATCTCTTGCTTTTTGCAAAGACTTAAATGTGCCTTCTAGTATTCTTAGCGATGCTTTGGTAGTAGAAATAGCGAATGGGGAACAAATGATCTTGAGTGAAGTATTGAAAAAGTGCCATCTAGATATAAGTGGGGAGTTATTTGAGGTGGACCTACTACCCATGGCGATTGGGAGTTTCGATGTGGTGATCGGAATGGACTGGTTGTCATGACACAGGGCGGAGATTTTATGTTCAAAGAAGTTGATTAGATTGCCGACTTCAAGTGGGGGGTTTGTCTTTGTCTACGGGGAGAAACGTAAGGGTGAAGTGGCTCTCATTTCATCCATCAAAGCAAGTAAGTGTCTCGTGAAGAATTGCCCGTCATTCCTTGCTTACGTGTTAGATGCCAAAGCGGAGAAGAGAAAGATTGAAGACGTTCGGGTCGTTAGTGAGTATCCAGATGTTTTCCCCGACGATCTACCGGGCTTACCGCCCGACCGCCAAGTGGAGTTCACAATCGATCTAGTCCCGGGAGCAGCACCGATTGCCCGTGCGCCTTACCGTCTCCCCCCAACCGAAATGCAAGAAATGATGTCACAACTCCAAGAGTTGTTGGAGAAGGGATTCGTGAGACCGAGTTCCTCGCCTTGGGGAGCTCCGGTACTCTTCGTCAAAAAGAAAGACGGGTCGATGAGGATGTGCATTGACTATCGAGAATTGAACAAGGTAACCGTAAAGAACAAGTATCCTCTACCTCTAATTGATGATCTCTTCGACCAATTACAAGGAGCTGGATGTTTCTCCAAGATCGATCTCCGATTGGGCTACCATCAAGTGAAGGTTAGAGAAGAAGACGTTTCCAAAACCGCGTTTAGAACCCGTTATAGTCACTACGAGTTCTTAGTTATGCCTTTTGGGATGACTAACGCGCCAGCGGTATTTATGGATTTGATGAACCGAGTTTGACGACCCTTTTTAGATAAGTCGGTCATAGTGTTCATCGATGATATCTTAGTGTACTCGAAGAATGATGAAGAGCACGAGCGACACCTCGGAGAAGTGTTAGAAGTGTTGAGGGATGAGAAGCTCTATGCCAAATTTTCCAAATGTGAGTTTTGGCTAAGAGAAGTTCAGTTTTTGGGTCACGTGGTGACAAGTGAAGGGGTAAAGGTGCACCCGTCAAAGATTGAGGCCATGATGAATTGGGAACCGCCAAAAAGTCCCACGGAAATTCGGAGGTTCTTGGGTCTATCCGGTTACTATAGAAGGTTCATCCAAGATTTTGCCAAGGTCGCCTCACCACTGACGTCGCTGACAAAGAAGAATGTGAAGTTCCTTTGGACCGAGAGTCAAGAGCAAGCCTTTCGGACCCTACAAAGGAAGTTGTATGAAGCGCCAATATTATCCCTACCCGAGGGAACAGAAGATTTTGTAGTTTTTAGCGACGCATCTAAAATGGGGTTGGGATGTGTCTTGATGCAAAGGGGCAAGGTCATAGCTTATGCATCAAGGCAATTGAAGGAGCACGAGAAGAATTACCAAACCCACGATCTCGAAGACTTTTCGAAACCATGATACCATTTGGGTAATAGTAGACCGCTTGACCAAGAGCGCGCACTTCTTGTCCATGCGGGAGACCCTACCGATGGACAAGTTGGCCAAGTTATATATAGATGAAGTGGTCTCGAGGCATGGAGTGCCACTTTCTATTGTATCCGACCGGAATAGCCGTTTCACATCGCATTTTTGGGATAGTTTGCATAAGAAGTTGGGCACAAGAATTAAGTTAGGTATCGCTTATCACCCTCAGATAGACGGACAGAGTGAGAGGACCATCCAAACCCTTGAAGACATGTTAAGATCCCGTGTCATCGACTTCGGGGGAAGTTGGGACTCACATCTCCCATTAGTGGAATTAGCCTACAACAACAGTTATCATTCGAGCATTGGTATTGCACCGTTTGAGGCGTTGTATGGGAGGAAGTGTAGAACACCCGTTTGTTGGCAAGAAGCGGGTGAAAAGCAGTTTGCCGGCCCGAAGATTGTGCAAGAAACGACCGACAAGATTAAGATCATCCGGGAGCGTATGAAAGAGGCCTAAGACCGACAAAAGAGCTACGCAGACAAAAAGAGAAGGCCGATTAAGTTCCAAGTGGGAGAGCGAGTAATGCTGAAGGTGTCTCCATGGAAAGGGTTGATAAGGTTCGGAAAGTGTGGGAAGCTTAGTCCCCGTTTCCTTGGACCTTTCACTATCATCGAGCGTATTGGGCTTCAAGCCTACAAGTTGGATCTTCCGTCGGAGATGGACGGGATCCACCCCACATTCCACGTATGTTACTTGCGGAAATGTATAGCCGAAGAAGAGAGTGTCATTCCTCTATCAGAAATTAGAGTATACAACAATAGATGCATGGAGGAGCCCGAATTTATCCTCGAAAGAAAGACGAAGAAGCTGTGGCACAAAGAAGTGATTATGGTGAAGGTCCAATGGAAGCACCATCGCGGAACCAACGTGACTTGGGAATCGGAGGAAGACATGAGGAGGCGGTATCCTCACTTGTTTGTTTAGTTTGGGATTTCGAGGACGAAATCCATTCTAAGGGGTGGAGGATTGTAACACCCCGAATTTTAGACTTCGTTTTCATGATCAACACTTGTGAGTGATGTATTAAAAGTTTCCCAATCTAGTTTAGTAATTTTAAAAGTTCTTTTGGATCAGTTTTAGCATCGTATCGGAATCGGACAGGGGCCGAAGGGTGCCCCGCGACTATGCCCCACGATTGTGCCCTTGACACTGTCGCCAGGGCAATGTCGCGCAGGGATCACCACCCTCGGTACAACGGGTGCGACTGTGACAGGCGACCTTGCCATGTCACAGTCACAGTGTCACAATCGCGGGCTCAAGGTAAGCCGTGGTACATGTGACGTGACTATGCCCCACGATTGTTCCCTTGGCACTATCGCTAGGGCAAGGCCGCACGGGGGTGACGGGTTGTTTTTCATTTAATGCCATTTTTTAGGGTTTTGGGTATCATTTTGAGATTTCCAGCCTTGAGGTCGAACACACATAGTGAAGGTGCGATTTTCACACTTCTTCCCCCTTCTCTCTTCATTAAGTGTTTGGTTGTTGCATCTTTAATGATTAGTGATTATTAGGGTTCTAAGGTTGTAGAAGCATTTACTTCACAAGATTCTAAGGATCCAAGTCTCTTTCCATCCATTTCTCCATTTCTAGGGTTTTCTCCATTTCTAGGGTTTTACATTACAATCCAATTGGTGAGTCCCCTAAACCTCAACAATTTTACTTGCATTGTTATTTGTTCATGTGAATATTTCAAAGTATTCAAGTAAACTAAATCTAGGGTTTTTGTGTATTTACCATGTATGGAGGTTTTAACATGTTGTGAATCATTTAATATGAAAGGGTATTTCTATGTATGAAATAAATGTTATGGTAAATGATTATTTATGGATATAGAAAATGTGAATAGTTATTCTTATCAGTAGTTGGGTTCATATCACCTAGTGTGGTTACTATGATGCCACTCAAGTAGTGGAGTAGATACATGCACGAACTAAGTCTTAATGTACTCTTGAATGAAATATGTTCATTGCATGAAATGTGTTATTTATCTATGTGAGTACGATCTAGATGTGAAAGTTATGTCTAATCCCTTGTGCACGAGGAATTAGATGGTTTATATGCAAAAGGTGATTGTTGACCGTTGGGTCTTTAGCGAGTAGGCAATAGGTGACGCAAGTCTCCGAGTTGTAACTCGTCTACTTTGGATAGACATCCATGTCCGTAAGTCCTTGGGGCGTAACTCGACGGAGTAAGCATTAGAGGCATAAACGGTCAGAGGATTGTGATGTCTGGCATGGCATGGGAACTAGGACCGGGATATGTGGTGGAATCCAATTTAACATCACGGGTGACTCCATTTGCGTGTTCTCGTCACCCAATATGGAATGGGGTTTCCCAGTTATTTGCCGAAAATTTAAGTTTTATTTTACATAAATTTTTAGGGTGTTACATTTATGCTAAAGGTCTCGCCTTGGAAGGGTGTGGTGCGATTCAGAAAGAAAGGGAAATTGAAACCAAGATTTGTGGGACCCTTTGCCATCTTCGAAAGGGTAAGGGAAGTGGCATACAAGCTTGATTTACTCGAGAATCTGCGAGAAGTCCACCTTACGTTCCACGTTTCAAATTTGAAGAAGTGTCTAGACGAAGCTGATGTGGAAATATCGTTGGACGAAGCATGTGTGGATGATAAGTTAAGTTTATAGAAGAACCCATGGCTATTCTGGACCACGAGGTGAATGTAACACCCTCAGATTTGGTAGGAGCAACTAATAAAAAAAATTGAAATATAACATCAAATAAAAGACAACATCTCTTCCTACAAATCAAAACTCAATATGCCTCAAATATAAAATTCGATAAATAACCTCAACAAATTTAACTCTAGTATTACACAAAGACTAAACCAAAGTAGCCCCAAACACAAGTTACTCTTCCCAAAACAATGCGGAAGACTTCACCAAGCTACTCACTTCTCGACACTAGGACTTCTCTCTTCACAGTGTCACTAGAACTATTCCCAACGAAGCCTGTTGTACATGCCGACAAATAAAAAGGTTAGGTTAACGCCTAGTGAGTTCAAGAGTTTTCAACATTAATAAGTATATTGTTAAAAGGAAGAATGCAATTGAAATCATAGTCTTTCAAAATGATATGTTTCAAATATGAAAACGACTCGTTTTCCAATGATATGCATTTTAAACGAAAGAGACACCAAAATAAATGTTTTCCAAACCAAACTGTTTTTTTGGACCAAGACCCCAAAATAAAATGTTCCTTCGTAAATTAATTTCAACCCAAAACTTACTCAAAACTTACTCAAAATGAAACACGGATAAACTCTATATCCTGAAACACCCAAAACACGGGTGGGACATAACACTCAACCCATAAACCATGGATAAAACCTATATAAACAAAACGTCACCGAAAACATGGATAATAAAACTCAATATCCAAAATAACACCTTTCGGTGACGGGGGAGATCCGAATTCCATCGAATGTGACGGGAACACAAAGTTGAGCCACATATCCATGTTATATGGGCATCACTTAAAGATAAAACACTCGTTAACATCAACCTCTCCGGGTCTATAGCTAACAAACCAACAAGCTCAACAACTCCATGTCAATTGCTTGGATAATCAACAAGTTCAACCCCTCTAGGTCTGTACCTTGGAATTTTCGTGCACTCATCAAGTTCAACCCCTCTGGGTATATACCTTGGAATTCCCAAAACATCCCAGTTAAGCTCGTTAACAAGAAAATGGCAATTAGTGGTCAGAAGACCCCATGCCTATTTCAAGTTACAATACGGGGATATTGATCCCACTAAAACTGACTCTTATGCCTATGGATCCAATGCATTACAGTCTAAAACATTACACAACTCAAACGAATGAACTAACGCATTCAAAACATGTCACGCTCAAATAAGATGCAACTAAATACACCATACGTCCAAGGCTCCTTAACGAGCTACCAAAACTGAACAAATGTTCCAAAGAACCATTTGAGTGTAAACCAAGCCCCAAAAGGCATAATGAACGATTGACTAAAATACGTGAGCCAATAGGGTTACAAAACCAAAATACGTCTTTTCCCAAAAATCTTTGTCTCTCAACTCACAATTGGCCTTCAGCCCAAAATTAAAAGGTTTACTAATTCTAAAATGTTCCCAAAGTCAGGAATAACCAAAATCAAAGGACTCACACATTCGTTCCTTCAAAACGTCCCATTACATAAATGATGCATATTTCCAACAAACACTAAAAGTGTATTTTGACCCAAATAATCTTCATTTATGAATAAATTATTAAACCATCTTCATTCATGACTTATTTATCAGAATGCCCAAAAATCCCAAATGTGGGTGTTTTACAAAGTTTATGAAGCTAAACACTTCAAGTAATCAAAAGTTACCAAATAACTCACAATTGATAGTTTCATGTAAAACACATAAACACTTTAAAATGGACATTTTGTCATGTACAACGTTTTCACAAATCAACTTGAACTCACCTTGCTAGATTTAGTTTAAATCTAGATTTTACCCCAACTTGAGCTTCCTTCAAGAAATCTGAATCATCAAGCCAAATCTTCCATAAACCTATATCCACAAGTTCCCAACCATAAGTAATCTTGTTCAACCATTTAGAATCGATCCCCAAACATTTTATAATCAAAAATCTCCATTTTGGCCAAAACCCTAATTTTGACCTAATTTCTCCAAAATCCCCCAAACCGAAATTTGGGAAACATAAAAACTAGGAAATCATCAATGGAGCATTTATAACTTATATCAATGTTTAAAAACTAAGAGGATGAACTCACCACTTAGGTTTTGGTGAAAACCTAGAAAACCCCAAATTCCTTGAAGGTGGAGGTGATGATGATGAGATCTTGACCTTTTCTTCCAATCCACCACCAAATACTCTTTAATCTCCCCAAAAATGACAATCTATCCTTGAAAAGCTCTCAAAAACGAAACCATAGCATTTTGAATCGCTTAAAACGGAGTAGAAATGAGCAAGATATGACCAAATGAAGAAAATCCCGATTTTATGCACTGTGAGATTGGCGCGACCCTGACATGCTACAGTGTCATTTGTCACTGTAGCAAGCAATGTCGCGCGAGATGGTGCGACCCTGACATGCTACAGTGACATTTGTCACTGTAGCGGACACTGTCGCGCGAGATGTACTGAGGGTTTTTCGACAATTCTTCGACAGCTTTCTCGACGACTTTCCCGACCGTTTTTACTGGTCGTTCCTCACCGTTCTCCCGACCATTCCTCGACCGTTCTCTCGCAATATTGTGTTGGGAACTGAAGATTCTACTAAGTGTAGTTACTACTGCTAGTACAAGAGTAGTTACTACTGCCAGAACAAGTTGAAGATTAATACTGCTAAGTGTTACTACTGCTAGTAGAATTACTACTGCTAGTTAAAGTTAGTACTGCTTGAACAAAGTTAATACTGCTTAGCTAGTTAGTACTGCTAGTAGTTAGTACTGCTAGTAGTTAGTACTGCTTGAAGTTAATGCTGCTGAGCATTATTAGTGCTGCTAAAGAGATCCGGATGGAATGTACTACAGCTGGATATACTGAAGATATACTTAGAAGATATACATGGAAGATATACTGAAGATTTGTTTATTCTTTGTAATTATCTTTTTATCAGTATATGTATAGAATGTTTAGAATAGATAACATATAACTTTTGATAATCGTTTTTCAAGAAAAAAAAAAATCAACCTCAAGGCATAGATCCTAATTCTAGAGAAGTAGAATTCGTATTGGTGAGCCTGTTCATCAATATTGAGGTTGAGTGTGTAATCTTGTAGTTTTAAGCATTCAATACAAGTTTACTGTTTGATAATTATATACTGTTTTTGATTACTGTTTTATCAAATATCAAAGTGTTTTTCCGCAACTTCTTTGATATTAGTTTCTGAGTATTAATTCTTGTTAAGAATTCGATCCTGACAAGTGGTATCAGAGCCAAATTCTCTCAGAAACAGTTATTCATCATGGAAAATCTTACAGAATCAAGCAGTACTTTGGTTTCAAAAGTTCCAATGCTCAGATCCAATGAATTTGACATGTGGAAAATCAGAATCAAGCAATATATTCTCCTCACAGATTACTCTATGTGGGACATCATTGAGAATGGCCCATCTGATGGAGGAAAGATTGGTGAAGATGGCAAAAGAACTCCTCCAAAGACAGATACAGACAGGAAATCAAGACAGACAGAGATGAAAGCCTTGAGCACACTGCTCTTGGCCATTCCAAATGAGTATCAACACCAATTCTGCAATTGTACTGATGCACAGATGCTCTGGAATGCTCTAGAGAAGAGATTCTCAGGTACTAAAAGTACCAAGAGAAATCAAAAGGCAATCTTAAAACAACAGTATGAAAACTTCATCTCAACTAAGAATGAGTCCATGACTCAAACTTTTGACAGGTTTAATAAACTAATTGGTGAACTAGCTACTATGGGAGTACAGATTGATCAAGATGATGTGAACAGAAAGTTCTTAAGGTCCCTTGGAGATGAATGGACCATGTACACTGTGTCATTCAGACAGAATGATCAGTTGGAAGACAAAGAACTTGATGATCTGTACAATGATCTTAGAGTATTTGAAGCTGAGGTGGAGGCAAAGAAGAAGCCTTCTGGATATGTTCATAATGCTGCACTCCTATCAGCATCAATTGATTCTACTGCTAACCCTGAATCAATTAATGCTACTAATGGATCAAATTTAGATAAAGGCACTGATTATGTATTTGAATCTCTTCTTTCTAATCATGGAAATTCTTCTTTGATCAATGATGACTTAGAACAACTTCATCCTGATGATCTGGAAGAGATGGATATTAAATGGCAAATGGCCATGCTCTCCATGAGGGTTAAAAAGTTTATAAAGAGGACTGGAAGAAACAACTTCTCACAAAGAAGAGAAGATGGAGCAGGGTTTGATAAATCAAAGGTAGAATGCTACAAATGCCATCTGAAGGGACATTTTGCTAGAGAATGCAGAAGTGGAATGTCTCACAACAACAACCATCAACAAGCTCAATCTGGAAGCTTCAATAACAACAGAAACTCTGCTCAAGCCCTTGTTTCTCAACAAGGAATGGGGTTTGATTGGAGTGATCAAGCAGAAGAAGCTATTCAGAATCAAGCTCTTATGGCTAAAGTATCTGATGAGGTAAGTTCTAATCTCTGCTCTAAAACTTGCATAGACACTGTTAAAAGGTACAGGGATCACAATCAGAAGATGAGTGATGACCTGAAGAGACTAGAAAAGGATATAAAAGACTATGTGAGGATAGTAGAGAGATTTGAAGATCAAATCAAAGGTTTTCAAGCCAATGAACTACAACACTCATATGACACTAATTACTGGCAGTGGGAGAAAAAGGATTTAGAACTTAAACTGACCAAATCTAAAGAGGAGAGTGAAAAACTGAAAGAGGAGTTAACCAAAGTTAAGCTTGATGTAGAAAAGTTTTCCAATGCTTCTAAAGCAATGGACTCCTTACTGCAAAATCAGATTCATGATAAGTTGAGAAGAGGAATTGGGTATAATGCCACACCTCCACCATATAACAACAATTACATTCCTCCTACTTCAGACCTATTAGACACCAAAGATAGGAAGGACTTGCATGAGGGAGCCACTGAAATAGATCCCTTAGATGAGGTAATTGTTGAGGATAAGACTGAGAAAGAGATTGGCAAGAGTAAGGAGAACAAGGTGAGTGGTGAGATTTCTATAGAAAACAACATTATCACCAATGAGGATTGTGGAAGGGCTTGGATCAAGTCCAAGAACATAGAGAAGACAGAGGAAAAGTTTGGTAAGGTCCATTATAAACAGACCACAGTTGTGAATCCAGGTCCTTGCAAACAGTGTGCTTGTAAGAAGAATGAGCCCCAAAAACAGGACAAAAAGAGAGGAAATCAAAGAAACTGGAATAATCAATGGGCACATAAACAAGGGGTTGATCTGAGTAAAATCAATAGACCAAAACCTTGTTTTATCTGTGGCAAATTGAATCATCTTGCAAAATTCTGTTATTTCAATCCTATGAACCAAAGAATGAATTTCCAAAGATCCATGCAAAAACCCTTTGGTTATAAGAAAATTGAAAAGAACCATGTGGCTAAGAAAACTGTTAAAACTAAAAGCCATATGAAGAAAAAGTATTCTGTTAAAGAAAGTGTCAATATGTGGATTCCTAAAAGCACTAAAACTGTTAGTACTGCTATCACAAATAGTGCTGCTGACAATGATAGTGCTGCTAGAAGTAATACTACTGCTAACAATGTTAATGCTGCTAACAAGGTTAGTACTGCTAAACCTGTTAGTACTGCTACACCTGTTAGTACTGCTAACTCTGTTAGTACTTCTAAGGTTAGTACTGCTTCTAGTGTTGATTCTGCTAAGCCAATCATATTGATAAAGTACTCTAATAAAGAGTGCTCTGAGTTTAAAAACCTCATTAAAAAGGAATGTAAATACTTTGATGAGAAAGGAAGACCCAAGATCACTTTGGCTTGGGTCCCCAATCATACTAATTGATTTATTTAATGTGCAGGGCAACCAACAGCTCAAGGGAAAGAGCATATGGCATGTTGATAGTGGTTGCTCTAGGCACATGACTGGCAACATGTCATGCCTTCAGGATTTCAAGCAAATTAATGGAGGACATGTTGCATTTGGAGACAATCTTACTGGTGGTAAGATAAGTGGAAAAGGTAATGTCACCAAAGGTAAGATGACATTTGAGGATGTCTACTATGTTGATCAATTAAAGTACAACCTGTTAAGTGTATCACAGGTTTGTGACAAACAACATAGTATATTATTTACTAACACTGAGTGTATGATTCTTGCTCCAGGGTTCAAGGTAGTTGATGAAAGCATGATACTACTTAGAACTCCAAGAAAAGACAATGTTTACTGTCTTGATTTGGACAATGTCAATAGTGATTCATCTTTAAATTGTCTTGTTTCAAAAGCTTCTATAAATGAATCCTCCCTTTGGCACAGAAGGATGTGTCACATGAATTTCAAGACTATGAACAATCTTGTTAAAAATAACCTTGTAAGAGGTTTACCTTCAAAAGTCTTTTCATGTGATGATCATTGTGTTGCTTGTCTTAAAGGCAAACAACACAAAACTTCTCATAAGACCAAAGAGTTAAATTCTGTTTCTTCTTGTCTCCAGTTATTGCATATGGATCTGTTTGGTCCTACAAATGTTATGAGTATAGGCAAGAAATCTTACTGCTTAGTTATTGTTGATGATTACTCCAGATTTACTTGGGTATATTTTCTAAGGACTAAGGATGAAACAAGTGATCTTATCAAATCCTTTATTCTAAGAATTGAAAACCAAAATAATCAAAGAGTAAAAGTCATTAGATCAGATAATGGAACTGAATTTAAAAATCATGAATTAAACACTTTTTGTGAAGGAAAAGGTATTGAGAGACAATATAGTGCTCCTAGGACTCCTCAACAGAATGGTGTTGCTGAAAGGAGAAATAGGACACTAATAGAGGCTGCTAGATCCCTGTTGGCTGATTCAAAATTGCCAATTACATTCTGGGCTGAAGCAGTTAATACTGCTTGTTATGTCCAAAACAGAATTCTAGTGGTCAAGCAAAAGAACAAGACCCCATATGAGCTTTTAAATCAAAGAAAACCTTTTATTGGTTTCTTCAAACCTTTTGGGTGTCCTTGTACAATTCTAAATACCAAATCTCACTTAGGTAAGTTTGATAGCAAAGCAGATGATGGATTTCTTGTTGGATATTCATCTCAGAGTAGGGCCTACAGAGTTTTTAACTCTTCTTCTAGAATAATTGAAGAAAGTGACAATGTCAAATGCAATGAGAACACACCAAATCCTGTTGGGTCTGGACCTCAATGGCTATTTGACATTGATTCACTAACTAACTCTTTTGGTTTCAGTAATGAGTATACAGGAACAGATGGTGGAGAATCAGAGATCACACAAGTTCAAGAAAGTATATCTAAATCTGTGATTTTTCCCATACCCACAGTAAATGAAGACTGTGAAAAGGAATCATTTACTGAACCAAGTCAGAGTGAAGAAGACACTAGAGATGAGGAGACTCAAGAATCAGAAGTGACATCTGAAGACACTTCAGTTGAGTTGCATGACTCTAATCTAGAGGCTGGACTGAATGAAGAACCTAGTCATAACACCAGAGTTCAAAAGAATCATCCTCCACAGCTGATAATAGGAGATATCTCTTCTCCTATGATGACTAGACATCAAAGCAGGCTTCAAGAAATGCAAGATCAACAGCATACAGTCCTTTCTTGCTTTTTATCCCAGCTTGAGCCTAAAAAGGCACATGATGCTATGAAAGAATCTAGCTGGATAGAAGCAATGCAAGAAGAACTGTTACAGTTCAAGCTACAAGATGTATGGGATCTAGTAGACCTTCCTAAAGGTCACAGAGCAATTGGCACAAAGTGGATTTTCAGAAACAAGAGAGATGAAAGAGGTATTGTCATAAGGAACAAAGCAAGGCTGGTGGCTCAAGGCTATACTCAAGAAGAGGGTATAGATTATGAAGAAGTTTTTGCACCTGTGGCTAGGATAGAAGCAATCAGACTATTCCTAGCCTATGCTTCTTACATGAACTTCAAAGTCTACCAAATGGATGTAAAAAGTGCTTTTCTCTATGGGTCAATTGAAGAAGAAGTATATGTCTGCCAACCACCAGGGTTTGAAAACCCAAGCTATCCAGACAGAGTATACAAATTAAAGAAAGCACTTTATGGACTACATCAAGCCCCAAGAGCATGGTATGACACCCTGTCATCCTATCTCTTGGAAAATGACTTTGAAAGAGGAGTCATTGATAAGACTCTATTTATCAAAAGGAAAAAGAAGGATATCTTGCTGGTCCAAATATATGTTGATGACATTATTTTTGGTTCTACAAGAAACAACATGTGCAAGGAGTTTGAGGATTTAATGCATCAAAGGTTCAAAATGAGTTCCATGGGGGAACTTACTTTCTTCCTTGGACTCCAAGTTCAACAGAAGTCAGATGGCATTTTCATATGTCAATCCAAGTATGTGCAGGATATTCTAACCAAGTTTGGTTTCTCAGAATCAAAACCTGCCAGCACACCTATGGAAACACACAAGCAGATCACATCAGATCTTGAGGGGGAGGACATGGATGTGCATTATTATAGATCCATGATTGGCTCTCTCATGTATCTCACAGCATCTAGGCCAGATATAATGTTTCCAGTCTGTGTCTGTGCAAGATTTCAAGTTAGGCCAAAGCAATCTCACTTTCAAGCTGTTAAGAGGATATTCAGATATCTCAAAGGGCAACCCAGATTGGGACTTTGGTATCCTCATAACTCCCCTTTTGACCTAATAGCATACTCAGACAGTGATCTAGGTGGGGCAAACTTGGACAGAAAATCTACTTCTGGAGGATGTCAGTTTTTGGGTGCTAGACTAGTCTCATGGCAGTGCAAGAAACAAACCACAGTATCCACATCTACAACAGAGGCAGAGTACATAGCAGCTGCAAGTTGCTGTTCTCAAGTCTTATGGATTCAGAATCAAATGTTGGATTATGGGGTAACCTTTCTACAAACTCCAATCTTTATTGACAACAGCAGTGCTATTAGCATTGTAAATAATCCAGTCAAGCACTCAAAGACAAAGCACATTGAAATCAGGTATCACTTTATAAGAGATTGTAATGAAAAGAAACTCATTCAAGTTGTCAAAGTTCACACTGATAATCAGTTTGCTGATCTATTCACTAAAGCTTTTGATGTGGGTAGATTCACTTTCTTGGTAACAAGTGTGGGAATGATAAACTCTGAATAATCTTCTTCTTAAAAAGTGGTTTTATACCTGTATATTTTTATTCTTGGTGTTACTAATCTTCTTTTTCAGGATATGCATAGCAGTACTCAGTGTTTAGCAAAGTTTAAAAGGAGTAAGTATAGTTAATACTGCTAGTAGTTAATACCGCTTTCAGTTAATACTGCTAGTGGTTAATACTGCTTTTAGTTAATACTGCTAGTGTTAAATACTGCTTTCAGTTAATACTGCTTTCAGTTAATACTGCTAGTGGTTAATACTGCTTTCAGTTAATACTGCTAGTGGTTAATACTGCTTTCAGTTAATACTGCTTTCAGTTAATACTGCTAGTGGTTAATACTGCTTTCAGTTAATACTGCTAGTTAGTTAATACTGCTAGCCGTTACTACTGCTAGTAGTTAATACTGCTCTAAGTTAATACTGCTTATATTCCGAATACTATAAATACTCTTTGCCCGCCTAAAAGTTCATAACGACTCTTTGCATACTGTTCCCTTGCGCTCTAAACCCTTTCTCTCTCAAAGTTCAAAGTTTTCAGGCAAAAATCTTCAAGGTCAATGGCATCAATGGCGTTCATTGACGAGCACAATGAAATCGCAATGCTCCAAAAGCCAAAACAAGCAGAAGGCTTTCATCAGATTGTGGATTTCCTCAAGTCAAGCCACATTGCTCATGCTCTTACTGTATCCCCTACAATCTACATTGAGCATCAAAGGCAGTTCTGGGCCAATGCAACCATTGTTGTGGAAAATGGTGTGCAAATGATCAAGACAAGAATCTGTGATCAACCACTAACAGTTACTGAAGAGGTTATACGCATCAGTCTACGTCTAGACGATGCCTCTGGTATAACTTCTATCCCAAATGATGAACTGTTTTCAAATCTTACAAGAATGGGGTATGGAGGCCCATTGGGTGTCTTCAAGTTTTCTAAAGCAAAATTCTCTCCCCAATGGCGTTTCTTTGTCCATACTCTAATGCATTGTATATCCAAAAAGACTACTGGATGGAGTGAGTTCAGTAGCACTATTGCTTATGCTTTGGTGTGCTTGGCAACTACCAGAAGGTACAATTTTTCACAAATGATTTTCAATGATCTTGTCTCAAACATGGG
This sequence comes from Arctium minus, assembly GCA_954870635.1. Lineage (NCBI taxonomy): Eukaryota > Viridiplantae > Streptophyta > Magnoliopsida > Asterales > Asteraceae > Arctium > Arctium minus. The sequence continues at coordinate 49,707,642 of OX941086.1, forward strand.
AAACAAAAAGAGCTTCTTTATGTATCCCAGGTTTGTTCAAGAAGTTATTACTCATCAATTGACGGATATACCTCAACCTGTTGGGGTATATGTACCTAAACCCCCCAAAGGCAAGGTTTTCTCAAATATGAGAAGATCTGCTGGGGACTCTGAAGGAGTTGACACCCCATTGTTCTCTACAATGATGGTGGTGTCCCAAACCAATGAAGGTATGGTAGCAAGGTCAAGGCCCTCATTAGACCAACCCACTGCTAGCCAATCCCAACCTTCCATCTCTCAAATTTTCCCTCAGTCCTTTGCTGCTAAACCCACTCCCATAATATCCAAAACCTATGTCAAGAGAAAGGTACACAAGGCTCCTTCCCTTGTTGTACCTACTATTAACCAAGAGCCTCAAAGCCCTCTATTGGAGCATTCTCCAATAGAGAATATCCAAAGGGAATCCACTAGGGTGTCTCCCAACCCAAAGGAGGTGCTCTCTGAGGAGGAGGTAGAGCATATGGGTGATGAGGCTGCCACTACTCCTGCTAGCACAGAGGAGGAAAGTGGTAACATCAATAAGACCTCCCCCATGGAAACTTTGAATGAGCAATCATTTGAAGGTCCCTGGTGCCAAGAAACCACAGGGGTGGATAGTGCTTCTGCTCGGCAGAAGACTTCCACTACTAAAAGATCCAATGATCCTTCAATAGGGGGTAACACTCCTGGAGAAGGTGAGGACAGATATAACTATGATGAATTGATGGAGGCAATGGGCAACATCAACATGGATGTACTCAAACAGGGCAAAGATATAGAAGAGCTAAAACTCATAGTACTGTCACAACAAGAACAAATCATCAAGTTGAAGCAAATGGTAAGGAAACTGATTCTGCAAAAGAAGAAGAAACAATTTGTGCTCAGAAGGAGGAAACCAGTGACTGATGCTCCCAAAAAGGGGGAGATCAACATGGAAGAAGCATCAAGGGAAGGGGAGATTGATAAAGAGAGAGTTGAAGTTGAGGGGGAGAAGGAAGCAAAAACAGAAAGAGGTTCAGTACAAAAAGAAGCAGAAACTGTTAATGCTGCTGAAACCTCACAAGCAGCAGTAACAGAGTTAACACCAACAGAAATTGAAGTAGCTGAAGTGCTAATCAAAGCTAAGAATGACACTCCCAAAGCAAAGGGAGTGGTCATAAATGAAGGGAGAGACAGAAAATCAGAACAGAAAGACAAAGCTGCAGAATCAAAGAATAAGGGAAAAGAAAAGATAGTGGAATCTGATCAACCAATCAAGAAGCAAAGGTTGGTTGAATCAGATGAAGCTTTAGCAAGGAAAATGCAGAAGGAGATGGAAAAAGAAGAAAGAGCTCAGGTGGAGAAGGACAGGGAAATGGCAAAGGCTTTAGCTGCTGAGCTAAATAAAGCCTATCAAAAGGGGCTTGAAACTGAAAAAGCTAAACAAAGGGCTATAAGTCTGAGAAAGGCTATGATGGCTAATACAAGTGCAAAGAAAAGAAGACCTTCACAAACTTACCAAGCCACTCAGGAAAGAAACAAAATGATAACTTTCTTGAGGAGTGCAATTGGGGTAAAGAAAGAAATGTTTGTGAAGATGAGTTTTGATCAGATCAGAGAGCTCTATGAAAAAGAAATGGGGAATCTGAAGAGCAATGAAAAGAAAAGAGTAGAGTTTGAAAAGAAGGCCAAGGAGAGTAATGATATAGATATGAATCAACCATTCCCTGAAAGTGAAGAGGGAACTCCTATCAAAGAAATGGCAAGGGAAAAGGAAGGAAAGAAGAAGGAAGTTACTCTAGTACAGGTTCAAAAGACTTTGAAAAGAACCAAGATGATGGCCAAAAGAAAGAAAGATAAGAAGCCTAGAGTAGAAGAAGAACAAAATGTTGCTGAAGAAGAAGTGGCACCTGAGTCATCAAGTCAGCAAGGGTCATCAATCAAAGATGATGTAAGCTTATATATGGTAGTGATGGACAAAGTGCCTGAACCAATTTCTGCAGAACCTGTTGGAGTTAAGCCACCTGAGATCATTCACTGGGATGTACTGACAATGGATGGGAAAGATTACATCAGACTCAAGAGGAAGGGTGATAAGTATGAAGTATTCAACACTTGGGTCAAGATTGTCAGAACATGCTCTAGATCTGATATAGAAGAGATGTTTGACATAGGAATTAAGCTGTATATAGATCATCTGAATACTCCAGGAATTTCTCTTACAAAACTGGTGATGGAGTATCTATGCATGATGTTCAAACCTGAAGAAGTGGACCAGGTCATCAAGAGTGTGTTTAAAGAAGTCACAAGTTGGACTCTATATGAAACTAGTGGAGTATATGCAGTGACTTTGGATAGAAATCACACAGAATACTTCCTAGTGGATAGAGTATATAATCACACCAGACTGAAGGTTCATGCCATGCTAAAGAAGAAGTTGGGTTGTGCACCAAATTCAGAAATGGCCAAGTATCTAATTCAGAGGATAATCAATCAGAGTTTGGGACTGAATCCAGACTTAGGAGCATGATCTTGGAAGTTTTGGGAGCATCAAAAAGAGCATCTGGAAGAATATCTGAAGAACTTGACTTCTCTTCTAAAAGTCAAGTTAGGGGGAGATTGTTGGGAACTGAAGATTCTACTAAGTGTAGTTACTACTGCTAGTACAAGAGTAGTTACTACTGCCAGAACAAGTTGAAGATTAATACTGCTAAGTGTTACTACTGCTAGTAGAATTACTACTGCTAGTTAAAGTTAGTACTGCTTGAACAAAGTTAATACTGCTTAGCTAGTTAGTACTGCTAGTAGTTAGTACTGCTAGTAGTTAGTACTGCTTGAAGTTAATGCTGCTGAGCATTATTAGTGCTGCTAAAGAGATCCGGATGGAATGTACTACAGCTGGATATACTGAAGATATACTTAGAAGATATACATGGAAGATATACTGAAGATTTGTTTATTCTTTGTAATTATCTTTTTATCAGTATATGTATAGAATGTTTAGAATAGATAACATATAACTTTTGATAATCGTTTTTCAAGAAAAAAAAAAATCAACCTCAAGGCATAGATCCTAATTCTAGAGAAGTAGAATTCGTATTGGTGAGCCTGTTCATCAATATTGAGGTTGAGTGTGTAATCTTGTAGTTTTAAGCATTCAATACAAGTTTACTGTTTGATAATTATATACTGTTTTTGATTACTGTTTTATCAAATATCAAAGTGTTTTTCCGCAACTTCTTTGATATTAGTTTCTGAGTATTAATTCTTGTTAAGAATTCGATCCTGACATATTGGATGTTATTATGCCAGATATCCTGCCATTGTCATAATTACATGGCACATTCGTTGGGACGACCAACCACTTGGTAATCGCCGTTGCTATTGTGACATATGTCACAACTGCATGGCACTATAGCCGGGACTACCACACTTTCAGTACCATTGGTGCTATTGTGACAGATGTCACAACCACATGTCACTATAGCCGAGACGACCATACTCTTAGTACCATTGGTGCTATTGTGACTAATATCACAACCACACGGCACTATAGCCGAGACGACCATACTCTTAGTACCATTGGTGCTATTATGACAGTGTCAGAACCACATGTCATTATAGCTGAGACGACCATAGTCTTTGTGACCTCTCGTACTAGGGAAAGGTCCTCTCAATGCTCTAACGCCCACACCGGATATGGACCGAACTGTCTCACGACGTTCTGAACCCAGCTCACGTACCGCTTTAATGGGCCGGATATGGACCGAACTGTCTCACGACGTTCTGAACCCAGCTCACGTACCGCTTTAATGGGCGAACAGCCCAACCCTTGGAACATACTACAGCCCCAGGCACCATTGGTTCTATTATGACAAGTGTCACAACCACTTGACACTACATCCATACTCCATATGTGGTTCTTCCTTTACCTATTCACCCAGTTCAACACTTTTCTTCAATTGGGATAGAAATCCAGGGTGTTACAATCCTCCCAACCTTAAAAGAGATTTCGTCCTCGAAATTTAATTCATACACAATACTGAGCATCAGTCCGATAATTGTCTTTTCATATACTTCTCATAAAAGGGTAACATTCTGAAGATATAAGCCTTTAATAACATCATTTTCACAAAACGGCCAATTCATTCCCTCCAAGGATGCGTCTCTATCCCAATTCATCCGTAAATGATGTTCGATGACCACTTTACAAAACCTGTCATGATGATTTTCGTGAAGACTATCACATCCAATATCCACCCCGAAATGTTACACTTATACCATAGAGAACATCGAATCTTACTGGAGCAACTTCTAACCACATGATCTCGATTTTCTCCCAACCTTAGGTGACACGTACTACCTCAATGGTAGCTTGTGATCTCAACTTCTCATTGACTAATCCGACCCCACTCAACTCAGTTTTGAATCTGTATTCCAATGACCAACACCAACCGAAAGAATTCCCAAAATTCCTTAATGATTCATCCTTGATATTGGTAAAGTCTTCTTCCCGAGGACATACCAATACGCCTTCTGGGGAGTTGATTAATTCAGATTAGGCTATCACACAACTTCGATCTATTCTAAAACTTCAAACATTTCATCAATATGAGCCCTGCCACATCAAGAATATCATACACATCAATACTTAATTACCAACATCTAACTTCCTTTAAATTCCACCACGGTGAGATTAACATTTCTCATGATACCACGGGGATACTTCCAAACATTCCAAAGATCATTGACCTCAAAAGAACAAGTCGGCTTGCACTGAGACGATCCCCAAAAAGATTTAAAGTTGACACCTAATATGGAATTAAAAACCCCATATCATAGATTTTTACGAACAAACCATAACGTCGTCATTATTCACGAATACCCATTAAGATGGTACACCACTGACACATAACATGCTGCTGCACAATTAACCCACTAATTCAAACCCATCTATACGTAAACGACTGCACAAGGCCTTAACCTTAAGTTTTACCGAAAGGGGAAAGATCACCACTTACACAACTGAGATTATAACATCAAACTACTACCTTAATTATACATACACAAACAGACTTCATGAGGTTAAATTCCCAACATTCAAATATGTCCACAATTTGGGTCGTCCGCCATTTCCAATTCTCAAGGACTCCTTTAGTCCCCACTTACAATTCCTTTTACAACAGGGGTTTAAATCTGTAGCTCTAATGAGTTCAAGGTTTTGCAATTATAGGACTCAACAAATACGCCAATTGAGATTTTATAAGACATTCAAATGCAAAATCTTTATAACAATTAACCGTTCGTGTAAAAATTCCACTACCTTCACTTGGTAGTCGTGCAAATTAGTCATAAACGACACACATATAAAACCATTTCAAAAAGCATTCAATCATTACCCTCGCTAATACTGACAATAACAAAAGATGTTCAACAACTTTTCAAATGGACCACTATGGTCCTAACATGCATCAAGTTATGTTGTGTACGTAAAATATATATATATATATATATATATATATTTTACTAAAACAATGGGTAACAAATAATTGTACAAATTTCAAAAGAGGGATTTCCCAAGTTCAAGCTCCAAAATTCTCTTTTAACCCTAAAATGACATGGGGTAAAATTTATCAACAAGACCCGCATACATCAATTTATTTCCCAAATCTAGTTATACGATAGGTGCATGCGATTTGGCCAGACGTAAGATAATTTAAATCGATTTCAAGCTTTTAAACCGCATTGCTCATAGTCCCAAAATAGTGGCTACCATGACATGCACACCGATAAACCAATATAATGCATCGCATGAAACTATAACAGTAAAATCAACAACTGAAGAAGGTACAAAGCAAAAGTTCAGTTCGGACCATCATAGGTCCTTCATATGTTTACTCACGCCAAAAGTATAAATCAATTCAAATTCTAAGTAGTGTATGACGAAATATACTTGTATAAAACTCAAAGTGCAAACATGATATGTTCAGATTCTCAAGGCGTCTCTTGCGGTTGCGAAAAGACATGTGCAAGACCCGCGTAAGACATGACGTTTAATAAAACTCATAAATTTACATGCAATATAATTAAAGCCTACGCATTTCATAATTAACTCGTGCGTAGTAAAACATCGTAAATAATACTTCATAAAACTCAACAAGAATCACACGGAATAAAAATTTCCAATAAAACTCGAACACCAAAACATGGTAATAACTTTTTCCTCTAAAACCTTAACATATGTGGAGGAGGTCCAAGGTCAAGGTCATGAATCGCAGTTACTTGTCCAAGACTCTAAACAATATCAAAACAAGGACATCACAATATCCGAAAATAGTGTTGAACAACAACGAGGATAAAGAAAATCTTGACAAAGTTTGTATCCACATGCAATAAAATAATTTTATGCATGTTTAAAATCATAGTTTAAATACTTGCGTGTGCTAAACATTTTTCCAATATTTCGTAATATAATCCACATGGTGATTTGGAAACATGTGAAATAACTTATGCAATTTATTTCATAAATAAATTTTGTGCATGAATTTGGTCGGCACTCAACATCTTGAAATCACGTTCCTCAATTTCATACTATTGTCATCCGGATGCTTAAACATCTTAAAACAATAATCAAATGTTTCATCCGTCTATCTTACAATTTCTCCTCGAATAATTCGATTCCATAAATTTATGGTTCTAATCCAACCAATCATTCCGACCCGAAACGTTCCACTTAATGCAATCACCATGCTTACTGTCACTCCAAGTGACAACTGCTAAAATCATCAACTCCTTCTAACGGTTACTCATTTAGAAACTTCTTCACTACCCCAACGGCCATCATACCAAGGCGGTTCAAGCATACACATGTAACACGTAGGTTCACCATAACACTAGCCAGGTGAGATTATGAACGTACTGTACATGGTCATCCTTGTTACTCTCAATGTGATTCCCGTTCCTAGTGACTCCATCAACCTCAAAATATCGTATCTTAAGGTACCTAATGGTGAAACTTCACTTTCAAACACTTAAAATAATGCTAGTTTGAGTCTAGGCATCCAAAATCAATACCTTATTCTCTCAAACTTAAGCTCTGATACCAACTTGTAACACCCTCAGATTTGGAAAGAGCAACTAATAAAAAAAATTCCAATATAACCTCAAATAAAAGCCAACATCTCTTCCTACAAATCAAAACTCAATATGACTCAAATATAAAATTCGATAAATAACCTCAACAAATTTAACTCTAGTATTACACAAAGACTAAACCAAAGTCGGGTGCTACTTAGCCCCAAACACAAGTTTCTCTTCCCAAAACAATGCGGAAGACTTCACCAAGCTACTCACCTCTCGGCACTAGGACTTCTCTCTTCACACTGTCACTAGAACTATTCCCAACGAAGCCTGTTGCACATGCCGACAAATAAAAAGGTTAGGCTAACGCCTAGTGAGTTCAAGAGTTTTCAACATTAATAAGTATATTGTTAAAAGGAAGAATGCAATTGAAATCATAGTCTTTCAAAATGATATGCTTCAAATATGAAAGCGACTCATTTTTCAATGATATGCATTTTAAAAGAAAGAGACACCAAAATAAATGTTTTCCAAACCAAACTGTTTTTTAGGACCAAGACTTTTTTAGGACCAAGACCCCAAAATAAAATGTTCCTTCGTAAATTAATTTAAACCCAAAACTCACTCAAAAGGAGAATAGAAAGTGGACTCCTAATTTATGAAACAGGGATAAACTCTATATCCTGAAACACCCAAAACACGGGTGGGACATAACACTCAACCCATAAACCATGGATAAAACCCATATAAACAAAACGTCACCGAAAACATGGATAATAACACTCAATATCTAAAATAACACCTTTCGGTGACGGGGGAGATCCGAATTCCATCGAATGTGGCGGGCACACAAAGTTGAGCCACATATCCATGTTATATGAGCATCACTTAAAGATAAAACACTCGTTAACATCAACCTCTCCGGGTCTATAGCTAACAAACCAACAAGCTCAACAACTCCATGTCAATTGCTTGGATAATCAACAAGTTCAACCCCTCTAGGTCTGTACCTTGGAATTTTCGTGCACTCATCAAGTTCAACCCCTCTGGGTCTATACCTTGGAATTCCCAAAACATCCTAGTTAAGCTCGTTAACAAGAAAATGGCAATTAGTGGTCAGAAGACCCCATGCATATTTCAAGTTACAATACGGGGATATTGATCCCACTAAAACTGACTCTTATGCCTATGGATCCAATGCATTACAGTCTAAAACATTACACAACTCAAACGAATGAACTAACGCATTCAAAACATGTAACGCTCAAATAAGATGCAACTAAATACACCATACGTCTAAGGCTCCTTAACGAGCTACCAAAACTAAACAAATGTTCCAAAGACCCATCTGAGTGTAAACCAAGCCCCAAAAGGCATAATGAACGATTGACTAAAATACGTAAGCCAATAGGGTTACAAAACCAAAATACGTCTTTTCCCAAAAATCTTTGTCTCTCAACTCACATACCTTCAGCCCAAAATTAAAAGGTTTACTAATTCTAAAATGTTCCCAAAGTCGGGAATAACCAAAATCAAAGGACTCAAACATTCGTTCCTTCAAAACGTCCCATTACATAAATGATGCATATTTCCAACAAACACTAAAAGTGTATTTTGACCCAAATAATCTTCATTTATGAATAAATTATTAAAACACCTTCATTCATGACTTATTTACCAGAATGTCCAAAAATCCCAAATGTGGGTGTTTTACAAAGTTTATGAAGCTAAACACTTCAAGTAATCAAAAGTTACCAAATAACTCACAGTTGGTAGTTTCATGTAAAACACATAAAACACTTTAAAATGGACATTTTGGCATGTACAACGTTTTCACAAATCAACTTGAACTCACCTTGCTAGATTTAGTTTAAATCTAGATTTTTCCCCAACTTGAGATTCCTTAAAGAAATCTGAATCATCAAGCCAAATCTTCCATAAACCTAGATCCACAAGTTCCCAACCATAAGTAATCTTGTTCAACCATTTAGAATCGATCCCCAAACATTTTATAATAAAAAATCTCCATTTTGGCCAAAACCCTAGTTTTGACCTAATTTCTCCAAAATCCCCCAAACCGAAATTTGGGAAACATAAACACTAGGAAATCATCAATGGAGCATTTATAACTTATATCAAAGTTTAAAAACTAAGAGGATGAACTCACCACTTAGTTTTTGGTGAAAACCTAGAAAACCCCAAATTCCTTGAAGGTGGAGGTGATGATGATGAGTTCTTGACCTTTTCTTCCAATCCACCACCAAATACTCTTTAATCTCCCCAAAAATGAAAATCTAGCCTTGAAAATCTCTCAAAAACGAAACCATAGCATTTTGAATCGCTCAAAACAGAGTAGAAATGAGCAAGATATGACCAAATGAAGAAAATCCCGATTTTATGCACTGTGAGATTGGCGTGACCCTGACATGCTACAGTGCCATTTGTCACTGTAGCAAGCACTGTCACGAGATATGGTGTGACCCTGACATGCAACAGTGACATTTGTCACTGTAGCAGACACTGTCGCGCGAGATGTACTGAGGACTTTCCCGACCGTTTTTACCGGTCGTTCCTCGACCGTTCTCCCGGACATTCCTCAACCGTTCTGTCGGAACATTTGATGTTATTATTTCAGATATCCTGCCATTGTCATAATTACATGGCACATTCGTTGGGACGACCAACCACTTGGTAATCGTCGTTGCTATTGTGACATATGTCACAACTGCATGGCACTATAGCCGGGACTACCACACTTTCAGTACCATTGGTGCTATTGTGACAGATGTCACAACCACATGTCACTATAGCCGAGACGACCATACTCTTAGTACCATTGGTGTTATTGTGAATAATGTCACAACCACACGGTACTATAACCGAGACGACCATACTCTTAGTACCATAGGTGCTATTGTGACAGTGTCACAACCACATGTCACTATAGCCGAGACGACCATACTCTTAGTACCATTGGTGCTATTATGACTAATGTCACAACCACACAGCACTATAGTCGAGACGACTATACTCTTAGTACCATTGGTGCTATTGTGACAGGTGTCACAACCAATTGACACTACATCCATACTCCATATGTGGTTCTTCCTTTACCTATTCACCCAGTTCAACACTTTTCTTCAATTGGGATAGAAATCCAGGGTGTTACAGTGAAAAGGTTGAGAAATAAGAAGATTCGTCTAGTGAAAGTGCAGTGGAAATTTCGAAAAGGACAAGAAGCGACTTGGAAATTGGAAGCGGGCATGAGGTCCCAATACCCCAGTTTGTTCAGCGATGGAATTTCGGGGACGGAATTCTTTTGAGGGGGGATATTGTAATAACCGTGTGAAATAGAATAAAGATGAAAATTGGGTGTATGTTTGTCTAAAGCCTAAAGTGGGAGGGGGCAAGTTGTAAAAGTTAAAAAGGGGTCAAAACCCTATAACCTTTTTCCTTAATCCCATTTTAGGGATTGTGGCGGCTAAGAAAGAGTAGAGAAAGAAGAAGGTGAAAATCTTGGTTGGGAATTCTTGGAAGAAGAAGGTTGGCATTGAAGAGGTTCTTGTCCTCTGATATCTAAATGGTAACCCTCAATATTATGTGCCTCTTTTATTTCCTTGAAACGATTATGGAGTTATCCTTTAGCTAGAGGTGGATTGTAGGATTGTTGGGTTTGTTCTTCCTGCTGAGAATGGTTTAGGGAGACCCAATCGATGAACTTGTTGAGTAAGAGACTTCACCTGTCTTCTTCATCAAACTCAGATTTCTCCCTATATTCTTATGGGAAAGACGATCGGTATGGGGAAAACCCCGTTCCTTCGTTTGGCCATGGAACCCTTACATGGAATCACACCCAGAAGGGAACCGGGAGTCGGGTCCGAGCGGGTTTGATACCGGGGAGACCGGCGGAGTGGAGAGCCGGGAGTCGGCACCCGGGCAGACCCGGGAGACGGGGAGCCCGGGGGAAGGGAGTGATCCGGGAGTCGGTACCCGGGCAGACCTGGGAGACGGGGAGCCCGGGGAATGGAGGTACCAGGAGTCAGCATACTGGGAGGACCCAGGAGGCAGGAACCCCGGGTAGAAGCAAGAGCCGGGAGGCGGCAAACCCGGGCCGGACCCGGGAGTCGGGGAGCCCGGGTTGTGGGGTGTTTATTGTTCGGGTTTAACAACGGGGTGTGTGGACTACCTTTAGTCCAGGAACCCAACCCATGTGTAATCTTTTCTATTACGTTTGATAGGTGTTGTCTCAAAGAGGTTAGGGAGGAAAGTTCGCAGGATTCAGGTGAGTTTTCTAACCAAAGACTTCCTCAGTTATTTATGTTATCGAACATGCGAAACTTATTTAATCACTGTTGTATTTATACTATTGTTGTACATGCGAGATTTATTGAAAGTGGGTTGTGATTTATTGTGTTGTTGGTGTAAATTGTATGCATATATTGTAGTTGGAGAGTATGGCCTAAGTCGGGGAGGGGGGTGTCCCGCCTGCGCTCATACCGGGGGGTGTGTCCCGTTTATGCCAATGGGGGGAGGGTTGCCAGAATAATGCAATATGAGCCAGACACGTTGTCGCCTATATGCGACTTCAGTGTTTGCCGAAAGCGTGATTTGCGGGTGTGTTGTTTTATAAAAACTGAACTGGTTTATAATTTTTTATAAATCTTTTATATGATGCTATGGCTTGAGAACTGTTATTAGAGGGAACTCACTAAACTTTCGGTCTAACCATCGTTCTTTCAAAACTAAAAACCTTTTCAGGAGATCGGGAAGTAGGAGGATCCAATAAGGGGAACGAGAAGATGTGAGTCAAGGCTTACATTAGAAGATTGCTAATTTTACTCCTCCAGTCTTAGTCGTTCTTATAAATTTTCAGTTGTGTAATAGGTTATTTTCCGCAAAGCTTGTTGTTCTATATTGTTGATTTGGGAATGTTCTGGCATGAATCCATTTGAAGGTTGATTATGCTTATTTCTGAAATTTTGGGTTGTAATTGAAACCATCTCCCCTTAGTGGAGAGCACCATCGTCAGTGTTGTCAAGGAAGAAAAGGTCACATACAAGCTCAAGAAGAGACACTCCATGAGAAAAGTTGACAGTTCAAAGGAACAAACTAGTGGTTGCCACTACATTGATGAAAAAACCAACCGTGATTTTTGAAGATTTTGGTGTTTGATTATTTAGAATTGCTACTACTTCTCAACGAACCATCAACACCAGAACCTTGAAATCATCAAGTACTTATGACCTTTAAGTTGAGGCATTACATATTTTTCAAGAACAAATCTTTGTAGGAATTTGGATATGAATCTGCTTCTGGTTGGGTCAAATATATGCTTATACCCAAATCAAAATCTTGATTGGATCAAATATATGCTTCTACTCTATGGGCTTTAATGCCATCGTCATGGCTTTTGCATATGTTTCCGATGATCTTCACTTATTAGGGTTTTTTATATGTGATAATTTTAGGGTTTTTTTAAGTGTGATAATTTTAGGGTTTTGATTACGTTTTTATTTCTTAAATATGTTTGTACAATGATTTGGTGATAATGAACTTGATTCGTTTCTTAATTTGTTTGTGCAATATTTCTTGTCTTCTTCCCTTTCCTCTGCTACATTCAACAAGTTCGATTGTGGTTGGTGGTCGCGGGTCAACATTAATAATTAATAAAATAAAAATAATACACAAGTTTATCATTTGTTACATCATTGTCACATTATGTTTTACGCATAGAAATGCCCTCACTTGAGGGTACTTAATGGTTGAAAATTAATGCCTATTGGCAATAGGGACCAAAATCAAAACAAAACACATACCACATGTTTTTTTTAGTAAGCAAAGTTTGGGGACAAGGACCAGGAAAACCAACATACCACAGTGACCAAATCTGTAGCTTACTCTATGTATTTACTATTTTAACTTATAAAGCATCCAGGTAAAACTCTTAAATTTAAATAGTACAAAATGTACGAAGCATTAACTGTATATTACTAATATCTGAAGAGTTATAGTTTGTTAAAAAAAAGTTAACGGTCACATACAAGTGGAACAACAAGATATGTAATGAGCTTCATGTCTATAAAAGAGTCCAATACTTTGGTTTCAAAGCACCCCCATCAAATGAATTTTAAGTGGATGATTTTTTTTTCTTTCTTATTTTTTTGTTATAGATAGATATATTTGTTAAATCTTTGGGAAACATTGGGTGCAATTAGAAGGTGACTTGCGAGATTAGTCTGTATATTGTAATATTTTTTTCTTCATATAGTTGATTTTATCATAACAGATTAGCATATTTAGACGTTTATATATATATATATATATATATATATGCATTATTACATGTGATGGTGATTTTTATCTTGTTCAAACATAAATTTATTAAAAAAATGTTGATGAAGAATTACATTAATTTTTCATTATCTTTGTAATAAAATATTATGTCTCATTGCATCGCATGAATGCACAACTAGTATATGTATGTGTGTATATATATATATATATAGACGAATGATCGTGTGAGAAAAAAGAATTAAAGTGAGAAGGTAAGAGGAGATTTAGACCGTTGTTCACCTTTAATTTCAAATTCACCCCATGAATTGCGCTTAATAATGGATTTGATCTGATGCATCTCATCCTAATGTGCATCGAAGGGTGGGGGTTCTTTCTTACCCTTCTTATCATAACTTTCATTGTCTTCGGAACCCAACCCTATATATATATATATATATATATATAAAACCGTGCATTGAAATTGTTAAATGAACCCTATTTTGGATCAAATCGTGCATTGAAATTGTTGCTAAATAACCGCCTTTATGGATCAAGTCGTGAATTGGTAAGATATTTATTTAGCAATAAAAGGAGTTCATTTAACTCGATTCAAGTTTGAACCAATCATATATGATATACACCATAACCTAACATAAGTACATAAATTGGATTCAATCGCTATAACAAAATGGGTTTTCTATGACGTACTTATATGTTTTTTTTTATATTTTTCTTGCTTTCTGGAATGGTAATTAGTTTAAAATGGAGTTTTGATGTGTTATCAATCCCAGAAGAGGTGTATTGTTCAATAGACTTGATATTACAACGTTATTCTTTTGTAAGGCCATAATAGAGTATTTAATGACTTCGAGTTTTTTTGACCGATCATTGTATATCATATCTAAAGACGTTACAATAAGTTAGACAATCTAACAAGTTCTATTACAAAGTTGGACAACTTAATTGAACACAAAAAGTAAATCACACTATCTTTTCTAATACTATGGTGTTAATGTTAGCTTCACGCACCTCGAATAATCCCCTAAAACTCTGAAATTAATAATCGGGCAAACCTCCAGTTGTACCGAGGGACTCGAACTCATAACCATCAAGGAACAAACCCAAGAATTTAGCAATAGTCCAGATATATTTAAATACTTACAATCTGCTACATCATTTTATACATAGATTATATTACATAGATTATATTATTATTTAAGCGATATATTTTATACTCATATTTATAACATCGATGATTTTCTAAAAATTAATAAAATAAATAACAAATGTTCACATATTAATACAACCCGATAAGAGCATCCACAGTGTGCTCGTTAGGAGGTTTTTGGGAGGTTTTTCAAAAAGCAAAAACCTCCTTTTGAGGTTTTTCACATAGTGGAGAGGTTTTTCAATTGAGGTTTTTCGTGAGGTTTTTTCGTCATAGGTCGTAACTGCATGACCTGCTTTTTCGTATTTAATCAATTTTAACTTTATAGAATTTTATAAAAAAATCATATTTAATCAGTTTTATTTATTGACCAGTTTTATTTATTAATATATTTAAAGTAATCCTATTTAAATATAATTATTAATTAAATAATATAAATAAATACATAATGAAAGTAATTATATTTTTATATTTTTAAAATAATATCTCAAATTTGGCATATTTATACAATTCTAACAGATTTCTTGATAACCCAATTTTTATTTTCACTTATACATACTTTTAAGTTTAACATTTTTTAATTTTTATTTTACATACTTTTTATACAACTTTTATATATTTTTTAACAACCTATTTTTATTAATTTTATTGTACATACTTTTAAAATAACTTTTTTTCTTTATTTTTACCTAGTTAGAGTTTTTCTTTATTTAGGTGGTTAATTGTTTTATAATAAGAAATTTATATATAATATATATTGTATTAAAATATTTAAAAAATTATGTAAAATAAATACATAATTAAATTAATAATATTTTCTTGATATAAATAAAGATGTATTTGTATGAATTTTAATGTATTTATTTTTATAAATAAAAATAAAAATGATATAAAGTTAAAATAGTGGGTGTGGGACCCTGAATAGTTTAAAAAAGTAATGAAAAAGTTTGGGTGAGATTTTTCACATAGTAGAGGTATATAAAGGCTTTTAAGTTGTTGAGGTGACAATAATGTGTAAGAAAAAAAACTATAAAAACCTCGGTGAAAAAATCGCACACTGTTGATGCTCTAAGTGGATTCATTTTGACACGTGCTAAAAAGCTATTTTAAGAGCATCTTCAATAAATATACTATATATATATATTTTTAAATATAGTGTCAAGTTAAAATTTAAAATAAAAATTACAGCCAATTCCAAAGATATTCTATTTAACAATTTTAACATTAACTATATTATTAAAATATTTTATATATTTAATATAAAATATTGTTTAACATTTATTTTCGGTACCTTATATTGGTGAGGAAAAATTAAAATAATATATATCTCTCTCTAAATTTAGATTTCGTAATTTCTCTAAATTTAGACTCCTACATTGAGATTTTTCTAAATTTAGAGATTTCGTAATTTCTTTCTTCTTTTTTCTATTTTACATACAATATAAATATAACATAGTTGTTGGAGTACAAAACTCTTTGAAATTGCTAATTTTTGTTATTATAACATACTTGTTGAAAATGCTTTAAATTATCCAATTTTAGGGGGTGTTTAGGATTGCTTATTTAAAATAACTTATGTTTTTTTAAAAGTGTTTATCAATTTTTGTGGTGACAAAAATGAGTTTTATAACAAATGTTTGGATTAACTTATTGTGGTACCAAAACGAAATAAGCTAATAAGTTGTTATTTAGAGGCGTTTGAGATTGCTTATACATGTAAATTAACTAAAAAAAGTCGTAAGTTGTTCAAATAAGTTGATAAGTCACTATGGACTAACTTATTAAAAACTTCTTATTAGCGGTGTTAAAAAGCTCTATAAGCAGTTTTTTTTAAATCCAAACACTAAAAATAACTTTTTAGTGGTGACAAAAAACAATGAATCAATGTTTAAATAAGCAATCCCAAACACCCCATTAATATTAATTATTATTTTGAGAGAAGGATTTATTTTAGTGGGAGGCTAAATATTTATTATTATTATATTTTTGGATGTCTGTGTACGGATAAATGGTCAAATGCTTTGAAAATACATGTAAGCAATGATGCAGCAAGACAAAATACAGGTCAAACAAAAATAAAGAATTACAACTTAAAAACTATATCCTCTTTGGTCACCTTCCCTGCAAATTCTTTTTTAATTAAATAATTCATAATATAATATTTTTTTATTTTATAATACTAGGAGCGTATTCGCGCAATGCATCTAGATACATCACGATTTTAATGTTTCATTTTATTTTCTGTTTTTTGTCGATTTACGTTACGATTTTGGATGATTGTGAGAGAATGATAATGATTTTTTTATATAAATTTGTTTAATTTAGACTTAAATATAATGTAATTTATTTTGGTTTAATAATATAATTTTTTTATAAAATATTCTGTAAAATTTTTTAATTATATTTTAGATTTTTTATATCTAAAATATGCTGAGAGTTATTTTAGGGGAGTTAAAAGTGGGAAATGATTTTAGAGAAGTTAAAATGGTTAGCGATAATGATTGAAAATTAATTAATAGCATTAAATGTAGTACATACAACTTTTATGATTGTTTTTTAAGTAATTAACATTAAATAGCGGTATATTAAACTTTAAGACTTGTTTTTAAGAGTTTTTTATGTCATCTTTATAATATAGTATAGATTTACGTTCTGATTATATTAAAAATGTTATTATTTTTGTGAATTATTTAGTTTTCTTTAAGCTTTGTACATTTAGGGGTTGTTTGTTTTTTTTTAAAAACCTCTTAATGACTCTTAAGTCTGAATCGTTCAGACCTTTTTACACACCACCTCTTATTAATCATAACTAAAATAAGACTTCAGACTTTAGACCTCTTAAAAAACAAACGACACCTTAGAGTCGTATTTAGATTTTTTTTAATAAATAACATAAAATAAAAGTAAAAACTAATTTTAGTTATAAAATATATTATAAAATGCCAAGGGTTCAAATCTAAATTTAACGATTTACCATCTAGGTTTGTGTTCCATTATTGTAATCTATGAAAACTCAAGTTTACGTTTTAGAATATGGGAACTGATGACTGATAAGTTAGCTGATGGATAAGTGATTGATAAACATATAAATGATCAAAAATGACATATTGAAAAAACAATCAATTATAATATTTCATAATATAATTAAAGTAAATTTATAGTAATACTAGAAGCGTACTCGCGCAATGCAGCGAGATACATCACGATTTTAATGTTTCATTTTATTTTTTTGTCGATTTACAGTACGATTTTGGATGGTTTTGAGAAAGTGATAATGAATTTTTTTATAAATTTGTTTAATTTAGGCTTAAATAATGTTTTGTATATAAAAAAAATTAAATATTTTGTTAGAATTCAATGATTATCTTATATATTTTAATGACATCTAGAAAAAAAATAACAAATTACATATTTAATAATATAATTAAAACAAAATTATAATAATATAATATATTAATTAATAGTGATACATAGAAATGTCTGCATAAAAGGAAGGCCCTGCATATACCAAATTGGTTGGTGTTAGAAGCCTGCAGTAGTAATATGTATATTGTGTTTTAATACTTGAAAATTAACAGATTTTTAAAATATTGCATAAAATGATGATACATTGTGCCTAATAATTTGTATTTAAGAGTTTTTTATCCGTGCTTTATAATATAGTATAGATAATATGTTAATTAATAGTAAAGAAGAATTAAATAATATAATATGTTAATTAAAAGAATTTAAAATTTATTATATATATATATATATATACTATAGATTTTGAATTTGTTAAAACAAATTTTAGAAAAAAATCTAAATTAACTTATGATTTTAAATAACCATTACATATAATATAACTTGAAGTAAATAATTGAATAATAATTAAAAACAATAATAGTAATTAATAACTAAAGTATACAAACTAATATTAAAAAAATAATAATATAAAAATAATCGATATGATTAACAATAATTAAAAATAATTAAAAATTAACATTATGTATTATTTATAATATAATTAAAATTTATATAATAATTTTTAATTAATATTAGTAATAATTAATTTTTAATAATAAAATTTATTTATAATTAATAGTTAATAAATAACAAGTAATATAAATAAGAGTATAATTGAAAAAAGTCACAAAAAACATTTCATAAACTACTACAAATATTTTATCAATAAGCTATCTTATGTTCATTCAAACATGCACTCAAAAAAAAATAAGCTAACTTATTTTTGCCAAACAATGTCTTAATATTGTTATTGTTGCATTTTTGTTTTTTTGACCACAATACCATGTGGTCTTATATATATATATATATATATATATATATATATATATATACTAGACATATAACTGCGCGATGCAACGGAATGTAAGTAAAGAACGAACAATTAATGCTACTTCCTTATATATATGTCATCAACAATCAACCTTGACCTAAGAATCACAAGTTATGAAACCTAAACCCATAAAGATATTCAATAATTATTACAATTATTGACGAAAAAAATTATAATGATATAATTTATAATAAGAATGAAACGTATTTTACGATTATGTATTTTTAACGTGCTAACGGTGGAAAAAAAATAAAACGTATGGATACAAAACAAATTATTTCGTAGATATTCATGATATTTAATAGTACGGTTAAATTAAAAAATATTCAATATTGGGCTCGTTTTGTAGTTATTGATGAGACGATTATAATGGTATAATTTGTAGAAAAATGAACTTATTTTTTCATTGCATTTTTGTTAATATATGATTATTTGTGTTAATATGATAATGGTGTAAAATGAAAATTAAAAAAGTAAGAGATATAAAGTAAATTAAATATGTAATTGTAAGGGTGATAAATGTAACATTGTAAGGGTAATAAATGTAATTATACAAAAGTTTGTAGAATAATCGTTTTAGTTTTTTCATTATATAGTATAGATAAAAGTTCAAACGAAAACGCTAACTAATTAAGAATAACAACAAAAAAATAGAATAACAACAAAAAAATAGATCATGTATAAAATCATATGTGATTTTACACTAACCCAAAAAATCGAACGTGGACGATATCCAAGCATAGTCGCGTGAATCATATATGATTTTGTACGTGAATCATATATGATTTTGTATGTACTCGGCTGCTATCGTGTTTTCTTAAATAGATGTTGTTCTTGTATGAACTCACCTCTCTCTCTCTCTCTCTCTATATATATATATATATATACTACCTTAATATACATTTAGACAAAAAGTATTAAATACAAGTCCCTAAGCATGATGTACAACAATTTTAAGCATAAAATCTGAAAAACTCTTAATTACAATTGAAGAAGCATAATGTACAAGTCTTAAATGCATTACTTATACTCCCCAACTTTGATACTTTCTGACCTCCCTTTTCTATTAGACTTTTTCCTCTTCCCTTTTTATGCAAAAAAACAATTCTCATCTCATAATTCTTTGGGCGGTAAAAGTTTTAGCTTTCAAACTTAAGTATTCAAATTATTGGAGAAAGTTTTCAGAATTCTTTTATTCCAAGAAACTTTTTTATACCTATATTCAGTTTTCTTCCAAGAGGATTACTTCCCCAATGTTTCAGCCTTTTCTTCTCAACACATGTCGTTGATGTTTCGTGATCGAAAATTTTACATTCTTCATGATATCAAATTTTCTGCATTCTTGAAACCTAAATCACTTGGTATTCTCTCTCTCAATCACACAACATCTAAAGCTATGAGCCAAAGAAACCCTAAATGGTTTTTGATCCAGGTTTGATCAATTGTTGCAAGTCCATCTGCTCAGACATTCTTTCAAACAAAAAGCGTGGGAAGAACTCAGTGGTATGTTTCGATCGAGATTTGATCTTTCATTGAATTTCTTTTCATCAAACTAAATAAACCCTCTTTTTGCTTTCAGTTGGCCATTGATTTGTTCTTTAAGCTTATCGATTTTCAAGATTTGGATGGTATCTTTCTTGAAGATCTGCTCCATTGAAGACTGGTTCCTTTTTATCTTGTGATTCTTTTCGATCCAGCCTTGGGACTGTTTCTTATGATTTATGCTTTCTGCAGTTTGTAGTTTCGTCGGGAATCATCACTGTTGTACAATCTACACCATTTAAGTTATTGTTATTCATGTGTTTCTTTATGTTCGAACTCGGGAAAATTGCATCAAAATGGAACCAACTTTCACCTTATTCCTATTTTGGGGAACCAACATTAAAAGTTATCATTTAAGGGTCTAAACCAAACTTTATATATATTTAAGGATTTTGTTTACCTAATAACCTCTTAATGATGATGTGGCTTCAGGTAAATGCCAACTAATATGCCACATCCTTTTTAAAATTCAAATATAAATCTAAAATATTATGTTGTATTATACATATAGGCCATTGTTATATATACATGATATTAAAAGGACATGCTTTCTTAAAAAAAAAAAAAAAGGACAGGCTAAAATCCCTTTAATTTATTCCCGGTCTCATTGAGCTTCTCCGACGTACCTTTCTTCTCCGCTGTCGCCACCTTTCTTCTCCGGCGAAGCCATCTTCTCCGACGTACCTTTCATCTCCGGCGATGCCATCTTCTCCGACAACCGACGTACCTTTCTTCTCCGACCATGCCATCTTCTCCGACGAACCTTTTTTCTCCAGCGATGCCACTGTCATCTCCGACGACCCCTTTCCATCCCTCCTGTTCCGGTTTGGTTTCACCACTACTATGGAAGATCCAAAGGTTTCTAAACATGGGATCCAAAGGTTTCTGTGTGAAAGCATAAGGCTCTACCCACTTTATCATAGTTGAAACCTAGATATTGAAGGAGATGGAAGTGAGGAGGTGAGGATGTGTTGGATCTCTTAATCTTGAAGGAGATGGGTGGTGATGGTGATGCTCAACCTTAAAGCAGCAGGGGGGATGGCGCCGGAGAAGGAGGTGATGTGGACCGAAGGTCTGATAGATAGATGATGAAGATGAAGGGGTAAGTGATTTGAGGATGAAGATCAGTTGCAGTGGGTTTTTTGTTTTTTTTAAGCTTTTAACATTTGTAGCTAGGTAAAATGAAGATTAGTTGCAGTCTTGCAGTGCATTTAAGATATTTTATCTGATTAATATATTTGGTTTTTTAATTTTTTGATGATGTGGCATCATAATAACTATTTAATATTTTTTAATTAATAATTTTATTATGTCATATTAAGGTAACTGGTTACCTACTAAACAGGTAATTGAGACCCTTAAATATATATAAAGTTTGGTTTAGACCCTTAAATGATAACTTTTAAAGTTGGTTCCCTAAAATAGGAATAAGATGAAAGTTGGTTCCATTTTGATGCAATTTCCCCTTCGAACTCAATGCAATAATGTTATCCTTTCTGGTCTATACTTTCTTCACATGAAGTTGTTTCGATCTACCCAAGAATGTCAGGTTGTTTGATGTTGTGATCAATGATTGATGTCAAGCTCTTTCACAATGTATGTTGCTCATAACAGACATTTGTTTACTTGCAGGGTTTTTAAAAAATTGGCTTCTTTGCTTTAACCAACAACATTTGCTTTAGGGTCTGTCAATTTTGCCGATTATGCGTCATGCACATGTTGGAGTCCCTTAAGCAACATTTGGCGGGTATTTTTCTTAGTGTCATTCCCTTTCCCACTTCAATAATAGGTTGTTTATATTGACTAGGTACTTTGCAGTTGGCCTGTATTTGGATAGGGTGCATTTTCTACTTTTTGATCCTAAATCAATGAATCAATTAATCAGTTTTATTCTCTTCCTATGTTGTTCATCTTCCTTCCCCTTATTCATGTTCGTATGTTTTCCCTTCCTATGTGTACTATTTACTGCTCCAAAAACAGGTGATATATGTGTTTTTTCACTTACGATGTTCTTGTGACCTATAAAAATCAAAGTACTTGCACCCAATGACCATTTTGGGACTGCAGGTTTCTTACTGCAAAATTGTTCTTTTCTTTTGAAGGTGTTAACCTCTATTTGCAGAATAATTTCCAAAATGCTTCTGCAAGTTTTAAATCCATTATTCTTAAGACTATAAAAAATGTGCTATTCTAACAGGTAGTTGAAGTTGCATAGAAATCAACCATACACCCAATTTTGATCATTAATATTTTCAAGAATATGCAACAACTACAGCCTAATCTTTTTTAAATCTTATATAATATTTATATATAGCAAATACATCAAATAAATCACACACCATTCTTACATTTGATGAGGTTTGAACTTCTAACCTCCTTAGAGGCCAAAGATCCGAATACGGCTAGGCCAAATGCCCTTTAGTTCTTTCTTAAATGTTATTGAATTTGGAAAGAAATACTTAGAGCCTTCTTGTAAGCTTCTTTGTGAAATTTGGAACCTTTTATATTATTTGTTTTAGTTAAGCATGTATGGTTTTGATGAGATCTGTGTGTTGAAGCTTAATCTTCAGGTCCAACATTAAGTGGTCGTTTACCAAATTCTTACCGGGTAAGACTCTCCATCTTTCCCTTGTCTCTTACCGGGTAAGCTTCTTGGTCCTCGCCATACTCAATCAATAAGGTAATCGATATTGGTAAGTGCTACCCGGTAAGCGTTTTGTAAACGTCCCCTAAGTAAGCATCAAAAAGCCATGGTCCTTGCACCCTACGCTGCTATTGCCATTGAAATCCGTTTTAGACATAACCATTGAATATCCGTCACAAAATGTACCCGGTTTGTTTACTCAGTAAAAATTTGATTTGAATCAAAATTGAAACAACTAACTTAACGGATTATGATGACAGGAAAGAGTCGATGATGAGAAGGAGACGACAAGAGGAAGTCGACAACGGGGCTGACGATGCCAAACGTTGATCTACATGAATTATTATTCTAAAACAACTTTACATGACGTTGTCCCAAGAGATATTATGCAACTTCTTCGTTATATTTTCAAATTTTGCATCCCGCTGCATTACGCGGGTATACAACTAGTATATATATATATATATACACACACACACACACACAAAACATACACACATATAAACTCACACATATATAGAGACTTATTCATTTGAGAACTCTACAATTTATGAGATTTTTGAGATCCATCATAAACCATTATGATAATCCCAAAATCAACTAAATCTTTAGAGAAAGAAAGTAGAGAGAGAGAGTTTGAAGCGCAAAGTATGATGTATTGAGAATATGCGTGAGTTCCTTACAACCAACAAAGCCACAAGGGACTTAAATACCCTTGGCTAATACAATACTGAATAAGCCTCTAAACACAGTATTAGACCAAGCCTATAAATACAATGATTACTATAAAATCTGACTTAACAATCTCCCCCTTAGTAATCATTGGCGCTGTGGTCTTCAATATTCATCTTCTAAATCAACTCGGACCATCTAAGCGACTTAGCGAAGAAGCTTCTTGACATAAAAAAAATTTATTCTCAACATCTTTCAATCTATGTTGCCTTTGTTGTCTTGACAAGACTGGACCAATATGCAATAAAATTGAAAGAACAATCGGTTCATCAGCTTGTGCTCTAGACGACACACCTCTTTCAAATATACTTGAATGAACTGTGGTGGTCGGAGCTGTAACAGCAAAAGAATTAGAAGCTGAGAGAATATAGAATCTTGAGCGAATGTTGAGCAGCACAGATAAACGTTTGAACTCTTTGTCTCTTTAACTTCTCCCCCTCATGACCTTGATGATCTGGATCAACTTGGTCATGCAAATGTTGGAGACGAGACAACTTCAGATCTGCAAAACTCAAAATAAAGGAGAAAATGGAGGGTTTGCGCTAACTGTTGGTGGCGCAAACTTAGTTTTGCGCTAGCTTAATGTAGTGCAAAGTTTGTTTTGCGCTAGAAGAAGGATGCACAAAGCTTGTTTTGCGCTAGAAGAAGGATGCACAAAGCTTGTTTTGCGCTAGAAACTGTTGGTGCAAATCTGAGTTTTGCTCTACCAACTGTTGGCGCAAACATGACTTGAAATCTTAAAAAATTCACCTGTTAAGCTCTTTGACTCCCCCTACATAAATGCACTAAATATGACAATTCAAGTTAGCATTTGTATAGAAAAACAGATACTCCCCCTCGAAATGAGATATGATCTTTCAGAAAATTCTCCTTATTCACTCCCCCTTAAATAATGCACAGACCCATTTACAAAGATATGAGAACACAAGAATTGAAACATCAAAGTAGAAAGAAAAATATACTAAATATGTATTTTGAAACAACTAAATATATAAAATTTTAAACACTAAACAAATTAAATTCTACTCAGTAAAATATCACAGATTAATCAATCAGTTGAAATCAAGTGTATGTTGTTGGATACAGATACAAGTTTTATTGCATATCAAGTTAATACATGTTCAGCTTCAAAAACTTTCATCAATCTATTCAGTGTGCTAGCATGCGAACTTTGAATAGCTTCAAGAAAATGCAATTCTAAAAATATAATAGAGAACTTTGCATGTACTCACACTAAGCCATCAAAATTTAAGATTTTCACAAATTTATAGGTTTATCGCAACTCAAACATATCACCAAGTATCATGAGATGTGTGCTCATTGGCATCTTTTAGCATTGTGCACATTGGCATCTTTTTAATCAAAAAGTTTGGTAAGTAAATAACATGTCGTAAACGTAACTTTCTATCTGACCCTATTGCAGGATTTGGGTCAGCCACTCCCAGACCAGTTGGCCTTAGGGGACTAGGTGTCAAGCACCCCTTGGAACTTACTCTCCCAGATCAGAAAGGCTACATCGACACATCCTAAATCCATTCATACCATTAGAACATGACTTTCGATCTGATTCTATAGAAGGATTTGGGTTCGATCACTCCCAGACCAATTGACCTTAGGGGACCGGATGACAAGCATCCCACATAACTTACTTTCCCAAACCAGAAAGGTCACAGGTACAAACTTTTAAACTTAGAGATTTCTGTATTTTATATATAATATTTATCTCAATTACTCAGTTTTACATCTAAGTGCTTAGCCCATATTTTCATTACAATCCATAATTCTGACTTTTTAGGATTTCCAAGCATTGTAAACTATAAATATTCTGAATAACACAACTTTAAAGCAAGATCAAAAACTTCAAACATGTTGCTGACTTTTCGATATTTGTTAGACTTGAAAGTTGAACATATAAAACTTCGATATAAACAAAGTAACTTGAAATTTTATCCTAGACACACATTTTAATCAAAAGAAAGAAAAACTGTAAAACTTTTACTTTATAGAATAAAATTTGTAAAGATTTAAACTTTTAAATTCAACATGCCAAGTTTTGAAAGTAGAAAATTAAAACAGTTTTCATCTAAAGCTTTTGTAAAAATATCGGCAAGTTGATATTTAGTTGGAACAAAATAAAATTCAATAATATTATCTTCCACATAATGTATAATGAATTTGTGTCTCAAATGAAAATTTTGGGTTGTACAAATTCAAGAGTTAGTTAAACGTGCTCAGATTCTTGAAAAATATGAGAAAACTAGAATGACAACATTATCAGAAATAAATGCAGCGGAATTAAAGAGATGCACTCACAATTTCTCATTAGTCAGAAGCTAAATTCTTTGAAGAACGAGTCATAGACTGACATGTCTAGAAGTTGAAGTCCATTTAAGTACGGGTTCTGAGCTGATGTACTCAGAAGCCATCTTTCTCGTACTCCCCCTTGACATTAGGTGTCTGCAACTCAGAAACAATCTTTGTTTTGGAACCCACTTGTATTTGGGTTCATATTTGTTAGTTGCAGTTCTTGTGGGGAAAAACTTGTTAGATTTAACATAGAAAGCACGAGAAAGATTATCAGATAAATGAACATAAGAATCAGCAGAAGAGAAAGCATAATCATCTGAACTAGAATCAGAGGAAGAATATGTGACATGTTTTGAAATTTGAATCATTTGCTTTATTGAGTATTTTGAAATTTTATTATACACAGCAAATGAATCACTTTTATAGAATTTGTCTACATATCTATCCTCTTCAGTTGCAGATTCATCAGATGTCCGCTTGACTCTCCATATCTGCTTTGTAGATGTGCTCAAAGTCCTATCTGAAATAATCGAATTAGAAAAATTAGAACTATTAGAAATGACTTTAGCTTGTTTCTTTGACTTCTTTGACCTTCTTCTTTTACGCTTTGATTTATAATAATCATCATTGAGCGTAAAAGATTCATCAATAATTTTAGATTTAAGATTTGAATCAGAAGAAACAATTTTATCTAAGAAACCCAACTGATCAACCAATAAATCTGAACTTGCCTCGGAGTCAGAAAAATTTTGAGAAAAGTTTTCAGATTTTAGAAATTCCTTGTTGTTTTCTTTAAAATCAGAAGAAAGACCAGAAACAAAATCTTGTTTTTGAGAAATTAATTTTTTTCAAGACTTGAAGTCAAGAATGAAAGGATTACATCTGTTTCAATTTCTCTTTGAAAATTTTGATCTTCCATTTTATCTTCAAGGTCAATGTATTTGTCATCTAATACTAATGAAGGAGTATATCTATTAGAATCATAAAAGATTGGAGATATATTTTCCTTATCAGATTTAGTGGCATTTATATCAACATAATCATCAGACACTGAAGACTTGATGGGAGATATATCATTTAAACTTTTTCTACCTTTCTTTGATTTGTTAGGAAAATATTTGGCATTTTCGCTTGTATAAACAAAAGAAATTTCCTTTTTCTTGTTGTTCATTCTTTTCTCATTTTCGATATCTAAAACTTGCTTTTTGTTAATCATTAAATCCCAAATCAATCAAGCAATTACTCAAGAACTAGAGATAGAGTCTAGAGAGAGAAAGTTGATCTTGAAATCACAAGTCTCATAAATCTCACGTATCTGATTTTACAATCAAAGTGCTTACCTAAAGATTACAAAGCAAACCCTATTTATATCACCTAACTAATCAAAGACTTAACAACTAAGAAACCAAATACAACTTTGACTTTCTTAATACAATGACAATGTTGACTTTCTAACTTTGACTTTCCTAATAAAATCTTGGATACAATATTTAGACTTAACAATCTCCCCCTTTGTATTCAAGATTTAATAAAAAATTGACACTAGTCTTCAGCACTTGATTCTTCAACTTTTGTCTCTTGAACTTTGAACTTTGAAGCTTTAACAGTCTTCAGTCTTTTGGCCTTTGAAGAATCTTGAAAAGTCTTTAACACTTTGTATCTTTGAAAGTCAACATGTCTTGAACACGAAACAGAATTCTTGAAAACTCCTTTGAAACTTCAACTTTGAAACATCTTTCACAAACTTGAACTTCTTTCACAAACTTTGAAACTTCTGAAAATTCTTTGAAACAACTTGATTTTGTATCTTCATCTCTTTGATCTCTGGACCATCTTTGGAAGAACAGACTTTCACAAATCATCTTGAATTAACTTTGAACAATCTTCTTCAGATACATTTATCTTTGTAACAGCGGAAGCATTTTGAACTTTCAGAATTTCTTCATCAGACTTTGAAGATCTTGATCCAAATAAACTTTCGTCAGACTTGAACTTTGAAATTGATCTTTGTATAATTCTCCCCCTTTTTGATAATTGAGAGCATCATAATCATCAAAATTTCTTCAATTTCAGCATAGACTTTGATCACCCCTTTTGTAACCAAATAACAATCTCCTCTTTGACAATAGGCGCGCTTTGATCTGAAGAGTCGAATCATGAACAGTATATATCCGAATCTTTTCAAATTCAGACATAATGGACGTGGTAACCCTGATTCAACAAATGAAACAGTTAGAAATGCCTGTCAGTAACACAAAGTTACTGTGTACAACGAATGTACAATTTAAGGAGTTGGTTTAATGTTGACTCCCCAGGACTTCCATTCAATCATTGAAAAACACAAGGTAATTCTATGAATGTTCTGACAGTAAAACAAATTCTCTGTGTGCTCGTGATTGTGTTTGAAAGAATTAGCACAATGATTGTGTTTCATAAGGCTCGAAGTATGTAAATCACTGAGACAACAATGATTGTACATGGACTCAATGTGCATGATAAAGGGTCGAAGGTGGGGCAACTTTCCTTCTTTTTCAATATCAGTAACTTCCAAGAGAAGAACCAATAGATTATGTGCTGCTTCCCCAGAAAATGTGAAACATTCTCTTTTTAAGAAAAGAATGAGTAGATGGTGAGGTTAATGCAAGAGATGGCATGGGCTATTTGCCTATTTCAATGATGGTCACCAAAGAAATGTGAACCAATCAGTAATGTGGCTGCCCGGCTCAGAAAGATGTTTGGTGCAGAGTTCTAATATTCTTTTAACTCTGTTCTCTCACCCTCTTTCTTTTAATCATATAAGCTCACATCTAACCAATCTCTCATTTCCATTTTACCTCAAAACACTCCCACACTCAATTCTTTTAGACCCCTCCCCTCAATCACTCAAAGGATTTCTTCTGGGGTAGGAAACACTGGTTATTGTGAATCCATGGAAGATCTATTAAGCACTCACACTGAATCCCATGTTCCTAAAAGTACATGCTGGTCAATGATTTTCTTGAAATGTAAAGCACAAGAAATCATATGTCAGTGTATGTATGCTCATCAAAAATCAGAAATGAAATTTGAGCATTTTTAAACATTTAAGATTTCTCAAAACTTTATATGAATGAATAATCAAGAAAGAATAGAAATGTTTTGAGAATCTGACAATGATTAAAATCAGATCAAATGAAATAGCTAGGGTATCAAAGAACTGGATATTTTGTTTATATGAACAAATATAAACAATTTAGTAATAAAGGCACAAACTTGAAAAAGATGAATGATGCTCAACAACTTTGAAAGCAAACGGGGGTATTACCATCGAAAAATTGGTTCGAATTTGAGACATGGTAATAGCAATTTCAAATAAAATACTGAACTGGTGTGTGTGAATACTTGACAGTATATGGACAAGATAATACACAAGTATTGATCTTTGGAAACACACGGTCAGTTAAACATTAAGCTAAAAAATGAAAAACATTTAAAATCACACTTCTAAATTCATAAAAACTTTTGAGAATAAGAAGTGGTTTGAACATTTAAGAAATTGTTTTTCATGCTTGAAAGTTGTTCTTCTTTCAAACAATCAGAGATCTAGATTAGAAGATATTTTACCTTTACAGCTCCCCCTCAAATCATGATTAAATGATTTATGTTTTTTGAGCTCCCCCTGGATATTAGCACAATATCCTTCTTTGACCGTTGAAAAACGGATCCTGATCTGTCATGTGATCAGAAGCCATCACCTGTATTCCCCCTATAAATTATGCATTAGTAGATATATCAATTAAAACAAGATAGAGATCCACAACTCCTTCTGGAATGCGGTCCGTCATATCAGAAAGATTTATCAGTGAAAAGTCTAGGATAGAGATCCACAATTCCTTCTGGAATGTAGTCCATCCTATCTCTCTATTGCAGAAAGAGTGTACTCCCCCTTGAAGGTTGATGTCCTCATTTGAGTGTTGGAATACGATCTCTTATGATATCACGGGAGTAGAGGGATTTAATCCTTTGAAGTCCGGGTCCTAAGCTGAGTTACTTAGAAGCCATATTCTTGACATTGAGGTGCGGGTCTTGAACTGTGTTATTCAAGAGCCATTCAGCTTTGAAGTCCGGGTTTTGAACTGTTGTGTTCAAAAGCCATAATCTTCTTACTCCCCCTTGACGTGAGGTGCCTGCAACAAAGAATCAGTTTTCTTCTTTGGTACCCACTGGTATTTGGGTCCAGAAATGTTAGTTGTAGTTCGTGTGGGGGTTATGGAGTAAGAACCATACCAGAAATGATCACTGGTCTTGTGTATATGATCATGTGTACAACAGTAAAAACAATAAAATTTATTACCTGAAAACCTGAGTAATTGGTCTCTTGAGTATATGAGGTCAGGTTTACCTTTATGCTCTTTGTTCTTCTTTGCTTTGTGAGCATGTACACATGATGTTTTCTTTTTCAGCTCATCTTTCTTGTCATCTTTGTCTGATTTCTTCATCCAGACCAGTTTCTCTTTCTTGTAACTTCTTCTCCTTGGATATGTATCTGAACCATCTATATATTCATCAAAGAAGATGTTAGATCGACGAATCTGATTAAAGGATTTAACTGACCTTTGTGAAGAGACAGATTTCTGATTTGAACTTGAGGCAGACTTTTCAAGTTCTTTGATCTTTGATGCAAAGATGTCTCTTTCTTTCACAAGTTGATCAATCTTCTTTGAGAATTCAGACTTCGTCTTTTGCTCTTTCAGCGCAGAAGCAGACAGTTCAGACAACTTTGAAGTCAGTCTTTTGATTTCAGTTTCAAAGATTGAACGTTCTTCTTCAAATCCTTTCTCTGACTCATTTCTCTGGCCGGATAGTTCTTTAAAGAATCCCACGCTCTTCTGTTCTATGGCCTTCTTCTCTTTAGTGAATTTCTCTCTTTCCAAAATCAGTACTTTCTCAAAATCAGAGATTTGTTGAGAAAGCTTAATGCATTTAAGCTCCACTGACTTCTTCTCTTCATAACACTTCTTTGAGAAATCTGAGAATTTCTTTGAAAAACTTTTCTTTTCTTTTTCAAAATCATCTTTATCTTCAGTAATATTTTGCTCCAAATCAGATATATTCTTTCTAAGCTCAGCATTCTCAGATTCTAATTTCTTAACTTTCTGCTCATTGCTCTCAACAGAGACTGTCTACTGAATTTTAGCTTCCAACTCAGAAATCTTTCCTTTTAGATCGGACACAACCGTTGGCCCTAACATCGTCCATTCAAGATAGTCCAATATCTCCTTTCCTGTTGACTTGTATAAATCTTTTCCTGTCAACTGATAGGTATTTATGTGACCATTAATCTCATGACGAATACTATTCAACAGAAAATTTCGAGCCAAATTATCAGCACTCTTTCTTTTCTCCCGATCCTCAGTACAATCTTCTGTTGAAGTAAGAGGTTTCATCTCTCCTTCAGTCAACGAAAATCTGATATAACAACTCAGCTCATGTGTATCTACAAATTTGAAAAAATCAGCTTTCCACTGCTCGTATCTTCCTCTGAGCAAAATTGGTGAACTCATCCTGTTTGAAAAAGAATTTGACAAAAATATCGTGAGTTGAAAAGAATTCAAAAACAAAATACGAACAATCTAAGATTTTCTCTCTCTCAGAAAACTTTGAATGAGAAACAACTTGATAAAAAATGATCGTTCCCAAACAATTTAAATTTTTTTTGACTGAAAGTCAAAATTAGATCACAACAAAATAAGCTCAGAAAAGTTCAATTGTTAAAACTTTCAAAGTGTTGAAACTTGCGGATCAAATTTATTCAAAAACCTTTGATTTGCGTAAGACTCTGATTGAGCAAACCTATGATAACTATGAACAAACCAATGGTATGATAATTCCAATTGAATGAAGAGGTTTGCGCATGACTTTCATTTGCGCATGACATGGTTTGCGCATGACTTCCATTTGCACCAATAACAACAAAACTTCGCGCTAGACTCATGAAGATTTGCACTAGAATCAACAATTCATAAACCACTTCACTTCAACCAATTGAAACCAACTTCCATCACCGACCCACTATCTCCTTTTTTTTCATTCACAATGATTTCCACATTAAATCCACCGATTGCAAATTAATAGTCACTGAATTGAAATTGAATTCATCGACTCATTAATGATTTCTCGGTCCAATCACTTTCATCAATTATTTTTTATTTGAAGACCACCAAATCATTCATCTATTTCGTCCAATTGAAAATGAATCTGCAAATCTGAAATGAATTGAACCTGCAGTCAATCAAACTTTGCGCAAGATTCAAAAAAAAAATATCACGAATTACATCAAATTCGATCAATCCTGCAAATTGAAACTCAAAATCATATCAGTACAATCGAAAAACAATACTAAACACAAATCTAACATCAATTTCAGATTAAAAACAACAATCCACAAAAAATCAATTCAACCAGAGTTTGAACAATATTTTCAAGAAATCCAAAAAAAAATCAAGAAATTGACATCGATTTAGTTCATATTTCGAGATGTAATCAATACAAGAAACAATCTAAAATACAAATCGAATCCAATCATTCCATTTTCTTGCATTAAAAACAATTTTTCATTAAAAAATTTCGGATGAACAGTAACTTTCGAGTTCTTGAAAAAATTTCAGAAAATCAACCTTTTCAAACCAAGAAATCAAGAAATCGATCCAGCTTTTCTGAGAAAATCTTTCTGAAAATGTTTGGTATAGCTCTGATACCAATTGTTAATCATTAAATCCCAAATCAATCAAGCAATTACTCAAGAACTAGATAGAGAGTCTAGAGAGAGAAAGTTGATCTTGAAATCACAAGTCTCATAAATCTCACGTATCTGATTTTACAATCAAAGTGCTTACCTAAAGATTACAAAGCAAACCCTATTTATATCACCTAACTAATCAAAGACTTAACAACTAAGAAACCAAATACAACTTTGACTTTCTTAATACAATGACAATGTTGACTTTCTAACTTTGACTTTCCTAATAAAATCTTGGATACAATATTTAGACTTAACACTTTTCATTCAACCAATCAATTTTAAATTGAGGAGCATATTTAGCAAGTGTTAGATACTCGAATTTATATAAAGTAGGGAATTTTTCTATCGCATTGTTTAAACAATGTGGATTTTCAAAACCAAGTCCCCATTTTTCTTTTATAGACTCATAACTCCTCGGTTTATTCAAATAAATAGTTTGTTCAGATTGATTCCTTCGATATAATTTTTCTTCCAACTCATTTATTTTATCTGAAAAATTATCTTTTAATTTGGTCGTTTCAGTCAAAGAATCAAGATAAGTCATATTTGATTTTTCTAAATCATCTAATTTCTTTTGAAAGATGTCTTTTGTATGAGCCAAAATAGATTTTTCATCTTTCAAAGAAATTTGTAATTTATCAATCAAATTTAACTTTTCTGAATTTAAATGCTTTTCAGATAATAACTTCAAGCGTAAATCATGTAAAGCAGTTATAATAATGTTCATTTGAGAAGAAATAAAATTGAAATCAAACTCAGAAATTACCTCATCTTCATCAGTGGAATCTTCATCATCAGCATCACTCTGATCATCTCCGATGAAGCACATATGAGCAGTCTCAACATTATCAGCTTCATCATCGGAGTGATCCAACCAAAATTCTTCTTCAGCTAACAAAGCAGTTCCACTCTCTCTCTTTTCGACTAGTTCCAGTTTCTTCCGATAATAAGTCGAATCTCGAACTTTCTTCACTCGACACTCCTTAGCAAGATGACCCGACTTTCCACAGTTGAAACATTCAGTAGGTTTCTTAGCCTCGGGCACTTTGACATTCTGAGACCCAGAAGTGAAGCGAAGATTGTTGGAACTCGAACAAGGTTGGAACTTCTTCTGATAGTGCTGAGAGAGAAGAATCATCGCTTTCTGAAGTGCCTCACCATCATCTTCAGTGGCCCCGTCGTAAGCATTATCAGACAATGCTTGATTAGCCAGACGACTCGTTAGAAGTGCAACCGTGTCCACTGTTTTCTTATTCTTCTTGTCAAGTTTGGTCTTCTTCTCTGTAACTATGCATTCACCTGTCAGCAAGATCTCATACAGCCCTTGTATTTGCATGGTAGAAATCCTTACATCATTCCTCAAGCGATGGCAAGATTTATTCCATTCTGATTTCAAAGCATTGAGGAACTTCAGATTGGTTTCCAGCTCAGTCTTTTCTACTTTTATCTTTCTCAGATCATTTATCACCACACAGAATCTGTCATAAGTACTTTTCAGTAACTCCCCATCTTTGGCTTTAAATTCTTCAAAGTTGTTCATGTAGCGTGTATGTCGAAGTTGAGTTGCAACTGAAGACCCAAGCATAATCTTCTCTAGCTGTGCCCACAGTAGTTTAGGATTGTTTTTGAATCAATCAATCCAGTAATAGATAGAATTTGGCAAAGCTAGCATTAGATTAGCCTTTACATCACGATCGGCTTTGTATTGCACCAACTCATCGGGTGTATACTCTTTGGTAGGCTTTGATAATCCATTAGCCAGAGTGGGTTGTACAAAAGATCCTTCAGATAAAATCTTCATCATGTCATCTCCATTCTTTTGACGCTCGATGAAATTCAGAAACCGATCTTGCCACTGAGTAAACTCATTTTCATCAACTAGAACAGGAGGACGAGTTTCTGTGCCCAATGACATCATGAGATCACTCTTGTAGAACTGAGCTTGAAACGCAAACTTTTCAGAATCCATAGATGAAAAACTTCAGAAAATGCTAAGTCTTGAACACAGAAAAACTAGCACAAACTATGATTCGCGCTAACAATGGGTGGTGCAAACTAGGTTTTGCGCGAGCAATGACTGGCGCAAACTGAGAATTGCGCTAACTGAGGATGGCGAGAACTTTCACTTTGCGTGGAATGTATGCAAACTTAGATTTTCGCGAAGCGTTACTGGCGCAAACTTAAATTTGCGTGAGATGATGTTGATGAGAACTTTCACTTTGCTTGAGCAGAAGATGAGTTTTGCGTTAGATGAGCTAACGAGAACCTTTATAAGCTTGAGTAAGAGGTGGCGCAAAATTGATTTGCGCGAAACGTTCTTGGCGCAAACTTTACTTGCGCTATACAAAGGTGACGCAAACCTTTCTTTGCGTGAAGAACTTCTAGCGTAAACTTTAACTTTGCTCGAAATGAGGATGAAGCAAATTTGACTTTGCTCGATGAAGAGATGGCGCAAAAGAACCTTTTCACGAGAACTCAACTTGAAAACCTGAGATAAACTAGCGCAAATTTAGTAAGAACTGGCTCAAACTCATATGAACTCGCGCAAAATCAAGATCTGGCGCAAACTCATATGAACTGGCGCAAAAACGATGAAAAACAAGAAAAACCTCCAAATTTGATTACAAAACAGAATTTGATGAAATTTTCATACATAAACACGTTCAAAAAAGGTTTCTAACAAATTTGAATCAAATAATTCGATCTAAAACCACAAAATCTTGAAATCTTGAAAACACATAGTACGTTCAACGGTATTTCCAGAAAATTGAAAAATCTCAAAATTGACGATTAAAATCAGAATTTCTTGCAAATCGATGTGAATCAAAAGTGTTCTACTAGTAAAATCGGATCCAATGAACCAAAATACAAAGAAATTTGTTCACAAAACAGTCCGAATTTGATGAAAAATCAAAAAATGAGATTTCCTTGAAAAAATCAAGAAAATCGATCAAATTTTCTGATTCAACACAAATTCAGAATTCGAAAAACATTTCTCTCAATTCTCTCAGATTTAGAATAGCTCTGATACCAATTGATAATCCCAAAATCAACTAAATCTTTAGAGAAAGAAAGTAGAGAGAGAGAGAGTTTGAAGCGCAAAGTATGATGTATTGAGAATATGCGTGAGTTCCTTACAACCATCAAAGCCACAAGGGACTTAAATACCCTTGGCTAATACAATACTGAATAAGCCTCTAAACACAGTATTAGACCAAGCCTATAAATACAATGATTACTATAAAATATGACTTAACACATTAATTTAAGATGATTAATGTCGTAGTTCGAAAGGAAGCCCCCTATGGTCCAAATAAAGTGGTATACTCTCTCCGTCCCAAAATAAATGTCTAGAATGAAAAAGGTATACGGTTTTAAGAATGTGTAATTATTACATTTTTAACCAACAAAATGACAATTTTACTCTTAATTGTAGAGAGAAAATTTTATAATAATTAAGGGTAAAATGGGAAAGTGGTTATTTTTTTGAGTCACACTTATTTTGGGACAAACTAAAATAGTAACGTTGACACTTATTTTTGGACAGAGAGAGTAATTAATGAGATAATTAATGAGATAATTAATGCATAATTAATGGGTGTTTCTATCCCTCCTCTCCTCTCTCATGTAATATACACGTACACATACACTATTAAATATGTATACAAGTGAACACATTGTAAACAAAGTGAACACAACCTTAAGAAATTTCACCATAGGGTCTTCAATGTGTTCACACATGATAAGTTTAGATTTAATTTTATTACTTTACTTAGTTTCATAATATATTCACAAGCTATATTAGATCTCGTAGATTTAGAGTATGTTCACAAATTTAATGACATTTCTTAAAAAAATTCACAATATGTTAACAAATTATAATATTTATTTCTAAAAAGTGTTCATAATGTGTTTACTTTGTATGGACATTTAATTATGTGTGTATGCATGTATGTTACGGAGAGAGAAGACTCAAAAGAGGAGAGAGAGAGTTTTTAATTAAATTAGAGTTTATTTTTTAACTAATTTTTGTGTGGTCTAAAGTAGGTCTCATCGATCTCACAAATTAGTAAGTTCTTAAAGGGTGCGTTTGGTATGCAGAACATAGTGGAATAGGACAGAACAGAACATGCTTGTCCCATGTTTGGCATGACCATATGTGGGACACGCTAGAACTAAGTGGAATAAGCATGAGACACACTTGTCCCACTCCAACCCCCTGGAACTAAGTAGAACAATGTAACACCCTCAAATTTGGAAAGAGCGACTAATTAAAACTTTCAAAAACACCTTAAATGATAATAAAATCTCTTACTAAAAGTCCATAATTGAAATACAAATTCTTAGTTGAACCATCAACAAGAAATTAAAGTCTTACATAAAGACTAACTAAAGTCGGGTGTTACTATAACCCAATAACAGTCGCTATCTCCAATATAAGTGTGGAAGACATCATCAAGCTAAACATTTCTCGAGCACACAACTAGTACTCTTCTCTTCACAGTGTCACTAGAACTATTCCCAACCGGAACCTGTTGCACATGCCGACAAATAAAAAGGTTAGGCTAACGCCTAGTGAGTTCAAGAGTTTTACATCATGATTATAAAGGAAAACGTAAAATGGAAGTATTGTAACTTATAATCATGATCCTTTAAAATGATTTATTTTAAAATAAGAGAACAACTCATTCTCCAATAATATGCATTTTATAGATGGACGTCTCAACGCCAAAACATTCTTTCATGAAATAATGCAACCCAACGCTTACTCAAAACGAGGATAATGGTAATGCTCAAATAACGACATTTGAATAAAACTTTATAAAACAAACGACCAAAATATGAGTAAACTCAAGTCTCCAAGATTGTAGCATAAGGGAGATAACCCAAACTCAAAGCGTCACTGAAAACAACGATAATAACTAAATACCCCAAAACAACATCTCTCGGTGACGGGGGATTCCCGAATTCCAAGGCTAGTGGCGGAACACAAAAGTAGGCCACATTCCAAGTTATTGAGCTCACCATACTAGGATTAAGGCCGTGAACACGCCGGCTCAAATAAAGATGTGGGGGATGGCACCCAATGATTCCTAGTCATGCTCATTCACTATAATTACATTTAACCCATGGATAGTAACCGATCCCACATAACCGTACCAAAGGCCAAAAAGGGGTAAAAATGCATCCGTAGCTACAAAAGGGGAAAACATCC
Organism: Arctium minus; assembly: GCA_954870635.1. NCBI lineage: Eukaryota > Viridiplantae > Streptophyta > Magnoliopsida > Asterales > Asteraceae > Arctium > Arctium minus. The sequence goes on from OX941086.1 coordinate 49,745,717, forward strand.
CAACATATAAATAATAGCCCATTTTCTTCAAATAACAATGACCTACTCATATGCCCATAGATCCACTGCATTACGGTCTAAAACAGTACATGACTCCCATTGAATGACCAACGCACTCAAAACATGTAATTCTCAAATGATGCGCATTAACCGCCATCATACTTAAAACTTCACAACGGGCTATTAAACCGGACAAATATCCACAATACTCATTTATTTTCAAATATGCATTTCCATGTTTAACTGCTGATAAGAATGAAAATCATAAAATGAGACTATATACATTCTTCCAAGTACCCCACATAAATGTGCAAGTAATACTTTATAAAACATCCCGTTTCATGAATGATGCATAAAACCCGACAAACATTTTAAAAGGGCATTTCTTTGACCAAAGATCTATTTATGGAATAAGATATCAAAACACATTCATTTGTGACACCTTTATCAAAATGCCCAAAAATCCCAAATGTGGGTGTTTTACAAAATTTATAAAATAAAATACTTCAAATAATCAAAGATTACCAACTAACCCAACATTTGATAATTTCATGTAAAACACATAAACACTTTAAAATAGACATTTTGGCATGTACAACGTTTTCACAAATCAACTTGAACTCACCTTGCTAGATTTAGGCCAAATCTAGATTTTACCCACTTAGAGCATCCTTGAAGAAACTTGAATCTTCAAGCCAAACCTTCCAAAACCTAGATCCACAAGGGTCCAACCATAAATATACATATTCCACCATAAATAATTGTTCCCCAAACACTTAACATTAAAATCTCTATTTTGGGCAAAACCCTAATTTTGACCCAAAACTCCCAAAATTATCCAAACCGAAATTTAGAGAAATCAAACACTAGGAAACCATCAATGGAGCATTTATAACTTATTTCATGGTTTAGAAATGGAAGGTATACACTTACCATTTAGGTTTTGATGAAAACCTAGAAAACCCTAAAATGGAGCTTGAGGTTGAAGATGGAGGTGAAGATGAAGATCCTTGCTATCTAGCTTCCATCCTTGCACTTGGTAGGTTAATGTTACAATAAAACTTGAGGATTTGAGGATTTAGAACTCCAAAACACCATGGATGAAGAAGATGGGTCTTGGGGGGGTTGGGAGAGAAGAAATGGGAGATAGAAATGAGAAGTAAATGAAATTTGGGGGAAAATCTCATTTAACCCGTGTTGTTTCTTCTGATGTCAAGCATGACCCGTGTTATTTTGTGAAGAAAAGGGCACGACCCATGCCAATGTTTCTGTGTCTAGGAACGAACCGTGCCATATTACTGAAGAACGGCGCACGGGTCGTGCGCCCTATAGACCATCGAATATATGACCTTTTCTTCCTTTCTTCTTCTTCCTCGATTTCTCTCAAAGAACCCTAACCCCAACAAAAAAAATATAGAGAGATACGAGGGGTTTTTCATAAGATTGAAAATTCAAGGTGTTACAAACAACAATATTTTGACTAATATACCCTTTGTTAAAAACAAAAACATAAAACATGTCCTCTTATCATCCACGCCTCCAAGCTAGGGGTGTGCAAAACCCGAATAGTCTGAAATCCAAATCCACATCCGAACCGAAAATAAGGTGTTTTTGCAAAACCCGAATACCCCGAAATCCGATAATCCGAAACCCGACATTTGGAAGGATATTTGGGTTTGGATTGGGTTTGATCATTGGCCATCCAACCCGTCCGAAAACCCGAAGTAACATAAATCTATATTTTAAATACTATATATATATATTATTTTTTGAAAATCGTAAATTATAGTCCGTTGAAATATTTTCTAAATTTTAAATTTGCTATCGATTTCATCAATCTTTCAATCAATTGTATTCATCCTAAAAAACGATTGAATTTATATATAACTTTTGCATTATATAATACCCTAACCCGACCGACATCAATCCGAAACCCGAACGACCCAAACCCGAAACAACCTAAAATCCGAAACTTAAAATTTGGGTTTTGATTTCCATATCCAAAATCGAATCGTGATAAATTAGTTTTATGTTTTTGATAATCCATTGCACTATGTATTAGTGATGTAAATTAGTTTTTTGTGATGTAATCTATGATTTTTCATCAGGGGTAAATTCGTCATTTAACCAACCGAGTCCTGATCTTTCCAGTTCTGTCATGTCTTGCCAAACGCTGGACAGTTGTCCTGTTCTGTTCCATCTTGTCCTGTCCTATCCTGTCTGCGTACCAAACGCACCCAAAAGGTCCTACACACACACACACACACATATATATAACTGTCCATTTAGTCTAACGAATATCTGGTTTCATAAATATATCGATTGTTAGCTAATATAAAGCATTGATTGCAATTAATGAACTCTAATCGTCATGCATAAATATTAAAATCATAATAAATGAACGTTCATCATTTCCATAAATATTGGTTTACAGGTTTGTAACATTTAGAAGGTTTGCATTTAATTTGCCGTGTGTGTGTATATATATATATATATATGTAACACCCCGAATTATAGGTGAGTAACTCCTTTTGTTTTAAGCGATATCTTGTGTCTCCTTTAATCCTTCGCGATATCTTTGTATATATATATATATATATATATATATATATATAGTAGTGGCCGTAGAAAATGACCGGAGAAAGGAAAGTTGTTGGATTCGTCAGAAAGTTGTTGGGTTCGCCGGAAAGTTGTTGGGTGTCTTACCGGAGAAGATGAAGAAGATAGAATAAATTACATTCTTTAGAATATGTATAATGGCTCTTGAATAATTCAGTTCAAGACCCGTTCTTCAAGGATAAAGTAACTATGGCTTCTAATCACATCTGATTAGAACCCGCACTTCAGTGCTTTATTTTTCATTTGTTTTCAATTTCTGTTTAAAAAAAACTTATTACTAAGTTGAGGGGGAGCTTAATAGACAAAGAGCTTAATTGCCAACCACCTTTAGTTTGAGGGGGAGAATTGTATTGTCAAACATCTTATGTTTTGACTTCTCCAAATTTTTATTCTTCATGTTTGTATTCCTTTGTGCTTTCATGTACAAAAGACTGTTGAACTGCACTTTCTTTTCGGAAAATACAAGGGATTCAGTGTGTGAGCTTAACAGAACTTCCATGCATTCACGTTAACTAGTGTTTCCTACCCCGGAAGTATTCCCTGAATGATTGAGGGGAGAGGGGTCAAAAGAATTGAGTGATGGTGTATGAAGAGGTAAAATAGAAAAGAGAGATTGGTTAGAAGTGAGATTTAAAAGATTAAAAGAAAGAGGGTGAGAGAACAGAGTAAAAGAATATCAGACTCTGGACCAAACTTCTTTCTGAGCCGGGCAACCACTTAATCTGATTGGTTCACATTCTTTGGTGACCATCATTGAAAAAGGCACCTAGCCCATGCCATCTCTTGCATACAACCCCACCAACTACTCATTCTTTTCTCAAAAAGAGAATGTTTCACATTTTCTGGGGAAGCAACACATATGCTATTGGTTCTTCATTTGGAAGATACTAATATTGAAAAAGAAGGAAAGTTGCCCCACCTTCGAACCCTTTCTCATTCACATTGAGTCATTGTATCATTTGTTGTTGTCTCAACAAGTTTACATGTTTTGAGCCTACACTGAAAAGCAATCATCGGTGCTTAATTCTTTCATACACATGCACGAGCACACAGAAATTTGTTTTCTTTCAGAACATTCATAGATAACCATGTGTTATTCGATGATTGAATGGAAGACCTGGGGAGCCAACATCAAAACCAGCTCCTTATATAGTAACTTTGTGTTACTCAGTAACTTTGTGTTACTCAGTAACTTTGTGTTACTGACAGGCATTTTAACTGAGTCATTTGTTGATTCAGGGTTACCACATTTATTTTCTTTGAATCTGAAAAGATTGAAATAATCACTTTCTCCATTTGGAGAGACTGCTCTTATTTCCACACAAGGATCTATACATGAAGACAGTGCTAAATTGATGACTATACAAAAAGGGGAAGATTGTTTTGCTATGTTTTGATGATGATGATCCTCACCACTCATCAAAAAGGGGGAGAATACAAAGGGAGAATACAAAGGGAGAAAACAAGAATTTTTGAAGTTTTGAAGTAAAGATTGCTGAAGTTTTCAAAGAATTCAAAGTGTCTGAGCTTATTTGATCTATCAAAAGCCTGACTGAAGATGATCGTCAGAAGGACACTTCTTTTTAAAGAAATAGAAAGATGAAGACTGTATCTGAAGTTTTCAAGAAAAGTGAAGACCCGAAGACTATTGTCATTTTTTTTAATCTTGAATCCAAAGGGGGAGATTGTTGGATCGGTAATTGTATTCAAGATTAAAGTTAAGGGGTTAAATTGCAATTGTGTTAAAGTTAATTAGAGGGTTTGATTTGTAATAAGTTAATAGTTATTAGTAGTTGGGCCCAAGCCCATTAGGTTTATACGCCTAAGTATAAGTAGTTTTGATTAATTAGGTTTTTAGGTTAATCCTCTCATAATCAATAATCATAATATTCAATAGAGAGGTAGCCTTATTATCTGTAATCGTACGCATAACAAGGTACCAAGAACACACAAGGTTTTCATTGGTTAATCAAGGGATCGTGGTATGTTATTCTGATCTTTTTATCTATTGATCTATATTATTGTCTGTGATTGTTTATCAACTAGTTATCTGGGTTTAATAGGGAGGAAGTTAGAAATCTTAGAGAGTAAAAGCAGAAAAGTCAACTTCAGAGGATGAATTTGGAAGAAAAATATCTTTGAGAGTTGCTTGCAGTAAATGTAAATGAAAGAAGTAAATGGAAAGCTGTAAATGAAAGCTTGTAAATGGAAATCAGTAAATGAACTATAAACAAGAATGAGATAATGCAAGCGTGTGAAGTTCAATTGAGGGTTCCAACATTCAGGGAAAGTGAACGTATGCTGCAACATATTCCAAGTCAAAAGGGTGATGTTGCAGCATAGATCCAGTAGCTTAGAAAATAAGTATTACCATCCGACCATCACCTAAGAGTCACTCGGGTCAAGGTTTTGACGAGCACTGCTCCACATATCTCAAGTGTCACGCTTGTGATATGGGCCAAACGGCCGATCATCTCCCCTTAGGAAAAGTTTACTTCCATGTCATTCAAGTGAGATGTTTCTAATGGATCGGAGTCTCAAGTCCATCACACTTTAACACTTTTAGCAAGTGGCTACTTGTCAAGAAGATGTTTGTTCAATATAAACTTGAATGAAAGATCAGAGTAAACATCAATTCATGAGCAATATTCACTCTATAATTGTTTTTAGACCTCAACTTCCCCTCATACCCAAGCTAAGGGATTAACCTATCATCGCTTAGTTGTCTTGCATTTTTAGTAAAAACATTCGCACACAACACTCAAAGGAAGTAATACTTAACAAAAGCACCTTGTAGAAACAAATCCAACAAAGAGCACTAAATGCAAAGGAAAGTTACCAAGAGTATATTTCAAGAGATCAAACTAGAGATTAATGGCTAAAGACACAAAATAGTTCAATACTTCACATCCACATTCAATTTAACTTGATCAAAAGCTTGAATAGGAGAAGTATTGGGAAACTTGGTGCCAAAGAAACTAAGAACTAGAAAGATTTAAGTAACAAAGCAAGCAATTAGTTGAACAAAAGCAATAAGTGAATCAAACAACTTCTCATCCACACTCAATTTAACTTGATCAAAAGCTTGAGTAAGATAAATTGTAGAAAACTTGTAGCTAAAGCAACTTAGAACTTGGAAAACTTGTAAGTAACAAAGCACTAGAACAATTTTCAATTAACTTGATTACAAAACAATTAATTCAGATTCAAAGCAAGTCGTAGGATGATTGGTTGTTAAAAGGTCTGGTGATTAAAAACCCTAGCCAAAGCTTCCCTTAAATACTAGAGGAAGTGGCTTGTAAAAGAGGGTTACACCCATAATTAAAAGTGTACTTGCATAGACTAAGCACATGTCTAAAACTGATTGTCCCTGTAAATTTCAGTTTCTTATCACATAAACATATAATCACAAACAAAAGATTAGCAAACCTGATTTGATTTCTCAAACAAATGATTACAAATCTCTCTTGAATGGATTTTCTCTCTAAGCTCTCTCTCTCTCTCTCTCTACAATGAAGTTAGCGGCTGAATGTTTCTAATTTTGCCCACACCTATTCACCACAACAACCCTAGCACCCTATATACCTAAAAATACCTATTTAGGGAAAAGACAAATACAAAATACAAGAAAAATAACTTTAACTATTTATTACAAAGGACCTAGTCTATTTGTTGAGAATGACTTTTCAACATTGACTTCTTGAATCTTTCATCTTCAATCTTGATGATCTTGAATCCAATAAATCTGTGATCTAACAATCTCCCCCTTTGGATCAAGATCATTACTAAAAAGATTTAGCAATTCAATCTTCTCTTTAAGCTCAGAAAGATGCAATCCCTCTCGTTTTCTTTAACACATCTTGTAATCTTCCCAAAAGACGTAGAAAAATTCTCTTTCAGATGATGGGAAGAAATTATCTCCAGTTTCAGCTCAGAATGCTTTAGCAAAGTATCTTCAAAGAAAATTTCTCTCAATTCAGCACATCTTCATTCTTTGATCTTTGCTCTTTCAGATTTGCATTCTTTCACAGCTAACAGAAATCTTCAATCTTGGACATTTCTTTAATCCTGTGTTATCCTCTATTTCTTGATTAGCTCTCCCCCTTTTTGATGAATTGAGCATCGATATCATCAAAACTTTGTCACAAGAAATGTCTTTGACCAT